>OY998247.1:1499492-2841404 GCA_963922005.1 Cornus suecica | reverse complement strand
ATAACCAAAGCCACATTCTCAGCTCCGCCAACAGATCCAGAATGCATTATCTTCGTTGTAGCCTCGAGTCTTGATGGCATTATAATTAGTACATGTGCTCTCAAAGATAGAATGTATGAGAGACATGTATATACCAATTATCATTACATCCACGATGTCGTCTACTCTCAAAGAAATTTATATTTAGTTGATGATCTCGGAGCACTTGGGATTTTCAGCATAGATACAATGGAGTTGAAATTTTTCGCTGCACCAAAACCAATATATGGTAGAAACTCACATTTGGTTGATTCTGATGGAGAGATTATATGGGTTTCGCATGATCAACTTGAGAGGAAGATGCGAATTTTAAGGTATGATTTTTCGAAGATGGAGTGGATTAAAGTGACAAGATTAAAAAATCGAACTTTGTTTCTTGGTTGTACATCACTGGCAGTGCACTCTACCATCGGAGAACTGATGGATAGAGTCCACTTCCATTGTCCTAGAATATCGAAGTTCTTTTCCTTGAAGAAGGTGAAGAAGGTGAATCGAGACTATAAATGCACCTAGTATTATGGTGGTGGTTGTGAATCTTTTGTACGCAATAACAGAGTATGGATAGAACCACCTTATTAGAATTCCGTTTGATGGTTTCATCATCCTCTTTTGTAAGCTCCAAACCAGAGTTTAATGTTTTGTGGATTGTATTTTGAAAACTATTTTAGATTGAGTTCTATAACAGCTAAAGAGTTCAGTCAAAATTAATTAGCAGAATCATCACCATGTTGATTTGTTATATAAGATATATGATCCATTTCCGCTTAGTTCCTGCTGGACTGATCCCTGTCTTTTGTAGTATGTGTGCATTCATCAATATAGCGAGGGTAATGTTGGTTGTGTAGTGGTATCATGGTTGGTCGTATCATCCGATGGTTGGTCGTATCATCCGATGGTTGGTCGTATCATCCGATACATAACGTTTTTGAAAGCTGATACAGATTTTCATCAGCAAAGACTCGAAGTAAAATGTTGGAAGCTCAAAATTAAACAGAAGATAAGTTGTGATTTGATTTGATCTGTTTGAGAATGTGATCCTTATATTCTACATGGACTGGCAATGAATTCAGTAGATGGTTAAAATTGTTTCCAACCATTTCAAAAGATTTCACTGAAATTTCTATGCTATGCTTCAATTTCTCCCATTTTTAGACTGTTTATTGAAATTTGATCAAAGTCAGGCCAAGTTTCCTCTGTTTAGAATGGTCTGCTGTTTCACATTTTAACAGACTTTCATCAAATATAATTAACATAATACGCATTCAAACTAACCCAAAAATGGGGTTACTGTAGAAAGTAAAACAGTAAAAATTGCAAGATTGCTATATTGATGAGTAAAATTGGTTACAAGTTCACTGAAATTGGAAGGGAGTGAAAAGAGCAACGAAGTCGTCTTCATCTCAAAAAATTTGTATTCACAATTACAGTGCAAAGAATGGGCTGCCTCTATACAAAATGGCAAAACATGACAATTTGTTGGGACGGAGCTTTGACAAGTACGTTGGAATATACATATATATATACATATATATATATATATATACATATATATATATATATATATATATATATCTTCATGAAGCCGCCACTGCGTTTAAAGCTTCCGACAATTTCCATACACTCAGCTGACCTGTGGCATCACCAGTGAAGAAGAGGCCACCAGGACCTATCTGAATAGACCGAACTTGCCCCTTAGCAAATATTTTGCCCCTTTCTTTAAATCTAAAACCAGAAAGATAGAGTTACAAAAAAAGGTTTTCAGCAGAGACCAAAAGTACAATGCAAGGAGGAATTGTTGATACTCACAATGGCAGATCCAATACGCGGACAGTGCTGTCATCCAAGGAGCAAAGCAGGATTGGTTTTGCTTCAGCGTCATGTATCCTGCGAAAAGCAAGTACTCCCTGAAATAGTCGGAATTGTAACATTAGTTAGTTCATTTGTTGTAGCGCCTGACCATCATCAGGAATATATTAGCGCATAATGAATTGGTGGCTTGCTTGATGCCCCTCTTCATGCTCAGACCCGGGGTCTTGCATGATGGGAGCAGGTTGGTTTTTTTCTTGATCATCCCTTCGAAACTCGGCTTGTCCAACTGAATTTTGAGACTGTGATCGAGTCTCAATGATTATTCACGAATATGACACTTGTCCCACCGGGCGTGCCAAAATTGTTTGGCTCACAAAGTGGTCAAGGTTGTTAATCAATAGTTGGTCAATCTTAAACGCGGGCGTGCCAAAGTCCTAATGCGGACTCAGAGATTTCTTACCAAACTATTCCTATCGGGTCGGGTGACCGACCAAGATTGATTCAGACGAAAGTTGGAGAGTAGGAATGACCATCTCCTTAAGGTTCTATATTGCCTAAGTTAGAACTTTAAATATATAAAGACACTTATTGAAAGGAAGTTAAGAGAACAATCAATATACCTGAACTTGAAAATATTTTTTCATTGAACAAGAAACTAATTACAATGATAAATGAAGTACAAACACAAATGTTGACTGAAAATGAAAGACTAAAGATGTAAGTAGACCTGTCAATGGATCGGATTCGGATCGGATCAGTTAAATCCAAATCCAATTTGTTAAGAAATCGGATTATCGGATTCGAATCCTAATCGGGTTATCGGATTTTATTTTCAATCCATATCCGGTTAATATCAGATTCGGATCGGATTCGGATTATTGATAAGTCTATTGCTAAGGATGACAAAAACTCCCGATCCGCGATCTGAATCCAATAATTCGACAGATTTTCACTTAATTAATTCATATTCGAATTTCTTCATTATAGAATATCTGATCCGAATATCTAATTAAAAAAAATACAAAAATCAATAAATACTGAAACACTAAAATTATTCACACTTTTAATAATTATATTTATAATCAATCATTATTAATAAATAATAAAATAATTAACAACTAACAATTATATACATGTACAGTATTAAATATATACACACATATATATATATGTATATTTTATCGAATCGGATTATTATCGGATCGGATTAGGCTAATCCAAATCCAATTTGTTAAGGAATCGGATTATCGGATTCGGATCATATTCAGGTTATCGGAATTTTTTTTGCAATCCAAATCCGACTAATCGAATCGGATTCGGATCGGATTCAGATCAAAATCCAATCCATTGACAGGTCTAGATGTAAGTGCTGAAGATAAAGTAAATGTTAAGCTAAGGAATTTAAGAGCTAGAGAATGCAATAAAACTAAGTGATGAGTTATGCTATGAATGATAAAGGCTAAGGCTTTGAATGGTTATGGACATCTTGCTTGTGGGACTTGAATGGATATTTATAGAGGGTCTTGATAGTGTCTTTTTCAGCTCGTCCCTTTTAGACATTAATTGCTTGCAGGTTGAAAGTAACTTCCCAAGCACTTGTTGAGCTGAACAATTGGATTAGTTGGCTACACTCTCAACCACATGTGATGAAACCATATATGGCATGACATTTCTAGTTAGAGACCATGGCTCTTTTAGGCTTACCTACTTTGATTATTACTACTTCCATTTGTAGTTTTGGATTTTTGAACTTAAATCTCGATCAGGTTGTAGTTTCCAATTTAAGCTTTCTCCAAGCTTTTAGACCTGATTTATTGGGTTTTGTAGTATCGATCTCTACAAGCGGTTCTCGTGACCTTGGCCATCAATGACAATGTTTCCATGACTAAATTTGTCAAGAGACTTACTTCTAGGCCAATTTCCTTGGTTGAGGGTCATTTTAGGTCTAAAGTGATCGAGAACCCTTTTTAAGTTGAAAGTAACCGATAGAGTCAGTCTAGAAAAGTGATCGAAAATCACTTTTAGGCAAATGGTTAACAAGAGAAATGATTGAAAATCACTTTTAGGCCAAAAGTGACTGAGAGACAACTCAGTCTTAGATAATAAAACTCGTCGAGAGAAAACTCATTGACAGAAAACTGGTCGACAGAAAAGTGAACAAGAGACAACTCGTCGAGAGAAAAGTGACTGAAAGACTTTCAAAGTCTTAGGCTGAAAATGACAAAGGGAGTGATCGAAAATCATTTTTAAAACCAATGGTGGCTGAAAATCACTTTTAGGCCTAAGACTGAAAATGATTAGGCCAATTGTGAGCCTATTATCGGTCATGAATTTATTTTCAATCATTGTGACCTGAAATATTTTCTTTCAATAGTTTCTTGACCTGAACCTTCATGTGTATGGTTTGAAAATTATATCATGAAATAATTTTACAAAATTATTCTTCGAGTCATAATTATGTAGCCTAAAAATTGGGCATAATTTAGGCATTAATAGTTTTCAAACTAGAGGTGCATTTAAAAGTAAAAATATTGTTACTTT
This sequence comes from Cornus suecica, assembly GCA_963922005.1. Lineage (NCBI taxonomy): Eukaryota > Viridiplantae > Streptophyta > Magnoliopsida > Cornales > Cornaceae > Cornus > Cornus suecica. The sequence goes on along the minus strand of OY998247.1, from coordinate 2,837,015 downwards.
AGAAGTTTAATAGTTTAAGTGTTTTAACATAGCTAATTAATCAAAATATTTTTTAATTAATTTTATTGGCTAGCTATATCTCTTAATTACCTATCGCATGCTCCAGTTCCTCGGCAGCACCTCAAGGTGGTGCATTTAGTTGTTTTACATGAGACTCGAAATTTTACGTGATATACCTTATATATTATATACTTACTACTATTAAAAGTGTGAAAAGTTTGAGTATTTATACTATAAATTCTATATTTGAATTTTTAGTTTAATTTCAACTTGAATTATAACTATAAATTGAATTATATATCTCCAATTCAAGTATAATTCTATTTAAAAACATAATCCAATTTCAACTTCAATTATAAATACTGTTGGCCTTAAGATTTTAATCTAAGGGTAATTCCGTAATTTTGATGATAACAAATCATTAATGATGTATTTGTACTAATGACTACAATGAGTATTTGTCCAAACTTGAAAGAACAGGAAAATCATATATGGATCATGCGGACAAAAAGATCATGGCGTTGCATTTAAAGCGAACAAACAAGAATATCAAATGCAACAAGATTGAAGTTCAAAGAGGATCAACCACTACTTGAAGATTGGGTAGATAGGTTGGTGAGTGTTTAGATTTTAACTGTCAAAGTAATTATTTGAATTATTTTGAAGCTCTAGAAATCTAAAATCATTATGCATAAAACTATTTTTTGAAAACAAATAAATACCAAATTAATGAATTTGGGTTTGAGAATTAGCATTCAAAGTTTTGCAAATTAAATACAAACATTTTTTAGACTCAGCTCACCCCATTTGCAAACTCAGCTCACCCTATTCTCACAATTTTGAAATGCATAACTCAGCTCACCCCATTCAGGAACTCAGCTCACCCCAATCCCTGAATTGTTTTTCAACGGCTCTATTGCCTTTTCAAACGGCTCTATATGACTTTTTGTCATATTTTATGCCAAAAATGATGAAAATGTTTGCTATAAAAGGACTTAAAACTCTCTTTACAAACCACCTCTTGCAAACTCAATCATACACTTTCATATACACTTTTGTATCATCATTCACATATTTTCAAGTCTAGAGCTTCAATTTTTTATTCAAATTCTTACTCTAGTCTTGTGAGCAAGAGAGCTACAATTGTACAAATCAATCTTTGAGAGATATTCTAGTGTACAAGATCATTGTATTCAAAGGGTTGGTGTGACCCAATTTTAGGCTAAGAGAGGGTGTTCTCTTAGCAAGGAGAAGTGGTGTGCTTCTTGTGAAGGTTTTGCTCTCCACCCGTAAGGAGAAGCCATAGTGGATTTGAGAAGTCTCAAGAAGAACCTTGAGCCGAGGACGTAGGAATCAAGGGTATTCTGAACCTCGCTAAAATCGCTTGTCCAAGTATTTATAATTCTCTCTCTACTTTATTTTAATTTATATTGCTTTGTGTTTTTATATTAAATCATCTAGCATTGCAATTAAATTTATCAATTAGAAAATCGAATTAAATTTCATTGTTTAAGCTAAGACTCTATTCACCCCCCCTCTAGAGTCATTTATCGGGCAACAAATACAAAATCTAATTGAATTCTATAAACAACATATCCAATTTCATAGAATCGTATTTGAAAACATAATCCAATTTCAACTTGAATTATAACCGCAAAATATAATTGAATTCTATAACTCCATTTCAAGTAGAATTCTATTTGGAAACAACATATTTATGTATGAATTATGTATTATTCAATTGTATTAAATTAAATTATATTCAAAATATGATTGATAACTAATTAATTATAATAGGTGTATAAATTTTCGTGTTTTGGGCGAAAATCCAAACTTTTGATTATGCTTTCCCTTTGATACGGTTAGTAACTTGGTATCTATTGGAGATATGAAATTATTTATATACCCCTACTTATCTGTCACTTAAAAACGCTAATAAAGATATTATAAATATTTCACTAAAAAAAAACTACTCAAGTAATCGCTGACTTCTGTTGACTATCCCAGAAATTCACCATAAGGGATACTTATTAATTAAAGGTGTGAAGGTGTAATTATCATAACGAGAAACGTGCGGGTCAAGGTGGTAAAATAGTAATTAAAGATTCAATGAAATTATCTTGTGTTTTATTATACATATATTCAAAAATAAATAATTAATTAACTATAAGTATTTTATTTTACATATAATGTATCAATAAATACTTACTTAGATCATGTTCAAAAATATTCTTTAAAACTTTTTATTAAGAAACTAATTTCAAAGATTAAGTTTACTAAGATTTTAACACATAATATGCAATCAACGATTTTTTAATTTTTTAATATATTAAAAAAATTATGGAAATTATGACCATCAGAAAGAGTACAAATACAATTGGGATATGTTGTAATAGTAAAGAGTTTATATGGAAATAGAATCATAATGATAATGATTTTTTTAAGTGCCGTCCAAGTCACAGATATATATATATATATATATGTCTGTGACTCTGTATATGTTGATACATGTCTTCAGCTTGAAGCTCGAATATTTATAAGTCCTTCATTAATTCTCTCTCTCCAAAACCCTAGAACACACACAGATTGTCCAATCTCACTCCTCCTCATCGATTTGCTTGCGATCTAGTTCGATTCAATCTCTCTACATCAATCAACCAGAGCTCTCGGTGTCGATCTTCGTGAAGACGAACAATCTCTCAGGTTTGCTACTTATACACGTCTCTGCTGCGATCAATCTGTATCAGAGTTTTAGGGTTTCTATTAATCCCCATTCATGGAATTTAAAGTATCTATGGGCACAGTTCTGGTTTTCAGATCCGATTGTTTTGGCTCTTCACTGTGGTCCGATAAAGTTTTGATTTTTAGGAGTTTTCTAGTTAGGGTTCATGTAGTTTGCATTATTTTATGGTTATGTTGTTCGTCTTTTGGGTCATGGAATGATTGAAGGCGATGGAATCGAATTGGGTTTTCTAGGGTTTCTTTGGGCAGAGGGGTTTTAGTGGAGTAAGAGGCATGTTCTCTGGTTATCTATGATTTACGGTATATATATGTATATGTTTTGTGTATAGTATGGCTATAAGCGCAACGAGAAGAGTTGTTCCGGAGAGGAATGAAAGATCATCAGTTTTCAAACCACTTGGTGGAGCATCAGTGATCAACAAAGTTTGTTCCTTTTGGCTTGCTGGAAGGTGTACGAAAAACCCATGTCGATTCTTGCACCAATTACCAAATTCACAGAAATCTCAACAATGTTACAATGTATCACAACCCACACAGCCCAAGCAGTACAGAAATTATACTGGTTCCAACACTTGGCAGAGGGGTTCCAAAAATGGCCCCAAAAAGTTATCCGTGCCTCCAAGTAAAGAAGCAAAGTGTGGAGGGGGTAAAATTGCTCAAAAACCCCTTAAAAAAGAGATATGTGTGCCTCCAAGTAGAGAAGTTGAGTGTGGAGGGGGTGAGAGTGTTAAAAATCCCCAACAAAAAAATATGTGCAAGTATTGGATTTCAGGTAATTGTGTGCATGGAGATAAGTGCCAGGACTTGCATTCATGGTTCAGCGGCAATGGGTTTTCGATGTTGACAAAGCTAGAAGGGCATAATAAGGTAGTTTTCCGTGACTGTCTTTGGAAATTAATGTTTGTGTAGTTTAGTGTAGTTTATTGAATTCTTTTGTTCAACTCTCTGTTCTGTTTGGTGCATTGGCAACAGGATGTTACTGGGATTGCCCTTCCTTCTGCCTCCGACAAGCTTTATACGGGCAGCAAGGACAAATCAGTGCGGGTTTGGGACTGCAATACTGGTCAGGTCAGTATGATTTTGTTGAATAAGTTTTTCTTGTTCTTGTGTGCTCGGTTAAAGGATTCATATTTATAATGTAATCATGTGTCTTTCCTGTTGATGCAGTGTCTTGCTAGTTTTAGCCTTGAAAGTGAAATTGGGTGTGTGATTAGCGAAGGTCCATGGGTGTTTGTGGGATTGCCAAATTCTGTCAAGGTAGACTTTTGAACATTAGAATAATATTCTTTTCCATTATCTTCTTTGTTAAATCACATTGTTATTGGTATAGTTGATGTGTAATTTTATTAAGATCTTGTTTGATGTTTGCAGGCATGGAACACCCAGAATCATACCGACCTGTCTCTTGATGGACCATTTGGGGCAGTTCATGTCATGGTTGGGATTGACGACATGCTTTTCGCTGGGACACAGGTAACGACTTTTAACAATTGCATGATTCTAGTATTTTTAGCATTTCTACTGTGGTTTATCTATATAGTTGTGAAATAACAAAAGGCCTGATCAATTATTAGGATTGTTGGATTGTTCAAAAAATGGATGTTTATATTGACATATTCTCTGCTTCATTTTTCATTTTTGAACAGGATGGCACCATATTGGCATGCAAAATTGATTCTGCAGCTAATACTTTTGAGCTTGTTGCATCACTGAAGGGGCATACTAGTAATATTGCCTCACTAGAAGTTGGAGTTAACAATAGGCTCTACTCTGGTTCGCTCGATCATACTATAAGAGTAAGCTTTTTCTGTTATGATTATACCAAAGTTTTTGTTTAGATGATTGATGTTTTCTGATTGTTAATTAATGCTGCATTTTCTCCAGGTGTGGGATCGAAATACTTTCGAGTGTGTACACATACTAAATGCACACACAGATGTAGTTACATCAGTTATTTGCTGGGACAACTATCTATTATCTGGTTCACTAGATGGAACAATAAAGGTATATTTCCTTTCTGGTTATAAATTGATACTTACATTATCGTATTTGGAGTTTGTTCCTCTGATTCCTTTCTTCTTAGCAGGTTTGGGCTGCTACTGCCAAGGGGGACTTGGAAGTAGTCTACATGCACAATATAGGACATGTAAGTTACTTAATGACGGTATCTGATAATTATTTTGTTATATAATTGTACCTGTTCCATCTTCATTGTTTACATTTCAATGCTTTAAAAATGTCCTCGTTAATTGATGGTGTCTTTTAATTCTACAGAGGTTTGATTTTTTAAAAGAGTTTTATGATGATTGGGAACAGGACTGTTTGATAGAGTTTTTTTTTTTGTCACCCTGGTTGATTGAGTTGTGGAGTGATACAATTGTATATAGAAAAAAACATATGCATTACCGTCTCTATACTAATTTATCTTTAGTTTTGCCATTGAGGATTTCCATGAATTGCAATCAACATGGGTAATATTTATGTTTGAATAACTCACACCTCATTCTGTAGCGTTTAAGGATGCCTTGATAGGACCGGCTAAATCGATATTAAACCTACTCCTTGTTATGGTTGAAGCACACAAAACTTGCTCCGGTTAATAGCTTATTGGGGTTTGCTGTAGAGTTTTTTTTTTTTTTTCATTTGTTGGGTCAATGACGGGCATTATGAATATGATCTCTCTGTGGCTCTCCTTTTTGTGTGTGGGTGGCGTTTGAGTGTGGGTTTTGAATTTGGAGCTCCAAAATTGTTTGCCATTTAATTCTGATAACTTCGCACATCATATGTGTACTATAAATAACCTAACTAATGTTACAAATTCGACTATTTCAGGGAGTACTTGCTTTTTGCGGGATACATAACGCTGAAGCAAAACCAATCCTGCTTTGCTCATCGGATGACAGCACTGTCCGCTTATTGGACCTGCCATTGTGAGTATCAACAATTCCTCCTTACATTATAGTTTTGATCTCTGTTGAAAACTTTTTTGTTTTTTTCGAGCAATAAATATCCTCTTTCCCTTCTGAACAACTAACCCTTTTATCTTTTTGGTTTCAGATTTGAAGAAAGGGGCAAAATATTTGCTAAGGGGCAAGTTCGCTCAATTCAGATAGGTCCCGGAGGTATCTTCTTAACCGGTGATGCCACAGGTCAGCTGAGTGTATGGAAATTGTCGGCAGCTTCATGAAGATGTATATATATATATATATCAACATACTCATCAAAGCTCTGTCCCAACTAATTGGGGTCTCCACATGAGTCATGTTTTGCCATTTTGTATAGAGGCAGCCCATTCTTTGCACAGCAATTGTGAATACAAAATTCCTGTTACTACTATTTAATGTAAGAGGCAATATGAAAGAACAATGTTTGGGAATGAAGAAGACTTCATTGCTCATTTCCCACCCCCTTGGGGTTGTAATTATGTTATTGAACTTGTAGCCAATTTTATTCATTAATAAAGCAATCTTGCAAATTTTATTGTTCATGTTCTTTTTTCTCTATATTGCATTTTTTTTTCCTTTCTTGTTTTGCCTTTTGCAGTCAAATCTATTTCTGGGTTAGTTGAATTCGTATTATATTAAATGTATTTAATGAAACTCGGTTGAAATGTGTAAAAATGAGAGTAGGTGAAGATAGATTAAGAAATTTCAGTGAAGTTTTATAAATTTGCCCTTATTTCTTCAACGAAAAAATCATTAGAGTAATTTACTTTTCAATCCTTAAACATGATTGTAACATTTCTTTTCTGTTTAACAGCAACTTCCTAAAATTCCATATTCCTGTTGTGAGATCATATAGTTTGGATGGGTTATTTATGACTGAATAAGATATTTAAGAAAGAAAATACAGTGAAAAGAAAAAAAGAAGAAAAAAAATGCTACAATGTAAATGTTAGATACATAGATTTAGATGATATATTTACAAATAAAGTAATATGATTGAAAAAATAGTTAAGCTAATATGCACAAGCATAAATTGTTGGAAACAATTTTAAGTAAATCCCTTTTCTCAACAATATGATTTCTTAGTTAATGTAGAACATAAGAACAACATTCTCAAACTAGTCACATCATAATATATCTTCCCTTTAATTCTTGACCTTCCTATTAATTTTTGTCTTCCACTTCCTCTACCACAACACAAAAATGTCAACCACCATTACCCTCACTAATGCAACAATTGCCATATAGATATACATAATAGGAATGAAAATGTTACTTGCACCGAATAGTTGAAGTAGAATAGAGATACCAAATATTTAATAGATGAATATTTATAAATATATTTCATTCTCGTACACATGACATTATCACGTAGGTCAAACAATTCTATGACATTATCACGTAGGTCAAACAATTCTAGGAAGTATTCAGAAGTATCACCACATATTACAAAACTTATTCCTACAATAAAAAGAATGACCCATAAGAATTCCAATGAATATTCACTCTTGAATTAATTGTGAACATTTATTTCTGAGACCATTACATAGATGCAGTAAATTTATACACCTTAGCTCAACTTGCAATCTCAGTTTCTTTCTACATCAACTTCAAAAAGCCCATGCCTAGCAAGAAAGGGGGATAGTGAAGAAACTTCAAACATGCTATTTTTCATACTATCTAAATACCAATGAAGGATCATAAACTGGATGAAGAAATAAGAAATTGCAGATTAGGGCATATCTTATTTTCAAACCAGAGGCCTATTCGCTTCTTCTTCATCATCATCATTTACTATGTGATTTCTATTTTCTTCGGCGTAAGAATGTTTTTCGGTCCTGGCCATAGAAGATGAGGAAGCGGCCCTTTTGGAAGGTTTGTTTTCGGGCAAAAGCTTCAATATGATCCCCATGGCAATCAACAGGAGTCCGCTCCCGTGCTGCTCAGTTAATGGCTTTGTGAAGATCAAGTAAGATAACAGTAATGTCACTGCCTTTCTTGCCGTTGTCACCTGTGTGATAAAATTCAACGACAATACAAGTTCAATACAGAAATATTTTGAAGTCCTTCAATTCCATAAAATGTACATGTGATATGTAAGGTGACCCCAATATAAAACATCCCTCAAAAGTGAAAATTGAGATGGAAATCAATGAGAAGACCAGTTGAAAATGACAACAGACTATGGTTGTTCATGCACTACTAAAAATGGACCACCAAGATAGTTTAGACACGTGACGTAAATATTTTTTAAAAAAGAATTGACCTCCTTTTCATGTATTTTACGTTCATTTTTCTTCTTTAAAATATTTTAGCCACTTGTCTAAACTGTATGAGACCACGGGAGTACCCAAGTATTGTCCAAAATGCAACAAAAATTCTTTAATCAACAATGCATAAATAGCATAATAAAAACAGGAAAAGTTCGTGACATGAGCTTACCATGGCTGTGGTGGCAGCACCGAAAATGGCAACAAGGGAAAGGACAGAGGCTTGGCCGATGAAAGTGGCCATTGCTTCAAAGACCAACACGCCGTACACATAAGGATGCTGCATTAAGAGTCAACAGTGTTAAGAAACCTATCCACTTAAGGAGAACAGAAGATTTTCGATTTTTACCTTAGAACATGCATTCCATGCTTTGAACAATTCTCCTGTCAAAAGCATGGGCGGAATCAAGAAAGGCAAACCAACCACGGTGGAGCAAAAGAGCATCTCCGTCTATTCAAAAAGAGTCCCAAGTTAAATCCAAAAGTGGAATCATCATATCACTATTATCACTTTATTCACAATTAAACACCCCACAAAAGTACTTCCCATCACATGCATCTCACCTGCGTTGTTTCTGGATTTACAGTAAAAATTGCTTCTTGCAAATTACCCAAAAACGCGTCCATCACTAGAGCACCGGACACCATCACAACGCCAATAAGACTAAAGTTTGGGGAAGTTTGTGCATCTGCTAAAGTGAAAAGAATCAAACCCACGACCAAAAGCACAGCTGATATATACTCGTGAGGTGGGTACTTCCGTCTCAAACCAGGTATGAATGCACCCATTATCATCACTGGCAGAACCTAAAATACAACAACAACAATGCTCAGAAAATAATACTAGTTACAAAAACTGATCCCAATGATAATTCAATCAGCAACATTTAAGTTCGATAAACCTGAAAATTCATCCACTAAACTCTACTGTTCCGAAACTTCTATAGATTACCCAACTTCTTTCAGCTCAAATAAGCCATTCCATAGGGCAAAGCAGAAAACGCATATAACGTGTCTACCTTATCATGCCTGCAGGGATTATATCATTGTGGATTGATATATTTGTATATACATATTTCCCCCAATTTTAATTCCTTGTCACACAAATATAATTCAAATCAAACAAGTTACCAAACATTGAAAGATTGGAGAAATTTTTATCTAGTTCAAAATAGCTGCTCAAAAGTACAGAAAGACTTTAGACTAATCCTTTTTTTTTCATGATAACCGGGGTGTCCACGATTTTCACCCCGACTAATCCACGGGACTCGTGCAAAGCGACCCCCGTGCAAAGCGACCCCCGCACGGATCAGGTAAGGCACGGACTATGTCCGCAGTCATGATTTTATATAATCCTTGATTAACAACAAACATCAAAATCATTGTGTGGGATTTTAGGCTCACCTTGGTGGACTTGAACATGAGTTGTGCAGGATAATTAAGAAAAGCCAAAGACCCTTTGGTAAGTCCATGTGAACCCATAAGCACCACAGAGAGCTTCACATAAGTCTTCCATGGATTCACCATTTGCTTGGTGGTGAAGCCTTGTACAAAGTATATCAGGAAAAGATAGACCAACCCTTGAACAAATGTGAAGTACCAACCATAGCTAATCCATACAATATAGCATCATATCAGGAAATACAATCTGGTTATTTAATCTTAAAATCAAGTGTTTCTCTACAAATCAGTAATCAAATGCAAAACTCACCTGAATTGGAGCCTATTATAGACATATTCCTGAAAATAAACCAATAATTAATTAAATATATACTTGGTGCAAAGAAAAATTAGAAAATCTTGCTGAAATGATTCAAATGAAGTATGTTATACAGCGATAATTGCTATTTTGTCAAATCAAGATATAGAAATGGAATTATTCAATCCGATTTTTGGCAAATAAATTGGTAAATATTAGAAGAAAAATATCAAGTAATCCAACCGAAAATTAAAAAAATTGGTGTAATCAAGGGTGACTTTCCAATATCATATTATCAATGGAAATCAAATTACAGACTGAACACTTAAATAAAAATAAAAAAATAAAAAAATAAAAAAGCAAAAGGCAAAATTAAAATTAAAATCCTTCAAACAATGATGATTGTTGTAATAAGCAAAGTTAAAACCCTTCAAAGAGGTTTAACTGATGGACTCATTAAAAAGGAGAGACCGAAACTGCCAACTCATAACCACAGCATTAAAGTAAAAATTATTTGAAAAACAGATTCGAACCCTGTTTGGTTGCCAAGAAAACAAAAGAAATCAGGAGAAAAAAATGCAAAAGTGAAACCTTGTAAACAAGAACCAATAAACCCAAAAGTAAAAAGTAAAAACCAATGATTTTCCTATATTGACATGCAGTGAATGTATTGGACTTCAAAATTTAACCCATTTCCACAAACCCTCTATTTTTCTCGGGAAACAAACAGGGGGTTTTGAACATTATACCTCGCATATGCCATTAACAAGATACCCAAAGAAGAACCCAGATGAGCAAATGAGAAATTGCTGCCATTTGGGTCTGTCCGAGAGAGAGATTCCAAACAGAAACCAAGCTTGCTCATCGTTCTTCATTCTCTGTTTGTGCTCTGTTTCACCCAAAAACACAAAATGGGTACTCTGTTTTTACAACTCTCTCAATGATTTGTATGCGTCCAATCGAAATCAACTAGCTTTCTTCAACATCTGCATGTTGAATTTAGAGAGAGAATATGAGGGAAGAAAATAATATAAGAAATTGGTATCGGCTCGATCACGTTGATTGCATATATGTATATATGTGATGTGTGTATATATGTATATATGAAGAAAACACGGAAACTTTAAAGATTGGTGTTTTCGGAGTATTGTTTGTGTGTGCAAAGGGGGAAGAATATAAATGAAGAGAGATTTTAGCACTGATTTGTGTAACAGTGTGCGAGTCTACTCCAAATTAGACTTAAATTAATTTTTTTCCCTTTTTTATTTTATGTAGTACACAAAATATAATTATCCAAAAAGATAAAATTTATATATATGTGGAAGAGAGTAAAGATCTCTCTCATCGGAAGTAAAAAAATTATACTCTTTTATATATATATATATATATATAAGTTTTTTATTTACACCAATCACATTTAATTATCATTGCGATACATGTGTATAATTTTTTTTTTTCATTTTCATGTATATATATATATATATTATTTAACAAGTCCTAAAATCTTAATTTAGAATTTTGGAATTAAGAAAGTAAAAAAAGTAGACTAATGTCTTTATTCAATCTTTAATGTGGAACATTACTTTTACATTTCCAAAAGTGCAAGTGAATGTTTTAAGAAAATATAATGAGACAAGAAAAGAATAAAATGGCATTGTCATAGTAAGAAAAACATTTCTATAAGTATTTGCATGATAAATGAAAAAAAAAAAAGATTTATTAACAAATTAGGCTCTTGGATTATATGACCCTAAATTTTTTGGACGGATTTATTTAAGTGGTTAAATTTTAATATTAGTTAACTTAATTTATTGATTTATTTATTGTACTTTTTTGGGATAGTGCTAGGTGCACTGCATGGACTGTGAGAGTCATCACACTTGAATGACTCTTGTATTTAGTACTCTGCACTGAAAATCAATAAATAAATATATAAATATTACTCTGCAAAGTGGACCCTAGTCATAAGATTTGTCGTGGGACTCTTGATTGGTTTAAGATTTTTGAACTAAAAAGTAATTTTCATAGGTTTTGTGTTCTTATAATGTCAAATATAAACCCATGACTTGCTAAATATACCTATGAATTAATTGTTTTGGTTTGTCTTGATCTTACCCAAAATTAAAGGAAAATAAAGGTATAGGTGTTTAAATTTGTGTGAAAAATATACATTGGACAAATAACACTATTTTCATAATAGAAAAACTTGATTAATAGATATATATATATACTTCAAAGTAGTCTCGTTGATTCTTGATTTTCTTAAATTTTAAAATCAAAATTTATATGATCAAAAGTGGAGTGTGAACATTAAACAAAATTAAATGAATTAGAAAGAAAAACGAATGTTAAAATAACATTACAACCATACTATTTGAATTTATCGTTACACAATTGAAAGAGTTTATTGTTAGAGGGTATTGTCCGCATCTAATCTGAAAAAAAAAAAAAAAAAAGATGATTAAATATAAATGAGTTGGATGTTACTCTTACCTTATAATTTAATATTTTTGATTGAATTCAGAATCATTTCATACATAAAGAAGATTATAGGTCCAAATCAGATCCGCATGGTAATCTGATGTCATATTAAAGTTAGAAATATTATTTTAACATAGATCGTGCTTTTCTTTAAACAGTATGTAAAGTTCCATAATTGCTCAAACTTTTAACTTCGGATTTGGTAAAATATCAAAATATTCCAAACTTACAAATCAGTGGAGGAATCGTGAAAAGCTAATAAAATAAAGGGTACAGTTATGGGGTCCTCATCACTCCCAAAAACCCTAGAATTTTATATATGTATATGACACGTCACAGAACCACGTGTACCATAGCTATCCACGTGGCAGTCAAATGACTCAGACTCTGAGGTGGAATTGATTATACTACAGCTGTTTCACTGCATGGATTTTGCAAACGTGGCAATATAAAAACTTTGTGGGCCCACATTTTTAATTTGGGATTCTGTTTGGATGCAGAGCTAAGAAATATGAGTCAATTGCTTCAAATGTGATATGCCTCATTGTTCTTAACTTTAAATGAAGATTTAATGCACATGCAATTGTATCATATTCATATAGTTGTGTAATGAAATTGTCTTTTTCTTCACCCAAAAGCTAACTTACCTCATTTTCGGAAAAAAAATACAAAATAATCAATCCATGTTATAGAACTTCCCAACAAACTACCCACTTTTAGTTTTCCTTTTTTCTCTTTTTTTTTTTTCTCATAAATAAAAAGATTCTTAATTGAGAAAATTGAATCGAATTTAATTTATTTAGATAAAGAAAAAAATGACAACTCAGAGAAATATATATTGTAATTAGAGGTCCTGAATTTGATTTTCATGATAAAAGTCTATAAATTTTATAATATATGTGATTTTTAGCATAATATGCCCTTGCGATATTATTTTTATCGCGATCACAATAATGATATGAAAATTGAATCGAATTTAATTTACTTAGATAAAGAAAAAAATGACAATTCAGATAAATATATATTGTAATTAGAGGTCCTGAATTTGATTTTCACAATAAAAGTCTATAAATTTTATAATATATGTGATTTTTAGCATGATTTGCCCTTGCAATATTATTTTTATCGCGATCACAATAATGATATAACGGACTCGAATAATATCAATTTTACACTTGAGTATTAATCTAAGGGTAATTTGCACTAACACCCCCTGAAGTATTGGTCAATTCCACTTTTGTGTCGGTCAACGCATTTTTTGACACTCACACCCCCTGAGCTGTGAAATGACATGAATACCCTTCGTTAAAATATTAAAACATATACTAAAAATATCTTGTTTGTGAAAAGACAATTCTAACCCTCAGCAAAATATTGACACATGTCCCACTCTAACTACCCTCATTATTTCCCACACTAAAGCCTCCCACCGTTTCATTCTCTACCACAAAACCAGATACAACATCTCTCTCTATCTTCGTTCTCCCTTCTCTCTATCTGCCATGGAAAATCGTTGATGGTATGATCGATTTTCACCGTTTCTCTCATTTTTCATACATTGCTCTCTTTGATCTCCCTCTTGTGTTGTTGAATCGAAATGAAGATATGTACGGTTTCTTGGTTTATGAGCAGATCTGGGATTCTTATCAATTGTTTTTGAGGAATATGAACGGGATCTAGGGTTTTTCGGTTCTGCATGTGTTGGTCTCAGCTGAAAAAGGTGTGTTCTTTTATATGTGATATTCGTATATTTTTAGGGTTCCTTTTTTTTTTGTTCTTTAATATGTATAATGATCTAGTGTTTGTTGATTTATTAGCAGATTTTGGGTATATATCATTTAGTTTTTAGGAATATCAACCGATCTTCAATTTTCTGGTTTGCATGTGTTGAAAAACACCTGGAAAATGTGTGTTTTCTTTGATCTCTGATGTGTGTATTCTTTGAATCTTTGTTTATTTTTTCAATTTTTTCTTGTTCTTTAATTTATATATTAATGCATTTTTTTTTGTGTTCAAAGAAGTTTTTATTTTTATTTTAAAAGATCATGTTCAAAGAAAAATCATACATCTGTAATTTTTCACACAATATATTGAGTTCGTTGTTCCAATTGAGTTCGTTGTAAGTGGAGAATTCAAAGATTAATTGAGTTCGTTGTGGTAATCATATTGTGTGAAAGTTTAATTGAGTTCGTTGTAATTGGAGAAAAATCATACCTCTGTGTAATCTTTCACACAATGAAGTCCGGCATTAATTTTGACCAGTATTTAAAAAAGCATTTATAATTTTATTTTAGTTGCTAATTAGTGTTAACACTTAAAAATCCCTAAAATTGAAATCCCTAAATTGAACTCAATTGAAATCCCCAAATTGAAATCCCCAAACCCTAAAGTGTAAACCCTTACCCCTAAACCCTAAATTGAAAACCCTAAACCCTAAAGTGTAAACCCTAAGCCCTAAACCCTAAACTTAAAACAGTTGAACACTTAAAAAAAACTTATAAACACTTGAACATTAAAAAAAACTTATAAACACTTGAACACTTAAAAACTTATAAACACTTGAACACTTCAAAACTTATGAACACTTGAACACTTATAAACACTTAAACACTTATAAACTTATAAACACTTAAAAACACTTAAACACTTGAAATACTTAAAACACTTGTAAACACTTAAAAAGACTTATAAACACTTTTAGTGTTTATGTTAGTACTTGACAGTTTTCTGTTGTTGTGTGATGATTGTTACATAGCTTGAAATGGCCAGAAAGCATGATCTTCTAATTCACTATGAGTTGCACACATACATGTTTCATGACATTGATCCTGACACTTTTGGATTTATTGACTTCTATGCTGTTGTGTATCGTTTGTTAATGAATGACCTTATTCATGATGGTAGAATGTATTTGTTTAAGATATTCTGCACTATACCTGGGTTTAATTACAAAATGAGATTAGTTAGGGATGAGGATGTGGTAATTATGTTCCAAATGAAATCAGATATAAGGGTAATTGTAAGGCCTATAAAAATCTGATTCATCTCATGCACCATGAGAGTATGTGGGATGTAGTGGATAGGTTGCCTTTGTTTCCACCTGAAATGAGAAGGCCTGCTGGTAGACCTAGGGTGGCAAGGAGGCGAGAGGAAAATGAGGCAATGGCTGTTAAGAGGTCTACAGTTGTGACATGTAATATTTACAAAGTTGTGGGGCAAAACAAAAGGGGTTGTAAGAGGTATCCAGTGAATAGGAAGGGGAAAACCAACAGCAGTACTTCAGTTCCAGGCAATTCAGCAGGCAAATCAGTAACAACAGCTTCAACAACAACCAAAAGAGCAACACCAACATCAACAACAACAAAGAAGGGCAAGAAAAAACAGTGGACCAAGGACCAGAGCAAGTGTAGCAGCAACAACAACATCAAATTCACAAACAGCAAGTGTATTGCCTTAATTTTTTAGTAAATTAACTAAGTTTTTGGATATTCACTGATGATTTGTATACTTACTAACTTTCCTTAGGTGGTATTGCAGGTTAGTGGTGGTTCAAAACCAAGTTATGCTTTAGTGATAACAACAACATCTCAATCAACCCTATCACAACAAACTTTGTCCAATGTAATGTTCAATTTGTAGTTTAAATATATATATATTTTTACTTTTTGCCCTAAACTGATAACTGATCCCAATTCCATTTGGGCACCATGGTAACATCCATCCAAGATGTGAAAGTTTTTTGCTAGTCTTTTGGATAGTTTTTGTGCCAGTGAACAATGTAGTTTCTTTTTGGACATGATCTTTTTAAATAGCTTTTTGGGCAGGAAATAGTGTAGTTTTTTTTGGATAGGTTTTTAGGTAGTGACAATTTGTTTTTGTATATGTCCCACACACACATATGAAGCCACAAATGTATTTAATCTTGGCTCATAGTTCACTTAGGTGCCTTTTATAGGCTTTTGGATTTGTAACTTAAGTTATGACAGTCCTTAACTTTGACTTCTGATATATGTATATTTAGACAATATTCCTGGCTTTTATATTCCTGACTTTTATGTAATCTCAGTTTGCTCTGAAAGAATTGGAATTGTGATTTGAATGTTTGTGTTTGAATTAGTGTTTGAATGAATATAGTGTAATGCAGTATCATTATGGTGGAATGTGTTTGAATTAGTGTTTGTATTTTGGTGCAGTGCAGTGTGTTTTCTAGATGTTGGAATATAATATGATTTTATGACCAATGCATGACAAAACAGTTTTTGTAAGTGAAGTAGGTTTGGCGTCAACTACAAGGGAATTTTGTTCTTTAATTATTGTTAAAATGGAAGAGAATCAAAGATAAATGAATATAATAATGGACCAGGGGTAGAAATGACATTTCATAGGGTGTCAGGGCTAGTGAGGGGGTGTGAGTGCAATAAAAGTGAAACCTCAAGGACTGTTGGGATCACAAATGCATTGACCGGCACAAAAGTAAAATTGACCAATACCTCAAGGGGTGTTAGTCCAAATTACCCTTAATCTAATATCATTATGCATTGACCCGTGCATAATGGCAGCGGTACCTTCTTCCATTTATTCTATCATTATTTAACCTATCAATTGGTTAAAAAATTCATAAAATTGTGTCGGTACCACTTGCAACTTAACTATTTTTATTTATTTTCCTCAAAGTTGCAACATTTGACACAATTTGACAATTTTTTTAAAAAAGTATTTAACTACACGTGTGCGTATTATAACATGCAAGTAGAGACTATTGATCAATTCACACTCAAAAAAGATTGTACTCCCACAACTGTAATGAATTAATTAAATAGAATCAACTTGTGGGTTAAATAATTAATGTTAAAAACTTATATTCCTCATACTTAACCATAAATTAATGGCCAAATAATCAAGATCTTCATAACTAAAATTATATTTCTACTCGAGTTCCAAAAATTTTATTGGGTAACTACAAAATGTCAGTTCAGAGGATAACATCGTGGCCACAATTTTGGTTTATTGACCTTTGCTTAAAAGTCAATGGCTTTGATGAAAGTTAATTAAGAGTGAAATGACCATTTAATAAATAGATAGTGTGTTTGATTTGAGCAATTAGTTTTCTAGTTAAATATATAGTGTATTAACTAGAAAATGAGTGTAGATTACATGTTGGTAATGATATGTTTAATGAAAAGTTTACTTATATGATAAGCAAATGTCATGTTAGTCAGCACATCAAGATAGCTTAATTACAACTTTATAAGTTTAATTATAGAATATTGTAGTTAAATTTTGCCTCCAGATGTGATAATTCGGATCTCTCCATTTTTTCACCGACAAAGTGAAAGGTCTAAGGATCCAGATCTCGTCATTTAATCAATCAAGTCCTATTGAATTGTAGAATGAAATTAGTTTGATTAATTAGTCATATCTGACCCCATGAATTTCTCACCGGAATTGGTCTAGTGATAAAAAGAATAGAGAATTTTTTTTTTCCTCAATTAAAAGTTTGGAAGGTTGTACATTGAAATTGAGAGAATTATAACATGGGTGTTGTATTGAATCGTTGATTATACACATAATCAACAAATATGTGTGGATAGTAAATTGTTGGATTGACTAAGAACTACGGAAAATTATTCATCTCGTTTTGAATATTAGAAAAAAGTAATGACAATAATAAAAAAAGATTAATAACTTGAGGTTTGATCCGTAAAATAATTAACTTGCAAGTGCATAGATCACAAATTTTTGATTCGTTTCTTTCTAGAATAATTTACTTGCAATTACTAATATTATTTCAGTTGGTGAAAGAACTTGAATTCATCATCACAAGGTTGGCTTAGGCCATTGTATTTTAAGTGTCACATCACATTCAACAATTGGTTGAATTCAAAGAGTAATAATCGCTGAGGAAAGCGAAAGAGATTTTTTGTAAAATAAATAGACCTTCAACAATAATTAATGAAATTTGTTTCTTGTTAAAATATCACCACTGGTCCACATGCCAATAAATCAAAACTTCAACAAAACTCCATTTTCACGAAAACATCTCCATGAAATATCTTTTTTAGAAAACAAATTTCATCTTTCATACCTAATTGAGCAAAATTAATCCCAATTGATTGACCATAGTTGATAAAGATTTGGAATTGAGTGTCTCAAGAAGCACGAGTCTCGTGTTCGATTTTGTTTTATTGGTCCCTCAAACAATTTGTTGAGATCACAATCGCAGATATAATTTGAACCTTACTTGATCAGTGTTGTGAGATTGCTTTTCACGGATCCCGTAGATTAGTTGGGGTGAAAGTCCTGGATAGTTGGTTATAAAAAAAATAAAAAAAAAATATTTGGGCAAAATTATGACAATGGATTCTTTTACTGACTAAGCTTTTAACATTTCCACTAAGTATCCAGTGAATTGTCAGTTCCTATTTTTCACATTTTTTTATTGAATAATATTCCCTTTGTTCCAATTTAAGTGTCCACATTTACTATTCACTCTATTCCAAAATAAGTAAAGTCAATGTCACTTTATTTGGTCAATTTACCTTTCAATCATTCAAGTTATAAAATATCTAAATTACAAATATCACATCACTTGGTAGGACTAAGGGTAAAATTGATTTTTCATTCACTATCACACTAATAAAAATCATCATCTCAAAAAATTGGACTCTCCAAAAGAGACTTATAATTTGGGACAAATTGGGTTTTTCATTTACTTGGTGGTACAAGTAAATTGGATGACTTTAAAGGCAAAAACCAGAATGAAGAGGGACATTTCTATCTCCGCCATATTTATTCTAAAATCCTAATAAATGAAGAAAGATTACAAGGTCTCTTAGTAACATAAATTAATTTGTCCTAGCTATAGCCGGCTTCTCTAGTAAACGATTCATGCTGCTATATATAAGAGCTGTACAACTTTTGAAGTTTACTAAAGGACATTACTTCTTCCAAACAAGTGAAATCCAAACCAATGCTTAACATTAAAAGTAATAATAATAAAAAATAAAAAATGAAAAATGAAAAAAGAGAACGAGTAGTCCAAGCGCTCAATTTAATTTTTTTTTTTTCCTTTCTAAAATTTCAATCAAGGATCTTCTCTCGCAAAATTGTCGGCGTTGCTTGAAATTGCAAAGAATGCACTAAATTATACCCAACACCGTTTAGAACAACTTTTTCTATTTATAAAAAGTCAAAATCAGCTTTTCAAAAGCCATTCCAAAAAGGCTTTTAATATTGGCACAAGAATTGGATTTGCAAAGGGTCCGTTTGGATACCCTGTTTTTTGTTTTTGTTTTTTTACTGTTCACAAGACTAAAAAAAAAACACGTTTGACAAACGCGTTTACTGTTCACTGTTTTTTTCCCAAGAAAACTGTTTTCTGTGAATAGTGTGTAAAAGTGATGAAAACACCAAATACAACTTTTAGTTGTTTTTTGAGTTTTTTCACTGTTTAGGTGGTAAAAATAATGAAAACACCAAATTCATAAAATATAATTTTCACCAAATAAAAATAAAAGTGGTGAAAACACCTTCATCCAAACGCTTTTTTGTTTTTAGTTTTTTTCTGAAAAAACAAAGACAAATACAAAAACAACTTTTATATTTGAAGACAGAAAACAAATACAAAAAACAGGCTTTCCAAACGCACCCAAAGCATTTTTCATTTTTGTGTCCCAAACAAGGGAAAGGGAAAGCCTCTATCACTTTCTTTCTTGGGCTTCTATATGGAAGGCCTGTTTATACATTATTATTATTATGTTTTAGGCTTTAGTACTGCTTTGATGGGCCTCTACCACTTTCTTTCTTGCTTGCTTTATTTTTCATTTTTATAATTTACTGGAAACCCAAGTTGGGGTTTTTCTCTAACCAAGTCATACTTAATGTTCATTCGTCTACATCTTAAACTTCTTGGGCTAGTAGTAATTCAAATATATGAATAAGTCATGTATAATAAATACATTGTTGGGCCTATTTCTGAAGCGTAGAAAAAAGTGAGGTCATTATGCTACACATCGCATAGGGCAAGTGAACTTTTATCGAGATATTAGAGGCCCCAAGTGAACTTTTATCGAGATATTAGAGATTCTTGTTACACATCGGATTCAGCTCAAGTCGGTAGATCTAACTTTCTTAGTTGCATGTTAAGCGTCTGACCAGTAATATCCGTTGTTATCTACTTTCTTAGGCGTCAGAGACATTGTCGTTCGTTTTTAAGGAAGAACAAGATCAGCCAAAAGCTCATCCACCAAGTAGCTCAACACCCCAACCTCCACATCCAAGGCCAACTCTTCTTGTTCCTCCTCAAACTTGTTCCATCTAACCCTCCTCTCCATGTCTCTACTATATGCCTCCCTATTGCTCTCCACTTCCCATGTTTGTTCATTCCCATCACTGTTTTGCCCACTAAACCATTCTTGGGCTACTCTAATCATCTCACAATCGAACTCACTGCGCTTTTGATTTCTGCCTGTGGTGCTCAACACATGACTAAAGAAGTCATATAGAAGAGTATCCACATTGGAGTTACTCCTACTCTCTACTGAGCTTGTTGTTTCGAGTACTTCATATACTAGCTGTCTTGCCTTTTCTTGGATTCCACTTTGTTCTTCTTCTTCGTCTTCGTGTTCTTGAAATGGGAAATCAAGCACCGAGACGGGACTATGCTGTTCTTTCTCCTCACAAGTATAGTCTCCCTGTTAATATGTACCAAATTTAGTCAAATTTAACGCATAATTCAAATAAACGATACAGAATTTGATTGTAGACGAACGGGGTTGTTCATGAACACTTATCATTTACGTTTAGGGTTTACACGTTTACTAAATAAAGGAATTAGAGCTCAGCCAACATTTTGCGTCTTTTAAGCAAGTGCACTCCATTATTAAGAATTTTATTACAAGAGAATGATCATTCTCACCTTAAAATACATACTAAAAAAAGTAAAATGGCTTGAATGCGCATCCCGTCCTGTTCCGTTCTTGACGACCAAACACAACCTTAAAGTCTTATTTGATTATTTGAACAATCTCTAACAGTCTTATTTGATTATTTGAACAATCTCTAACCCATTCTCGTTTTCATGAGATTGATAGCAATTCTATTTCAAATTTGAGCTAGCGAATACAGAAAAATGAGTCAAAGATTGCCAACATTAATAACTCAATTTTGTTTGATTTACTCTATGATACAATAATGCATATGAATTACTCTAATAATTGCCACATTCTCACATTAATCTCATTCAATCAATAAATGGTAAATATTTAGAGCGCACAAATAATTCCACAATCAGACCTAAATCATCTTTTAAATATTCGTCTTTGAATAATCGCTAACATACAAGTAAACGTAATGTGGGACACCTTAATCAAATATAGAATTTCTTATATTAATTAGCACATAAAATATAAATGAAACTCATTTTTTTGATCGATAATGAAATATTGATGCAAATTCTAATTAAATAATTCACATATAATTAGGACTGTATATGATTTGAAAGAATTAAATGAAAAACAAATATTGATGGATCATTATTGATTACAAACCTTAGGGTCCACCATATCTCCTGTGGCCTCCTCCACACGATCGCCACCGACACCACACTCAGTAAAACATTTTTTACCCATCTCAACCCCTTCCTCACCGTCGCACACAGATTTACCGCACCAAAACGGTAAATCCTCAACGGTGAAATCGCTATCACACCAGCTGCTACTTCCACTCGTACTGGTGGACCCCACCGTAGTTGTGGTTGTGGTGGTGGTGGTGCACCGCTGCGGCGAACCCGCGAAATCCAATGGAGGAGATCTCTCCTCAGCCAAGTCCCTGAACGATTTCCACCGTAGGATGTCCCTCACCGTAACCGAGATCTCCCTTACGCCGTCGTTTTCGCGTTTCGACGGAGACCTAACGGCCATCGTAGGGAGTCGTTTGACGGCGTTAATCACGATCGCAGATGCTCTGTGAATCGCAGAGGACGCCATTGAAGCTGTTCTCGATCGGCTCCGGAGTAATTTGGCGGGATCAAGTTCGAGAAGGTTCCGTACAGTGGAGTCATCGCGCGAATTCGAATTGTCGGTAAGGTAGTCTTTGAGGCATCGAGGTCGTTTGGGAATTGAAATTGAATCCATATAGAGAGAATTTTAGAGAGAGAGAGTTGTGATTGAGTGTGGAGTGATGAAGTGAGGTGCTATATATATATGTAAATGTATATATGTGTGTGTGCTGTGACAATGAGAGAGAAAGAGAGAGGTAGGTTCGGAGGATAGAAGAAGCAGTGGACGGAGAGAAAATGACAGTGGATGTGGAAGTGTCGATGATGCTTCCATCTTGTATATTATATTATATATATATATATATATATATATATATAGGTTATACACGCACACAAAAGTGATGATGTTGAGGGATGAGGCAGCGAAATTGGAAGGACTCTTAAATTGGACTATTGTCCCAGACAACTAAGATTAATCAATTAATTAATTAATTATGATTTGTCTGTTGTTATGTGTTTGATCACATGTATACACCACCGGAAAGTGCTAGGTAAATGTTGTGTTAGTACCCCATAATCCAATATTTCATCAATATTATAGTTGAAGTACTAGATTTAAATTAGAATTTAAAAAAACTTCATTAAAATTAGTACCTTTAGATTTGAAATTGGGAAAAAAAATTATTGAAATTTCTTTTACTTCCTAAATTAAAGTTTTCTATCCATATTACTGTCACAAATACATCATTAATTTTCTTGTATCATTTAATTACATATTCGTAGTAAAATCCATATTATGTAAGTTTCTTTGTAATACTATTACAGCAACCGTGACACCAACCAATACTCTGATGTATGACTATAGACGAATACTTTTTAACATTGCTATGATATAAAAGGTTTTAATATTGTTAAGTACAATGATATCATTTCATCTTAAAAATTGAAGTAATCACCTTTTTATTAAATAAATATTGACATGTAAAATAATATAGGAAGATAAGATGTGTATGGATGGGGAGGCTTATGTGGATGTTGGTACATGCCAATTTATATAATTGTGAAATCAACATGAGATTTCAAAATTTGGAAGTTTGTCCCCCAACAGTCCTAACAGTACAAAGTGATTGAAAATATTGGGGAGGTGAAATTGGATAGTACTAATGGAATCCCATGCTTGCATTCATTACTTTAATGTGAGAGAGCTGTGATGTGTGTCCTGTCCAAACCAAACCCTAGAAGTCTCTCGAGGGATTTTAATTTGCAGTTGGGGGAAGTAAAATTTCTATTTCATCTGTATCTATTTTAATAGTGTGATGTCTATTATATAATCTTTGATTGATGCTAGATATGCAAAAATTTGAACAAGAGAACTGAGGATGAAATATATATATATACATATTTTCTCGCCGGACAATACTTGCCTCCTACCCTATAAGGAAGAACTTCCTCCTACCTCATGATGCGTCTCAATAAAATATGAACATGTGTCATATATTTAAACATCAATCATCTCTATTTTTAAAAGTTAATTGATTTATTATTACATATTCACTTCCTTTATTTAAATCCAATACAAATATTTATAACATACTTGAATTGACAAAATTGTCCTCCATCATTTCTTTTCTTTTTAATTATTTGCACTCACTTTGATTCAAACATAAAACTAAAAAAAGATTAAACTAGATTCTTTTTTTAAAAAAAAAAACGTTACTCTCCCTAAACCAAAAAATTGTATTTTCTGTACTCAAAATGATGGAGGGCAATTTGATCAATTCGGGTATATTATAAATATTTTGTATTGAATTTAAATAAAAACATAAGGGCAAAAATGTCCATTCATTAAATTTTAATACAAAAAGTCAATATACAATAATTATCCAATTTACCTTTAAAAACCTATCACATTCAAATTTAAATATAGGACACGTGTCCACATTTCATTGAACCACATAGGAGAAAATTCCTCCTTATGGGGTAGGACGCAAGTATTCTCCTTTCTCGCCATTGTGATTTTAACAAATTATTTGTTCATAATGAAAATCCTACTTGAGACTTGATACCAGACTCCAAATCTTTCGAGTCAACTCAGTTCGGATTAAGAAAGAAAAAATTGATCTTATTTTCTTTAATTTTCTTGAACAAAAGAAGTATGATAATATATTACACATACATATATAATGAAAATGTACATCTTTTGTAATATGAAGAACAAACCTATAAATAACAAGAGCATCTTCTCGATCAAAGGTTTCTAAGCCGATACCGTTAATATCAATACTTGTCTTATATTCGTATTTTAAGACCAATATTGTCCACTATGTTATACTCATAATTTTCATTTTTCAACAATATTTTAGAGAAAAATAATTAACTTTGAGCTAATCACACTCTTGTAAGGTGGCCTTATCTACTACATATGAAAAAAAATCCTTTACACTTCCAACATTTTAAGCTCAAGTGTTCTACTATATTATCATTTGAAATTTGCTTGATCCTCACCAATTTTTTATTATTATTTTAAAGTAATTGACATGCAGAAATGTCCCTTATACTTCTATCTCATTAATTGAATCAGTAAAATAATATTATGATTCAATAAATATGTAAATCATTAGGTGGTGTGCATGGGGAGCCTTGTCTTGATGTTGGTGGGTGATTTCATGCCAATTATTTTCTTTAATTGTATAATCAACTTAAGAATACAAAAAAAAATTGAAGTTTGTCCCCCAACAGTCTACAAGAGCCAAGTGATTGAAAGATTTGGAGAGGTGAACTTGGATAGTCCTAATCGGTATCCGATGTTGGGATTCATATCTTAATTAGCATACACTAGTTACAAAATTATATATATATATATATATATATATATATAGACACGCATATATGTAAATAAAATCAAATAAGTATAAATATAAAGCTCTATTTTATCTGCAAAACTGATTTTTTTTTTCATATTTATTAGAGTCATAAATGACAAACCGATGACAACATCATCCTCGTTCACATAAATATAACATTTAAATTCATAACTTCAAAATACATATCATGTTTTTTTGTATAATAGGAAGCAGACATTTGGACAAGAGAATTGAGTAGAAGAGAGGAAGGGAAGAGGGGCAAATAAACTAATTATACCAAAAAGTGAAAAAATTGGGACCATATTTGCCTCATGTACTGATCTTAATTTTTTTTTTATAAAAATCTGTGATACGTGGCATATATGATTTAATTAAAGATCTTATAACTTTATTATTTTCCATACGATTTTTAGACAAAACTAAAAGCTTAAAAAAGACCAAATTCTCTAAACACAAATGGTAAATCTTCAATGTCTGACACAAAGTTCATTGGAATAGAGAGAAAATAAACATCATTTTTTGTGTGTTTCTTTGACATACTCTCTAGGTCTTGTTGGCATAACTTATGTTTCTGGTTTTACACAGAAAAAAAAAGAGAAGTAGAAGTTGTTTTGAGAAGCTGGTACTCCCAGCTTCAGTTTCTTTAAAACGCTCTTCCAATGCCCAAAAGCTCTTCTAAAATTTTTGTCAAACATCGTTTAAAATAGTTTTTCCCTCCAGGAAGCCAAAAACAACGATTGAAAATCAATCCAAACAGGGCCCTAATCTCTATATACATGCATAAATTCCCAAAACACAATTCTGACCTAACAAGGAGGGCAAGTTGGTCATCGCTTTCAAATCTTAAGAGGCAAACTGGGCATAAATGGCCATAGTCCTAACGCAAATGTTAGAATTGTTGTGTTTAATATTATTAGTAGTAGTGTGTGTTTAGCAGGACATGAGTCATATGACCGAAAAACTGTAACAAAATTTAATCAATATGACATGATATAAATGAGAATATATTGAAGCACATCAACCATATAGAAATACATCAAGAAAAGCAGATGAAAAAAATTCAGATGAAACTTAGCCAGAAACACACGAAAGGCCGAACCTTGAGAGTAGTTTATGCTTACCAGGTACTGAATCTTTGTGTAAAGAGCAACCCACCCAGTTGGAATGGTTACTGGTTTCCCTGAAAAAATAAAATAAAATAAAAACTGAACAAAAGAGGTGTAGAAGACAATTGTTGGACTCACCAGTCTCGAATATAAATATCCTGATTCAAAGATGCACCAGTCTCAAATATAAATATTCTGACTCAAAGATGCGTTTATGTAAATGTGTAGTAGCTGATCAGAAAAAACCGATGGACAAACAAAGTTAATCCCATATGCCAAGAGAGATAAGGGCACACTGCATAAATCCAATTTGTTTTAGAATATGTAACCCATGAAGGTTGTACAAACCATGCGTAAATTGAATGTTACTAATGCAAATTTAATGTCATGAATGATAATAAGTACATTCATATATGTGACCGTAAAATAATAAAGAACAAGGGGGAAATATAGGGGGAAAAAGAGATTAATAATGAGTATTTTCGAAGCATGCCCTGCATGAAAATATATTGTAGTGTGATATATTTACATATGCGAATTTCTCTACGTAATGTTGGAACTAAAAATTGATAGTAGACCGCACAAACTTATCAAAGTGTAGAAGACACAGCCCACCTTATCAGGGTGTCAATTTTGCTCAAAATTCACTGGTTGGAGACCTTGTAAGACCTTAGCAAAAATAACTATATAAGAAAACTTCTTTGCAACTTAGGTTCATAACTTGCTAATCCCTATCCTATAATATCGCTTCCCCAGCTAAGATTTAGAATACAATTTGCCTTTTTAAACATGTGGTAGAGTTAAGACCTTTCCCCTTTTTCATTTCATCAAATTTCCTTTCTAATGACTGAATAACGTGAGACATAACTTGATTAAAAATGTACAAAAATGGAGATTAAGTTTAAATGCTAAGTTGATATTTCTAGTGAATAATTGAAGCCATCCGTAAAACTACGAGGAGTTTTTGCAACTGCACAAAGAAAGGATTCCCTAGGTCATCCGTACGCAAGGGTCCCACCTAATTATGCACGATAAAAGTACGATAAATTCTATGCTAGGGGAGAGGAGAGTGGAAAAATTCCCGAGGTAAATTGTTTATGTCTCTCTCTGTCATGTCTTCAAGTCTCTACAAGGTATGCCTTTTGTTTCCCCTCCTAATTAAAAACATCTTGTATACATGCTTCAAACCTTTATCAAGCATAGACATCAATAGAGTTACTAATTGAATCAAGTCAGTCTATGGGAACTAAAGAAATCTGTATACTCATTATGGGTTATGATCCTGCCTGTTTTAATATCGTGGCCGAGATGCTTCCATACTGCCCTCCTACAGGTATCTAATAGTACTCACACTTAGACCCGATTAGGTTACTTCTAGGATGCTGTTTATATAGGACTTAAACAAGAACTTGTGTTTGATTTATAATCTGCAAATGCTTTACTTTTATATCAGTCACGTATATCTGTTCCTTATAGAATATCATCCATTCAATTCTGTAAGCTGGGTTTAATTTACGTCTATAGCTATTTTTGTAGTAGTGAAGTATTTGATACTATAATATATCACAAATTTACGCTATTTCATCAATCTAAACTCCTTTCTCTCAGTTTTGAATTTTGATCAGATCACCAACGCTTTAAATGCCATATGGAAGAGCAAAGACAGGCTAGAATTTGTTTTAACGAACATCCAAAGGTCAGATGCAAACAGATTTGAGTTCATCCAGCAAATTGAACAGGAATTTAAACTTCCAATCATTTGTAAGTATGATCCTATTTGATAACTTCCCTTTTTATCCCAATTTTTCCTTAATTGACTCATTGTTTTCCAAGAGCACGTTACCAGAAATGATAACATATCTATTAGGACTCCATGAATCTGGTTTCCATCTTTTCCTTGTTTTACCTCTCATCCATATTCTCGGCAATCAAACTGATAAAATCCTAGTCTGGTTCATTCTTCATCCTGATTTTTTTTTTCCATTGATTAATGCAGCAATATCCTCAGATGAGAGCAACAAAACTGTGCCACAAGGCCTGGAAAGTGGTATTACGCTATATTTTGTGAAATCTTTGAGCATGAACAACATTAACAAACTCAGACAATTTGCTTATGTCAAAGAGAGAGGTAAATTGGTGGAACCAGAAATTGCAGCCAGTGCTCAAATGGCATCAACAGCGGAGAATGCAATTGATCAGGCAGGTACCATAAATGCATCATCTGTTGTTGAAACATTTGGAGGATATGAAAAGCAGAAGAAAAGAGAAACCAAAAAGAGGACGAAAAGTAGTGAAGATTGTCCGGATGACTATTCATGTGAAAAGAAAAGGGTTGTCTGGACTCCAGAGATGCATGGTAAATTTCTGGAAGCAATTCAACATTTAGGCCATGAAAGTAAGAGCAATTATAGGTTTCTCGTTTTCTTACAATTTCCATCTTTTGATTAATGTTTAATCACCTTCCATTTTCATTTTTTTTTTAATCTTTTCGTGTTCAGGGGCTTTTCCAAGGAAAATAGTTAAAGTTATGGATGTCCCAGGATTGACTAGAGAAAATGTTGCTAGTCACCTACAGGTTTGTTCTTCTTCAGATTTCAGATGTTCATTTCTCTTTTCCATATACAGTTGATCAGTATAAAATTGTCAGACAAAAGAACAAGATACAGATTTTTTTTCTATACATGTGTAATACATGACCTTGTTTTTTCTGAAAAGGAAAAAAAAAAAGGGTACCATGCCAGTTATTTTTGAATTATGATGCATGAGGGCTATTAATTATAAGATATCAGAAAATTCAATAGCAGAATCTTAATTACTAAACAAAGAATATTTGTGATATCAGCATTTAATAACATCATCATTTGGATCCTAAGTAATGACAATTATGCACGTTTAACAAAGCAAGGATAATGACTAATCTAAGAAATAATGGTAACAGCCTAACCTCAGGAGGTAAAATGAGTGATTGGGAATGACCCTTGTCGGCGTGGCTAGTTCAACTTTTCCTCGCGGGGATCCCATGGGGTCTCCGTGCATGCTTGGCAAGCAACCTTAGAGAGGAACGTTGTCAGAGGGAACTAGTCAACCAATAAAGTGCTGTCCCTTTTCCTCTGTAAACTTGCAAGTAACGTTTTTCTTGATCAGTATGAATCTCCTAGTGATGAAACCCGCATGCATATTGCAGAAGTACCGGATGTCCCTGAGGAGAGGTCAAGAAGCAAAGCAGTACCCTATTTCAAATTATGTAACAAATTTGTCAGCTGATGTCCAAGGAACATGCTGTCCATCAAGCTATCTTCTACCACATAAATACTCTTCACAAGGAAGTTATCCACATCAACTGCAGCAAACCAACTTGACATCTCTTCAACAGCTATCTGATATTACCATTTCCACGCAGCCAACTCATAATTCTTGCTTTACTAACGCTGAAGCATCAACTTCTAGGTCAACCATGGGGCACCAACAATTACTTACAGTCCGCAACCAGGGGAACCTACACTACCCATATATCCACAATGTGTCTTCTGTTCAAACAATGCCACGAAACAATACCAATTACTTGGAGTTAGCATCTTCACAGCCCAATTGTCAAATAGGCTCAACCCAAGGGAAATCATATGTCCCCAATATACCAGTCAATAATGAGTTCAGGCTATATGGGGATCACACCAAGAACATTCTTTTCAGCACTGAAAACAGTATGCCATCCAGCAATACCAACTATACCGGTACATGTCCTAACACTGGTAACACTTATGTCGGATACAGATTGACGATCAATGGGAAATCAGTTGGATTTGGACAAATGGGTGTTATAGGCAACGATGAGATCAGAACACAAGAAGATCCATCTGCAGAAGGAAACTTGTTAAATGAAAGTTCAGTCCACCTCCCTTCAACATCCCTCAATTGCATTTCCCAGGAACAACATACTTTGTCACCACTACTGCGACTACAACAAGAGTTGGACAGTTTGGGGGATGATGAAGATTTCAATGTTCTGCTGAATGCAACAGAAAGCACAAGTCCTCAAAGATTGTGGGACAAAGATTTTGTTGACGCACTCCTCGACAATGCTGATTAATCTTTTGCTCCAATTTGTTCAGGTGTTACTTCATCTTCTTCTTTTTCATCCCGAAAGTCATTATCAGCTCTATTGGAGTAGCTTCCAAAATTTCAAGCGCTAGTGACCCCCCAAAATACAATTAGGGACCGATACTTGTAATTAAGTTCGATAAAATTTGGATTTGACACATATGTACATAGCTACTGCTTTGGATGAACTTAGTACTCTATCTTCCAACCACAATTTGGATTTGGATTTAGATAGAACTTTGATGACTCTAGCTTCAGCATGTACTAATATATATGAGGGTATGTATTTGTTCTGTAAACAAATAATACTACAACATTAAAAGTACCCAAAATGAAACTTCTCTAGCTTAGCGTCAACATGTACCTAATATATGTGTAGGTATTTGTTGGTATGTACCTAAATAATACAAGAAAGCACCCAAAATGACCAATTAATTATCTCAACCTTGCTTCCATTTAACTAAATTTGAAAACTCAATGTATATATATATATATGTGTGTGTATATAAAGTCTACCATTCACTGAGACAAACAAACAAACACACCACACGCACCAAAAAATGTATATAGTATGATTGATTAATGCTCTGTGACTGACCTTTAACTACAACAATGACATTTCTCAACCTCAACACTCAACCATGAAACTGATAGATAAGATCGAGAGCCCTCAACTTGGTCCCCTGAGGATCAAACCCTTCCAGCCCCCTCGCCAGCTCACGCTCCGACCACCGCCGCTGCTGCTCCGCCGCCGCCGCAGCCGACGGCGACAGCGGCCTCTTCCGCCTCTTGCTCTGAATAAAACACTCCCTCATCCGCTCCTCCACTCTTTCAATCGCCGCCTTCGAATTCCCCTCCGCCTCGGCCTCGTCCTCGTCCTGGTCGCCGATTTGCATCGGCGAATCGGCGCAATTGCCGTTGCCGACGGCGGAGGAGGATGCGGCGGCGATAGGCGGTGGTGGCGGTGGCGGTGGGGAGTGGAATTGGGGATTTTGGGAGAGGAAGGAGGAGAGGTGGTGGTGGGCGGAGTGGAGGGAGGTGTAGATTTGGAGGAGGTGGGAGGGGTCGGTGGTGTTGGGGAGTTGTTTGGCCATTAGGGTTGCTTGATCTAGGGTTTGGACTAGGTCTGTTAGTGCTGGGAACTCGGTCACCATGTCCATGTTTCTCTCTCTCTCTCTCTCTCTCTCTCTCTCTATATATATATATATATATATATATATATTGATTTTTCAGGTGGACTACACACTTCACAGTTCAGTGTCACTGACCATTGGTTCAGAACTTAAAATAGGGTTCTGTGAGTGAATATATGGGAGATCCGAGCCCTTTTTAGTAAAAACAGTTTTGCTGTGTTAATTGGTACCTTTGTGGCTTTGTTCTATACAAGTGTTGTGTACTTAAAATTGGATGAACATACTTGCAAATACTCAAATACCAAGAGGGTGATATTATATTTTTTACAAAAAATATAGGCACTTAAAATTCTCGAAATGATTTATAAATTTTTCATGTGTGCAATCACCCAAAGTAGTCTTGTGTGAGTCAAATCTCAAACTTGTGTAACAAATTATATATATTATCTGATACGTTATGTATTGTCCGGTTCTTTGCAATGCTTTTAAAACATGCCAATATTTTCGCAATGCTTTTAAAAATGCCTGGTGCCGCTTTTTAAACCATTATTACCCAAGTCTCTTATACCATTACCGCCCAGTACGTTATATATAAATGTGTCAATATCAATACTCGCCCAATATTTACTATTAAAACCGATATCATGAGTATGTTACACCATTACCGCAATACCCGACACCGCGACAATGAACCATGCACCTAACCCAATTATCACATCAAGACTTCATGAGGGACAAACCTCTAGCAATTAGCCAGTCCAGAAAGAAAACCTGTGGGGACAGACTAAATCCTTCTATTTTATCAAGTTGGAAGAATTCTTTAACACCAAATGCTGCTTCATGAACAACATAAAATGAATGAGCCCATACAACCCTTAACTAGATCAACACTTGCAAAAGTTCCACAAGAGATTCAACAAAATGAGAAGATTAATTTACAGATGGACTTGAGCATCTAAACTGAATATCTAGAGAACATGTACAAGAAATTTACAAACTCTTAGGTTCGCGGCTAAGCTTTTAACATCCGAAGATAATCATCGATTATGGACATGGCAGATGACCGGTAACCTGAACCAAATAGATTGTAGTGATTCAAGTAATGATACAGCATGTAAAGATCTCTCCTCTTCTCAAAACCTGGTTGCTTCGGCAACACCTGAAAATGGCAATAAAGAGAGATTAATAGTTTAAGAAACAAAAACACAAGAAGAAAAATCACATAAAGACAATTTGACCATAAGTGGGGGTAAAAACTGCTACAACTGTGAGTCTAAATGGTTGATTCGAACGGACCTTGTGTGTTTGTTTTTAAGTTGATAAAATGCATTTCACTAAGGATTAGGTTCACCAGATTTTTCGTCCAACATCAGTTATAAATGAAAACAGGTTTGTAACATACTCACAGAGGCCACCAATTAGAGCTCTAAATTCTAAACTTTTAATTTATAGTGAAGGTCTAGGTTTCTAAAAAAAAGTTCATAAAGAAAGAGTGTTCGAGTTGAGTGCATTGATCTTAGCCACTGGTTGGTTTGAGTTAAATACGACAAACTAGCGTAATCAGAATCAATATCAAGGTGATTAATTTTTAGCAAGTCGTAGTTCCAGTGGCCAAGTTCATTCAACTTCTTGTCAAACCTTTACTCTTTGAACTGTGACTTAAAAGAAATTAGCCTGTAAGAGGTCTATCATGATGAAGAGCACGACGTTGGGAACATTAAAGATCTGTCAAGGCCGCACCGTCTTTGGACCACCTAGAATAAAACAGTCGTCCAATATTGAACTGAGTTCGCCACTACAGTTTGTGGCATCAGATATTCTTCTGTTACATATAAATTTCACAGTTATAACAGTTTTTTAACTGTACACACACAGGAGAACGTTTTAAGCTCAAAAGGGAAGTAGCAAGACAAGCACATACAAGCAAAATATACTTGTATAATATTCTAGCTTTACTGTTAGATTGGCTTGAAAAGAATTCTGGCTACAAGGATACCTCGAAATAGGCATTGTAGAAAGTTCCTCTAAATCCAGCACACCATGACATTCCGAATTCTGCTTCATTATGTCCATCTACATAAAATGCCATTTACATTATCAATACATGTTGGTGCTTTAAGTTGCAACTTCACTGAAGTTCATAACAGCTAATAAATTAATATACACATATTTAGTTTCTACTAATTTTAGTCTTAAAAATAGCAAAAAGGACTCATGTAACCCATCCCAAATAGTTGAAGCTTGGGACAAAACTTTACTGAGTTGAACTTGATCAAGCTTGATGTTTATTTTACTTCATGTTTTGTATTATTAATATTTAAGATATCGAAGATGTATCGTCCACAACACTTCTGTCCTGTTTTTCTCTCTTTTCTTTTCCCGCAAAACTGGTCAACTCCACCTGCATGCTTTTTCCATAGTCCTAGGGGATGCAATGCATGTATTCGTACATAACGTGGTCACATGTGACATTATTGTGTAATCAAGTTACAAGAAAACCGAATTTCAATACCATCCCTCAGAATTAACTAATCTGTGAATGCTCTCACTTTGCATTATCTAATTCCATCCATAGTTGGTCGTTGGTCATTGGAAGTTGTTTAACATACTTACAGTAACATGCTGGGTCAAGTATAACAGGCTCGCCATTCTTGTCGGAGCTGACATTCCCACTCCATAAGTCTCCATGTAATAAGCATGGCTCTATTACAACATTTTCAAAGAGAGGTGTCATATTCTTCATCAGTCTTTGTCCTGTTATATAAGACAAAGCAAATAATATCAAACAAAACGCATCCTTTAATCTTCAGAGTACTAATAAAGAAAATTAGAAAATAATAAGTGCCACATGTTCTCTATATCCTGACCCAACAAGCCCAGAGGCATTCCAAGTTTTGAAAAATCAGTTCACAGATTTTGATTTGGTAGACTTATATTGACAGGGAGCAAATTTCTGATTTCAAGGGAAAGACAAATTGTCAATTCATATGAGAAATTGTTCAAAAAATAGATAAGGGATTACAATATTCAACAATAGGTATTAGATAATTAAACTTTAGCACATTTCTTCATGTGCCAGACTATGGAAGATTTCATATTGTGCCAAAATGTGATTCCTTATAGAAAGATGAAAAGTAAAGAAATATGAAAGCTTAATTTGGGGTTGGCAATTGGCATACTATTGCACTAATGGAACAGCCATATGGTAAGCCAAAGACGAGAATTGATTTACTTCATGGCTTCAGCAATGAAGCAACCACGCGATTGATAGGAGCTTATAAAATTCCCAATTTTGTTAAGCACAAACAAAAATAAATAGCAAAAATCTGCTTATCTTACCAACTAATGCAGCTGTATTCGATTTAGTTTATTCATCCCTAGTAATTTTAGTACAACTATGAGATGAGATAACAACCTTTTTCATAAATGGTTGAATCGCCATACCGTTCTCGTGCTAACTTTAGTTGGTAACCCAACCTATGCTCTGCATAAAACTCAATCCAATCTGATGTCCAAGTGTTTATCTGTGGAGTACTGCATCAACACATAAATTTATCAAACTTATAACAAGCATTCAAGTCTAGTTGAAATCTATGCCTCCCAATACACTCTCTCAATAGCTTTGAGC
Organism: Cornus suecica; assembly: GCA_963922005.1. Classification (NCBI taxonomy): domain Eukaryota; kingdom Viridiplantae; phylum Streptophyta; class Magnoliopsida; order Cornales; family Cornaceae; genus Cornus; species Cornus suecica. The sequence continues at coordinate 2,802,052 of OY998247.1, read as the reverse complement.
ATGGATATCAAAATTCAACCTTTGAAAATTGATCAAAAAGCTACTCAAGATAATTGTCACACACACAATCGATGCATGCGTGTTTGTGTATGAGAGAGATGATAAAAGTGCAAGATATCCAGTAAGACAGGTACCTGCCGATGGTATTTTCAACGTCAAACCCAAAACCCTTTTCGGATTTCCCTGCTTTATGCATTTCAGCAAGTTTCCTCCCTAAAACAGACTAAAGACCGATGAATGGTTATATAATGAAATAGAAAACTGTTACTATAACCACCGAGTTGCATACAGTTTCACTACTTCACCTGATCACCTCTGAATGAACCAAATTCGATAAATTCCATAATGATGTATGAACCACCTGTTGGTAGGGCTCCAACCTACAATTGATTGAAAAAGTGCCTCTAAAGTTTGACTGCAATATAATGGATCTATATTAACGAGAAGAACAATTTGACGACAGGCAAGCGGCTATTGGAGTACAAATATATAAATTCAAAAATTGAAGAAGGAAGCTAGGAAATTAGAAGTTCAGAAAGTATTTACCTTAAATGGTTTAGGCACACGGATCGCTTTGGTTTCATACATTGCACTCAACCCCAAAGCCTCACCTTGAAACATTGATTGTCCAATCCCCCTGGTCAGTGTTCAAACACAATTAACTTGGACCACCCTCTAAAGCACCCAAGATGAAGAAATAAAATTAAAATAGAAAAAAGAGATAGCTTGAAAAGAATGGTTATATAGGAAACAGCTCATACAGTATCTTCAAAATTGAACCTACAACCTTTTGTAGACATCATTGCCGTATCATATTGTACATAATTGTCATTTTATATTCGATGTCGTCAATTGATATGCTTATTGTATGAGATTCCCACGAAACAAGAAGGATCCAACAAATGGGACTGTTGGGATTTCTTTAGTACTATGCTTTAATAGCAGATACAATTATCCAAAAGTGTATCCAAATAGAGTAAATAGACATATGGCATTATATATATTTTTTTCTCTATATGCAGCATGGATATTGTTTGTGCAATCATTCAACTAAACATCAACTGCCCAACCTGTTAGTTTTAACAAAAAAACAACCAGCATCAGTGTCATAACGACTGGCATTGTTGATGCAACCACCACCAACAGGACTTATCCGCGTAATTTGTGTTGCCTTTCCTTCTGACAGAATCCATTCACGGACTGGATCGTCACTCATTGCTGCCACTGTCAAATGATGGCCGAAAAAGCTTATAAAAATATTAATGGAAAATATCAACAAAGTCTAAACATATCCCTTGGAAATAAACCAATAGTGGGAAAGCCTCAGAAGGGCTTTTATAGCCACCCAAGTTCAGATACCCTTTTCAACGCAATTCAAATCAACAAAAACAGTCGATCAATTCAATTTCTTCTAAACCTTTCACGATATTGGTGTCTTTAAAAGTGATCTCTTTGGACTGGACAATAACTACCAATAATTCCAATTAAACAATAACAGAAATAAATCAAGCCTTTCTGATAAATTTGAACTCATGAATTAACCGTCTGGCAACTCAAATATATATATTTTTCATTTAACGAATTGATAAGCAAGTTAAAATAGTGCTAGGAAGACCTTAAAATGCACCAGTTAGGAAGCGTGACAGACTCCATATTGAGTGTAGTAGTAAGAAAAGAGGAAGAACAAAATTTTCTCTTTTCCCCGGTAAGTAAGTAGAACAACGTTAATCGCGTAGGGGTAGTAAAGGAGGACACAACAGGATATGGTTTGACTGAGTTTATTATGTATGGCTCTAGATATGGCGGAATGAAAACATAGAATTCATGTAGCCAATCCCGATTACTTGGGAAAATGTTCTTGTTAGTTGGTATTGTTACATATTATACTATAATTAGACTGTTGATATACTGTGAGAAGAGAACTGAGCCAATTATGTATAGTACCTGAAAACCCATGAATGTTTCGGGCCTCCTTGGTTTGCATCTCATAAACAATTTTCTGTTTTCTGAGAACTGAAAATCAGAAAACAATACAAAAAAATCTGTTTTGTTGGGTTTTCTGAAAACTGTTTTCACAAAATTCAGTTCTAAAAATGCCAGATTTCAGGAAACTCCATTTTATAGTTCTCATAAAACAGTTTTTTTTCTGCTTTCAGAATTCTCGAGAACAATTTTCAGAATTACAAACCAATCATGCCCTTCCCCTTCAGTTCAACTAATTACAAATAAGGGTTAAGGAATCCACAAGACTGACTTAACAGAAGCAATAAACTGCAAAAATACTAATAGCTGAACATCATAGTCATAGGTTAGTCCCTTAAACCCCATTGAAAAGAAAAAACTACAAACTGAATTAATTATACAAAGAAGCACAAATGGTCAAAAGAAAAACAATATTAGTGGTGGGTTCAGTTTAAATACAGCAATTACAGCTCAAATCAATCAGTAAGAACAACCAAAAAAGATGGAAATTACAGTAATAGACACTAAGTGAAGCCCATAAGAAACCCAATAATGGTGAATAATCTGTTAAACCCTTAAATGGGTTCTCATATAACAGCTGAAATAAGTAAATTATATGCACAATATCTGAAATTGAGCCCAAAAAAAGAAAAAAAATCAGAATCTGTTTCTTGTTCATACTCACCTGCAAAGGGTTTGTGTTTGGTGAAAGAGGGTTGGTGATGACGAGGCAAACAAAGAAAGCAAGAGCCAAGAGAATGGACTCCCAACTGTGCCACCATTCTCTCTCTCTCTCTCTCTCTCTCTCTCTCTCTCACACACACATACAGAGAAGAGGAACCACTGATTTTGGTGACACTGAACTACGGAGATGACACGTATGAGAAGGAATTTTTTTTGTTTCTTTTTTATCCGATTGGAATTTCCTTTTTTTTCACTTTTTTTCCGGCAGGTGCATATTTTTTTAGAGGTAAAAGAAAGGAAATAGTTAAGGTCATAAAAATAATTTAATTTGCTTTAAGAAAAATAATGGTAAAATTGGTTGTTAAAAACTTAAATTTCTTTTTTTCCTTCTAATTTTTCCATGTTTAACACAAGAGTATTGATGTTCAATTTTTGTAAAGCTCGAAATAAATTGTGTGATACCATTCAAACTTATTTGTAAAGAAAACAAATTAAATTAAATTTTATGACTCCCTTTAATATATAAGATGAACTTGAATAATATTCATTCAAATTTTTAACCATGAGTTTGTGTAAAATTCATTACAAGGTCATTATTTCTGAATTTATATAAGTTTGCGGTTCGAACACTAATTTTCATTATGGGTAGTGGAACACTTTATGAGCTGAGACGATAGGCTTAATTATTAAACAAATTAAAACGTTCTTGAATGCAAGATGAAACGACAATTAATTATTAATATTTCACTATTATAAAAAATAATTAGAAATCGAGTTAACTCAGTTTAAACTCATCACAATCCCAACTTCATTCACAAACAATTTTATTTAGTCACTAAAAATTTTAGTACATAACATCGTAATTAGATAAGAAAATTTAAATCAAACGGTTCTAAAAGACTAAAACGGTCATATAAAAAAGAGCAAAAAGGTCAAAACATCACCAACACTCATTTGTCTGACCAAAACACTCTCTCTTCATCATCAATGGCGGACCCATCACTCCACCCAGAGACCCGACCCGACCTGACCCAAACCCAAACTCTGAAACAAATCGCCGTCGACTACCACCCCGACGTCTGCACCCACTCGCCGGACTCCTCCTCCATCACCGTCACATTCGACCACCGCGGCGGCGCGCGGTGGCGCTCCACCACCCGCTTCCTCCACGGCACCTTCTCCGCCCAAATCCAGTGCCCCAAGGGCAACACCAGCGGCCTCAACTTCAACCTCTACCTCTCTTCCCTCGAAGGCGACAAAGCCCAAGACGAGATCGATTTCGAATTCTTGGGCAAGGACAAGACCGTTGTGCAAACCAACTACTACACTGTGGGAACTGGGAACAGAGAGGTCGTACACGATCTGGGTTTCGATTGCTCTGATGGGTTTCACGAGTACGTGATTAAGTGGGACCCGGATGGGATTGAGTGGTTGGTTGATGGGAAAATGGTGAGAAAGGAGAGGAAAATTGAGGGTTTGGGGTTTCCCGCGAAACCCATGTTTTTGTACGCCTCTGTTTGGGATGCGAGCTATATTGATGAAGGGAGGTGGACTGGGCCTTATGTGGGGTGCGATGCACCCTATGTTTGCCACTACAGGGATGTGAAAGTGCCTGTTGGAACTGCAGTGCTTGATGATGATTGTTGATTTGGTGAGTTGGGATTGTGATGATTTTATTTGGGTTTTATTTGATTTGATTTGAACTGATTTGGGATTTTGTTTTGTAATGTGTTTGTCTGATGTTGAATGTGGGTTGAATTGAATTTTTCATGGTATTGATTTTTGCTGGTCTTTGTAGCTTAATCAATAATGATCTGGTTGATTCCTTCAAATGGTTGGAATTCTGTTACCTACATTTTGGTATTGGCAGTTGAAACTGGAGTAAATGGTGATTCTTGAGCTTGTTTCGGATTCAATGTCATAATGTGATTGTCTAATGTTCATTGAATTTTATTGTATTTAAATTTATTTTTCCATGCTAGTGATTTTTGTTGCTATTTCTAGCTTATGAAGTAGCATAAAGCGATACGCTTGATGATCAATAATATTCTGCTTGATTCCTCTAAAGGTTGGACTTCGTTCTCTACAGTGTTATGGATTACTTGGATTAGCTTTTTAATATATGTATAGATATTTACATACTATTGCTATTCATGGTGTTAGTTTGCCTTAGCATTATATTGTTTTGTCCTCTGATCTTAAGGTTTCACACTGCGTAAGCTGATTAAACAGATAGAGATGTATTCAAATCTATACAATCATCTGCACTTGCCTTTCTTTCTGGTGTTTAGTGCAATCTTAAAAGCATGTCCATGTTACTTTCTCTATTTTGTAGATAGAAACTGTAATTTGTATCGATTTGAATCATGTTGTGTGATCAAACACTCGGGTGGATGAAAATTCAAGAGAAGGCACAGATTTTGTGAAGTAAAGGCGCAACCTTTGCCCTGCTCAGGTCACACTTTTAGGTATCAATTTGTTAGTTAAAATTTTGTATGTTACGAATAAAAAGTACATGGTGATCGTTCATATATGGATGATATGTTTTCCACTATTCATCAACTAGGAACTGCTAGGACAAAGAAGCGTTTATCTTTAAATTGTGTAATGAAAGGAGTTTCTACATAGACATAGGCGCATATCCACTCATTTACGGCATTAAAAACCTCGACAAGAAGGCCATCCCCACTTCCCAACTGTTGTCTAACGACAATTCTGTCAATTTAGCCTGCTAAGGATAGCTTGGTCTGCACAATGAGTCCAAGTGGACTATTGACATGCTTGCTAATTTTGAATAACCGAACATATATGACACTACATAATGTGTTGACTAGACCATGAATTCAACACAAGATCACTGTGTTTTGGGGAAGGATTTATCAGGTGCTATGATAATGAAAAACTTGAAGATGAGAAATCACCTTTTATTTCGAGAACTCTACTTAAACAGCCAAATGTGGCATCATGATTTGTGGAATTAACATAAGAAAGAAAAACTGTTTGGTGGTGGTTGGGGTGAAAGGAGATTTGATTCCTATTTCCACGATCCATCAACCAAAACATTCACAGGGAGAGGTCACAATGGTATCAAATCTAATAATCGAATCAAATATATTTCTCCTTCGCTGTAGGATGAGTTTGATTCCATTAAAATTTTGGACACCCCATGTCTCTCTAGATACATTTATTTTTAATAATATATGCAGAATCGGTACCTGACACTGTACTGCTGTCTATGGATTCCTCGATAACAAATGCATTTTTAGTTGCAACTTGCAAGATAAGGGAGATTTATTTATGTCTCTATACAAAAATCCATAGGTTAGTGTTTGTGGCATTTATAGGAATCTTTTGGATACTGTTAATTCATGTTTGCATTGAGAAACTGTATATTTGTGTGGCATTTAATAGTGGCCATTGGCCTTTTGGATGTAGTTAATTTGCAACATATAGATTTTGCAGTTTGAAATCCCATTACTTGGACACTTGTAAAATGTAAAAGCTTCAAGTTTTTGTAAACCATGTCAAAAATTAGGCTTATAGTTTATACCAACTACCCCTCCCAGCTAGGGGTGGCAATTCGTGTCAACGGGTCGTTATCGTGTCGGGTCGAAATCGTGTCGTTACTATACGTGTCGTGTTTGTGTCGTGTCGTGTCGTGTTCGGGTCGACCCACGGGTCGACCTATGTAAATTATGTAATTCATTTAGCCTATTTATTATAATATTTTAAATTAAATTTGACATAATCCAACACGAAATAAATTATTTAACATATTATCAACAAAATTAAATTGATTTTGACACGATCCAGTACTATTTTATTGATATATTTCAATTCATGACCAATTAGAGAAGAGAAAAATATAAAAATAAAGATAAATATAAACAGTAATCATGTCAAACGTGTCGTGTTCGGGTTATCCGTGTCATGTTCGAGTTGACCCTTATATTCTCGTGTCGACCCATTTAAGGCCTTAAACCGTGTCGTGTTCGTGTTCGTGTTCGTGTCGGGTTTTCGTGTCGTGTCCAATGTTGCCTCCCAGCACCATTGATTAACGAGGTACATTTTGTATGACCTGGCCTGATCTGATTTAGCACTGCATTATCGATAAGGAGCGATATGGTACGATTGAAGGGCGTCGTAGGTATTGCACTCACAAAGGCACTGGCAGAGGTAAGTCATGTTTCTTCAGTATTAGTACATAGAGGGGCAACTGGGTGAGCTTGTAGCCTGGTAGCTTATGGCTCGAACCCTAAAGCATTAGGCCAAGGTTCGAGACTGGTGTCTTCGGTTACAGTGCCTGGAGGGCAGAGCGGCAGAATCAAGCTGCAAAAGCTATTTGTTTTCGAAAGGAAAAGAGGGAAAAATTGAAAGAAAAATAGAATGGCAAATATTTGGAAATTTATCTGCTTGCTAATGCTAAAACACACTTCTCAACTCACAGAATGACCAATAATTAGTATTTTTTTTTTCCTTTCAGCTAATTATTACTGACAGTAGTTGTGTAGGGGATCTATCCATTGGCTATATGACAAAGGGTCTTTGCATCTTTGCTGCAATGTGTTTGTAAGTATTCTTTTTCCTATATATTCTCTATTTAATATTTTTTTAATTGATACTCTAGCTGGTTTATATTATAATAACTCTACTTTGCAACATTATATGATAAGAGAGAATAACTCTTGAGTATCACCTGATTATATGCTGAGTATGCATGACACTGACCTTATCAACTATCTAGTTTGGTTCTTTATTTACTGTAGTCTGGACCAAATCAAAATGAACTGCTTGGCTCTTGGGGGCTAGTTTGTTAAAAATAACACAACCAGTATTCTCTGACGGATCTAGGGATCCAACTTAGTGGGGGCTACAAAAATTTACAGGGTGTTTTTGGGGGTATAAATGACGTATATTTATTTCAGTGGGGACTTAGTTGTAAAGAAATTTAAATTCTATGACATCTAAGGTAAAAAAAAAAAAAATCAGTGGGGCGGCTCGTCCCTTAATGTATCCGTGCCTGCCAGTATTAGTAGGAACACTTTGAGCAATTTATATCTTGTTTTGTTTCCAGGTATGACTTTACCCTTTTAAGGGTGGTTGTTGGATCCTTTGGAGATTGCTAATTTGTTTGAGCACTTTTAACATTTGGTAACTTGTGAGTTTGTATGACTGATTCTAATTGTGAATAGTGAAAGGATAGTATTAAGAACATGGCCCTTTCTCTTATTCATATGAGTGGTAATCATGATTTGTTGTATTGTCCAATATAGTCCAGTTCGAATGCTTTCGAAGGTAATGCTAACCATGGTGGTAATCAATGAACTTAATCTGACCATAAGATGACTGATTGGCATGTTATAATTCCTTTGTCTGAAAAAGAGTGATGTCAGAAGAATACAGTTTTTCTGCAGTATTCATACCATTTTGTGCTATTTAATATTTTGTGACAGTTTTATCGATGAGAAACTCGAAAATCATGCAAATATGCTATCTGGGTGAAAAAGATTAGGGATAGGTTTTTATTTTACTGGTCTCATAATTAAATCTGTCTTAATCCGAACTTTTATTTACTACTGTCTATCACTGTACCAAGTACCTACCTTGGCTTTAACTTTGACACAACCACAATCTCCCTAGTAACCCTCTAAGCTTAGACCAATTTAGTTCTTAACCATAGTCTAAGGGTTGGGTTATTATAATCAAAATGAGTGATTAATGATTGATTCATTAATAGGGTTTTGGGTTGGTGAAATGAAGACAACACAAACGACAATATATAGAATTCCAGGGACCCATAAATTGTTGTCTCTACCCAGATCTTTCCCGCCAGATTTTAGAATTCTGAAACTCAGCGTCCAAAAAACTCTCGTATACAAGTGTATGCATTATTATATATTTAAAAAATATACAAGTTGACAAACTGGGACAGTGATTCTTTTGTCAGCTTCTCTCAGATTTAATTCTTGGGAAAGCTGTTTGACTCAGCTTGATATTGTACTGAGCCATTGTGTTTAATCCTATTTATGGTTGATCTCATATTCAATAAGGGGACTATGTTTATGGCATTAGATGATCTCTCATTCTAAAATATGTGGTTTATAAATCGAAGTGGCATAAATTAGAGAGTAGTAATATCATCCTTCGTTGCTGCAGTATTGGTCTCCGTCGCAGTTGTGGTAACGGTGCAACGGAATTGATTAAAATCGGTAAGTATATGAACCGAACCGAAAATTACATAACATATTGGACGGAATTGATTAAAATCGGTAAGTATATGAACCGAAAATTACATAACATATTGGACGATACATCGAACATCAATATTATATACAATTAATCTTGTTTTTATGTAAATTGCAAGTACGTTATGCACAAGAGGAGGAATAACATTTATTGAGAAGAAAACAAACCAATGACTGAGTAGAGCATAAACTATACCTTCAACAATTTCATTATGTAACTTTATTTATAGTATCATATCAATACCATCTGTTTCTTGTGTATATACTTCACGTCATATGATAGTACAGAACCATAACTCAACATAGAACTTCATTGTGACTAGGTTCTATACCTGTTCATGGACAGGTCTGATACTGCAAAGACTACTGCTGTTGTAGCCTCCACCTTTACCTCTACCATGGCAGAGCCGACGAAAACAAGCGTTCGGAGATTTGTTGGTGTGCGACAAAGGCCATCGGGAAGATGGGTTGCTGAGATCAAGGACTCGTCTCAACGTATGCGTTTATGGCTCGGAACTTACGACACCCCTGAGGAGGCAGCTCGAGCCTACGATGGAGCAGCCAGAGCGCTGCGTGGAGAAAAGGCGCGAACCAACTTTGCAGCAGATGATCTCCCAAGAAGGGGAGGAGGGTTCTCTTCATTGAAAGCAAAGATAAGCAAGAATATACAAAGTGTGATGGCTAGATCATCAGAAAACAAGAGTAGGGTAAGTGATCACTTCACTTTTGCTAGTCTCTTCAACTTAAGGAGTTACCAGTATAGCAGTCCTGTTCATGTGAAGAACAGTGAGAAGGTTCAACCTAGTATTATGGTGCCTCATGTGGCTGATGAAGCCTCTCCTTCTTGGGAGATCAGCTCCTCTAGTGTGTCAGATTGTAGCTATGAGTGTGTCAGATTCCAGCAGCAGGGAATGGAGGCGGATGGGTCGGATTCCGGGGAAGTTTGTATCAGTGACAAAGGGTGTGTAGAGCAAATGGTGGGTTGGATGGATGGTTCAGAGGGGATCAGTATCGGCGAGAGCGGCGACATTTCTAGGAGTAAGAGGGTGAAGGTTTCTTCTTCTGTGTTGGTTCCTCCATCCTTCAGTCAATCTATCTCCATGTAATATGTAAGAAATTATTAGCAATGCCATGGTATGTTTAATGGACCTAAAGGCCTAAACTCCAGATAGTTTGTGCTGTACTACAAAGCTGTCCAAAGGGCTGAGAAGAAACTTGTTAATGGTTAAGAGTGTTGATTGTTAGCATTGGAATTTTTTTTTTTTTTTTTTATAACCGTGATGTCTGACTAGCTTACGCACATTTCGACTAATCCACAGGATCCGTGCAAGACAAATTTGTCAAATATTAAAAGGGTCATGGGTCGATTCATATAAAATCATAGGGACAATATTTGGGTCTTTTCCGGAAAGGATGAAGTTGGTCCTCCCCGTTTATTTGGCCCAATAAAATTAAGACATATGGCTCACATTAATTAAAAAGTATAAATGGCTATTACCCATTATTTTATGAATTTTAATCTGGATCTGAATTATTTTTTCTCTTAATCTTTTCACGGTCAATAAATTATAAACCCTATCTTTCCTCCTCTGTCATTGGTTATTCTCTTCCTCCTCAACGGCTGGCCGTGTCTCTGCTTCTCATCTCAATCAATTTGAGTCTTCATTCCTTTTCCTTTACAAGAAAAAACTAATACTATGGATGCTAAATAATTTTCAATCAATTCCAACAAAGAAGTTGGCCGAATAACTCCAATAGTATGTCGATAATATAGGTACCAGACTAATAATAATCCTTCTTGGAATTTATATATTTATATTTTTTATCTGAAGGAAACATCAGTAGAATGAGTTATGTTTGTAGAACAACAGTATAGAGGAGGAAGAAAATGATCAGTGGTGGAGGAGAAAAAATAGGGTTTATCATTTGTCGACGGTGAAGAAATTCAAGTGAATAACAAGAAAAACCCATTTAGGTCGGGTTAAAAATTCATAAAATAATAAATAATACTCATTTATACTTATTAATTAATATAAGCCATGTGTTTTAATTTTATTGGGCCAAACATAAGCGGAGGACCCAAGTATTATCCAAATCATAATTCTTCATCTGAGTTGATCTCCTTTACGAGTGTTTGAATCAGATTTGTAAACAAACAGTCATTTATTAGTTTCATAATTGATAGGTGTTAATTGTTGTTTGGACTTTTCTATGACTTTGATTAGACACACAGAAATTATTTGTGTAGTATATAACGAAAATGCAATTATTGTTCATATGATATCATCCACCCAACGAACAAACCTAGTGAAAGTATCATAGGAAAAATATAATCACAGTAGTATCAAAACATATTGCCCTACCCAGTGACATACGAAAAATACTTTCCATCAATAATTTCCCAAACAAGACTTATAGACAATGAGTATTAGGGTATGATGGTGATAAGGTGGCTCCTGGCTGAATAAACTGGAAAATAATTGAATGTAAAGGACAGAATAATATTATTACTATCAAAAGGGGGAAGACTAAATAGTGAGAACAAATGTGTAAAACATGGAGAATTTTCAATCTCACCCTACTTGTCTGTGAATTGATCTTAATCATACACCAACATGGATATATCTCACAAGTCTGAAGTATTATTTAAATGACATTGAAGCTTGTTGAACAAATTGGGCTGCCTCCTTCAGGATGTCTTGGCTTTCGGTGGTGATGGAAGCAACTGCATAATAACAAAAACGAGGAAATTTTAATAAACAGAAAAGCAGGGCCATTTGGAAGTATGGCCAGAGCTGTCCTCAGATTCCCGATCTCAATTATGCCAAAAACAATTTTATTATATATAGATCCAAACCATGATTTTCTCACGTTCATAAATCTCGTAAAGCAATGATTGTTGGGGGCTTGATGAATATAATGGCAAAAGGCTGGACTGACAAGCGTGATGATACATGGTAATCAAGTCACCGTTGAATGGTTGATAGAGTAAAAACAGGTCTATAAGTCTCTCAAGCCTTGTGATGCCTAACCTATCCAGCTGAAGATGGGTTTTTTCATTTGAAATCTTTTTTGGTGTTAAATCGGTTGGTCAGGAAATTGATCATTGATGCTAGCATTTCTTTGATCTAGGAAGAGACCTAGGCACAATGAAATGTTCTAGTAGCCTGCCCTTGGCAGGAACGTCAGTAAAACTCTTTGATAGGCTTTCACAAAGACCTACACACCGAGCTGACCCATTTGACACATTCTTTTTTCTCTCGATTCAAATGGTGAGACCAAGGCTTGCTTGAGTTCCACTGGGATACATTTCACTAGTTTTGTGCAAAATAAACCCAAAAGTCAGTTCTCTTTACTTCTTCCTTTCATAGTACACCATAAAGATAGTACCGGGACTCAGTAATGGCCTTTTTATAATCAAGGGTAACACTAAGAGAAGAAATGATCCATCAAAACTAACTAGGGATAATAGCTTATGGTTTATCTAAGGTATAAGTAATTTGCCTTATATCAAGCAGAATAACAAAACAGAATTTATCCACTCTGACTCCAAATAATTGGAGAGTTTCAGTTGCTATGAATAGATCAAGAATCAAAGATATGCTTATTGTGGTTAGTTTGAACAGTTCAAGATTCTACAGAGCTAATGATCATTTTTAACTATTAGGCATGACTTTATAAGTGATCCTTTTTATACTTTCCCAGTCAAAATGATGAATGCACTAATAGATAGAGATCGATAATAAGAATTTATAACCACCTGATAACAAGAGATGAGAGAGCTAACGAATCCAAAGGCTCCTGTTACACGGGGAGTGACCTTCTTTGGTGCCAGTTGAAGCAACCCAACTGCAACCACTATGTCCATGCTTGATTTAACGAGGGCAAGAGACCTCGCATTTGACTTTTTAAGTTTACTACAGTATTCCTCATCCTGCATTTGCAAATGCATCACAAACCATACAAAAATAATAATCTCAAACAAAACAAATAATTAGAAGCTCATAGTGCCATCACAAGGTACCTTATGTTTGTCGGTATTCTTAAGATTCTTTTCCAACTTCTTCATTGATGAGGAAAGCCTTCCAAGCTCCCCGATCTAAAAGGAGATGTGGTGAGTGAAACACGATACCTAATTATCTATAGTTTGTACACTAGGAAAGAAAATGAATAATCAAAGCATTAACTGCAAAAACTGCATATGCAGAGTAAAAAGGAGGAAGGTGTCAAACCTCAACCAATGTAGTGCAGACTGAGGAACCCATCCAACAGAAAAGAGAGATCCTGCCAAGTAGCTCTACACGTTCTTTGTTCTGAATATAACCAACACAATATCTAGGTTCACCAAAACTTCCCAAGGAATACAATGCAAAACCATAAGTCTGAATAAGACAAGTTCATTCCATACGAACCATACCTTATAAATGCCTGTCCTCCCAAGCCAGACAATTTGGTCAAGAAACAAGAAAGTTGACAATAATGCGTTTTTAGACTGAGACAATGATAGTGGTTAGGAAGTCAGCCGGAAAAAAAAAACAAGAAAAATAGAAGAGAAAAAAAAAAAAAATACTCCAATCAATGTATGTTTATACCTTTCCCAGCAGAACAAGTGGAAGAGGGGTTCCTTGAGGAGTTGGACTAATAAGACCATGCAGGTCGTTGACAAACTGCATAGAAGATTAAAAATAAAATACCCCAAAATATGAATGAAGGCATACCAATACGAGTTTCTCTCTCTCCTTCTACAACATTCTCTCAGTCAAGTCTTCATCCAACTAAATTGGGCTGGCAATTAATTTCCCAACACAAATAACAAGATTGGCTGACTCACACTCACATTCGATGAACATTCAGCTAGAACATTTTCTTCACCATCCACATAGTATGAGAAAAAAGGGGTCTAATAACGAAGCAGATGCACCAAAAAAATAAATGAATCATACATTAATCATAGTTACTACTAACAGTAGACCGACCTTAAAAAGACGGAAAACTTTTCGAGCCAAGCTGGTTGATTTGTCAACATTTTGGGCCGTGCCAGGCTGTCCATCACTCACAAATTTTGAACCGTATTGTATTGCCCTGCATATCTTGTCCCTGGCTTCAGCTTTGTTCAAATACAGAACTGCAAGTGCAAGTTCTGCTCTGGCTACGTCTAGGGTACTCATTCTTTATCCTGAATGCACCTGCAAAATCAACGTATTGGCTAATTCAAACTAACCTGAAAAGCAAACACAATAACATAACAAGCATGCTAGATTTGCTTCACATATACAAGCAAAAAGGTTAGATTGACCAAAAAAAGCAACAACGTAGAATAGTTAATCTAAAAACTTAAATGAAGTGTTATTTGCCCAAGATTAAGAAATCCTTCTTCATTTCCCTTTTTGTAGTGATCATGAACCATGCACTGCCATATGCAGATGAACATACCAAACAATTGAATCCCAACATATGAAATGCAAGTTATAGCAAGGAAAAAGATTTCATAAGTCCTTTTCCATTTGCCACACAACCGATCATATACCATGAAAACTAAGAGGATTGGCTGGCATATCAGAAGACATTCAGAGAAGGAAAAAAAAAAGGGGTAGGTGCAGTGAGGAGAGGACTAGTCATGGCATGAATTCCAACATCTTAGACCTTCAACGACAGAGAAGCAAGACCTTGTTGGAGTTTTGAAGAATCTGCATTCTTTAGTTTCTTTATTGGTCAAAACTATGTTTGCATATATACCCAGTGTGACGGCTGTTTTTAGACTTTTAGCGACAAATACTCCAAAAAAATAGTATATGATGCATGTGCATGATCATCCTTTTACAAATTAGGAGAGGTGGGGACTGAGAAACAAACCCAGCTAATAATTTTGATGATCAATAACAGATGAGAGGCACAGCAACACAAATTGTAGCGACTATATGACCTAATCCTGCTTTATGCATCAGTTGCATGTCTGCCCCTTGAATTGTTTGGGGGATAAACAAATCACTCCAAGTTACCTTGAATAAATCACTTACCTCGGGATAAGGGAAAAAAACATTTCATCTTACAAATTCTTCTTGCGCTAATATTTTGAGAGATTTAATCTCACAGGCAGAAGCTCCCAGGTGCCAGAGAGACTAATATTCAAAAGAACGTCTAAAAATAAAAACGGAAAAGTGCTGAGGACATTTTAGTTTTAATGCACACAATTATAGCCTCGTCTCCCTTACATAAACAAGTTGCAGTCCTAGACACAACCAGGGACGGATATAAACTTTTTTTTTTTATATTTTTTACCCTAAAATTTTAGATATTTAGTATTTTGCCCCCACTGAATTTTTTTTACCTTAAGTATCACATAATTTAGATTTCTTTACAAATAAGCCCCCACTGAAAATTTGTTTTAAACCCCACTGAAATAAATATATGTCATTTATACCCCAAAAATCCAAAATAAAATTTTTTTTAGCCCCCACTGACACGGATCCCTAGATCCGTCACTGGACACATCTATAATCTTAAGTGGAAGTTGCGAATTGTGACCAGCATTTTAAAAATAATATAGAATATCCAACTTCATCCATTAAACGATTACATGTAGAAAAGTATATATGTAGGCATGGGTATATATAATTATATATATAAGTTTAATACTGCATTCAATTGCACAAAAATTGATTTTACTTGAAAGTTCCAACTCTATGCAATTGCCATCAATAGCAATTATTCATTCAGATAATGGCTTAATAAGAAAACTACAAAATAGTGAAATTAGAATAGCAGGCTTCAATTCTGAACCCAAGGCCTGACTTCAATGCAATAGAACCCAAACTAACTTGTATTCTTTGAAACATACAAAATGACATCAATAAAACTTGCTAAATCAAAACTAATCCTCAATACAATGGATTACTAAAGGCAAGACAAAACCACTAAAACAAGAAAATTCTCCCATCTCAACTATACACCCGCCAAAAAGAAGCCATAGATGATAGAACTTGCCTATAAACTAAAACCCAACAAAAGAAATATCACATCAATTTCATGTTTTCGAGATGGAACACAAAAACCTCTATTTAGGTCAGATTAGTAAAAACATTTTCTTCCTATATATGTATAGGTAGGTATAGAGCTGTTCTCAATTCCACTGGAGAGGATTCATCCATGAAGACGTAAAGGGCATTTTTAACAACCTAATGGATCTGAACGTGAGAGAGCATGTAAATACTGGTATGTATAGTTTGTGTGTGTGTGTGTGTGTGTATTGAAGTTTTGGCTGCGTTGAGCTCGTCAAGTTTGGACCAAGGACTCAAATCACCGGAAAACATATAACTCAAAATCCACTTATTTTTCCATTTCCTCCATTTTCCCGGTAACCAAACAGAGGCTGACACCCAATAAGCAGATCAAACAAAACCTAACCACACAAATTCAATATATAACTCAAACAAATACCTCAAATTCGAAAATATAACACAAGAAATTAAATCACGAAACCAATATAATCAATCAAATTAAACCAAATCAAAGCACACACACGAGATCGAAACACACACACTTATTCATCAATCACGCAAAACAAAACATATTATCCATTTCTATACCTGAAACACCGATAAACAATCGAGACAGAAAGAACAATAAATCGCGAATTCAACTTGTATTTATATATGTATAGATATAGAGAGAGAAAGAGAGAGATTTTACCGGGGGGTGTGCCTGAGCTAATAACCTTGAAATTCACAAATTCTCTCTCTAAAAATTTCAGTGGTGGAGTCTGAGATAAGGCCTTGTTTGGTCCTCTCTTTCCTTTCTAAAGGCAAACAAACTCGTATATCGTTTTGTTTCATCGAATTGTGTTCCGGTGTGACGTAGGGTATGTGGGCCCGGGTGGACTCTGTGGGCCCCACTGGCTGGTCGTGATCTTGTCCGTTGGTTTTTTGTATGGAATCGGATCAGAGGGTTGTTGAGGCGTTATGGTGTGGTGGTGTAGGGAATCTGATGATGTGACGACAATGAATATATATGGTGTTTCTAGGGATAATTAAAGTTACTTTCCCTCTAAACTTATCAAACTACACTCACCCTTTATTCTTTGGAATTTTTTTTTTTAAGGGATTGAAATTTATATTCAATAACTAAAAAAATAAAATTATCCTTATATTCATGTTATTTTTGAATGAACGTAAATGCCTTCACAAATAAATATATGTATTACTGTCATTTCTCTATTGAAAAACTGCTTACGTAAGTCTTCTTCGACCATGCAGGAAGGCAGTATTTGCTATAAAACTTAAATTAGAGGGAAGTAATAGTAATTATCAAAACTAAAGAGGATGCTGCATAATTTGATGAATCTCGGGGGAAGTAATTGTAATTATCCCATATATTATATCATACGTGTAGATATGTATAAGGGGAGTGTTTGGACACTGTGGACTCCATGAGTGACAGGACACAAGGATAATTCAATGGGTGGCGAGCTTTTAACCCGGTATGCATGCAAATAACACCCATCTAATTCTATTTGTCCCCAAATTTTAGTGCGAATTATCCCTATTTTGGGGGCAATTTGCACTTTATTAAAAGGTTAATAAGGGCAATTTGCATTATATTAAAATATTTGGAGACAAGTAGAACCACAGGGAATTAAACGCACTGTATGAATAATATAGGGGGTTAAAAGCTCAAACCATTATAGGGGCAATTTGCACCTTTATTTTAGGAAAAAAATAAAAATAAAATATTTATTGAAGTTAAATTTTAAATATATATATATATTTATTGAAGTTAATTTTGGTCGTGTTTTTTCACGATTGATCTACACCATTGATTGCATTGATCCCATTTTTTTGTATATATATTCTTAAATTGTTGAGATAAAAAAAATGATAGTAAATAAATTTTTACCAACTTATTTGAGAAACTAGGTGGGTTTATTTACCAAAAAAAAAAAATAGGTTTGTTTAATTAATACCAAAATAATTGTTGACATCATATTTTGAGATTTTTAATGTGAAAAATCAAGAATTGTTTCTTATAAAAACATATGAATACAAAAAATAGATAATTAATTTTAATTTAGAAACTCATGAAACTAAAAAATATATATACAATTGGAGTGATTCATAATAATTTAGGTATCAATATACACATTTTTATTTGTATGGCTTAAGCCTTTTCTTTGATATTATATATAAATCTTACTTAAAAAAAAAATATATATATATATATATATATATATATTTTTAAACTAATGGGTGTTATAAACACAATATTTATATTATAGGAGTATTTTAAGCATTTGTCCCAAAAAAGTAGGTGCCAAAACAAATAGTTTAAGATTAATGAGTGTTATACACACTATATTCATATTACAGGAATTTTTAAGTACTTGTTTCAAAAAAATAGGTGTTAATATACATATTTTGAAACTATAGAGTGTTATATACATAATATCTATATTATAAAGGTGTTTTGAATACTTATCCTAATTTAATTAACGGGTCGGACCAAACATCAACTTTTAAATATATATATAACTGTATTGAAAAAAAAAAAATTATCAGGATAAGGTGAAAATTCCAACTAATATTATCTCACAATGGATAAATTACTTGGGGAATAAAAAATATGTACCTCAAAAAAAATTAGTATTTTCTTGTAAGAAAGTTTCGTAAATCTAAATGAAGTGAGTGGATATATGTAATAGTATATGATTTCAATCCCTGTCACGAGCTCTATTCTACCCCCATTATGTACAATATATACAGGGTAAAGGGCAAGAAACCCCAAATTATTAAATTTTTGTAAGAAATCTCCTAATCTAAAAATCATCCTCCAAACTATTTAAGGCATGCACTTTACCCCTTAATTGTAATATGAAAATACACTTTCATTCTCTCCTATTTTACTAATTACACTTTCACCATTTACCATTTATTACAAAATATATATATTACGAAAATTACAATTTGATTTTTTTATATAAAATTTGAAATAAACATATAAAATTCAAAATCACTCATTAAGTCACTCACCCATACCCAACCAGTTAGCAATTCACTCACATGTTAAACCACTCACCCATTATTCATTTTTAGTGGGCGGGTACGGGCATATTGATGGATATGAGTCATTTTTGTCACCTCTAGATAATTGAATTCCTAAGCGGGATTATTATTTATCAGATCATGTTTAAGACATCTGAACATTTTATTGTGATTAATCTTTTCAAATGAAGTGTTTGATGAGAATATCGGGTAATCAGACATGTATGTCATGTGGTATCTTAATTAATCTTCTTATAAAGTGTATTATACGCATGGTTCGCAAAAACGATTTTGGTTGGTGTAACAGTTTCAGTATCAGTGTAACGGAACCGGGTCAGTATCGGGGTTATGTAATGGTTTCGGTTATCGCAAGCGTGAATTTTTTAAAAACTCGCACATGGTGGTAAAAATGTACTGATATGGTACTTTTGACAACATAACTAAACTTTGATGATTTTTTGATAGTTTTAAATAAATTATATATATTTTAAAGATATTTAGTACCCAAAATAATTTATTAATGATTTTTTTTCTCTAAGTTACGAGACCTGATTTTTTTCCCTAAAGCCCTGTTTGGTAGGTGGTTTGGTTTCAGTTGGTCTGGTCTGGTCTTGTGTTTTATGGGACCAGACCATGTTTGGTAGCATTGGTCTCAAATTTTTGATTAGACCAAGTAAGACCAAATCAGACCAAAATGGCCTCATTTCAAACTAAAAAAAAAGTGGTTCCTGGTGGTCCGGTCCGGTCTTATTAATAAAATATATTTATAAATAATTAAAAATTAAATAAAACATATTTTAAAAATAAAATATAAATAATAAATAATAAACAAAATGAAATAAATAATACCTAATAATAATAAAAAATGAATATAATAATAATAAATAAATGAATAAATAATAAAATATATTTATAAATAATTAAAAATGAATAATAAATTAAATAAAACATAATAATAATAAAAAATGAATACAATAATAATAAATAAATATAATAATAAAAAATGGATTAAATAATAATAAATAAATATAATAATAAAAATGGATTAAATAATAATAAAAAATTACATAAAAAATATTTAAAAATATAATAAAAATAATAAATAATAAACAAAATGAAATAAATAATAATAATAAATAAATATAATAAAAAATAATAAATAGATATAATAATAATAAATAATAAGTAAATATAATAATGAATAAATACTTCATAATAATAATAATAAATGAGTATAATAATAATAAATTAATATTAAATTAATAAAATATATTTTTAAATAATTAAAAATGAATAAATAATTTATAAATAAAATGAATTAAATAATGAAATAATAATAAATAAATATAATATATTTATAAATTAATAAATAACAATTTAAATAATAATTTAATAATATAAATAATAAAATATATTATAAAGTGAAGAAATAATAAATAAAGAAATAAATAATACATAAATAAATATTATAATAAATAATAAATAAATAGTAAGATCAGATCGCTTACTAAACAGATTTTTTCAAATCAAATTAGACTAGATCAAACCGGACTAAATCGAACCGGACCAAATTAAACCAAACTAGACCCAAAAAACCACCTATCAAACCTGGCTTCAGTAACTGGTGTATCATGTTCGCACTCCTAGATTAATATATATGCATATAAGCAAATTAAAATATGTGTATAAAAGTGGGTGCTTGAAAGTGACAGATTCTATAAATTAACAAATTTCATTACTATATCAGTTTATTGTAGGGCCTTCAACAGTGGAGTTAGAATAAGTTAATGAAATATGATTGTGGGGATTTTTGTGCACATGGTGCATGAATATAGTACATATGTAATTCATTTATGGGATAATTCTATTATGCTGAACAAGTTGGAAATTCAATAATGGTCCATTCAATTAAAGTTACACGTATGTCTATGAGTGTGTGCGTGTATATATGTAAATATATACACCGAAATACATGTTTCCAACTTTGCAATTTTTATTTTTTATTTTTTTTAGGAACCGATCAACCAAAATCGAATTATGTTCATATCGGCCGGTTCACCGATATATCAGCCGGTTTTTAGCGAACCGGCTAATTCGGAGGTGAACCGGCATATCCACCGTTATATCGGGTTAAACTCATTGCGAACCGGCCAATTCGACCAACTATGATTATACGTTTGAGTAGCAGAGTTCATCATTTCTCTAGGATTATATATCACGTGATATTCTCAAAGTACTCAATAATTCTGTGTTTGAAAATATAGCGAATATGAGTAAAGACATTGATATAAAATAATGGGGAAAATTATATAAACTACCCTTAAACTATGACCTAATTGCAGAGAATATCTCTAATATTTGAATAATATTAATTACTACCCCTAGAACACGGAGCAGAGCCTCCATCAGATTTGTGCGTGAATTTACTTAAAAGCCTTTGTTTTATATTATATTTTAGGGTTAATTTCAAGAAACCCCCTATATTATTCAGTTTAATCAACTAATCCCTACGGTGTACACTTTGTCCCATATACTATTCAATTTCATCATTATGCTCCATCACCTCACATTTTGAATCAAAATGCCTAAACTACCCTCAATAGTATATTGAATCAAAAAAATATATATATATATATATATATATTTTTCACAAAAAAATTATTTTTCGGAGGGAGAATATTATTTTTCAAAATATGAATTATTTCGGAAAAAATAATATATATTTTTTGAAAAACAATTATTTTCAGAAAAAAATCATATTTTGGAATATAATATATATTTTTAGCAAAAAAATATTTTTTAGAAAAGATCATATTTTGGAACATAATAGTATATATTTTTCGCAAAAAAATTATTTTTCAGAAAAGATCATATTTTGGAACATAATATATATTTTTCGCAAAAAAAGTATTTTTCGGAAAAAAAATCAAATTTTGGAATATAATATATATTTTTCGGGAAAAAATTCATATTTTGGAACATAATAAGTACTTTTTTGCAAAAATTCATATTTTGGAACATAATATATATTTTTCGAAAAAAATTCATATTTTGGAACATAATATATACTTTTTCGCAAAAAGATTATTTTTCGAAAAAAAAATTCATATTTTGAAACATTATATATAAATTCAAAAAAATTAGGGTATTTAAATAATTTTGTATGCAAAATTGGAACATGCAATGATATGAGGGCAAAAATGGAAGTTCAGTACAAAAACAACCTTTATTGACCAATACACAAAGTTTCCGGCGTTGACTTTGAACGGAAGGAGCTAAGTGTTACAACGGATGTGGTTTTAAGGGTAGTTTATGATATTATTGAAACGTAAAAGGTACCGCGTGCAATTAGGTCATAGTTCAGGGATAGTTTATGTAATTTTCCCAATAATATCAAAACTCCAAACATTATATATAGACTACCCGAATATGAGTAAATACATTGATATAAAATAATATCAAAACTCCAAACATGACATGCATGTATATACATATATATATATACAATTGTTCTCTTACTACATTAAAATACCATATATTAAAATATTCTTTAATTTACAATAAGAGGGAAATGGAGGATGGATTGGCTCTCTATTTCATAACCACACAATCATCTTCAGAAAGGAAAAACTTATTGTCATTGCAGAAGTGCACAAACATGGAAACTCGACAAAGAAATAAATAATCACACACATTCACAAGATATAACGCCATTCTGAATACTTTCATAAATGAGATGAGACTTCAATAATACTAAACAAAATGAGAAAATCTCTCGGAGCTTATACACAGAACGTCATTCAAAATTGGTGGTACTTCGAAACTGAGTGACACAATCTGTAACAAGAGTGTTTTTATCGTAATCACTACAGCACCCCATCCAAAGTTGTTACTGTAATCATTTTTTAGGCTGTTGATCACGACACTCGTTCCCAGACGTTCATCAATCCCGAATCTCATCTGCATTCCATGTTGAGAGTTCGTGTGTTCGATGCTGATGATGAAGGTTGAAGCAGAATGACCATTCCACTGTGGGGCTGGAGGCCTTTGTACAGTTACTCCTGCATAACAAACACTATCTTCAATGATGTCACATTAGTTTCTCCAAGCACAGCAAAACCAAACACAATCTTTGAATATTTGCTACTAAAAGTTATATAGATGAGATCAGTTTCTGTTTCATTGCTTGATGGGGGAAATTTTCTAGAGAAACAAACAAAATGCAGAACAGGTACTGCTAAGATGGTCCGTAGAATGTGGTTAATCACCTAGATAACTTAGTATTGAATATTGATGATGATGATGATGGTAGCCATAAAATTGAGATTGAAGTCCTCGATGACCTGTCAGAATCGGCCTATTTATTCATTATCTATGTCACGTCAGATGTTCAAAGTAAACCCATCCCAACGGTCCAAAGATGAAAATCTTGGTAATATTTTGAATCATCCACGAACATCACAGCAAATATAACACGCATTACATAAGCCATCACAGTACGCATGCTACATAGAGAAAATCGTATGCTCCAAAAAACTAAAGAACTAAAAGCCCACATAAGTTCTCTGTTGTATTAAAAAACAACGTTTCTTTTCATGTCAGTTGGCTGAAATATCAGTGCATATGCTTTAAACATCCGGTTCTGAAGGAGAGAAGAGTATGAAATTTGTCTTTCCTGCTCAACGAAGATGTTATACGAATTAAACTATTCCAAAAGTTTCTGATATTTTAATTTCAAGGTTTAACAAAACCTCACCTAGTATAGTCTATAAACGCACATCAGAAGATGCCGTATACATTTAAGCTTGAGTCAAATATCATCTGAGAATTCTAGTTGTCAGGACTTGGTTCTGATACAACTATCAAGGTTTCTACCTTTCGAAACTTGAGAAGTTTATAGAAGTAAGAAACAATCTTTAAACAGTTTCTATTCAGCTTTCAAGATAAAGGATACCTTCATGCTGAAAGTAGATATAGCTTTAATTTCTCTGAAGTTTCATCTTTCTGATAAAAGGCTCAAAAACATACTAGAGAAACGACAGGTGATGCAATGACCTTCAGATAAAAGCAACCTCTCCAGACTCATATAATCTCTATATTACCTGATAAATAATAAACGAGACGCAATATTAGTAAAACAGAGAATTGATGTATGAGTAACAGAAATTTAGGAAAAACAAAGTGGAATGAAAAAATTTCAATGCATACCTAATATTGTTGAAGATGCCAGACCTGTTTCCCTGTATTGCTGAATGCGATTTCTCAAGCATGTATCAAAGAGCAATGTAAGCAATATAAACCATCGCAGATCATATTTAAAGAGTGGGAACTTGGGAAGATACAATTACAGAGAGTTGTTGCTCCAACCGGAGTCGTAAACAGGAAAATCACAATGGTTAAACTGTCTCTTGTCATTCAGATGATCAACCCATCTGAATGACAGAAAAGAGGAGGGAAAAATGGAAACACAAACCACATTCACCATCAGTGGAGGTGTTCGTGTTTCATGTATTAAGAGAAAATGATTACATGTTTTTTGTTCTTTCAAAAAAAAGAATTCTCTAAAAGTAGACATTTTCAGGAAAAAAAAGAGCATTGAATCGGCCTGTTAAATATAGAATTGGAAAAGAATTAAAAAAAAAAAAAAAAAAAGGGGGTTCAAATCTTGTGCTGATCTTTTTTCCATTACAATCTCGAGGTGCCAATTCAATGCTCCCAAACAAAATGCAGTGTCAAAATATTGGCAATGAAATACGTAATTGCAGATTTAACCTAACATCGCCAATTGTTCCCCCATTTTACGAAACTCCAGCTAATATGCAGTGATTAACATTCACATATCCATCACTACCCATTAAGGGTTATTCCTCACAAGCATTCATAGCATGGAAGGCAACAAAGGAAGCTCAAGTAATACAGAAATCAGAGAGTAGTCTTCATTACAAATCAAAACCAGCTTGCATAATTATCCGAAATTTTTACACAAGAAACATCTGGCGAAACAAAACTCACAAAAACTAAAGTACAGAAACGAAAAATAATACAGATTGCTTCAAGAATACAAGCACTATGGACCCTAAAAAGGCCCTCCTGTCCTCAAATTTATTTCATTTGGAGGAGCTGTCCTGCTTCTATATATACACTTCTCACAACCTACAGAAAGGATCTACTGAATTCTTTGCCCAAACTACTGGGACATATCAAAATAGAATCGACACAGAGACCACCTTTAGTATGAGTGCAATCAATCTGAGTCAAAGAATATTTGATATTTGTCAATTCTTTAGGGTTCTCAACAACAAAATCTCCAGCATGATAGTGCACCCAACTACCATGATTGTCCAAAAAACACCGGGATATAGAATGTTGACCATCCGATGTAGTTAGCTCGAACTGTACCGGTTTTACGTCCCAGCCATGGATCTGGTCAGGATTACAAACCCGACGACCTAGTCTCTTGGTGGCCCTTCCAAGCTGGAGTCTGAAGAAGAGACTATATGTCCCTACCGGAAATTGGAACTCAAAGTCTCCAACTACTTCGAGCCACCAGATTTGTTGAAGGTATGCAACTGTTTGGAATCTACATGCAATACAAGGGAGCAAGTCAATAGGCAGTTAAAACACCCGTTTTCAATATATAATTTGGTAAGAAACGATTCGTAAACACAACACCAAGCCAAAAAAAATTTACATAATGGTACCAAGCCTTTAGCACAGCCCGTGTTATGGGAATGTTTGACTTGAACTATTGATTTGATTCTGCAGATATATGCCTTCATTTAGCTGCCACATTTGAATTTGTTACCAAATGCAGGAGGCAACACGGACATTGACAGTACTCTAGACTTAAAAACATGCTCAAGAAAAATCACTCGGAAGCCAAGAACATTCTTCAATAGATCTAACATATCGCACACACCACTGAACCATTATGGTGTACATATGGAGTTAGAGATATGCATTCGAACAATCCAAATATATGACCATAATACTTACAAAAATCTCAAGGAATCGTTTACATAAAGTAGGTAGGTTCAGATTCCGGGGAGGTATAGATGGCCTTAAGTGGAGGTCAGTTATCTAACGGATGAGCACAATTGTGTTGACCTGAAAAACTATGCAGAGTATACATTTCAAAGGGAGAAAAAAGGAGCCAAGAGTATTCCCAATAAACCAATCCAAACAGAACAAACTGTATAACCCTACTTTCAAGTTTCTACCCAAGGAATCCTGGTAATATCTGTTTGGAAGGCGTCGTAAGCGAGGAAATGCTTTGGGGATTCGTTGCTAGAGTGGATTACATGTGACGCCACCACTGATCAGAGCCTCCACTCAATCAATCAGTCGGACTAGTTAGATCGTCAAACTAGTCAGACAACTCCAACAGGTTTGATGGGAGTAGTTACAACAATATGACTATGATAATATGAAGTTTGATGGTTGGCCACTCTCGACTGTTTTGATGCGAGTGAAGACTGCATGATAAAATTCCCCCATATCAAACAGTCTGACTAATCCCACTCACTTTTTGCAATTGCGGTATCACTTAAGGTTGCAGTCATGGTAACGGTTTAACATACTCGGACAATGTCGGTCTTAAAAGTGAGTATCAAGCTAGAATTTGCACTATCTAACAATATCGGCACCTTATAGAGGTTAAGAACGAGACAAGCCGTGGAACCATGATCTCCACCGTCCAACTATCTAGTATTATTTTCCCCTCAACTAAATTAATATTTGATATTCATTAAAATTTGCATACAGAAAAGAAATCAAACGGTTTGTGTCACACTCACAACTATGATTTAATAACTTGTAGAAACTCAATTATCGCAAAATTGAATTCACATACCTTACATACCAAAATTATATTATAATTTTTAAACAAAACAGTATTGCCACCTTGAGCTAAACGGAACAATATATATATATATATATGTATGACAAAGATCGGAATAACTCACCTAGATTCTTCGGTTGTAATGTGATTCCAATATCTCCGATCATCAATCCCTGTAATGGTCAACGCCTTTGACGATATCGATACAAGAACACCACCCGATCTCTTGTCCACCCAAACTTCCTGTAAAGAAACCCAAATATTAATAACATTATATACACACACATATACATACATATATATATATATATGTATAATATCTCTAAAAATCTAGGGAGAGAATGAGATACTTTAGAGAGAGAATCATACCTTGGTGCCACCATCGAAGGGATTGGGCCGACACAACCTCCCATAAATATCTTTCTTCCCCAAATTACCCCCACCATCAACCCACACTCTCTCTGCAATATACCGGTAATTGGAGGGCAATTTGGGCTCCCAGATGAAATCGGCCGACGAAGCCCCGCGAAAGACCCGATTCAATCGGGCCAAGTTACAGATCTCGGGCGGGTCCAAGTAGCCCAGAACCGTGGCCACACAGCTCTCGGGTATGTCCCCGAGATTGGGCTTCACTCGCCGGTTGGACTCGTCTTCATCTGAGTGAATTGAAGTATTAGCCCCCATCAAAGCCCTTAAATCCTTGACCTTTAATATATATATATATATATATATGTATATGTACAGATATAGATACAGAGTGAGAGATATGAAGAGAGAGAAAGTGCTGTCACGGAGATGGGATTTTGAGGAATTGGAAGAAGACGAATGTCAGGCTGGGGGGTTTTGGGTTCATCGGCTCCGACGATTTAGAGAGAGAAAAACAGGGTAGAGAGAGAAACAGAGGAAGGGGGGAGAGACAGAGAGAGGGGTGACTCGGTGGTGTGCGTATACTGTATATATATATATATATATTTATATATGGGATAATTTCACAAAACCCCCATATACTATCTAATTTAATCACTTAACATCCACTTTGTCCATTTTGCCCCATATATTATTCAATTTCATCACTATACTCCTTTCCCCTCACATTTTGAGTCATGATACCTAAATTACCCTCAATAGTATATGAGAATTTAGTGAAATCAAGCCTTTAAAAAAAATATTTTTCGAAAATCAATTATATTTTTCGTAAAAACTATAAATTTCAAAATATGTATATATATATATATTTCGAAAAAAAAATATTTTTCGAAAACAATATATATTGCGGAATATATATATATTTCGTCAAAAATACATATTTTCCGAATTGTTTTTAAAAAATATGAATTTTTTCTGAAAAATATTTTTTTATGGAAAATATATATTATGTTCCAAAATATAATTTTTTTTGAAAAATAATTTTTTTTGAGAAAAATATATATTATTTTCCAAAATATGAATTTTATTCCGAAAAATATATATTATTTTTTCCGAAAATAATATAATTTTTTTTCAAAATATATATTTTTTATATTTTGGAAAATAATGTATATTTTTCAAAAAAATATATTTTTCATAAAAAATTCATATTTTTTAAAAATAATTTGGAAAATATATATTTTTGTCGAATTATATATATATATTTCAATATTTTATTATTTTTGAAAAATATTTTTCTCCTGAAATTTTATTTTTTTTTTGGAATTTATAGTTTTTACGAAAAATATAATTGATTTTCGAAAAATAATTTTTTTAAATGTTTGATTTCACTAAACCCCCTATACTATTGAGGGTAGTTTAGGTATTATGGCTCAAAATGTGAGGGGATGGGGCATAGTGATGAAATTGAATAGTATAGAGAGTAAAGTGGACACAGGAAGGGTTAGTTGATTAAATTAGATAGTATATGGGAGTTTTGTAAAATTAATCCTTTATATATTCGCCAGTAAACAGTTTAAGTTTGGTCTGAGGTGGAGGACACGGTTCTTATCCGGTACAACAATGAAGAGAGAGGTGATACGACCACGCGCATTGAGAGAGTGGTGTACACGCTCCAATATTTGTTGAGAAGGTCACATTTTTTATAAATGAATTTGTACCATTCAATGAGTGTGAGACCATTTCATTTGATTAAGTCATGTAGACGATTTTTATTCCACAATGTCACAATATGTGGATTCGCGGAAGTTACTAAAAAGTACTTTCACATAAACAACAACACTATTTCCCCACCAAGGTGTCCTTTTGTTTTCAATTCGAACTTTTAAATTTTTTAGCAATAGTTGTTTTTGAAGAGGATGGTATCCAATGTTGTTCTATGGATTTATTTTTGAGACATGAAGTCTAATAATAATTTTAGGGTTATTTGCAGTCAGACCCCTTAAATTTTCGGTCAATTTCACTCAGAAAGTGGTTAACGCAATTGTAGTCCAATCGCCCCCTGAACTTTCAATTTTCTTGCAATGACACCCCCTGAAGCAGTGAAAAGTCCATAATACCCTTGATTTGTCTCAAGAAAATATCTGGAGGGTGAAGTTACTGAAATGCCCCAATATCTGAAGAGTGAAGTTACTGAAATGCCCCCAATACCAAAACCCTACCCATCACCCACACGTTTCATTTCCTTTCTTCTCTCTCTAGAAAATTCTCTCAACCTATCTCTTCACTTCCTATCTCTAAACTTCATCTGATTTATATATATAAATATACATATAAACTTCATCCGATTTATATATATAAATATATACAAGCGGCGGGATTGGTTGTGGCTGGTCCAGGGTGGAGGCGGAAGAGGTATGACGGTAGATCGGTGGTGGGAGGTCCAGGGTGAAGGCGGAGCAGGTCAGTGGCGGGTATGGCGATGGATTGATGATGGGTGGAGGGGGAAGAGGAGGCTAGGAGAAGACGAGGGTTTGGTGGGTGGAGCCTGTGGTGATCCGGGAGAAGGCTCCAACGGCCGCCGCTCGTTGTGTCGGTGCCGACATCGACACCATAAAAAAATGTCTCTCTCTCTCTATCCCTCCTTTTTTTTAAGATTTCTAATTCTTCTACATCCTCCCTCCCGATTATCTATATATATGCTATTTTCTATTATTCAAATATATTTCTTCGATGTATTTATGTACCACTTGCAAATTGGAATTTCAGATTTACAACTGTTTCTATTTCCTTTGGTAATTTTTGGTGTAATTTGAATAGTATGATGATGAGTACTTGTGATAAATGAAGTAAAAGAATTCTTTTTCGGTTTTGTTTTGTTTTGTTTTTGCCTTTTCTTTTCTTTTAACTTGCAACAAATTTTAAATCATAGATTATTATTTATTTTCTTATTGCCAAATATAGAGTGAATGAATTTGGCTCCCAATTTGGTTGAACCATATATGGTTACTCTGATTATCTATCTTCTATTATTTGTTTTGGTATTACCGAATTCAATTAGGTTTTGAATAGAAGAGAATGTGGGTTTGAATAGAATTAGGGTTTGGGTTTGGGTTTGAATAGAAGAGAAGGTGGGCTGAGAGTGATGGAGTTGGAAGATTGCTTGCTCTGATGTGACTTCGATTTTGTACAGATCTAAGAAAGTTTTCTCAGCAAACAAACACCCCCTTAGAAAGTAAGAAAATTTAAAGGGCTATATGGTCCTCTAATTTAATAAATAAATATTTTATAATAAAGCAATGGCACAAGAGTAATTTTAAGTCCAAAAAACCCATACAGGGGTGTCATTGCAAGGATATTGAAAGTTCAGGGGGTGGTTGGACTACAATTGTGTTAACTACTTTTTGAGTGGAATTGATCGAAAATTCAGGGGGTCTGACTGCAAATAACCCATAATTTTATTGTTGTCGTGCATCGAAATGATAGCACTAAATAAATGTGATCGAATTCTTCGACAAAAAAGATTAATAAGATTAAAAGGGATGAAATGAGTTTCATGATGGTTATAAGGAATTAATGGTTGTCTTCTTATTTGTGTAGTCATGTCATTAGTTTATTAGAATGATCCATTGAAAGTTTCATATAACACAATTTTTATGCATGCTTTATGTCATTTCTAACTTCTTTTTTCATGTTTTATGAATTAGTGCACAGATGTGACTTTATTAATGTGACATTTCAATTGAGATATTTATTATATATATATATATATATATATCTTTTTAGTTTCTCATCTGGATCGATACTGGACAAATGAACATTGTTACATCCCTGACATTTTTTTTCATCCGACTCGCACAACGACTTCGTTGTGATGGGACCATCCTGCCTGCTTGATCTAGATTCGGACTCACCCCGGGTGCCGCTAATTCAACGGGTGTTTGGCGTGGCACCAGATTAAGGATTGAATCTGACTCTGATACTAACTGTAACGGATCAAATGCTTCGCGTTCAACTTTAAAAACTTAATATGAGAGGTAAGACTAACATTCACTCATCCAAATTCGATGGGAACAAATTAACACATTGGCACTTGCTCCTTGAATACCCTTAAGGCTCGGGGTATCTTGCAAAAATATTTTATAATTAAAAATGGTAACAATAGTAGATAATAAAAAATGTGTAACGAAATCAAACCAAAAGAACGTAATCTGAATCCAAAAAAAAATGTAATCTGAATGGATAAAAGGTAATTTTAGGATAATTTATGGAAGTCTTAACTCTTGGAATGTAGTATTGATAATAGTTGTAATTTAGTAATACTTTCTTTCCTTTACCTTTTTAAAGCAAAAGGTTTCTTTCCTTTACCTTTTTAAAGCAAAAGGTCAAATTTAAATGTAATAAAAAAAAAATTCACAGTACACTTAGTCTAAATTAATTTCAAGAAAAAACAAGATAGTAGAACCATTCCATTCTTCTTTTAGGGGTTGATTGCCGTGTTAAGACAGATGATGAAAAAAAAAATTATATATATATATATATAAATTATCCAAAATCATGTTTGATTTAATAATTAATTAACTCACTTAAGAAACGAAGGTCAAGTTTGAAGTGTTCCACGCGCTCGGAACAAGAGTGGCAATTGTTCACCAATCAAATTGCCAATTTGCTTAAAATATCATTTAGCTTGCCACCTGGCTTTTAATAGATTAATAAATAAATTGCCACTTAAAATATGGATATATGGATGTGGATAATGGGTAATTTATTCCTACTGTGATGTGTGACTTTCTAATTACTCAAAATTAAAGCCTTAACACTTAAAATTAAGAAAATATAATTTACTAACAACATAAAAGATAAAATATAAGAAATAAAGTTTAAACCAAAAAATACAACTACCAAATATATTCTTAACCATAAACCTAACAATCCACTATTATATATGTGTACACACTATAAAACATTTTATGAAGAAAAGATTATAAATCATAATACCCTTGTAATTATGTTCCTTGTAATTATGTTCCAATTCCGACAAATGAATAAGTGATGTAATTAATTCTGAAATATCTTAAATGTTACAAGGTATTACATTCTCCTTATCTATTTAAAAATATCATTCAAATTTATGATTGGACACAAGTTCTACTATGATAATAATTTTTACATTGAATTACTCTCAAAGAATCTTATAAAAACAAACATTTTAGGCCATTGGAATTGAATAAATAAGTCCTTATCCACATTTGAAAGCAAACAAAGGTATGAGCGATCAACATAGGTTTCATATATAAATCATGGGGTTCACTTTTCACCTTTCACTTGTAAAAGTGTTGATTTTTTTATTTTTAAAAAAATTAAAAAAATTCAACACTTGTGGTCTTTGCATTGTTTGTTGGAGTATTAGTTAATTACTCTCCGCTAATATTTTTTTTTGCGAGTAGGAGGAATCACCAAGTGACAGCAATCATGATTAGCAAAACAACAGAGCTATCCATGTGGAGCTGAGTCAGCAAAAGCTTACAGTCATGTCCACGTTCCACACAGTCAGCGTATATATCTATGTAGACCTGTCAATGGATCGGATTCGGATCGGATCAGTTAAATCAAAATCCAATTTGTTAAGAAATCGGATTATCGGATTCGGATCATAATCGGATTATCGGATTTTATTTTTAATCCATATCCGGTTAATATCGGATTCGGATCGGATTCGGATTATAATCGGATTATTGACAGATCTATTAATAAAGATGACAAAAACTCTCAATCCGCGATTCGAATCCGATAATTCGACGAATTTTCACTTAGTTAATTCATATTCGAATTTCTTCATTATAGAATATCTGATCCGAATATTTAATTAAAAAAATACAAAAATTAATAAATACTGAAACACTAAAATTATTCACACTTTTAATAATTGTATTTATGATCAATCATTATTAATAAATAATAAAATAATTAACAACTAACATTTATATACATGTACAATATTAAATATATACACATAAAAATATCAAATATATATATAAATATATTTTATATCGGATCGGATTGCTATTGAATTGTAATTAGAATTGAATTTATACTAAAACCTATTTTATATCTTTAAAAATATTATATAAATTGAAAGTATAAATACCAAAATACTAAAATTATTCACCTTTAGTAGTCATATAGATGATCAATTATTAATAATAAATAATATTTATATATAGATAATTAGATATAGTACCAAATATATACACATAAAATATAATATTTATATTGATATATATATATATATATATATATATCGGATCGGGTTATTATCGGATCGGATTAGGCAAATCCAAATCCAATTTGTTAAAGAATCGGATTATCGTATTCGGGTTATCGGATTTTTTTTCCAATCCAAATCCGGCTAATCAAATCGAATTCGGGTCAAAATTCAATCCATTGACATGTCTATATCTATGTATGTATAGACTAGATAAAATAGATATTGTATGTAATGTAATAGGGTGAGAGAATTTGTACCATGGAAAAAAATAGTCTCAAGTGTGCAAGACATTAAGGGCCCACGGATTAAAAAATTAAAAGTTATTTCACTCCACTACCACTTTTTATCGGGAAAAAATCGTCTCCACAGATTAAAAAATGAAAAGTTATTTCATTCACCACTACCACTTTTTATCGGGAAAGATGCATATTCATAAAGTGAATTCAACATTATTATATTCTTCGGTCAATGATATAATAATTTTAATAATCTTAAAATAATGATACATGTTACAACTTACAAGTCTTTTGCAGTAATACAGACAGAAAACACAATATATACTGTAATTTACACAAAACTCCTATCATTTCAGGATTTAATCACAAAATTGCATCACCTTCACCAAATTCAAATTCTTTAATATTTCAGATTTTAATCAAATATTCTCTTGGTCCCAATAAAAGTTAATTTTTATGTCAAAATAACTTAAATAGTCATGACATAAAAATTATAATTAATAAATAACTTACACTAAAATACCATGAGTTTCAAATTTTAATCAAATAACCCATCGGATAAATACATAATGCTCATAATAAATTCAATAAATAATAAAATATAATATTATATATCATTCAAATATAATAAATAAATCTTTTGAACTACCACTTAATGCATAAATGTTATTTTTATATTTTGAACTTATTTTTTTATATTTTACCTTAATTGATAGTTCAAATTTTTTTTATTTTGCCACTAATGTTATTATTTTTATATAATTTTTTTCGTTTATAATAAAATATATAATTCAAAAAAAAAATCAAGACTGAAATTATTTTTTCGTTTTAAAATTTTATCTTAAAAAAACCCGACCATTTTAAAGTTTTGTTTTTAAATGAAAAAAAAAATTCAGCCATTTTTTTTCATTTTAAAATTTTGTCATAGGCATTTATTATTTTACTCCAAATCAAATATTAATTTACTCCATCTCACTTTCTTTCAAAATCAAATATTATTTTACTCCAAATCACGACTTTCATTTGTCACCACCAATGCTTCATTTTTACATTCATGTCTTCATAAAAAAATAAAATTACATAAAGAACCCTAATAGTTATTTTACCACAAACTCATCCTATAATAAATAGTACTATTAATATTATGATTTTTTTTATTTCATAATTAATAGTAAATAAAAATTATTTCATAATTAATAGTAAATATTATTTCATAATTAATACTAGTATTTATTATCCCGGATGAGTTTGTGGTAGAATTAGTATTGAGGTTCTTATGTAATTTTATTTTTTATGAAGACATGAATGTAAAAATGAAGCATTGGTAGTAACAGATGAAAGTCGTGATTTGGAGTAAAATAATAATTGATTTTGATAGAAAGTGATTTGCTTTCTATATATAAATGTATGTATATGTATATGGACAAATGACGTTAAATCCTTATAGTTTGAAAAGTGGGTACAAAATTTCCCTCATGGTTTCTAAATCCTTATATCCTTTGAAAAGTGGGCGAATACACCCCTCCAAAGTATTTTTCGGTGCCTGAATTTATTAGTTTACCCTTAAAATATGGTTTTATATTTTATTTAAAATAATAATAAAATATGAAAAGACCAAAATGGGTTCCAATCACCATTTTTTTCTCTCTCATCCTACAAATAGTCACAAGATACATGAAAATTTAACAAAACCCTTGTGCAATTCATATATATATACATATGTATGAGGGACAGTGAAATAAGAAGATACCCAAAGATACTTTCTGTTAGGATCACCAATCAAAATATACTGATAATCATCATCAAGAAAGAGAACCTAGTAATCCCCAACAACATGGATGATAAGCAAGAAATGAGGGACATAGAACTTGACTTTGAGCTTGGCCTCATCATTCTTAGGGTCAGCCTTATAAGAAGAACCTTCAATATAGCTTCTTGTGCCAACTACCCAAGTCTTATTCAGAACATTCATAGTCCCATCTTTTTTCAGAGTATAAGTGGCTCTTGTGTTGGTCCCACTTTTGGGTTGAAACAATGATGGGATTGAAGCTATTTCGTACCATCGACCCATGTACCTCTTTAGATCTATGCCCTTTACCACTTCCATCTCCTTCTTATTGGCCATTATTGAAAAACATGGGTTTAGGGTTTGAAATTGAAATAGAGGTTTATGATATAATTTTAATTCTTGAATGAATATATTGTGTGTATTTCTGAATTATTTAGATGATTGGAGCAATGTGTTTTCACACTAATTTAGGCTCAATGATGGGGTTTTCATAGTCTTGATTATTTTTTTCATAGTCTGTTTTGAGGTTTTGGGTTTTGAGTGTTATAATTTTCATTAAATTATAATGTTATATATTGAATTTGTGCAAATGCAACTTAATGTTCTTGAGTTTTCAATTGTTGCAGCTTTTATGATTGGGAAATATGTCATGAATTTATATTTTTATACAATTGGATTACAGTTATGGGGGAGGACATTAGGGTTTTCAAACGAAATTGGGTCTGTAAAAATTAGGGGTTTTATACACTATATATTTATATGGGCAGATTTGAGTTGAAGAAAAAGAAGGATCGAGAGAGAGAGATATATATGATGATGGCACAATGTTAGAGAGAGAAAAAAAAAGAAAGAGAGAAAGAGCAAAGAAACGAAAATGGGTCTGCAAATGAGAGAATAGAAGCTGATTGCATACACATATACATATATATCTATATTTGGAAGAGGGGTAGTTTGGTAATTAGGTAAGGGTATTTTCGGAATTTTGAAAAAAAACTTAATACGTGACTATCACGTGCTCAAATTCCGTCCAAAAAAGTGATCGGAATAGTGTTGGAGGGGGTGACCGTGCATATTTTTACCAAACTAGTGGGCGTTATTTGCACAAAGTGAAGTGGATGGAGGATTTTCTGCATAATTTTCAAACTATAGGGGGTTTCGCGCCATTTGCCCATATATATATATATGTTATACACTATGAATTGCATATATGGTAAAAAGTGGTAGTGGTGAAAATAAGGTATTTAGTTTTTATTTTTTGGTATTATTCATGATAACAGAACGTGTTTGGTAACATTTTTTACTGTTTGTTCTGTTCTCAATTTGGAAAGTGTTTTCGTGAATAGTAGAAAAAACAAGAGAATAAATTTTATTTTTTTTGCTCTCTTTGGGATTTTTCAAAAAAAAAAATTCTAAAAATTGTCACAAATAATTCTGCAATCGGCACCACCCCTTCACCACTGCCACCCTTCACCACCCTTAACAACAACCTTCACCCACCATCAAACCCACCCACCCATCCATATATATGCACACAGAACCCTAGCCGCCACTACCAATCGGCTCCACCCCACCATCCGCCGCCGTCACCACCATCACAACCCTTAGATCGACTCTCCGAAGCCTAAATCGAAACCCCAATACCCCAAATTGAAATCCCTAAATCGAACATCTCTCCACCATTTGCAACTGCAACTCTACCACCATTGAAACAACCCTCCCCACAACACCATCTGCAACAACAAATCATGTGTGTGTAGGAGAATACAAAGATTTGTGTTTTTTGTTTTTTTGTCCCAAACAAAAAATGTGTTTTTTTTGTTTGTTTTTGAGGTAGAAAACAAGGACAAGAACAAGATTTATTTATTTATTTCATAATTAATAGGAAATATTATTTCATAATTAATACTAGTATTTATTATGCCGGATGAGTTTGTGGTAGAATTAGTATTGAGGTTCTTTATATAATTTTATTTTTTATGAAGACGTGAATGTAAAAAAGAAGCATTGGTAGTAACAAATGAAAGTCGTGATTTGGAGGAAAATAATAATTGATTTTGATAGAAAGTGATTTGCGTTCTATATGCATATGTTATAAACCATAAATTGCAGATATGGTCGAAACTGGTAGTGGTGAGTATAATAATTTTTCGTGTTTTTAATCTGTGGCCCCTCGTTGTCCTGACGATGTTTTCCTTTGTATCATTGCGCATTTGATTTTAGTTTTGTCACACCTGATTTTTGTTATATTCTACTTTAATTGCTTTTGATTACCCTTTTATTTTGAGAAATTGCATCATGTC
This sequence comes from Cornus suecica, assembly GCA_963922005.1. Taxonomy (NCBI): domain Eukaryota; kingdom Viridiplantae; phylum Streptophyta; class Magnoliopsida; order Cornales; family Cornaceae; genus Cornus; species Cornus suecica. The sequence continues at coordinate 2,764,328 of OY998247.1, read as the reverse complement.
ATCAACATCTCAGATTCTCGGAGCATCTGATGTGTGGGAGCATATTTAACGCCACCTCTGAATGTGGCGTGCCTTGCACTAGTATTGAATGTCTTAGTGCTTGATATAGTGTCTCTAGGCACATTGCTTATTCTTTTTCATTTTTTTAAACATAAAGCTTTGCAGAATGTATTATTAAGGCATGTAATGTATTTATTTTATGTTTAATAATTTTTTTGATTCATAAAATTTATTAATGTATTTTTTTTTCTTTGTAAAAAATTTATACTATTTTTTTATTGATGGAAAAATATATAATTTTTATATTAAAAATATTTAATAAAAAAATTATTTTAAATAATAAAATATAAATTGAAATTAACACCACACCATACCACACACTCTCAAAATAAAATATAGTGTCACATCATTAATGGTTATACACTTTATGAGAAAGTGGAGTTCCATGATATTTATCCAAGATATTAAATCTATATCTTGGATAAATATCATATAAAATGACAAACTTTTGCCTTTGTCAAGGATAAATATCAAATGAAAATTAGAATTTTTCTTCAAATTTGAGAAAATATGATGTAAAATGACAAAGTTTTGCATGTGTTAAGAGTAAATGTGAAAGAAATGAGAAATTTTCTTCAGCAATGAAAAGATTGAATATAGTGATACCAAATCTCAGGTATCCGGATATTATACTCCCTCCCATATTAGTTGTCCAATATTGTAATTTTATTTGTTATAAAATATTTGTACAGTTTCGAATCTCAATACAATATAACTTTTTACTTTCCCCAACTACCCTTCTTCCACTAACTTCAAACAAATATCAAACCTCACCATAATACTTTATTATTAAGGGCAAAAATAAAAATTGCACACATTACACTCTTAATCCATAAAATGTTGAAAAGTCCAAACTGGATGCACTCTTTGTGGGACAAATGTAATATAATTTTTAAAAGGATTAACTTTATTTACACCCCTTGAAATTTGTTATTATTTTAATCAGACCCTTCAGGTTTGAGAATTTTCATTTATACCCATTATTTTTTCAAACCCACATTATTTACACCCCCATACCGAAACTACCCTTGATGTTGAGATAGGTAGTGTTTATAAACAAGGTTTGTTGAAATATGTGGTATTTGGAAACAAAGTTTACTACCTTCATATTTTATATTAATTTTTTTTTTTGCATAAATCAAAAAATAAATTCGTTTAAAGTAAATTATTTAAAAACTGAAAAAAAAATCTAATTGGTAGTTTGAAATATTTTTTTATATTTCGGACTTAAATTTTTTATATTTTATATTAATTGGTAGTTCAGAAAAATATTTTGGCATTAATGTTTTATTTTGGAATAAAAAAAATCATTTATAGTAAAAAATATAAAAAAATATTTTAAAAATAAAAAAATCTAATTGATAGTTCAAAGTATTTTTTTATGTTTCAGAATTCTTTTTTATATATATATTTTACAATAATTGGTAGTTCGAAAAAAAATTGGCATTAAATTTTTATTTTGAAATAGATAAAAATAAATTTGTTTATAGTAAAATATATAAAAAAATATTTTACAAATGAAATAAAATCTAATTGGTAGTTCGATATGTTTTTTTATATTTTGGACTTAATTTTTTTTTATATTTTATCCTAATTGGTAGTTCAAAAAAATATTTCAACATTATTTATTTTATGCCAAAATAAAAAATTAATGCCAAAATATATTTTACGAACTACCAATTAGATTATTTTTATTTTCTTAAATATTTTTTATATAGTTTGCTATAAATGAATTTGTTTTTTGATTTCTTCCAAAATAAAAAATTAATATCTTTTTTGAATATTAAAATTTGAGGGTAGTAAATTTTATTTTCAAATACCACTTATCTTAATATTGAGGGTAATTTAGGTATTAAGTGATATTAGAGGGTGTAAATGATGTGAGTTTGAAAAAATAAGTGATGTAGATCAAGATTGCCAAATCTAAGAGGGTATAATTGAAATAAAAACAAATTTCAAGCGATGTAAATAAAGTTAATTCTTTTTTAAATGGGTATTATCATTAAACCTCAATACTTTTTAAAATATATCAAATAATATTTTCAATTAACAAAATTATCATCCAACTCTCTTTATGTAATTATAGTTGAACCAATAATTTTTTGTTATATACAAATACAATAAAGTTTATATATTTTAAAATAAATTTTTAATTACTAATTAAATATTTTACATTAAGTTTTTTTTATTTCATTATTGATTAAAATCGATATTAGTTAGCCCCTACCTTTGAATCTGGCTATCCCTGTCACATTAATTTACACTTGACAATCTCTAGAGGCATTTGGTTAGCTAATAAATCCAATAACTATAGAAAGATTGAATTCCCAAATTTAAGATATGTATTTTTTGGTAATCAATTTCCATTCACGCGGGAATTGTTAATTTTACATTATAATTTCCTTCCTCCTTTTTTTAAATTTATTTATAATTTCATAAATACTTATATTTTACTCCCTACTACATAACACCCGAAATTACTCTATTGCCCTTACCTCTTCCCACCCAAACACATATATAGAGTCCCACGTGCAATGCACCATCCCTTCCCTCAAAACCAGTATAGGGCCTCCCATATACAAAACACAAAACACTTTTCGCAAACAACACTGTGTGTTTGTGCGTGTTTTTGTGTGTGTGTGTGAGAGAGTTAGGTTTAGTTTTCAACCAGAGACCGCCATGGACGGCGACGACGAACATTCGGCACAGATGATCGACGACGACGACGATTTCTCCGGTGGCGACGCCCCCCAGCGCCACCGCCCGATCATCAGCGGCGAACAGCTCGACGTCGAGGCCTACGCGGCGCTCTACGCCGGCCGCACCAAGATCTCGCGCCTTTTCTTTATCACCGATCGCTGCGGCAACGCGCCGATGCAGTTGGAGGCGCTTCGCATGGCTTACGACGAGATCAAGAAGGGCGAGAACACACAGTTGTTCAGAGAGGTGGTTCAGAAGATTGATGGACGGTTGGGCCCCGATTACGGACCCGACCCGAATTGGACCGAGTCCGTGGACCGTCGGGCTGATCAGAGGAAGGACAAGCTTGAGAATGAACTCAATGCTTACAGGGTATACTTCAATTTGTATTCTACAGTTTTCACTTTTCAGTATTTTGGTATTTTTTGCTTTGTTACAGATACACACGCACATATACATATATACATATGTATATGTGCGTGTGTGTATATGATGCAAGTTTGGAATATTGTCATCTTCTAATTGCATTGCGTTTTTTCATGAATTGAATGGTTTTACATTATTTGTCTTAGTTTTTTTTTTTGAGGGTTAGGTATTGGTTAGTTGTGTTTGAATGTTTTGTTTTTCCTTATCTGTAGTTTAGGGTATGAATTTGATTTATAGGTTTGTGAATTTAATATGGGTGGTAGAGTTTGTGCGGTTTGACTTATGTACACTCTCAGAGTCTCATGTCGCTGTGGTTCTATAATAGTTTGTGGGTGTCAATTAGTGTCCGCCACGCAGCACGTTGAAAAGAGAAACCCCCCGGCACCTTGCCAGGTCAGCAAAAAATGTTAAATGAACGAAGCTCAAAAATCTTGACATTGTGGTAGGTCATCAAATCTCGAGAACTTTCAATTTGAGAGAGACCATGGCACTATGCCAGGTCGTTAGGCCTCAACAATATGACCCTTGAGTTTCAAAGCAAATCTCGAAGGAATAATCCTCGAGTGCGAACTTAATCAATGGCGCTTGAGATCAGAGAATATTGGAGTTAAAAGCTGTGAATTAGAAATAGGGTTAGGTTCATCTGAACCACTCACTGCTTCTCTTATTGGATCCATACTTCAAGAATTTTGGATTGGAGGATGAGAAGTGACTTGCCTTATGATTAAAATAGGCCTAGCCAAAGAATGAACATGTTTTGACAGAGACCCTTATAGTCAAATTTAATGTTATCAGACGCTGAACCGCTGAGTGCGTTTAATGCATGTATTAAAGCTAAGAGGTCACTGTAATTATTGGAATTGCTTAAGGTAATAAGAGCATCTATTGAGATAGGCCCTGGTTAAGTAAAACACAGGCTGGTAGAACTGGCAATCTTGGACTATAGAGATGCCTTTTAATACTTAATGCAGAAAAAACAAATTGAATCCCATCAAAATACGGTAGCAAACATACCTACCTACTCCAAAATTCCATTGGCTAGTCTACAAGTACCGATTCATCTATAAACATCTCCCTGGGTTCCTCAGGTTTGTGTTTGTTTTCTTCATTTTTTTTAATCTTTATGTTACCTTAAGGAACCCCTACATTTTTTTAGGATAATTGCGGATGTAATTGATGAACTGATTTTGATGAGGTTTTTACTGTTTGCAGTATTCGGGGTTCTGTTTCAATTTTTTCCTTAAATTGATGCGAATTTGGCTTTGTAGCTGAAGTCATGAAATATTTATTTTATTTATTTATTTTGATATGATATGGCTTTATAGAGAGGATACGGGGTACCTGCCTGATATCCTCGAAGGTGTATTTGATTTAGGTAAGTGGTATTTTGTGACAAGAGAGGATGTATAAATTGGTGTATACTTGGTATCAATTTTTTTACTGCATGATAGTTGCTACCTTGAGAATTAAAAGCCATGGACTTCACTTATTAACTTAAATTGGTAAGCATTAGATGTACTCAATTATAAAGAATGGCAAAAAGAAAAAGGGATTCATGCCCATACAATAGCAAAAGTTGGGTTAAGGATTTTGATGTTGCGCGAGACAGTAAATCGTAGAACTTCCAGTGCTTGAAGGAGAAGGTGGGAGAACATGGCTGCAAGATTGCTTGTGTGCTGCATTACAGAATGTAGGAATTATTGTGGTCAGTGTATGGAGTCCCCAATTTCCGTTGAGAAGAGAAATAGGTGGTCAGCTTGGGTCTAGAAGACAATAAGTACGGAGTGTTTAGAAGAACAAAGAAACCGACTACTACTACTGCTACAATTATTCATTATTATTATTATCTGAGGGACCTGAAGAGCTTGTAAGTAATTAGGCTTTTTCTGTATGAAAAGGTGAGTGAGGTCAATAGTGGTCATAAAACCAGATAGTAGGCCTAGTTTGGTTGGAGGGTAATGGAAGGAAACAAAAAGAAAGGTAACGGTGGAGATGTATTGTTTGCGGTATAAATTCTCTGGGGAAAAGAAATAAAACGGAGGGATTTGGAAGGATACAATTTTGGTTTGGTTAATCTCCTAAAACTGGGAGGAAGTGGAAGGAAATTATACCATATTTTATTAAACATTTCTACCAAATTTGTCCTTATTTTTTCAAAAAGACTAGATTTATGGTAAATTGTAGGGGGGTAAATTCATTAAAATAGTTTCCTTATTCATCCCCAAACTTTTAAGTAATTAGGCTTCTTTGGTATGAAAAGGTGAGGTCTATTGTAGTTGTAAACTAGATATTTAGTTCGATATACACTTGTAAACTACTAGAAACGATTTCAGGTTGTCTATTGGAGCTGGCATGTCAGAGGAGTGTGCAACCATGTCATATAGAATCTGCTAAGTCCATTTGTTCAATATAAAAGGACTCTCGTATCCCCTTAACACTAAATTTTGATTGGAAATGCTTGTTAATGGGTTACGCTCCCCTTAGAGCATTTTCTTTATAATACACTTGACTTACGGAAAAAAATTTAATATTGGATTGGAAATGCAACAGGCTTAGGAAATACTATTCAGTGAATAATGTATCTTATGTCGTAAGGTGGAAGTCTGCTATATGGGATACAGGTGTTAGGGTTGTTAAGGAAATGGCAACTGCCTCATAATCATTGCCAAATTATTATTTTAGTACTTTAAAGTCTCTTGGACTTTAGGTATTTTAAAATCTATTTGAGCTTCAGTAGTTTGGTAATTATTGCTGCAATTGCTGGTGATGGACTTTGCAACACTCGAGGAAAATTATTATGTGGTATATTTCTGATTGGGTTGGCAGTTGCGGACTTGTCATGATATTATGTCTAAAGGGGGCCAATCTGCAAAGGGGTCTTTTTCTACTTGATCCCCCCCTTTATATGTCTTCTCCTTTTCTGTTTATCAACTACAAAAATCATCTTGTTATCTCTTCTTAATTCTATCTCCTTTTATGCAGACAAATTTAATCAAAGAAAGCATTAGAATGGGATACAATGATTTTGGGGATTTTTATTATGCTCATGGTGCACTTCCGGACGCATTTAAGAGTTACATTCGCACTCGTGATTATTGCACAACATCAAAGCATATCATCCACATGTGTTTGAATGCAATTTTGGTCAGTATTGAGATGGGTCAGTTCTCACATGTTGCAAGCTATGTTAGCAAAGCAGAGCAGGTTCCAGATGCCTTGGATCCAATTACAGTAGCAAAACTACGATGTGCTTCTGGATTGGCTAACTTGGAGACTAAAAAGTATAAGCTTGCTGCACGGAAGGTTTGTCATCTTATTTGTTGTATTCCCAATATGATGTGCCTAATTTCGTTTATAGATTTGTGGATAGACCAAAAACAAAGGAAAAAGTTGGTGTCTGCTGTTTGAAAACTGTATTTCTGTTAATATTACTGCTGTCCTTTTCATATTGGGGTTCATGATCATACAAAAAAGAATGGTCTTAAATGAGAATTTAACAGGGTTTGATCATACTCTGGAAAATGGGGGAGGAAGCTGGTACTAGATAATATCAACTAGTTGCAAGCTCCCGCTTCTCTCTCTATTTAATTAACAACCACAGGCGCACACAAGATTTTCCTTAAACCAGTGGCTACATGTCCTGCACAACTGCTATTATAACATTAACACACTTGGAGATATACCTGATTGCATTTGCATCAGTCAAATTATATTTACTCCATGCTAGTATAATATGATGAAATTTAACTGTAAAATTCTTAACAGATCAACCATATAGATCCATGGGAAAACTATAATTTGCTTATTGCAAGTTATCCTCCCGTCATGTATATATTATATATAACGAAATGACAAGCACTTTCATATACTCACTTCAATTTCTTATTTGGTTTGACTTTTGAGGATCGTTAATTTTTTTCATTAACCTTTGGGGTGTGTGAAGAGTTCTGCCCTAAGTCTCTGTTATTATAGTCTTTTACATGGTTATCTATATAATTGGTAGGGACTTCCCTTGTTGTTTAACAAACGAGGAGAAGTAAACCAGTTGGAGTATGCAATTAGCTGAGAAGGAACTGTGTATTGGGCTATTGAGCTTTGCTTGGATAACTATTATCTTTAAGCTCAACTCAAGCTTAAGCCACTTGAAGAAGGCATGTTCATACTCGATTTGAGTAATATTTGAGCTCAAACCTTGGTCTGATCCTCTGCTGTATTGAGTGGACGAAAGTTGGTGTTTTAAAATGCCACTTTAACTTTGATATGGTCTGGGTTTACCAAATGATTTCTCATTTGATTGTTGCTCCATATTGGTGTTTGGTACATTCCAGTTGTAAGGATACGTACTAATTAGGTAGTTAGATTTGTGAAATGGGTTGTAATTCTTGCTGTATTTCCAGATTGGGTGAAATATGTGAGCCACTTTTAAGCAAGTCCATGCCTGGAATTGATTTAGTCAGTCTGTTATGCATTTGTAACTTGAGAAGTCTTGGTATCTTGCAGTTCTTGGAAACGGGTCCTGAATTAGGGAACAACTATACAGAAGTTATTGCACCCCAGGATGTTGCAACATATGGTGGACTCTGTGCACTTGCGAGTTTTGACCGAACAGAACTGAAGGTAACTATACTGCGTTTCAACCTCTGAATGGCTTTTTCTAATGATATATTAGAATTTGAGACATCATGAGATCACTTTCTAACTATATGCTTTTATTTGGCAGAACAAAGTTATAGACAATTTTAACTTCAGAAATTTCTTAGAGCTGGTACCTGAAGTAAGAGAGCTTATTCATGATTTCTATTCGAGGTAATTTGGTATTACTACATCCATGTTTCTCTGGTTTACATTACTGCTGCAAAGTATGTTTCTGATTTATTGAGAAATTGAGTTTGCAGTCAATTTGAACAAAATAATAACAGGAATTGGTAACAATAGGATGTTTTTCAGGTGGAATAAGAACTTACTGGCCGTGTATAGTGTTCAAAAGACAATAAATAGCAACAAATCAGTTATCCTTGCCTTGTTGCCTGTTTTTATTAGGACAGCAGCTTGACCTTGTGGACTCGTGACTTCTATTTATTTCCATTGGGAGCAATTTAATTATGTTTTCCAGCATTGTGTAAATGCCTCCGTGGTCAAATCTTCTGCTAAACTGAGAAATCAAGTGGCAGGCTTGTTTCAATTTTATTCATATGTTATGACAGTTACCTTTGATTTAATCATTGATTCACCTATCCGTTGTCTCTATCTCCACTCCAGGAAGGAAATAAATAAAATATCCTTCATTTGGTAGAGGGTGGGTATGGGTTAATGTATCTATTTTGCTTCTTGTTAATATGACAGGAAAAGTGCTGTTTCTTTCCTCCCGTTGTAATTGATGGAGATTCATGTTTACTTCTTCTGAAACCCATTTGGCAAGTCTCTCTCCTAAGAACCAATTAAGTATCATTTTCTCATGTCCAGAGATTAATAGATAACTGGAACTTTGTCGCCAAGTGACACCTATCGCAAAGAAAACCTCAAACCTAGACACCACAAAAGAAGTGACACCTTGTCATTGTATGGTTGTTACTTCAATTGCACACAATTACGGCTGTCTAATTGTGCTATATTGTTTGTTACTTAGAGATTATGCATTTCTCTACTATATGTATATGGAAAGTGATTTGAGTTGCAGTCTGAAAGTTTATTAATTGGGCCTGCCCAATCCACACACTCCTCACATCTGGTCAAGTGAAAAACCAACATTGGTCTCAGAATTGGTTTTTCTGATAAAACACAGGATCTTACCTTTTTTATTGACATGTTTAGTCGTTATTCCTCCTCCTCCATCCTATAGCCTTTATTAACGTATTAGTGGCCCAGATAATTGGTTAGCGTTTAAACTAGAAATCAGGTTATGTAAAAAAAATTCACTTAAATTGAATACTGCTTTCTATTGATTTGATATTGGTTACCTGTGATCTGTTTTATTACTCTTCTATCTCCTGTATTGCAGTCGTTATGCCTCATGTCTGGATTATTTGGGAAGTCTCAAAGCAAATTTGCTGCTTGACATCCATTTGCATGACCACGTTGAGACACTCTATGATCAAATCCGTCACAAAGCCCTCATACAGTATACTCTCCCTTTTCTGTCTGTTGATCTGAACATGATGGCTAATGCTTTTAAAACAAGTGTTGCGGACCTGGAGAAAGAACTTGAAGCTTTGATTACTGACAACCAAATACAGGTACTCCTTTTAGTACATGCTCTTTTAGGTATCAATAGGTTTTATATAGTGTAAATTGACTAATTGTCACAAATTCTTGTCCCACATCGGATCTGAATGGGGGGATCTTGGGTATAAATGGGCTGAGTGTTTTTTTTTTCTTTTGAAAGATTAAATGGACGGGTGTTAGCCCTACCTAAAGCTTAAATTTTTGGGTCGGATAGCAAAATACCCAACCCGTGATAAGCAGTATCCGAGCGGACCCAATCCTTGATCTGGTGTCGTGTCAAGTGCCAACATTGAGGTGTCTGTGTTGGACCGCATCACCAGCCATCAGGGGTGATAAGCAGGTAGGGTGGAGAATGTCACTAATTCTTGTCCCACATGGGAATGGGATCCGGATGATGAGGGTCTTGTTATAAATGGACTGGGGATTAATCCCACCTAACAATTTAAGCTTTTGGGATGATGAGGGTCTTGTTATAAATGGACTGCGGATTAATCCCACCTAACAATTTAAGCTTTTGGGTTGAATCGCAGAAACACATGTACACCAACCCATGGCACTAATTTTCTCTCACACATAGTAATCAAACCAGTGATGTTCCTGCAGGCTCGTATTGACTCGCACAACAAAATACTTTATGCACGACATGCTGATCAGAGGAATGGCACGTTTCAACGAGTTCTGCATACAGGCAATGAATTTGATCGGGATGTCAAAGCCATGCTTCTGAGAGCTAACCTTATCAAGCATGATTTTTCCGCCAGGCAAGCAAGGAAATTTTAAAATTTTGTTATTTAAGTGAGAGCAAGGGATTTTTCCTCGATTCAATTTGGACTGGCCACTTCTTGTGGTGGAAACTAAGCACCGGAGCTTCTAAAACGAAACTGGTTATTTATGCTGGTGGTTTGCAATCTTGGGTTCATGTAAATTTTTTTTTTTTAAATTTATTTATTCATGCATTATAACTAATATTGAGAGATTGTTGAGGTGTATATATACTCAGATGAATCACATTAATTGCAGCGCTTGTGTTTTTTTTTTTTCCCCCTTCTTCTGGTGAGGCTTTTGTTTATAGCTATGTTGAAGAGTAATGCACATCAAGTTTATAGTCTGATACATTATTACAGTAATTTTTTTTTTTTTTGCATACCTTGGCAAGAAATCACACTCAGTTTTATACTACAGTTGTTGATGAAATTATTACAGGATTTGCACCGAGGAGATGATATAGAGTTGCAGGAGTCGCAATGAGTTTTTTAATTTTATGATAATGTCAGAATATTAAATCTACCTATAAGATTATATTTATTTATTATTCTTATTTTTTAAATAAAAGCTAGTAATCTGTAGTAAGAGTATGAGAAAAATAATTGAAGAGAATTTAATAACCAAATATCTGTAGTGAGTAAGAGAGAATTTTTTTGGAAGAGAATATACATGACAGACTCTAGTTTCTATTCAAAGAGCTGGGAGCATGTTCAATGAAGGTCAATAAATAATGGGAGTAAAATATATTGATCTCTATTTATTATGATTATATTTGTTATTTATTATGCTGCATATCTTGGAGATTTGACACATAATTTCAATGATATTATTTAAATTTTATATAAAGATTCAAATATTTATTCAATTATATGACAAAAAGATTTAACATATCATTTGATAAAGAGACTTAAAATGGACTTTAATATTGTAATAGAAATTAGTGTAAAAAACACCGATAATTGAATCAAACATTTTACCCAAATAACAAAGAGATTGCTAGCTTGAACTTCGTTCCCCTTATACACCCAGTTCCAAAGTCTTCCAACTTGAGCCTGAAATGCATTTGTCAACAAGTATTTATCTTAAATTACCTATTCATTTAAAATATGAGAAATATTAAATATAATTAAACTAATTTCCTTATTTATATAATACATATATATATATAAACGAAGAAAAATCACAAAGTCCATACTGTCATTATTATGTTCCCTCACAGCCCTGTACATGTAGATCTCATCCCCAACACTTAATTACTACAACTAGTGTGCTTATACTAGTAGCATAACTTTGTTTCACTGTCTAAACACTACAAAACACTCGAAAACCTCATATCTTCACTCTCCATCCCCCAATCCACTTCTCCCTCTAAACCCTAATTATACATATATACATACATATATATATATATACAGACAAGTACAGATATTTGTTATATTGATACATATATACATATAGATATGTATATGATCAGATCTTGAATTTGTTGTAACATATGGGGCATCTAAACCTCCCCTCATCGAAGCGTAACCCCCGGCAATGGCGCCTCCTAGACCTCGTCTCCGGCGCCTTCTTCGCCGCCGTGTTCTTGTTCTTCCTCCTCGTCTTTACGCCGCTCGGTGACTCGCTCGCCGCCTCCGGCCGCCAGGCGCTGCTCAGGTCCACGGCGGATCCGAAGCAGCGCCACAGCCTGGTGGCTCTGGTGGAGGCCGGAGAGCAGCCGACGATCGAGTCGTGCCCGGCCGAGGCCATGGACCACATGCCGTGCGAGGATCCGAGGCGGAACAGTCAGCTCAGTAGGGAGATGAACTTCTACCGGGAGAGGCATTGCCCGCCGCCGGAGGAGACGCCACTGTGCTTGATCCCGCCGCCGGATGGGTACCGCGTGCCGGTCCAGTGGCCCGAGAGCTTGCACAAGGTATCGCTGTTTTTTTGCTCTTTGATTTGAGAATTTGGGGTTTGAATTTCTGTTTTTTGATTTTTAGTGGACTTTTTAGCCGAGGGACTGAAATTGTTGACGTTGAACTTAGTTAAGTTCAAATTGTTGAATTTGTTGTTTGGTTAGATGTTGTGGTCCACAATTCGATTGACAAATTGACATTATGGCGACATTGATCGACTCTTCTTTTCCAAAGCTATATATGTGTGTGTATATATATATATATGTATACTGGAGAATTATGTTTAAGGGGTTTGCTTGATTATCATGCTCAAACTAGGAGTGCGAATAAGCAAGCCACAATAAGTTTCAGTATTGGACTGTTAAAATGTAGGTTGTTTGAACTTGGATAAGCTTTTTGTTGGTTTGTTCAAGTTTTGAGATTTCTTACCAGGTTTTCAGGACTCTTGAGGTTGAACAAGAGTAGTAATATGCAACACTACACAAGTTTCAATGTAGTTAAATATATAGTTTGCTGACTTTAGCTTATATCATATATTAGCATGTTACTGAGATTTGCTTTTTAAGCAATCAAGCCTATAATTTTGGGTTTGGGTTGTGAGGTTGATGACCTGACTTGAATGATGACTATTGAGCCATCGAGCGAGGATTGAGTTTTAGGAGTCGCTCAATTCATTACTAGTCTAAATGAGAAGCATGACTTCTAATTGAAATTGGGTTGCCATCCCGAAAGAGCACCATTATATTAACTGTCTTATTATCTTGTGTACAGATATGGCACAGCAACATGCCACATGACAAGATTGCTGATAGGAAAGGCCATCAGGGGTGGATGAAAAAAGAAGGTCCACACTTCATTTTCCCTGGTGGTGGCACAATGTTCCCGGATGGAGCAGTACAATACATTGAGAAACTTAAACAGTACATTCCTATTGCCGGTGGGGTTCTGAGGACGGCTCTTGATATGGGATGTGGGGTAAAAACTCTATATTTGCGCCTCTTTGGGATCTTGATGATAATTGTACTTTTTTAGAACCCTATAATAAATAATTTTATCTCCTGTCAGGTAGCCAGTTTTGGAGGGTACCTATTAGCTGAAGACATTTTAGCTCTCTCTTTTGCTCCAAGAGATTCTCATAAATCACAAATACAATTTGCACTGGAAAGAGGAATACCTGCTTTTGTTGCCATGCTTGGCACTAGAAGACTTCCATTTCCTGCTTCCTCATTTGATTTGGTGCACTGCTCCCGATGTTTGATCCCTTTTACAGCATATAGTGAGTTTTCCTAACTTATTTCTTGCTCTTGTATGTTCTGTTACCTTCTGCATTCGTCCTTAATAATGGATTTTATTTTACAGATGCAACCTATTTCGTCGAAGTTGATCGGTTACTTCGCCCTGGTGGATACCTAGTCATTTCTGGTCCCCCGGTACAGTGGCCTAAACAAGATAAGGAATGGGCAGACCTTCAGGCAGTGGCTAGAGCATTGTGTTATGAGCTGATTGTTGTAGATGGCAACACTGTCATTTGGCAGAAGCCTAATGGGGATTCATGTCTGCCTAACCAAAATGAATTTGGGCTTGAAATATGTGATGAATCTGATGACCCAAATTATGCATGGTAACTGTTTTGGTTTTACCTATGTGAAATGATCTCAGTTCTAATCTGCATCTTGAAATTAAAAGTATTGAAAGTCACTAAGTCATCCTAAAGAACACATTTGAAAGGTAAAATTGAGCTCAGTAATTTTGCAGGTACTTCAACTTAAAGAAATGTGTCAGCAGGACATCTTCTGTAATGGGAGAAAATAGTGTTGGAGTGATATCAAAGTGGCCAGAGAGACTAAAGAAACCACCTTCAAGGGCCATTCTCATGAAGAATGGAATTGAGTTGTTTGAAGCAGATACTCGTCGGTGGACCAGAAGGGTTTTATACTATAAAAAATCATTGAACTTGAAGCTGGGAACCCCAGCTGTACGAAACATCATGGACATGAATGCATTTTTCGGTGGCTTTGCTGCAGCACTATCATCTGATCCTGTGTGGGTGATGAATGTTGTTCCCGCTCGCAAGCTTTCAACACTAGGTGTTATTTATGATAGAGGCCTTATTGGAATTTACCATGACTGGTGAGTTATCTATAGTGTCTGATCTTCAGTTCTTAATAAAAGGCCTGTTTGTGGAGATACCCAATATATGTTCCATGTCAATTTCTGAGTGGGGCTATCATGTTTTTGCTGAGTTTTATCCTACTTATTGTTACTTGCAAAAGTAGATATTCTTTGGTTTAGACAGTTCCCTGGCACTAGTTAAGTATTCCAATACCTGTCCCTTTACGTAGCATTAAATTGTGCGAGACTTGACAACTTGTTCACCAGCATCACATCTCTTATTGTGCTAACTAGTCACTTATAAAGCTGTAGAGATGGTTATGAGCCAAAAGAAATGGAAACTTCTATGAATTGTATCCAAACATATCCTTTTTATGCTGATTATTCTTTAGTTGAGGGTACGGTTACTATTCACTTATAAAGCTGTAGATATCTGGTTATGAGCCGAAAGAAATTGAACCTTCTATGAATTGTAGCCAAACACACCTCTTTTGTGCTGATTCTTCTCTAGTTATGGGTATGACATTAATTTTGCCGGATACATAGATAAAAATATATGTTGATCTCTGGAGGTAACTTCTAGTGTTGAACTAATGTTTATAATTGATGCTGATAGGTGTGAGCCTTTCTCAACATATCCTCGGACTTATGATCTTATACACGTATCTGCCATTGAGTCACTCACAAAACATCAGGGTACTGGCAAGAGCAGGTAGAAGATCTTGATTACAATCTTTGAGCTTAATTCCTTGAATATTTCTCAGTAAAGTTGCATCACATGAATCATGAATTTTAATGGCATTTTGCAATGTAGTGTTATAAAATCTCCTTGTTTATTGGATAAGTTTGCAGCAGATTTGCCTGATACTGAAATTGTTTGATATGTCACATAAATACGTTGTTGCTATTTATTTATGTTCAAAGTAGTTCATTTTGTGCCTATTGTGAGGAAGGTCCCACGGTTTATGTTAGCTGAAGCAGCAAAAATAATAATTTTGATTGGATAATAAGTGTTCACTATTTTATGCTTGTGTTGAAGGATTAAATATTAAAGTTGCGCTCTCTCTAACATCTTAAGCTTTTAGAGTAGTTGTATAGTTTACATGGTATCAGAGCAGGAAGTCCTGTGTTCGATCCTCACCGTCACCCAATTAAAAAGTATTGTTTTACGTGTTGGACCAAAAAATAGGTCACACGTGAGGGGGCGTGTTGAAGGATTAAATATTAAAGTTGCGCTCTCTCTAACAACTTAAGCTTTTAGAGTAGTTGGGTAGTTTACATCTTGTATTTGATATTGATTTTATATCTAGTAGTTCTCTCATGAAGTTGGAACGTGACTGTATCTAGGTCTTTGTCTCCTTGTTTATTCTAGTAATGTGGAGAAGTTCGGCGGATATTGAAACCATTTGTGATATATCATGTAATAGGTATTTGCTATTTCATAACTGCTTAAACTAAGTGATTTTCTGCCTATGATACAGTTGAAGCAACAACAAGAAGCATATATGCTTTTATTTGTTAATTATGATGTATGATGTTATGAAGCTTAGCCTTGCTAATTCATGTTGATCACTATCTCATTGCATACCTTAGATACTGATTTGAAGAAATTCATGTTATTGACTAGGCAAATAGAATCTGTGCAACGTAAGCATTGCGTTTCTACATAAATAGGAACATAGTCCAGGATGCATATTCTATCTTATCTGTGGTTAATTGATCAAATGGGCAAAGAGGGGATCATATAGCTGTAATATTCCCGTGCTCCCGATATCTCATCTAGATGCATTATCATCTGACATGGATTACCCTGTAGATTTCTTTGTGGTTATAATCGACTTGCAATGCCTCTGCACCCATAAACATTCGCCACACCCCTTAAAAAACAGAGAAATATATTACTTTAAAAGGCTCTCTCACCTTTCTTAGTTTTCTAAAATCAGCTTCACATGCGCATATATACAATTGTTGCACAATTACCTCTTCTAATTAGGGGATGAAGTGATAAGTACTGTCTTCTTGTGACTTTGTCACAGGTGTAACCTTGTGGATTTGATGGTGGAGATGGATCGGATATTGCGGCCGGAAGGAACAATTGTGATTCGGGACTCCCCAGAAGTAATCGACAAAGTTGTCCGAATTGCTCATGCCATAAGATGGACAACTACCATACACGAGAAGGAACCTGAATCGCATGCTAGGGAAAAAATCCTCATAGCAACCAAACAATTTTGGAAACTACCTTCAACATCTCACTGACACATCCTTCCTCCTTTGTACTTTAGGTATTTTTCCTTCTTCATCCTCTTGTTTTATATATAATGTTAAAATGTTATTCCATGCATCAAAGGATGCAAGCTTTCTTTCATGTACCTCATTTGGCCTGTTCACATCAAAGAGTAGTTATGTTAGAATGGGAGGAGGTATACAGAGATGGAAAGAACTGTGCAGCTTCATAGTTGAATATTGTTCCTGATAACAATTGTATCTGTAATATGATGTTATTTGTTGTAGCTAAGGGGTGTACGGATGTCTTTTTATATAGTGTCTTTTATTCAGTGTCATATGGATTTAATTCAACTCTCTTCCTTTTTATTCGAAACTTGCACACCAGCATTGTCGTACCTATGGGACTTTGACCTTCTTCTTTGGAAAGCGAGAACATACCACTAGACTGACCTCGATGTTGCTTTTATGAGTGTCGAACAGGCAGTCCCAAGGTTGGTTCACCAGTAGGTTGAAAATTGATGAAATTTGCAATTTTGCCTGGACAACTCGCAAAACTGGACCTTAATTGACATTAATTTTTTGAACTTACTGTACTTTAGATTATATTTTCCAAGGCTAGGATTATGGTGGTTTAATATGATGGGAGATTACTGGATTAGTATCAACGAGTTCTGTCACTGGATTCTTATGTTGTCCTAGAGGTCATTCTCATTTTCATGTTTCAAGCCACTCTTTATATTTCCTCTACCTCACTATTTCAAGGGTTTTCAGCACTTTGCCTTTAGTACTGTGAGCAAACCGATTCATGACCTTGTTCTGAACAATAGCAATGATGGGGAGGCCCTTGGGTATTAAAAAATTGGGTGTTAGTTTTACTTCTAAGGTTTTGGTTCGGATCGCGAATCATCTGGCCCATAACAAATGGTGTCGGGGTTGGACCAAGTTTCTCGCCGTTAGGGTGGACAGGTAGGCAAGGTGGGACCAACTGCATGAAGGGCATTTCGAGTTTGGGTGAGGGAATGAGTGTTACGGATTCTTCCTCCACATCGGATTTGGATGGGGAGGGTTTTAGGTATAAGTGGATTGGGTTGCTTTGTCCGTGTGTCCCGTGTTTCTTGATATGTAGGATTTTTTTTAACATTACCAAGCATTTTCTTACCCTCTGTTCACTGATAAGAGAGTAAGACATTGTTGTTTGAACCATATGAAGCAGGACATGTAGTTAATATAGTTAAGCAAATCTTGTGAGTTGCTTCCACAGAAGAGAGAATCTAATAGTAACGTGTATATAAACCATATTTCAACCATCGATACCAATATCAGTTTTATATCTCCACTGCGAAAGCCGAATGTAGTTTGTGATCATTTTGTGTGTTCACAGATATATATTTATATATGTATGTATATATATTCAATTTTATTTTGTAACTATACATCTGGTGCCATACCATTTTACTTTTAATCCCTCATATGCCTCGAACAAGGTTGGTCTTGTTGGTTTACTTTCATTGCAAAACGATTTACATATCAGCTCCAGATGAAAAGGTCGTGGTTTTGAAGGAGCCTAGGTTTTGTTTTCCTCTGACGGCACGTGACAGCACGTGCTAAAGAGGGATTGCATTAAGAGACAGTTGGGGAGAGTTAAGGTGGGCCCAAAAGAAAGTCACGAGGAAGACCATGTAACTAGACTTTCACACTTTCGCTCCAGTTATATGGGGTAACGTCATTGATTGAATAAACATATATATATATATATATATATACATGTATATATAGTGAGAGAGATGTACATATGGAATCTTATATGTAGCATATTATGGCTGAAAATTGACTAGGAGTATATTGTTGATGGGGGGTTAAATGCTTTGGAGTAGTAGTGATGGTGATTTATGTCTGAGAAGGTATGGTACTTGGTAGGGGATAAAATGGTCCTGAACTGAACTCAGCAGTCAGCAGTGGAAGTGCATGAGATATATTGATATCATAGATTTTGACAAACTATAATAAAGTGCTTACTAGTACTAAGTAGTTAGTTCACCAATCGTATTAACACTCACCCCCCACAAAAAAACCTTTTCTCCTATTAACAAGCCTCCCTTTTTCCACCTCCTACCCCAGTCTTCACATTCAATGCTCCCTCTCTCATCTTCCCTGATATATATATATATATATATATATATATATAGTCTTGTATACAGAGTTTGCATATGTGATAACGATTGCGATCACAATAACTAAATAATAATGAAGATATGATCTCATAAGCTAGTATCAGATTAGTATCGATATTTATATAACAGTATGGATATCAGTATAAATATTTTAAAAAAATGTTACAAATCAGGTGATACATACATATGATACAATACTAAGGCAAACCATAATACAATAAGTTACATTACTTTATGAGTTAAAAAAAAAATTTGACAGTCAAATTATATATTGATAAAATACCATCTTACTCTCCAAATGAGTAGGATGAAAACCAGTGTCAGAGGGGGGAAAATTATAGAAGAAAAAGTGAGAAATTATTACAAATTCAATATTTACATTAAACCAATCTCAACTTACATCATATGTAACTATAACACTAACGAAAGCTTAAGAAAACACATGTTATTTTCTTTACTGAATAATTTTTTAACAAATACGAACCAAACACATTACTTCTATTAACAAGTGATACACTAAAAATATTACTACCATGTTTGAAAATTTCTTTTACAAAAAATTATGTTTTAAAAGAATATCATATTAGGGTGATCCTTTTATCCACGGATAATTAAAAGAAAAGGAAAATGTGGGGCCCGAACTATTTCATTAAGGGAAGTTAAACTAGTGGACTTGTCGATCAACTAGTGAGGGAAAACAAAAAATATGCCCTCTCAACATTTTTTTTCCCGACTCCGTCCCTACTAGGGATGGTAATGGGACGGATACGAAAAATGTTCGCCTATATTCATTCCCATTTTGTTTAATTTTTTAAAATATCATACTCTTCACGGGTTTTTTACGAGTTATCTTTTCATAAACTCTGTCCGCCCCATTAACAGTTTACTACACTCGTGCCTAGGCACAGACGTAGAGATTTAGGTGAGTGGGGGCGGAATTGTTATTCAGTGGGGGTCTTAGGGGTTTTTGGAATATTTTCAGTGGGGCATAATCATAATTATTCTAAGTTTAAGGGTAAAAAAAAAAAAAAAAAAAATCCAATAGGGCCCACCGCCCAACTAGTCCCAACATGGGTCCTGCCCATGCCCTCAATTAACACTTAATTCTCAGTGTCATCTTCATATCATGGAAAAATAAAACTTAACATATGGACTTCTTTCAAATCATATTACAATCAAACTTTTTTTTTTCTCTATTAAAAAAGTTTTAGAATTCATAAAAAATCTTATACACATAATAAGTAAGAAAATAAAATAAAATAAATATAAACGGGGCGGGGTGATTTATGGAAGGTATTTAACAAAACCCGTATCCACCTCATAATCCGTAACGGTTTTAATTTTTTTGACTAAACTTTTCCCTACGAAACAAAAAGCGTTCTCAAATCCTTAAATAAAAGGGTAGAATGGAGCGAAATTTCAGCGGGGGAAAATGATAGGGATAAAAATAATCCTACATCAATGGATGTCAGATAGAAATATTAATAGATGGCTAAAGGCAAGACGATACACATACATATATACTAACAAAATTAATTCAATGACCGTAACACATCGACTACATCATAATATCATATTAAGGACCTTGAAGCATTAATTGAACATTCTATGATTGGTAGAACTTATATATGCACTCATTTGCATTAATTATCTTGGCTGAAATTAATTTCCCATATATATGGCACATGAATTTAATCAAGAGTCATTACATCAAATGACAAAGCAAATAGTTGCCTTCAATAACTCACTTCCAATTAATGTTATTGTCATTATTATAATTATTTATGATATAAAACATGCATCTAAGATTCCTCATATAAATCATCCTAGGTGATATGTTTGTCATATATATATATATATATGAATGCAACCATATTGATTATGTTAATTATGCTAGTGGCTGTAGAAAAAAAAAGGCCTGCGTGCATGTGAACATACCTTTAGAAGCTAATTAAAGAGGGTGTCACCATGTACACACACAGAAGATAGGAGCTCAACTTTAATGTCACAATATTGCTCAACTTTTAAGAAAATGTCACAATATTAACCAAAGGCAAATAAGTATGGGGAGTAATGTAATATTAGGTAATTTGCCTAACTGTAATTTGTTTGCATTACCAACTATAGTTTTAACAAAAAATTTAAAAATGTCTCGACTCTATTGTCCACTTAATAATAATTTTGCACCAACCCATTTTTTAAAAAAAAAAAATTAAAAAAAAAAGGATGGTCTCACATTCACAATATTAATTATTTTACGAGCTCTAAAAATTTCACCCAATCTTTACAATTTTTCACTAAACCAAATTTGTCTATGGTGATAAAAATTTAATATCACGGTAAAAAGGTTATTTTTTCATTGAAGAGGTGACAATTTATATTCAGTCACAAAGTTGTCACTAAGGGTTATAACGGTAAAAGTTCTTATTCTTGTAGTGCTCACCATATATTCCCACACCCATGAATGATTTAGATCTGAGAAAAATACTAAAGTAAATCATATTTTATTTCTTCATTCTATATTATTCCACATCCATGGTAATTTTAAAAACATGAACCGAGTAATAGGTCAAAGAAATTTTTATCATACCGGTTGTGTCCAACCGACTCTTGTCAAGTAAGTCACAAAAATTGAATTTACGGAATTAGTATTTTAAATTTTGTAGCGCCCCCTCAAAAATATTTAGATTCATCACCAAGTTGATCAAAATTTGATATATAAGGGTACTGGGTGTAATAAAGGTTGGAGCAAGGGCGCGAACGAGGAAGGATGATATGTGGCTTTGAGGCATGGAGTCACTTTCCTTAAGGTATTATTTATCCTCACTCATAAAGAGTTTGCTATCGGGTTCTGTAACAAAACACACTCGAAATACAACAAAGCCAGAATTTACTATTAGTATTACTGAAGAATTTTCTTAAACACTCAGTAAAATTATTTATAACTTTGACAGGATATAATAGTAGAAGAGGAGAGACATGTATACTCATTTTCTTGTTAAATAAGTGAAGTGTCTAAAGCAACATAGACACATATTGGAACTTCTTCTATATGAACATAAGAAGTGGTAAGCTTCTAGTAAGTGATATTTGGGTTTACTCTTGTAAATGTTAAAAAATTTGTGACGAGCACATACCATAATAGTGTTAAAAAAATTATAAACATCTCATAGAATGTGGATAGAAAAAAAATTATGAACATAAAAAATTTGATAGAATCACGTGTGGTATTTATGGTATTAATATTAAGGAGACTTGGTTTAAGGTGGCGCTACCATTTTTCTTCATTAGAACTTTGAAGTACTTGCATTAATTGAAGGTTTAAATCGAAATAAATATTCTTCTATGCATGACTATATCATTATAACTTTGACCGAGAATTGATAATATTAGTATAGTGGGGGATTATTGTAATATAAAAAAGGGTTAATTTTACAAAATTTTCATATACTATTTAATTTAATTAATTAACTTCCATTGTGTCCACTTTGTCCCCTATACTATTCAATTTTATCACTATGCCCCCTCCCCTCACATTTTGAGTCAAAATACCTAAATTACTCTCAATAGTATAAGGGGGTTTAGTGAAATCAACTCTTTAAAAAATTATTTTTCAAAAATCAATTAAATTTTTCGTAAAAACTTTAAATTTCAAAAAATATATATATTTAGGAAAAAATATATTTTTTGAAAATAATATATATTTCGTAAAATATATATATTTTGGGAAATATATATATTGGAAAATGATATATATTTCAGAATATATATATAATTTGTCAAAAATTTTATTTTCCAAATTGTTTTCAAAAAATATGAATTTCTTCCGAAAAATAACTTTTGCGAAAAATATATATTATGTTCCAAAATATGAATTTTTGCAAAAAATATATATTATTTTCCAAAATATAAAAAATATATATATTTCGCAAAAAAAATATTTTTCGCAAAAAAATCATATTTTTTTAAAATAATTCGAAAAATATATATTATTGACTAATTATATAATTGATTTTCAAAAAATAATTTTTTTAAAAGGGTTGATTTCACTAAACTCCCCTATACTATTAAGGGTAATTTAGGTATTTTGATTCAAAATATGAGGAGATGGGGCATAGTGATAAAATTGAATATTATAAAAAACAAAGTGAATATAGTGGAAATTACTTAATTAAATTAGATAATATAAGGGGTTTTTGTGAAATTAACCCAAAAAGAATTAAGTGGAGTGAAAGGTTGTGAATGGTTGGAATGACCATTGGTAAAAGTTACATACTTTCATCTGATTTAAATGGACACATATATTTGCAAGGAGTTGTACATATTCACAAACAGTCACATATATTTCTCAAGTATATGTTCGGTGACTTTTTTTTATTCAAACCGGTAACCATTTGTACTCTATAAATAGGGTTACATGGTTATTAAATGAATAACAAGAAAATGAGTATACAGGTCTCTCATCTTCCACGATGATATCCCGTCAAAGTTATAAACAGTTTCATCGAGTGTTTAATTAATTTTTTTTTAATATTGTTAACTGCAAATTCGACTTTGTTGTATTCTGGGGGTATTTTGCTATAGACCCGATAACAAACTTTTTATAAGTGGGGGTAAATAATACCTTAAAAGAAAATGACTACACACCTCAAAGCCACTTCTTCATCCATTCCTGCTTATTTTACTCCAACAATCCAACAATAAATGACAAATATATATGTCATGTGTAATTGAATCAAACCCGAAGGGAGGTCAGTGAGCCCCACCGATGTGGGCTCGCGCATAGCATTAGATGAACTCTAGTCCGCATATCTCAAAGATTAACTGGACTGAATCAAAACCCGTTTAAAAGCACTCTTATTATGAAGAGATTAAAAAATCCTATTATTCTAATAAAAATAAGGAAAGATCAACCACCACATTCATTGTGAATGAATTTGGCAATTCATTTACTATAAATTTAAAATATATATTAAATTAGGACGAAGACTCACTGAACTGAATTAAAATCCGTTTAAAAACACTCTTATTATGAAGAGATTAAAAAGTATTATTAATCTAATCAAAATAAGTAAACGATTAGCCACCACATCACGACGCATTCATTAAGAATAAATTTGGCAATTCATTTACTATAAATGTAAAAATTAAATTAAATTGGGATGAAGGAATTCATTTTTATCTTCTTCTTTTTCAATACGGTGTACTTCCTTAATTTTTAAATACTTTTTTTTCATTAAAAATGTGGAATAAATTTGTAAGCAAAATACTATCAGATGAATAAAATACATTGACCTTTTTTGAGATTTAGTTCAATTACTTATGGTAGCTATATCTGTCATTTATTATATTGTATACCATTGAGGTTTGACGCATGATTTCAACAATTCCTCTTGCATTATCTTATAGTTGGAATCATTGGTAAATTTTGCATAAAACTCAAATATTTTTCAATTATATGACAAAAATTATATAACCTATTGATAAATTAAAAGACATTTTAATAAATGTATTTAGAATAAATTTTGATAAATAAGTGCACTAAGTGTAATGAGTGACAAATATAAACACAATGTGTAATTGAATCAAACCTTAAGGGAGGTCAATGAACTCTATCGATGTGGGCATGTCATAGCACCAAATGAAATCCATTATGTTCGATCTCATTAGTGAAAGATTAACTGGATTGAATTAAAGTACGTTTAAAAGCACTCTTATTATGAAGAGATTAAAAAGTACTATTAATCTAATAAAAATAATTCAAGGATCAACCACCACGTCACGACGCATTCATTACGAATTAATTTGGAAATTCATTTACTATAAATATAAAAATTCTATTAAATTGGGACAAAAACTAATTGGACCGAATTAAAGTCTGTTTAAAGGCACTGTTATTATGAAGAGATTAAAATATACTATTAATCTAATAAAAATAAGTCAAAGATCAACCACCACGTCACGATTTATTCATTACGAATGAATTTGGAAATTCATTTACTATAAATATAAAAAAATATATATTAAATCAGGACAAAGATTTATTTTGACCGAATTAAAGTTCGTTTCCAAGCACTCTTATTATGAAGAGATTAAAAAGTACTATTAATCTAATAAAATTAATTCAAATACCAACCACTAGACGTATTCATTACGAATGAATTCGGCAATTCATTTACTATAAATATAAAAATTTATACTCCCTTCATCCCAAATTATTAATCTCTTTTGGGGAATCCAATTTTTTAAGATGATGACTTTTATTTTGACTGAATTAAAGTTCGTTTCCAAGCACTCTTATTATGAAGAGATTAAAAAGTACTATTAATCTAATAAAATTAATTCAAATACCAACCACTAGATGTATTCATTACGAATAAATTCGGCAATTCATTTACTATAAATATAAAAAATTATACTCCCTTCGTCCCAAATTATAAATCCTTTTTGGGAAATCTAACTTTTTAAGATGATGACTTTTATTGTAGTGTTGATATATGAAATATCGACTACCCATGATCCCACCATAGTGATGTGATGCTTTATAAAGTATATGTTTTATACTTTTAATGTTTGAATGTTAAATTGGTAAATTGAGCAAATAAAGTGCTTTAATTTTTCAAAAATGGACACTTATTTTGGGACATAGGGAGTATTAAATTGGGACGAAGACTTACTGGACCGAATTAAAGTATGTTTAAAGCACTCTTATTATGAAGAGATTAAAAAATACTATTAATCTAATAAAAATATGTTAAGGATCAACGACCACATCACAACGCATTCATTACGAATGAATTTGGCAATTAATTTACTATAAATATAAAAAATATATTAAATTGGGATGAAAAAAATCATTTTTTTCTTATTTTTTCTTTCAATGCAGTGTACTTTATTCATTTTTGAATACTTTTTCCTCATGGGAAAAAAATTAGAATAAATTTGTAACCAAAATACTATCAAAAGGGTAAAATATATTGACCTCCCTTGAGGTTTGGTTCAATTTCTTATGACAACTATATTTGTCATTTATTAAGTTGTATACTCCTGAGGTTTGACGTATCGTCTCAACAATCCCCCTCCCATTATCTTAGAGTTGGAATCACTGATAAATTTTGCATATAAATTCAAATAATTTTCAATTATATGACAAAAATGATATAACATATTGATAATTAAAAAACCTTTTAATCAATGTATCATGCAGGGTGAAAACGAGTCGAGCCTTGAGATGTTCAAACTCGATTCATTTACTTAACGAGCATAGAAAATGTGTTCAGGCTCGGCTCATTTACTAAATGAACAAACCCGAACCGAACATTAGATTTAACAAGTCGAGTCCAAGTCTGCTCACGAATGACTCGGTTCAGTTACAATATATATTACTCATAGCAATAGTCATTTAAATCAAGTTGTTACAGGTTTGTATTTAACATATTTTCATTTTTTGAATACCATATTCCTTGATTCTTGTTTATTTTCCTTTATTAATATTTTTTTTATTAGTACAAACTTTTCATAAGTGATTCTTACGCAATGACCGCATCAGTCTTATAATTCTCCACAACATTCTTCGCAATTTTTTCAATTTGAATATTTTCTTTTGTCGAATATGAGATAATTTACTATTTAACTTAAACAAGTCTATTCACGAGTTCGGCGAGCCGAACTCAGCAATGTTCAAGTTTGGCTCATTTACTAAAAGAGTTTAAGAATTGTGTTCATGCTTGACTCATTTACTAACACAAACGACGAGCTCGAACTTGCTCACAAACAACTCGGTTCATTTACATCCCTAAATGTATGTAAGGCAATTTTGATAACTAAATGTATTGAGTGTAAAAAATGACAAACACAGAAATCATGTGTAATTGAACCAAACCTTAGCGGATGCAAGTGTTTTTTACCCAAATTTAAAAGCACTCTTATTAGATTAAAAAGTACTACTAATGTGAAATGAAAGATATTATGTAAGAAGAAAATTTGAAAGCGGTTGGAGGTTATGGGCTATTTTTGTTGTATTTGAAAAATCAAAGTCAATAAATACATTTCCACCTTTTTTATAAATGCAATCTACTTTAATATAAAATAATATTGTGATAGTTGGTTCAATAAATGAGCATTTAATATAAAGGGCATTTACTTTAGAAAAACAAAAACAAATGCATTAAATTATCATTTCCAAAAATGCATTAAACTTAAAAAATAAATAAACAAATAGCAAAATTCATTTAATTTGCTCTGCAACACCTAATAAATTTTGCATTATCATAATTAATGGAGTAATCTTCATGTAAACTTATTACACATCCCAAAACCTCTATATATATAGAGAGAAAGTGTAATTGTATTGCAGAGTGAGAAAGTGAAGTGTATTTGTAGAGAGAGAAAGTAAGACAACAAAGCAAAGAAAGAGCCACGGATCCGAAAATCACACTCTTTTCCTTGTGTTCTCACACTTCCTTTCAAAAAGGTTGAAAAAAAGGGTACATTTTTCTTCTCTATTCACTGCCATTTTTTATTTAGTGTGTGTGACTGTGTGAGAGAGAAAGATACACAGAAATAGAGAGTCAACCAAGCCTTTTTCTCTGCTCTCTGTGCCTTTTGGTTGTATTGTATGTATATGTGTATATATACATGTAAGGATTGGAATAGTCCACACATTGCGTATATATTATCTTCACCTTTTTTCTCTTTTCTCTCTCTGTGCAAATCATATCAGCTTTTCAGCCCCTTTTTTTCTTTCTCTTTCTAGGTCCTCTCTTTTCTTCTTCTCATGAGAAGAACAATTTCAGCTTTTAGGCTTTGGTCAAGCATGCAGGGGAAAAAAATATGAAAACTAGGGTTTTGTCTAACCCCCATTTCTGATTTAGAGTGAGAAAAAGAGTATTTTTTTAGAGAGAGAGAGAGGGATTGAGAACGAAGAGCTAAGCAGGACTAGAGGGTTTTTTGCTTGCCTTTTTTCTCTTTCTTTCTCTCACAAAAGTCCTTTTTTTTCTCAGTGAGAGGAAGTTGGGGACATTTCGATTTAATTATCCTTCTGTCTCATCTACCTCTCTGTATCTATTATATATATATATATACACTTTGTTTTGGTGTGTGTAAACATTGTGTTTATACTTTATATATAGGTTTTTTTCTCAACTTTTTGTTCTGGGTTTTTCAAAATCTCGGTTGTTGTGTATTTAAGCTTGATGGGTGATTTGGAAATGAAGTACTGAATCTATCTCTCAATTGATATATATATATATATATATATGTATGTATATGAAAGTATATACACACATTTATATATAGAAAGAGAGCGTCTCTAAAAAAGGAGAGAGAAATTCTAGGGAGGTAAGGTTGGGATTGGGAGTTGTTTATTAAAGAGAACACAAACACACAAAAACTAAAGGGGTATTTTTCATGAATTTTGGGGGTTTTCTTGACCGTACTAGTGGTGGTGGTGGCGGCGGCGGTGGGGCAAGAATCGCTGCCGATATACCATACAACCACCACAACATGGCCAGTGGTGCAATTGCTCATCCAGGCCTTCTCTCTCCCTCTCTTGCTAAGTCCATGTTCACCTCTCCTGGACTTTCCCTTGCTCTTGTAAGTACTCTCTCTCTCTCACACACACATAGAAGAGCAAACACACATGTATATATATATATATATATATATATATATGCGTGTCTGATGGTCCTTTTGGTTTGATTTTTTTTGTTCTATGTACCCTTTTGTTTAAACTGATCTGGGTATTTTTTATTTTAGCATTATATATATATATATATATATATATATATACTGGTTCTTTTGTTTTTTTTTTTCTCTTCCTACATACCCATTTGTTTAAACTGATCTGGGTACATTTTATTTTTGCAATTTGATGCGAAGCAAACGGATATGGATGGTCAAGGTGAGATGAAAAGAGTACTTGAAAATTATGAGTCAAATGTCGGTAGAAGAAGCAGAGAAGATGAGCATGAGAGCAGATCTGGCAGTGATAATATGGACGGCGGTGCCGCCTCCGGGGACGACCAGGACGCCGCCGCCGGAGACGACCAGCCGCCCAGGAAGAAGAGATACCACCGACACACTCCTCAGCAAATCCAAGAACTCGAAGCGTATGCAATTTTGCTACATTAATTAATTTTTGCCAAATAAAAATTTGATCTTTTTTTTTTCCATTGTCCGTATATCACCTAATTTGAGTCATTTATTGTTGTTTGGCTTAGTCTTTTCAAGGAGTGTCCTCATCCAGATGAGAAACAGAGGTTGGAACTTAGCAGAAGGCTTTGTTTAGAGAATAGACAAGTTAAGTTTTGGTTTCAAAATCGTAGAACTCAGATGAAGGTAATATATATATTTTTTCGATCTTTGTAGTTATTTGTGTTTTAATGTTCTTCTATTGTTGTTGATTAATGGGTAGTCTATAAAATTTGATTAATTGATCCAGGCTCAAATTGAACGCCATGAGAACTCATTGCTTAGGCAAGAGAATGATAGGCTCAGAGCTGAAAACACTTCGGTTAAGGATGCAATCAGGAACCCCATTTGCACCAACTGTGGTGGTCCGGCTCTAATTGGGGACATTTCTGTAGAGGAGCAACACCTTAGGATCGAGAATGCTCGGTTAAAGGATGAGTTGGATCGCGTTTCTGCGCTTGCCGGCAAGTTCTTAGGCCGCCCCTTTTCGTCCTTGGCGAGTTCTATGGCATTGGCAATGCCTAACTCGAGCTTGGAACTCGGGGTCGGAAGCAATGAGTTTGGAGGATTGAGCAATGTGGCAACAACATTGCCTTTGGAGCCTAGTTTTGGTGTTGGGGTTTCTAGTTCATTGGTGGTGCCTCCAAATGGTGCCACCGGCATTGAGAAATCGCTTGAGAGATCGATGTATATAGAGCTTGCTTTGGCTGCTATGGATGAATTGTTTAAGATGGCACAGACTGATGGGCCCCTTTGGCTCAGGAGCTTAGAAGGGGGAAGGGAAATACTGAACCAGGAAGAGTACTTGACAACATTTACTCCTTGTATTGGATTAAAACCAAATGGTTTTGTCACAGAGGCTTCAAGAGAGACTGGTACGGTGATCATCAACAGTTTGGCTCTTGTCGAGACATTAATGGACTCGGTGAGCCTCACAAAATCTTTCTTTGTTTTGAAAATTTACTTTTAGTCATTTTAACATGTATTGCCAAATTTCAGTAGTTGAGATGCTTGGACTCATTTTGGATTTGTTGGCCTCTATAATCATTCGTGACAATGACATTGATATACGTTTCCAAAAATTTCATTGTACTTGTGATTATGTAAATTAGTAGTACGAAAAATATTCTGTTCTTATCATTTTCGGTGATTAATATGAATTGCTTGATGATTATTAGACTCGATGGGCGGAAATGTTTCCGTGTATGATTGCGAGAACCTCTACTACAGAGGTGATTTCTAGTGGTATGGGAGGAACCAGAAATGGAGCACTTCAGCTGGTACTGTCACCTATGCTTCCACATTTTGGGTCTTTTTTTTTTTTTTTTTTGTGTGTGTGTGTGTATTCTATGTCATTGCTTTGTGTACAAACTAACTAGTCATTCGAATTTTTCACCAGATGTATGCGGAGCTCCAAGTCCTTTCGCCACTGGTTCCTGTTCGCGAGGTCAATTTCCTCCGCTTCTGCAAGCAGCATGGGGAGGGGGTGTGGGCGGTGGTCGATGTGTCCATCGATTCCATCCATGAAACTTCGGGTGCACCGACATTTTTGAGCTGCAGGAAGCTTCCTTCTGGTTGTGTTGTGCAGGATATGCCTAATGGCTACTCAAAGGTAATAAAATTCTCCAAGAACACACTAGTCTATTTTTGTTGCAGTCCACAGATCTTACTTTTTCTTTTTCCCCTTTTTTGTATCACATTTATTGAGCTTCTCTAGGTGGGTATGCATGCTTAGTCTATAGTCTTTAATGAGTTTGTTGATGTAACTACTACTTTGGAACTTTGTTGAGTGCATTTAATTGGAGAAAACATCTAGGGAAAATTTGCAGTCCCAACTTAGTTGACCTCATGCACCGAAGAGTTCTCTTTGTCCAGTGATCACTAACTAAATCACTACATTCACGGTTACGGGTATGGCTGCAATCAAATATAGTATACGAAAATCGAATTTACTATGATTTTCTCAGCGAATCGGAACCTTTTTAAACGTTATTTTATCCCCTAAGATGCTGTTTCTGTTGACAATCATGTTATAATGTTAGTCTTTCAAGAACTGGGATTGCTTGCAATGTGATTTAAAATTATTATAATAGTACGGTTCTCGAGCAAAATCGAGGGAACCAAATTTATTTATTGATGGGTAGCTAATATTATCTGCAGCTTGGGATACATTTATTTCACATCATTTAGAGGAAAATGCTGCGTAATCTTTGACATTGGTTAAATAAACTATACAGTCAGATGTTTCTATTCCTATCTTTGATGGTGTATCGATCATCCCATTTTTCTATATTTAATTTCTGTAACTTTGTGTTTCCATGTTCTGGATTTGTGAGGTGTTTGTTTTTATATTCATCTATGCCTTATTAGTCAAACCCCATGACTGGTTACTTTGTTGTCACGCGTATATGTAAATCTTGTGTTTGAAACTATACCACTCATCTCTAGGTTACAGCCTCGTTCCTTCAGATTGCTGAAAACTTCATCGACATACCAATATTTTATGTTTATTTTATTAGGGTTTTTTTTTTTTGTTATACCATGTCTCATTGAGTCCAATCCTAGCCATTTCTGAGATTTTTCGGTACAATTAGAAATTTTTTAGTTCGAAACTATATTGGAATTGTCTATTAGATTCTAATGTGTGTACACACAGCCCATATATGTATGGATGTATATGTATATATATATATCAATAACTAAGCTTATACATTTTTATATAGAAGAACTAAATACCGTTGGAGTTCTTAATGAACTATATGGGACTTTTATATTGTGAAATAGAAAATTCATTTGACCTAATTTAGCGGTAAGCTATTGGGTGGTTGTGGACCTGAAATTCATTTTTAGATTTTGACATTTATAAAAATCTTGATGAGAATGTACTACTACTAACTACAACTTTTCGTGACCTGACTTGGCAATGAATTACCATGCAGGTTATATGGATCGAACATGCGGAATATGAAGAGAGTGCAGTGCACCAGCTCTACCGGCCCTTGATCAGCGCTGGCATGGGATTCGGCGCCCAAAGATGGGTGTCCGCCCTCCAAAGACAATGCGAATGCCTTGCTATCTTAATGTCTTCCACCGTATCCTCAAGGGATAACAGCGGTATCTATAAACCCTCTCTTTCATTTATCATATAATTTTTTTTTGAATGATCGAGGTTTCCGGGGCTTTTACCCCGACTAATCTACAAAACCTATGTAAAGCGATCCTCATGGTTCCAATAAATTATTTGCATTTCAAATTATTAAGTCCTAAATCTTTTTCAACTGGGTCAATCCGTTCGGGTTATTAAATATCAATTTTGTCTTAAAAATAAAAAGCTTATTTTTTGCAATGACGTTGCATCCAAATGCAGCAGCTATTACTACTAGTGGACGGCGAAGCATGTTGAAGTTAGCGCAGCGGATGACGAACAACTTTTGTGCTGGGGTGTGTGCTTCCACGGTGCACAAATGGAACAAGCTGTGTGCTAGCAATGTCGATGAAGATGTTCGGGTGATGACCCGAAAGAGCATGGAGGACCCAGGCGAGCCACCGGGCATTGTGTTGAGTGCTGCTACTTCAGTTTGGCTGCCTGTATCTCCACAGAGACTGTTCGATTTTCTGCGTGACGAGAGGCTGAGAAGTGAGTGGGACATTTTGTCGAACGGTGGTCCAATGCAAGAAATGGCACACATTGCTAAAGGCCAAGACCATGGGAACTGCGTATCTCTCCTCCGTGCTGCTAGTGTAAGCTCTCTCCTATACTCCATACAACTTGCAAACTATATATATGTTTATATATCATACCCATTTTCGTATATTCCAATCTTGTTTCATAAACTTTTTAGAAGTTGGTGATGTATTTACAACACATACTTCTTTTTAATTAAGATCGATATTGTCCAAGTTCACAACCGTGACTAAAATCAATACCGTGACAACGAATTATGATACCATGATATATATATATATATATTAGTAAGTTTTACAACTAATTATTTATTGAAAGTTGGACTCAATTTCTCATTTTATAGTAGTATAAATTGAAATTTCGACGAAATTATATAGTTCTTATTGGTGGAAACTATGTCTAGAAATTATTGAGTAATTCTTGAACCATATATTATATTCACGCTTGGGGTGGCTAGAGAACAATTTTGGTCAATTTCATTATTGTGATCAATTTTATGTCAACATTAATTAGCAATTTGGAAACGTCACCATGCAAAATAATGTGTTTAATGCGTGTAGGCTAAGGTGATTATATTTATATTAAAAACTATAAATACAAATATAATTTTGTATGTGTCCTTATTTGTAATATGTTCAAAGTTTCTTCTGTATTGATAGAAGTAGAAATCTAAAAGGACAATATTGGTATTTGGAAGTATCAGAAAGGACACTTCATCCCATGTAATACATTAGACAGTCTTGCTTTATCTTTTTCCCCTATATATCCCAAAGTCAAATCACAGGACAGTTGTAATCTTCATTGGGTCAGCCCCTTACCTCAGCGTTTTGATGAGGTTGACTACTTAGTGTGTGTATGATGCCTGGGTGTGTGTGTATATATATATATATATATATATATATGACAGACTATACTTGCACTCAATTGCTGAACAGAATTAATACTATATTCATTGTAAAATATTTTCTATAACAGAATGATATTTCACGTAAATATAAAAATGATGGAGTCCTTTTTGGTCTTTTTGCAGGCTATGAACTCGAGCCAGAGCAGCATGCTGATACTGCAAGAGACATGCATAGATTCAGCCGGTTCGCTTGTGGTGTACGCGCCGGTCGACATTCCAGCCATGCACGTGGTGATGAATGGTGGAGATTCCGCCTACGTGGCACTCCTCCCCTCGGGCTTTGCCATAGTCCCTGACGGCCCAGGGTTTCGTGGGCCTGGGCCGGCTGGCAACGGCCCATTAACAAATGGGCCTAATGGCGAAGGCCCGCATAGGGTGAGTGGGTCCCTCTTGACTGTGGCATTTCAGATCCTGGTGAATAGTCTCCCTACAGCCAAGCTCACGGTGGAGTCGGTCGAGACAGTCAACAATCTCATCTCTTGCACCGTTCAGAAGATCAAAGGTGCTCTTCATTGCGAAAACTGATGTAATCGAACGTAGATCCTCTTCAGTACAACA
Source organism: Cornus suecica (assembly GCA_963922005.1). Taxonomy (NCBI): domain Eukaryota; kingdom Viridiplantae; phylum Streptophyta; class Magnoliopsida; order Cornales; family Cornaceae; genus Cornus; species Cornus suecica. Next base: position 2,730,401 of record OY998247.1, on the reverse strand, counting down.
CTTGTGTTGTAATGTGTAAATGGTCGCGATCATTTACACACTTGAACACATTTTGTTGTATTTATAGAGTAGCTCGTCTCGCTAGGAGATTGGCTTAATATTTATATTACTTTTGTGTTGTACTTAGTTTATAAACTTGTAGTTGTAGGGTAAAGAACTAAATATATACTATGCATATATAGAGAGAGAAAAGAGGGTGTTAGGCTGTGGTGAGTCAAGAACGAACCGTGGGTCAACTCGGTCCTTGCTGGTGCAACTGAATATAGTGCGAGGATGGTGGTTCGGGTATTGACTCGGGTGGGCCCGGGCTCAATAGATGAAGAAAGCATCAAAAGATAGGGGCTTTTTGGTCATAAACTAAACTTTTTAACTTCTTTTGTCTCATTTTGTTTCTACTGTTGTGTGTTGTTTTCTATCTGCTAGTTATGTTTTGGTGATGTTTATGGAAAATTAATATTGAAATATATATCATTGGCATATTAGCACTATAGTGCCCTTCATGTTTTCTCCTAATCAAAATTATTAAGGTTGTATTTGGATTGGTTTTTTAGAAGTTGTTTTTGGCTTTCTGGAATGAAAATTATTTTTCACAAAAAATTTAGAAGTGTCTCTGGCATTTTTAATAGCGTTTTGAAGAAGCTAGAGATATTATTTTCTCGTAATAGCTTATGCTTATTTTTTTTCTAATGTGTAATAACAGAAGTAGAAGTTCTGTCAAACATGGTCTAAAAACAAACTTTGGATAGAGGTATTCTAGGACTACTGTAGATACAAAATTTGCACAACACAAAAAAAGACCTATTTCTCATTACTTTTCATTGAATTATATACATTTTCCTAATGGGCCTTTGGCCCATTAGGGCAACATTTTCAACTTTACATGATATCTTACTTTACACGTCAGCTATACAGATTTTATATCATGCCATTGCCTTGAGCTACAAGTATCTTCTAGAACCTCCGAGTTCCTTTCAAAAAATGCTCTTCGGGTCGGGGCAACAATAAATATGATGGTCTGGTCGTGCTACTTCCCGGACCATGGGGATGATATATCAATCGGTGTTAAGATGCGGACACAATGGTCGGGTCATAGTCTCGGATCTCGGGTCTTTCTTGACCTGATCAGGTCAGGATGGACTTTTCCATGGGTCGGGAAAACTCACATGTACACAGGCCCTTTTTCATCTCATGGGCCTGTATTCAATGGGCCCATTAGGTGGAAGAATCTTAAGGCCCATCGAAAAGTCCTCGGAGTTGGTGCGCGGGACGCGTGGCGGAAGATGAGGAGAAGCATGCCGGATGACGCGGGACGCGTTAAATGCTACAGTTGTCGTCATTATTACGATTTTGAATTTGTGGCTAGGATGGCATAGATTCGCGTGAGATGGGCCGGGTCATGTCGATCCAATACCCTGACCCGGGTAGACTAAAAGTCACACCTATCTATATAATCCGCATATGCCACACTTGCATCACTTTTGCATTTACTCTCTTTTGAATTTGCTCTCTTGCTCTCCCTTCTACAATACTTTAAGCATTATTCAGCAAACACAAACCCACTTTCGAACCTATAAAATCCCCAGATTGCCTCATCAATTCCGGTGAACTTTAACGATCTTGGTCGAGTTTTCCACTGTGCGGAGTGTTTTGATCCTTGTTGCGAAGAGTTTGACCAGGCGCACACATCCCTGATCATTGGTACAGTTGCTGGTTTCTGTGAATCGTTTAGCCGGAGAAGAGTACAAGGGGAGACAACCGGAATCTTCACCTTTTGTAAGTTGTTCTTTTCAATTTTCTACCTTTCGTCAAGTATGTCCGGGAGTGATGACACCAGGTCGGTTAGCGACTTGCAAGTGGCAGACACTGACCTGACCGTTACTGATCCCGAACTCTCGGTGAGCACCCCCTCCGTAGAGATTACTCGGGTTACTAGGTCTAGTCCCCCGGAAGTCAATCAGGAAGCGGGGGATCGGGCAGTAGAGGATGATGTCGAGACGAGTCAGGATGCCGAGGAGGAGGAGAACTTCTGCACTGACCCTCTCCCAGCCAAATATAGGAAAGACGCTCAACTTAGGAGCCTCAGGGTCCCTGAAGGGGTTGAGGTTAGGCACTACCCTCGAGACAAAGATTTTAGGATCGGGGAAGGTCTGAAGGATGGGGAGATACTGCTTTCCTCATTTCACCTGGCTATACTAAAGTTTCCCATTCACCCTTTCTTCCTGATGACTTGGATTTCAACCTCCTTGACCCTGACGTAGTCGCAACAGAACCCGAGGCGATCCTTGAAGCTGATTCTCCCGATGCAAACTCCTGCAATACAGATCCAGTCAGGCAATTCTGACTATCCATTAAATCATGACTCCACACTTTAGCATGCAACAGTTCAAATCGAGACCGTATATACCCGACCTCCCTTTTCTCCCGAGGAACTTTCAGGAAATCCATCACTTGCGTACCCAACTTATCATTGCACATTTCGCAGTGGCAAGAGGCTCGGGTATGAAAACTCTTAAACTCAGGAAGTCGGGTGGGCTGGAATACATGGTAGACAGGGATGTTCATAGCATCGGGATGTCTCCACTGACCACTCACTATTATCATCCTCTCTTTCCATCCCTTGTTGGATGTCGGGACGTTATCACACAACTTCCTCTTGACGTACGAAGTCAGGTTGTACCGACCCCTATTATCCTTCTGTTCTTGAAGTTTGTAGGAAAGCAGAAGCTCGGCCAAACCTAAGTCTAGATTCAGTTCCTTATTAATGAACAAGATCATTTGATATATCATCCCCATGGTCCGGGAAGTAGCACGACCCGACCATCATATTTATTGTTGCCCCGACCCGAAGAGCATTTTTTGGAAGGAACTCGGAGGTTCTAGAAGATACTTGTAGCTCAAGGCAATGGCATGATATATGATCTGTATAGCTGACGTGTAAAGTAAGATATCATGTAAAGTTGAAAATGTTGCCCTAATGGGCCAAAGGCCCATTAGGAAAATGTATATAATTCAATGAAAAGTAATGAGAAAGAGGTTTTTTTTTTTGTGTTGTGCAAATTTTGTATCTACAACTACGAATTATAAGTTTCTTAGGGTCTTCTTGGTTTGTATATATGTAAAAATTATTTTTGTGAGATACTTTTAAAGATAAGCATTTTTATTATCTATTTTTCATGTAACAGTTCTCAAAACAATTAATCATACGAGCTTTTATACAAATAAAAAGTTATTATCAGAAATGCAAACCAACCCTACTCTTAAATTTCAATGAAAATGGTTGAATTGAAGTTTTTTTCAGGCACTAAAAAGAAAAGAAAAAAAATAGGTGGAGTTTTAGTTTGTTAAGGAATGATAGTAATGTAAGTGAGTATCATGTATGACGAGGATGGCTGGTGACGGGTTTGAGAATTTGGCCACATTTGCATTAAACTAGTGTGCATGGTAGGTTGGTAGAAAGTGGTTCTTTTGTATTAGATTTTTGGTGTGAAACTAAGGGTATGTTTGGTTGACCTGTTTTTGTTTCTGTTTGTGGATTTTAGTTTAAAATATATGTTTGGTTTGATTTTTTATGTTTGTGTTTTCAAACTACATTAAATAAACACATGCCCCTTTTAGTACAAAATGAAAAAACCGAAATTTGGTATTTTTTAACTCCTGGAGCAACAATATTTATTTATTATTTATTATAATATTTATTTATGTATTATTATTTTTCTTTCTTTATTATTTCTTCACTTTATAATATATTTTATTATTTTATTATTTATATTATTATTTATTAATTTTTAAATATATTCTATTTATTTATTTATTATTATATCATTATTTAATTCATTTAATTTATAAATTATTTATTCATTTTTAATTATTTAAAAATATATTTTATTAATTTAATAATATTTTTTTATTATTATACTCATTTTTTATTATTATTATGAAGTATTTATTTGTTATTATATTTACTTATTATTTATTATTATATTTATTTATTTTTTATTATTATTTATTTCATTTTGTTTATTATTTATTATTTTTATTATATTTTTAAATATGTTTTATGTAATTTATTATTTATTTTATTAATTTATTATTTAGTCCATTTTTTATTATTATTGTATTCATTTTTATTATTATTATATTATATTATATTTATTATTTATATTATTAATTATTGATTTTTAATTTTTCAATTTCGACCCAAAAAACATCCCTACCAAACATACTTATGTTTTTGGATGAATAAACAAAAAATAAAAAACGTGTTTTTTGTTTATTTCAACACAAACACAAACACAAATACAAACAAAGTTCTACCAAACAAGCCCTAATAGTTTGTGAGGTTGACAATTTGCACATGTAAAATGTTCCAAGTCATATTTTTTATGACCCACTTGTGATGGGCTTATGTCTCAAATTGAATCTTATACAGCCCTTGTTTGGATCCGATTTCCATATGCTACTTTCGATTTTTTTGAGGGAAAAGTTGTAAGTCAAAAGCTGTTTTGAACGGTGTTTAACAAAATTTTAGAAGTGCTTCTAAGCCTTGGAAGAGTGTTTAGAAGAAGTTGAGGGATATCAGTTTCTCAAAATGGCTTCTATGTCTTTTTTTTTTTCTGTGTAAAGCCGGAAGCAAAAACTCTGCCAAATGGGACCATAATAGTTTAATTTTCTCGATCGAAATATAAGTGCTTTGGCTCGTGATAAATCGATGGGATAATTATTGAAGTGAACATAGTTTTTACCTTCATTATAACTTATAAAACTATTAATGTCTAAAATTTAGGTTTATACGATTACTCATACGTGCTGGGCTAAATCATCATTAAAGAATATGTACACAATTTTATTCATTTTAGTTGTGATTGCAATTCTTCTTAAGTTTTTATTTCTTATAATATATGTGTTCAAATGTCGACATACTAAATTTATGGTTCGAAAAAATTGTGCTCCCTTTGTCCCAAACTAGTTGTTCAATTCCGACTTTTCATCAATTCTTTGGTTATTTTGTATTTTTTAATTTTGTCATTTGATAATATAGTATATTTATAATTTTTGGTGCGACCTATTGTGTTTTGAGGTTAATGAATAAGGATAATTTGAGAAAAATATATACAATTATATTGTATTAGGATTCAAAATTGGACAAATAAAATTAAAAAAAATATACAACTAATATGAGACGGGGACTAATTGCGATTGCATCTATGACAATCTACTAATAACATTTATATTCAATTTGAGTCATTTCTTCCTCACATGAATGCGGTCTCTTATCTGATACAAGCTTGTCTATGTGTGTGTGAAAGCTTATGTATAAATGTGAATTAGGAGACTTAAATATATACAATTGTGTTAAATAAACACAAAATAACAAAGATGTCATTTTAATAAATGTTTCTATTTCAAAACACCATTCTTAATTTTGTTGTGCATGCACGCCCTTAGGCCCACTTTTCGAAAATTTTTTGGTCTGGGCACAGGCCCACCCTTCCAACCACCATATCCTTAGCACTATCTGATCTATCTATCTATCTATCTATATATTCACACACATATATATACATATATATTTTACAAGTATATTTTTCTGGTAGGGGTGGGGTGGGGTGGAGGGAGAGCGGTGAAGTCAAGAAAATGAGATGCTATCTATTTGGTGAAGCCAGTTGGGCCGAGTCCTGAAGTCATTGTTTTTGGACTTTTTAATTTGCCAATATATCCTAACTTAGACTACAGATAGCTTAGTGTTAGATGTTTTTGTTTCACATCGAATTGGGATGAGAAAAGAATTAGATGTTTGAATATTAGTTTCAACTAATAATGTAAGTTTTGGATTGAACAGTGAAACATTCAACCTCCTATGATTGGTACTAGAGTCGGACCCAATTTTTGGTCCGGTGTTTGCTTGAGTATAGTTCAGGATTATTCGATCGCAATAAGAGCGTTGTGAGTTCGGCCGAAGGAGAATATTATAAATATTTTTTGATATGCGGTCTAAATAAAAAGGTAATTGAGTACAAATGGGGTATTTAACAAAATTTGTTCTCGTCTCATAACTAATGACAAGTTCAATTTTTTTTCTTTACCATACCAGTTCCTACAAAATAATAGTTCATTAGTTTGTATATCTGAAAACTATTTTCAAGAATTCTAATAACAGAAAATAGTTTTCTGAAAACAATAAAAATAAATTTTGTAAAAACTGCGATTTTTATAACTAAATTTTTTGAAATACTGAACGAAACAGACTCTTCATATTATTTTTTGATTTTTCAGTTTGCAAAAAATAAAAAATTATTTTCTGAAATACAAACCAACCAGGCATGTGTTTCCAAACAATCAAATAAATGAGTGGAATAGGGCACACAGCTCCAACTAAACTATACAGATTGCCATCCTATATACAAGTAAATATATGGAGCTTGAATTGTCAAAGGTTGGTATATGAATATATGATATGATCGTGATACATATATACATATATATATATATATATGCATTTAATAGGGGGAGGGGAAGGGGGGGTTAGAGAGCAAATCCATTCGGTGCAGTTAATGAGTTATAAGGGTTATTGTGAGCTTCCTTGATAACAAAAGTTAATGGTTCGTTTGATTGCTTGTTTTCAAAGCTCTTCTTTAGTTTAAAATTTTATTTTGTAAAATAAAGTAGTTTTTCCAGTGATAAACCAATTAAACTTCAACTTCGTTCCAAAAATATAAACACCAATTTTAAAATTCTTGAGAACTTCTTTTATGTGACAAAACAATTGAACAAAATAAATACCGGTCACTAAATATGACATTACATATAATGATCGCTTCGTCATCAAAGAAAGAAGTTCATTCACATCAGCTCGACATAAACTATTAAATATGTTCGACACAAAATAAAACAATTATCATTTGAAACTTAACAATCACATCCAACAATGGTTGAGGATGAAATTTCTTACTTATCAGTGAGCAAGAGATTTCGTGTGTGTGTATATATATATATAGGAATGAACTTACAAGAAAATGACATAGTATGGTACTCTGGGTATGTATGAATTATGAAACTTTCAACATAGAGAAGAACCTTAAAAATATTCGACCTAAACATGCATGCAAAGTTCAATATTTTCTTTGAGTGGTACCTAGAATGCACATGCATTTCGGTCCTTTAGACAGATGAATTGGACCACACTATTAGTACTTATAATGTTCCATATATATATATATATATATATATGTGTGTGTATACGCTCGATCGTGCATGGGAGAGACTGTTCTCAATTCTCATGCACATAAAACTCCAATCTTATCACATATGAGTAGAATATAATAAAGGCCTCTTTTTAATTGGACCCATAAATTGGCCCAATTTCCAATTTGGCCCGTTTATGAAATTCTCACCATAGACATCTCAGTGGACCGATCCATGAACCCGATAATATCTTATAATTACGGTTTGGGCTGAAATCTGTCATATAGCTCAAATAGATTTACAAGATAACATATAATTTATAAATATAAATATACATTTTTTGAATATGTTAAACTGAAAATTCAAGTACTTTTTAATTAATTAATTTTTTTTCTCTAGCCTTCTCCAAAGTAAATTTGTGTTTTAAAGTATGTCACATTGGGCCTGTTTACTAATTAAAAACGTTTCATGTTTTCGATTCCTGAAAAAGTAGAATCATGATTTTGATTCATGTAAGAGAAACAAAAAGTAAAATCTTGTTTACTAAATTTTAATTTTTTTCATAAAAAAAAAAATAGAAAGTATGTTTACTAAAAAAAATTTGTTTTCACTTTTTATTTTTTTTTAATGAAATCAACTATCTTGTAAATATTGCATAAATAATAGCATACTTTAGATAAAAATTGCAAGTAAGAAATGTATACAAACTATGAAAAAAATGTAAGCTAAAGCATAACAAAAACATGTGTTATGTTTTTAATCTGAACTGGAAACATGTTTGGTAATGATGTTTTTTTGCTGTAAGAAAAATAAAAATAAAAATATTTTATTTATTTTTTATTTTTTATTTTTTATATTGTAATTTATTTATTTATTTATATTTAATTTATAAATATATTTAATTAAAATTATTATTTATTCATTATTTTTATTTGATTTATAAAAATATTTAATTTATTTAGTATTTATATATAATATTTAAATTTTTTTATTTTTTGTTTACAACTAAAGGAAACATTCTTTTAAAGGCAAAAGTAAAAATAAATTGAGAAATAAGATTTTACTTTTATTTATTTATTTCAAGAAGTAAAAAAGGGAACATGAATTAATTCATGTTAATAAATAGACCCATTATCATATTATATGTAATGAGAATAGAATTAAAATTGCAAAAAAATTAATTTTTGATTTATATGTACCTTAACTATGAGATCATGTTATGGAGAAGGTTAGAGGATGGCTTTGATATAAAATATTCTTTTGGCAAATATATATATATATGCTAGTTAAACTAGGGAGAAGAGTTCTATATCGCTTAGTGAACAATCCATACTAATTTCTTATAATTGATATAAGTAAGCGTAATACATAAATTACATAAATGGTTGATGAAGCAACTTTTGAAGTTATGATATGACAAGTTTTATATTATTTAGCATTGTTAAATTATATACCCTTTAAATATTATCTAATATATATAGAGCCATTCAAAATCCAAAAGTAGCAAGTGGACAATACGTTGCGCAAATTTGTCCTAACTCTCAACTCTCACAACACTTCAATATTAATTTTCAAATTTATTTTCCACCTCATTGAAGCCAAACTTTGGATCTATCCCGAAAAAAGGAAAATACTTGTCTCCTCCTCCGAAAGATATTCTTTCTTGCCGTTATATATGATATAATATATTTTGAACATATAATCAAAATCTTTTAAAAAAGAAATATATATTTAAATTATATTGAATCACATGAGAATAAACTTCCTTTTCCAGGAATTGAAGGCAAATATTGTCCTAAAAAAGGCAATAGAAAAAAGATATAAACACAAATAAAGCTTTCTATTCCTTGTTTGGGATAAACAAAAGGAAGTGGAAGGAAAGCAAAATTAAGATAACACTTTTGCATGAGGTCCACAATTTTCCTTGTATGCAAATGATGGAAAAGGAGAAGAAAAGAAAAGGAATCAACCTTCGAAAGGAAAAAGAACATTTATAGGACATTTGATTTAATCTTTAGGGAAAATATCACTAACCTCCCTTTAGGTTAGATCCGGCTATCACTTTCATCCCCTCCGTCTAAAGTTAAACCGGTCAATTCTGATTTCATGTGTGATTTTACCTAATTGCTCTTCGTATTATATTATAGTGTTATGGTTAATTTCATCTTCAAAGTGAGTAAGTATATTTCCAAATTGAGGTTATGAAGAAAAGAATAAACCTATTTGAGATTATGAAGAAAAGAAGAAACTCTTTTCGAATTTACATATATATATTTTTCTGAATTATATATATTTTTTGAAAATTTGTATATTCTATATATTTATTTCGAATTAGATATATATATTTCGAAATTTATATATCTTTTTCGAAATTTATACATTTTTTTGGAATTTTATATATTTTTTTCGAATTTTATATTTTTTATAATTTAATATATTTTTTCCGAATTATATATATATTTCAAAATTTTGTATATATTTTTGAATTTTATATATTTATTTCGAATTAGATATATATATTTTGAAATTTATATATGTTTTTCAAATTTTATACATTTTTTCGGAATTATATATATATATATATATTCGAATTATATATACATATATTTTTCGGAATTATTTATATATATTTTCAAATTTTGTATATGTTTTCTAGTTTAATATATTTTTCCGAATTATACATATATATTTCAAATTTTATATATATTTTTAGAATTTTAGAGGATGAAACTGTAATTTATCCATTAGGGTGGAGACAATGTGAAAATTTAATAATTTAAGAGGATTTATTGAGGGTCATTTTGTAATTTTACATTCCTAGTTGTAGCTTTGATCCATCCAAGGAGTAACTGATATTTTAAAAACAATAAAAATAATCGTGTGTAATATTACAAAACCTTATGGGGAGGTATGTGATATTTTCCTTAATCTTTAGCATAGTAAGAGATGGATTAAAAAGGGAGAAAAAAAGGATATGTAATGGAATCTTTTGCCCTTGGTTTGACAAAGAAACAAAAGATGAAATACTACCGGCATGTTTGGTTTACACTTTCGTAAGATTGAAAATTAAAAAATTATAAGAGGTTTTGATTGATTCAGTATTAATAAAATTGTTTTTTAAAAAATGAGTTAAAAGAATACATACTTTTAGAGAATAATCATTTACAATTACTCTGATAAACAACTTCTTTTTTTTTTGAAAATTTAGAAACTGCTTTGTATTTACAAACCTAGCAAGCCCACTTATTACATGACTATACATATTATAAAAGTTATCATCAAATTATTTAAATAACTAATAAAAAAATTGATAATCCAAATAACTGGGGTTAGTGACATGAATGTTTTTCTCCAAACCTTTTTTAACACACCAATTCACCTAATATATTTAAATTTGTTAAAATCACTTTTAGCTCTTTATTTCCTTTCTTATTTATTAAATGAAATAATATAGTATACTTTAATGGCCAAAAAAGAAAATTTTAATAAAAAAAGGCAGAATTCTTGTCTGCCACCTCCTCCGTACTCTTTCACTTGTGCCTTACTCCTTCCAAAAAAAATAAAAACACATATAATATTTTCTTTTCCATTTATCACTGGAAACCACTCCTTTTTCTTTGTTTTAATTACTTTGGAGGTTTTATTTAATAACTAGTTATAATGACTAATGACAAGTGCCATACGAATAGACTTGTGAACAAATTGGATTCGGATCTGCCTCATCCGTATATGAATCCGATAAATTTAATAAGAGATTTGATTTGATCTAATAATCTGACGAATTTTTAATTAGTTAATCTATATCTAATTACTTTCACAATCGGAGATTCGATCCGATAATTCGATCTGATTAAATAATTATTCAAAAAATAAAAAATAACTAAGAAATTAATTTTTTTTTGTTGTTATTTTGAAAATATTAAATACCAAGTTACATATTTACTTGTCAATACTTATTATTATAATACACATCTATGACAAAAATAAAAGTCAAGTAACAAATAAAAAAAGAGAGCATAATTAGATGTATTTCTTAATATATACCACTAATAGCATAATATTTATGAGTATAAGTATATATAAAAATCAGATTTGAATCTTATCGGATCGGAACACTTAAATTTATATTTGATTTGTTAATGAAATCAGATTATCAAAAAATTTCATTAATTTATATTTGATTAATCGGATCGAATTAAAATAAAAATTCGATCCATTAACAGGTCTACATACGAACAACAAAATTGTAAATAAAAAAGTTCATAATGGTTGTTTAATGACTTAAATCAAAGTCTTACTCCCCAAAAAAAACATAAAAATAAAACAATAAAACAGAAGAATAATTCAAAGTCTTAATTTTATTCAAAGTCCACAATTCGAAATTAACCGCATTACCAACCGTCATTGCTCGGAGAAACCGAATATTCCACTAGCATATAGTAATTGTCTGAAATGGCTTCCTCCGTAAATCTTCGACATCATCAAGGGCATTTTAGGAATTCTCTAACAGCTGATCAGGCTCTAACCAGCACTCACCGTTAGATCATCATGATGAACAATGGACGGTCAAAGATCAAAACATTGACTTAAAGTACGAAGAATGATTGGATTTGTTATAGACTTTGACCGAAGAAAAACAATTCGAAAAGAAACGTTTTAGAGAGAGAAAGTGAGAGTTTTAGAGAGAGAAAGCGAGAGGTGGGAGGGTTGAATTTGTCTTTTTCGCAAATTCTGCTCTGTTCATCGCAGAAGAGAGAGAAAGAGACTCTCTCTTTCTCCTCTCTGAAACTCGGTAGAGAGAGAAAGGAAAGTTAGGGTTTTGTTTTCGGAACCACAATGAATGTCATGCGTCGCCTCAAGAGCATTGCTTCTGGTCGCTCCTCTGTTTCCGATCCTGTAATTTCCCCCCCCCCTCTCTCTCTCTCTCTTCCTGTATATGCATATATATATATATATACATGTGTGTGTTTATGTATATGCTATTTGAATAAATTGGAAGATAGATAATAATGGTGAATTTATTTATGGAAATCAACAATTTACCTCAGCTGAGCTAAATATTTTGCAGCATTTCTATCTCTCTAATTTTGTTCCGATTGGCGATCTATGTTTTAAAATATTTCTGTATTATTAGTATTTTTTGGATTATAGCTTTTGTCTTAGACGAATCTTCACATCGATTATGTTCTGTACCTGGTGTTTTCTGTATACACATTTGGAGTTTTTTTTTTTCTTTGGTAGAGTTAAAGTTACATACATCCATTATAATATGCATAAGTTGAAAAGTTATACATATGTTGAGATATGCATATTTTCTGCATGTATATGTGTGTATACTATATTTGTTTTGATGTATGGCTTTGCAATTTGTGTTGCTCAATGAAGAAAATGTTGGAGGTGTAGTTTACATTTTCATTGTGGGGGATTTGGGGAGGGGCTAGGTAAGAGTATGCTTGGATTGGATTAGTTTTCTGTTAGCATACTACTGAGAAACAGAAATTTGTCCAGGTGAGGCTTTTTTGAAAATGTTTTGAGGATTGAAGCAAACACGCCGTCTTATTGGCACGTAATTTCTTCTTTTGTGTTTCTCATATGTTTGGATATGAGTATTGGATGAGTATACGGCTTATTGTTAGGCTCGGGGATGGTCTAATGTCATGAAATTGGTTGGTAATAGAGAGCAGTGAAGATAGGGAACATATTACATTTCATGTCTACTCCGGGAGTAGATTTTACTTGATTGTTTGTTGTTGAGAATCTTGATCTGAACATATTAGATGTTCCTGAAAGTAAATATCGAGGATATTCCATTTACTTACACAGGATTGAATCTCAAAATTGGTACGAAGTCCATTTCGACCAAAGACCCACACCCAAGCAACTTCCGTAGATTTGTTCCGCTATTCTGATCACGATTCCCCACCCCGAGAGGAAAAGGTCCTTCTCTTTTGTCCGGTTGTGGGTGAGGAGGGATACGAACCCCGACACTGTGGTTCATAGCCGCGTGCTCTAATCCTCTGAGCTACAGGCCCCACCTGGATCTGTTCCACTGAGTAGCTACAAGCCCCACCTTTTGAGTTGTGCAGCAACATTTGTATCAAGAAACTTTGACCAACTTGTTCATAATTTCATGAATATGTTACAATTTACTTGCTAAAGAGAATTTCAATTTATTTTCTTTTAGGGTGGAGATTCTGGAATAAAAAGGGTGAAGGTTGACCAAGAAGTAGAGCAGAAGGCTACTGGTGAATCACAATCCACGGAGAAATGTCTCACTGGTGCAGAGCAGCATATGGCATCTACATCTCTGGAAACTGCCACAAGCTCATCCCATGTGTCTACTACTGATAGAACTGAAAAATCTGGTTTGGATGAGCTTCCTCAAGAAATGCATGAAATGAAGATCAGAGATGATAAAACAGATAGCTATGATGATAAGGTGATAGTTCGTTGTTGATTCATTTTTTATTTTTTCATTCATAGATTGTTATATCTTTTGCCTATTTTCTTTTCTTATTATAGGTAAGTGTCGCTAACTTTGATCTACATCATGTAGGAAATGGAAACTGCTGTTGTTAGTGGTAATGGAACAGAAACAGGTCAGATAATTTCCACAACAATAGGCGGTCGAAATGGACAACAAAAACAGGTTATTTGATTTCCTTGGTTGTATCATGTATATTGTTGCAAATGTAGGACCTCTGTTCTATTCACTCATTTGCTTTGCCACCATTTCTGTTTGGAAATATGTAACATGTATTCTAATAATTAATGCTTGGGTCTGTAACTGGAATCATGGTTTTGTAATTCTCTTACTTGAGCTGACTGCTGCCTAGGGATAGATAGTTCTCCTTAAATAAGTTCTGATTCTACAAAAGATCGCCTATTAAATGTTTTTTTTTTTCCTTTTCATTTTAATGCGGTCCGCAGACAATCTCATACATGGCAGAGCGTGTGGTTGGCACTGGTTCTTTTGGTGTTGTCTATCAGGTACTCGTAATAGTTTGGCATGTGTCTGCACGAAAACTTGAGGTTTTGGTTACCCTGACACTTATGTTAGTAGGGTTCATTATACATTTTATTATGTGTGTGTTTTAGGCGAAGTGCCTGGAAACCGGTGAAACTGTCGCAATAAAGAAGGTGTTGCAGGATAAGCGCTACAAAAATAGAGAACTCCAGATTATACGCTTGCTTGAACATCCTAACGTTGTTCAACTAAAGCACTGTTTCTTTTCAACTACGGAAAAAGATGAGGTGTACCTTAATCTCGCCTTGGAATATGTTTCCGAAACTGTCCACCGAGTCTCAAGGCACTATAGCAGGATGAACCAATCTATGCCTATTATTTATGTACAGCTGTATACATACCAGGTGAATATGAAAACTCTGCTTTAGTTCATATTCTAGCAACCTTTTTTTTTGTTGTTGGCTTCAAGGAGGCCATCAGCTATATATAGGCTGGATTCTTTTATTCCTTTTGGTCTTTTTCTAGCTATATTTATATTTTAGCCTCCCGGTTCTATGATTTAGATGTTGAATTGTGCTTTTAATTGTAATTTATCTTTTGTAGATTTGCCGTGCCCTTAATTACATACACAATGTTATTGGTGTATGTCATCGTGATATCAAACCACAGAATTTGCTGGTAAGATTTCGTGCCCTTCTGTTATCAATTATAACTATAGAGGGATGGGTTAACATCATCATCCTTGCCATGATGGATACTTACATGCATAAAAGGGATAACGTCTCAGTTATTCTATCTTCTTGCCCTTCTGAAAATTTCTTCTGAAAAGAATATGAACTGTAAGCAAAAAATATGTCGGTAAAAGGATATAAAGAAGTAACTTTTCCAAATGCACACATCCATCTCTCTATTTGGGTTCGTTCCTTAGTAGTGGTACACTCGGTGGTCTTCAAACATCTCATGAATTGGGTCATTTCTAATTATATCGTCTTTTTTTTTTCAGTAGTTGTTGTCTTGACACACTTCTATCTCAAAATTTATGTTACTGCCACCCACTTTATGCATAAGTAGTTTCTTATGTGTTCAAATTGTATTCCACAAAAATAATTGAGCTAATAGTTGTCTTATAGAGCTTCCCTTTCAATCTTTTAGTTGCCGCTGACATAATATACTAGAAACATTTGTTTAGTAAATTCATCTTGCCTTGGTTCATTGTTGTGGTACAATAAAATAAAAAATAAAGTGGTTTGATTTCTTTATTGGTTTTGTATTTTTATTTTTTTTGGGTAAGGATTTAAGCATTTTTACTTTGTAAAATTGTGAAGAATTCTAGTAGTTTAAAGCGTATGTAGCCTGAAATCATGATTTTATTTAGTTGAAATCTTGTGATGATTTTGGGATGTGTACTATTGTTAAGGCATTTTAATGATACTTTAGATCCCCAACCCAGATTACCATAGTTTTGTTAATGTGTTTCCAAGCTGAATTTAATTGAGGTTTGATGCCTATTGCAGGTTAATCCCCACACTCACCAGCTAAAATTATGCGATTTTGGGAGTGCAAAGATGTTGGTATGTTTTGTCATCTTCAAATTCAAGGTTGTTATATGATATGGCAAGTTTGAGATTTATTTCCTACGTTGTAGGTGCCTGGTGAACCCAACATATCATATATTTGCTCGCGCTATTATAGGGCTCCAGAACTGATCTTTGGGGCTTCAGAGTATACAACTGCAATTGATATGTGGTCTGTTGGCTGTGTTGTGGCTGAGCTACTTCTGGGACAGGTGGGTGTATATTGACTTTTCTTTAGAAGTAATATAGCTGGATTTCAAAGACCAACATTTTGTTGGGCATTTAGTTCACAAGGATGCAGTTGGATAATGCTGAGGAGTGTCATGTGTGCTAACTATGACTCGTTTAGTTTTATATAATACTTTTGACTATTCATTTACCTCTCATTTCCCCTTCGTAGTTTTTCTTTATGTTAGTCATGCTTTGCCATTTTGAATTCTTAAATTTGGTGGTAGTCTCATGGTCTTGGTGCTGTGCAACGTGTTTTTTATATTCTATGATTTTGTATCATCCTACATGTAACTTAAAAGTTCTCATGTATTATGACCTTATCAGCTTTTATTATATTAAGGATCCCATTAGAAGTAATATAGCTGGATTTCAAAGACCAACATTTTGTTGGGCATTTAGTTCACAAGGATGCAGTTGGATAATGCTGAGGAGTGTCATGTGTGCTAACTATGACTCGTTTAGTTTTATATAATACTTTTGACTATTCATTTACCTCTCATTTCCCCTTCGTAGTTTTTCTTTATGTTAGTCATGCTTTGCCATTTTGAATTCTTAAATTTGGTGGTAGTCTCATGGTCTTGGTGCTGTGCAACGTGTTTTTTATATTCTATGATTTTGTATCATCCTACATGTAACTTAAAAGTTCTCATGTATTATGACCTTATCAGCTTTTATTATATTAAGGATCCCATTAAGGAATTGGCACACCCGTTGCGCATAATTAGTTCTTTTTGGAACTTCATTTTAATTTGGGAACAATGTAGCTAGGTTCTGATGTATATTGTATGTTGCATTATCTGCAGCCTCTATTTCCAGGAGAAAGTGGAGTCGATCAGCTGGTGGAAATTATTAAGGTGCAAGGAATTTCTGATTTATTTGTTCGTCAGTTATTATAATCTTTACTGGAGAAATTCTCTTAGTATTTATTTCCCTTGTTTCTTGTGTTCTATGTTAGATTCTGGGCACACCAACCAGAGAGGAAATTAAGTGCATGAATCCCCATTACACCGAATTTAAGTTTCCTCAGATCAAAGCACACCCATGGCACAAGGTTTGTCGACCATAATCTAAAGAGGATGCTGGTTGAGCTCATCTTGATTGATGTTGAGTGCATTTATTCCATGACAACCAAATTCTTACGTACTTCAGTTTTTTTTTAGGTATTTCACAAGAGATTGCCACCTGAAGCAGTGGATCTTGTATCAAGAATGCTCCAGTATTCACCAAACTTACGTTGCACTGCTGTAAGAAATATATATATATATTTTTTCCCACTGTGGTATCAATTGCTGTTTAAACCAGTTATGATTATAGCATGAGTCAGTGCCGTTGGTTCGTACTCAAGGGAGCCATGTATATGCGTCAATTTTGTATTTCCTCCCATGTTTTTGCAAAAAATATTTTGAATTGTTGAGGAACTTATGAACTGAGGTTCAGATGGCGTTTTTCAATAAAAAAAATAATTTCAATCCTTACTTTCAGTTGGAAGCTTGTGCACACTCTTTCTTCGATGATTTGAGGGATCCAAATGCAAGCTTGCCAAACGACCGGCCCCTTCCTCCTCTGTTCAATTTTACACCTCAAGGTGAGTGCAATTTTCTTCTCTTTTCTTTTGTGGCTCGACCAACTCCTATCTTCCTGATCAAACCAACCCTTTTCCAGAGCTCTCTGGTGCATCTCCTGAGCTTCGTGAACGTCTCATTCCCGAGCATGTAAAGAAATGAACCCATGGAACAGACAATATTTGTATCTGCTGCAATGAAAACTGGTTTTTGGTTGCTTAGTTCTCCACATGAGGCATGATACAAATGCCGAACTAGTCTGTGAGGCACCATCCTGCCATTCCATATAACCGTTATGATGATGAAATCGAATGCGATGAAAAAACGTTCATGGGACTCAGATTGCCCAGTAGGGTAGTCTTTACGGAGGATCTGTCAGTTAAGTTGCGAAGCGCATGGACTGGAGCTGCTTGGCGATGAGGTTCCAACACAATATATTTTCAATTTTTGTATCGTTCTATGTTTTTGACTGTTGATGAGTTGTCACAATGTTGTAGTTATGCATGGTGCAGTGAGTGTATACTATAATTTTTTTTTGACATTTTGATGTTGAAGAGTTGAGTTTGACATAGCCAAACCCTTTGAAATACTACTACTTTTGACTTTTGTTGGTTCTAAAATTGGGAGTTAAAATCCCAACAAATGATGACAACATGAGCAAATGAGCCTATTGGACAGTGTGTGGTTAAAATAAAACTCCAATTTCAGGTTGGCAACTTCGCAAGTATTATCACTTTTTCTACGATTTTTTTATGTCATGCTCGAAACATGTTTTCCATTCTTGCTCTTGTAAGTTGTAATTAGCTCCACCGTCCACGTGATGTTTTAGAGTTTTGATTGAGCACTCACAACGTGGACTTGGTCTACAAAGTGTTCCTCATATGATATTTTGTATTTTCAACTATGTATTACTTGCAATAAAAAAAAGTTCAAAAGAGATGATTATTTTTTTCAAAATAAATGTTATAATTTCATGTTAACTACTATTTTCCCTAAAAGCTTTGGTATCTGGACATCCTTCTAGGAGTTTGACATGTGTCTTAAATATAAGAAGATAGTAACTGATAAAATTTTGGGTAAATTATAGTTATATTTTTTACAGATATGATATATTATACATGTATCATCTGTTATTGGGATAATTATAGTTTCACCTCCTCTAGTGATAAAATAACTTATTTGCCTATGATTATTTTTCATGAACATAAATATCTTTGCATATAGTTGAGGGTATTCTAAACATTTCATATCTGAAAAAGTGATGATTAAGGGGTATTTGTTACAACTTACAAGCTTAAAAAAATATAACTAAAATTATTCAAATAACAGGAGAGGAGAGTACGGGTGTAATAAATCTATATTTATTCAGTTTTCACGGTGAGTCCTCAAATAGATAGACATAACAAAGGGGTTATGGGAAGGAGGTGAACACCAAACAATGTGCCACATGGAGTAGTACACAATGAGAGAGACACCTACAAATTTGGGTTGACTTTTATATTCTTATAATAATGTTAAATTGCTTGTTGCTATACTGGTTAACAAAATACCCGGTTATGTTTTTTTCTTGTGGCGGCTCAATCAAATTGGGGCTATACTCAAAAATATATATTTTGGGTCTTTTGTATAAAAATCTTCCTTCGTGCGTTTTAAGTAAAAAAATAGAATAACAAAAAAAAGTATTATAGATAAAATAATATGAAAAGTCTTTGTCTATTTTTTTTTAAAAAATAAGTTGAATATAAATTTATATAATTAGGCTAAAATAAAAGGATAAAATGAGAAGTAATATTTAACCAGAAAATAAAATAAATAAACAAAAATAATACCATGTTATTTTCAATTCTCACTCGATATAAAATACTAGCATAAATTACATTTATTGAAAGAGGAGGCATAGTTAAAACAAGAAACAAGTAAAAAAATATTTAATAATGGAAATATATAATATTTAATTAAGAATGGAATTCTTTTAGAAAATTAATTTTAGTACTAGTTGAACTTTTATATAATAAGGAAACAAATATAGTATATAAATATATATAAGAAAATATTTGTCTTAATTTATATATAAGGCATTAAAAAAAATTGGGACCTTGATTATCACAATAATTCATGCAGAAATTATATTAACATATCAATAATTTATATAGCTAACGCTCATAATAAATTGAAATTTTGAGACAATTATTAAATTTGGCACTTCACTAAAACATAATTTCAAATTAAATCATAATATGAACAATTGCATCTTCAGTATACTTCTTCTTTTTCCTTATCAAATAGGGTCCAAATCCAAACCTAACTAGGTTTGGTATCAATAGCGCCAAACCGGAATGCCGGTCACGGCTCCACCGGAAAAACCATTCACCACCGCCGGAGCCGCCATCCACGGCCGCGAGCACGCGGCGGCGCAACTCGAATTCTCCGCCCCCTTCACCCTCACCGACAGATTGATGATCCCATTCCTCTCCCCACTCCCATTCCTCAACCTGTAACTCAAGAAGTGCAGGTAATTCTCCGGCGTGTAGCCTCCGGAGAAGTCCGTCGCCGGAATCCTCGCCGCGCCGATCAATTTATCGCCGGATCCGGTCTTGCAATGCACCTCCACCGTCACGAACCGCGCCTGAGCCGGCATCGCCACCACCAGCTTCTCGTTCCAGACCGGGTAGCTCCCGCAGTCGGCGTCGATCCTCGTCGAGGCCGCCTCGCCGGAGTCGGTGCGGACCACGACGAAGGCATTTTTTCTCACCGGCCGTTTCCGATCCGCGAGCAGTCCCTCGCCGGAGAGAACCGTGATTTCAATCGCGCGTGACATTGTCGATATATATAAATTTGTATATTAGTATATATGGCGGTGTATCTATATGTATGTGTGTGTGCGGCTTATTGATGATTGAACGTTTATTTGTGCTTTTATAGAGGTTTATTTTGAAGGAAGTTGGAGGGAAAGGAGGTGTATCTATATGTATGTGCGTGTGCGGCTTATTGATGATTGAATGTTTATTTGTGCTTTTATAGGGGTTTATTTTGAAGGAAGTTGGAGGGAAAGGAGAGAGAAGGTTGGAGGTTGTTTCTAGAGAGAGAAGGTGGGAGGTTGTTTCTGATTTTACTCTCCCTCATACGCACGTTATAAATATATATATATATATATATGAGTAAATTCAAGTATGGTGTACTTTTGAATCGTTCAAAATTGTTTCAGATATTGTGGAATCTTAATACTTTAGAATCAAAATATTTGGAATTGGGGATTTGGATTTGGATGGGATAATAATTGTAATGGTGTGTTTGGAATAAATTGTAATTTAAGTATTTTTATATCCTTATATGCATGAGTATTTAATATAATTTTTGACATATTATAAATAAAATAAAAAATAATACGCAAAGTAAAAAATGATATACGTAGCATAAAAATCAATCAATATTATTTTATTTTTTTATTCTTTTTAATCATCTACTATTACAATGAGTGCTTGTTTGGTAGAGGGAGTGGTGCCCTTTTTTTGGGTTTGGTTTGAAAATTGTGCTTCACTTCATGTTTGGCAAGCATGGTGTTGGAGCAATAGTGTTTGAATAGTGTCACTCCATTGGACCCAAATCCATCAATTTTCACATCATCTCAATAGATGGTTTGGTTGGAGTTGGGTCCAATGATTTGATACTATTCATTTATAATATTATATATATATATAAATTCGAAAAATAAAATATTTCAAAAAAATCAAACGAAAAATATATTTCATAAAAAATAAAATATTTCGGGAAAACAAATATTTCTAGAAAAAATAAAATATAATAAAATATATATTTATTATTTTTAAAAAAATATACAAATTATATGTATTTTTACTGAAATCTTTTATTTTTTCAAAATATTTTATTTTTTTGAAATATCTTATATAAAATATTTTATCTATAAATATTTCGAAAAAATAAAATATTTATGAAAAATTAAATATTTCGAAAAAAATAAATATTTATATATTTTATTTTTTAAAATATATATATTTACAAAATGTTATTTTAAATAAATAAAATGTCAAACTATTCCAAGTTACCAAATATGATTGATTTCAGAATTTCAGCTCATACCAATTCTACCAAACATGGTTTGATTTTTTAGTTTCATTTTTTCTCACACCAAAACCATCTGCACCAAACATGGTTTGGAACCAAAATAAAATCACACCAACTCCAACTAACCCAATTCCAACCAAACTAAAACCAAAAATCAACACCACACCATCTACCAAACAAGTACCAAGTATCTGAGTATATACTTTGTTCTTTATCCTCTGTATATATATATGATAAGGAACAAAGTGATGAATTTTACAACTTTACCAAGCTATTACTACCTGATTGTTGTAGGAAATATATTTGTAGATGTCCTCGACCACACAATTAGAGGTAATGATACTCTAAGGCCATGTTTGGTAGGCGGTTTTTTTGGTCTGGTCTGATTCGGTCCGGTCTGATCTGGTCTAACTTGATCTAGAAAAGTTTATTTAATATGCGATCTGATCTTACTATTTATTTATTATAATATTTATTTATGTATTATTTATTTATTTATTTATTATTTCTTCACTTTATAATATATTTTATTATTTATATTATTAAATTCTTATTTATTAATTTATATATTAATTTATAAATATATTCTATTTATTTATTATTATTTCATTATTTAATTCACTTTATTTATAAATTATTTATTTATTTTTAATTATTTAAAAATATACTTTATTAATTTAATATTAATTTATTATTATTATACTCATTTTTTATTATTATTATGAAGTATTTATTCATTATTATATTTACTTATTATTTATTATTATATTTATTTATTATTATTGTATTCATTTTTTATTATTATTATGTTTTATTTAATTTATTATTTATTCATTTTTAATTATTTATAAATATATTTAATTATTTATTCATTTATTTATTATTATATTCTTTTTATTATTATTAGGTATTATTTATTTCATTTATTTTATTATTTATTATTTATATTTTATTTTAAAAATATGTTTTATTTAATTTGTTATTATTATTATTAATTTTATTATTATTTTTTATTATTTATAAATATATTTTATTAATAAGACCAGACCGGACCACCAGGAACCACCTTTTTTTTTTGTCTGAAATGAGGTCATTTTGGTCTGATTTGGTCTAACCAAAATTTTGGACCAATGCTAACAAACACGGTCTAGTCCCATAAAACGCAAGACCATACCATCTGAGACCAGACCACCTATCAAACAGGGCCTAACTTATGTCATATTTGGCATGCACAAATGGAAAAGAATGCCCATTTATTTTATTTATGTGTTTGTGTATTTTGTTGAATGAGAATTATTATTCTCAAAAAATAAAAATTCATTCTATTAGTAAATCTAGGAACATAAGTCATTTCATTCATTAAATAATACTTTTAAAATATAAAATTACTAAAATAACTATTTCATATTTCAAGTAAACAAATTATTTTCACCATCGTGTCACCAACTTTTATTATTTCCACCGCCGCCGCCGCCACCACATTCATTAATCGCCACTATTATTTTTATTACCTTTCACCATTTTTTTTTTAAAACACATACGAAGTAATATTATTTTATTAAATTCACTAAGAGAATTATTTTTAAGAAATTTTTTTTAAAATTTATTTCATTTCTAAAATATTTCATATTTACCACTAAATAATAAAATAAAAATAATTATTATACCAAACATAGTTTTACCTCGTTGCATATCGACAGAGGAGTCTTGGATTAGAGGGAAGTGTAATAATGCAAAATGGACAGGTGCATTCAATGCCGAATGGAGGCATTTAATGCTGCACGTAAAGCTGTCATTTGACTTTCAAGCCACCCGCTGTCATACATTGATACATGTCTCGCCAAAGCGCTAAGATCGAGGCGATGGTTTTGCCTATAAAAAGGAGGCTCGTCGAGGTGCAAGGGGAGACAGAGATTTCCTATAAATTAAATATTGCTTACTGTTTGTTACTATCCTCCTCTTCAACCTTGTTGATTTCCTTCAAATTTAAAGATTAAGATTTATTCTCTAGTGTTAATATAATTGATTGTGGAACCTCCTTCAATATTTAAAATAAAATAATAAAGTCTATTATTAGGGTTGACAATTCGTGTAAGTAAGTCGAGTTCATTTTGGGTTGAGATTGTATTGTGTCGAAAAATACTTGGTTAATATACGTATCAAATATGCTTAATCCTAACCCAACCAACATATTATCAGTGTCGACTCATGTAATCCATTTAGCCTATTTATTATAATATATTAAATTAAATTTGACACAATTCAACACGAAACGAACTATTTAACCTATTATCAACAAAATTAAATTGAATTTGACACGATCAGTAATAGTTTATTGATATATTTCAACTCATGACTAATTAGAGAAGAAAAAAATAAAAATATAATCGTGTAAAACGTGTCATGTTCAGGTTATTCGTGTCGTATTCAGGTCGACCCTTATACAGCTTCAACCCTTTTATAGTCAACTCTAACCCTTTTAATTCATTATGTGTTACCGTGTCGAGGGTGACAATTCGTGTCGGTGGGTCAAGTCGAAAAAAACCTGATTAATATACGTGTCAAATATGCTCAACCCTAATCCAACCCACAGGTTATCCGTATCGACCAAAGTAATTCATTTAACCTATTTATTATAATATATTAAATTAAATTTAACACAATCCAACACGAAACGAACTATTTAATCTATTATCAGCAAAATTAAATTAAATTTGACACGATCCATAAATAGTTTATTGATATATTTCGACCCATAATCAATTAAAGAAGAGAAAAAATATATATATAAATATAAATATAATCGTGTCAAACGTGTCGTGTTCAGGTTGACCCTTATACAGTTTTAACCCTTTTATGGTCAATCTTAATCCTTTTAATTCATATTGTGTTCGTGTCGTGTCTCATTTTGCTAGCTCTACCTTACCACTAGTAATAGAAACTATATACAAATTTGAAAAACATACAAAAGTACACATCGAAAAATATTATCTCATGTATTATATATTAAGATATTTATATTTACAAAATATTTTATTTATCTTTCACAATTACAACATATAAGTAATATAATTTTATAACATTTAAAAAGAAAAAAAAATTATCATTCCATAATTGTAGGTTTTATGAAAGCAAAGAAAAATCAAATACATATACATAAGGAAAAAATAGTTTGATCGTAAACCTAATGTAAATATAGAGGGTTATTTATGTAATTCAATTAGTGTTTTAAGAAAAGTTGTAAACTTTTTATTTCAAATTCTATCAAATTCCACCATTTTTTTCCGAATTTGTCAAATAAGGGAAATTTCCTTTGGAATTCTAAGAAATCCCATTTGTTTTAAAATCATTTTTCATCCAAATAACCTAAATCCCATTTTAATTTCAATCCCCTCAAATCCTCGGCTTCCAAACACAGTGTTAATTTTATTAAATTACATCATTAATGCGAAGAATGTCTTGTTGAAAACAGGTAGAGAGGCACATATATAGGGCTAATAACGGAGAACGGTCAATTTAATATTTGGAAGGTCGAAAAAAAGAAGAAATATTAAATATATTCATTTTTTGTGCACCACTTTGAGTTGACATCGATCCGATTGTTATGCCAGAGTTCTTGTAATGGTCGTCACTTATCGTTAGAGGTGTCCATTTGTTCCACAACGGATCCGGATGGAAAAATTGATTAGTATATACTATTTGTATGTTAGTCTCACCTATCAGCTTAAATTTTTTGGTCGAATCGCAAAATATCTAACTCGTTACAATTGGTATCAGAGCAAGACCCAGTCTTTGATTCGATACCTCGCCAAACACCCCGATGGGTGCCTTCACCCGGGGCAAGTACTGGTCCAAGTCGGGCGGGCAGGGTGAGGGGTTGATGATGAGGGTGTTATACAAGTTCGAATGTAAAGAATGTTAGAGGTGTTCATTTATTCCACATCAAATACGGATCAAAAAAATATTAGTTTAAATTTTTGAGTCGAGTCACTTATCCATCAAGACTTTTTCTTAAGAGTTGTAGTGTTAATGTTTATTTATGGTAAGAGTTATTTTTTTAGAATTGCAACTCTTTCTTATGGTTGATAAATAGTCTAATAATGGTAGTCAAGTTGTATTCTCCTCAATTTTATAAATATCAAATATTTATTTCAATTTAAAAAGTCTAATAATGTAACTTGGTAAACAATTAAAGGGTAAAAATAAATAAATGGTATTTCATATTTAGAGGAAATATGCATTGAGGTATTGACATGGGTGTATGATTTCCTTGCCACGAGCCACAATAAATAAAAATAAAAACTTTATTGTATAAATGAGATTTTAATATGAGGTAGAAACCTCTTGTTATTTTCTCTTTCATAACAAAATATATCACTTGTCCACATTTACCGCATTATAATTGGGTACGAGTATAATTATTCAAAATCAAATTTGAATTGGATTTATGTACAAATTCAATGCTGAGTCAAATAAAACACACACATAATTCAAAGAAATCACAATGGAGTCAACCAAAACATTGAATATACCAAGTAGACAATTTGATATAATAACCCTCCTAAAACAATGTTAAAAAAATTGAATATTTGGTGTTCATGGTTCGGGATGTTCAGGACCGGTTCCGGTTCCGTCTGGAATCGGAATCGAACCGATTTTTTTAATTTTTGAAAAATTAGAACTGGAACCGGAACCGAAAGGGGAAGGAATCGAACCGGAACCGAACCGAAAAATTGGTTCGGTTTCGGTTCCTTCTATATTTAATTTTTTTTTTAAAAAAATCTCAATTTTATAAAATAATATAATTATAAACTAGAGTATTTGAATTAAAGCAAACCCAAAACCAAATATATAATTAGTGGAATAAAAAAAGTAGCTTGGATTTGTATTGTTATTGAAATTAGTGGAGGTTTATTGCTAGTCTTTTTGGTTAATAATAAAAAAAATAAAAACCGGTTCCGGTTCCAGTTCGGTTTCGCGGGGCCGGAACCGGAACCGGAACCGAACTGAATTTTTCAGTTCTTGGAATTTTGTAACCGGAACCGGAACCGAACCCCTATGGAACCGAACCGAACCGAACCGCCGGTTCCGGTTCGGTTCCGGTTCGGTTCCTGAACACCCCTATTCATGGTGATGGCAGTTAAATTATAATGATACTATATTTGAAATTACTGAATTAAAGATTACAAATATAAAAATTGTTATCGAAAATTCTGAGATTATAAAATTATTTTTTCATAAGAAAATGAAGTTTTTTAGAAAACAAATGTTTTTATAATTAAATTTTCTGAAAAAATTCAACCAAACAAAATTTTGATCAATTTTAAAAACACAAAAAACTGTATACATTAGACCCTATAATTCTATAAATTTGATTATAATATTAAACTTGCTACTTTGTTATCTTTAAATACAACAATGAGGGTCGGAGCCATGTGCTCCCCCAATGGGACTATGAGTCTATGCCCCCCCTTCCAAAATTTCCAGAAAATTTATTTAATATCCTAAAAAATTAGATATTATATGAATAAGTGCATAAAAATTGCCTATGACTCCTCTTAAATTTTCCAAAAATTCTCTTTACTACCCTAAAAAATTATATATTTTATAAATAAGTTTATAAAAATTGCATATGACCCCCATTTTTTAAAATAATTTCTTTAATAAGTTACATAAATAAATATATATATATATATATATATATATATATATATATATATATAAACTCACAAAAAATTGCATTTGGCCCCTAACTATTATTCCTGTCTCCACCCCGACAACAACCAATATGTATTTATAAAATTAGTCTACTTTTCTTATACAAATCATAATGGTATAAAAAAATTGTTAATGAAAGGAGAAACTTGTTACCAAATTATATAAAAAAAATGACGTAATGAGCGTGACGTCCCCAGTAGACCACTAAATTTTATAAGCAATACTCGTAAGTTGTCATGTATAGAAGAATTTTCAGAAATATTAATATATATATTCCCACTTGTGGTGATTTGAATATTCTCTATTTGGGCTAAAAAAAGTTATGTGGTTCGGCGGCTTGGACTTATCCAGATTAGGTGTATCCATGAAATAATGGAATTAAAAATTCAAACATTATCGGTCGAATTAATTAATATAGATGTTGCATAATAGTATAAGCACCTCTCTCAAAAATATTATAAATCGAATAATAAATATAAGACGAATGAATTATAGTATCGACCAATTCCTAATGTACTTAAGAGATATAGCACTTTGAATCTGCTATACTATACATATCCCTATAATTCTGGTTCACGAGTCTGTTGGGATAAAAATATTAAATACAAGCATTAAAATTTTGAAATTAATAAAAAACGAATTTTTCACGATGTGTAGTGTTACTAGTGTAATAAGGACAATACTTATGTCATGTCTTATGAGAATTAAATTCGTCTTCTCCCATAATATGGTCCAATACAATTTTGATACGTGACCAATTTTTTTTGTTGTTGTGTATTTATAGATTTTATTCGTAATCAACATAAATTCAATAAATGTTGATAAATAGTCTAATAATGGTAGTCAAGTTGTATCCTCCTCAATTTTATAAATATCAAATATTTATTTCAATTTATAAAGTCTAATAATGTAACTTGGTAAACAATTAAAGGGTAAAAAAAAAACAATTGTATTTCATATTTAGAGGAAATATGCATTGAGGTATTGACGTGAGGTAGAAACATTTTTTCTATTTCTCATGGATGTATGATTTCCTTCTTTTTTTTTTGAAAAGAAATATATGATTTCCTTGCCACGACCCACGATAAATTAAAAGAAATAACTTTATTGTATAAATGACATTTTAATATGAGGTGGAAACTTCTTGTTATTTTCTCTTATCCTAAAAAATATATCGTGTATTCATATTTACCGCATTATAATTTGGTACGAGCATAATTATTCAAAATCAAATTTGATTTTGATTTTGATTTTATGTACAAATTCAATGCTCGGTCAATAAAAACACACAGATAATTCAAAGAAATCACAATGGAGTAAAACAAAACATTGAATATACCAAGTAGACAATTTGATATAATACCCTGCTAAAACAATGTTCAAAATGTTGAATATTTGGTGTTCATGGTGATGAAGGTTAAATTATAAAGATACTATATTTGAAATTACCGAATTAGAGATTATGGGTATAAAAATTATTCTCGAAAATTTTGAGAACATAAAATTAATTTTTCATAAAAAAATAAAACTTTTAATAAACAGACGCTTATATAATTATTTTTTTGAAAAGAATCAACCAAACAAAATTTTGATCAGTTCTCAAAAGACAAAAATTTATTTTAAAAAACTGTATAATTTTGATCAGTTCTCAAAAGACAAAAAAACTATTTTAAAAAACTGTATACATTAGACCCTATAGGTCGATAAATTTGATTATAATATTAAACTTGCTACTTAGTTGTCTTAAACATTACATGTCAACAACCAATATGTATTTATAGAATTAGTTTACTTTTCTTATACAAAACATAATGGTATAAAAAAATTGTTAATGAAAGGAGAAACTTGTTACCAAATTATAAAAACAGTTGACTAGGGATTGGCAAAAAAAACTCGTTCCGGTAGAAAAACGCACCAAATTGCCTCATTTTTTATAATTTTTAATTATACTATTTAAAAATGAAATAATTATAGGATAAAAAAAAATAAACCGACGTGGGGGACGATTATGCGCGTGTCGTCCCCAACACACTTGTAAGTTGTAAAGAACTGAAGAATTTTCAGAAATATTAATATATATTCCCACTTGACACTTGTGGTGATTTCAATATTCTCTATTTTGGCTAAAAAAAATAGTTATGTGGTTTGGCGGCTTCGACATGGGTTGCAAACGAGCCGAGCCGAGGAATGTTCAAACTCGGTTCATTTATTAAACGAGCCTAGAAAATATGTTCAAGCTCGGCTCATTTGCTTAATAAACGAGCCCGAGCCGAACGCCAGATTTAGCGAGCCAAGCCCGAGCTTGTTCACAAACGACTCGTTTCACTGCAACATATATTAATCTTCCTAATAGTTGTCTGGATTGAGTTGTTGCATGTTTGTTTTAACATATTTTCACTAGTATATTTTTTTATGAATGAATTTTATGTTATGACCGCCTAATTTCTTT
This sequence comes from Cornus suecica, assembly GCA_963922005.1. NCBI lineage: Eukaryota > Viridiplantae > Streptophyta > Magnoliopsida > Cornales > Cornaceae > Cornus > Cornus suecica. The sequence goes on along the minus strand of OY998247.1, from coordinate 2,700,635 downwards.
AATCTTTTCACAATAATTTTCATAATTTGTTCAATTTGAATATTTTCTTTTGTCAAATATGATATAATTTTATTATTTAACTTAGACGAACCTGTTCACGAGTTTGGCGAGCCGAACTTAGTAATGTTCAAGCTCGGCTCGTTTACTAAACGAGCCTAAAAATTGTGCTCAAACTCGGTTCGTTTACTAAACGAACGAGCACGAGCCGAGCTCTTAACGAGCCGAATCCGAGTCTGCTCATGAACGGCTCGGTTCATTTGCAGCCCTATTGACGATATGCAATTACATTATTAATTCTAAAAGTGAATGTCAAATTAAATTTAGGTGTTGCATAATAATATAAGTTCTTCTCAAAAATATTACGAATCGAATTAAATATATAAAATTTTATTATTTTTGACATAATTTTTGCTTCTGGTTATTCAGAGAAGAAAAAAATAAGTAAAATCTGTTTTGAGAAGTTGATACCATTAATTTTTTAAAAACGGTATTCCAAGGCTCAGAAACTCTTATACAAATTTTGTCAAACAACGTTCAGAACAATTTTTTTATTCAGAAAGTCAAAAGTAGCGTTTGAAAAACCAATTCAAATAGGATCGAACTATAATATCGTCCAATAATTCATAATGTATTTAAAAAATATAGCACTTTGAGTCCGCTATACTAATAACCCGACTACAAATTATACCTCTATAATTCTGGTTCACGAATCTGTTGGATAAAAATATTAAATACATGCATTAAAATTTTGAAAATAATAAAAAAAGAATGTCCCACGATGTGTGATTTTTCCCAATTTTAAAACTTTGTTTGAGTAATCAGTGATTAAAATTTAATGGTCAACCAAACTGGTTGACGTAGAAAAACGCATGTTCCCAACTGTACACATGACAACGTGTTAGCTAAACCCATAGAATAGGAAAAGAGACGTTAGGAAGACCAATTATGACCCTGGGTCAACGGTAAGCGCGCGCAATTTCTAGATATATTTCGCCTAAGATTCTAAATAAATTGTTACGTTAATGCATAACATGTTCAAATGTGTTTACCATTTCTCTTTGGGGTTCATTCCCAGAAACAAGTCACGGGTTTTCCGTTCATATACTGACACTTTTATACTCTCCAAGTCGTTATCCTATGCGTGTCTGTATCTATCCATATGTTTATATATATATATATAGTTTGTAATCCTATCTAACTTCAATTTGGATCATATTTCCTGGCGACTTTAATGTTATTGTTCAAAATAGAATAATAAAATAAAATTCCCTCTTAGACTCTTCGTATACTTTTATATAGTGACGTTTTGCATTAGTCGTCACCTCCTATAAGTCATCATATATGATAATATGAGTGACTTGTCCATCACTCTCTCTTTCTCTATGGGATCTTAGAGCAACCAATTTGGCGAGCTCGTAAGAGATTTAGCCAGTTTGAGTGTCGGTATGTGGTTGGCCGTATGTGACCTGCTTGTTGGTTATCGGGCTTGCCAAATTTGGCCGGTCCTTTGCTAGAAATGATTGGAAAGAGGGAAAAAAGGTCAGGTGGAGCCATTGGAGAAAAATGCAACAGATACATATATATACACACACATATAAATCAAACACAAATCCAAAAAAATTAATCACGAAATTTTGCAAATATTTATATAATCACACATATATACATATATTTATACAAATCAATATATATAAAGAGAAATTTCAAAAAATTGAAGACCTACCTCTCTTCACCAAGCTAGAGATGATGATTCCTTTGGAATCGTAGCTGATTGAGGATGATAAGATCCCCTTTCTCTATCTCCTAATTGATCGTCCATGATGGAGTGGAGAGATGGAGGCCAAGTGATTAAGCGAAAAGATAGAGGCAAAGACGAAAGGGAGATGGAGGCTTGTGATTTTTTAGGGTTTCATTTACTCTCTCTCTCTCTCACTATATATATATAATATACTACAGGGTCACGAGCGTTTTACTCCTGTAGTATTGATAAATCCATTTTACATACATATTTTATTCCCAAATGTATATTTGTTAGTAGGTAAAACTATTTATTTTAATTAATTTAGAAGTGTAATAATGATAAGTGCACAAAACTTAATTTATATAATAAAATTGTTGAATAAATCATTTTCAATGTCATTAAATTACATCTACATTTATGTCTTTCATTTATAGGTGTAAAGTGAGAAATGAATCAAATGCACATGGATGAAAGTTGGATGAATCAAATGCACATGGATGAAAGTTGGAAGATTCAAATGCACATGGGAAAAGAACAAAATGTGATGGAAAGTTATGTATATTCAAAGAAAAAGAAAAGAAAAGAAAAGAATATTTCATTTCTCTTTACAAGTTGTAATTTGATTCCAATATTTCTCTATAAATATGGATACATCTTGGGGAAGAAAGAAAGAAAAGAAGAAGAAGGAGGAGAGCAAGAAGGACACCAAAAAGGAGAATAATTTATCTTCAATTCCGGGTTTTATTATTCTTACTTTGTTATTTTCTTTTTAAGCATGTGTAACTAAATCCTCAACTAAGGTTGAGGATGAAACCACCATTTATGAAATAAATTCCTTTTAGTCTTTTATCAATTTCCATGTGTATGGTTTAAATGCTTATGATTTTCGCTTCATAGTATTAATTGTTTTAAATTCCTTTCACTATAAATATCATGTATTTATAGTAATTAAGAATTCTTATCACAATTAATCAAGCTTGGATTTGATGAGTTTATAAGTAAAAATATTTGATCTTATGTGATCCATTAAATTGCATACATAGGATGCTTAGAATTTTACACTTTAAAGCGAAGGAAAATCTATTTCTTGAAAATATATTTCATTAGTACGTTATTGTTAAATCTTGAGAAAGTAATAAGATTGATTTCTAAATTACTACTCTAAAATTGGAATTGATAAAGGAATAATTAGAAGTTTATGGATTAGTGGTGGTGGATTCCGATACCTTAGTATTTTCTCCCTATTATTCTCGCTTTAATTATTTGTATTTCGATATTGCATGTTTAGTATAAAAATCACTTCAACAAACAAACTTTGAGAAACTAGGTTAGTTTTAGATTAATTTGAGTTTAATTAAGTTCTCTTTAAAGCATTCCCTTGGGTTCGACCTCGTTCTTGCATAACCTAAACTACAATTGATTCGTGCACTTGCGAGTAATAATTTAAAACACATCAAGTTTTTGGCGCCGTTGCCGGGGAATCGCAACAGGAAATTAATTAAATTTAAGTTGATTTAATTCTTCTACTAGTTATTAAAAAAAAATAATAATAAAATAAAAATAGATTTTAGAAGCTATTGTTTTGCTTGAATATACTATTTCGAAATTTAAAAAAAAAAAAAAAAAAAAAAAAATCGAAACTACTGTAGCATTTCGGCTACTGTAGCAAAAATTTTAAAAAAAACTGTATAAATTTTTATTTATTTTTTTATTTTTAAGCTACTGTTTTGTTTAGAAAAAAAAAAATTTAAATTTTGTCTTTCTAATTATGATAGTACTGTAGTAAGGTAGTGTTTCTTCACTTTTGAATTTAGAGATTGTTTTTTTTTTAGTGATAAAAAAAAAAAAAAAAATTGAAAATTACTGTAGCAACTCGGCTATTGTAGCAGATTTTATTTCTTTTATTTTTTTTATTTTTTTATTTTAGTTATTTTCTTTATTCTTAGCTTAAGTTTAGAATTAGTGCTTGTTTATTGTTTTTATTTTTTTTGTTTGTTTTATTATTTGTTTTATTTTAATTAAGTAATTGATACTTTTTAATTTTATAGGTAGTATTTCATTTTCTTTGGAGATCGCCTTGAGTAAGTTTATCTCGGGATTTCTTTGTGTCATCTTCAATAACATTACTGCGGAATCCAGGTAAGTACTCCTATCTTTAGTAAATAATATATATATTTTTTAGATTAGGTGAAAATAGTTTTTATATAGGTGAAATTTTGCATGCTACCTTTAGGATAGAATAGAACTATGGAGTGTCCATAGTTCATCTGAGGATGGTGATGAAGAAATTGAGAGCATCCAGCAAGAATACTTTGTTAATAGGGATCTGGGCATAAAACCTTTAATTGTTGGGATGAACTTTGGTTGTGTTAATGATTTTAGGAAGGCATTAAGGGATCATGCTTTAAAAAATAGATATGACTTTAGGTTTAAGAAGAATGAATCTGCTAGGGTGACAACATATTGTGTGAATAATCGTGGTTGGAAAATACATGCATCAAAAATCACAGTCAGCTCAGGTATCATATCAAAACAGACAAACCAACTCAGGTATACTTGCTGATAAATACTTGAACAAATTTAGAATTGACCCGAATTGGAAATATGGCCTCATAAGGGATTCTATAAATGATGACTTTGAAGTGAGGGCAAGTAGGTTCCAGTTGTATAGGATGAAGGGGAAAACAATGGCAACAATAGAGGGCCATCATGAAGACCAGTTTAGCAAGGCCCACGAATATTGTGATTTGCTAAAGAGAACAAACCCTGGAAGTTTGTGTTATGTAGACACTGATTTTGATAAGGATGGGAATGAGAGGTTCAAAATGATATTTTTCTGTCTTGATGCAATGTGGAAGGGATTTAAAGAAGGTTGTATGAGTGCAATTGCAAGAGATGGGGATGACAGTTATTTTCCAATTGCTTGTGTTGTGGTTGAGACTGAAAATAAGGAGACATGGAAGTGGTTTTTGAATGAGCTCATGAGGATTATTGGGTATGCAAGTGCTCTAACCTTTATTTCATATAGACAAAAGGTACATTAAACTGTATTTTTAGTGTACTATTTATAATTTCAGTTTGAAACCATTATTAAACATGTTAATTTGAAATTGATTTAATGTTGTATTGCAGGGACTAATTGACTGTTTGCACAACTTGTGTGAGAACGGTGACCCTAGGTTCTGTGCCATACATATACATGAAAATTTTAGAAAAAATTAGGGTTATTTGGAACTAAAGGCTGAGGTTTGGGGAGTTGTTAATGCATACACTGAGGAGGAGTATGAGCAACATATGAATACAATCAAGAGGATGAACACAAATGCTCACAAATGGTTGGAAATTGTGCCTCATCATATGTGGTCAAGAAGTGGGTTCACAACAAAGTCTAAGTGTGATTTGAACTCCAATAATATGTGTAAGAGTTGGAATGGAACATTGAAGTATGCAAGGAGGAAGCCAATCATCTATATTTTTTAGATGATTAGAAGATATTTAATGAACAGGTTTGAGACTAGAAGAAATTGAATGGCAAGACATGATGGTATACTTTGTCCTAAGTTAGAGGAGGAGCTTGAGAAGACCAAGGTAAGGGTTAAGAGGTGTAAGGTGCATCCAGCTGGCTATCTTCCTTTTGAGGTGGGCAGTAGAGAGTTAAATGAGGTTGTGGATTTGGGGAACAAAATATGCAGTTGTAGAGAATGGGAAGTAAGAGGGGTCCCATGTGTTCATGCAATTTCATGCATTCTATTGAGGAGGGAAAATGTTAAGGACTATGTTGATCCCTATTATTACAAGGAGACATTTTTTAGGGCCTATGCTCTAGTGATCAAGCCATTGTCATTTAGGAAAATGGTAAAGGCGGATAAGGGTTTACTCTTACCACCAGAGGTCCATCCCCATGTTGGTATGCCCTAAATTAATAGGGTTAATGCACTAGGTGAAGGCAAAGACAAGAGGGTAAAGGCCAAGTTAAGATGCACAAAGTGTTTACAAGTTGGACACACCAAAAGAAAGTGCAAGAATGACCCTGCTCCACCTAGAGATAAAGGAAGAGGTGGTAGACCCCCATTGCCAAAAAGGGGCATCATGTTTGTTAGTAATAGAAGAGGTTCAGATGGTAGTGGTCCTAGTTCAAGTGGTGTCCAACATTCACATGAGGTGAGGCAACAATTTTTCAAATAATCCAATATTTTTAAAACATTTTGAGCATGTTAAAACTTGCAGGGTCCAATGGGAGAAACATTTGGAGCTTAAATGCCTGAAGTGCAAGCTACACAGGAATCAGTGAATAGGTATTTTTGGTTTTATTTGATTTTGCATTAAACTTGAAGTTTGCATTTTATTAATTACATGGTTGCATTTTGTTTGGTTTTAGGTATGAAGTTTGTGGGAACTCAAGATGTTAGGCCAAATGACAACCAATGAATATGATGCATTTTTTTGTTGTGAAGATTTGGGCCATTCTGTTTGGGTTTTTTATTGCTGTGATATAATGAACTTGTTTTGAATGACAGTGGTTGTAATGACAGTGTTTGTAATGAACTTGTTTGAAGTCATTGTGGTTGCAATGAACTTGTTATTTTGATAGTGGTTGTAATGAACTTGTTTGAAGTCATTGTGGTTGTAATGAACTGGGTTGTAATGCACTTGTTTTAAATGACAGAGGTTACACTTGGGCATTGAATTGCATTGTTTTGAATTGCGCCTGGGTGAGAGTCATATTCTGTGATTACCTTATTTTGAATTGTTGCACTTGGGCATTGAATCATAAAATTCTTGCAATTTGGGAACATCACCCTAAACAAAACACAAGTTCAAATTACATAACATCATCATATTACATTAGATTTTTTGGGAAAATCTGTGTATTCTTTCCCTTCAAAAATAATGCTAAAATTAGAACACAACAAACAAAAAGAAGCCCTTGGTAGAATTTTCCATTGCATTTCTTTTCCTTCTTTATTGCCATAAGTTCAACTTTTGTGTCTTGTAACTCCCTTTCCATCTATTTCAGCTTGTCCCCAAGTTCCCTTAAATTTTCAACAGATCTTCCTTTTGTTGGTTTCACTTCTTCTCCTTTTGTTTGTTTCAGTTGTGATATCAACCCATTCATGAATTTTTTTTAATGTGCAGACACATTCTCATCCTCCCACCTATAAAATTTGCATAAGTCCGCCACGAGATATTTTGGGAAAACCATAAAACCTTATTCCGGGATTTTTCTCAGTGTAAGATGTAGTTAGTTATGTTCTTAAATCACAATAATAATTAACCCCATTTTCACCTTGACCTCTATATTATGATGAACATCTAGACCCAAAAGAGGATGACATTTAAATCTGCAAACCCTAATTTAAACAAAAAAAAATGCAAGTAACTAACTTTATCAATTCAATGAACAAATGAGAATTATACAAAAATTAAAGAACTCAAATTCTAACAAAATTGATTGAAACCCTAACAAATATAACATAATGGATTAACATAATCTGGCTGAAAATAGTAAAAACACTAAATTAAAAAAAATAAAAATAAATTAGGGTGTGTATATATCAGTGTATACGTGTGTGTGTGTGTGTGTGTGTTCAAATTTGTGTCCATAGCTCTCTCTGTGTGTGTATCAGTGTATATGTGTATGTGTGTATCAGTGTGTGTGTGTGTGTGTGTGTGTATCAGTGTATACGTGTGTGTGTATATGTGTGTGTGTGTGTGTGTATATCAGTGTATGTATGTGTTTCGTATACCAGAGGAAGACATACCTAATTTGAAGCTTGATGAGGATAAGAGAGAAAAACAAAATGGAAGGAAAGAAACATTTGGGGAAAAAGAGAGGAAAATAGAGAGGAAGGGTATTTTGGGTATGCTTAAAGGGTATTTTCAGGTATTCATAAATATTTTCAGTCGTGTGCAGCTCACATGATCATTTGCCGAAAAATATGGCCAATCGGTGACCTATGGGGGGCAAGTCGCAGCATTGTTTGAATTGAGTGGATTTATACACATATTTGAATATTTTTGGGGGGTTTTCGCAACAAGTACTCCACCATTAGAGGTAAAACGCTCGCAACCCGTCGAGTGATTGAGCGAAAAGATAGAGGCAGAGACGAGAGGGAGATGGAGGCGTGCGATTTTTTAGGTTTCATTTACTCTCTCTCTCTCACTCACTATATATATATATAATATGTTAAAAAAACATATTAATATTTTCTATTTTAAATGATAGTTTTGATGGAGAAAGAGGGGTAGTGGAATTGAGTCAGCAAGTACATTAATATTGTTATTAGATTTTGATAAATAGATAATGGTTTTATATGCAAAATAGTTTTTGGTGGAGCCAGAAGGGCATGGTAAAGTATATATATACATATATATATATATATAATTAGTGATAATATTAATTTAATTTAGTCATCAAAATTATATTAATTTTAATAGCCCAATTAAATAACATAATTTAATATCTAATAAATTCTTTAATAGGTTACTAATATTATTTATTTTAATAAAAATAAAATATTTAAAATTATTAATCATTCACCACAAATAATATAAAAAATACAATCCACTAAAATAAATATACATACACTTATTTATTACACTTCTTCATTACCAAATTTATTCCACTAAAATAAATAAACATACACTTATCTATTACACTTCTTCATTACCAAATTTATTCCACAAATAATTCATGAGGTCTTTCCTGATATCCAAATTATTCTCCGTATTGCGAATTCTACCAAGTCGGGTAGAGATGTGTGCTGCAAAAAATGACGGATCTTGATTGTAGTGTGGAAGCGAGACTGATTCATCTGCTGGAGGTGTCCAGTTCAAAATGTTGGTATCCAGTTTGTCTTCTATTATCATATTGTGCAATATAATGCATGTTCTCATTATCTTGCTCAAATCTTATTTTTTCCAATAGTATATCGGTCCATGTGTTATAGCCCACCTTATCTGCAACATGCCAAATGCACGCTCAACCTCCTTCCTAACAACTTCTTGTCTCTGAGCAAATAAATTTTCTTTGGCAGTTGTTGGATGTGGAATAGTCTGCATCAAAGTTGCTCACTTCAAATAAATACCATCAGATAGATAATACCCCAATGTTCGTTGACGTCCATTCACCTCATAATTGACAGAAGACATTGTACCATTGATAATACGCTGGAATACTGGAGAATGATTGACATAATGGTTGGTGAAGATCCAATCACGGAGACGAATCAAAGTAAGTCCACCATGTGGCAACGAATTCACTCTCATTTTACTAGTCAATTGAGAGGTATATCCGAAAGAAATAGTAGTGCTATGATGAACCGCTTTTCAACATTTCAAGTAAAATTAAACAAATTTTCAGGATACTACAACAATGTTCGTGACAATCCAGCCAGCGACTACATTGATAAAGATATAGTAAGTTTTTATTATTAATTATAATAACAATTCATATTTATTCAATAATTATTAAAGTTTAAAAGTTGAATTTTATTTTTTCATTAACTATAGATGGAAACTACCAAACAACTATATAAATTACAAGAAGATCACGATTTTAAGTTTGAGCATTGTTGGTTCGTGCTTCGGGAGACACAAAAATGGCTCGTCCATTGCAATATTAAGAAGAAGTCAACTCAACACACAAAAAAAGGTAAGTATTATTGATTTGGATATTAAGGAGCCTGGTAATTTATTTGAATCGATACAACAATATCGGGTTCTTCGACTCTTGGTGTATCAATTTCAGGATCGATAAACCTTGGCGATGACGATCCACCAATAGATACTGATGAAGGTTTGTATATTTCCCGCCTCGCTGGACATAAAGCAATGAAGAATAGTAAGAAAAAAGAGCCATTTATGTTATCAACAATAAAAAATTTACTTGCAGAAGTGCAAGTTGTAGCAGAAGAGAGCAAGAGAACTAATGAACAAGACCATATCAGGCTTCAAATTCGCTTGGAGAGACAACGAACTAAACAAATGGAGATACAAACGAAAGTTAGGATGGCCCAAAAGGAGTACGAAAGAAATATAATGCTTCAAGATCCATCGAAGACTCCAAGAGAAGTATCAAAACTATGGATCATTGCACAACAAAAAGAAATTGCAAAAAATTTAACTCAAGAAACTAATGATGTGTAATATTTTTTTTTATCTAGCGAAAACATATGTAATGCATTTTATTTAATGTAATATTTGTTTTTTGTGTGTTGTAATGTCTTTTTATTTAATTTGATTATTTAATAAAAAATATGAATTATTATTTAATTTTTTTAAAGCAATGAAATTGCATGTGAATTATTTTTTTATAAAACCATGGTGATGTGGCTTGGCTAACAATGAATTTTTTTTACAAAGCAATGAAGTATGAAGTTGCATCATACCATGGGTTGGCTAGCTAAATTATCTAGCTAGACTTAATTGATGACATGGTTGGCTATATGTGCAAATAGCCAGCCAATTTAGGGTGTGTTCACTAACATGGAACGTTTCACGTTTCACGTTCTCACCTACCAAAAAATAGAAATAGAAATGATAATTATGTTTAATAAATTGTTTTTGTTTTCCAATAATGTGAAATGTTTCCCATGTTTCTCTTAAAAATGAGAAACATCAAAAAGATGTTCCACATATTTCACAACTGTACAAAGTGAAATGTTTTCCTTTACTATTGGCTTTTAATGCTTTTTCAGTTTGCAATTATTCTTTCCACCCACACATCTACCCCTCTGAATGAAACTCTCTCTCTATAGCTTCATTTATGTCTCTCTTCAACACCTCCATTACTGAAGCTTTGAATTCAATTTTCATGTCGCCCTTTCAAGTTCGTTTATCTAATCTGGGCATTTTCTTCATTTCTCTATCTTGTTTATAATTTTGAACCTGTTATAGGGTCGATTTATAGGGTATTTTTCAGTTTGGGTTCTATATTAAATTGGGTATTTAGGGTTTATTGTATTTTGTGCATATATAGAAATCTGAATTTGAATATTTTCAAGGGTTTTGATGAATTTTTGTTTATTATTATGTTTTCGGATACACTTGTGGTGTGAAAATGATGTTGTGTAATACATGATGAATTTGAATGTTGATTTTAAGCCACTGCTTTGCACCTTCTCCCCAAATTATCGTGGTCCCTTATAACTTGTTGGCAATACCTTTTCTTTCTATTTCTGAAATTCTTGAGCAGTAAATCAAACAAATCCAATTCCCTTGTGTGAAAAGAACAAGGACATAGTCTATCTCTAACAATATATGTTCATACACATATATATGAAATTTTGAGTTTCCTTTTTGTGGGAATATTTAGATGAGAATAGAATGAGAAGTTTTGACTTGCAATTGAGGAACAAGAAAGCCATAAAGTTCTATTGAGCTGCTCCAACAAAATACTCTGTAAGTGTCTCTCTCCCTCTCCAAAACTTTCAATGGAATCATGATTTGACCAACTCAAAACTTGAATATTATATATATATATATATATATATATATATTATAAGTAGTTCTTGTTTGGATGAATAAAGTTAGTTGTTTTGTGATACACTTAGTTGTCTGAAGAACAAATGTTTGTTTGACCTTGATGTTGAATTGGAGAAATATTGCAAGATACTACGCAACAGAATTCTCCCTCGATCTCAATCTCAATATAATTTAACAAAAATCAAAGAATTGTGTGAATTGCTTTTGGTTATGAGTAAGAAGGTCGGACACCCACAATATTTCCTAGTGAAACTTGAACACTCAATTCCCACTTGAGAATCCAATAGTAATTATGGGAGATGATCCACCAAAACGAGTTGGTATCTAATGCTTTCTTACATTTGATGTTAAATCAGAATGCTATCCATATTTAGTCAAGTATAATGCTTTGATGTCTGAAAGAGATTTGAATTACTTTCCTCATACTTACGATTTCTGTGTTATTTAATGTTGGCTTAATATGTCGTTTTAAAGAAGTTAGTATATTCCTGCAAGAATTTATCTTTATAATATATCTTGTGGATGCTAGTGCAATTGGTGTTATATACTTGAAATTTTATAATACTTTTTTTCCTCATTTGAATTTTTTTTTTTTTTTTGAAAGGACATTTGAATTATTTCTTCATACATTTTTTGTGCTTTTTTGGACTATAGATTGTTGTGCTGCATGTAATTTTAGGCATTACTGTTCTTTTTCACACACTGTTTTGGATTTTCATGGAAATGATTTTGTAGCAGAGCAATTAGTTGTGACTGCAGACTCCCCCAAAACAAGTTGTTTGTTAGTGTTCTTTGTGGTATCTTGTCGCCTCTTTTTTCCTTCTTAAACATTTGTGTTATAAGCGCAAGATGTTCGGATGGAATGGTCTTCTTTTTAGTGCATAGATTTTTGGTTTTCATAGTCAATAGCAGGACAAGAGAAATAAATGATAATTTTCTTGGAAATTGGTGCATTTGGGAAATAAATGTTTTGACTTTAATATTTTTTTGGTCTTAAAAATATTTATATTCGTGTTATAGTTTTTCATGGAAGAAAATGAGGTGATAGATAGTTTCATGGATTTAAATATTGAGCATGAAACTGAAGAAAATGAGGTGATGGATAGTGTGGCTGAAGGACTTTTATGGGATGACCAATCTGAAGAATGTTATATATTGTTGATGGAAGAGGAAAGAAAGAAAGGAAATAGAAAAACAACCACATTTTCCTCCGAACGTTGGACTAATTTAGTTAATGGAATAAGGATGTGGCCGAGAAGGAAAAATCGTACTTATGGGAAAAACTGCTTATTAAATAAATTTAATTGAGAGATAAACATAAGTGTTTCAAGAAATTTCTAGGCAATACTGGATCATCTTGGGATCCTATTTCTGGGCACGTGACATTAACTGAGGCGCAATGGAAGGAAATGGAAAAGGTTAGATTGAATTTATTATTATGTTTAATTTTATTAAATTTCAAATAAAAAATAATATATACATATATATAAATTATATTGCAGCAAATCAAGTTGACTAAGCGGTATCGAAAAAAAGGGTGCAAACACTATGACTTGCTTTGTAATTTATTTGGAGACACTTCTGCTAGTGGAGCTCGTGCATATCTTTCAACAAGGAGTCCTCTTATTACTTGTTTAAATGAGGATAGCGATGATGATAATGTTCATGAACATATTGGACAACAATTGCCACATGTGGATGTTGAGGTGGAGGCTAGTCCTCGTCAAAGTAGTCGATCTCCTTACCAACGAGCAACTAGAGATAGCTTTCAAAATAAAATATGTAATATCATGAGTGGACTTAGTGATCATATGAAGAGAAAAACTGATATTGCTATAGGTATTCTAGTAAAAAAGTTGATGAAGAAGGTGAGGTCATGGATGTTTTCTTGGCAGCATTGGATAGCATGGTTGGTATTGATGACGACTATTACAACAAGGCCCTAGACAAGTTTTACATGGATAATAGATGGGAAAAACTGTTTCTTAGGCTTTCAGAAGAAAGGAGATGGAGTTGGCTTTTGAAATTATAAGTCACTGTTAATTTGTATGCTTCTATATTTAGACTTCTATGTTATTTTGTTCATGTAAACTTATAAGTCACTGTTAATGTCCATGGGTTTTGTTATTTCCTTCATGGAGACTTCTTTGGTTATGTCATTTTATATAAAAATTATGTGACTTTTTGTGACAATGTTCAATTTCTCAGGTTTACGAAAATGGATCCACTCGAATTCTTGCGTACTTATAATAATGGTGATGATGATGAGGATGAACACATTTTAATTTTGTTTCTTTTATTACTGGATGAGTATATGGAACAATATATGAAACCTAGACCATGTAGGACTTCCATGCTTCAAGGTCATAATTATATTCAAGAAATACTTATTGGCCACCATGCTAGATGTTTTGAAATGTTTAGGGTGGAAGTTTATGTTTTCAAAAATTTATGCGAACGGTTGAAAGGGTTAGGATTAAGTGATTCCAAATACTTAAGCACTGAAGAGCAAGTTGAAATGTTCTTGTATACTCTTGCACACAATGAGAGAGTACGAGTAGTGGCAGAGAGATTTCAATATTCTACTGCTACAATATCCAAATATTTTCACAGATGCCTCTATTATGTATGTAAATTGGGACAAGAAATAATTCGACCACCAGATTTTAATGTCGTACCTCCTGAGATCCGCAACAATGAGAAGTTTTATCCATTTTTTCAAGTTCGTTTTTTAAAATATCCTTCTTTTTAATGTCTTTCTTTTTATATTGTTACTTGATTTGTATATGTATTTTAAATATAGAATTGTATTGGAGCAATTGATGGAACACACGTTCACGCACATATTGCATCATCTGAACAAATTCCTTATCGTGGAAGGATGTCTGATACAACACAAAATATCTTGGCCGTTTGTTCTTTTGACATGCGATTTACATATGTATTAGCTGGATGGGAAGGAAATGTAAATGACTCAAGAGTTCTAATGGAGACTATATTTAATCCTACTATGCAGTTTCCAATACCACCTGAAGGTAATGGTTTTACAGTATTATTATTTCTTTCTATTGATAATATATACTGACGTCTAATAATATTATGTGACAGGTAAGTACTACTTAGTTGATTCGGGATATGCTAATATGTCGACATTTTTAGCACCTTATCGTGGTATTCCATATCATTTGCAAGACTATATAGAAGGAGTAGAGGACAAGTTCGAGGTCCTAAAGAGTTATTCAACTATAGACATTCCTCACTTAGAAATGTCATTGAACGTTGTTTTGGGGTACTTAAGAAACGTTTCCCCATTCTGAAGTTAATGCCCAATTATGATGTCGAGGTACAAGCTCAAATCGTGGTTGCTTGTTGCACAATCCATAACTTTGTTCGGGATGAGGCTCGTTTAGATCGTTTGTTTGATGAGTATGAAAATGAGAATGTCGGACTTGAAGATGAAGGGTCAACTAGTACCTCAACACCTCAAATCCCAACAGATGTAAGAGTCACTCAAGATCAAATGTGAGCAATGAATGGAGTTCGTGATTCAATCTCAAATGTGTTGTGGAACAACTACCGAAGAGATTGATTCATATTATCATACATTTGGATATTATTTCATTTTGTAAACTTTAAAAATTAATGTTGATTAATCGTTAGAAGTTGCTTATTTAACTTATGATAGTTGAACTTAATAGTTTCTTTAATCTAATTTATTTTTTTATTCAAGTAAATGCTAAAATAAAAAATTACAAAAAAAAAATGTGAAACAAATGCATTTTACTAAACATAATTATTTGTTTCTGTTCCATAAATTATGAGAACATTTAGAATTAACAAACATCATTTCTGTTTTTCTGTTTCTCGTAAGAAGAACGTTTTTCTGTTTCTGTTCCTTTGAAAAACAGAAACGAAAAACGTTCCACGTTAATGAACACACCCTTAGCTAGCAACCATACCGTTGCTCTTATATGTCTCATTTATGTCATGCAGTATATATATATATTCATTTCTTATATTTTTGTTCCAAACAAATAAACAAAAAGAGATCGTATTTTAGATATTTTAACATATATAAGGTGAAGTCGAGTGTAATTTCGCTACAAGAATTCTTGAATTTGGTCACTAAGGGTGCGTTTGGAAAGCCTGTTTTTTGTATTTGTTTTCTGTCTTCAAATATAAAAATTGTTTTTGTATTTGTCTTTATTTTTTTCAGCAAAAAACTAAAAACAAAAAAGCGTTTGGATGAAAATTTGTATTGAAAAATAAAATGGCATTGGTGGGCGGCGGTGATTGGCGGCGGCGGGCGGAGGTGGCGCCGGCGCCCGGAGGTGGTAGGGGCCGACGACGGCGACCGGTGGTGGGGGGTGGTGGTGGTAGGTGGCGGCGGCAGTGGGGGCGGTGGCGGAAGTGGTACCCTAAACAGTGAAAAAACTCAAAAAACAACTAAAAGTTGTATTTGGTGTTTTCACCACTTTTACACAGTATTCACAGAAAACAGTTTTCTTGGGGAAAAAAAAGTGAACAGTAACCGCGTTTGCCAAACGTGTTTTTTTTTTAACTGGGTGAACAGTAAAAAAACAAAAATTGTTTTCTCCGTATCCAAATGGACCCTAAGTTTTTCTTTTATTAAAAATGTAAATTTAGCTTAGAAATAACCTTTTAACACATAAATATTATATTTTTTTTATTGCGAAATAAAATTCTTCAAGAACTTGTTAAATGATCATTAACCACAAATATAAAATTTATGACAAGTTCGTGGCTTCAAACCAGTGAATAATTGTATTTATGGGTTAAAAGGTTTAGTATTTGTGCAAAAAATACTTTTATTCATTTTTTTTTCTTTTCTATTTCATTTTTGAGTTTTTTCATTGCATTCAAATATTAATTCGCTTGATTATATTTAATCAACCGAACTAAATAAAAATAGGGTGCATAAACATAGCTTCTTTTTTCTGATTATTATTATTTGTCCACACCAACTAATTATCAAATTTTAGATCAATGATAAATTCTGCTAGCTAGCTATATTGATATAGGATTAACCCCTCTTGAGTGAGCAAGTGTGCACCTTTCGGCAAAGGTTAGCGCCATCTTATATCTAGCAGTCTCAAAATGTGTTGTTCATAAATATTTATTTTGTAGTTAAATTTTTTTCGTGTAGTTTAACTCAAAACAATTTCGAATCGAATCAATTATTCACATGTTAAAAGGTTGGTATTTGTATCAAAAAGTATTTTAACTACCAATTTCTTTTGATGCTAAAATTTTTGTGTTCAAATTTAAAATTTATTGCAGTATGAGTGTAGATGTAAAAATATCACCGTAGTAATACAATTAAATATAATTTTAATCAAGTAGTTGTATGATCAGTATTAATCTAATTTTTTTTAGGAGTTTCTATGCTAATTATAAGAGTAAGATAGTCCAAAGTTTTGAGATGTTGGTTTAACTATACCTAGAGTAAAATGTAATATGATCATGTTAATAAGATTTTTAATAATTTTATACCCTTGAATTTACATTTTAATGATAATTTTAAAAAGACAAAATAAAGGAACAATTTGTACATAATTTACAGAAATTCAGGGAGGCCAGTGTAATTTATTAGAAAATAATTGGCGATACCATGCAACGACGTCGCATAAGAGCGTGTTATCTCTTGTTCTGCCAAATCACTTCACACACACACAGTTCACAGAAGCTCAACAAAAATGGCCTCTCTTCTTCCTCCTTCAAAATTCAGTACAGTCCTTTTCAACGATCAACGGTTCGCGCCAATTTGGACCGCCAAGACCTGCCCCTCACGGTTCACGTGCTCGTCGTCCGGTCAGACCGGGTTCTTCACTCGCCTCGGGCGGTTAATCAAGGAAAAGGCCAAGAGCGACGTCGAGAAGGTCTTCTCCGGCTTCTCCAAGACCCGCGAAAACCTCGCCGTCGTCGACGAGCTCCTCCTCTACTGGAACCTCAACGATACCGACCGCGTCCTCGACGATCTAGAAGAGGTATGTCTGTTTGTTTCCCGAGAAAATGCATTTTTTCCTACGCACTTTTCGCTCCAAATTTGAGCCTAAAGAAAATCTTAGAACTTGTTTTGATTTAATTTTTTTTCTTTTCTCAACATTGCACTTAACTGATCCTCAATTTTAGAAACACACAGACATATGTATGTGTATAGCAGTGTCAAAATTGAAGCACACACTGTAGAATCAAGTGGATTGTGAAAATTTTAAGTGATGTGAATTCGTGTTTGTGTTTGTATTTATGTTCATACACATATATAAATTATATATATATATATATATATATATATATACATGTCTGTGTAATATACACAGTATTGAATATTCTGAGCAACATGAGTGTCAAATTGAAGGAGTTACTTATGAAAAAAGAGAGGAGATACTGTAGAAACAGGTGAAATGTGAATTCAGCTATTGTCGATGTGTGTGTAGAAATCACAATGTATATTCTCAGAAACATGAGTTTCAAATTGAAGTAGATGCTGAACGTAAAAATTGATCTCTATGTGAATTTGTGTTTGAGATTGTGTAATATATATATACATATATGTATAATGTATATCCTCGGTCCTCGGCAATATGAGTGTCAAATTGGAGGAGATACTGTACAAACAACTGGAATGTGAAATTTAAGTTTATGTGAATTGGTGTTTGTCTCTGTGTGTAATAATGTATATTGTTAGCAATTCAGTGAAAACTAAAATAGATACAATAGAATCAAATGGAATGTGAAATTTATGTTTTTATGTCTTGTACTGGTATTTATAATAGTAATGTATATATAAAAAACATGAGTATCAAATTGAAGATAGAAACAAGTGGAATGTGAAATTTATATTTTTTGTGAATTTGTGAGTGTATATATATAATTATATTGTATTTATCAGAAACACGAGTGTCACCTTGAAGGAGATACTGTAGAAACAAGTGGAAGGAATTTAAGTTTTTGTGAATTTGTGTGCGCGCGTGTGTGTGTATTATAGCGTATACTCTCATGAAGAGTGTCCAATGGAAGGAGAGACTGCAGAAGTTAGTGGAATATGAAATTTAAGCTTTTGTGTATTGGTGAGGTTTTGTTGGATTTTGAAGGCGAGAGCGTTGAGAATTTGGGGGTTTCTTTGTTTCAGGCTTTGTTGGTGTCTGATTTTGGGCCCAAGATCACGATTAAGATTGTGGAGAGTTTGCGGGAAGATATATATGCTGGGAAGCTCAAATCAGGGAGCGAGATAAAGGTATAGTTTTGATGTATGTTATTCTTGCACTATATTTGGCTGTTCAGCTCTTTAACTTCATTATCAGAAATGAAGTGGTGTTAGATTCATTTGACTGTCGGCTATAACAAGTTAAAAAGTATTCGTAGATCTGATATTCAAAACTAAAATAGTTTTTAAAGCAATCACAGATTGGTGTTGGACAATGTTATGCTAATGTATTCATTGTAGGATGCGTTGAAGAGGAGTGTGTTGGATTTGTTCGATAAGATAGGGAACAAAACAGAGCTTAAACTTGGATTCAGGTTTGAGATATTGAAAATTTCAGGTTTTGAAACTGTTCATTTGTTTATTGTGCTAATTGTGGATCGGCTTTTAATCGGAGCATATACTGGTTCATTTATTGTTATACTATTAGGAAACCTGCTGTGATAATGATTGTTGGCGTCAATGGAGGCGGGAAAACGACATCACTTGGTAAGGAAAAATGAATTGTTAACAGATCATATGTAACGTAGCATGCATTTGGAAAGTAAATGGTTCTCTTTTCATATAACATCTTTAAATTGGAAGGGATTTTATTAGTGGAGAGGAAAAAGAGAGAATTAGGTTTCTCTAAAAAAACTTATAGAGCTAAAGAGATCGAGGAGGGTGGTCATATGCTAGCTGGTGGTAACTCAGTTTTATAAATAAACCTGTCTCCAACTTAAAGTTGGAAGCAAGTAGAGCTATCTCCTTTCAAAAAGTAAACTTAAATTAAACTGCATCTCAATAATCTGAAGATAACGAATGTTATGTATAACAATAAGCAAGAAAGCAATGTTAGGGAAACGTTAAGGGCCTTTGTATCATGCTGGACATGATACCATACTAAAGTGTATTTCAATGAAATTGTAACGTGAAATTAATATTTACACCAAATACTTTTTATTTTTTCTTTAGAAAGTTGAAATATAAAAACATTATATATCAAAGCAGATTGAGATATGTGTTGA
Organism: Cornus suecica; assembly: GCA_963922005.1. NCBI lineage: Eukaryota > Viridiplantae > Streptophyta > Magnoliopsida > Cornales > Cornaceae > Cornus > Cornus suecica. The sequence continues at coordinate 2,681,176 of OY998247.1, read as the reverse complement.
CTACCCAACTACTCATAAAAGTTTAAGTTGGTAAAGAGGATGTAGCTTAAGTTTTATATCCTTAAACATGCCCCTCACGTGTGGACATTCTTTTTGGTCCAACACGGTAACAATTTTTTATGTGGGTGACAATGAGGTTTGAATACAAGATTTCTTACCCTATACCATGTTGAGTACCCAACTACTCTAAAAGTTTAAACCGTTAGAGAGGGTGTAACTTCAGTATTTATATCCTTCAACGGTATGAACCTTTTGTTGATCTCAACTGTTGCTTTTTTTTTGTTTTGTTTTTTTGGGTGAAGTAAATGGTCTCCCTCCCTCCCTCTCTCTCTCTCTCTCTCTCTCACACACACACACACACACACACACACACACAAATGCCTACTATAAGGATTGAACCCCTCACTCCCCTTTTAACGGAGGAGAGCTCATACTGGCTGGCTAGTGGCTCATTGATGTTGAAGAGTGAAGAAATGACCATACCTGTTAAACTTTTCAAATGTGCAGGAAAGCTGGCCCATAGGTTGAAGAAGGAAGGAGCTAAGGTGAGACTTGTTATTCTGGCATTTTTTTTATATTGCGTTGCGCTTCCATGAATCCGAGCTCAACGATTTACTAGAAATGGAAACTGAAAGTTTGAATATTTTGTTATGAACCCCTGTTTGAGTTTTAACATGTTTTTGACAGTTAAAAGACGTAAATATATTGAAGTTATAAATCAGGGTGAGAGTAATTATTGATTTTTCAGCTTTTCTAATAATGTCATGGATAATGCTAGTCAGTTACAAAGGTTTAGGTGGTTGAAATCCATTAGAGAACTGTAAATAGTCTAACATATTTAGTGCTTTTCATTTGCTCTTCATATCTGTGTGCCCAAGGATTTATTTTTCTGTGCAAACTCAAGGGGAAATCATATATTTTCTGTAAGAATTGGTAATGACAAACTAGATGCTGTTCTTCTAGGCTGCGTGTGGATCATTCTGAAACTGGACTGATCCAGCTGAACCATATGCCATTTTGTTTTCGTGTTATTAAAGTCTATATATATGCACGTGTATATGCATACATGTTCTAAACAAGATGTTGAGAATAACCTAGTAAAGTTACTTTATTTCCAAGTTATAATTGTGTTCAATCACTCACTGAAAAAATAGAACGAAAATATTGTGGTGAATAGACCCTTCCTAATGACCCTGCCTAATAACTGAGAGCTAGTAGACCAATTTTTGCTGTCAAATTTAGTAGTAAAGATTACATCAGCTGGTATCAGTAAAGAAAGTCCCTTTCTACAATGGTCCTGGAAATGAGCTTTTCATTTCACTCGGGATCAATACCAATGACGAGCTAATTATGTTGGCTTGGTTGGTTGATTTGCTCTAAGATCGTGAAAATTAGTTTTGTCTGAATTGATCTTCCAGGGTGGTGAAATGAAACTTAGAACTGTCGTAGTGGCCGCTATCAATCGTTTCAAAAATAGAAGTAGGTCTGACATACAAATGCATGTATATAAAGTCTTTTACACAAGGTAATATCATGTATATCTGTATGGCAGTACTCTAATATTTCTTCATTTTTTTCCCATTATGCCAGGTTTTGATGGCAGCTGGTGATACATTTAGAGCAGCCGCGAGTGATCAGCTGGAGATTTGGGCTGAAAGAACAGGGTGTGAGATTGTTGTGGCTGAAAAAGAGAAGGCAAAAGCATCATCAGGTAGACATTTAAACTCATAAATCCTCCGGCATCTCTTTTCTATAATCAGATCGCCCCTAGTCGTATGAATGACTCTGGACTACTAACACATAATCTTGAAGTTCTTTCTGAATAGTTATTTCACAGGCTGTGAAAAGAGGGAAACAGCAAGGTTTTGACATCGTTTTGTGTGACACATCAGGACGTAAGCATGTAGATATTTTGTGTTGCTGCTTTGTCTTATGGTTCTTTAGGTGGTAAGTCAGCAAGACCATTTTTTTCTTTCTTCAGGTCTCCATACTAACTACAGCCTGATGGAAGACTTGGTTGCATCCAAGAAAGCAATCAGTAAAGTTATTCCTGGTGCACCTAATGTAAGCGTAACTGTTTGGGACCTTTCTCTTTTATCTTTTAGGAAAGATGTAATATATTTTCATCTTCTGTTAGTGCAATGAATTTAGAGTTGAAAAATCAGCTTTCCAAGGTCAGTCCACTTGGCCACCATGCTCTTTTTAAAAGGCACTTGACCTCCTTTATTGTGAATGTATGCTATTATTTTCCAAGGCCAATCCACTCGGTCACTATCCTATATATTCTATGACATTGTCAAATTTCTAAATTTTCCTTCATGATATGACATATCTAGATTTATCTGCAATTATTTACCACGCTTGCAGGAGATCCTGCTAGTTCTGGATGGAACAACTGGTTTGAATATGCTTCCACAAGCAAGGGAATTCAATGAAGTAAGTGAAATTTAGGATAGTGGCATACCACCACCACCACCACCACCACCACCACCACCACCACTGCTATTGTTTGCTTCTTTCACTCATTCCACTAGCACCAGCATGACAACTCCCTTCATCACATGCATTAACACCACCCAGTGCAGTGCAATAACATCATGAGATTTCATTTGCTGGAGTTGCTAATTATTTTAAAACCGCCAACATGAGTTCTGATATAATGTTATTTATTCATTTCCATACACAATGATGGAGTGTGTATCTTCTTGACTGAAACTTCTATTGCAGGTCGTTGGAATAACAGGTTTGATTTTGACAAAACTCGATGGTTCTGCTAGAGGTGGTTGTGTGGTATAGTTGCAATCTTTCCAAGCACTCTTTAGGTTCATTCATTTTGTACCTCAAATGTTGATGCACATTTTTTCCCCTTACAACTTTCTTGACTTGGGGAATTACATGGTTCTGCAATTTCTGCTTGCAGGTTAGTGTGGTTGATGAGCTTGGGATCCCTGTAAAGTTTGTGGGTGTCGGTGAAGGAGTAGAAGACCTCCAACCATTCAATGCAGAGGAATTTGTTAATGCCATATTTTCATAAGGCTTAAAGAACTGGTCAGTATCTACGCACATTTTATCCAGTTATTCTCGTTTACTCCCAAATACTGTGACCGACAAATTATGGTGTACTTACATATCTGCTGACCCTTTCGAGTAAACTCTGCTTCAGCTTCTTTTAGATCTAAAGTTTGCTCAATCTTGTGATTGTTACACTGAAATGTAAATGAGTGAAAAAAATGTACCAATTGTTACACTAATAAGCTAGAATATATATTCAAGATTATCTAGCATACTAATCAATTTTCTTTGATAAATTAAGTAGCTTAATGGTTAACTATATACTCTGCATTGTGACCGTAAATAATGGACATCCTATTGAATAGAGGAGGCCTCCTGCTCTCATCAGGAGGTGATATTCACCAAGAATGCAATTTTCGAACTTCCTGAAGTAATAGAACAGTAAATTCTAGTTCTACGAATCACAAATTATTGAAAATTTTCTCTCGCTGGCTCTTGTTCAACAGGTTCCTCTATACAATGCAGCAGTTCTTAGCGGAACAGAAGCAAGCCCATCCACATGAGACGTGGATGATATCCGATGAAAGATGATTATTCAATAGAGATCAGCAACTCTGTGCAGCTGTACTGCGAACGCGTGCTGATACAAACTGATTAGATATTCTTACATCCTGCAGGTTACTTGCTCTAGTTCAGTCTGTACCAAAATTATTATTTTTCTTTATCTTCATATTAGCTGGTGGTAGTGGTAAACACTAGAGATAAATCAAATGATGATCTCATTCCCTGTTGATCAGCTTGTTGCTGACAATATGTAAGAAACTCACAAACTCATCCATTTTGAAATGAACAATATCAAGTTATGCATTACTTGATCAATTGCTTATTTTGGAGATATAGATTTCTCTCCCTTCCTGATGTTTCTGTTTTGGTCCTTTTGGATCTCCTCAGTAGCTGGAATCATTTGCTTAGAAAATGTCTTGGTGAACATAATTACAGGTACACTTTCTTGGTGGTTCTGGAGAACAGCCTTAGCAGTTGCAATCAGTTGATGTTCGCAATCTTATTGGTGACAACCAGAGTTAAAATTCGGTAATCACATAGAACCTGTAGCATTCTTTCACTCCGTCCAAGCAATTCCAATTCTGCTGCTAGTTACATCACCATTATCAGACCGTAAACATCGGAAATAATTACTTTAAAAGATGTCGTGGTCTTGAATTGTTTTACTATTACATCAACTAAATTCTTATTACTATATACAACTTAAAATGGCATTTCTCTAATACAGCACACAATTTTTCTTCTCTCAAATCAAAGCAGTTGGTCACATTTTTCCCATGCCTCTTTATCACATTGTCAACTTCCCAATGCACCTGTTCATGGAACAAAGTTGTTTCAGTAAGAGAGTTTAAAGTGATGTTGATACTGCAGATATGATTAAATCACGTCATAAATTCATAACAGAGTAAAATCAACAAAATTTTGAGTTGGTAAAAATTTGAAGTTACTTTAATCAAGTTCTTTTACCCCCTAAAAGATGATGTTCGAACTGTAAATACAAGCTCAATGAGGAAATTTAAATATAATGATGCTTATTAATTTCTAATGTAAGCAGAGCTACTTCTAACACAAATGGTCTTATCTAATGGTGCTTCCTTGCCTTTCAAATGAGAAGGTCAAGGATTCAAGCCCCACTAGGGGAATATATTCTTCGTGTAGATTTTACTACACAGCAATTACTGAAAACAATTTTCTTTAGTGAAAAAAATAGAATAAAATAAAGGGTTAATTTTAGTAAACCCCCCTATACTATTGAATTTAATCAACTAACCCCTCCTATAACCGGATTGCCCCATATACTTCCAATTTCATCACCTTGCCCCCCCACCCTCATATTTCAGTCAAAATACCTAAACTAGCCTGAAATATATGTATTTGTTTCGAAATAAATATATATTTTCCATAAATATATATATATATATATATATATATATATTCTGAAATATATACATTGAGGATATTTTAGTTATTTTGATTGAAATATGAGGGTGGGGGGCAAGGTGATGAAATTGGAAAGTATAGGGGGCAATCCAAACATAGGAGGGGTTAGTTGATTAAATTCAATAGTATAAGGGGGTTTAGTGAAATTAACCCTAAAATAAAAGAGAAACCAATGTGAGGACTAATTTAATAAGGTAAATAGCCTAGTTGACCAAAAGTACGAACAGTGAACTAATGCTTAAGGTTTACAAAAGTATCAGTCCCACCCTACAAAGGTTAATAAATAGCACACTCAATCAGCCTCAAAGTTCAAATCCTCTGCAATCCTCAGCATCAAATAACACTTTGTCAAGGTCACCTACCCTGATACTTCTATTGCACAGCCAAAAAAATTCTGGGATGTAACATTCCCAGTTGATTCTAAACCTAGGTGTTAGCATTGCAAGACACAACGATGGAGAGGGATAGATACATAGACACAACATCAATAAGGGCATCAGGCATGTCAATAGCCAAACATAATGGCTATGACATATATTATGGCTAGTCATCTCAGCATTTGAGCTGATGTGGCTAGTTAACATATATATCGCTAATCATGGTGCATGGTATGGTGTTGGGAGGGTGAGTGAAATTGTAATTTTTATAATGTATTTATTGAATTAATTAATTGTATATATTTCTTCAACAAGTATTTTTAATACATTTTTTGACTTTTTAATACACTTGTGGGGCTCATTCCATCTCTTTTGTTTCTTTTAAACATGTGGGGATGCTGGCCAAAAGAGTGGTCAAATTTGGCCAGCTCTATAGCCATTCAGCCAATGGGCCCCCACTGATAGCCACTCACACACCAACCCACCCCACTCAACCTCACCAATTGGCCACCCAATGATGCGTACCCCTATCCTGCAACAACCAAAAGTTAGTGTATGATGGTTCTCTTGCATCCGTATGGCTCCACAAAATTGGCTAGCTATCCATGATAATTTGGCCATCCATGTCATCATTTTTAGCTAGGTTGTGTTTGGCTAGGCTTGGTTGGTGGTGTGCTGTTTGACAATTCTTACTACTTTGAATTTCTTTATTAAAAGTGGGTCATCTTTTCTCTCTCTAAAAACTATGCAAATCAATATTAAAAGGCTCTTTCCTTTTTTTTCTCCCACATTCTCTCTTTCTATCCTACATGGCTTGCCAACACACTAGCCAAATTTGGCTAGCCTCCTTGCCAGTCAAGGAGTGGGGCCCACTTGCGGCCAATCCCACTCCAACCCATTTGGCTAACTATAGCACCTCCCAGCTAGCTAAATTTTGCCCCATACCGGATGCTCTTAGGGCATCCAGTATGCTACTGGCCAAATTCAATGGCTAAATCTTATGTTTTGGCTAGCCACATAAGCATGAAAGATAATTTGGCTAGTTGGAACTTACGATACTTGGTATGGTTAGCCAATTCATTATTAATACATATGCTCCCCTCTCTTTCTCTCTGTCACTGGCCCCACTTCATTTGCCCCTCTCTCTCTCTCTTCTTTTTATTTATTTTATGTTGTTGCCCCCCACTACACTAGCTAAATGAATTGCCAGCTTCCTTGTCAGCCTCTATGTAGGCCCCACATATGGTGAGCCCTATACCAAACACTCACACTAGCTAAAGGACAATCAAGTTAGCTAAATTTATGTCCATAACTGATGCCCCTTAGAGCATTCGGTATAGGGCAATATTTAGCTAGCCGAGAGGTGTCATAGCCAACCAAATGGGTTGGAGTGGGCTGGCCACAAGTGGGCCCCACTCCTTGGCTGGCAAGGAAGCCCCACTCCTTGGCTGGCAAGGAAGCTAGCCAAATTTGGCTAGTGTGTTGGCGAGCCATGTAGGATAGAAAGAGAGAATGTGGGAGAGAAAAGAGGAAATGACCTTTTAATATTGTTCTGCATAGTTTTTAGAGAGAAAAAAGATGGCCCACTTTTAATAAATAAATTCAAAGTTGCAAAAATTGTCAAACACCACACTACCAACCAAGCTTAGCCAAACACAACCTAATTAAAAATGATGACATGGCTGGCCAAATTATCATGGATAGCTAGCCAATTTTGTGGAGCCATACCGGATGCTCTTAGGGATGGAACCTTGCTTGGCCAGCTGGCGAGGTGTGTGGCTAGTGGAGTGGGTTGGTGTGGGAGTGGCTACCAGTGGGGTTAATTGGCTGAATGGCTGGCCAAGGGCCCCCCCACAAGTGTTTAAAAAAAAACAAAATAGTTAGAATGGGTCCCACGAGTGTATTAAAACTCAAAAAAATGTATTCGAAAGTCAAAAAGAGATGGAATAGACCCCACAATTTCACTCACCTTCTCAACGCACAATGACTAGCCATATATTTTAACTAGCCACATCAGCTCACATGTTGAGGTGGCTAGCCATAATATATGGCATAGCCATCATGTTTGGCTATTGCCAAACCTGATGCCCTTAGCAGGTTATGTGAAATAACTATCAAGGGGCGGTTCTAGCGCTAAAGGTTGCTTCCAGTATATTTCTCCTCCACTAAGAGAATACCATAATAAGCTACCAAAACACTATGACACCTCAGAATGTCTACATTATCAGGTGTACCCAAAATTCTACACAGACTGAACCTCCTCCTTAAGAAGGGAAGCAGAACTTGAAATTCAGACCTCTTTCGTCTGTTCCCTCTTACTTTCAGTTACGAACCAGACTGAACCTCATTATAGGGAGTATTTATTCAATGCCAGTACGTTATGAATGCATAAAACATCTATAGTTGACATGTCGCAAGTAGAAGATTCAGTTATAAAAACAGTTCCATAGAGAAAAAAATTGCATCCATTTTTTAATCAAATATCTTCCTTTACAGTTTAATAGCAACTTTTAAGAAATATTATGCATTCTAAGTAGAAATAAATGCTTGGCTATAGGATATTTAGATACCAGATCCTTAGCGCCTCATATGGGCAGCATACTTGGTAATGGATGTCAAATAAAGTTGAACTAATAATGGTTACGAGTAATTAACTAATTTGTAAGCAGCATGTTCCAAAGACAAGTATACATACCAAGAAGCCGTGATTAACATAATAAATAAAAGGGCCCTTCACAAACTTGCAACAGGCAGGTTATAGAAAGTAGCACGAGAAGTGTACGTTAACTTCTTAGATTCCTTTAGTCTGAACGCAACTTCAGTTACAGTCAAGTTTCTTCCAGACCTTACTACAGAACCATCAAGTATTAATTCCGCCTGTAAATGATAGAAAACAGCCAATTCAGGAAGAGCAATTAGGAAATTATACTAGTAACAATTCTAATGCAGTCAAAGTCATGAATGAATATGAGGCTAAACCACTCACACCATACAACCTCAGATTGGTATTTTTCTTGTAATTGCATCACCTTAAACTTAAATCAAGCTACTCATCCATGTTCGCAAATTTATGGGTCCCACTAAGCAAAATTAAACCAATAAACCTGTAGCTCTCTGAAATGCATTAATTTCTTATTACCATTTTTGTTGGATTGCCACTCATCCATTGTAAGATCAATCTCAGTTACACTATTCTTTATAGATGCCTCGTGATAATTAACTTACTTCAAAGCACAGATAGCCTTAAGGTTTACAATTATAAAACACATAATCGGAGCACCTATTCGCTTCAAAAATCATGCCAAAACTATATGGAAAAGCCTAAATGAAGCACTCCTTAAACATAAATATAAAAACAGAGAACTTCATTGTGTTGCTCTTGCCAAATAACTTCCACAATATAGGTAAAAGATATATGAGGTCAAACTTTACTTGAAATTTTACTTCACTAACACTAGGGTTGAGGAGAACTTCATTATCGTCCTCATCAACCTTGCATTTATCCCCTACTAACGGGATTGGCCACAGAGATTCTCTTTTGCTATGCGAGGATTGAGGAGAACAAATAGATTAATTTAAAACTCCTAAGAAGATAAATCAATGTAATTTGTACTGGGGGAGTAGGGGACTCACATTTTCTGGAGCGGCAGCAAGATAGGATATGCTCAATTCTCCAAGAAATATCTCCTTTTCTTTGCCCACAACAGTTCTAGCACAAGCAATCGACACCATCTCTGCCAAAGCTGCAACAGCAGCTCCATGCACTCCACCATAAAAATTCTACAAAACCCGTAAACGGTAACATCAAACTTCCATTTGCTTCACAAATATAAATATAATATAAATATGATTGGTAAATAAATACTGAATAAAATCAACATCATTCTTCTCCTTGAGTTATTCTTGTTAGAAGAAAAAGCAATTATATACTCAATTCAACTACGCCACATGGTGATAGAATCTGAGTTTTAATCAGCTCAGTCAGTTTGCTAAAACAAATGTAGAGAAAAAAACTAAATACACAAATCTGTTCTCGGCATTCAGTAAGGAGTCATCTCCTATGATTTAAGATTCAAACTTAAACAGAATATCACTGAAAATTTCCATCTTTTCCCCTCTTTAATGCTATCTAATCTAAAGAAAAATCATACAGTTTCATATCCTCATTTTCATTCCCTTTTCTAAGTATCAAAAACTTATAATTCAATCCCCTCACCTAACATTTTCAGAGCAAACGAAACAGCAGCCAAGGCAACATCAAACACCAAGATTCAAAAAATTTCCCACTAAATACGAAATTTACGAGTTATTCAAAGGGAAACAAATGATAAACTCGATTGATACTAATTTACTCGAACTTTCTCAGCAACCAAACCGCAGCCAATGCAACATCAAACACCAAAATTCAGAAATTTCCCACTAATTACGAAATTTAAGAGCTATTCAGCTGAGTGAGATAAATTTTCTCGAACTTTCTTAGCAACCAAACAGAAGCCAAGGCAATATCAAACACCAAAATTCAAAAAATTCCCACTAATTACGAAATTTCTAATTATTCAAACGGAGAAAAATGAAAACCTCGAATCATTTTAATTTTCTCGAACTTTCTCGGCAACCAAACAGAACTTGAAATAAAAAAAATAATTTGAGATCTGGTTTTTGAGATTGAATTACCATAATGGCGGGCTTGACGGAGACGATACATGAGATCCGGCCACGCTGGATACGGTGGACCTTCAAGAAGCTTCCGATCAAAGTGGAGTACAATTGCTTTGTATCGTAACGGTGTGGAATGTGTTTGCCCACTCCGACGTCTTTGAAGAACTCGAGGACCACAGTTTTATCTTGTGAAGAGGCTTCGCCGGAAATGGTGGCGGCGGGAAAATCTCGATTCGGACCACCGCCGGAGCTTTTATCTCCTTCCATTTTCTAGGTTTGGGGAAGCTAGCACATACAACTATTCTACTTTCGGACCCCCTTTTAGAAGTGTGGATTATTTGGCAAATGCTACTAAGTCCTAGCCACCAATAAGGCCATAAGTATTATTTTTTAGATTCCTTTCCATTTAATTCTTAAATTTTTAATTGTTTTTATCTATACCCTTAGTAAATTAGTTTTGATAATAAATTGATTCAATATTTCATACATACTTTAATTTTTTTATAACTTTTAATTATTGAAAATATTATATTACGAATTAATCTAATAAACTTGAATGCATATATAACACCTTTAGTAAAAATATTATAAATTACTATATATAAAAATAATTAAATAAATTTTCATTCAATTTTTATAGTTTAATGTAAGTATCCATGTAAATTTTAAATTTAGTTTAATATCTTTCATATAATTTGATAAGAGTTGGATTATTTAGAAAGTCTTACTTTTGGTATTCTTGTTCCATGTAAATTCTAAATCACTACATAATTCATTTACACCCTTATCAAATTACATAAAAGTTATTGAGCTAAATATAAAATTTTAATTCAACTTTATATATAGTAATTTATTATTATTTTTACTAAAGTTGTTCGTTGTTACGCATTAAAGTTTATTAAATTAAATAAATTGTTATTTAAATTAGTACTATAATATTCGTAACTGAAACTTATAAAAAATAAACTATGTATTAATTATTGAATAAATTTATTTTCAAAACTAATTTACTAAGGGTATAGATAAAAAATAAAAAATAAAAGAATTTATGGAAAGAAATATCAAAAGTAGAACTTATTGGTTCAAAAAGAAATATTTTAGGACTTCAAAAGTAGGATTTATTGGCCCAAAAAAATTTATTTTAGGACTCATTTGTCTTTTGGTATAAAAAATATGACTTAAAAGGAATTTTTCCTTATTTTTTATATTCTTACTTAAACTTCCTAAAATGTATTATTTATTAGAATCTTTTGTTAGTTGATTGACCAACGAATTTTGCTGATGGAAATATGAAAATGTGCTCATTTTGCCCTTAAAATGGATGTAATAATAAATTTTATTATAAAATGATTAAGAGCAATAATATTGTTTCACGGACTTCCTTGTGGGTAAAAATATGAAAAAGAAAGGAGATCTAAATGAAATATAAACAAACATTAGAGAATCTAGGTTATATTAGTACTTATATATATATTCATATATAAATATTATTGAGGCATATTAAGGCTAGTGTTTAATATTCACTGATATCGCAAATCATAATATCAAACCACTTGGTAGTAGAAAGAGATCAAATTAATAAGAACTAAATTCATTTACAAGTCATTAAATTAATCAATACTTTCATCATATCCTTTTAGATTTGTGTATAGATTCTTTACTTACTTTTTCAGACACCCATCCTTTTATCCCATAATAATATCACTTCCAAAAGTTATCTAACATATAATACCATAGAAAAATTAAATTTTGATACCCAAAGTGCCTCCTCTTGTAATATATACAAACTTACTTAAAGTACTTTTCTCACACTAGACCGCTGCAAAATTGAGACCGACCAAAACGAACAAGTGCAACACCAAGGTTTGAGAGTGTTTGGTTTCATGTTTAGGATAATACTTAATTAAGTAGATTTGGACAGAGCTATTCCACAAATACGATAAGGGTAATTTAGACATTTCATTTAATTTGACCAAAGTCCACCGACAATTACTGAGGGGTGTGATTGAAGATATTCAAACCTGTAGGAAATCCGATTAAAATATTAACAAACAGGAAAGGGTGTAAGTGAACTACCATAGATAGATCCGAGGCCTCTCCAAGATCCTTAATCCCGAATACAATGCAAATACAGGTGCACTGTCTTGGTTGTTTAGGAGAACCACCTTAGCAGTTGTAATCAAATAACAAGCTGGTGTTCATCAATCCATCTTATCGGTGACAAACCCGAATTAAAAGTTTGACACTATTTCGACAATATATTGATCGATCATCTACATATTCGCCCTCCACTGTGTAGGAAATGGCATTCTAAAATATTGCAAACGATTTTTCTCCTCTCAAAACCAAAGCAGTTGGTCACATTTCTTCCATGTTTTTCATTGCTTCATCAACTAGCCAATGCACCTGTTCATGGAATTATGTTTCAGCTAGAGACTTTAAATGAGCATTATTATTGCAGATATGATGAACCAATGGCAATATCGAATAAAACCAACAGCAGTTCAAGTCTATAAAAATGAAAGAGCCTCCATATCCTAATATATGATGTTTGAAAAGTAAATGCTTGTAATATATTGGTTTTTATTTATGAAAACAGAGAACTGTTTTAAGAAAACTGTACAAAAGTTTGCTTTGGTTAATGAAAACTGTTTTCAAAAGCTCAAATATTGGTTTTTATACTATACATACCTATACGACTAAACTACTGGAATCTTCACAAACTTGCAACAGGCATGTTGTAGAAGATAGCACGAGAAGTGTAGGTCAACTTCTCAGATCCCTCGAGTCTGAACTCAATTGCTATTACAGTCAAGTTTCTTCCATGCCTTATTACAGAACCATCAACTATTAGTTCCGCCTGCAAATGTAGAACAAGTCCATTTAGGAAAAGAAATTAAGAGATAATAATGATAATAGTAATAATAATAATAAAGTCGATGCCATGAATGTATACGAAGTTAGACAAGCAATTCAAAACGAAAACCTAGACATCCTAAATCTAAGTCATTACTGCCCAGTTCCTGCTTTCAGGGTTCCGTCCAACACTAGAGCTGCAACTCCGTGTACAATATCGGGCCAATCTCCTTAGGGTTTCCAGCATGTTCTTCCCATTTCCGGGCAAAATGTCAAATTTTAGTTACTTGGGCTCAAGTACTTGATTATGAGGATGTACTCATACCATTCAGCTATATCAAGGGAATATCCCTGTAACACCCCGCTCCAATACTTGATATGATGTCGTCCACATCGCCCGAGTATAGGTCTGGTGATGTACTTATATGTGCAATGTTGTCTCCAATTGATATGATGTCTTTTGGGTAGGAGCCCAAGAGTAAAACCGTGCGGTCTGGACCCAAAGCGGACAATATCGTACCAAGTGTATCGTACCAAGTGTTGGAATGGGGTGTTACAATTGGTATCAAACCTAGAGTCCGGTCGGAATTAAGTGTGGGAGCATGCACAAGCCCGTGGTTAACACCAGCGAGGATGCTAGGTCCCAAGAGGGGGTGATTGTGTTGTTCCACATCGCCCGGGTATAGATCTGGTGATATGTTTATATGTGCAGTGTTGTCTCCAATTGGTATGAGACCTTTTGGGGAGGAGCCCAAGAGCAAAATCGTGTGGGCTAGCCCAAAACGGACAATATCGTATCAAGTGTTGGAGCAGGTTGTTACAAATGGTATCAGAGCCAGAGCCCGGCCGGAATTAAGTGTGAGAGCGTGCATAAGCCCGTAGGCAACTCCAGCGAGGACGCTGGGTCCTAAAAGGGGGTGATTGTGACGTCTCACATCGTCCGAGTATAGGTCTGGTGATGTGCTTATATGTGCATGTGTTACAGATGGTATCAAAGCCAGAGCCCGGCCGGAATTAAGTGTGAGAGTGTGCATAAGCCAGTTAGCTACTCCAACGAGGACACTGGGTCTCAAGAGGGGTTGATTGTGACGCCCCACATCGCCCGGGTATAAGTCTGGTGATATGCTTATATGTGCATGTGTGTCTTCAATTGGTTTTAGGCCTTTTGGGTAGGAGCCCAAGAGCAAAACCGTGCGGACTGGGCCCAAAACGGATAATATCGTATCAAGTGTTGGAGCGAGGTGTTACAATCTCCTTTACTAGATCATCAAAAGTTAATTTTTTCTTCCCCACACCTGCACCCTACAACCTCAAAGTCGTATTTTCTTCTATAATCTTAAACTTGAATCAAGCTGCTAGTTCCCATTGAGCAAAAAAAAAAAAATCGTCTTAATCGACTCTCCTTGTTAATCCTCGATCGATTCCACAACTAGCCCTCTGAAATGCATTAATTTGTTATTAAATCATTTCTTGGATTGCGACTCATCCATCTTAATATCCATAATAAACTAATTTTATTGTATTGGGCGAGAGGAGGGGGAGGGGGAGGAGGGGAGGGACTTACATTCTCTTGAGTAGCAGAGAGATAAGATATGCTCAAGTCTCCAAGAAAGAGTTCTTTATCTTTGCCCACAACGGTTCTAGCACAAGCAATTGCCACCATCTCTGCCACAGCTGCAACAGCACCTCCACGCAATCCATTATAAACATTCTACAGAAGTTGTACAATGTAACATCAAACTTCCATTTGCTTCACAAATATCTATCTACAAATATGAAGTTCCAAAAAAAAAAATTATGAGTAGCAGTCTACAATAAATTCAACATTATTTTTTTCATTTTCTGTTCTTCTCCTTAGAGTGAGAACAAATTTCGACTCAACTCAACTAAACCATAGTCATAGAATCGGAAATTGAATAAGCTCAATCTGTTCGCTAAATAGATACAGCACTACCAAGCCTCTTTCCGAGTACTTGGGAGTCAGTTACATGATTACATTCTACTATATTTTTGTAGATAACCAATCCAGATGCTACAATATACTTGTTTTACCAACTCTACCACCATTAACTTCTACTTCCTCCTCCCCTAGTATTACCCTCAACAAGGACTATGTTACTACTCGGAACCAGCTGCATAACTCGATGTCTGATCTTAATATTTGAAGCTTACTAATGTGTCAACCAGTGAAAAATTTTGTTTCTACCACGGGATGGAGTTATCAGAAAGCCTTCTTAGATGCTACATAATTCATAAACAGCATACAGATTCATATCCTAATTTTCCTTTTTTGTAAGGGCTCGAAGCAAAGAATTATTCGAATTTACTTGCATTTTCCAAATAATCAAACAGTAGAAGGCGGCGTCAAAACACAAATATTCAAAATATTACCATTAATTACAATGTTTAACTAATAATTGCAAGATTTTACTAGTAATTATTCAAAAAGAATATAATTTTCATATAGACCTCAAAGATTTGTCAGTATCTCACCTAGCCCATCGCATTATTTATACCTTTATTTGAGACATAATAAGAGTAAAAGTGACCTTCTAACACGTTTTCCGCTAAGAACATTCAAAACTCAAGGGCTTGTTTGGTTTGCAAGAAAATAGCAATCTTAAACTCATAAAATAGAAACTATTTGTAGAGAAGCAACTTTTTAAAACCGAGTTTCCAGAGAACGGTCTTTAAAAAACTAAATCAAACAGAGTTTCAATTTTTCACTGATTATTATGTGAAAATAATACAACTGTTTTCAGAGCACAAACCTAAAGGTGTCCGTTGAATTTAAATTCTTGATGTGATCAAAAGCTTGATCACATCAATTCTTGGATTTTCTCAACAACCAAACAGAAATTGAACCCAGTAAGAAGAACTCCAAATAGCTAGAGAGATTTAAGTTACCATAAAGGCAGGTTTGACGGTGAGGAGACACGAAATCCGGCCACGTTCGACACGGTGGACCTTCAAGAACCCTCCGACCAAATTGGAGTAGAGGTGCTTCGCATTGTAGCGTTCTGGGACGTGTTTGGATACTCCGATTCTCTTAAAGAAAGCAAAGATCTCCGATCTGTCTTTCGGAGAGATTTCCTCGGAAATGACGGTGGCGATGGCGGGAAGTTCCAGGTTTGGACCGCCGGAGTATTTCTTTCTGTCCATTTCTCTTCTTTCCCCAAATTCAATATCTCTAATTCAATTTTTGCTTTGAAAACACTTTGAATATATTTGTTCATCCTCTCTTATGAGAGAATTATAGCATATATTCATTTATTCCCTATTTGAAGAAGAACAAAATAACATCACAAAGAGCCAAAAATTTAATATTTATACATTTCAATATTTATCTTCAATTAATAAATTTTTTACAATATAACGAGAGATACTAAAATAACGGATATTGAAGAAGATGCATTTGATTCTTTGGATAATAGTATAATGAAGAATTTTAAACATGTCAGACATTTCATTTAACTTATTTATTTATTTTTGTTTATAAATTTATTTGATTCTCATTATTTAAAGGGATAATTTCATTTACACCCCCTGAGGTTTGTTCTATCTTCACTTTGACCCCTTCAGGTTTGCATATCTTCATTTACACCCCCTACTGTTCAATATTCTCATCACTTAGACCCCCTGAACGATGACATCAGCCTGAATTGTTTTTAAAATCCCTAAACTACCCTCAATGTGTTATCCTTGTTCTGTTTGGAAACAAGGATAGTGTTTTTATCAATTAGACTCCTCCCATCATTTAATAATTTAATTTGTACTAAATTTTCAAAATATATATAAAATTCAAAAATATATATATTAAAATTTGAAAATTATTATAAATTCGAAAATAAATATAAAATTAAAAAATATATAAATTTCGAAATTATTTTTTTTTTCAGAAAAACATATTAAATTTCGAAAATAAATATAAAAATCACAAAAAAACATAAAAAATTTGAAGAAAATATATAAAATTAAAACAAATATATAAAATTCAAAAATATATATTAAATTTCGAAAAAAATTATAAAATCGAAAATAAATATAAAATAAAAAATATATAGAATTTTTGAATTTTTTTTTTAAAAAACATATTAAATTCAAGACAAATATATAAAATTAAAAAAAACCATATCTTCACTTTGATATGGGGATGGAGTGGAGCGGGCATGATCCGAGTTCAGAATCGGGCGGGTGTTGGCATTCAGGGTGACTCGGACCAACCCTGTGGGTGGGGACGGAGAGCTCGAGGATGAGGGAGGGTTTGGTGTTGAGGCGATCGTGTTTGACGCAGAACCAGACGTGGCCGTGACGGTGGCCGAAGATGGTTCCGATGACCATTGTCTTGGAGGGTCGCGGCGGCGTCAGGAGGTGGCCGGCAGCGGTGCTGGTGTCGGTGGAGGTGGAGTCGTCGTCTTCTTGGGTTTTGGGGGTTTCGATGTCGTCTCAAAGCGAGGTGTTTATGCGTCTCTTGGTGGCGGGAATGGTGGTGGTGGTGGTGGAGTGGGAGGTGAAGCAGGGGAGGAGGAATCGACGAAGGGCATCGATCTTAGTCATGGTTGTTTCCGATTGGGGGCTTGGAGATTGAAGAATGAAGAGAGAAAATGGATGGGTTGGGTCAAGATTGAAGAACGACGAGTCTCTACAATATGTGTGTGTGTATATATATATATATATGTGTGTATATATATATGTATAGATCTATATATGTGTGTGTGCGTCTGTGTAGTGTGTGCAGAGGTGTGTGTGTGTGAGAGAGAGAGATAGTTGGGGTTGGGGTGTTTGGTTTAAGGGTTAGATTGATTCTAGTTGGTGTTTGGTTTAGGGGTTAAATTGATTAAGGGATTAAATTGATTTAAGGGGTGTTTGGTATAAGGGTATTTTAGACATTTCATACCATGAGGGGGTGTAAATGAAGATATGCAAACCTGAGGGGGTCAAAGTGAAGATAGGACAAACCTCAGGGGGTGTAAATGAAGTTAACCCTTATTTAAATGATAAATGAAGTATTTATATAATATAATATGTATATATAAAAATAATTATAATTTTTTAAAAACGTTTCGGGGTCGTGTCGTGTTCTAATTTTTTAGAATTTATCGTATTGCCGTGTTTCATAGATTGTCTGTGTGTGTGTGTATATATATATATATAATTGACGAGGTTTTGTCTCTTTGGAGCGGTTTAACATATATATATATACTAATGACTATCGTGCGTTGGATGCAATCAAATATTCAAATTAAGGCGGTAGTGTCATCGCATGGTTGGAATATTCCCAAACTACTTATTCCCTCTGTTCCAATTTAGTTGTTCATTTTGCCTACTTTCCTGATTTCAAATTAGTTATCTAGTTTCGAATCCCAATATAATATTATCATATACTTTCATTAACTTCAAAAAGGAATGAACCTTACAAAAAACTACAACTATATTACATTATCAAAGTACAAAATGAGAAACACAAACTATCAAAAAAAAAATCTTGAAAAGTCAAACTTAGACAACTAAATTGAGACGGAAAGAGTATTAATTTTTCTTCTTTTTGTTTTTTCAATGTTTATTTTTTTAGACTTTTTTTAATGATAAGATACTCGAAATCTCCAACTTGTATCCTCTCCAGCAATCCAAAGGGGAATAAAACAACATTAAAATTCTAACTACGAGGGTTATCTTTGTAAACATAATGTCGTATTAATGTATCATAAAAGAATTACGAAACAACATAACATATCAAATGATAAAGCATAACTGTATCAATGCGTTATAAAATTACGAATCAAACAACACAACGTATGGAATAATTCGCATGATACAGCCAACCATGCCCTTACATCACAAATTGGAATGGTAAGGGAGTAATAAAAAAAAATTGAGACATACAATGCCAATTGAACTGACATAGACATCACCAAATTATGCCTTGAATTTAAATGACAATAGTTAAATGAGTATCAACCACTGAAAATAAAAAATAATTACTCTCAATAATCACTGTATCAGATAGGAAAATGTAAGGTAAGAGAGTATTATGAACAAACAAAAATAGCGCGGGACGTGAAGTTAAAATCAATGGTCACAAACTATTACATCATTCTATATAACTATGAATCTAGTTTATGATATATATCATTTCTCATTCCAATAATACACCTTAAACACAGTATCATGATAGTTCTAGATAACACAACGCAGCAGAGATTGAGTACACATTGCAACTATGACAGCAATTTGGTACCTTATGCATCAGATGATAACAAATAATTGCCAAATTTACAGTAAAGCAGCATCAGCGCAGTAAGCATCAAGAACCCCATTTCCGTGGAGGTGGTGACAAGCCAAGCGCTCTCCGTTGCTCTTCGTCTGGTTGCAACCCCACAAACCCGGTTCCCACATAGTGCGCTAACGCAGATGCATCTTCCATTCTCCTCTGCAAATTCAAAGACGTGGACATAAAAAGCTTTGAAGGGGGCTTTGTTGGTGGTGTCTCTGCTGGTGAGGACTGTTCAAGCCCAGCAGCCTTCAAAAACCTTTCCGTGGCAGCCTCCCATGACAACTCGTGCATTTGTGCATCTGTCAGAGGAGCGGGCTCATCAGTCAATGCCTTGCATGTAGCTCTGACAAAACCCTTGTCATCGTCGTATGTTCGACAGTTTGGGAACTGCTTGAAGAAGTCATTTGAGGTATGATTGGCACAAACAACTATTTTGCCCATTGCCATTGCTTCAGCTGTGGTTGTACATACAACGTCGGTGGTGCTTGGATTTAGGAAAACTTTATAGCTGGAAGATGACCAAGAAAAGCAAGTTGATAATTGACAAAATTTTGAACTTCCAAGCAGAATGATCAACATAAGAAAAGCAGATGAAAAATGAATCCCCGACAATCAATATTTACTGAACGAACACCTGGGGCATCTGCTCAGCTAGTATAGCCTCACTTCTCCCAAAAAAGCGAGGTGAGGGGTTTGAGACCCATAGTGGGCATTTGTGGGTGTGGGTATTTACCTAACTAAATAAATATATATATTTGCAGGAGAAGTTTCTGATAAAATGAATCATAGGTTTATGTTGTGTTGCTATAAAACTGGACATGTGGGAGCTAGATAAGATCTATCCACAAATTCTCACAATCATCTACCTATAAGTTATTAGAATCTGATAAATCCCAGTTAATTAAAACTGACAAGACTTTTTTTTTTTGTCTTTTGTCTCAGGGCAAGTGAAAATAGTAGTAAGTTTAGATTCGAGAACCCTACAAGTTTCCTTCATATTCCAAGATCAGATATTAAAATTAATCAGGAGAATTCCAATCTCTTCATTTAAAATAAATTAGAAGAACCATCTGATCTATCAATTTTAACGGGGTATCAAGAACTTGAAACACAAGAAAGTGAAGAAAAAGAAAGTGTTCCGCAGGTATTCAACTTTTAGCCAGGGGACTTCCTATCTGAAAGGAAAGGATAGGAACTTACTCATGAAATAAAGGATCAGCATGATCGCGCCCAGGATGAACTGTGATAGCTATTTCCAATTTCTTGGCAGCCTCCTGAACTTGAGCAGAATCCTCACCGTTACCATATAAATCAATCTCAAGATTTGTTAGTTCCTTCTGATGATCGTGGAGTAGTTTAAGTAGCTCTTTGTAACCTTTGTGCCACACCATTTTACCGATAAAGTAGGCACCTTTGCTGAAGGTCTGGCATCCATTTTGCTGTTGTTCTTTCTTTTTCTTTCCGATCTCAAGGAACTTGGGATTGACTCCATGAACATTGCAGATAACAGATCTCGGAAAATCCTGGGTGGCACCAGATAGCCTTATAACCTGCCATTTCATGACAAGTTGACAACTAAGATCCGGTGAACAAGCCATCTTTCTGGAATAAGTATATAGTAACAGAAAGCATGGGAATAAGCGATTTCAAACTTTTTAAAATCCACTAGGTGGAATACCCTGTGGAGAATATGAGGCAGAAGAAGATACTGGCCGAAGGTACGAGTTTGTGTGTGGGTGTTCTAACAGATAGAGTTTAATTGATCTAGAAACATTAAAAATGATCATCATCAGCACGGAAGTCTTACACCATACTATTAATTCAGAAGCAGTAACAGAAAATAACACCCGAAATAAGAACAAGAAATACAGATGCTCAATCCTTGAACTTCCTACTAAAAACATTATTGATTTGTCTTTGGTATTATTCATATAAACCGTAGAATTGCACGAGGCAGTCTTTTCTACTCCCAGATCAAAGAGAAACAAATTAAGGATAATTAAACAGAATTCGTTATCAAAAGAAACCACACAAAAAAAAAAAAGAAAAAAAAACTAATACTTCCAAAAGAGTACATAATCATTGCAAATGGATTACTTTTCCAAAAACACACTAGAAGATTACAGTACCACATGGTGACTGTAAAGGAGATAGGTTCAGCCTCTACATAGAACCCCCTCACTGCACTCTTTATCTAACATTTGATAATGCTTGATTAATTCGTTAAACGTATATATATATATTTTTTTGAAAAGTTGTTAAACGTATACGGCAGAAGTAGAACACCCCAGTCAGATCTGAATTCTTGTATGTCCCAGCAAAAATTTCCCCCTTTCTGCTATCCTACCCAGGCTTGGGAGGTCAGTAAGAGACTAATGTTTAAGGGAGGGGCCACAGAAGTGCCATTTCTATTCCCACCACTTGCAACACTATGAATGGTAAACCACAATGTTCTCCAGTTGCACTTTGCAACTTCAACAAGATAGTAGCATTAAGCAAGAAATAGTTCAAACAAATCTGAACCTGGAAGTGGGAAATACTGCCAAACATAGCAGTAAATTTGTGATCTGTTGGTTGGAGCACACAAAACACACAGCCCGTCAATCCTAGAAATCTATACTTAACAATCCAGTTGATTATTTATTAACTTTGTTTTCGATGAAAAATCATTAAAAATTGAATTATTAGAAAAGGATGGATGCCAAAAGATAAATCTTAAAGAGAAGGGGCAAGCAACCATTCTGAAAGATTATCAGGCGAGAGGCATTTGAAAGCGAATGGCCCAACCAATCTATCCGGAAGAGCCTAATTAAACTTACTATACTTGGGTAAGTGGTACACTGCATCCCTGCCCTAGAACAGCCATATGACAGGGATCCAAATTCAAGTAACAAAGGGAGGAATATCTCATAGTACCCAATAATAAATAATAAAATAAATTGTGGCTTATACCAAGTTCATAAGGAAGACAGTGAGGATGTAAATCAATATCAATACTTATGGGCAACGTTCTTCCAACAATAGGAGAACAGTGCAGCAACCTGGGCTGATGGTTTTAGATATACAAATGCAGAAGATAAATTAGTTATAACTGTCCACACAGTCACATATATACAATAGGGCTTTATATAACTAAGAAATGACAATATAAAATTAAATTAAACAACAAAAAATCAAAAATACTTAAACTTAAAGAATTTTATACTTCAATAGTTGAGGTCTAGTTACATTTCTTCTTTCAGATCTTGTATTTAAATGGCTCCAATGCTCACTTCAAACCTAAACTTTCAGGAAACTCCTTCAATAAGCGATGCATTATTGAGTCAAAATG
Source organism: Cornus suecica (assembly GCA_963922005.1). Lineage (NCBI taxonomy): Eukaryota > Viridiplantae > Streptophyta > Magnoliopsida > Cornales > Cornaceae > Cornus > Cornus suecica. The sequence goes on along the minus strand of OY998247.1, from coordinate 2,658,663 downwards.
TTCCAAGATATGTTTTTAAGGGAGTCTATTGGTCATGTAAATGCTCATAATAGTTTCAAAAAATACATAGTAAGAGGTTGTGAACTCCCAGAAATTTGGGTGCTTGAATGACAAAGAGCCTCCATCCTCATGTAAGCCAGCTTTGAAGGAAAATCACTCGCCAGAAGGTTCATAATCGTTACTATGAGCATAGAACCCTACCCCGATCCTTTAATGAGTACATTCAGAACCATTAAGAAGAGAGACCGACATCACAAGATTATCTTTTACTTGCAATGAGCATGCATGAGATTTAATTGCTTCTAGGAAAGGAAAAACTCCAGGTCAATATAATCTAACATTTACACAATAAGCAGAAAAGTGATTCGATTAAAAAGAAAAAGGTTTCATGAAAATTACCTTGTGGCAATATATATCAACCACCCAACTATTCATGTATTTCAGAAAAAATGCTCGCACTCTTCCATTCTTCTCTCTTCTCACATATTCCAAATAATTGGTGTGAACAACTCCAATAACCAAGCGGAATTTCCTTTTCCATCTCTTGCCATGATGATACCAGGTCAGATGTTCTGGTTCCTCAAGGACCGCAATATTTGCCTCTTCATCAGGAATGGTTTCTGTAATATCCCCAACGCCGAGAATGCTTCTTTTATCTATAGAAAACTGCAGAATAAGTATGAAATTATAATATGCGCAAACTAGTAATAATATTGCAGCAAGGAACACCAATACCATACTAGTTGGATCCAAAATTTTACCAAAAAAATTGACCTTGATAATGAATCCATTACCAAGTCAAACAAGTACTTCCCGTTAGAACATGTTGTCCACTTTTGGGCACAATTTCTGTGGGGGAGATAATATCTAAAACGAAGGAGATGTATGCTCAATCAAGTTTTGTAAGAAATCAAAGTTCAAGCAAAAATCTACCTTTCCGGGATAAAAACGAATGCTGAAACTGGATACAAAACCCGTCCTATCCTCAAGCCACCTACGGACATACTTCTCTTGTTCTGAAGGTGAGTTAAATGTGATATTTTCAGGATAAACATGTGGTTGATCTTTCAAAGACAACCAAGGAATCACCAAAGTAACCTTTTTCTTCACATCTTTTGCAAGATAGGCAGCACGGAAGAGAGGATTGACAGCTGTTCCAGTCATCCATGGAAGGCTTGCAGTAGTAAATATCGAAATATACTCTTTCTTATCCATTCAGTATCAGGTTCCACAGAAATAACTGCTTTTAGCACCACTACTTCTGGAAAGGGAGAATCACCAGCATTAGGAAATCACAAGTGTTGATTCGAACTGCATGATAATGACAAAATTAAGATGTCACTCCCACCATAAAAGGCGGTGTATAGACATCCTAACTAACTGTAACCAAAACAAAGAATCAAATACAAATGCACTTGGTGGAAAAAGAATAACATAGACAGCTCTCCCCCAAAAACATATACAGTATTATTCTTACACTCAATAATTATTATTGAATTACCATTGGGTTTTTAAAATGATTGTGGAAATTCAAATTTCCAAGAGAATTTATGCTACCATAGTCATACCCATCGCCATCAGAACATAAATATGGATATACTCGTCAAGTTTTAAACAGGAGGTAATATTTGGAAGCAGGTCGTGGGCATGTCTGATTGAGTTATGTCTGATTGAGTTTCGCATGTGCTCACTTAATCATGGTGAGGGGTTTGATGAAAATATTATATGTCAAGAAAAGAAGAAAATAAACTCCTCTCTCTTTTTCCAACTATTCCATTTTCTGAATATATAGAAAAAAGACAACCATGAAATTTATACTTTTGAAGTGCTCACCAACTCCATATGCCTGATTAAGTCATTCAAGGATCTTTCCTGAAGTATCCCGGAGATGTAAATATTAAAGAAAAACTCAATTTTTTCCTTTTAGTGATAATATAAAGATTTATTTACCAAAATAATAATAATAATAATAATAAAATTTGCTGATGCTCTTGAACTGTAGCAAATTAAACTATAATTTCTTTGAAAGAGTAACAATCCGTGTGCACCAAAAAAAAAGGGGGGCAAGATAGCTTGATTTTACCCATTTATTGAATTTACCCCAAAAAAAATTACGTTATAACTTCGGAGAGGGTTTTTCAGAATAATTGAAAATGGACACCGCCAGAAACGTACTGATCAGAGGAAAAAATATATATTTACATATATATCTATTTATATATACACACACACACATATAATAGACAAATAAACAACAGTCTTCAAAGTGATTCACAAGACAATAATATAAGCAAGAATCACAGTTTCAATTTCAAGAACCACAATTCCAAAAAAAAAAAATAATTGAAAATCTACGAAGTTATTGCACGTATAATAATGATCAATGAAAACAAATATTCCATAGAAACCATACAAGAAACACAATTATTAATTGCATTAGATTTTGCTATTAACCTTCCATCGATGAGAAACAAAGAGAGAAAACAAAGAGCAAAGTTTTGTAAGTAAAGAATAGAGGTTTATCATCCTAAGCGAGTTTTAGCGCAGTTTACCTGAATTTTCTCGGCAACCAAACAGAGGGCGGACGAAATGTAGAGTAGTCTTGCAAAGTAGTCTTTGGCGAAGAATAACAAACTGAATACAACACGGCTTATTAGAGGGCTTCAGAGCTGTTAGGCGAATAATTTTTACGGTAGAAATCACGCGCGGGCATAGCGCGTGCGTTCTTTACCGACAGAGTAGTTGGTATTTGGAAATGATATACTTGGTAGGTTGTTCCAAAAATACCAATTACACGGGACGCCCCTGAGAGGTTTCAGAGTTGTCACCGATCTCCCTTAAAAACGAAATGTTATATCACAAACACTCCTTGGTATTGACGGTATGTCAACTTACCTAACGGAACTCGCTATTTTACTCATTTACCCTCAATGTTAGACGTCAAACATCCAAACTACCCTGATGGTTTTGATTTGACAACTAAACCCCTTTTTGGAGGGAAGGAAGCAAACCCTTGGTCTTCCCATCCCATTTTCTCTCTGCAACCCCTTTGTTCCATTTTGTGAGTTAGGGTTTAGGAAGTGAGTTACCGGTTTTCGGTTTTCGAAGAGGAGGAGAGAAAGTAAGGTGAAGTCAAAACAACTTTTTCACAAAAAAAATAATTAAAAATAGCGTTTAAAAAGTCAATTCAAACAGAATCGTAATCTCATTGACCATGTATAAATCATTCTTATAATTTATTCATTATTATAAATAAATTACTCAATTTTTATCTAATTTATGTTCAGTATATTTGGAAAGTTAGAGGTAACTAAAAATAAGAAATTTAATAATTTTTTTATTTAATCTCCCTTTTTTTAAAAAAAAACTTGAAAATTATTATTTCTTTGTTTATATTAAGTGTTTATCTTTTCTTTTTTATCCGTCTCCAACATAAATTTTCCACTCAAAAAATTAAAACACTTTATTTTATCACTTTACTAATTTACCATTTACACATTAACATAATAAAAAAAATGAGATTACTAGCAACCACCGGGGCGTAGCCAGGAAATAGATTTGGGAGAAGCCATATATAATATTTATAAATTATATATATATATATTTATATCTTTGTGGGTTATTAAAAAAATTGAAGGGGTCATGCAATTTCTTATAAATTTATCTATTAAATATATATTTCTTTGAATAATAAAAGAAGTTTTTAAAAATTTGGAAGGGGTCATATGCAATTTTTTACTATAACATTATGTATGAAATTTATATTTTCTAAATTACTAAAAAAAATAAAAAAATCACCATAGACCTATCACAAGTAAAATTGATAATTCATCTACTTCATATACAATGAAAAAAAAAACATTAAAAATCTTTCTTTTAAAAAATTAAATTTTTGAGAAAAGAGACATAAATAATAAATTAGGTTCTACAGAGACGTATTCGTTGTAAAAAATGGTTTTTGAGTTGTCATTTTAATTCCTTTCTTCTTTTCCTACATAGAGACGTGTTTGATTAAATCGGACTCCCATGTTTCATGAAACTTATTGTATGGATCAGAAATTCAGAATATGAACTTTGAGTTTGAGTACAAGATTTATTTGCTTCTTTGAGGAACATACCTCCTTCTTTTTCTTCAAAAGTCATGTAATTCACATTCCTATTTATTTTGTAATTTCAGTTGCTTTTGGTAAAGTTTAAAAAATAAAAAAAGAATACAGACGCAAACAAACGTGGGAATATAGCATGATTTGGTGTTAGCTTTTTTTTTTTGCATTCATATTGCATCCTCATCCTATATTTAATTATTTTTGGTTGAAATAGTGATAATTGAGAACAATGTATATATTATAGACAATACGTTAGAGGATCTTGTCTCACATTCAATCCGGATGAAAAAGTGATTGGTATATAAATGGATGAATATTAAATTTACCTATTAACTTAAATTTTTTGGGAGATATACATTTTTTTTTGGTTATTTTTGTTTCAAAATACTACAATATCACTATTTGATAGCAAATGCATGTTTTGAGTCAGTATTATGCTTTGAACAATAGTGATATTTCTTAAAAGCAAAAACGCAAAAAAAAATTTCCAAGAAAAAAATTTGCAAATTTTTAGTAGTAAATTTTTGGTGCTTTTTGATGTTTTACAACAGTAAAAAACTTAAAAAATTATTAATAGCAACTTTTTGGTGCTTTTTTATGTTTGATTTACAAATTCAATTCCTACATCAAATTTATAATACTAAACATACATTTATTAATTTTGTTTTTCACACAGTATTTTACAACAAAAACATTACTTCTATTTTAGTGAAAAATATAGCACGAAAAAGTACAATGCTATCTAAACGCATTAAAATGGGACGCTATTAATATCAATTTTATTTTTCATTATTAATTTACTTTTCTTTAATGTCGAATGTTGGATGCGCAATTAATTTTTTTATTATTTTTTATAATTTATAAACCTGTAAAAGAATTGGATTCAAATCGGGTCTGAACTAATTCATTTGAACCCGATAACCAATTCTTCGATCGGACCTGGAAATGGGTTTTACCCATTTGAGTCTATATGGGTATTGAATGTTTGGTGTGTCTCTGTCACAATTCGCAAAAAGCTCCATCAACGAAGAAACTAGAAAACCACCTGAGCGAGCAGAGACTGTCAGTTCGCGCCTACTCTTAACCCTAGTCAACCTCGATCCCTATTTTCCAACAATTCACAAACATTTCAAGGTAATTAATTATAATTGTATTTGTTTTTTTTGTTTTTTTGTTTTTTTCCGGTTGTCCCTGTTTGGTTGCTGAGAAAATTTGTTGTTTCGTTTTCTTTGTTGAATGAAGAGGAAGGGTTTTTTATTGCAGTTTTGGGTTTCTCGGGTCGCAATCAGTAAGAGGTACCAAACATCTACTCTATCTGTGTATATGTGTATATGTATATATATTTGAATTTGTACGCTTAAGCAACCAAATAGAGCATTGGATCTGATACACATCTGATTATGTTGGTTCCTTGTAATGCTGGTGTTTTGTTATTCAAATTTGAGTGCAATAAAAAAAAAAAAAGGTTGGCAGAGACATTATTTTTAGAGCAGTTAATCTTCTTGGCCCATGACAATTTACTGACCTTACCTTGTTTCCCATCCGTTTGTTTGCTAAGAAAACAAACGGAAAATGAAATAAAAAATTAATAAGAAAAAAAAGAAAAGAAAAATAAAATTGGGTTTCTTATATTCTTGGTTTGTGCATGAAATATGAACAACAACTAACCAGAAGAAATACTTTTAAGCTCATTTTAATGGATTTTTCGGTCTTATAGAACTCAAACCGCTAAAAGAATTCGAAAATCGTTGTATTTGTTTTTTTCGTTTTTCTTGTTCCTCGTATTTTCTTTAGCAAACTAAGATAGCAGCATAACTGGATATGGTGCATTGTTAGGGACATGGGATCGCTGCCCTGGGATTGAATTGGAAAAAATATCTCAAACTCCACTAAAGTTCCTTCAATTCCGCTTTGAAGAATTCAGCTTCATGCTTCCAAACGCAATGTCAGCAATGTCTGAACACATCCATGTTTTTTTATACATAACAACGTTATGCAAGTGAATTGGAAACAGGAAATGAACATTCAGCCTCTAGTGGTACCAGAATGATTTTCTAACCAGTTTGTGGATTAGTATAATTAAGCTCTCTGAGTTTAAGTTATGTATTGGATGACCGTCTATTATTGCTGTTGATAGTTTCAGTACTTCTCCCTGGACATCGTCAGAAGGAGAGTGGGTCTGTTTATGGTTTCATAGTTGGGTTTTGTGGTTCTAGCTTGCTGACCTCTCGGTGGATGCTAATTATATTTTGTGGCGTTATTGTCCTGTTCTTTTTCATCATTTATGGTTTCTGGAATAGGTTTCTTCAATTATTTAGTGAGGGTGTACCCTCTCTGTTGCCTTGAATTCTTGTTTTGGTGCCTCTCAGTGGATGCTAATTATATTTGGTGGCGTTATTTTCCTGTTCTTTTTCATCATTTATGGTTTCTGGAATAGGTTTCTTCAATTGTGTAGGGAGGGTGTGCCCTCTTTGTTGCCTTGAATTCTTGTTTTGGTGATTTAATGGAAGTTCACTTGGGAAATAGGAAATCTTTCCCCAAGTGTGAAGTTGTGTGATAATAGTTCTGTCCCTTGCTGTTTTTAGATATTTGGGCTTTATATTGATGCATTGTGTCTGTCATGATCAGGTTTCAGGTGCACACATGTTGATGGGTCGGGTGGACGGGCTGCCAGGCTCATCAAAGGATTTGCTGATTTCGGATCCTATGTCTGATATTGATGAAGATGAAGAAGCGGAGACTTCTGGGAAGATAATATATACAGCCTCCTTCGAGGAACTTGCTTCAAAAATTGTTCAGTATGACACCATTATATGGCTTTCAATATCTCTGCTACTGATTCTAGCTTGGGGAATTGGAATCCTTATGTTGCTGTATCTGCCCTATAAAAGATATGTGCTTCAGAAAGATATTTCATCACGCAAACTATATGTTACTCCTTATGAAGTTGTTTACAAGGTACTTAATTTTTCTAGTGCTTGTTCTTTATTGATAAGGCAAAAAGTATTGTTGAGTTAATTATCACGTTACCTGGTTCGTTCGTTATTTTGAAGGTGTCAAGACCTTCTTATATACCTTTTTGGGGAGCTGTGACAATAGAAAAGAATGTACCTCTGTCTCTAGTTATTGATATCATCATTGAACAAGGTACAAACTAAGGTTATCAGATATTTTCCACAAGCTAAGCTGTTTGTACGTTGTTCTCGCCTAAACTGTTTGCACGTTCTTGTTTTTTGTTATATGTTTATGAAAATCTATGTGCTTCACCACTGCCCATAGAGCAGGGACCATTTTTGACGAATATAACATGTGAAAGGTAGCTGATGAAATTCTGATGGTTTGTATTTTGGCTACATACAATTGGGCATTCACTCTGTCATTTCACATCAAAAAATTTATAACATGGATGCAGAAAGTGTTGTTGGAACCTCTTGTTTAGTCACATGGAAAACTTTTGGAAGATATTCCCTGAGTTCTATACTCGCTAGAACAAAGGCAAGTATTGTATTTTATCCAAAACTAGAACAGAAACGAGGTAAAATAGCTTCTCTGGTATTATGACGCATGATATTGCAGTACTGGCCATTTATCAAAGCTTTTTTCCATTGAGCTGTCTCTTTCATTTTATTTCTATTTCTTGATGAATCCATTTATCGGCATATATTTCTGTATCTATTAGCACAATTCAGATAAGTGCATATTTGCATGGCACTTCTGTAGAAGACCTGTGTCAGTAGGAGGTTAGAGTGAGATGGAGTTTTGACTATAACATAGGTTTCGCAGACAGCGGCGTGATGACGAGCAATGGAACTATACCTGTGTGTTTATGGACCCTTATGCATTCTTCTCGTATGTGTTTTATATATACTTTTCCTTGTGTTAATGTTCTATATTTAAAGAACTCACTGTGCGAGTTTGGACTACACGTGTCGCAAAGCTGTGTTTGTGCAACATAGCTATATAATTAGTGATTTGTTGCAGATCACTCGTGTAGTGAATCATGACATTTCCTGTTGCCTTGATCCTACTTGATTTTGATTTTTGTAAAGTACAATGTTTGGAGCAAATGTTTCTTTCAAATAAACATGGTTTTTATATGTTTCGCTGTATGTAGGATGCTTGCAATCAGTTTATGGAATTCACACCTGTAGAGTTGAAAGTCTAGCACATGGAAAAGCTGCACCTGTGGATGAACTACAGTTGCAAGGGGTTTATAACCCTGGAGTACTGAGAAAGGTGAATTTTAAGCACGTCTCTTATTCTGCAGTCTATCTTTCTTTCCCTCCCTCTCCCAATATGCGGAGAAAGACATACTTTGCGTGCAATCCGGGGTTGTGCTACTTTTTGGTTTCCATTATTAGTCATGTATATACTTAGTGGATGAAAACCTTATTTAGTTATATGCATATTGTTGAAGGTCATTGTAACTGAAGCTTCGAAGGTTATACAAGATTTTGGTAGAACTTGGAAACCGGTAGCTCATGGTGGTGAAGGGGAAAGTATGTCTCGTTTGGGTTCTCTCACTGAGGGTCCAGTTATGAGATCACCGTCCAGAAATTGGAAGGTAATGATAAAAAATGTTGGAACTTTTACTATTAAGCTTGTTTTGAAGTCATTGTCGCACAAATGTCAAATTATGATACTAAGCTCTGAAAGAGGCCTAATTCCATCAGTTTTCTGATAGTCTATGGTTTCTTCTGTTGATTTTAGCATTAAGTGGGAAGGTTGTATCAGGCTGGATCTTTACACTGGTTGCAAAAATGAAAACAGTTCCATACTTCCATGTTTTAGATACTTATATAAGTACTTATCGGCATAATATTGGTTGCTTGCTCGAGTATGTACTCTTCTGATTTTATTCGTCATCATTAAAGGATATTAAAAATAAAGTATGGATAATTTCATTTTTCCCAATCTATGGCTATCTTTCACATTTTTGGTATTTTGTCCTTTTGTTTTATTCTATAGATGATTGGTTCCCCGGGGCAGACTTCAATGGAGTACAGAGGCGTTCTACCTGGGGATTTGCTGTTGAATAAACTCGAAGAAGTTAACAAATCAGTAAAGGTGAGGACTTTTTCCTTTCTGCTTTGGGCATCTGAAACCACGTGGAAGCAAAAATAACTAAATATGGAAATGCATAGCAATTAACAGTGACCATTCTGGAAGACCTCAGTTTGCCAACTGAGCCAAAAAGACAAATATTCAGGAAATGATTCATTTCAAACTATATTCAATACACAATCTGTGGATCTCATCTGTTTCCAAATATCTCAATCCCAGGATTATGATCTATTTTATCAGAATCATTATCCTTACGTTATCTTTTCTTTTTTAATGACCAGAAACTCGAGTTTCTTATAGAGAAGTCCCAGGCTTCATCTGAAAGCAGCTAACAGAAGTCGGTTCCTCTCAAGCAAAGTTATTCCAGCCTTCGGTGATCAAGAAACAAAAAGATACAAATTGCGTAGCTATCCCCTCCCTCGGGTAACCATCAACATGGGAAAATAGTTTAGTATAGTTAGCTCATCATTCGTTGGGTTGCCTTGCAATTTTCTGTATAGAATCAGTGTGAGAGAAAAACCGTCTCCTGGAACCTCGGCCACTGTAAACAGTTCTGTTGCTTGACAGAGAGAGTCCTTTTATTTCGTTTTCTTCTCATGTAGTGGCAAAAATTATACAGTAAGAAAGTTTGCAACAGCTTTGATTCAAATGAAGTCCTAATGTTTATTGGAGTTCAAAAAATGTGTTTTTTTTTTTTAAAATTAAGCAAGTTCTTGCTTAATCTTGATGTGAGGCAAATATTACTGCGATACTGTTTGCAGATGATATTTTTTTTTGGTTTCTTGCAATTTGTTTTCGGCATCACTGTGACTGAAAACATGGTTACATATAGTTAAATACTATAAAATCTAAGATTAAGAACAAGTAACTGTTAGGAATTATTCTCTTTTTTTTTAAGAATTAATCCCGCCCAAGATCACACAAACAAAAAAAACCAACAATTTCTTTTATTAAACAATAAAAACAATCAATAAGAAAATATCACTCACAAATCTATCACTTTTACTTTCTCTCTCTACTTCTTTAGTCTCACAATTTTTCTCTCACTATCCAGAGTCCCAATACACCCACACTCTACCCAAGCATACACCAACTCACACCTTTTTATTCTCAAATTAAGATAACCAAAAAATGAATTTAACTAGAGTCAAAATACAATGTTTGAAGTGCTTTTAACTGAGATACATAGAAACAAAGGCTTGAGCTCTTTATATAGGCTCTTAAACTCATAATTCTTTACTTCCTAAGCGATGTGAGACAATTTCTCCTCTTTTATTTTTGTTAAAGCCTAACACTTTCTGCTCCAAACTTCTTTTTATCTAATTTTCTTTATACTATCACCACTAATCATAACACCACATAAATTTCGCCACATCCTAACAATCTCCACATCGACTTAATATTTTAAAACAGATTTATACATCATTTTCGAAATTGCTCTACCTAACAGTGTATTTCCTAACAACTCATACAAATTACCAACATTTTCTCCAATGAACATGATACGTGGTCATCTTCCTAATTTCAATAGTCCATAACTTGCTTTAAACCAGCAGTCTTTTGACACCAATACATGCAAAGAAATCACGTTCCTTCTAACACTTAGAACATGATACACATCTGTCAAAGTTCTTACCAATCCATTTGTTATATTGATATTAATTGTTCCGACTCCTACGACTTCACAAGAAAAATTATTCCCCATAATTTTTTTACCAATACATGGTTTATATGAGGTAAACCGTTCTTTATGATGACACACATGATGGGAATTGACAGAATAAAGAATTCATCTATTTGCTTTATCCTTTTTGTCAGTGGTTGATAGGGCTTCAAGCACATCATCATCTTCTTCTTCTTTCTAGGCAACCGCAGCGGTGTTGTACCCACTTTCTTTTCTTTTTGGGCACTCATGTATGTAATGTCCATTTTATCCGCAATAGTGACATGTTCGCTCCATAATTGGCTTCTTGTTCCATGAAGCTCCACATTGCCATATGTCATATCCTCCTTGTCTTTTTTCAAATCTTCTTCTATTCTCAACAACAAGAGCATGATCATCTCGGATACTTCCTTCATCTTCTCTATTTATTTTCTCACTAAAAAATAAAGCACTCTTCACTTGCTCCAATGTCATAGTATCTCTCCCATAAAGTAAAGTATTAAACAAATGCTTATAAATTGAGTGAACTGATGTCAATAAAATAACGGCTTTATCCTCATCACTAACTTATATACCAAGATTAGATAAATCACATATAATTTTATTGAACTCACCAAGATGAGTATGCATATCCATATCTTCTTTCCTATGAAAGGAATACAACTCTTATTTTAAGATTAACCGATTCGTAATATTTTTTCCCATATAAAGATCTTCTAATTTCCTTCATAAATCTGCTGCAGATTTTTCGCTGACTACATTGTATACAACATCATCTGTCAGAGTCAACCGAATGGTATTCACTACCTTCAAATTGATTGTGCTCAAATTGATTGTGCTCTACTTTGTTGCATCTATATCTGCAGGCTTTTCGTTCAACGCATCTTCTAAACCTTGTTGAACTAACTAGCTTCCGAATTTGCCAGAGACTGAAGTTCTTTCTTCCATCAAATTTATTCACCGCAAATTTGACATCAGAAGTTGTCGCCATAGCTCTGATACCACTCATTAGGAATTAATTCTCTTTTTGCTTAAGAATTAATCCCACCCAATATCACAAAAAAAAAAAAAAAAATCAATAACTTCTTTTATTAAACAATAAAAACACTTAACAAAAAAATATCACTCACAAATCTATTACTTTTACTTTCTCTCTCTACTTCTCTAACCAAGAAAAGAATTTAACTAGAGTCAAAATACAATGTTTAGAGTGTTTTTGACTGGGATATATAGAAACAAAGATTTTAGCTCCTTATATAGGCTCTTGAATTCATTATTCTTTACTTCCTAAGCGATGTGGAATAATTTTTCATTTTTTATTTTTGTCAAAGCCTAAAACTTTCTACTCCAAACTTCTTTTCTTTAATTCTCTTCATCAATACTATCACTACTAATCATAACACCACTTAAATTTCACCGCTACATCCTAACAGTAACTAACTATCAAATCTAGTAGTTAAACACTCTTCCATAACCATACTTAATGCTCTTCGAGGCCATTCAACAGCATGTCTATATATATATACACATATCCCTCCTTTCTAATTTTTGGGCCTATTGCAAATGAGGTCCAATGCATGGCCATATTTAATGGAAGGTTTGAAAAACGACAAATTTTGGATCCATATTACAAAATTTTAACTGTGAAGGAACCATCCTATCCTATGAAGCACGGACACGGACATGATACGATACGACAAATTTTAAAAAATTAGATCATGACACGGCCCTGACACGTCTATAAAAAATTATATTTTTTTATACATACATATTATATTACACAAATACTTCATTTATCACTTCAACAATGAAAATCAAATAAACGTATAAACAAAAATAAACAAATAAGTTAAATAAAATGTCTGACATATTCAAAATTCTTTATTCTACTACTATGCAAGGAATCAAATGTTCATTCCCCAACATCCGTCATCTTCTCTTATTATATTGTAAAATTTTTATTTATTGAAAACAGATTGAAAGGTATAAATACCAAATATTCGGCTCTTTGTGATGTTATCATGTTCCTTTTAAAATAGTGGATAAATGAATATCTCCTCTAATTCTTCTCACAAAATGAGGATGAACAAAGATACTCAAGTGCCTTCAAAACCAAAGATTGAATTAGAAGTGTTGAAGTTTCATAAGTGATCCATTAAATACCTCTATATTTCATTGAATCACCTTACCCATCGCGTGTCGGACACACACATATCTTCCGAGTGTCCAATTTTAAAAAAAGTCAAGACACGTTTTTGGTATGCCAGACACGAATTTTTGCCGTATCCGCGTGTCCGACACAGACACGTGTGTTCGACAATTCTAGACGAAGTGTCCGTGCTTCATAGAACCATCACATCAACATATTTTTATTTAATTAATTGCAGTGACACGTTATAGGTCAATGCCACTGATAATCGTAGATTAATGCATTTTTTGACAGAAGCTGGTGTTTTTTTTCTTTTCTTACTCCTAGTAATATTAGTTAGAGATTAAAAATACTAACTTCCGTGGAAATGATCATGTCGTTATTGAGTCTCACGTATTGCACCATTTTGACACCTTTCCGTAAAACAAAAAAATAGATAACAAATAAAATATGTATTGTTTTAAAGGATTCAAAACTAAGTAGGTGTAATAACAATAGTAGAATATATATATATATATATTTAGAAAGAGAAACAAAGGGAGGTGGGTAAGAAGCTTCCCATTTGTACTGAACACAGTTTGGTGGATTATTTGGAGGCACCACCCTCCATATATTACAAGTAATATAACAAAGAGATCATCATCATCATCATCACACACACACATATATATATATATACACACACATATATATATCCGTGTCTGTGTTTTGAGAGAAAGAAATGAGCAGGAAGAGAGTGTTAGTGGTGGGAGGGACAGGGTACTTGGGTCAGCATCTATTGCAAGACTTGTCAGAGACCCAAGCCACAACGCTCTATGATCTCGCATTCACATACAACTCCAACCCTCCTCCCAAGCCTTTGCTCGATGCCATTCCTCATGCTCTCTCTTTCCCCCTCGATTTACGGACTGGTCATGGGTTTGATGCCATTTTCCAAACATTTGGGCAGGTCTCAATCTAACCCATCTTTTGATTTCTGGGTGTCTCCATCTACGATTCAGTCTACAATTTTTTCATGTTTTATGGGTTTTTGTTTTCATTTTTGATATTGGGTATGTTTGTGTTCTTCATATTGGCACTTCTGTGTGATGAAAATTAAAAAGAGGTGGGCATGGTTAAGATATGCAATTTTTCTTATCTCATATGGTAATTTGTAGTGAGGTTCAGTGTAAAATGTTCTGAAGCTTCATGTTTCATTTTTTTTTTTTTTTTTTTTTTTTTTTTTTTTGGGGATATTGGGTGATGGGTATGTTTGTGTGTTTGATATTCCCACTTGTGTGTTATATTTGGATTGTGGGTGTGGTTTAGATATGCAATTTCTTATTTCAATGACTAGGTTTTAGTGAGGTTTCTGGATATAGTTAGGAAATGAAGCTACCACACTGCAATTTGGCTCTGTTTTTGGAAATGTACTTTGATGGTTTTTGGTAGCATTGTAGAAGGGCAAATCTGGCGCACGAGGGTCCAGCAATTGGGGGGTCCGGGGAGGGTTAGATGTATGCAGTCTTATTGCTTCCGAACGTGGAAAGCTGTTTCCTTGTTTTGAACCCATTATGTCAAGGCTCATACTCACATTGTGGATGTGCTTATTTGAAGTCTCTGGAAAATTGTGGTTACAATCATCTTTGTATTTTAGAAATGATAGTCATATATGTTTAGGAACAGGACCTGTAAGTAAATTTCTATGGAATTTATCCGAGCCAATGACATAATCCATTTTATTAATTCATTACAAATAAACAATTCTAAGATACATTTTCGTTCAAATATTAGATGACATTACGTTCATATTGCTTGTGATAGGAAGGTGATTTTGCGGATCAGTAGAAGTTTCCTATTCTTGTTTAACAATCAGGAAAGTGTTTTTAGGGTCTGGGTAAGGTCAGATGTACTTGGGCTGTTTCGGTTTTGAATCCATGACCCTGAATATCACGATGGAGCAACCTTACTGTTGTACCAAAACCCACTCTCAATATTGTGGTCGTGTATCTTTGAATTTATTGAACTTTAGTATCCCTCTACACATTGGTTACTTTAGGCAAATTTCAAGAACCTTGAAATCTTTAAGCCTCTTTTATAGGTGTACATTACTAAGATATTTGGACACAGGCTTATTCATTACCTCGTAATATGCCATATGAAAAGTTAAATCATTATTTCCTTGCTAATTTGCTGATAATTAATTTTAATTTTGATGTCAAGCCTCATGTGGTGGTCAATTGTGCCGCACTTTCTGTACCTCGTGCCTGTGAGATGGATCCCGCAGCTGCCATGTCTATTAATGTGCCTTCTGCTCTTGTAAAATGGTTATTGAGCTTTCAGAGCAGTACTCTTCTGATTCATCTATCAACTGACCAAGGTCAGCATTACAAACCTGTTATAGTGTAATCTTTACATGCTTCATAGGTTGAGAGTCTTGGTTTCCCAGAATTGATCCGGATGATAGCTCTTATTGGTTTTATTTAACTCAAGTTAATTGCAAATTTTCTTGGGTGAAACTTATTCTATTCACAGCATGTTATGCTTAGTTAGGCAGAAAGGAAAAGAATTATTAAAAGGATTTGCCTCAGCTCTAAAAGCATTAAGCATGAAATTACATGTACAGATGAATAATATGATACGAGTTCTGTACTACTTCATTCATGAACTATTATGAACTTGGAGAAAGTGAATCGCTGCCTACAGAAACGTTCCATCCACATCAAGTTTCTTAATTAATTCGCTGTATTATTTAAAAATTTCTTCTAGATGATACGTCTTGATTTGGATTAATGCCACATTCAATGCTGTTAAGATGGGGGATGTCCTGGTTAAAGCTATATCCCCCACTTCGTGCTGTTGGTGTATGGATTCTTTTGTACAATAAAGCTATACTCTTGTAATTCATAGGTCATGCATAGCCTTTGATAATGGTGTCTCCATTATTCTTAAAAAAAATAAAAAAATAAAAAACTGACTCCAATCATTTTACTTTTTCTCGGGTTAATGACTCCCCTGAATTAAGTAATTTGGCTAAGGATTTGTAATTTGGAAGAGTATTAACCAACTGAATTAAATAATTTGGCTAAAGATTTTCAATGGATAGTTATTCATGACCCTTTGTATATACCTGAAGACAAATTCTCATACCTTTTATTTACTCAGTTGGGATGGAGCTACATCATTATCTTGCATTTCTCTGTTTGAACTGCTATATTTTAACATTTACTTTGTTGTGGTTGGATTGAGACTGATATAAAATTGCCACCAGTTTATGAAGGGACAAAAGCCTTCTATAAGGAAGACGATGAAACTGCTCCTGTGAATGTTTACGGGAAATCCAAAGTGGCAGCAGAGCAATTTATTTCCGCAAACTGCTCTAATTTTGCAATTTTGAGAAGCAGTATCATCTTTGGGCCACAGAATGTCTCACCTGTTCCGAAATCACTTCCCATTCAGGTCTCTATCAATATGTTGTGTTCTACTTTTGTGACTTCATTATTTTTAGTTCTTCTAGCTACCTTAGGAACTAAGTAGAAAAGTAGCTTATAATACAGACTGGTCTGCCATTGCAGCTGGTCACTGGCTGAAAAAGCAAAGTTAGAAAAATGAAAATAAAGCTAAAAGAAGCACTAAATTGGGATCAATAGTTAAACAAGAATAATTCATTATACTTCGATAATTATCCTCATTAAATGTATTTATTACTTCCAACAAATTTAGGTTGTCTTATATCCAATTCCTTCCTCCTCCCTACTAAGCATGGCAAGGTAATGATAGTTATTTCACCAAATCATCTAACTGATATCTACTGCATTATAGTTTATACTGCGCATAGAAAAGATTTTGGGGGTGGAGTAGCAGAAAAATTTAAATGCACGTCATTGCTCCATCTGACGAATAATTTAAAATGAATATCGAATCAAGCAAGTCTGGTTCACAAAACCACCACTGCTCAGATTAAGTTTCCTTCATTAGGGTACCACTGAAGATCTCACATGTGGAATTGACTAATAAATATATAGTTCATATTGAAACTGGATTAAAAATATCTGTTGTGTGACTCCAGAAATTTAGTTGCTTTAATGAAAACTAAGGACATCGTGGTTGTGGGATCATTGCTTCAGATAAATGGAGTGAGAAACACGTAGTGGACATGCGTATTGAAATGAATCGTTTGTAATCAAAATCAGTTTTCCTCGACAATATTATCCGAGAATTAAGAAGCATCAGCAGGAAACCAGAGAATATAAATTTGGTTAGGGAGAGTGAGTTATGAACATGTAAACAATTAAACACTTGGAGCAAATGTTTTTAGTGTTCTAATCTTGTCTTTAGTGATACTCTTTACCATTTCATAACTTCTCTTTCTTTCTATTTTACCTTCTTGACTTTGTGGAATGATTCCGTTTCATGAGATATATCTGTCTTAAATTGAACGGAGAATAGTCTTTCCATACCCTTTTCAGTAATTTGAAATACATTTAATGAGTAGGACTCGTTGATATGAAGTAATAATCCATTCGTAAATAATGCAGTGGATGGACAATGTCCTTGCTAAAGGAGATAAAGTGGAGTTCTTTCATGACGAGTTTCGCTGTCCTGTATATGTCAAGGATCTTGTAACTATCATACGAACATTGGCTAACAGATGGATCTCAGGTTTGATGCTATGATATTCTTTTTCGTCATGCATTTATATCTACGGATATGTCAATTTGCAAACTTTTGGTTATAGACCACTTCCTTCACTTGTTTACCCTTCGAAGTCCAAATAACAGACAAATTTTAAAGTATAAAAATATTAGTGCTATTACTTCTGGCCACTGAATTTTGGATGCTCCTGAGATGCTTGTCATAAAATTGGCAAATGTCAAGTATATTTTCTAATTAAACTCTGCTACTTTTTTAGGGTGGGAGTGTGCGTAATTGTGTATATGTGGTGTCTTAACATCTCTCGCTCTACCCTCTCTCTCCCGTTATATCCCAGTGAAAGTAGTGTCTTTGCAACAATACTGTGCCAGGAAACCCCTAGTAAGCAATGAACTTTACTGGTTGGATTGATGAGAGTGCTTCTGCAGTTGGGGTATCTTATATGTACATTTAAGAATTGGAAACGTATGGTGTCTAGATTTGCAGAAGTTGGTCTCCAAGTCTTTCCTTGCTGAATATGCCAGTTTGATACAAATACAGTAGACGCATATTTTGCATCCTTTTATTCATACCCGTATCTTGTGGTGTCTATATACATTGCATATACTGCATCTAATAGGTTCAAACTGAGTGGTCTTGCGTGCTAGAATCATATAGTTTCTCGGTAAATAAAATATCGTATATATTCTGCGGCAACTTCACACATATCTGTAGTACCAGTATTTTCAAATGGTTTCATAAAATGCTTTGTTGGGGTTCATGTGTGCCATAATTTACATCTTCGTATTTCTGGTATTTCACTCTTGCTGGCAATGAGAGATTTTTTTTTTTTTTTTCTCTCTTCTGGTAGTAAATAAATTACTCCTGCTGCTGAACTTTCTGTCGAATCTGTGTTAAACCTTGTGTTGTTCCTCCTGTTTATCTCAGAGGGTAAGCAAATGCAATTGCTTTTAAATGTTGGCGGGCCAGACAGAGTATCCCGTCTTCAGATGGCCGAGACTGTGGCACTTACTAGAGGCTACAACACCTCACTAATCAAAGCAGTGTCTGCATCATCAGTATGTGTTATACCTTGAATTCCACTTCAATATTCATGTCTTACCAGAAATGCAGATATATATATATATATTTTTTGATAAGTAAGTATGAAATAAAAAGCGCTCAAACGGGGAACGCATCCCGTATACACGTTATCTTGTTTTCTTGGTTTTTTGGTGATCGATTTTCATGGCCAAGCATCTGCCTGGTTGTGCATCACTCACGAATAATACGACTCTTTCCTGTTCATAATTTCATATTTTATTCTAAGAACAAAGTCAATATATGAGATAGGTCAATTGCATAAACTTGATCATGCAATATGCTTTCAAATATATTTCCGACGCAGTTTCTTCCATGTGCCTACTAACTGTGAACTGCAAAATTTTCAGGTTGATCGTGGTGTTAAGTCGCCATCTGACATATCCATGGACATCACTAAACTGGTTCAAACACTCGATACTTCTCCTACTTCATTTGCAGAGGGTGTCAGATTGACGCTTGCAGCTGAAAGTAGTTCTTGATGGTGTAAAGCTCTCATTTTTTATTTTTTTATTTTTTATTTTGTTGTATATTGGTCCCTCATGGTTCCAGTGTTCTTGCAGGCCTGAAATGTGAGTTGGAACTATATCACCATGTTTAATTATTCCATAATCCAAGGACTGTAGTTCCATAAAATAATTGCAGATAATGTCTAGTGCTTTGATTGTGTAGAGTAAAAAGATTCAAGGCTGTAAAAAAAATTCATACTCAATAAGATGTTAAAAAACTTTATACTTTTTGCTGAGATTTTGAGAACTAGCTGGCAGCAAACACTGGGCACTGAAACTATTGTTTAGAACTGAAACACACACACACGTGTTAATGTGTAGTTTTAGTTTTGGATTGGAGAAAGAAATCAATAGTAGTATCTATATATATATATATATATATATAGATACTACTATTGATTTGGGTATATAATAATGTTTCGACTCAGTAACTCAGTTATGGGTATTGGTCTTAAATGTATAAATATTACTTAACAATAGTCAGAGTATCACATTTTCTCCCCAAAAAGGAGGTTAGGGGATTCGAGCCCCATGAAACTTATGTAGGGGTGTGTAAATATTTTATCATTAAAAATTAATAATATGGCAAATCGATGATACATTCACTAACATATTGAATGATATGATGAATCTTTT
This sequence comes from Cornus suecica, assembly GCA_963922005.1. Taxonomy (NCBI): domain Eukaryota; kingdom Viridiplantae; phylum Streptophyta; class Magnoliopsida; order Cornales; family Cornaceae; genus Cornus; species Cornus suecica. The sequence continues at coordinate 2,638,824 of OY998247.1, read as the reverse complement.
TTGCAATCATGGTTCGCAGTTCAGGTATCATTTTGTTATGGTAAAGGCAGGACGGACTTAGATAATATCGATTTTACAAGTATTCGATGAAGAGGTGTTACATGACGGTATCAAAAGTTTCAAAAATGTTGAAAACCGGGTGATATGAGAACCATAAGCATGGCAAATCAATCTTTGAAGTAACTATTAATTGACTATAACATGATGGGAACCTTTTTGAAAGGTTAGAAACGGGGAAATACGGGAAACCGTAAGTATAGCAAATCTTGGAATCCTTAGAAACCGCGGTGGAGAGGATGAGTAGTATGAATTGTTCCATTATGCTACATTAATGCAGACCATACAGACTCTTGGAATTGATTCTATTTTGAGTGATTTAGCAGATAGCGTGCACGAGCAGCCTTAATGTTTTTGACACTGCCTTTTTAGTTGAATTTTAGCCTCTGCTAAGTCCCATTTTGCCAAATCTATTCAAAATTGCCTTTTAGGCCCTACCTGTTTGGTAATCGATCTGGTTTGATTTGGTCCGTTCCAGTCTAATCATTGATCTGAAAGTATGTTTGGTAAGCGATCTTTTCTGATGATCTCGATCTGAGAAAATTGGAACTAGAACAAATTTTACTAGTTGATGTCTCTTTCTAGTATTCTCTAATAATTGAATGTGGTGTTGTCAAAAATTAATTGCTTTTGTGATATTCCAACCACTCATTAAACCAGGGGAGGTCCATGCAGGAAAAAAACCGAATCCCCCCCAAAAAGGGGCATTTCTGGTCTTTTTACTTTGTTCGCTTGTTATTAATGCTTATTACAATGTGCAATATGGTTTTCCTAAAGTGAAGTAGACAGTCATGGATTGAAAAAGCTTGGAATCAAATCATATGACAAAAGTAAGTGATTGGAGGTGAGTTGAACTTTGCATGGTTAATGCCCTAAAACTAAAAAGGTAAATATATAAAAATAAAATGTGAGTTTAGTAAGAGATGTAGAGTTTTGTTTGGTATGTATTTTTTAAAATAATTTTTTATTTTTTGAAAAGTGAAAATTAGAAAATTATACAAAAATTATGTTGGGTCAGTTATAAAAATACTTGTTTTCATATAATTCTTTTATTGTTCTTATAAAGTAGTTCGAAAAACTAGTTATGAAAATATTTATTTTCTGGGAAAACACCTTGTGGCTGGGTCTTGTGGTTGACAACCAAACTCCTTGAGTGGGTGTGCACATGTCTGAATCTCCCTTCTAAAAAAAAAATTACCTCTCAACAAAAAATAAAAAAATTAATGTTTTCAAACTATTGTTATTTTGTTTACTTATTTTCTTTTTTTCAATAATATAATTAATAATTCAAAATTTCACACACATATATTTATTTATAGGGGTGTTCAAAACTGGTTTGGTTCCTAAAAAATAGGAATCGGAACCGAACCGAATCGAAACCGAACTGAACCGAAACCAAAATTTCGGTAGTTATTTAAAAAAGTAAAAAACCAAATATAAAAAAATAATATAATTTTATATATATTTCTATATTTAATTCGTGAAAAAATATATATAATTCGTGAAAAACTATTTAAAGCTACCAAAAATATAAGTAAATGAGATAACAAAAAAATTCGTGAATTGCTATTAAAAAAAAAATATAAATTTGTTAAATTATAAGTAACATTATATTAAAGTGATGATTTCACTAAGTCTTAGCTCTTCTCCTCCTTTCTTTCTCTCCATTTTCCCTCATTCTGTATACAAACCAAAATATAAACATATATAAAATTATATTATCTTTCGATATTCGTTGTTTTTTAACTTTTTTAAGAAAAATGATAGTACGAATCGGAAATAGAACCGAAATTTTGGTTTCAGTTCGGTTCCGATTCCTATTTTTAAGGAAATATATATGTGTAAAGTTTTGAATTATTAATTATATTATTGAAAAGGAGAAAAAAAAGTAAATAAAATACTAAAAATGGGTTATTACAAGACAAGGGGGTAAAATGATCAATATTTTTGTGTAAAACATAACAAAGAGGAGTATTTTGCAACTTTTAAAAAATACATGATAATGATTTGGAGTTAAACAAAACATAAGGGATATTTCGCAACTTTTAAAAAACATAGTGTAGTGATTAGAGGGGAAAAAGTAATACAGAGGAGTATTTTGTAATTGAACCAAAACACATGGGATATTATGCACTTTTGTCCAAAATTAATTGCGATTTCAAAAAAATAAAAATCACAAATTCTCTTATTTTAGATGCAAATCTTTTAGAATAAAAGCAAAAAAGGAAAAAAATAATTAGATGATGAACTTTATGAAAACAAACCTCAAAAGACAAATTCGTTCGTTGAATTAATTTCAGACCCAGTCAAATATAAATAAAATTTTCCTGTTCCCAAAAAGAGTGTTTTCAACATGTTTGACATTATGATTATTAAAATATGAACGAAGGCACTATATTTAAAATTTGATTTAGTGCTACCATAGAGTCATTGTTTGCTATTGAGGTTTCGGTATAACGGACACTTTTAGTTTTTAAAATAAATATGGTGCTAAATAATAATATTGACACTTTTTTAAAATATTACGAATTAAAAGATACCCAACTATTTCGGACGATATCGCGTATTATGCATAGAGTCAATAATCACATATACATGTACATATAGTACATTAATCCATATATATATAACCGAACTCGGGAAAGCAATGTAACCCATATTGCATAAGACTGAGACCATGTTTGGTAGGCGGTTTTTCTAGTCTGGTTTGGTCCGGTCCGGTCTGATTTGATCTAATCTGATCTGGAAAAATCTGTTTGGTAAACGATCTGGTCTTAATATTTATTTATGTATTATGTATTTATTTATTTATTATTTCTTCACTTTATAATATATTTTATTATTTATATTATTATTTATTAATTTATATATTAATTTATAAATATATTCTATTTATTTATTATTATTTCATTATTTAATTAATTTTATTTATAAATTATTTATTCATTTTTAATTATTTAAAAATATATTTTATTAATTTATTATTATTATACTCATTTTTTATTATTATTATGAAGTATTTATTCATTATTATATTTACTTATTATTTATTATTATATTTATTTATTATTATATCTATTTATTATTTTTTATTATATTTATTTATTTCATTTTGTTTATTATTTATTATTTTTATTATATTTTTAAATATGTTTTATGTAATTTATTATTTATTTTATTAAATTATTATTATTATTTATTATTTAGTCCATTTATTATTATTATTATATTTATTTATTATTATTGTATTCATTTTTTATTATTATTATGTTTTATTTAATTTTTTATTTATATTATTAATTTTTAATTATTTATAAATTTATTTTATTATTTATTATTATTATTATTATATTCTTTTTTTTATTATTAGGTATTATTTATTTCATTTTGTTTATTATTTATTATTTATATTTTATTTTTAAAATATGTTTTATTTAATTTATTATTATTATTATTTATTTATTTATAATTATATTTTATTAATAAGACCAGACCGGACCACCAGGAACCACCTTTTTTTTTAGTCTGAAATGAGAGCATTTTGGTCTGATTTGGTCTAACCAAAAATTTGGGACCAATGCTAACAAACATGGTCTGGTCCCATAAAACACAAGACCAGACCAGACCAGCTGAAACCGAACCACCTACCAACAAGGCCTGATGTCGGTATCTATAAATGTAGAACACCTATCTTCAGTACACCCACCAACACCTGAAAACTCCAACCTCCCCTAGTAGAGAACTGTCCACGTGCTCAAACCCTACTGGCCCACTTCGTCTGACGACCTTTAACCTAGCATTCCAAAAACCCCAATATACCCCTCCCTGCCCGCCTTTTCTTCGGGCACACAAATTCACCACTCACTACCCGGACTTCGAACAATTCTCTGCCCGTAAATCTCGGGCAACCCAATTCCAACTCTCGTCACGGTCTTCCCTCAAGTCTCAAAACAGCTTCAACTGTTCCTACTCTCCAAGTCTCCACCAATTTGTGAAAGAAAAGTAAAATAACACACACATATATAGATACACAGACACACACACATATATATATATACACACACAGACACACATATATATATATACACAATGTTGTGAAGAAGACTTGAAGATTGTATAGCGGAAGTGGATTCAGAGTCAGTCATTGCTCTGTTCTTTGTTCAAGATTGGACTAGTTGATTTGTAGGTTTCGATTTTGATATCTAGGTTATAGAATGTGGAGGCTTGCGCGATCTGCGGCGGCGTCGAATCTCCGCCGCGCGCGGCGGTTGTCGACGGCGATTCCTGGTCCGTGCATAGTCCACAAGCGTGGAGCTGATATTCTTCACGATCCATGGTTCAACAAGGTCGATTTCTGTCTTCATTTTTTGTCCTGTGACTGTGTTCTTCAGTTTGAAGTTTGTTTGTTTCTCGAGAAAAAAACAAGCACTCCTTTTCTTGTCTAGTTAAGAGATGATCTGTGTTATTCAACTTGAAGTTTGTTTGTTTCTCGAGAAAAAAGAGTGCTTGTTTTTCTTGTCTGTTCAGGAGATGATCTGAAGTTCAAATTCTTATTGTCTGTTGAAATTGATTGGATTAGTAATTTTTGAAAGTGTTTGATTTGGATGAGGTTAGGCACATTTGCAACTTTGAAAGTTGATTGAATTATAGGTTTATGTTGTTCTAAACAAGTCCAATTTTCTCAAACCTGTCATTTTGTGTTTTGATGCATTTTTACTTGGTTGATTCCAAATTGAAATGTCCATGTATTCTAGGTATAGATTATCTAGAAGAAAAATAAGGGCTTAAAATGGTTGCCAATGTTGTACTAGTTTTGGCGTGTGGCGCTTATTGGTGAGAAAATAAGAGAAAGTAAACTTAGATGGTGGACATTTGCAATGGAGAGCTAGTTATGCGACGTTCAAATGAGTAAGACTAGTTGTTGTAGATATAAGAGACATGGAGGGCGACCAACTATAATATATTTGAGGCTGTTATAGAAAAGATACAAAAGTTAAATGGCTTGTAATAGTAGAAGATTGGGATGATTCTCCTCCACTGTGCCACGAGGCATTTTTGCCTTCTTTTGTTGACAGCCAAAAATAAGATCTGAATTATGAGCAGAAATAGACTATTTAATCATGCTTTAACTAAATTGAGTGACTTTGTTTTAGTGTTAGAAGAAGTCTCAACACTACTTTATAAGCACATTCTTTTTAACCTCGGCAAGAAACGCACAGACCCAATTGTATTGTCCGTATGGGGACTTGAACGCTTGACCTTATACTTTAGAAGGTGAGTTCCACTAGGCTACAACCCTTGTGGTTACAATCACCGTTTCAGGTTACTTGATTGTTAGTAGTGTTGAAACAATAATCCATCAGGAAAGGGGAAGAATAGGTTGCCTCTACTTGTCAGACAGTGCTTTCTTATCCCTAGAATGTGGCAATTTTCTTGATCTGGTTAAGTTTATCAAATAAAAAAAGGCTTGACCCAACACTGGATTCATGCTGACAGGTTTTACATTAGCTGTCAGCTACCCAATGGAACATTGCTTTTCCCAAGCTTGAGATGAACTGTGTAATACAAGACACTACGCATGAACATGTGGAGTTGTGAGTCTCAAATTTTAAAAAGAGAAGAAAGTGGATATCAATAGATTATCCACATGCTTGGATTAGTCCAAGCATGCAACAGAAACATTTGAATAAAGAAACAGTGCAGAGTTGTAAAGTCCAAAAAAGAGAGATTAAAGAGGTACACATAGTATAATAATGCATTATGAAAATCGCGCTTCATCTTCCAAATTATGCAGTTTTAGTATAGACCTGTACTCATGAATCGGACCTATTTATTTATCTTACAGAATGTTGGTATAATATAGAAATAGTATTAACCTAATTCCATGTACATGTCCTAATTTCCTCGCGCGCGGCTGAGAAAAAGGAGCATTGCTGACTAGAAATCATCTCAATATTTGTTTTATTCTGTTTATGTTTTGGTTTCATTCTTTGTCTGTGGATTTTTCAAGAGCAGGATACTGGCTTTCCTTTGACAGAAAGAGATCGGCTTGGCCTCCGTGGTCTTCTACCACCTCGTGTGATATCATTTGAGCAGCAATATGCACGATTTAGTGAGTTCGTTGCCTTTCCATTCACAGAGCTCTCTCAAATTAATTTGTTTCTGAAGGCAATGACTTCGTAAACATTAATACATTTTCTGTTGTTTTTATTGTAGTGGAGTCATTTCGGTCACTAGAGAAAAATACACAAGGCCAACCAGATAGTACTGTGTCCCTTTCAAAATGGAGGATCCTGAACAGACTCCATGACAGAAACGAGACATTATACTATCGAGTATGTACTGTGGCAAATACTAACTTAGAAATCTTGGGCATTTAAAAGTTTAGATGTATAAAACTTCTTTTCCCTTTCAGGTCCTTATTGATAACATTAAAGACTTTGCTCCAATAATATACACTCCTACAGTAGGATTGGTTTGTCAAAACTATTCTGGTTTGTTTAGACGCCCACGTGGAATGTATTTCAGCGGAAAAGATAAAGGGGAGATGATGTCCATGATCTACAATTGGCCCTCCAATCAGGTAGTACATACGTTTCATACTGCTTTAGATACATTTTATTTTCCTTTTCTACTCTCCCCTTCTTGATGATTATATGTGGCTGATGATTTATGATCTCATTCTACATTTTTTTTTTCTGTCTTGTATATTCTACTAATTTTTACAGTTTTACTAGACTGATGCTTTCTAGTGTTTAGTCATCCCTTTTCGGGTTATACTGTTACAGTAACATTTTCAAAAGAAAGGGAAAAAGAGAGTAGTGAACCGGTGAACATTAAATAGGATAAAGATGATATAAAGTAAAGCTTGAAAAAATACCCTGACCATATGGGTAGTAAGCAAGGGTTACTGTGCGATTACCAAGTGCTAGCTGTTAATTTTGGTACCTGGATGATATTACTTTCCTGAAACAAAGATTGTGCAGGAGCGTCGTTATCAGCAAGTATTAATTGCATTGGCATCACATTTTGAGCATCGACTCTTGGAAAGCATGTACTGTTGCCATCAAAACTTTAAATGGTGCATCCATCTTTAACATAAAGATAAATACCATTAGTATTTTCAGAAATTCAGTGTACATTCATGCTGTTACTTTACTATGTCATTAAATTTTGAGCTCCTGTGTTTGCCGCAAGATTAAATGGTATATTCAGTAGTTGCAGCAGTTGATTACAAGTCCCTTGCACTATACAAATAATGTGTACTGTTTCTTCTCTATATTGCAGGTTGACATGATAGTGCTGACGGATGGAAGTCGTATCCTTGGCCTGGGTGATCTGGGAGTTCAGGGAATTGGAATAGCCATTGGAAAACTAGATATGTATGTTGCAGCTGCTGGTATCAACCCACAGAAAGTATGCCTCACTCATCTTCTGTCTCTCTTCCTTTCGCCCAACAGCCCCCCTTCCCTCCCTTCTTTCTATGAGAGCTTGTTCATTTGTGAACACAAACACATGTATGGTTGTGGTGTATATATAATGCATAAATTTGAGCAAAAGTACCTGTTTAATTTTGTGCACATGCGCAAATATATGTATTTGATGCTGCCAAGTTGACTCTGGATATATTATTGTGCTTGAAATGGGTATAGCCGTAGCATATGATTTACTGACTACGGAAAGAGAGTGTTAAATCATCTAGTTGCTCATATGTTGACATATTAATCAATACTTTATAACTGCACTTTATTGTTTTATTCATTTAGTTATGTATGTTATATAGATGAGTTGCATATATATATATATATATATATATATATATATATATATATATGTATGTATTACAGATAGAACCATGATAGAGCTGACATTAGTTTAATGAAAATCAGGCTTGAAAGATATTTCGACTCTTATAGAAATAACTTAAAATTACAAATCGCAAGTTGGATGCTACATTTTTGTGTCTGTCATATAATATTATTTGAATCCTGCCCTTTTTCTTGCTTAATTTTAATGTTAAAAACCATGTTATCTTTCTTGACAGATACTCCCAATTATGCTTGATGTTGGTACTAACAATCAAAAGCTTCTTGATAATCCTCTATGTGAGTATAATATTGACACTTAAATTTGCTCCATATTTGCACAGTGGTTCCTTACTTCTTTTTATTGTTATTATATATATTTTTCTTGATGTTGGGCTAGCACTCCATTTTTTTTATGTGTTTTATGTTTAGTATATGGTTACATGACGTCATATTGGGATTGAATATGTCCAAGTTGCTTCACTTTCTGTCCGTAAACATTAGATATAGCACTTATTATGTTCATCACAGTTATTTGTATCAAAAAGTTAATTAAGGGGGCTTAATTGTTATATTTTTTCAAAGACCAACTGCAGATGCATAAAGTGTTTCTGGACAAAATAACTGATAGATAGCATCAATGAATAGAACTTTATAGAACTCTAGTGGTATGTTAGTTGGGGAAAAAATGGAAAGAATAGAAGAGGAAGAGGGGGCGCAATTGGGGAGGTATAAGCTCCCACCTGTTTGCCGGGTGAAACATATTTCTTCCGAAATTGCATGGTAAATGGAGAGAGAAACTTTTTTCCCTTCCCTTTTGACTTATTTGACCCTTTTTATAATGAAATTTCCATCTTTCATGGTTATATCAATCAAATCATTTGACATTTTTTCCTTCCCTTGTCTTGTTCCTACTTAACCGTACAACACAAGGGAAACGCTCTTCGTTCTTCCCTTATATCTCTTTCACCCTCATATCTTCATTTTTTCTCCCTTATCATTCTTTGTGCCAAATTGAGCATATGAATGTAACAAGAACTGCCTTGTATCACATCAACCTGCATGTCACATAGAGGGTGTGTGCCTTCCAAGTTTAGTAATGCTGGGCATTTACTTGTGTAAATCAGGACCTCCCTATCAGTGATGGACCTAGGATTTTTTTTTTCCAGTGGGGGATACATTTAAAAATAAAAAATTAAGCACAGGGTAGAGTTTATAATAGTTAGTGGGGGCAAAAACATGGTGAGAGAGATAGAGTTAATAAGGTTTAAATTCTTCATTTCAAACTTTAGGAGGCATAATTTTTTTTGAGTGGGGGCATATTATAAATTTATTGAGGGTAATTTTGAAGTTTTCATGAAAATATAGTGTATACAAAGTAATAATAAAAAAGTCAGTGGGCTTATGAGTTGACCTCCACATTGATTAATTTTCTTTTTAATAATTAAATTTGGCTCATGTTTATTTAATTCTCGCTTCCAGTTCTGCTAAATATAGTCCTTTATTTTATTCTCTAATTAGAGTCACTGAACTAATATAGTTGCTTGTAGGTCATCTCTTTCTAGTCGACTACTTTATCAGAATTTCTTCTCACTTGGTTCTACTTTAACAGATTTAGGGCTACGGCAACGTAGGATGGAAGGAGAAGAGTATTTATCAATCGTTGATGAATTCATGGAAGCTGTCTACACACGTTGGCCCAAGGCTATTGTGCAGGTCATTTCTTTTAGAAGTATGACTTCTAAAGTTATCTTTAATTAATATAATACTGAGATGTTCATGTTCGGAGCAATCTTATCAGTTTGAAGATTTTCAAATGAAGTGGGCTTTTGAGACGCTGCTACGGTATCGTAAAAGGTTTTGCATGTTCAATGATGACATACAGGTGGGTTTTATCTTGTAACATTTTGTACCAAAACTGGCAATGATATAAGACATTTCAAAGTGCTATAGTATTATGGGTACTCGTTATAGGGAACTGCTGGTGTTGCACTGGCTGGACTACTGGGATCCGTAAGAGCACAAGGCCGGCCATTGAGCGACTTTGTGAACCAAAAGATGGTTGTGGTTGGAGCCGGAAGGTAGTGGCAAAACAATCTGTAGTGAGCTGCAGTCCTGGTTTATGTATAACTTTCCAGTTGCTACATGTGATTGCTATTGGCATTTTCGCCTTGCATCTTCTGATCTTTATTGGCTTGCAGTGCAGGGCTTGGTGTTTTTAAAATGGCCGTGCAGGCGGTTTCAAGAATGGCAGGAACTACAGCAAATCCTCAGTTTTTCTTGCTTGACAAAGATGTGTGGTTCTACACCTGTAACTTGCATTTTCGTGTGATGAAAACTAATAATAATGTGTATGTGCGTGTGTATGAGAGTCCTTAACCAAATTTGTGAAAGATGAATTCAACATAATTTAGAAGATGGTGACATGGTGGTCTAATGACTTTGCATATATCTACTTCATTCATGAGTGTCCTTTACTTCATGTAGTTATATAATAAGATAATAAGTTGCATGTAGTGAAAAACATCCAGTAACATATCTAGTTTGGGAGAAGAATAATAGCAATTGTAAGTCATGATTTATCCATTTCACCTTTGTTTGAGATACTTCTTCCTGGATGCAGGGTCTCATCACAAAAGAGAGGAAGATTATTGATCCAGCAGCGGCACCATTTGCTAAAGCCCCAGGAGAGATTGAAGGATTAGGTCTCAAGGAGGGAGCTAGTCTTGTTGAAGTGGTAATTCTTATTGGGAATTTTGCTTTTTTTTTTTTCTGGCTACATCTTTTGATAAAAGGCTGATTCATGATGACTGTTTTTTATTTATTTAAAATTGTAGTATTTATATTGTAATTTCTTGAATACGAGAAAGTTTGGCCATTTGGGTTTTGAATTATAATTATCTTTCAGAGCTTTGCTACTCTTACATAATTCAGATAACTAAATGATTGGGCACAACATGTTGTTCAGGTAAAAAAGGTCAAGCCTCATGTGCTTCTTGGTTTATCTGGAGTCGGAGGTGTCTTCAATCAAGAGGTAGGCTCACCTATTTGGCTTTCAAATAAATAATAGAGAGGTAAACAAGTGAAGGTTGCTTCTTTATGTCTGGAAATGCAAATTTATCCGACTTCTATTAGTTAAATTGGTCAACATTATTGATTGGAAAAATAGCTTACGCTTTCTACTCACATTTGATAAATGGTTCTTCCACCAGAATTCATTAGCATTGGAAGTTTGTTTTGTCTTGTCCTAAGCTTTTTAAAGAATGTCTCTGTTTAGTTATCTTCACATGATTCGGAGGGGTGGACGATTGGACCCTGGCGAATCGTGTGAAGCCTAGTTGGGTTGAACAATGGTGGGTAGTTGTTGTAGGAGATGTGATTGGTCTGCAATTCTGAATATATGAGGTTTGAGCGACGAGGTTCAGCTTGAATTGCGTATAATGTTGTCTCTCTTGCTCTAGAATGTGAACTTATCATAGAAGTTGGAAGGGAATCTGAAAACCGAGATAGAAACAAGAAGGTGATCATCCGAATTTTCGAGATGGGTGAAATTTCTTTACTATCATTTAAGGATGGCAATTTGGGTATTTAAGATTTAAAATTGTCAATGTCTCACTGCAAAATTAGACCGAAAAGCTATTTGAACGGGTCAAGTTGCAATGTTGCACAAAATTTCCAAATGTGCAAGACAATGAGGGTATAACTTAATATGCACTATATGTATACTACATGGTGTTTCGTGTAACTAATTCTTTTGAATATATATACACATGTAATCCATATTATAACTATAAATTTCACATAGGATGTCGACCTTACCTATATTTGGGCTTGTGAGTCACTGGGTCAATATTAATATACTAAAAGTATGAAGCACATGTAGTGCTGTCCCTGCATGTGGTGCAAGGAATATAAATATCAATGTTTGAATATGGTCAAGCGTGCACACTTTAATACTGAAAATCCTTGTATCTAATGATTGTCATATACACCAGGTGCTCAAGGCCATGAGGGAATCGGATTCCTCAAAACCTGCCATTTTTGCCATGTCAAATCCAACAGCGAATGGTTTGTCTCTGCAAACTCTCAATCATTCATTTTGTATTTATGACATCCCCTTCTCTACTGACCATTCCCTTTGTAATCCATGGAACAGCTGAATGCACTGCCGAAGAAGCTTTTACACATGCTGGAGAAAATATTGTTTTTGCAAGTGGGAGCCCATTTGAACATGTTGATCTTGGTACTGTTCCTTCTAACTGATGCTAAATTTTGTTTTGACCCAAAGGAGCACGGATACTCTTAAGGATATGATACGACTATGCTGAAAAAGACATCACAGTTAAAAGTATATATATTTATATATTGCAATATATAGCGTAAAATCACTTCATGAATTATTATATCTATATCATCAAACTTTTAACCTAATAAGAAGACAAGATATTTGTGTGTGTATGTACTTGTATAGGTATACAAGTAGAGGTACGTTGATTACTTAATGATTCCTCTTCTACTTGCCTAAGCTCTCCTTCAATAGAAGACCTCTATAGCTCTTCCTTTTTTTAAAAAAATCTATCTTTTTCTACTTTTAAATCAGAAATAAATTATCCTTGCAGTTCTACCTTTTCCTGTGATAAAAACAAGTCTTATCCAATTTTCAAGATTCATAGGTTGCACTGGGGAAATGGCCACATAGTGTTGGCCATATTTTTGAAATTAAGAATTCCATATCCATAGAACAGATATACCCAAAATATATATTTGAAATAAAGAATTCAATGTCCATAGTACAGATATGTTCAAAATGTTTAAGAGCACATGTTTAGGAGTTTCTGAGGACTTTGGGTGTCTAACATAGAAATGAATCCTCCGTAAAGGTATCCATGTTTCTTAGTTTCGACTTTGAAGCAATTGCACATGCTTCTCTCCCATTATGGGAGTCTCTGCAAGACAATTTTTTCACATTTCTGGTCTTGTGGTGTGGTTATCTGTTTATTCTGATCTTCACCAATTATTGTCGGCAGGGAATGGAAAAATAGGTCATGTAAATCAAGCAAATAACATGTATCTGTTTCCTGGGTATGTACACCTCACTGTTGTGCAAACTACAATTACTTATTTACATTCACAATAGTTTTCTAAAATTTTCCTCACTGTTGTGCAAACTACAATTACTTATTTACATTCACAACAATTATCTAAAATTTCCTCACTTTGATTTAGGATTGGTTTGGGAACTCTTCTTTCGGGTGCTCATTTTATTTCAGATGGAATGTTACAAGCAGCTTCTGAGTGGTATGAGTTAATCTGATTTCACCTTTGTTTTTTGCTCTAACCTAAGAACTATCTTCATTTTAGAGAACGTAAACATAATCACACATTTGCCATGGCGAGATGTTATTTCCATGGCAGCTATTCAATTACTGACCACTAGAATGTCCTGTATGCTGTGTATGACCAGTGTCAAGTCTCAAGTTATTAGAAGGGTGGGCCTGGGAGTTACCATACAAACTTTTGGTGTCCAATCTATTATTATTATTTTATCATTTACAGCGGCGACTACAAGTATGTTGGCCAACTTTTTTTTACTCACATGCCTAAAAGCCCCTCAACTTGAAAGATAATACAAGATAAGATGAAGACAGTTTCCTAAATTTTCCTCACCCCCAAGTCAGGTAAATCAGTACCCCTGGCTCGGGAATGAGAATGATCCTTTACTCCGACAGCACCAGCATTACCTCCTCTCTATAATTTGTCCATTGAGCACCAGCGCCAGCTTCTGTGTCACTCCTCAGTGCCACAATAGTGACCCATGGCAAAAGATTATGAAAAACACTCCACCTAGAGTTTCTTTTTATACTTACCTTCACTTTGATTCCAGTTGTTCCTCTGTTCTTAAGAATAATATCAAACTGGCTCGTGCCTTTCTGTATCTGTTGGAAGCGTCTTCATATTGCCTTATCGGGTTGTTCTTCTTGTCCTGTTCCTACCGTAAGCAGTTCATGGTGGTCTAGGGGATTTTCTCTCTACGTTTTGGCATATAGTTTTAGTAATCCTCTAAAACATTTTAACTTTTGAGAATGAGAACGTTTATTGTTGAAGAATAAGAACTTTAGGGACACAAAAAGAACATTACTCAGTGATGTTGAAAATTGTCCAAACAATTGAATAGTATCTCATTATAGGTGAATTTCACGTTGATACTTGGCTCAGTACAGCTAGACAAAGCTGTATTTCAAATTTTTGGATCATTCACGTAGATCCTATTTTCATCTTTTCACTCTATCTAGAGTAGTATATTAGTTTAACCTCTATTGTGTTTCTTTACTATGTTAGTGATGTTAATCTGGTCTTACCATCTCTAGCATTACTTTTAACCTAACCGATTTACATTATGGTGCAAGTTAATGCTTGGGAAAGTATGTGGTGAGTAGTGTGGGGTACGGACATTCGAGGGAGTATACACAGCATATCACATGCTCTATGCCTGAAACTTAATTGATATACTCCTAAATGAAATTGGCTTGGTGTTTTCTTTTGAATACTTGATAAAAAAACGTGGCATGTTTAACATAGGTTGGAACACATGGTGTGGCATTGAGCCCAGTACTGGCGTCATTTTTTTAACATGATTTATCTGTGCAGCCTTGCTTCTTATATGACTGATGAAGATTGTCAAAAGGGCATTCTGTATCCATCTATCAACAGGTAATACATTTTGAGCTTCCTTCATGTCTGTAATTATCGCTTTCAAGTTATCAGAATCATGGAGGCTATTAGAATCGGTTGATAATCAGGTGGTTTTTGTTTCCAGAATATAGCCTTTTGAAAGTAGATATGATTACACTTGCTATGTCTGTTTATACTTCGGCATGCTCATTTGTTTATACATATCATAACACACATGGAATGGGCAAGTCGTCAATCCCTTAAACTACTTTATCTGTTGGCTTACATTTCCTTTTCAATATACCACAAGTATGCCTAATGCTATTGTTGGGGTGTTCTTTCCTAAATGACATACTTGTCATTTTATATCCACGCGCTCTCGGGAAAGGTGTAAAAAAAAAAAAAAAAAGGAAGAAGAAGAAAGATTAGGACCCATTTATTGTTCCTAAATTATGAACAATTGCTAGCTTAACTTGAGGTAAATTCATGGTTTTTGTGTTCTACTGTAGCTAATCTAGATTTTGACTGTGTTGTGTAAAATGTAGTATTCGACATATTACTGCTGAGGTCGGAGCTGCAGTCTTGCAAGCGGCTGTTGCTGAAGAGTTGGCAGAAGGACATGGTGACGTGGGGCCAAGAGAGCTAAAGCACATGTCAAAAGTATGAATATATTTCAACTTACCATATTATGAGCAAAATGCATCATTTGAGTAAAATGGCCATGGAAATTCAATAATGCCTACACATACATTTGGTCTAAAAAAGGGAAACTTTTTAAAATGATAAATATAATCTTAAATGTACTCATCCCAGGTTAGCCTCGTTACGAAAGTTATTAATCATTTATGGCTTATTTCTATCGCAGGAGGAGACAGTTGAATACGTCACACGCAGCATGTGGTATCCTATTTACAGCCCTCTGGTTCATGAGAAATAAGATTCCCTTTAGTGAGTCATATATTCATGGTTGTTTTGAAGGATAGATATATTCATGCTAAACTTGTAATTTCTGAGCACAATAGGAGTTGAACCAGGGAAAAAGATAAAGCTCCTTCAATTCCAACCAGTCCTTATGTTGTCAATGTATCCAAAACACCCATTTTTGTTTTTGGGAAGTATCTTAATTGATGTTCAATATCATCAAAATGTCAAAACAAAATCCTAATGAATGAGTGAGGTTTTATTTATTTCGGCATCAACCAAGAAGAATGGAGCTGGAGGAGATGGATGGGATGAAAGAAGAATAGTGAGTGGATGTGCTTGGAGATTGTTATATATATATATATATATATATATACACACACACACAAACACATGCTTGTTATAATTTTATATACTAGAAAATCAGCTCTCACAATCGTGTCCCTATCAGGGCTCAAATACCAAGGAGAGGAGGGATCGCATTAACTAGATGAATGTATTGGCTGTTGTAGGAATTTAAGATAGAAGGTTGCAGTTGCTGAGTTGCTATTGGTACTACCTGAAGAGTGGAGACCACTGTTGAGTCAGAAATCATCAATATGTATAGGGTCGGAGCGTTAAACCTCATATAATATAAACATAGTGCTTATAAATAATATAAATATAGTGCGTATAATCTCTATAGTTCAAATATGTGCGAATTGATCAATTTGTGTAAAATGACATATATGCCCTTAGTATATAAATTTTTTTTTTAAAAAAAAAAATATATTTTTTGAAAAATATATAAATTTCTAAAAAAATATATAAAATTCGAAAATATATATAAATTTAAAAATATATATAAAATTTGAAACAATATATATATAATTCAAAAATATATATATTAAATTTTAAAAAAATATAAAATTCGAAAAAATATAAACTCTGAAAAGAAAAATATAAAATTAAAAAAATTATATAAAATTGGAAAAAACATATATAAATTCAAAAAATATTTATAAATTTTGAAAACATATATAAATTTTGAAAAAAATATTAAATTCGAAAAAAATATATTAAATTTTGAAAATAAAATATAGAATTCGAAAACATATATAAATTTCAGAAAAAAATATATAAAATTCGGGGAAAATATTAAATTTCGAAAATAAAATATAGAATTCGAAAACATATATAAATTTCGGAAAAATATATATAAAATTCGGGGAAAATATACTCCTATATTCTACTTTCTTTGACTTTAAATTTTGTTTTGGTGTATTGTACTTTGGTCACTTGTGTTTTTTATACTTCTATTTGCACAACTATTTGAATTTTATATTTGTTTTTTGAATTTTATATTTTTGTTTCGAATTATATATATATATTTCAAATTTTATATATATTTTTCGAAATTTAATATTTATTTTTCAAATTATATATATATATTTTTAAATTTATATATTTTTTTTACGAATTATATATATATTTCGAAATTTATATATATAAATTTCGAAAATTTTATTTTATATATATATATATTGGTTTCGAAAATTTTAATATTTATTTTTTGAAATTTATATATTTTTTACGAATTATATATATATTTCGAAATTTATATATATAAATTTCGAAAATTTTATTATATATATATATATTGGTTTCGAAAATTTTAATATTTATTTTTCGAAATTTATATATATATTTTGAAATTTATATATTTTTTTACGAATTATATATATATTTCAAAATTTATATATAAATTTCGAAAATTTTATTTTATATATATATATATATATATTGGTTTCGAATTTTATATATATAAATTTCGAATTTGAATTTTATATATTGGCTTTGAAATTTATTTTTCAAAATTTATATATATATTTTGAAGAATAAGGATAAGGGTAAAATGGGTATTTAAAAGAGTATAAAAGTCAAAGAAGGGGGATTTTTGCACGTTTTCGAAACTTGCAGGGGGATATTCGCACGTTTTCGAAATTTGCAAGGGATGTTTGCACGTTTTCCAAAAATATTGATGTCAATACACATATTTTCAAAGTATAAGGTGTTATTCGTACCGTATGTATACTACATGGGTGTTTTATGTACTTAACCCATATGTATACGAGACTCGAGAGTGACACATTGACACTAAATATTATGTTTAGGGTCAATTACAATGAACATTTATTACAATTACCTTCCCTCAAATTTGATCCATTAATTCAACAATTGTGTAATCGAAAATTAAAAAGAAAAAATACAATAGGAAACTTAGATAATACTGAAATAAATAAATAAAATTATAATAAATTTTTTACCTTAAATTTAACATTTGTTATCTCTTAGCAGAGATCATTGTAATAAATCTCAAACCTTCCATTTATAATTTTTTTTTTTAAATTTTTAAGGAAGGTAAGTACAATATATCCTTGTTCCAATCAAGGGCTTAATGGTCCAACGATATCAGACTGTTACTCCCAAACGGGAGAGTAAGGTTTGAGCCTCACAGTGCGTGAGTAAGTGATTAACTTAAAAAAAAAAAATTTGAAAAAAAAAATTGTTTGTTATTTTTTATTTTTTTTGAAAATTTTTTTATTTGAAAAAAAATTGATGCAGCAAGGATCACAGATTAGGTGGGACAAAGTAATATCTGAGACTTAATGAGTTGGCAGAAGAATGATTGCAAATAAATTACTATGGTGCAAAAATGATGATTGAAGCATTTCTTCCCCTTCTCAAACTATCTGATTCACCAAGAATCGTGAATGTTTCCTCTGTCATGGGCAAGTTAACGGTAAAAAATTTCACTCTCCACGAAATCCCTCCTCTTCGCATCTAGTCTTCAATTTACATTAATATAAACTTCTTTTCTTTAAAGTATTAAAGATCTTGTTTAGCATAGTTTCTACTTCTGTTTTTACCCAGAAGAAAAAAGAGAAATAAAAGCTATTTTGAGAAACTGATACCCTAGTTTCTTCAAAACCCTCTTCCAATTCCCAAACGTTTTTCTAAAATTTTTGTCAAATACCATTCAAAATAGTTTTTATCTCCAAAAAGCAAAAAACCAATATTTGAAAAGTCAATCCAAACAGGTTCTAATAAGTGAAAAAAGCGCTAATATATATTTTTTTGTAATGTTGTTTCAGTATATACCGAATGAATGGGCGAAAGGTGTGCTAAGTGACGCCGAAAGCCTTACCGAGCCGAAAATTGATGAAGTATTGAATGAGTTTTTGAGAGATTACAAAGAGGATTGTTTAGAAGCCAAAGGGTGGTGATGCAGGGGGATCCGAGTCAGACGATGCCGAGCTGTCAGATTGCTCATTGATGGCGCTGGATTACTTGGAGCGGGAGGATCAGCGCTAGAATGACAAGAAATCGTGATCTAGCCTAATTGGGGCAGTTTTCGTGCACGCGTCGGTTTTTGGCCATAATTGGAGCTACAAGTGTCGGATTCGCGCCCGTGACCCCAATTCGGAAAGCTAATCTCGGCGCGGACGCCGTGGCCACCGAGCTATGCTCGGTGCACATCGTTTCGAGCCCCAAATCCGCTGTTTTCCTTTTCAATTCTTTATTTATAGTTAATTTTTGCTATTTATGGTAATTTTTTATTTGTCAATTAGGAGATGATTCTGAATCCGATTTGGGCCAGATTTTTGGCAATCTTTTGATTTCTTTCCGTATTTCGTTTTGGTAAGACTTTTAGGGTTTTGCTATTTTTGGTAAAATCCTTGATTTTCAGCTATTTAAACCCGGCTTGTGGGTTGTTTTAAATTGGTTTTGAATATTAAGAATTTTATTAAATTTCAGAGTGTTCTCTGAATTTTGGGTCGAATAATTTCTCCATTTTCCTTCTTGCAAATTACCCGTTGCGCTAGCCTGTAGAATAATCTCTATTCTGTCCGGCGTCAGGTAGCCTATTGTTGTTGCTGCATATAAGGTGTCAAAAGCAGCCATGAATGCCTACACAAGGGTAGTGGCTAAGAAGTACCCTAATATGATTATCAATTGTGTGTGTCCTGGCTCTGTCATGACTGATTTGAACTACATGGGCAGACTGAGTGTTGAAGAGGGTGCTGAGAGCCCTGTGAGACTGGCATTGTTGCCTGATGGAGGGCATTCTGGTCTTTTTCTTAGTAGAAGTGAAGTGTGATGGAAGGCATTCTGGTCTTTTTCTTAGTAGAAGTGAAGTGTCATCTTTTGAATGATGAAATGTGTATCAAATATGCAAAAGGATAATACTTGGCTCCTCTTCGGGGAGGGGAGATTCGTCCTCCCTGTTCATGTGATCCAATACCATTTAGATGCGCTATCAACAAATTTTCAAGAAAGGAATTGGAATCAATTACTCGTTTTATGGGTTTTATGTCTGATAAGCTCTATAATCTGAACTTGATGTCTATTTTCAATTAATTGATTGTATGTATGCGTACAGTTTATATATATAAGATAAAAAGCAACAATTTTTTCCTACATTCAAGGATGTTTGACTTTGAATATACAACAGTAGTTTGAGTCTATCCAGGATCAGATATTTGTTTGTCACAACTTCCTCGATGGGATCTTTTGTAGATACGTGGTCAATTGGTTGAATGTGTTCCGGCAATTGAAAAAACAGCATTGGCTACAAAGGTTCTCGTGCGGACCTGAGGACTCAACATCCGCGGTGTGTGACACAATATCCCTAGCTGGAGGTACTTGTCCCAACCTCATTGGACGATAAGAGTGATGGTCTGATGGACCCGAATTTGGCAATGAAACAGAATTGTGATCACCTGCATGCGTTAGTGTACTGGAACTACTAGAATTTAAAAGCAAATTAGATGGCAAAATATCATATTCAGCATTAGTGGGCTGCTGGGAATGAGAAGTAACATAAGGAAAAAGTGACTCATTAAAAACAACATTCTGGGAGACATAGATTTTGTCAGTTGATAAGTCCAAGCATTTGTATCCTTTGTGACAAACGCTATAACCAATGAAGATGCATTGTTTTTACCTGAAATCAAGTTTGTGCTTGTTATAAGGCCTTAAGTGAGGCCAGCAAGCGCAGCCAAAAACTCTCAGATATTCGGGTTTTTTTTTTTTAGACCATCTCATACGGGGACTTATTGTTTAAAATAGGAGTTGGAAGCCTGTTAATTATGTAAGTTGTAGTTAGAAATGCATCTTATCTTCCCAATATATAAGTGGTAGATGGGAATAAGATAAGAGAGATAACCCCATTTCAACTACCTGCCTATGTTTCCGTTCTATGACGCCCATTTGTTGATGTGTATGAGGACAAGAAAGTCTATGTTGAACACCAGTGTTTTGGAAATAAGTTTGTAGACGTCTGTACTCGCCTCCCCAATCAGATTGGATGGCTTTGATTTTTGTTTCAAAGTGAAGTTCAACATATTTTTGAAATTATAAAAATTCAACATCATATTTGAGTTTGATGGGAAATATCCATAAAAATCTCGTGTAATCATCTAAGAAACTTACATAATACCTAGCTCCTGTTGTTGACAAAACAGAAGAAGGCCCCCAAATATCTGAATATATTAACTGCAAAGGTTTTGATGAAAATTCATGAACATATGCAAATGGTAGCGCATGACTTTTAGCAATCTGACAGTCAGAGCATACATTTTGCTTTTTATTATCAACTGAACTGGAAAAAGAAAGAGCTTTCTTTACAACTGGGAATGAGGCATGTCCTAATCTTTGATGCCACTGGGTGAAGGATACACGGACAGTGGAATAGGCTCGAAATGTGGAGTTGTTTGAGAAAGCAGTAAAGACCATCATTGAGATGTCATTGATGCAGGATGCTCCCCGAGTAATCCTTCACAAGAAAAAAAGAATCATGAAACTCAAAATAGACATTGTTATTAGGACAAAACTTCTGAATAGACATTAAATTTTTGGTAATTTAGGGGACAAGTAGAACATGGGAAATAATAAATGTGTTGGAAGGAGAAGAAATTTTAGAACTTCCAGTTTTTGTAATTCGCAAACCTGCACCATTACCAACTTGGATTTAATCAGTGCCATCATAATCATCATGCCTGAGGTTCAGATTATTGAAAAATCACTAATGGTGATTCCTTCAACCCAGGATTTACACTTATATACAACACTTTGTATTTATTTCAATAGAAAGACCATTCACACAAACACAAACTCATTCTGCCACTCTTATTATTGTTCACTTAGCTTCTAGCTTCTATCTAATTCAATACACTACAACATGTATATATAGAACTGAAATACATAACATGACAAACAAAATATTCATCCGCCGTTATTCTTGACTTCGGTGGATAGGCGTGAACTCATCACGCATGCTTTGTCTTCACTCACGCATGGTCTTGATAGCATGCATTTCTTGATTTCTGATGCATGCATCTGTAGCTATCCTTATCAAGTTTATTTTCAACATTCCCCCTTAAACTTGATTCTCCATACTTCTGCATTCCTAACACCATCTTCAGTCTTGTGGACTCGTCTTGGAATTTCTGCATTCCTTGCAACTGGCTTTGCCTCTCTCTCGTCCAGTTTTGTACAGAGATGGTTGACTCTCTTCTTCATAGTCAAGTCCACGACTAGCGACAAACACCTCGAACTGAACTGAGTTGACCTGCCTGAACTCTAAAGAGATACCATTTTCTTTCACTGCACTTCCTTTCCCTGGAACCATTACCGAGGCATTACATTTCTTCCTCAGACTATTGAATTTGTCTGGCTTCACTTTTCTTCTTTTGTAGTCTTTCACGGACAGACGAGTTTTATATCTCTAAACTTCGCCTTTTCCGCTTCTCGTCTCATGGACGTACTTCAACCTAGTTGACTTATGATCTTCTGGTGGACTACACTGCTTCTTCTCTATGGTGAACTTCTTTTCATCCATATCTGCCTTCCATTCCTTCTCTTGAATGGCTTCGGTGAAGCTAATCGGATCTACTTCTGACTCCTTCCTGGTCTAATGATGTAGGGGGATCCGAGTCAGACGATGCCGAGCTGTCAGATTGCTCATTGATGGTGTTGGATTACCTGGAACGGGAGGATCAGCGCAAGGATGGCAAGAAATCGCGATCTAGCCTAATCACGTGTTGGTTTTTTGGCCATAACTGAAGCTACAAGTGTCCGATTCGCGCCCGTGACCCCAATTCGGAAAGCTAATCTCGGCGCGCACGTCATGGCCACCTAGCCACGCTGGGTGCGCATTGTTTCGAGCCCTAAATCCGCTATTTTC
Organism: Cornus suecica; assembly: GCA_963922005.1. Classification (NCBI taxonomy): domain Eukaryota; kingdom Viridiplantae; phylum Streptophyta; class Magnoliopsida; order Cornales; family Cornaceae; genus Cornus; species Cornus suecica. The sequence goes on along the minus strand of OY998247.1, from coordinate 2,616,141 downwards.
CTTTTCAAATCTTTATTTTTAGTTAATTTTTGTTATTTATGGTAATCTTTTATTTGTCGATTATGAAATGATTCTGAACCCGATTTGGGCCAGATTTTTGGCAATCTTTTGATTTATTTCCGTATTTTGTTTTGGTAAGACTTTTAGAGTTTTGCTATTTTTGGTAAAAATCCTATTAATGGTCGATTTTTAGCTATTTAAACCCGGCTTGTGGGTTGTTTTTCATTATTCTTTATTATAAACAATGTTATTAAAATCCAGAGTGTTCTCTGAATTTTGGGTCGAATTCTCCTATTTTTTTCCTTGCAAATTATCTATTGCACTAGCCTGCAGAATAATCTCTATTCTGTTCGGCGTCATCCAGTATCTTTCACCCGGATCCACATCTGACTTCTTTCTGGTCTAGCATCTTTCACCCGGATCCACTTCTGACTTTTTCCTGTCAGGTACGGGAGCAATTTGTGTCACTGGTGGCACTACTTCAACCACTCCTTTCTTTCTCACTTTTCACCACTCACTCTTTTAAATAATTCTATATATATATATAGCTATAAATCACACCAACCTTTCTACCGGCCCACCCACCTTTTTTTTATATTATATTTCCTTTTCTCTCTCTCTTCAATACACTCATCAATTTCAAATACCCACAACTATCCGACACAAACCATAAAGCTCAACTAAACAATATATATATGGGTAAATTACACAAATCATCCATAAATTTTAACCTAATAACAGGCACTACCCCTAACGTTTCATTAATATCAGTTACCCCATGAACTGAATCGGAACAGTGATTCAGTTATTAGAAATAGGAAAATGACTGATATACCCTCATATATGTGGAAATATTTCAAGACTTTTCTAGAGCCACGTGAATTTACACAATTACCCTCAAATTATAAAACAAAAATAATGTATAAAAATATATATTTATAATTCGGAAAAAAACTTTTTATATACTTTTTATAAAAATATATAATTTCGGAAAAAAATATAAAAATATAAAATTATTTTTATATATTCGGAAAAAAATATTCGGAATATTTCCGAATAATTTTTTTTCCAAATATATAAATTCCGGAAATTTCCGAATATTTTTTTCCGAATATATAAAAATATATAATTTCGGAAAAAAATATTCGGAATTCGAAAAAAAATATAAAATTATAAAAAGTATATAAAATTCGGAAAAATATATAAATTCAAAAAAAACTTTTATATTTTTATAATTTTATATTTTTTCCGGAATTTATATATTTTTTCCGAAATTATATATTTTTATATATTCGGGAAAAAATATTCGGAAATTTCCGGAATTTATATATTCGGAAATATTCCGAATATTTTTTTCCGAATATATAAAAATATTATTTTCTGAAATTATATATATTTTTAAAAAGTATATAAAAAATATTTTTTCCGAATTATAAATATATAATTTTATACATTATTTTTGTTTTATCAAATTAACAAATTAATATGGGTATTCTAGTAATTATCATTATAAAGGTAATGGTTAAAATGTAAATGTAAGGGTAGTAAGGGTAAAATAGGGTTTTCAGTTCCAAAATATTCAACTTTGACCTATTTGAATTTTCTTGCGTTGACTTCTACCGGAGAGAGGAAAATATTACAACGATGCAAAAATTAAGGGTGATAACTGATATTAATGAAATATTAGGAGTAATGCATGTTACCCTATATATATATATATATATATACTCCACTCAACTAAAGTATGTCTCCCACTTGCTTCTTTTATTTTATTTTGTATTGTTTCTCTCAAGACCGAAATTCATCTCTCTTCTCCTTTACTCTTCATCAACTCATCTTTCTAGATTGAGCATTCACAATTTTTCCTTTCAATTTCTTTTCTTGCAGCTGTCGCCCCACTTTCTCTTCAGTCAACACAACAAAAAAACTCCATTGTTTGCAAACTCTTCTTGCCCAGGAAAATTTCAATTTCTTTTCCTCTTCCTTCTATATCATATATTTAAACAGATGTAGGCTTTCTTATATATATATAAATAGATTCGAAGTTACGAGAGATGCATATAATTTTCTCCATCACGCAAAGATTGTACAGCGGATCAGATTTACAGGTCTTTGGCTCGATTGGTGTTGGAACACGCTGGTGTGTGTTGTCTGTGGCGATGGCCGCAAACGGAAGGCTGATCCGTCTCATTGAAATTCCGAGGCTGTATCACTGAGCAATGGTGGAGACGTTGTTGTCGTCGAATGATGGTGGTGCGGATGATGTCGTCGCACTTGGTGGTGGTGGTGTGGTCGTTTGGTCTTCTCGGTTGGAGTTCTGAACCGAGGCTATCACGGTGGTGGTACGGATGGTAGCGTTCTTTTCCACCGTTACGTTCTTAGTAGAACGAAGAAGCTAGATTAAACTATCACAAATTTTGAGCTGGCAGGTTCGACTCTCTTTCACAATTTCTTATGGGTTTTTCTTCACGCCTTCATTTCAAGCCTTCACTTAGCATTGAACTTGGCTCTGATACCACTACTGAAAAATTACTAATGGTGATTCCTTTAACCCAGGATTTACACTTATATGAGAGATAAAAAAATACAACACTTTGTATTTATTTCAATAGAAAGACAATTCACACAAACACAAACTCTATCTCTCAAACTCATTCTGCCACTCTTATTATTGTTCACTTAGCTTCTAGCTTATATCTAATTCAATACACTACAACATGTATATATAGAACTGAAATACATAACATGACAAACAAAATATTCATCCGCCATTATTCTTGACTTTGGTGGATAGGCGTGAACTCTTCATGCATGCTTTGTCTTCACTCACGCATGGTCTTGATAGCATGCATTTCTTGACTTCTGATGAATGCATGTGTAGCTATCCTTATCAATTTTATTTTCAACACAGATTATTAACAGAATTTGTCAAGTGATGTGTAGCTCCAGTGTCGGGATGTCAGTCATCGCCCGTAAACTGCTGATTTGAGGCCATTAGTGTTTGTGGTTTGGAGGAAGGTGATGGTGAATCCTGATAGAAAATACTAAAGCGATAATGACACTGCTTAGCAGAGTGACCTGGCTTATCACAAACTTGATAGACTACTGAATTATTTGTTGGAAAAATTGTGAATGAGAAATTAGTTACCTTTAACTAAAGGGTGTGACTGTTAAGTCACAATCCTTGGTAATCTATAAATAGGATTGCACACTTCATTTTCTATATGCTGGAGAGGACATTATCCTCTTCTTCTTCCTCTCTCTCTTCCTGCATACATATACATATTTTAGAATAGTATGGTTCGAGTGCAAGACACAGATTAATTGAGTTCGCTGGCTTCTGGAGATTGGAGTGTTACTTCTCCAGAGGCGAAATTCGTTCTATCTTGGGAGACAGTTGTTCATTAACCTTGAGCACCGGAGAGAGAGCAAATCTGTCTTAAGGAAACTGTGGTATCACACAGGGCTCGGATTTTATTTCTCTTCTTGTATTCTCATATTCGGGTCAGTTTTCTTTTATGTAATTCTAATTTGTTTGCTATATATATATACAGTTTATGCATGATAGATTTATATATATAACAGAAGCATGTTTTGAATAACAATCTTAAGACAGATTTTCAATTCTGTGATGCTACTGTTATATATATATACTGTGTTTCGTTATATACATATAATAAACACAATTCGCATATATATAGTAGTCATATCCTATTCTGTATATATTTCAATATTATTACAGTATGTATTGACTTGTAACGTGCATATGAGAAAATTTGTATCTGTGTTTATGTGAAACACTTCAATCTAACAAAATTGTGTTTATATGAAATACTGCAACCGAATAGTTATTTCACAGTGGCAACGTTTGACTACTGCAACCATCCTATAGCCTTTATATATATGTTGTCTGTTTATATATATATATGAACCGTTGGTTATAAATATTGACATATATATGCATATGATAATTTATATTTATATATTGCCTTTATGCCTATATGGCGTGATATATATGGTGATTGAAAATACCATATGTTCCTAATCGACACAAATTAATGTAAAGTGTAAAGTGTCTGGATATGTGTGGGCTTTGTTATGTTCCTTCATCAACATATTAATTTGTTTTGCTGAAATATAAGTATATACACATCCGCGCGCACACACACATATATATATTATATTTGAATGCTAAATTCATGCATAGTAATAAAATAAGCATACACTGATATGAGTGTAAATATTTAAAATAATACTGTATAATTGGTATTACATTACATGCTTAACGGTTTGTGATTTATTTATGTGAAATACGTATGGTAATTTACGTATCTGTTCTGATAATGTTATTATATATATATATATATATATATATATATATATATATATATTTAAGGAGCCCAAGAAAAGACTTCAGGCCTTTGAGAGATGTGAGAGTGGACTTCCACATGCTCTTTCTCTGATTTTGAGAACACCAGGATATCGTCGATGTAGACCGCAATAAACTCCTCTGTTCCTCTGAAGCAATTATCCATTTTTCTCTGGAAAACTACTGGAGCATTCTTTAAGCCAAATGGCATGACTAGCCATTCGAACAATCCTTCAGGGATCCAGAATGCAGTCCACTCAATTGAGTCTGGGTGCATTGCTACCTGATGGAATCCTGATTTAAGATCTCTCACTTTGCAAGAGAATGCAATAGTGAAAGGCGAAATGTCAAAAGAGTCGCAGTCTTTGAAAATCTGGACATTTCAGACGACTTTGACATAATATCAGTCGCAGATGGAGAAGAGCAGAGTGATGCAGTCTTTAGCATCTCAGAAGGCGACAATGACCAGGAGATTGACCCATTGGGAGCAGCAATCACGAATCACTACTGTTGTATGTTTCGAGAAAGTGATTGTACATACTGGCTTGGTAAAGAAGGAGGATACCTACCAATGGTCAAGGTCTCAGAGAAGCAATACAATTGCAAACATCAATGGGAGTTCAACAAAGTGATAAGCAATCCCGAAGCTCAGAAATGTAATTTCGGTAGAAGGGATCCAAGCATTAAGGCGAGAGCTCATTGCCTAACCTGCCAAATCACATCATGCGATATATGCAGTAACAATTACTGTAACATAAAAATCCAAAGAGAACCTCCAGCTCCAGCACAATTCAATACTCAGCCTCTTGTTTATCAGCAGCAGGAGTACATCATATGGTGCGAAGGAGAAATTGCTCGCCTAAAAAGAGAGGTAGCTTTTTACAAAGCTAAGGAAGAGCAACGACTTCAAGAAGATCTTGAGCGTGAAGCCCTAAAGCAGCAAGAGTTCGATAAACAAAAGAAGTACAAAATGAATAATGGAGTCCCAGACATCGGTGGCTCAGTTCCAGATGATGAGTCTGTCACCGATGAGGATGAAGAGGCAATTGCCTTTTGGGAAGAAGACATTGCAGAAGCCGAAGAATCTCTTCAAGAGCAAGATGGTGTCATAGCCAGTGCAGAAGCACAAAAAAGAAGCTCAAGGCCTAACAGACTGTACAACATGGATGTCCAGCTTAACATCCCGGGAATCAAGCCTTTTACTGTAAAAGCCATATTAGACACAGGTGCAACAACATGTTGCCTTGACACTAAGGCAGTTCCTGCAGAAGCGCTAATGGACAATCCTTATGTGGTCCACTTTAGCGGCATTAACTCAAAGCAAGCGGTCAAAAAGAAGCTGAAAGATGGCATAATGGCCATAGAGCAACACAATTTCCGCATTCCATACACCTATGCGTTCGATATGAACCTTGGTGACTCTATACAGCTTATTCTAGGCTGTAACTTCATCAGAGGAATGCACGGTGGCGTTCGTTTAGAAGGTAACACAGTAACCTTTTATAAGAATATTACCACTATCACTACTCGTCTGGCCGCCCCAGCAATTCAAATTCAAGAGGATAAGGAGAATCTTGATGATTCTTCCATTTTGGAGGGGAAGGAGTACGAAGAGCGGCAATCGCTTCAAGAATCTGTTGCTATTGCCATGGAGCGACCATACCCCCATTTTGAGCAAAAGTTCCAAGGGCTAATCAAAGAGCTAAAGGAGGCAGGGTTCATTGGTGATAATCCAATGCAGCATTGGGAGAAAAACAGAGTCTTATGTCATCTTGACATCAAGAACCCAGATATGACGATTGATGATCGTCCTTTGAAGCACGTGACCCCTCTTATGACTGAGCAATTCAGAAAGCACGTAAAGGCCCTTCAGCAAATTGGCGTTATCAGACCAAGCAAGAGTAAGCACCGAACAACTGCGTTCATAGTTAACTCAGGAATCACCATTGATCCTGTCACAAAGCAGATGGTGCATGGCAAAGAGAGAATGGTGTTCAACTACAAAAGGTTGAATGACCTAACCCACAAGGACCAGTACAGCTTGCCTGGAATCCAGACAATCATGAATAGGATCGGGAGTAGCAAGATATTCTCTAAATTCGATCTTAAATCAGGATTCCATCAGGTAGCAATGCACCCAGACTCAATTGAGTGGACTGCATTCTGGGTCCCTGAAGGATTGTTCGAATGGCTAGTCATGCCATTTGGCTTAAAGAATGCTCCAGCAGTTTTCCAGAGAAAAATGGATAATTGCTTCAGAGGAACAGAGGAGTTTATTGCGGTCTACATCGATGATATCCTGGTGTTCTCAAAATCGGAGAAAGAGCATGTGGAACATCTAAAAAGAATGCTCGAGATCGTGAAAGCTAATGGGCTTGTTCTAAGCCCAACAAAAATGAAGATAGCCCAAGTTGAGATCGAGTTTCTTGGCGCTATAATCAATGAAGGAAAGATCAAGCTTCAGCCTCACATCATTAAGAAAGTGGTGAACTTTGATAAGTCCACTCTCACATCTCTCAAAGGCCTGAAGTCTTTTCTTGGGCTCCTTAATTATGCTAGGACGTATATTCCTAATATGGGCCGTTTATTAAGCCCACTTTATGCCAAGGCAAGCCCAACAGGAGAGAGGAAAATGAACACTAGAGATTGGGCTCTAGTTGATCAAATCCAGCAGCAAGTCCAAAATTTACCAGACTTAAGCCTGCCCCCAAAAGATTCTGTTATCGTAATAGAAACAGATGGGTGCAGCGATGGATGGGGCGCAGTCTGCAAATGGAAGCCCAAAGCCCAAGATCCAAGAAGCACTGAAAGCGTATGTGCTTACGCAAGCGGAAAGTTCCAGAACCCTCAATCTACAATTGATGCCGAAGTTCAGGCAGTTATGAAAGGGTTGGAGTCTCTCAAGATCTACTACCTGGACAAAGAAAATCTGCTGATCAGAACAGATTGCCAAGCTATTGTCAGTTTCTTTGATAAATCCAGCAATCATAAGCCATCCAGGATCAGGTGGATCGCTCTGGTAGATTACGTGACCGGAATCGGCATTCCTGTCCAGTTTCAACATATCGACGGAAAAGATAACCAGTTGGCCGACGTTTTATCTCGGTTAATTAGTTTTATTATCTTTCAGGATCAAGAACAGGAAGCCTCATGGAATTCAAAGGTCAGCAAAGTCAGTCAAGCTATCAAGGAGTTCCAGAACCTGAAGGAGGAAGTCGACAGACCCTTAATATTATCTCACCTAGTCAACTATGCGGAACGGATTTTCCAATCTTCCTCGCATATAAAGGACTTACTCAGCAAAGGGAAGTCATCTTCAGAACCAAAGGAATCAGTGCAGAGCTTGATCATCAAGCAAAAGCACAACTCACTCAACTGGAGTATAAAGCAGGGCAAGAAGTCCTCAGAGCCTCCTTGGAGCTACTCGGAATACTCAAAGCAAAGGAACAAGCACTCCGACAAGTGGCGACAAAGGACAACTATGCCAGTGACGCACTCCCTGACGCAAGACGAGGTGTGCAACAGCTGGAAGGAATCTCCTCCAGCCTGGCCAAGCTAGTGGACTACATGGCACATGTGCCTATCTGATGTTGTGGTCCTTTTGCTTTATTAAGTGACCTTCTTCTCCGCATAGGTAGCACTTCAGATTAGGATAAGCCAATTCATCGATGTTTCCTGCAGCGACTAAGTGATCTCCAGCATTGCTATCAACCACATCATCAATTTCGGATTCATCTGAGGTAATCCCAAAGGGATTTATGAACTGTCCTTCTGGCTTTGTTTCTTTGGGTCGAAACATAGGGTAGGGCATCTCTCCACCCTGGATTGAAGCGAGAACCTGGGGTTCTTGGTCTTCAGTATGATCGGGTTCATCATCAAGATCATCCCACCTTGTGGCAATGATGTATGAGGGAGTGTTGCTCATGAGCGGAGCAAACTTTCCACCTGGTGAAGGATGGACTCCACACGATGGATCTTAGAAGCAAGATCCTCCGTAAGCTTGAGGGCCTGTTCCTCTACAAGCTTTGGTTGCTTTGAAATGGATGCCACCAAAGCTTGGATACAATAATGGGCGGAAAACTTAGGATCTTGAAACAACAGATAATCACTAAGAAGACAGTGTTTCAGACAAACATATGATTTATTGCAAAGAACTAGAGAGAAGAAATTCTCAAGCTCAAGATTACAAACTTAGACTCAGAGTAAGACTTGTTCGGTATTTCCGAGTGTGTCTTGCAATGAGATAGGAAACACCTATAAATACGCCTGAGAAGATCCACAACCTACAAAGGAAAGGCTCATAGCTCTCACGCTAGAGTCGAGAAGCGCAAGCACCTTGTCAGAACAAAGGGGTGCAAGTGCTACCTATGCGGAGAAGAAGGTCACTTTGCAAGAGAATGCAATAGTGAAAGGCGAAATGTCAAAAGAGTCGCAGTCTTTGAAAATCTGGACATTCCAGACGACCTTGACATAATATCAGTCGCAGATGGAAAAGAGCAGAGTGATGCAATCTTTAGCATCTCAGAAGGCGACAATGACCAGGAGATTGACCCATTGGGAGCAGCAATCACGAATCACTACTGCGCCCCATCCATCGTTGCACCCATCTGTTTCTATTACGATAACAGAATCTTTTGGGGGCAGGCTTAAGTCTGGTAAATTTTGGACTTGCTACTGAGCAATTCAGAAAGCACGTAAAGGCCCTTCAGCAAATTGGCGTTATCAGACCAAACAAGAGTAAGCACCGAACAACTGCGTTCATAGTCAACTCAGGAATCACCATTGATCCTGTCACAAAGCAGATGGTGCATGGCAAAGAGAGAATGGTGTTCAACTACAAAAGGTTGAATGACCTAACCCACATGGACCAGTACAGCTTGCCTGGAATCCAGACAATCATGAATAGGATCGGGAGTAGCAAGATATTCTCTAAATTCGATCTTAAATCAGGATTCCATCAGGTAACAATGCACCCAGACTCAATTGAGTGGACTGCATTCTGGGTCCCTGAAGGATTGTTCGAATGGCTAGTCATGCCATTTGGCTTAAAGAATGCTCCAGCAGTTTTCCAGAGAAAAATGGATAATTGCTTCAGAGGAACAGAGGAGTTTATTGCGGTCTACATCGATGATATCCTGGTGTTCTCAAAATCGGAGAAAGAGCATGTGGAACATCTAAAAAGAATGCTCGAGATCGTGAAAGCTAATGGGCTTGTTCTAAGCCCAACAAAAATGAAGATAGCCCAAGTTGAGATCGAGTTTCTTGGCGCTATAATCAATGAAGGAAAGATCAAGCTTCAGCCTCACATCATTAAGAAAGTGGTGAACTTTGATAAGTCCACTCTCACATCTCTCAAAGGCCTGAAGTCTTTTCTTGGGCTCCTTATTTATGCTAGGACGTATATTCCTAATATAGGCCGTTTATTAAGCCCACTTTATGCCAAGGCAAGCCCAACAGGAGAAAGGAAAATGAACACTAGAGATTGGGCTCTAGTTGATCAAATCCAGCAGCAAGTCCAAAATTTACCAGACTTAAGCCTGCCCCCAAAAGATTCTGTTATCGTAATAGAAACAGATGGGTGCAGCGATGGATGGGGCGCAGTCTGCAAATGGAAGCCCAAAGCCCAAGATCCAAGAAACACTGAAAGCGTATGTGCTTACGCAAGCGGAAAGTTCCAGAACCCTCAATCTACAATTGATGCCGAAGTTCAGGCAGTTATAAAAGGGTTGGAGTCTCTCAAGATCTACTACCTGGACAAAGAAAATCTGCTGATCAGAACAGATTGCCAAGCTATTGTCAGTTTCTTTGATAAATCCAGCAATCACAAGCCATCCAGGATCAGGTGGATCGCTCTGGTAGATTACGTGACCGGAATCGGCATTCCTGTCCAGTTTCAACATATCGACGGAAAAGATAACCAGTTGGCCGACGTTTTATCTCGGTTAATTAGTTTTATTATTTTTCAGGATCAAGAACAGGAAGCCTCATGGAATTCAAAGGTCAGCAAAGTCAGTCAAGCTATCAAGGAGTTCCAGAACCTGAAGGAGGAAGTCGACAGACCCTTAATATTATCTCACCTAGTCAACTATGCGGAACGGATTTTCCAATCTTCCTCGCATATGAAGGACTTACTCAGCAAAGGGAAGTCATCTTCAGAACCAAAGGAATCAGTGCAGAGCTTGATCATCAAGCAAAAGCACAACTCACTCGACTGGAGTATAAAGCAGGGCAAGAAGTCCTCAGAGCCTCCTTGGAGCTACTCGGAATACTCAAAGCAAAGGAACAAGCACTCCGACAAGTGGCGACAAAGGACAACTATGCCAGTGACGCACTCCCTGACGCAAGACGAGGTGTGCAACAGCTGGAAGGAATCTCCTCCAGCCTGGCCAAGCTAGTGGACTACATGGCACATGTGCCTATCTGATGTTGTGGTCCTTTTTCTTTATTAAAGTTGTATTTAGTGGGTGGTGTGTTTCCCACTAGTTTGCTTTTTCTTTTGGCTTTATGCCTTTGTGTGTAGATGATGTTATTCCCTCTTATCTTCTTAGCTGTAAAGCATAGCTTTAGTGCTGGCGATGGGGCCCATGTTGCGTACCCGCGCACTATCTTTGCCTAGCTAAGTTAGTATTTATAGGTGTTTCCTATCTCATTGCAAGACACACTCGGAAATACCGAACAAGTCTTACCCTGAGTCTAAGTTTGTAATCTTGAGCTTGAGAATTTCTTGCCTGGAATCCAGACAATCATGAATAGGATCGGGAGTAGCAAGATATTCTCTAAATGATTGCCAAGCTATTGTCAGTTTCTTTGATAAATCCAGCAATCACAAGCCATCCAGGATCAGGTGGATCGCTCTGGTAGATTACGTGACCGGAATCGGCATTCCTGTCCAGTTTCAACATATCGACGGAAAAGATAGGCGACAATGACCAGGAGATTGACCCATTGGGAGCAGCAATCACGAATCACTACTGTTATATGTTTCGAGAAAGTGATCGTACATACTGGCTTGGTAAAGAAGGAGGATACCTACCAATGGTCAAGGTCTCAGAGAAGCAATACAATTGCAAACATCAATGGGAGTTCAACAAAGTCATAAGCAATCCCGAAGCTCAGAAATGTAATTTCTGTAGAAGGGATCCAAGCATTAAGGCGAGGGCTCATTGCCTAACCTGCCAAATCACATCATGCGATATGTGCAGTAACAATTACTGTAACATAAAAATCCAAAGAGAACCTCCAGCTCCAGCACAATTCAATACTCAGCCTCTTGTTTATCGAACTCTTGCTGAGGGCCTGTTCCTCTGAAGCAATTATCCATTTTTCTCTGGAAAACTGCTGTAGCATTCTTTAAGCCAAATGGCATGACTAGCCATTCGAACAACCTTGAGTACTTAGACCTTGCTGAAGTATCCAAACCATCAAATTCCTAGATAGCACACAATCTTGGAGTCGTTTATAACGATTTAAGATTATCATCTCGAGTTCATATAAGAAATCTGAAACAGATCCAAGAGAAGCAGCTTGAATTGGAGAAATCCATTTCAAATCTTGAGTCTGTAATAGAGTCACCAAGGTTTATATCGAACGCATAGGTGTATGGAATGCGGAAATTGTGTTGCTCTATGGTCATTGTGCCATCTTTCAGCTTCCTTTTGACCGCTTGCTTTGAGTTAATGCCGCTAAAGTGGACCACATAAGGATTGTCCATTAGCGCTTCTGCAGGAACTGCCTTAGTGTCAAGGCAACATGTTGTTGCACCTGTGTCTAATATGGCTTTTACAGTAAAAGGCTTGATTCCCGGGATGTTAAGCTGGACATCCATGTTGTACAGTCTGTTAGGTCTTGAGCTTCTTTGTTGTGCTTCTGCACTGGCTATGACACCATCTTGCTCTTGAAGAGATTCTTCGGCTTCTGCAATGTCTTCTTCCCAAAAGGCAATTGCCTCTTCATCCTCATCGGTGACAGACTCATCATCTGGAACTGAGCCACCGATGTCTGGGACTCCATTCTTCATTTTGTACTTCTTTTGTTTATCGAACTCTTGCTACTTTAGGGCTTCACGCTCAAGATCTTCTTGAAGCCGTTGCTCTTCCTTAGCTTTGTAAAAAGCTACCTCTCTTTTTAGGCGAGCAATTTCTCCTTCGCACCATATGATGTACTCCTGCTGCTGATAAATAAGAGGCTGAGTATTGAATTGTGCTGGAGCTGGAGGTTCTCTTAAGATTTTTATGTTACAGTAATTGTTACTGCACATATCGCATGATGTGATTTGGCAGGTTAGGCAATGAGCCCTCGCCTTAATGCTTGGATCCCTTCTACAGAAATTACATTTCTGAGCTTCGGGATTGCTTATCACTTTGTTGAATTCCCATTGATGTTTGCAATTGTATTGCTTCTCTGAGACCTTGACCATTGGTAGGTATCCTCCTTCTTCACCAAGCCAGTATGTACGATCACTTTCTCGAAACATATGACAGTAGTGATTCGTGATTGCTGCTCCCAATGGGTCAATCTCCTGGTCATTGTCGCCTTCTGAGATGCTAAAGATTGCATCACTCTGCTCTTCTCCATCTGCGACTGATATTATGTCAAAGTCGTCTGGAATGTCCAGATTTTCAAAGACTGCGACTCTTTTGACATTTCGCCTTTCACTATTGCATTCTCTTGCAAAGTGACCTTCTTCTCCGCATAGGTAGCACTTCAGATTAGGATAAGCCAATTCATCGATGTTTCCTGCAGCGACTAAGTGATCTCCAGCATTGCTATCAACCACATCATCAACTTCGGATTCATCTGAGGTAATCCCAAAGGGATTTATGAACTGTCCTTCTGGCTTTGCTTCTTTGGGTCGAAACATAGGGTAGGGCATCTCTCCACCCTGGATTGAAGCGAGAACCTGGGGTTCTTGGTCTTCAGTATGATCGGGTTCATCATCAAGATCATCCCACCCTGTGGCGATGATATCTGCAATTGGGGTTTTAGCATAGGTTGGTGTGGAATATCGGACCAAGTAATCAAATTTGCCTGATGGTTGACCAAGCGTATCCCAATTGTCGTCTTCATTTCTGCTGGAGCTAAGCCTTTCCATGACCGTACGAGTACGAGTCATGTTATCTTCTTCTTTTCTTCTGCAAGGATTCTGTAGGGGTCTCTATATGCAAAGAGATTCCCTTTCTTGGCTGGCTCCTTCTTCTTTTCACCTGAGATGGTGAGATTCTCTAGTTTAGAGATAAGGTCTTCTGGAAGGGAAATGGACGATGAAGACGTCCCTCTGTCTTTAAGAAGAATGTTTTTGATCTCCTTTACGTCCTGGGCTATGGATGCGATATCTTCGGCGATCTGGACTAAGAGATGGATCTCGGTGTTATTTTGTTTAATAACGTTCCGAAGCCCTGTTGCAACTCCAATTCCGAGGTTTTCGGATGTTTTGGCGAAGCCAAGAGCTGGGGGGTCTTGTTTTTCGGCTTCGTTAATTGCCTTGATGTATGAGGGAGTGTTGCTCATGAGCGGAGCAAACTTTCCACCTGGTGAAGGATGGACTCCACACGATGGATCTTAGAAGCAAGATCCTCCGTAAGCTTGAGGGCCTGTTCTTCTACAAGCTTTGGTTGCTTTGTAATGGATGCCACCAAAGAGGTGACCTCTTCACTGGTTAAAGGCCTGTTGACCTTCTGATTTTTGAGTATTTTCTGAGTTACAGACTCAAGATTTGAAATGGATTTCTCCAATTCAAGCTGCTTCTCTTGGATCTGTTTCAGATTTCTTATATGAACTCGAGATGATAATCTTAAATCGTTATAAACGACTCCAAGATTGTGTGCTATCTGGGAATTTGATGGTTTGGATACTTCAGCAAGGTCTAAGTACTCAAGGTTAGCAACATGAGCCTTAGTGTACCACTCCTGGATAGATCGTTCCCACCTTTCAGACATCTACCGTCCACCGCATCAGCTGCATCCACCGCATAAGACTTGAGCTCACCTTTTCACCTATGGCCTCTCCTCTGGGACTTACGTCGGCTTACGTCTTTTGCTCCTTCTTACCGCACAACACAGCTAACCGCACAACGAATAGATGAATTTTGGGTGATAGGATCTCCCAACAGAGTTATACACATAGACAAATGCGCACAACCTCTTTCCTTTACCTTACTGAAGGTAGGGTTCTAAGCTGCCATTGACAACTTAGCTCTGATACCAATAATGGGCGGAAAACTTAGGATCTTGAAACAACAGATAATCACTAAGAAGACAGTGTTTCAGACAAACATATGATTTATTGAAAAGAACTAGAGAGAAGAAATTCTCAAGCTCAAGATTACAAACTTAGACTCAGAGTAAGACTTGTTCGGTATTTCCGAGTGTGCCTTGCAATGAGATAGGAAACACCTATAAATACTAACTTAGCTAGGCAAAGATAGTGCGCGGGTACGCAACATGGGCCCCATCGCCAGCACTAAAGCTATGCTTTACAGCTAAGAAGATAAGAGGGAATAACATCCTCTACACACAAAGGCATAAAGCCAAAAGAAAAAGCAAACTAGTGGGAAACACACCACCCACTAAATACAACTTTAATAAAGCAAAAGGACCACAACATCAGATAGGCACATGTGCCATGTAGTCCACTAGCTTGGCCAGGCTGGAGGAGATTCCTTCCAGCTGTTGCACACCTCGTCTTGCGTCAGGGAGTGCGTCACTGGCATAGTTGTCCTTTGTCGCCACTTGTCGGAGTGCTTGTTCCTTTGCTTTGAGTATTCCGAGTAGCTCCAAGGAGGCTCTGAGGACTTCTTGCCCTGCTTTATACTCCAGTTGAGTGAGTTGTGCTTTTGCTTGATGATCAAGCTCTGCACTGATTCCTTTGGTTCTGAAGATGACTTCCCTTTGCTGAGTAAGTCCTTTATATGCGAGGAAGATTGGAAAATCCGTTCCGCATAGTTGACTAGGTGAGATAATATTAAGGGTCTGTCGACTTCCTCCTTCAGGTTCTGGAACTCCTTGATAGCTTGACTGACTTTGCTGACCTTTGAATTCCATGAGGCTTCCTGTTCTTGATCCTGAAAGATAATAAAACTAATTAACCGAGATAAAACGTCGGCCAACTGGTTATCTTTTCCGTCGATATGTTGAAACTGGACAGGAATGCCGATTCCGGTCACGTAATCTACCAGAGCGATCCACCTGATCCTGGATGGCTTATGATTGCTGGATTTATCAAAGAAACTGACAATAGCTTGGCAATCTGTTCTGATCAGCAGATTTTCTTTGTCCACGTAGTAGATCTTGAGAGACTCCAACCCTTTCATAACTGCCTGACTTCGGCATCAATTGTAGATTGAGGGTTCTGGAACTTTCCGCTTGCGTAAGCACATACGCTTTCAGTGCTTCTTGGATCTTGGGCTTTGGGCTTCCATTTGCAGACTGCGCCCCATCCATCGCTGCACCCATCTGTTTCTATTACGATAACAGAATCTTTTGGGGGCAGGCTTAAGTCTGGTAAATTTTGGACTTGCTGCTGGATTTGATCAACTAGAGCCCAATCTCTAGTGTTCATTTTCCTTTCTCCTGTTGGGCTTGCCTTGGCATAAAGTGGGCTTAATAAACGGCCCATATTAGGAATATACGTCCTAGCATAATTAAGGAGCCCAAGAAAAGACTTCAGGCCTTTGAGAGATGTGAGAGTGGACTTATCAAAGTTCACCACTTTCTTAATGATGTGAGGCTGAAGCTTGATCTTTCCTTCATTGATTATAGCGCCAAGAAACTCGATCTCAACTTGGGCTATCTTCATTTTTGTTGGGCTTAGAACAAGCCCATTAGCTTTCACGATCTCGAGCATTCTTTTTAGATGCTCCACATGCTCTTTCTCCGATTTTGAGAACACCAGGATATCATCGATGTAGACCGCAATAAACTCCTCTGTTCCTCTGAAGCAATTATCCATTTTTCTCTGGAAAACTGCTGGAGCATTCTTTAAGCCAAATGGCATGACTAGCCATTCGAACAATCCTTCAGGGACCCAGAATGCAGTCCACTCAATTGAGTCTGGGTGCATTGCTACCTGATGGAATCCTGATTTAAGATCGAATTTAGAGAATATCTTGCTACTCCCGATCCTATTCATGATTGTCTGGATTCCAGGCAAGCTGTACTGGTCCTTGTGGGTTAGGTCATTCAACCTTTTGTAGTTGAACACCATTCTCTCTTTGCCATGCACCATCTGCTTTGTGACAGGATCAATGGTGATTCCTGAGTTGACTATGAACGCAGTTGTTCGGTGCTTACTCTTGCTTGGTCTGATAACGCCAATTTGCTGAAGGGCCTTTACGTGCTTTCTGAATTGCTCAGTCATAAGAGGGGTCACGTGCTTCAAAGGACGATCATCAATCGTCATATCTGGGTTCTTGATGTCAAGGTGACATAAGACTCTGTTTTTCTCCCAATGCTGCATTGGATTATCACCAATGAACCCTGCCTCCTTTAGCTCTTTGATTAGCCCTTGGAACTTTTGCTCAAAATGGGGGTATGGTCGCTCCATGGCAATAGCAACAGATTCTTGAAGCGATTGCCGCTCTTCGTACTCCTTCCCCTCCAAAATGGAAGAATCATCAAGATTCTCCTCATCCTCTTGAATTTGAATTCCTGGGGCGGCCAGACGAGTAGTGATAGTGGTAATATTCTTATAAAAGGTTACTGTGTTACCTTCTAACCGAACGCCACCGTGCATTCCTCTGATGAAGTTACAGCCTATAATAAGCTGTATAGAGTCACCAAGGTTCATATCGAACGCATAGGTGTATGGAATGCGGAAATTGTGTTGCTCTATGGTCATTGTGCCATCTTTCAGCTTCCTTTTGACCGCTTGCTTTGAGTTAATGCCGCTAAAGTGGACCACATAAGGATTATCCATTAGCGCTTCTGCAGGAACGGCCTTAGTGTCAAGGCAACATGTTGTTGCACCTGTGTCTAATATGGCTTTTACAGTAAAAGGCTTGATTCCCGGGATGTTAAGCTGGACATCCATGTTGTACAGTCTGTTAGGTTTTGAGCTTCTTTGTTGTGCTTCTGCACTGGCTATGACACCATCTTGCTCTTGAAGAGATTCTTCGGCTTCTGCAATGTCTTCTTCCCAAAAGGCAATTGCCTCTTCATCCTCATCGGTGACAGACTCATCATCTGGAACTGAGCCACCGATGTCTGGGACTCCATTCTTCATTTTGTACTTCTTTTGTTTATCGAACTCTTGCTGCTTTAGGGCTTCACGCTCAAGATCTTCTTGAAGCCGTTGCTCTTCCTTAGCTTTGTAAAAAGCTACCTCTCTTTTTAGGCGAGCAATTTCTCCTTCGCACCATATGATGTACTCCTGCTGCTGATAAACAAGAGGCTGAGTATTGAATTGTGCTGGAGCTGGAGGTTCTCTTTAGATTTTTATGTTACAGTAATTGTTACTGCACATATCGCATGATGTGATTTGGCAGGTTAGGCAATGAGCCCTCGCCTTAATGCTTGGATCCCTTCTACAGAAATTACATTTCTGAGCTTCGGGATTGCTTATGACTTTGTTGAACTCCCATTGATGTTTGCAATTGTATTGCTTCTCTGAGACCTTGACCATTGGTAGGTATCCTCCTTCTTTACCAAGCCAGTATGTACGATCACTTTCTCGAAACATATAACAGTAGTGATTCGTGATTGCTGCTCCCAATGGGTCAATCTCCTGGTCATTGTCGCCTTCTGAGATGCTAAAGATTGCATCACTCTGCTCATCTCCATCTGCGACTGATATTATGTCAAAGTCGTCTGGAATGTCCAGATTTTCAAAGACTGCGACTCTTTTGACATTTCGCTTTTCACTATTGCATTCTCTTGCAAAGTGACCTTCTTCTCCGCATAGGTAGCACTTGCACCCCTTTGTTCTGACAAGGTGCTTGCGCTTCTCGACTCTAGCGTGAGAGCTATGAGCCTTTCCTTTGTAGGTTGTGGATCTTCTCAGGCTATACTTCTTCTTGTTATCATCTCCATAATATCCTGGAAGAGGGATCTCCTTACAAAAAGAGAGATTCTTCAAGCTCCTCTTGAATGCTGCTTCTTTGCATTCTTCTTCCAGATATTTGTAGGCAACTAGGATCCTAGGAAAAACGCCAATTATATTCCCTGGATATTTCTCAGTGTAAGCCTGCCTCATTCTTTTGCCTAATTCTCCTGGCATCTTTGTCCAAAGCTTCTCACTTAGCTCGGGGCTTATGAATAGACGGCCAGTCTTGGCTGCAAGTCTTCCATAATCATTCAAGTATTGAATGATGTCTTTAACATTAGTACAACTTAGCCTCTCAAGGTTCCTGTATGCTTCATCTTGGATTGCCGTTGAACCAGTGGCTGGGTCTTCAAGAGTAAAGACTCTTCTCATTTGAGATAGCACATTTTGTGTGCCTTCTCTGCCATCGGCTGTGATTTTCAGCTGGAGGGGAAGGAGTACGAAGAGCGGCAATCGCTTCAAGAATCTGTTGCTATTGCCATGGAGCGACCATACCCCCATTTTGAGTAAAAGTTCTAAGGGCTAATCAAAGAGCTAAAGGAGGCAGGGTTCATTGGTGATAATCCAATGCAGCATTGGGAGAAAAACAGAGTCTTATGTCACCTTGACATCAAGAACCCAGACATGACGATTGATGATCGTCCTTTGAAGCACGTGACCCCTCTTATGACTGAGCAATTCAGAAAGCACGTAAAGGCCCTTCAGCAAATTGGCGTTATCAGACCAAGCAAGAGTAAGCACCGAACAACTGCGTTCATAGTCAACTTGGTGTGTTTCCCACTAGTTTGCTTTTTCTTTTGGCTTTATGCCTTTGTGTGTAGAGGATGTTATTCCCTCTTATCTTCTTAGCTGTAAAGCATAGCTTTAGTGCTGGCGATGGGGCCCATGTTGCGTACCCGCGCACTATCTTTGCCTAGCTAAGTTAGTATTTATAGGTGTTTCCTATCTCATTGCAAGACACACTCAGAAATACCGAACAAGTCTTACTCTGAGTCTAAGTTTGTAATCTTGAGCTTGAGAATTTCTTCTCTCTAGTTCTTTTCAATAAATCATATGTTTGTCTGAAACACTGTCTTCTTAGTGATTATCTGTTGTTTCAAGATCCTAAGTTTTCCGCCCATTCTTGGGAAGAAGACATTGCAGAAGCCGAAGAATCTCTTCAAGAGCAAGATGGTGTCATAGCCAGTGCAGAAGCACAACAAAGAAGCTCAAGACCCAACAGACTGTACAACATGGATGTCCAGCTTAACATCCCAGGAATCAAGCCTTTTACTGTAAAAGCCATATTAGACACAGGTGCAACAACATGTTGCCTTGACACTAAGGCAGTTCCTGCAGAAGCGCTAATGGACAATCCTTATGTGGTCCACTTTAGCGGCATTAACTCAAAGCAAGCGGTCAAAAGGAAGCTGAAAGATGGCACAATGACCATAGAGCAACACAATTTCCGCATTCCATACACCTATGCGTTCGATATGAACCTTGGTGACTCTATACAGCTTATTCTAGGCTGTAACTTCATCAGAGGAATGCACGGTGGCGTTCGGTTAGAAGGTAACACAGTAACCTTTTATAAGAATATTACCACTATCACTACTCGTCTGGCCGCCCCAGCAATTCAAATTCAAGAGGATGAGGAGAATCTTGATGATTCTTCCATTTTGGAGGGGAAGGAGTACGAAGAGCGGCTTAGTTATTATTGGTATCAGAGCTAAGTTGTTAATGGCAGCTTAGAACCCTACCTTCAGTAAGGTAAAGGAAAGAGGTTGTGCGCATTTGTCTATGTGTATAACTCTGTTGGGAGATCCTATCACCCAAAATTCATCTATTCGTTGTGCGGTTAGCTGTGTTGTGCGGTAAGAAGGAGCAAAAGACGTAAGCCGACGTAAGTCCCAGAGGAGAGGCCATAGGTGAAAAGGTGAGCTCAAGTCTTATGCGGTGGTGCTGGCGATGGGGCCCATGTTGCGTACCCGCGCACTATCTTTGCCTAGCTAAGTTAGTATTTATCGGTGTTTCCTATCTCATTGCAAGACACACTCGGAAATACCGAACAAGTCTTACTCTGAGTCTAAGTTTGTAATCTTGAGCTTGAGAATTTCTTCTCTCTAGTTCTTTGCAATAAATCATATGTTTGTCTGAAACACTGTCTTCTTAGTGATTATCTGTTGTTTCAAGATCCTAAGTTTTCCGCCCATTATTCCACACCAACCTATGCTAAAACCCCAATTGCAGATATCATCGCCACAGGGTGGGATGATCTTGATGATGAACCCGATCATACTGAAGAACAAGAACCCCAGGTTCTCGCTTCAATCCAGGGTGGAGAGATGCCCTACCCTATGTTTCGACCCAAAGAAGCAAAGCCAGAAGGACAATTCATAAATCCCTTTGGGATTACCTCAGATGAATCCGAAGTTGATGATGTGGTTGATAGCAATGCTGGAGATCACTTAGTCGCTGCAGGAAACATCGATGAATTGGCTTATCCTAATCTGAAGTCAATCCTAGATTCGGAAAAGGCATTCTCAGGAATTACAGATGGAGCTATGTCAAGGTATACTCCTCCAACGGATATATCCATGACGCCTACAGCATACCCACTAGGAAGCAGGGATAGCGCAGGCCCAAGCCATCAAACCCCAACTTTCGAGGGCCATTATCCTAGAAGAAACCCTGGTTTCAGAAGAGATAACTACAGTGAGTGGTGGCAACTACCATCAGCTCAAGCGGCCACAGGAGCCATGTTCGTGATGCCAAAACAAATTGGCTTACTTCATGACGTATTCTCCAGATGGGAATCAGTTACAAAGAACATAGTGGCGATCCAAGGATTCACTGATCCAGCAGACAAAATAGAATTCATCGAAAACATGCTGGGTGAAGTCGAAAAGATCACTTGGATACAATGGCGTATGCAGTACGCAGAAGAATTCGAGCAGCTGAAAATCGCAGCCGATGGCAGAGAAGGCACACAAAATGTGCTATCTCAAATGAGAAGAGTCTTTACTCTTGAAGACCCAGCCACTGGTTCAACGGCAATCCAAGATGAAGCATACAGGAACCTTGAGAGGCTAAGCTGTACTAATGTTAAAGACATCATTCAATACTTGAATGATTATGGAAGACTTGCAGCCAAGACTGGCCGTCTATTCATAAGCCCCGAGCTAAGTGAGAAGCTCTGGACAAAGATGCCAGGAGAATTAGGCAAAAGAATGAGGCAGGCTTACACTGAGAAATATCCAGGGAATATAATTGGCGTTTTCCCTAGGATCTTATTTGCCTACAAATATCTGGAAGAAGAATGCAAGGAAGCAGCATTCAAGAGGAGCTTGAAGAATCTCTCTTTCTGTAAGGAGATCCCTCTTCCAGGATATTATGGAGATGATAACAAGAAGAAGTATAGCCTGAGAAGATCCACAACCTACAAAGGAAAGGCTCATAGCTCTCACGCTAGAGTCGAGAACCGCAAGCACCTTGTCAGAACAAAGGGGTGCAAGTGCTACCTATGCGGAGAAGAAGGTCACTTTGCAAGAGAATGCAATAGTGAAAGGCGAAATGTCAAAAGAGTCGCAGTCTTTGAAAATCTGGACATTCCAGACGACTTTGACATAATATCAGTCGCAGATGGAGAAGAGCAGAGTGATGCAATCTTTAGCATCTCAGAAGGCGACAATGACCAGGAGATTGACCCATTGGGAGCAGCAATCACGAATCACTACTGTTATATGTTTCGAGAAAGTGATCGTACATACTGGCTTGGTAAAGAAGGAGGATACCTACCAATGGTCAAGGTCTCAAAGAAGCAATACAATTGCAAACATCAATGGGAGTTCAACAAAGTGATAAGCAATCCCGAAGCTCAGAAATGTAATTTCTGTAGAAAGGATCCAAGCATTAAGCCGAGGGCTCATTGCCTAACCTGCCAAATCACATCATGCGATATGTGCAGTAACAATTACTGTAACATAAAAATCCAAAGAGAACCTCCAGCTCCAGCACAATTCAATACTCAGCCTCTTATTTATCAGCAGCAGGAGTACATCATATGGTGCGAAGGAGAAATTGCTCGCCTAAAAAGAGAGGTAGCTTTTTACAAAGCTAAGGAAGAGCAACGGCTTCAAGAAGATCTTGACCGTGAAGCCCTAAAGCAGCAAGAGTTCGATAAACAAAATAAGTACAAAATGAAGAATGGAGTCCCAGACATCGGTGGCTCAGTTCCAGATGATGAGTCTGTCAGGTACAATGGCCTTAGTCCTATTCAGGGACAATCGATGGCAAGGTGATCGAGCCATATTTGCTACGATGGAGGTCGATCTCACTCGAGGAGTGCAGCTGATCTACGTGGTGCCAGACACAATCATGACAGTCAATGATTTTGCCAGATTTGTCCAGATCTCGGTAATAACCAGAGGATATGAAGAATGGCAGCAAGGTGATGCTAACTTGCTCATCACACGAGGCCTTTAACCAGTGAAGAGGTCACCTCTTTGGTGGCATCCATTACAAAGCAACCAAAGCTTGTAGAGGAACAGGCCCTCAAGCTTACGGAGGATCTTGCTTCTAAGATCCATCGTGTGGAGTCCATCCTTCACCAGGTGGAAAGTTTGCTCCGCTCATGAGCAACACTCCCTCATACATCATCGCCACAAGGTGGGATGATCTTGATGATGAACCCGATCATACTGAAGACCAAGAACCCCAGGTTCTCGCTTCAATCCAGGGTGGAGAGATGCCCTACCCTATGTTTCGACCCAAAGAAACAAAGCCAGAAGGACAATTCATAAATCCCTTTGGGATTACCTCAGATGAATCCGAAGTTGATGATGTGGTTGATAGCAATGCTGGAGATCACTTAGTCGCTGCAGGAAACATCGATGAATTGGCTTATCCTAATCTAAGGTCAATCCTAGATTCGGAAAAGGCATTCTCAGGAATTACAGATGGAGCTATGTCAAGGTATACTCCTCCAACGGATATATCTATGACGCCTACAGCATACCCACCAGGAAGCAGGGATAGCACAGGCCCAAGCCATCAAACCCCAACTTTCGAGGGCCATTATCCTAGAAGAAACCCTGGTTTCAGAAGAGATAACTACAGTGAGTGGTGGCAACTACCATCAGCTCAAGCGGCCACAGGAGCCATGTTCGTGATGCCAAAACAAATTGGCTTACTTCATGACGTATTCTCTAGATGGGAATCAGTCACAAAGAACATAGTGGCGATCCAAGGATTCACTGATCCAGCAGACAAAATTGAATTCAGCGAAAACATGCTGGGTGAAGTCGAAAAGATCACTTGGATACAATGGCGTATGCAGTACGCAGAAGAATTCGAGCAGCTGAAAATCACAGCTGATGGCAGAGAAGGCACACAAAATGTGCTATCTCAAATGAGAAGAGTCTTTACTCTTGAAGACCCAGCCACTGGTTCAACGGCAATCCAAGATGAAGCATACAGGAACCTTGAGAGGCTAAGCTGTACTAATGTTAAAGACATCATTCAATACTTGAATGATTATGGAAGACTTGCAGCCAAGACTGGCCGTCTATTCATAAGCCCCGAGCTAAGTGAGAAGCTCTGGACAAAGATGCCAGGAGAATTAGGCAAAAGAATGAGGCAGGCTTACACTGAGAAATATCCAGGGAATATAATTGGCGTTTTTCCTAGGATCCTATTTGCCTACAAATATCTGGAAGAAGAATGCAAAGAAGCAGCATTCAAGAGGAGCTTGAAGAATCTCTCTTTTTGTAAGGAGATCCCTCTTCCAGGATATTATGGAAAGGATAACAAGAAGAAGTATAGCCTGAGAAGATCCACAACCTACAAAGGAAAGGCTCATAGCTCTCACGCTAGAGTCGAGAACCGCAAGCACCTTGTCAGAACAAAGGGGTGCAAGTGCTACCTATGCGGAGAAGAAGGTCACTTTGCAAGAGAATGCAATAGTGAAAGGCGAAATGTCAAAAGAGTCGCAGTCTTTGAAAATCTGGACATTCCAGACGACTTTGACATAATATCAGTCGCAGATGGAGATGAGCAGAGTGATGCAATCTTTAGCATCTCAGAAGGCGACAATGACCAGGAGATTGACCCATTGGGAGCAGCAATCACGAATCACTACTGTTATATGTTTCGAGAAAGTGATCGTACATACTGGCTTGGTAAAGAAGGAGGATACCTACCAATGGTCAAGGTCTCAAAGAAGCAATACAATTGCAAACATCAATGGGAGTTCAACAAAGTGATAAGCAATCCTGAAGCTCAAAAATGTAATTTCTGTAGAAGGGATCCAAGCATTAAGGCGAGGGCTCATTGCCTAACCTGCCAAATCACATCATGCGATATGTGCAGTAACAATTACTGTAACATAAAAATCCAAAGAGAACCTCCAGCTCCAGCACAATTCAATACTCAGCCTCTTGTTTATCAGCAGCAGGAGTACATCATATGGTGCGAAGGAGAAATTGCTCGCCTAAAAAGAGAGGTAGCTTTTTACAAAGCTAAGGAAGAGCAACGGCTTCAAGAAGATCTTGAGCGTGAAGCCCTAAAGCAGCAAGAGTTCGATAAACAAAAGAAGTACAAAATGAAGAATGGAGTCCCAGACATCGGTGGTTCAGTTCCAGATGATGAGTCTGTCACCGATGAGGATGAAGAGGCAATTGCCTTTTGGGAAGAAGACATGGCATAATGGCCATAGAGCAACACAATTTCCGCATTCCATACACCTATGCGTTCGATATGAACCTTGGTGACTCTATACAACTTATTCTAGGCTGTAACTTCATCAGAGGAATGCACGGTGGCGTTCGGTTAGAAGGTAACACAGTAACCTTTTATAAGAATATTACCACTATCACTACTCGTCTGGCCGCCCCAGCAATTCAAATTCAAGAGGATGAGGAGAATCTTGATGATTCTTCCATTTTGGAGGGGAAGGAGTACGAAGAGCGGCAATCGCTTCAAGAATCTGTTGCTATTGCCATGGAGCGACCATACCCCCATTTTGAGCAAAAGTTCCAAGGGCTAATCAAAGAGCTAAAGGAGGCAGGGTTCATTGGTGATAATCCAATGCAACATTGGGAGAAAAACAGAGTCTTATGTCACCTTGACATCAAGAACCCAGATATGACGATTGATGATCGTCCTTTGAAGCACGTGACCCCTCTTATGACTGAGCAATTCAGAAAGCACGTAAAGGCCCTTCAGCAAATTGGCGTTATCAGACCAAGCAAGAGTAAGCACCGAACAACTGCGTTCATAGTCAACTCAGGAATCACCATTGATCCTGTCACAAAGCAGATGGTGCATGGCAAAGAGAGAATGGTGTTCAACTATAAACGGTTGAATGACCTAACCCACAAGGACCAGTACAACTTGCCTGGAATCCAGACAATCATGAATAGGATCGGGAGTAGCAAGATATTCTCTAAATTCGATCTTAAATCAGGATTCCATCAGGTAGCAATGCACCCAGACTCAATTGAGTGGACTGCATTCTGGATCCCTGAAGGATTGTTCGAATGGCTAGTCATGCCATTTGGCTTAAAGAATGCTCCAGCAGTTTTCCAGAGAAAAATGGATAATTGCTTCAGAGGAACAGAGGAGTTTATTGCGGTCTACATCGACGATATCCCGGTGTTCTCAAAATCAGAGAAAGAGCATGTGGAGCATCTAAAAAGAATGCTCGAGATCGTGAAAGCTAATGGGCTTGTTCTAAGCCCAACAAAAATGAAGATAGCCCAAGTTGAGATCGAGTTTCTTGGCGCTATAATCAATGAAGGAAAGATCAAGCTTCAGCCTCACATCATTAAGAAAGTGGTGAACTTTGATAAGTCCACTCTCACATCTCTCAAAGGCCTGAAGTCTTTTCTTGGGCTCCTTAATTATGCTAGGACGTATATTCCTGATATGGGACGTTTATTAAGCCCACTTTATGCCAAGGCAAGCCCAACAGGAGAAAGGAAAATGAACACTAGAGATTGGGCTCTAGTTGATCAAATCCAGCAGCAAGTCCAAAATTTACCAGACTTAAGCCTGCCCCCAAAAGATTCTGTTATCGTAATAGAAACAGATGGGTGCAGCGATGGATGGGGCGCAGTCTGCAAATGGAAGCCCAAAGCCCAAGATCCAAGAAGCACTGAAAGCGTATGTGCTTACGCAAGCGGAAAGTTCCAGAACCCTCAATCTACAATTGATGCCGAAGTTCAGGCAGTTATAAAAGGGTTGGAGTCTCTCAAGATCTACTACCTGGACAAAGAAAATCTGCTAATCAGAACAGATTGCCAAGCTATTGTCAGTTTCTTTGATAAATCCAGCAATCACAAGCCATCCAGGATCAGGTGGATCGCTCTGGTAGATTACGTGACCGGAATCGGCATTCCTGTCCAGTTTCAACATATCGACGGAAAAGATAACCAGTTGGCCGACGTTTTATCTCGGTTAATTAGTTTTATTATTTTTCAGGATCAAGAACAGGAAGCCTCATGGAATTCAAAGGTCAGCAAAGTCAGTCAAGCTATCAAGGAGTTCCAGAACCTGAAGGAGGAAGTCGACAGACCCTTATAATGGGCGGAAAACTTAGGATCTTGAAACAACAGATAATCACTAAGAAGACAGTGTTTCAGACAAACATATGATTTATTGAAAAGAACTAGAGAGAAGAAATTCTCAAGCTCAAGATTACAAACTTAGACTCAGAGTAAGACTTGTTCGGTATTTCCGAGTGTGTCTTGCAATGAGATAGGACACACCTATAAATACTAACTTAGCTAGGCAAAGATAGTGCGCGGGTACGCAACATGGGCCCCATCGCCAGCACTAAAGCTATGCTTTACAGCTAAGAAGATAAGAGGGAATAACATCCTCTATACACAAAGGCATAAAGCCAAAAGAAAAAGCAAACTAGTGGGAAACACACCACCCACTAAATACAACTTTAATAAAGAAAAAGGACCACAACATCAGATAGGCACATGTGCCATGTAGTCCACTAGCTTGGCCAGGCTGGAGGAGATTTCTTCCAGCTGTTGCACACCTCGTCTTGCGTCAGGGAGTGCGTCACTGGCATAGTTGTCCTTTGTCGCCATTTGTCGGAGTGCTTGTTCCTTTGCTTTGAGTATTCTGAGTAGCTCCAAGGAGGCTCTGAGGACTTCTTGCCCTGCTTTATACTCCAGTCGAGTGAGTTGTGCTTTTGCTTGATGATCAAGCTCTGCACTGATTCCATTGGTTCTGAAGATGACTTTCCTTTGCTGAGTAAGTCCTTTATATGCGAGGAAGATTGGAAAATCCGTTCCGCATAGTTGACTAGGTGAGATAATATTAAAGAATGCTCCAGCAGTTTTCCAGAGAAAAATGGAGAGGTAGCTTTTTACAAAGCTAAGGAAGAGCAACGGCTTCAAGAAGATCTTGAGCGTGAAGCTCTAAAGCAGCAAGAGTTCGATAAACAAAAGAAGTACAAAATGAAGAATGGGCGGAAAACTTAGGATCTTGAAACAACAGCTAATCACTAAGAAGACAGTGTTTCAGACAAACATATGATTTATTGAAAAGAACTAGAGAGAAGAAATTCTCAAGCTCAAGATTACAAACTTAGACTCAGAGTAAGACTTGTTCGGTATTTCCGAGTGTGTCTTGCAATGAGATAGGACACACCTATAAATACTAACTTAGCTAGGCAAAGATAGTGCGCGGGTACGCAACATGGGCCCCATCGCCAGCACTAAAGCTATGCTTTACAGCTAAGAAGATAAGAGGGAATAACATCCTCTACACACAAAGGCATAAAGCCAAAAAAAGAAAAAGCAAACTAGTGGGAAACACACCACCCACTAAATACAACTTTAATAAAGAAAAAGGACCACAACATCAGATAGGCACATGTGCCATGTAGTCCACTAGCTTGGCCAGGCTGGAGGAGATTCCTTCCAGCTGTTGCACACCTCGTCTTGCGTCAGGGAGTGCGTCACTGGCATAGTTGTCCTTTGTCGCCACTTGTCGGAGTGCTTGTTCCTTTGCTTTGAGTATTCTGAGTAGCTCCAAGGAGGCTCTGAGGACTTCTTGCCCTGCTTTATACTCCAGTCGAGTGAGTTGTGCTTTTGCTTGATGATCAAGCTCTGCACTGATTCCTTTGGTTCTGAAGATGACTTCCCTTTGCTGAGTAAGTCCTTCATATGCGAGGAAGATTGGAAAATCCGTTCCGCATAGTTGACTAGGTGAGATAATATTAAGGGTCTGTCGACTTCCTCCTTCAGGTTCTGGAACTCCTTGATAGCTTGACTGACTTTGCTGACCTTTGAATTCCATGAGGCTTCCTGTTCTTGATCCTGAAAAATAATAAAACTAATTAACCGAGATAAAACGTCGGCCAACTGGTTATCTTTTCCGTCGATATGTTGAAACTGGACAGGAATGCCGATTCCGGTCACGTAATCTACCAGAGCGATCCACCTGATCCTGGATGGCTTGTGATTGCTGGATTTATCAAAGAAACTGACAATAGCTTGGCAATCTGTTCTGATCAGCAGATTTTCTTTGTCCAGGTAGTAGATCTTGAGAGACTCCAACCCTTTTATAACTGCCTGAACTTCGGCATCAATTGTAGATTGAGGGTTCTGGAACTTTCCGCTTGCGTAAGCACATACGCTTTCAGTGCTTCTTGGATCTTGGGCTTTGGGCTTCCATTTGCAGACTGCGCCCCATCCATCGCTGCACCCATCTGTTTCTATTACGATAACAGAATCTTTTGGGGGCAGGCTTAAGTCTGGTAAATTTTGGACTTGCTGCTGGATTTGATCAACTAGAGCCCAATCTTTAGTGTTCATTTTCCTCTCTCCTGTTGGGCTTGCCTTGGCATAAAGTGGGCTTAATAAACGGCCCATATTAGGAATATACGTCCTAGCATAATTAAGGAGCCCAAGAAAAGACTTCAGGCCTTTGAGAGATGTGAGAGTGGACTTATCAAAGTTCACCACTTTCTTAATGATGTGAGGCTGAAGCTTGATCTTTCCTTCATTGATTATAGCGCCAAGAAACTCGATCTCAACTTGGGCTATCTTCATTTTTGTTGGGCTTAGAACAAGCCCATTAGCTTTCACGATCTCGAGCATTCTTTTTAGATGCTCCACATGCTCTTTCTCCGATTTTGAGAACACCAGGATATCATCGATGTAGACCGCAATAAACTCCTCTGTTCCTCTGAAGCAATTATCCATTTTTCTCTGGAAAACTGCTGGAGCATTCTTTAAGCCAAATGGCATGACTAGCCATTCGAACAATCCTTCAGGGACCCAGAATGCAGTCCACTCAATTGAGTCTGGGTGCATTGCTACCTGATGGAATCCTGATTTAAGATCGAATTTAGAGAATATCTTGCTACTCCCGATCCTATTCATGATTGTCTGGATTCCAGGCAAGCTGTACTGGTCCTTGTGGGTTAGGTCATTCAACCTTTTGTAGTTGAACACCATTCTCTCTTTGCCATGCACCATCTGCTTTGTGACAGGATCAATGGTGATTCCTGAGTTGACTATGAACGCAGTTGTTCGGTGCTTACTCTTGCTTGGTCTGATAACGCCAATTTGCTGAAGGGCCTTTACGTGCTTTCTGAATTGCTCAGTCATAAGAGGGGTCACGTGCTTCAAAGGACGATCATCAATCGTCATGTCTGGGTTCTTGATGTCAAGGTGACATAAGACTCTGTTTTTCTCCCAATGCTGCATTGGATTATCACCAATGAACCCTGCCTCCTTTAGCTCTTTGATTAGCCCTTGGAACTTTTGCTCAAAATGGGGGTATGGTCGCTCCATGGCAATAGCAACAGATTCTTGAAGCGATTGCCGCTCTTCGTACTCCTTCCCCTCCAAAATGGAAGAATCATCAAGATTCTCCTCATCCTCTTGAATTTGAATTGCTGGGGCGGCCAGACGAGTAGTGATAGTGGTAATATTCTTATAAAAGGTTACTGTGTTACCTTCTAAACGAACGCCACCGTGCATTCCTCTGATGAAGTTACAGCCTAGAATAAGCTGTATAGAGTCACCAATGTTCATATCGAACGCATAGGTGTATGGAATGCGGAAATTGTGTTGCTCTATGGCCATTATGCCATCTTTCAGCTTCTTTTTGACCGCTTGCTTTGAGTTAATGCCGCTAAAGTGGACCACATAAGGATTGTCCATTAGCGCTTCTGCAGGAACTGCCTTAGTGTCAAGGCAACATGTTGTTGCACCTGTGTCTAATATGGCTTTTACAGTAAAAGGCTTGATTCCCGGGATGTTAAGCTGGACATCCATGTTGTACAGTCTGTTAGGCCTTGAGCTTCTTTGTTGTGCTTCTGCACTGGCTATGACACCATCTTGCTCTTGAAGAGATTCTTCGGCTTCTGCAATGTCTTCTTCCCAAAAGGCAATTGCCTCTTCATCCTCATCGGTGACAGACTCATCATCTGGAACTGAGCCACCGATGTCTGGGACTCCATTCTTCATTTTGTACTTCTTTTGTTTATCGAACTCTTGCTGCTTTAGGGCTTCACGCTCAAGATCTTCTTGAAGTCGTTGCTCTTCCTTAGCTTTGTAAAAAGCTACCTCTCTTTTTAGGCGAGCAATTTCTCCTTCGCACCATATGATGTACTCCTGCTGCTGATAAATAAGAGGCTGAGTATTGAATTGTGCTGGAGCTGGAGGTTCTCTTTGGATTTTTATGTTACAGTAATTGTTACTGCACATATCGCATGATGTGATTTGGCAGGTTAGGCAATGAGCCCTCGCCTTAATGCTTGGATCCCTTCTACAGAAATTACATTTCTGAGCTTCGGGATTGCTTATCACTTTGTTGAACTCCCATTGATGTTTGCAATTGTATTGCTTCTCTGAGACCTTGACCATTGGTAGGTATCCTCCTTCTTTACCAAGCCAGTATGTACGATCACTTTCTCGAAACATATAACAGTAGTGATTCGTGATTGCTGCTCCCAATGGGTCAATCTCCTGGTCATTGTCGCCTTCTGAGATGCTAAAGATTGCATCACTCTGCTCTTCTCCATCTGCGACTGATATTATGTCAAAGTCGTCTGGAATGTCCAGATTTTCAAAGACTGCGACTCTTTTGACATTTCGCCTTTCACTATTGCATTCTCTTGCAAAGTGACCTTCTTCTCCGCATAGGTAGCACTTGCACCCCTTTGTTCTGACAAGGTGCTTGCGCTTCTCGACTCTAAAATGGGGGTATGGTCGCTCCATGGCAATAGCAACAGATTCTTGAAGCGATTGCCGCTCTTCGTACTCCTTCCCCTCCAAAATGGAAGAATCATCAAGATTCTCCTCATCATCTTCAAGATCCTAAGTTTTCCGCCCATTATTGGTATCAGAGCTAAGTTGTCAATGGCAGCTTAGAACCTTACCTTCAGTAAGGTAAAGGAAAGAGGTTGTGCGCATTTGTCTATGTGTACACCTCTGTTGGGAGATCCTATCACCCAAAATTCATCTATTCGTTGTGCGGTTAGCTGTGTTGTGCGGTAAGAAGGAGCAAAAGACGTAAGCCGACGTAAGTCCCAGAGGAGAGGCCATAGGTTGTGCGCATTTGTCTATGTGTATAACTCTGTTGGGAGATCCTATCACCCAAAATTCACTATCTTTGCCTAGCTAAGTTGTTATCGTAATAGAAACAGATGGGTGCAGCGATGGATGGGGCGCAGTCTGCAAATGGAAGCCCAAAGCCCAAGATCCAAGAAGCACTGAAAGCGTATGTGCTTACGCAAGCGGAAAGTTCCAGAACCCTCAATCTACAATTGATGCCGAAGTTCAGGCAGTTATAAAAGGGTTGGAGTCTCTCAAGATCTACTACCTGGACAAAGAAAATCTGCTGATCAGAACAGATTGCCAAGCTAAGCCTGGCCAAGCTAGTGGACTACATGGCACATGTGCCTATCTGATGTTGTGGTCCTTTTCTTTTATATATATATATATATATGTATATCATAACCAGAGACGTTAAAAGTGTTTTACACAAAAAAGGAATCCCATGTTTGGATTTAAAGTAAGAGACCTCTGTTTGGATAACTGTAGTGGTGTATCGTTTAATATGATGTTACCCTACAAACTTACAGACATTGTGCGTTAATTATAAGACACATTATTTTATTGTGAGATGATGATATATATACATATATATATACACACACATAAGTATGAAGTGATAGGAATTCATTCCAACTTTGTTAGGATGGGTGGTTGAAGAATTATGTTTTTTACTAGTAATATATTTCCATGACATTGCAAATATATTTAGTATGGTTGATATATTTTTATTTCCCAACATATTTGAGTAAAATATTTATTTTGGGTTATGATGAAGAGGTATGATGTAAATTGTGGCAAATTGTTACTGCTTTTACTATATATTTGATACACGATGTTGGATGCAATTGATTGCATGAGCTAAATTTACATTATCTCATATTGTGTATATTGGTATTTTGAATTAACCCACACAACCCAAGAGACATGTCTCTTGGATGATTAATTACGAACAAACATGTCACTTGGTTTAAAACCAAAAGACACTTTTGTGGTGGGTTAATTATGAAAGATATGACACTTGGGTTTAAATTAATAGATACGTCTGTTGAGATAGTGACGTATCATTTGAAGTGTTGTGAAATTTTGTATCTATCATATCTTGAATTAACAAATGACATAACCATATTGCTATGTACGTATTTTCATCATCGCATGTATCCTAAAAGTGGTGAAACACACTTTCACGTATATGATCTGTGTGAACATTATTGAGAATCACAGTAATTTATTGTCACATGAATTGCGGATAAACAATGATGTCTTATTGTGTGAAAAGTCACTTTTACTATTATTTGATATTATATGTATCATGCATGTTTACAATTAATAGATATTGTTTATTTACTATGCATGTTCACAGTTAAAATATTGTTTATTTGGTATTTGTATATACCATATACATTTTTCAAGTTAAATATATTTATACGTTAATCCAAAAGTGTTGATATTATTTGGATATCATGAGATTGATATTATGTTTGGGATATCATTAGATTGTTCTAATGAAATTGTTAGATTATATTACTTTATTCCTCCCAAGCATGTATTATAATGCATATAAATTTATTGTTGGTAGGGTGTTATATAACATCCCGTTTATATAACATTATATTGAAGTATAATGTTTTGTTTATTATCAACATCATTTCAAGACTATACTTGTGATGAGATAAATATATGAAATCATATTATTTTACATGAGAATGTTTTAGAATTACATATGTAAATTCTAAATGCAAGTATATATATATATATATATATATACATTTATATGTGGAATATAAAGAATATATGCATGAAATCATATTTGTCATGATTTGGTTGAAGTTTATTACCTCCTATAAATTGAAAAATATTTTATCGTGTGGGGGTAGTGTGTAACATATTGAAGTTACAATTGTATGTTATCAATGCGATGTTTGTATGAGTTATAGGCTAAAAGCCTATGTGATTGGTAACAAAAATGCTAATTTAAAGTCATGGCAAAATAGTTACACAATTTGAGAATATTGTGTAAAGATAAACATGAAGTTTATTATGCTAGAGACGAAGATATTTTATGTTTAGATTCTGAGAATATTCTAAAGTATAATATTTTGCTTTAAAATGATTCATTTGAATTCTAAATGTGTATATAAATTAATATATATGTTACCCCTATGAATTTGAGAATACTTTGTTTGTGTGGGGGGTAATGTGTAACTTCTTAGTTACAATTAAAGTTATTAGTCAAGATTATAGGCAAGATGCCTAAGTGATTGGTAACTGAAAAGTTGATATTGAGTCTTGGCATAAGAATTGCACAACTTATGAATGTTGGTGCAAAGTTAGCATAAATTTATGCTATAAATTGCGAAGTTGGCATAAAAAATTTATTGGCTGAAATTATGAGAAAATATAAAGTTGTGGTCACAACTAGAGCCATCTCATTCTTTGCATTGTGTTGGTACTATTATACATTAATGTATAAAAGACATGTCAATGTAAGTTGGTTTGACAAAGGAAAATGTCAAATAATAAGTGATGAAAAATTTGACAATGAAGTCAAATGGGTACAAAATAAATGAATGTGACAAGTGTGTTTATGTCAAGACTTATCATAATGTGTATGCCATATTATGTCTATATGTAGATGACATGCTTATTATAGACAGTAATAATGATGTAATCAATTCTACTAAGCAAATGCTAAAGAGTAGATTTGACATGAAAGATCTTGGCATAGCTGATGTTATTTTAGGAATTAAAATTTCTAGAACATCAGAAGGACTTGTGTTATCCCAATCTCACTATATAGAGAAAATGTGTGATAAGTTTAAGAATTATGGGATAAGTCCAACACGAACACCTGTGGATGTAAACGTTAAACTTTCTACGAACAAAGATGAAGGTATTTCACAATTGGAATATGCTCGGATCATAGGAAGTTTAATGTATGTTATGAATTGTACTCGACCTGACATAGCATACTCGGTGAGTAAGCTGAGTCGATACACAAGTAACCCAGGTAAATGTCACTGGAATGCAATACTAAGAGTTTTGGGATACTTGAAGTATACTCAAAATTATGGTTTGCATTATACTAGATATCCAGCTGTACTTGAAGGATATAGTGATGCTAATTGGATTTC
This sequence comes from Cornus suecica, assembly GCA_963922005.1. NCBI lineage: Eukaryota > Viridiplantae > Streptophyta > Magnoliopsida > Cornales > Cornaceae > Cornus > Cornus suecica. The sequence continues at coordinate 2,581,030 of OY998247.1, read as the reverse complement.
TGATTCCAATGATTCAAAATCCACTAGTGGATATATTTTTACTCTTGGAAGTGCAGCTGTGTCATGGAAGTCCTCAAAGCAAACATGTATTGCTCGGTCCACAATGGAATCTGAATTCATTGCATTGGACAAAGCTGGAGAAGAAGCAGAATGGCTTCGTAACTTTTTAGAGGACATTCCAAACTGGCAGAAACCAGTGCCAGCTATTTGTATACATTGTGATAGTCAATCTACGATTGGAAGGGCTCAAAATCACATGTATAATCGTAAGTCTAGACATATCCGTCGTAGACATAATACCGTAAATCAAGTGCTCTCAAATGGTATAATATCCATTGACTATGTAAAGTCTAAGGATAATATAGCGGATCGGTTAACTAAAGGTTTGGCAAGAGAGCAAGTTGAAAGATCATCGAGGGGAATGGACTTGAAGCCTCTGGGTTAAAAGACACCATAATGGCAACCCAACCTAGTTGACTGGAGATCCCAAGATCTAGGTTCAAAGGGACAACCGAATTGTGCGTGACTTAGTTAAAAGCACTGTGGAGATTAAAACAAAACTCCTTCCCATTCCTATGATGAGACAATGCATATTTTAGGGTAAGCTATGCTTTTAATGATGTCTATGACTTGGACAAATCCAAGTGAGGAAGAACTCATAATAGAATCACCTATGTGAGTTGAAGGGGCCGCTTCTAGGAGAATTTTTTAAGGCGGAATTCTCTGACAAATACTCATAAAACCAAGTGATGTCCAAGGCCAAAATGGACACAAACGTGAGAACCAACTGTGTTCGAAGGGAAACTGTGTGAATTCTATTGTCTTGGTTTACACAAACAACTGACAGTTCAAGGCATCACGTCCACTGATTAGCTAGTAAATCCGATAGTCTTTCACAAGGGAAAGTTCAAGGCTCTAAGGCTACTTATCCTGATACAGTAACCTTTCATTGTACTCGAACTAGTGTCTACATATTCATTTGCATTTTGAAATGATAATTTCCATTCATGTGGGGGATTGTTGGAAAAATTGTGAACGAGAAATTAGTTACCTTTAACTAAAGGGTGTGACTGTTAAGTCACAATCCTTGGTAATCTATAAATAGGATTGCACACTTCATTTTCTATATGCTGGAGAGGACATTATCCTCTTCTTCTTCCTCTCTCTCTTCCTGCATACATATACATATTTTAGAATAGTATGGTTCGAGTGCAAGACACAGATTAATTGAGTTCGCTAGCTTCTGGAGATTGGAGTGTTACTTCTCCAGAGGCGAAATCCGTTCTATCTTGGGAGACAGTTGTTCATTAACCTTGAGCACCGGAGAGAGAGCAAATCTGTCTTAAGGAAACTGTGGTATCACACAGGGTTCGGATTTTATTTCTCTTCTTGTATTCTCATATTCGGGTCAGTTTTCTTTTATGTAATTCTAATTTGTTTGCTATATATATATACAGTTTATGCATGATAGATTTATATATATAACAGAAGCATGTTTTGAATAACATTATTTGATTGCCCACGACCATTGCCACGGCCAGCACGCCCCCGAGCTTAATTATTTCCACGACCTCTACCAGTGTTTTGGTAATAGTTTGGGGAATTTAATGAGGAGTAGTGGATTGTCGAGATGCAACATTAGCAATGCCAGATAGGTTAAATGGCGGATTATTGTGTTGCAGGCGGGATTCACTCATTAATAATAAGGAGTATACCTCTTCTAAGGATATATGATCTAATCGGGCAGTGATGGAAGCGACAAAGGACTCATAGTCATGTCCCAAGCCCGCTAGAACATAAGTGATAGCTTCATCCGTTGTTAAAGGGTAACCTGCAATTGCCAATTCATCTGTTACTTGTTTAATAGACATAAAATAGTTATTATCAGTTTGATTGCCTTTTCGAGCATTTGCAAGTTGTGTGCGTAGCTGTACCACACGGGCTCTTGATTGTGATGAGAAGTTGTGCTCCAAAGCACGTCAGACTTCTCTAGAGGTGTTGTATGCCATAACTTGAGCAATAACAGGCTCAGTGAGGGATGACATGAGAGCACTGAGGATCAAAGAGTCTTGTTTGACCCATGTTGAGTATGCAGGGTTAGTGATTTGAGCATTTGTATTTGCTGGAGCATTTGGAACATCAACGGTGTCGGTGGGTGATGGCGGAGGAAAAACGTCGTCAATGTAGCAAAAGACATCCTGCCCACGAAGATAAGGTAGAGCTTGAGCTTTCCACATGAGATAGTTCTCATGGGTAAGCTTCACAGTAATGTTGTGGTTCAGATGATAGGGAGTTGGGGATGATCATGATGAGGTGGTATTTTCATTTATGGTTGAGGAAGAGGGTGAAGACATTATTTCGACTTTAGTCTACTGGCTCAGTGATACCATGATAAACTTTATAATCTGAATTTGATGTCTATTTTCAATTAATGGATTGTATGTATGCGTAAAGTTTATATAAGATAAAAAAACAACTTTTTCCTAATGTTTGAGTTTGAATATACAACAACCATATTAACAGTAGTTTGAGTCTATCCAACATCAGATATTTGTTTGTCACAACTTCCTCCTTTAATGATGGGATCTTTTGTAGATACGTGGTCAATTGGTTGAATGTGTTCAACCCTTAAATCTTGGATGTTTTGATTGTTTACTGATGCTTCTACAATGTCCGACTTCCTTTTTCAAAAAAATTTAACCATGTATCCAAATGTTATTAAATCACATCAGCAGGAATGACAAAGTTCATCCTCCCGGAGAGGAGCCAAGTATTATCCTATGCAAAATAAGTATCTTATGACAAATGAAATATCCATGCTTTGTAGTTTGTACAACAAATGATCACTTACAAATATTTCTAAGTAGTTTGTAGGTATTTATTAGACCACCTCTTGTCAGTAAGGATTATCCTCTTGAATTTTTTCACAGATAAAAAAATATAATCTAACTAACTTAACTAGTTTATATGTATTTCTTCTATTATAAGGATGGATTTATTTTGGCCCAAACATTCCATTTTTCTAATAGAAAAAAAAAGGGGTTTTGATTCGAAAAACTTTTGTAATCATGGTGAAGGAATTTACTTAAGATTATGATAATTACATGAAGAGCGAAAATCACTACACATAATGAACATGTAAGAAATAGGCCTTGTCCCTCCTTGGTTAATCCGTCTGAAAGTTCGACCTTGTTCAAATGCAGGGCCAGACCTGGGGTAGGGTCTCCGGCCCCAGGGGTCTCAATTTTTTTTTTATTTTTTTATAAATCTAAAAAATAATTAATTTTTCAGTCTAATTCAAAACAAAACTTAATGTAATTATACAATTTAGAGCCTCAATATTTTAATAAAATATTATTTTCGTATAGGTTCAAAAAAGAAACTAATTGGTTTAATAACCAATTTGTACTAAATTATTGTCCAATTTCACAATTTAGGCCCCAAAATTTTACATTTCACTTACTATTAGTCTATTACGATAGAGTGAAAGCAAAAATCTTAATTTTTCGACCCAATGAAACTAAAATTTAATCCAAATCAAACCATTATTCTAATTAGGGTTAGAAAATTCTTGTCGGACTCGAAGAATGTTTAGAAACTACATTTAGGGTTTCCGCGACTGTCGCACTCGTACAACGACAACAATTTTTCACGCGACTATACTTGGGAGTCTTGTGACTTTCGCACTCACACTAAAACAATTTTTCACGACAACACCAAGATGAAAATTATTTTTAATTTTTTTAATATTTTTAATATTTTTTTTTATATTTATAACTTTTAAATGCATGAAATCTTACGTGTAAAAAGTGTCACGTTTGATCTCATCTAGGACCTCTATGTATTTTCGGGATGTCAGAATCGGCCTGTCCACATGCTCCAAACTCCACTTGTCAAAGGATTGGCTTGTCCCATAGGTGGTTAGCCCAAGGATTACAAATGGCGAATATGAATAGATGCTCAAGGGACAGGTCAAGGTCCCTTAATTATGAAAGGATTAATTTTTAATAGCATATAAAATTGACACAACAAGACACGCTTTATGGAAGGGACAAGGCTAGGGTTAATTTTAACAAAAGATATAGGATTATTCCTAGTTTCACCCTTGAGATTTGCCTTAATTCCACTTTCACTCTCTCAAATTTTAAATATTTTAATTACACCCCTTTCGGTTTGTAAAATTACTTTCTTGCCCCTAAATATTTTTTAAAAAAAAAAACTCATTTTGTGAGGACAAATTAGACATTTTACATTGTGATAAGTAGGGTGAGAAGGTCTAAGTGGGACAAAAACCAAATTCAAGGGATAAAAATGGGAATATTCAATTTTGAAGGAGCCAAAGTAGAATTATGAAAAACCTTAGGGGATGTTTGTGAGAATAATCCAAAAATATAACTTGCAAAATACAGTAACAGAATATATATATATATATTATTTTTATTAAAAAAATAAGTCTTGAATGCATAAATAAATTCTAATGACAATTTTTTTTTCTTTTTCAAGAAACATGATAGTTGTTGGGGACAAATTTGTTAAACCATGTATTAAAATGAAACCTCTGCTTGATTTATATTTTTGAGAATAGTTTTCTGTTTTCTGAAAATTAAAAATTCAGAAAACTATAAAAAAAGTCTGCTTAGTTAAATTTTCTGAAAATAATTTTTTAAAAATAACTGTTTTGAGGAAACTCATTTTTTTCTTTGTTATCGTAATTTTCAAGAACAATTTTTAAAAATACAAACCAACCATTCTGAATGAGTAACAATTTTCAGAAATACAAAACCATTATCCTAAAATGAATACCAACGAAAAATGTGAACAACTCTATCATCATCTGTCTAAATTATAAATTTTACTTCCAAAATTCATTTCCCAATTTTGAAACCTCACCCAAAAACTGTGATTTGTCTTTAACTATAATTACATTTGGAAAAATCCAGGTCAACAACCAGACAATTACAAGAAGGTCACCTTTGAATTGCCGTCTATATATGAGTGGCTAACAAAAGTCCTAAACATTAAATGAATTGGGCAAAATTTGGGGCTTAACCGGAGAAGTCTCTAGAACATTTTGTCCATACCATACATGCCACTTTCTAGTACTTCTCAAATATAATCTCTTTGCTTATTGTCTTAAGTCTCAACTATACAGAAGCTAAACAAAAAATTCCTTCTGGCATCTCCCACAATCTCAACAATGGCAGAACCTATGATCAACACTGCAACCAAGAGGTACTAACTAACTTCTTTCATAGCATTTACACTTGCCATCTATCTCCAATTATATATATATTTACAATTGGAATATTCTTGGTTTTTATCCCGACTAATCTACAAAAATAGTGAGCGTTCAGAATATGTCCGCAATCGTGGCCTTAAAGAGTATTGTTTGGATTGATTTTTCAAAAGTTTTTTTTGACTTTCTTCTAGATCAAAAGGCTATTTTGAATAGTGTTTGACAAAAATTTTAGAATAATTTCTACTCCCTATAAAAGCGTTTTGCAAAAGTTAGGACTACCTGATTCTCAAAATCACCTTTATTTTATTTTTTTTACCTTTTGTATAAAAGCACAAACTCTCCCAAACATGACTTAAGGAGCTTTTGCTTGTGGTTTTACGTAGAAGAAATAAAGAACATAAGCCGTTTTGATAAGCTAATATCTCTACCTTCTTTTACATGCCCATAAATTTTTCTAAAATTTTTGTCACATATCGTTTAAAACAGTTTTTCTTACAAAAAATAAAAAATAGTTTCTAAAAAGCCGATCCAAACAAGCCTAAGTCTCTAAATTTTTTTCAACTAGACCGACCGTTCGGGTTATCTCAAACTATATAGTCCACCACACATCAATTATTTTATTTATTTATTTTAATTTTATTTACTACTTTATAGGTATGCAGTTGTTACTGGGGCAAATAAAGGGACTGGATTAGAGATATGTAGACAGTTGGCTTCTCATGGAATTGATGTGGTGCTCACAGCAAGAGATGAGAAGAGGGGTATTGAAGCTCTTGAGAAGCTCAAAGAGTCTGGTCTCTCTCATAATGTGCTTTTTCATCAGCTTGATGTGGCTGATCCTTCTACTATTCAATCCCTTGCTGATTTTGTCAAAACCCAATTTGGAAAACTTGATATCTTGGTATAAATCAAAAACCCATTTTTTTTTTTTTACCAGTCTGATATAGTTATTTACAATTTGATATATTTATGCTCAATATCCATTTCAAGTGATACTATAGCTTGATTTCATGTTCTATTAAACCCAATCTATATAATCCTCATAATTTACTAGTTTGATATAATTTAGTCCATTTTTGAAATACCCATGCTTATAGTCCAATTTCAATTGTTCAATAGCTTATTTTATCTTCTATTAAACCAAGATTTAGAAATACTCAGGCTCAAAGTCCATTTTCAATTGTTCAAACAACTTATTTCATCTTCTTTTAAACCCAATTGAAAATACCTCTCTTTTTTGTTGTGGGTTGTTCTTTGAAGTTTGATATAATTATGTACATTTCCGAAAAATACTCATGCTTTACTCTTACAGTCTTACCTACAGTTCTTTTTAAAGTTTACATGTTCGATATAATTGTGTACTACAAAATTGGTTTCTCAATTTCTATTCTTAAAATATATGGGATACAAATTTAAGCATTCTATGTTTGTTTGTTTTTTTTTTAATTTAGAGATGATAAAACATTCTTGTGGTTTTGTGAATTTAGAGATGATAATTTACCCATTTTCTTGTTTTATGCTTGTTAAGTTTTTCTCAATGATTAATTCCCAGTCCTTTCAAAAAAAAAAAATGATTAATTCCCAGATTTTATTTACAGCAATATTTAGTATAATGGCATCTGTTCTTGTAGCATGCACTAAATATAACCAGGATTAGATTAATAAGTTAGGGGGGAAAAAAGAACCTTTTTTCTGGTGCCATTCAGTGAGATACATTTGAGTATGTTTGACAGAAATTGAACCATATAATGTATGGTGATTACAGAAGTATATAATGACTTGTCTGTTTCCTCGTATCGGGTTTTCTTCTTTAGTGAAACAAATACTGAGAAAAGTTGGAAATTGTAAAGGTGAACAATGCAGGGGTTCCTGGTGTCATAGTAGACGGTACTGATGTGTTAAGAGCAGCAGCAGCTGTTACGGGTGAGGTGAGTCCGTTATATATTTTTCGTGTCGCTTAGACATGTGATTATTCAAAATGTAGTTTGCTTGATGTACAAAATTGACTACTTTATAGGTGCATTGCTCAAGCACTGATACTTTTACTACTCCTACTACTTTGTTGAAATGACTACTATATATACTACTGCTGCTATAAGAAGTTCCACATTTTAAAAAAAGTGTAGAATGGTGAATTTGTTTTCACTGATGCAGAAAGGTCCGCTAGGAGTACCGATCGAGTGGGATAAAATAATGACCGAGACTTGCGAGGTGACGGAAGAATGCCTGCAGATAAATTACTATGGGGCAAAAAGGATGATTGAGGCTTTTCTTCCCCTTCTCAAATTATCCGATTCGCCAAGAATCGTGAATGTTTCGTCTTCCATGGGGATGTTAAAGGTAAAAAATTAAACCCTTCACGAAAGAAATCTTTGCATTCAATATTAGCTAGCAAATTGGTTTCAAGTTCAGTTATGTTGTTGATTGCTCATGAATATAGGTCTAACCGAATTTTTTTCTTTAAGATTAATTAGTATAACAGAAACTCTAAGATTAATGTGTTGTAAATAGCTATGAAATTTGTTTAAAGCTTCATGAAAAGATTTCCCTTGATTATGCAATTTATTCGATTGTTCTTGGCGAAGTGTTGGATTTATTTATCCAAGGACACTATTTGAAGTCCAAAAAACACCCTATATCATCGAGTGTGCAATAAACAAGTTTTTACATGCTCCAAAACAACATAATGCTTATAAATACAACATGAAACTACATTTTGCTACTCCCAATCATAAAATACATCGGCTCCAACATTAGATTTTTTTTTACTTTCTGGTCGATGTGGAGTTCTTTTTCTTCGGAAAGTGTTAATTGAAGTCTTTGAAATTTGTTGAACCTTAATTTGCAATTTTCCAATCATGTTCTTTCAGAATATACCAAATGAATGGGCAAAAGGAGTGCTCGGTGATGGTGAAAGCCTCACAGAAGAGAGAGTCGAGGAAGTATTGAACGAGTATCGAAAAGATTTCAAAGAGGGTTCTCTAGAAGCGAAAAGCTGGCCTAAATCTATGTCTGCATATGTAGTCTCTAAAGCAGCCATGAATGCCTACACACGGATAGTGGCCAAGAAGTACCCTGAAATCATCACCAACTGCGTGTGCCCGGGCTTTGTCAAAACTGATTTAAACTTTAATTCGGGCGTTTTAACTGTTGAAGAAGGCGCCGGACGCGCTGTGAAACTGGCATTGCTGCCGGATGGAGGTCCTTCTGGTTTCTTCTTCATTCGTGATGAAGTATCAACTTTTGAAGGATAAAATGACTCATCATAGACTTACAGTATGCAGGTGAAGATGGGGCTTTTCTTTTTAGTATCATTTCAGCTACGCTAAATAAGTAGCTTGTTACTTTGAACTATGTCATGTGATTTGAACAACTAATCTGTATAATCCTTTCTGCTATATATATATAAGCATGGACTTGTACTATTGCATAAGATGCCCTAGCTTGTCCACTTGTTTTATTGGATTTTGGCTTCCAATGTTAATGTTTCGCATTTGGATACTCAAATTGTTGTTAATAGATTTTGGAATTTTAGTACATAGCTTCTGAATAATTTGCCAAGTTTGGCATGACAGACTTTAAAAGGACTTCTCTCCCAGTTCTAGACATGATATTTGAACATATTCTGAAGAATTTTATTTCAAACCTTCCTTCACTGAGTTGATTTGTAGTTTTGGGAAGGTGTGTTAGGACCATGTATCGCAATCGCGTCATCGGTTTGTGTTGCGGCAGTCATGTAACAGACTCGGACAATATCATTTTAAAAGCGAGAATGTAACAGACTCGGACAATATCATTTTAAAAGCGAGAATGTAACAGACTCGGACAATATCATTTTAAATGCGAGAATCAACTATCAATCTTGATCATTTTAAATGCGAGAATCAACTATCAATCTTGAGTAATGGAAGCGTGTCAGAGTCGGGCCAATATTATTTTAAAAGTGAGTATCAAGTATTGGGATTAAGTAATGGTAATGGAGTTAGGACCGAATATATCTTAACAAATAAATTATTAATTTCTTACTTCTCATGCATTTGGAAGCGTGTCAGAGTCGGGCCAATATTATTTTAAAAGTGAGTATAAGTATTGGGATTAAGTAATGGTAATGGAGTTAGGACCGAATATATCTTAACAAATAAATTATTAATTTCTTACTTCTCATGCATTTGGATTAATTTTTCCAACTCATGCATTTGGATTATTTTTTCCAAGTGTTGGCTTGAGAAGAGTTCATTTTAATATGGTTAAAGTACATTCATTTTCATTGCACTATCATTAAAGAAAACAAAAAACTAGTGCATTGTTCAAAAAGGACCCAACTCAGAGAATCAACTCCATATTTTACTAACTAGATTGGATTAAAAATTGGGTTGGATTAGTTTTAATATCTTATAATTCAATCCCTCCCATCTCATACATGGGGAACGGATCGTCTGCTGCTGCAATAATCAAAACCATGTTGTTTTGTTGTGGGTCCCACAAAAAAAAAAAGAAAAAAAAAAAATTGACGTCGTCTACTTCTGTGTATCTTTTGGTTTTTGGCGCGAATGTTTTCCTTCTCCCGCCCAATCCCATTAACAGGTGAAAGCCATGTTCCAAGGTTGCTCCTTCTTCATCTTCTTTCTGAAAACCCTAAAAAGCTAATTTCTCCATAGCTTTCATGTCCATATTCTCTGAAATATGAAGAATAAGAAATTTTTACAGGTACGAAGTATTTTTTGTGTTCGTTATATTATAAAGCAGTTTAATCTACTTGAACTTCATTGTATTAAAGTATTTTGAAGTTGTTTTTATGTTTTTGTAAGTTTGTTTAGGGTTTAGGGCAAATACCAATGTGGGACTGATAAATTAGGAGTTTTTAGAGGTAGGAAGTATTTGTGGTTTCGTTATTGTATAAAGCACTTGAATGAAGTTGAATTTTTTTGTATTGGTCGTATTTTGAAGTTTTTTTTAAGGCAAATAGCAGAATCGGATTTCAACATATGATTTAGAAGTTACAGTCGACTGATACTTAATTTAAAATTTTTGCTGCCTTTAAATGTATAACCGCTGCTTTTGGTAAAATATTTGTTGCGCATATATTAGTCGATTGATATAAAAGTTTATTACATAACTTTTAGCAATTTGCTTTGAATGTCCACTTTTATGTTAGTCGATTGATATTAAAATTTTATGTATTTCAGTGCCCTGAATTGTTAAAGGATATACTGAAATAATCTAATTGATTTTTTAAATTTATTGAAGATGGATGGTGATACTGAAATGGATTGGAAACCCCGGATTGGTGTGGTGTTTCCAAATTATGAAAGAGCTTATGACTTTTACAATGCATATGGCTGAGCTATTGGGTTTGGGATAAAAAAGTCTTCTGCCAATTGACACAGGACACTTGGTCACGTCACTAGTGCAAAAATTGTGCGTGTTCATAGTGTGTCTCTGGGTTTTACAATTTTATTCTCATGTTTTTGTTTATCTTACTTTGTATTAGGGCTATGCAATTTTTGTTGGATTTGAATTTAATAATCCCAAAATCCTCTAAAACAATATGTCAATTTTATTTGAATTCATTGGAATCCAATTAAAATCAAGTATTATATATATATATATATATATATATATATATATATATATATATTGGGAGAGTTATGTTATTAAATTAATATGATTGCTCTTGGAAATTCATTTCCTGTAAGAAATTTTTTTTTTGATTGCTTAGTTTTTCTGGGTCAAATTATCATATATATTAGTGTAAATATTGATCTTTGAAATTGGATTTTAGTGAATTATTATTTTTCTTTCATGTGATCAACGACTGATACAATTGTTCATGTGTTAAATTTTTATTCCTTTTTTTATTTTTTGCTCGTGTGTGTGAATTTGTATATTGGTGATATAATTTATGTTGCATTAGTTTATGGGTGTTCTTAATTGGTGTCTTCTAGGTTCATTTAGTGTTTGCACTAATTGAAATTGAGTTGGTAATTTGTGATGTTATTAGTTCAATTCAGTGAATTATTTATCATTGAAGCCTGATTTGGAGTTTATTGTATTTTAGATGTTTATTTGGTACATCTCATTGCTTTTGCTTTCTTCTTCTTGTTCACTTTCCTTATTTGTTTATTTTTTTCTCACCCTGATTTAAGTTTTTTTTTTCTAGAATCCATGTGTGATACTTTGATATTAATTTTTAATTATTTCTAACTTTTGGTGTTGTTCATCTGTTATTAGGATATGTAGTTCTTTAAGAGTTTTGAACATTTGGATATTGATTATTTACATTTGTTTTAGTTCTTTAATTGGATTGCGGCCCAAAAGATCTACTTTTCATAATTTGTACTATTTTCTAGACTTCAATTTTAGACGAGTTTCTTCATCAATGAGATGAATTTAGTGATTGAGAGTTTTACTTCTATTGAGGTGATTAAGGTCTATGTTAATTTGGGGTAGTTCTTGAAACTCAAGAGCTACTTTCTTATAATAATCTCTCGCGCTCCTCTGCGCACAGGGAAATTAGATTGTAAAACTCGCAAACACAACTTTTCCTTTAGCAGATTTTGTGCAAATCTACAGTCTTATAGTTCTTTAATGTCACCATCTAAGGATAAGCATTCTCATCTACTCAGTGGAGGAGCATTTAATTGGATATGTTCAAATTCTGCTTAGAAAGCTGAAATTTGATCATTCGGAATGAAAATTTTATGAAGAAGCTAGTGATTTGTGTGAATTGAAGGTCTGACAAGGTAGACTAAAAAGGCAAATATACCTTATACTTGCCATGAGAAGATATAAACCATTAAGATTACTGAATGCAGTATTGTTTCTACCAAAGACATCTCATTTTCTATAAAATGTAACATTGTTTGCTATTAAATATCAATGGGATGATATATTTTATCGTCGAGTGATTTTTGTTTTTTTACTTTAATTGATTGGACTTCAATCAATTGAATAGTACAAAAATATTATGCCCTCAAAAAGAAAGATAGGGAAATTAAAAGAAACGATCCACAATATTAGTTCATTCGAGGTGGAATTTTCTTGAATTCATTCGTTAAATTGAAGTAAGTGTTTTTTGTTATTGTAACATTGATACATAATATAACTAGTTATGCAAAATGATATTATTTATTACATCTTTAGGAGAAGAGAAAAAAACAACCACCTTTGGGCGAAACAACTTTAATTACATGGGGTTCTATGAGCGAAACTGGAAAGAAGCCATATTTAGACGAGTTCTAAAAACTGATGGAGAAATCAAAAACAAAAAGGGCAACGGGACGGAGAGAAAAGACTGAAAATTAAAAGAAAATACAATAAGTTCTATTAAATGTAAATACACAACTAAGTTGTTGATTTATACCATTCATATTTAATGCATTTTTAACCATTATGCAGTTAGAGGACGAGTTTCGGTCAACTTTTGGACTTGGATGTATATGAAAATTCTTTTGATAACTATGGTTAGAAATTATTTTGTATGTAATTGATGAGGCATGTGAATACTTGAGGTGTCTACTATGTGCATATTGAAAAGTTATAGAATTGGCAGTTGACTTAAATGTGCAATTTTTTATAGGGTCGCGAGCAGGCGGGTATTTCATACAATGTTGTATCTAGATGTAGAAATGCAGCAATTTATACCCTAATTTGTTACTGGTTGACTAGTGGAATGTAGCAGCCGACTGATATATTTGGATATTTCAAAAAGAAGAAATATTTTATATTAATTTAAATTTAAATTCTTTGATTTTTTTTTTAGTTAACGAAGAATATATATGTGAATTTGGGATTTGATTATTTATTATTAGTGATTGGGAAATTTGATGGTTTAGGGTATTGAGTGTGTTACCATCTCTTACTAGTATACTTGTGGTTCCTTCATATCATCTTCTTCAATTTTATGAATTTAATATTTTTATTTTTCTAATACTTGGAAACATTTTTCATCTCATTTGGAAATTTATTTTTAAAAAATGGTAAAAAAACTCTAAATCATGGTGTACTTTTTCTCGGTTAAAATATTGATGCGCGTCTTTCATACAATGTTGTATCTGGATGCAAAAATGTTGTAATTCATACCCTAAATTGCTAACAGTCGACTTGTGGAATGTAGTAGTTGACTAATATATTTGGAGAATTCGAAAAGAATAAATATTTTATATTACTTTTAATTTGAATACTTTGAAATTTATTATTTTTTATTAATTAGTGAAGAATATGTGAATTTTGAATTTGATTTTTTATTATTAGTAATTATAAATTAGTATTTGGGGAATTGGATGGTTTAGGATATTGAGAGTGTTACCATCTCTTACTAGCATACTTATGGTTCCTTCATATCATCTTCTTCAATTTTATGAATTTAATATTTTTATTTTTCTAATATTTGGAAACATTTTTCATCTCATTTGGAAATTTATTTTAAAAAATCGTTAAATCATGGTGTACTTTTTCTCGGTTAAAATATTGTTGCGGGACTTTCATACAATGTTGTATCTGGATGTAAAAATGCTGCAATTCATACCCTAAATTGCTACCGGTTGACTTGTGGAATGTAGCAGTCTACTGGTATATTTGGAGAATTCGAAAAGAATAAATAGTTTATATATGTTTTCTATTTGAATCCTTTGCAATTTGTTATTTTTTATTAGTTATTGAAGATTTCAAAACGATTTGTGTGATGTGATTAGGAGGGAAGTGAAAATTTTAAAATTAAATTTGATGTAATTTGGCAGAAAAAAGAAGAAGAGAACTCCGGAATATTATATTCATTTAAAAAATATATATTAAATATTTAAATTAATTTAATAAACAAAGCATTCAATACCAAACTTGATAACATAATTAAACTTGTTTTTATTATTCTAATTATTAAGTTCAACTGCATCCAATTTTTTTATAAAAAATTTAAACAATTGAATTCCTGTTGTTAGTAGTATATTTGTTGCATTTGCTACTAGTTGCATAAATATTGCATGTTTTACAAAAAATAATGCATTTAAGACCCTGAATTTTATCATTCAACTGATATAATTTACTGTACAAAGTATGTGCTGCTATAATACCTTTATACACAAACCAGTGGACTGTTTATTTCATTTAAGTATACTACTTGTGGTGCTACAATTAAAATATGTTGCCACATATAAAAAATATGCTATAATATTTATAATCACTGTAACACATATATGCCCATGTAATCCTAACAAATGTAAGTTCATTTATATGTTTATTTATATATATATATATTTGTTGAGTCTATGAGGTTAAAAAAGTACATTCCAAAGGGAATAAAGATAAAAAAACGTAAAAGATGGAAGGAGATATTGATTAATACAAAGAGTGTAGTGAAATATAAAACTAGGAATATATTGGTGAGATTAGAGGGTTGGAGATTGATATTAGAATTGACATGTAATGAAGGAGAAGATGGATATTAAGATTGGTTGTGTCATATGTCTCTTTCTAGCACATCGCTTAGCAGATCTCACCCTCGCTCGTGTTACCGGATTTTGAGTCGACTGCCTGGTTACGCTGCTGCTGGAGTGGTCGAAGAGATGTCTCTTGGCGTAGGTCATGATGAAGCTCGCTAGGGGTTAGGGTTTGGAAAAGAAAGAGATCATAGATGTGATGAAGCCCGCTAGGGTTAGGGTCTGGAAAAGGGGAGAGAGATTAGAGATGTGATTGGAATGACCTAGGAACATTTATATAGGCATATATACACACCCATCACAACCCTTCACGGCGTTAACTTTTTCTTTTTTTTTGGCATTTACTAAAACCCAACTTTACACAGCGTTTTGTCAAAAACGGCAGCGTTTTGGGATTATTGCAGCAGCAATCATCACAGACGATCCTATCCCCTCATCCATGACCTCCCCTGACAAAGAGTGCAAGAATAAAAAGAAAAATATTGCATTATATATATATATATATTAACTATTTGTTAAACCAAGTGAAACTAAACATTGCCAGAACCAATAATGAGCACAGGATTAATTTTCATATAGGTATTATATTTGACAAATCCCATATGTTACAACATCTCACTCAGTGTTTACTAAATTCTCTTTCTGTTTCTGAGTTAAGGTTATGTTCATGGTTTTCCCTCTTTGGGGATATTCCAGTTTGGCAACAAAAGTTTCGTCAGTGTCCATTGTCCATTCCAGTCCCCTATGTTCGTGTTTTGGTCCAAAAAGCAGTTTTATCCTATCCCTGATTCTGGTGTTCATATTGACAAATCTTACCATGTCTCCTTCTTCACTGGTCACAAAAATACCATCATGTATGACATGTCTACATTTTTTAATCTTTACAGGACACAGCTCTATCATCACAATGGTATTCCACTTCAGATTATCTGTCATTCTATAAGCTTTTGACCTTTTGGTAGACTACACAACTGCCATGTGTCATTCTCTTCTATGGCCCTGATTTCTTCATCCATTGGTGACTTCCACTTCTTCTCTTGGATGGCTTCTATGAAGTTGACAGGATCACTATCCATAAATAAACATAGCAAATTATGGTCTTGATCTTCTTCAATGGCTTCATATAGTTCCCTCAGGCTTCTCACTTTTCTGGGTCTTTCACTTGATCTTTCATCTGGTGATGATGACGATGAAGGATCATTTCTTGCAGGTACAGGAGATTGATGTGGTAGAATTTGTGGCTCCATTGCAATTTCTTTTTCTACTTCTTCATCTTCTTCAAGTACAAGCTCCTTGGTTTTTCCATCTTCATTCTGATCCCAACTCCAAGCTTCATTTTATTCAAAGATCACATCCCTGCTCATGATTACTTCCTTGGTGATGGGATTAAACAACTTATATCCCATTGGTCTGTCGCCATAGCCGATAAAGATACATTTATGTCCTTTGTCGTTGATCTTGGTTATTCTGGCTTCTGGAATCTTGGTGTAAGCAATACATCCAAAAATTCTGAGGTGATTAACGCTCGGCTTGTATGAACTCCAGGTTTCTTCAGGTGTTTTGAACTGGAGTCTTCTGGTTGGACACTTATTTAGCAAATAAACAACACAAGATACCGCTTCAACCCAAAATTCCTTGGGCATTGTCTTTCATTTCAGCATATTTTTTACCATGTCCAGGATCGTGCGATTCTTCCTTTTAGAAACACCATTTAACTGAGGTGTATGGGATGGTGTTGTTTATTGTCGGATGCCGTGCTCTTTGTAGTAATTCTGGAATACATTTGACATATATTCTCCTCCTTGATCTGACCGCAATGTCTTGATATTGTAGTTGCTCTGTTTCTCAACAAGAGCTTTAAACTCCTGGAACTTGTCAAATACTTCTGATTTCTTCTGTAAGAAGTACACCCATGTCTTTCTGCTATAATCATCAGTGAAGGTAAAAAAATACCTGTTTTTTCCATATGATACTAGCTTCAATGGACCACACATATCTGTGTGAACGAGCTCCAGCAGCTTTGTTGATCGCCATTTGACTTCTTTAGCAAAGCCCAGTCTGTGATGTTTCCCAAGTACACAACATTCACATACTTCATTAGGGCAGTTGATGTAGGGAAGTCCCTTCACCATTTGCTTACTTGTGAGCAACTTCAGGCCTTCAAAGTTGAGATGTCTGTATCTCAAATGCCATAGCTAGTCCTTGTCTTCAACAACTGCATTTAAACACTTCGATGCATCGTGTTGGATGTGCATAGGAAATATCCTATTCTTTGATATCTTTATCCGGGCAATGAGATTTTTATTTGTATCTTTGATTGTTAGACACAAATCCTTCATGCTGATGTCGTAGCCTTTTTCCAAGAGTTGTCTGAGACTCAAAATATTGTTCTTCATATCTGGAATATAG
Source organism: Cornus suecica (assembly GCA_963922005.1). NCBI lineage: Eukaryota > Viridiplantae > Streptophyta > Magnoliopsida > Cornales > Cornaceae > Cornus > Cornus suecica. The sequence goes on along the minus strand of OY998247.1, from coordinate 2,563,948 downwards.
TAAACATTGGATATGAAGTCATGATCTCCATTCTTGAGCTTGATCAAAATATTACCCTTTCCTTTTACTGGGATTTTTGTGAAATCACCAAATGAGACTTGCCTTTGCCTCGTCTCGTCAAGCTCAACAAATATGTGTTTGTTTCCACACATATGATTGTTGGCTCCTAAATCTAGATACCATATACCTTTGTTATCGGTATTTTCATTTTGAGCCATTAGCAGCATTGATCTCGGTTCATTTTCTTCTTTCTCGGCAAAATTTACTTGTTCGCCTCCTTCAGCAACTGTCTTTCCTCTGCATTCATTGTTGTAGTGTCCATATTTTTTGCAGTTCTAGCATTGAACATTGTTTTTGTCATAATTATGGCGATTATTGAAATTGTTTCCACGGCCTCGTCCTTGCCCTCGTCCTCTGAAAGATTGATTTCTTCCACCTTGATTATTTCTTTCGGTATTGGAATTAGTTCTTCCACCGCCGCCTCTAGATCCAACACCTCGTTCTCGATAGCCACGACCTCTACCTTGGCCTCTTTGTGAACTTCCCCATCGCTCTTCTTTATTTTCTTTAAATTTTATATTTGACTGAAGAGCTTGCTCTAGAGTACCTGAGGTGTTCTTCTTGTTGATTCTTTATTCGTGAATTTCTAGCGTGGCCATCAGCTCGTCTACTGTTATTGCATCGAGGTCCTTTGATTCTTCAATAGCAACAACTACATGCTTGAACTTTGAGTTGAGGGAGCGCATAATCTTTTCAAGCACGCGAACATCTTCAATTTTTTTGCCATATCTTCTGATTTCATTCACAATAGTCAATGTTCTGGTAAAGTACTCAGAAATTGACCCCGTGTCTTTCATTTGCAACAGTTTAAATTCACCCCTTAGAACTTAGAGTCGAACTTTAACTATTTTTTCAATTCCTCAATGTGTTTTTCAAATAATTTCCCATGTTTTCTTGGCGGTGTTGACGGTTAAGATCTTTTCAAAACTCGCTTCATCGACACTTTGATAAAACAGGTACAACACCTTCTTGTCTTTCTTTCAGGCTTCTTTGAGCACGACCTTTTGGATCTCGCGCAATCGATCTTCATTTTCTTTTGAAACTGGCTCGTCATAACCGGTCTCGATAAATTCCCACAAATCTTGTGAGGCAAGAAGGACTTTCATTTGGATAGACCAATTCTCATAATTGGTTTTATCCAAGCGCGAAAGTTGGGGCTGGAAAAAATTGCTCGAAGACGTCATCGGATTTACTTAAGCATAAGGATGGCAAAAAACTCTGCCCCGCCCCTAACTCGCCCCGTTTATCCCGCCCCGCCCCGCCCTGTTTAACAAACTGGGGCGGGTATGGGGCAAAAACAAATTCCCCGATTATAATCGGGGCGGGTATGGGGCACCCCCGCCCCGAACCCGCCATCATTAGCTATATATATTTATCTATATATATGAATAAACATGTATTGACGGGTTGTTTATTATGCTTTTGAAATCTTTGATTTTGATTTCATATAGATTTATTGTTTGATTTTGATCTCTTATAGTTATGTTTGATTTTGGAATTTTATTATTATTTTAGGGAAAAATAATACGTAATTGGGGCGGGGCGGGGAGTTTCCGGGTACGGGGCGGGGCGGGCCGGGAAAATAAAAAAATTAATAGAGGACGGGGCGAGGAAAAATAATTGGGTTCGGGTACGGGGCAGGTGATACCCGCCCCATTGCCATCCCTACTTAAGCACTTGAGGTACTTACTTCTGAAAATCAGTGTTGAATATGGTCAAACCGACAGTACGGTTGTGTCCGGAGCGTTCCGTTTAGTCAAAAGTGACTATTCGTTTGTTCAAATCGGAGTTAAAATGAGCCCGGAACGGATAAAATACCAACGAGGGACAATTTGGTAATTTCCAGAAATATTTGTTGATGTGGCACTATGCTAACGTGGCATCTGACGTGGCAAGGCTGATGTGGCGGATGATGACGTGGTAGCTAACTTGGCGGATGATGATGTGGCAGAGGGGTGAAGTGGCAGAAGATGACGTCACTGATGATGTGTCAGCGCGTGTGGCACGTGGGCTTCACGTGCGTCTAGAGGTTGAAGATGACTGGGTACGTGTGATGCGTGTGGGCTTCACTCGCCGAGCTTGTGGAAGCGCGTGAGGGTGCGTGTGGAGGCGTATGGCTGCGTGTTTTTCGCTGTTGCGTTCCTGCCGGAAGAAGGAAACTATATATGTGATCAAACTTGTGGTTTAAACACCTATGATTCACGAATAGACTTTGAAAGCTTCGGCTCTGTTTTTGTTCTTCACTTCTAGGCTTGCTCAAGCTTCACCAAATTTTGATACCATGTTGTAAATCACTTGAGGTGATTTAGAAACCTAGGATACACTCAAATATATATGAAAAACAACACTCTTTTTATTTCAAACACAAAACCGAATACAAAGCTTCTATCTATTCTCACACTCTATTTTCTTTTTTGCTTCTTATTATTCTTCAATACAATACCACACACTTATATAGAGGATTGAACTACATAAACTGACAAATCAAATATACGTTGCAGCCATTCTTGACTTTTGAAGATTTGAGCAGGTCATTCTCACGCATGGTGTTGGGCAACATATCTTGACATTTTGGATTTGATACATGCATGTGGATATGGATGATCAATATCAAGTTTATCTTTCAACAGGGGAAAGCTCACACCACCTTGACAAATGTAGTGGTCTACTTAAAAAGATATACTAGTAGCGCTTTTATTTTTATTTTTCTTGAAAGGTAAGGATTTCTTTTTGGTTCCCCAAATATATACTAGTAGTTCATTACCATGTGAGAACATAATATTTCAAACTTATGAAAGGAGTTCATGTGATGTATAATATTCTTTTATATTTTCATATATATAAAAAATAAATAAAAAAGTTTCAGTATGAAATACCAATACAATATAATTTTTAAGTTTCCAAATTACTCTTTTTGCATTAAAAAAAAAAAAGAAGAAAGTAATTGTGTCGTTTGGAATACCATGCAGTTCCCAAAGAAAGTGCAAGTTCCAACTCTGGTTTCATTTATCTTTATAAATTAGAATCATAGCAAGTCTTGGCATCTACAAGAAAGGTGGAGAGATGGAAGGTGAAATAATAAGATGAGCAATACAAGGGAAATATATATGTTTCAGTATAGAGGAAGAAGAAAAACAAGTGACTTTAAGGGAACAAAAGGCCAAAGAAGAAGATGTATGGTACAGGGTGAGTCGAACCATGCCACTTCATCATCTGATGCGCAATTACTGCAACCACATAGGTCTGGTTTATGGAGAGGTAAGGTTTACTTATGATGGTAAGAAGATCGGTGAGTATGAAACTGCAGATATACGTGACATGGAAGAAGATGATGTCATTGATGTATGGACTGATATATATAATGGTGGTGGTTCTCGTGCATTTTTTTTGTGAACTGAAATGAATTACACAAAATATGAATGCTTATATATATATATATATATATTGGCAATGATTTTGTATGTTGACCACACTTGTTATGCTAATTTTATTTTTTTCCAATCATGGTGTCCGGGCCAGTTTACGTGCACCTCGATTAATTTACGGGACCCGTGCAAGGCTCGAACTATATCCACGATCGTGGCCCTAACAGATTGTTTGCACTTAATAGGAATTGAACTTAAGACCTTATGCTTTTTAAGACATCAATTCTCATATCTTTTCAAATTAGGTCAACCTTCTCGGATTTTATGCTAATATGAAATGTTTCTTTTTCTATGGATGAATACTATATATTCCCACTTCATTACATGGTACAAATTTATATCTTAAATTTAAATCACAACTAGTGAGAAATTTGTATATGGATTAGACGGTGGATTTCAATTACTCCTGTGATTGATTTTGACCACGTAGTTCAGGACTGTAATATTATATTTTGAGAGTATAATTTCATATACTTAAGAAAATCAACTCACAATCATGTCCATGGCATGTCGTGGCTGAGTTGCTCGATATAGATCCAACGATCAGGATGGTGTAAAAAAATTAGTGGAATTTTAGGGATAATAGGAGGTGATGTACGGTTGAGATTTAATGGGACCCGCATTTCATTGGTGGAGTACTGCATAGGATAAATTTTCCAAAAATTGTTGCTAATAGATTTTGGAATTTTAAACATAGTATCTGACTGATTTGGCAAGTTTGACGTGACAGACTTCAATAGGACTTCTCTCCCAGCCTTATACATGATAGTTGAAGACATTCTGAAGAATTTTATCTCAAACCTTCCTTCACCGAGTTGATTTGGGAGTTTTGCGACCATGTATTGCAGTCGTATTATCAGTCTTTGTCACGGTCGTCGCAATAAAAATGTTACGGAGCTGATCAATATCGGTATTAAAAGCAAGTATATGAGTATTAGTATTACGTAATAATATCGATACCTTACAAAAAAGCGTTACAAATTAAAATATACAACATCAGTAATTTACAAAAGTGTTATAAATTAAAAGATACGTAACTGGCGAAACATGTTAGGATTGGATATATTTTAACAAATAAATTATTAATTTTAAATGCGTCATCATAATTTAGTAGTATTTTCTCAACTTACTTATGCTGAAAGGGGATGGATATATTTCAACAAATAAATTATTAATTTTTCACGCATCATCGTAATCTAATAGTATTTTCTCAAACTTACTTATGCTGAAAGGAGAAGGCTAAAATTTGTACTAGAACAAATGAATGTGACAATGTTTTGCAAAATAAAAAGAAATATTAGGCCATGTTTGGTAGGTAGTTATGGTTCCACCTGATCTGGTTTGGTCTTGGTTTTCAGGGATCAGACCATGTTTGTTGGACTGGTCTCAAAATTTGGAACCAAACTAATTGAGACAAAATTGAACCAAATGTGATGTTTTAGGAACCAATTTTTTTTGTGGTTCCACATGGTCTGGTCAGATCTTGGAAACCAAAATAAGAGTTACGGTGCCACTAATAGTTAGTTATTGGTGGGCCGGTTGGTTAGTCATTTGTTAGAATGTACTGATTGGGCTGATAGTCCTTGCTGCAGCTGTTGGGCTGTTATGTGCTCCAGGCCCAAAAGGCGTAACAAGGTGAGGTGGGCCCTCCTGACCACGTGGCGGTCAACTACGACCTAGAGATGTGAATATCTCTGGCTTAATAGTACTAACTTGGTGTTTAAATTCTTACACATTCAAGGTTTGTTGTATGGTTCTGTAAATGTTTTTGCATAGTGTGGGTACGGTTTATTTTGTAAATGCCGATACTTATCTTACGCTGGTGATTGGTTGAGAGTAGGACAGTGTTTACTAATTCGTATTTTAGTGATAAAAAAGCTTTCACGATGTATGTAAGCACTAACCAAACACACGTTACACATAGTCAATTAGCCTATTGCAGGAGTAATAATAATATGATTAATTGTACCAAACAAATTAACCACTCCCTTCCTAGGCAAACTTGTTGGCATAGAGATTAGAGTACTTGCCTTCCGGTATGATATGGTCCTCTAAGCCTTAAGAAATTAGAACTAGCATTAGTAAACAAAGGCCTGTCAGAAAGATGTTTCAACTTTCAAGCCCATGGGCCCTGTTTGGGCCATCTCTGCAAAATTTTCACACAGCTACTAGAGGGTCAAACAATAGACATTTTCCCCAAAGGAGGTGAAATTGCATTGTTTTATTGAGTTCTATTTGTACAAGAACTTTACTATTTGGAAAGCGGTCTAGTTTGGTTTGGTCGGGTCTTGTCTTGTTGCTGATCTGAAACTCTGTTTGGTAAGCGATTTGGTCTGGTTCCAAATTTTATTGAATATATATAATATAAAAACATCTGTATATATAGATACGCATATATAAATGGTGGGTGGTGGTGGTGTAAGTAAAGACAAAATTAACAAAAACCAACGTTTTGTTGGTTTTGGAAAATGAGTTTTTTTGGGATTTTTGGTCTTGATGGTCTTGTCTTGCATTTTTTAGACCAACCTTACCAAACATGATCTGGTCCTAGGGCGAAAGGAGGGGGGGCAGGCAGGGGCCATGGCCCCCCCAAGATTTTCAATTTTTTTAAGTTTATATATATATATATATATATATGTTTAAGGCTAAAAATATATATGCAGGTAATTGGTCCATCTTCATAATATTTAGAAAAGGCCCAATACATATTGTGGCCCAACAATTTATAAAACAAAAAAAAAAAAAAAAAAAAGTTTTTTTATGTCTTAAATAAAAAATATTAACAAATTAAAATAAACTTTTTGAAATTCTTGTAGGTATAACGGTGTCTCGGGGGTGTATTTACCACTTGAATTTTCTCTTTTGATAACTTCAATTACATAATTACATTGCCTATTCATCTTTCAAAATTTAAATTTTATGACTTTACACACGCACAATATTATGGTAGTTGAATGGGTTAAGACTAGTTATTGTTAGTGTCATTAGGCAGCATGGGGGCATGATTATTTGGGGGGTGTGATTTTGCGTAATTCTCAATAATTATCGCAGGGCGCATTGTTGCTCATTCAAATTTAGTAATAATTTATTTTAATTTTAAGTAATTCTTGTAATTTATTTAAGTATCATTATTAAAAAAATAAACTTCTCAAAGTTTATTTAATTCTATAAAAGATAATTTTCATTCGCTAAAAAATCATCGAGCTCAATTTTATAGTAGCATTCTATATTTCGAGCTCAAATTTTTTAGTCGCTATTGTGTTTGCTTTTTTTTTTTTTTAATAATAATAAGATATAGGCTAATTTTAATTTCGATATAAGTAAAAAGACCAAAACTTAACTAGTTATTTTTTTAATATGTATCTAATCAGTATTTGAACATCTTCGATTTTGGCCCCCCCCCCCTATCTGTAAATCCTGGCTCCGCCATTGGTTTGGTCTAAAAAATGCAAAACAAAACCAGAAAATCCAAGACAAAACCATCAACCAAATAGGACCTTATTTTTTACTGTGTAATGCAAGGCTATCAGAATAGTTTTGGGGTCCGTAGAATCATAAGATTTTAACTAAACGTATTATTATTTTTTTTAAATATTAAATATTTAATTTAAAAGCCTAAATCATATTAGAATTTTCAAAATTTTCTAATACATTGGACCTTTAAATATTTTTTCATAAATTTAGACCATATATTGGAATATTTGACTAAATCATTAAGTTTTTGGGCATTTCATATGGAGGACTTAATCATCCAATCATTATTTTAACGTAGTAGAATCGTAGTAAAATTGTACAGAATCGTAAAATTTTACCAGTTAGAATCGGAATTCTGACAACTATGGTGTAATGTGTGCTTACATACATCATGTTCCACTGAAAAGTGTGGGGCTTTTGTGCCCACTGGACTTAGCGACTTAGGCCATGTTTAGTAGGCGGTCTTATTTCGTCTAATGTGGTCTGGTCTGGTCTGGTCTGGTATGATCTGGTCTAGTCTGGCTTATCTAGATCCTGAACTTAAAAGTTTGTTTAATAAGCGGTCTGGTCTTACTATTTATTTATTATTTATTATAATATTTATTTATGTATTATTTATTTCTTTTATTTATTATTTCTTCACTTTATAATATATTTTATTATTTATATTATTAAATTATTATTTATATATTAATTTCTAAATATATTATATGTATTTATTATTATTTTATTCATAAATTATTTATTCATTTTTAATTATTTAAAAATATATTTTATTAATTTAATATTTATTTATTATTATTATACTCATTTTTTTGTTATTATTATGAAGTATTTATTTATTATGATATTTATTTATTATTATTTATTTCATTTTGTTTATTATTTATTATTTTTATTATATTTTTAAATATGTTTTATGTAATTTATTATTTATTATTTATTTTATTAATTTATTATTATTATTTATTCATTTTTAATTATTTATGATTATATTTTATTAATTTATTATTTAGTCCATTTTTTTATTATTATATATTTTTATTATTATTGTATTCATTTTTTATTATTATTATGTATTATTTAATTCTATTTGTTTATTATTTATTTTTAAATATGTTTTATTTAATTTATTATTTATATTATTATTTATTCATTTTTAATTATTTATAAATATATTTTATTATTTATTCATTTATTTATTATTATATTAATTTATTATTATATTAATTTATTATTATTATTAGGTATTATTTAATTCATTTTGTTTATTATTTATTATTTATATTTTATTTTTAAAATATGTTTTTATTTAATTTATTATTATTATTTATTAATTTTTAATTATTTATAAATATATTTTATTAATAAGACCAGACCAGACCTAGTTAAATCATAAAAAAATCTAGTTCCAAAAACACTCTCTTTGGTTCAATTTGGTTTTATTTGATCTGTTCCAAATTTTGAGACCAAGTCCAATCAAACATGGTCTGGTCCCTAAAAATAAAGACCAGACCAGACCAAACCAAATAAGATAGCCTACCAAACAGCCTTAATCTCCATCCTTTCAATGCTCACTTCACTTGGATCATTTGTTACGAGTGTAGTTATTTGGATTGTGAAGTGCTTATATTAATTGGGTGGAAGGAAATTCATTTTCATTGCACTATCATTAAACAAAACAAAAAGCTATTGCATTGTTAAAAAATGACCCAATCCATAGAAATGTCCTATTTTACTAATCAGTTTGAATTAAAAATTGGGTTGGATTAGTTATAATATCTTATTCAATCCATCCCACTCATCCATGGCCTCCCTTGAAAAAGAGTGATAGAACAATGAAAAAAATCTTGCACTATTCAAATATAAATTAGGGTAAATTATACTTTGACACTGTCGAGATAAAATAAATTACACCCACACCTCATGTTGTTTGAATAATTATAATTTTATCTCTTATGGTTCATTGGTATTCAATTTAGGTAACTGAAGTTGTGAAATGACTCATCTACCCATGATTATTTTTCATGTCTTTGTATCTAGTTGAGGGTTTTCTAAATATTTTACCTCTGAAAAATAATGATGTAAACATTGACTAAGTTTGATAGGATATTTGTTATAATTTATAAACTTGAGGGGGCCTAATTATAATTATCTAAATAATAAAGAATGCAAGTATTATATATCATATCTTAAAGAGGTTTAACTGTAATTTATCCTATAAATTATTGGTACTCAAAACGGTCTATTTGTAACTATTTGTTGAACTAAAGTGAATTAAGAAGCTAAACATTGGCAGAACCAATAATGAGCAGTACAACAAAGAGGTACTTAGTTCTTGCATACCATTTACACTAATTCTATACTTTTCTATATATATATATATATATAACAAATTTGTTTTTCTGGGTAATTTTGTAGGTATGCAATTGTTACTGGATCAAATAAAGGGATAGGATTGGAGATATGTAGACAATTGGCTTCTCATGGAGTCTTTGTGGTGCTCACAGCTAGAGATGAGAAGAGGGGTATTGAAGCTCTTAAAAATATAAGAGGGTGTGGTCTCTCTGATCATGTTCTTTTTCATCAGCTTGATGTGGCTGACCATTCTAGTATTCAGTCTCTTGCTCAATTTGTCAAGAACCAGTTTGGAAAACTTGATATCTTGGTATGAATCAAAACCCCTTTTAATTATTTAAATAGATTATTGGATTTACTATTAAAACCAAATTTATGATGATATTAGGGTTTGTTTGGTTCAGTTATTAATGATCAATTTATAATTTTTCAGTTCAAAAAAAAAAAAAAACTAAAAACTGTAGAAAATCCTACTTGATTGACAGTTTTCAAGATTTGTTTTATGAAAATCTCATGTAAAAAAGAAGTCTGTTTTCATACTTTTTTGTTTGAGAAACTGTTTATTTTTATTTTATTTTTCTGAGTTGCAAATGATCAAGTAGACAAGCATTCCATAGTTCTACAAATTAATTCGGAATGTGACTTTAATCATGTGCTCTTTTTGGATTTTAAAAAGGATTTCTTGTTTTATGCTGCTTTATTTTAGTTTCCAGGATTGAATCTAAATTTTGTTTACAGCAATATCTAAAAATTAAAAGGCTTTTATTATTTATTTATCCAGAAGATACAACTAAGATTGGATTAATGTGTTCTACAAAATATTTTCATATATTGTATTGTGATTATAATTTTTCTCCTCACTTTGATGGCCTCTAAAGATGTGTTTGGTTTCTTATATTTTGTGAAATAAAGACTGAAAAAGTTGGAGTTTGTAAAGGTGAACAATGCAGGAATTCTTGGTCCCAGACTAGATGGTGATGCCTTGAGAGCTTCAGGGGCTGGTGGTGGTGAGGTCAGTCTACTATATTCAATCTATATATTTATTATATTAAGCTTGTTGAAAAAAAAAAAAAATCTATATATTTATTATTGGCAATTATCATAAAACCCCCTATACTTTCAATGTTGTTCAAATAACCCCTCGTTATTTCAAAAACTCTCCTATACTATCAAAATTTATCAAATAACCCCTTGTCCGTCAATTTTAGCCTTACTCCGTTAACGGAAGTGGAGAATTACTAAAATATCCTTAGTGAAAACGACATCGTTTGAAGCTATCTAAGTGTTGATGTACACAAAGGACATTTTGGGGATAAAATATGTCACAAACCACAGGGCCATTTTGGGGATAAATAAGTCGCAAACCATGCGCGTGCCAAGTACGTGACAAAAATTTAACGGAGTTAGGCTGAAATTGACGGACGGGGGTGTATTTGATGAAATTGAATATTATAAGGTTTTTTTTTTTTAAACAACTGGGGATTATTTGAACAAAATTGAAAATATAGGAGGATTTATGATAATTGCCCTTATTAAAACACAGTTTTGCATGATGTATGAGTTTATCTTTATTTTGTATTTAAATGTATGAGTTTACCTTTATTTTGTATTTAAATGTATGATGGAGTAAAGAAGAAAAATATACATATAAAGACAGAAGTAAGAAAAGGAGTTGAATAAACAAGAGCTATGCTCTTTCATCTGTGATGTCGATGATAAAAAAAAAAAAAAAGAAGTGCTATTAACATAAAATCTCTCCTACTTTTAGTCTTTTAACAAATACCCCCTAAGGTGCTATATTGCCCCCTCCATTTTAAAATTTTTAATAGACACCTCTTTCATCTCAAAACGATGTAGTTTTAGGGCAAAAAAACTGAAACCATAGGAGGTTTATGTTAAAATGCCGAAACCATAGAGGGTTTTATGTTAAAACGCTGAAATCGTAGGGGGTTTTATGGGCTTAAAATGGGGGTTGGTGAAAGATTTTCATAGTAGATGGGGCAATATGACACATCAAGGGGTATTTGTTAAAAAAAACTGAAGGCGTAGAGGTTTTTATGTTAATAGCCCTAAAAAAAGATATTTCAAAGTTGAAATGGGCCATTTTCATCTTGAGGACATAGATACAAGTCTTCATCTTCAACTCCGCGTTAACACGACACAAAATTGACAACTTCGAATTAATCACTAGTTTCAAGACACAAAATACAAAATAATATCAATATAAGTAGTTGGAAAGTATAATTGTGAAATTGAAGCAATAGGTAATGGTTGTCAAGAGGGTTAATTTTTATATATATATTTTTTATTTAAACTTTTTCCTCTCACTGATGCAGCAAGGAGCACAGATTAGGTGGGACAAAGTAATATCTGAGACTTATGAGTTGACAGAAGAATGCTTGCAAATAAATTACTATGGTGCAAAAATGATGATTGAAGCATTTCTTCCCCTTCTCAAACTATCTGATTCACCAAGAATGGTGAATGTTTCCTCCGTCATGGGCAAGTTAACGGTAAAAAATTTCACCCTCCACGAAATCCCTCCTCTTCGCATCTAGTCTTTAATCTAGTGTTACATTAATATAAACTTCTTTTCTTTAAAGTATTAAGATCTTGTTTAGCGGAACTTCTACTTCTGTTTTTACCCAGAAGAAAAAAGAGAAATAGAGTTATTTTGAGAAACTGGTACCCTAGTTTCTTCGAAACCCTCTTCCAATTCCCATACGTTTTTCTAAAATTTTTGTCAAACATCATTCAAAGTAGTTTTTATCTCCAAGAAGCAAAAAACCAGTATTTGAAAAGCTAATCCAAACAGGACCTAATAAGTGAAAAAAACACTAATTTTTTTTTTCGTGATGTTGTTTCAGTATATACCGAATGAATGGGCGAAAGGTGTGCTAAGTGATGCCGAAAGCCTTACCGAACCGAAAATTGATGAAGTACTGAATGAGTTTTTGAGAGATTACAAAGAGGGTTGTTTGGAAGCCAAAGGGTGGCCTATTGTTGTTGCTGCATATAAGGTGTCCAAAGCAGCCATGAATGCCTACACAAGGGTAGTGGCTAAGAAGTACCCTAATATGATTATCAATTGTGTGTGTCCTGGCTCTGTCAAGACTGATTTGAACTACATGGGCAGATTGAGTGTTGAAGAGGGTGCTGAGAGCCCTGTGAGACTGGCATTGTTGCCTGATGGAGGGTATTCTGGTCTTTTTCTTAGTAGAAGTGAAGTGTCATCTTTTGAATGATGAAATGTGTATCAAATATGCAAAAGGACAATACTCGGCTCCTCTTCGGGGAGGGGAGATTCTTCCACCCCACTCTCTCCACTCATATGGTCCAATATCATTTAGATGCTCGGTCAACAAATTTTCAAGAAAGGAATTGGAATCAATTCCTCGTTTTATGAATTTTATGTCCGACTTTCTTTTTCAAAAAAGATTAGTCACACATCCAAATGCTATTGAATCACGTCAGCAGGAACGTCCTTCCAGAAAGGAGCCAAGCATTATCCCATGCAAAATAAGTAGCTTGTGACAAATGAAACGTTCATGCTTTGTAGTTTGGACAACAAATGATCACTTACAAATATTTCTAAGTAGTTTGTAGGTATTAGACCACCTCTTGTCAGTAAGGATTATCCTCTTGAAATTTGTCACAGATACAAAAATCTAATCTAACTAACTTTAGTAGTTTATATGTATTTCTTCTATTATAAGGATGAATTTATTTTGACCCAAACATTCCATTTTTATAATAGAAAAAAGAGGGGTTTTGATCCGAAAAGCTTTTGTAATCATGGTGAAGGAATTTACTTAAGATTAAGATAATTACATGAAGAGCTTATTGAGTCAATAATCATCTAATATATGAGAGTGAACACTGTTGAGAAAATCACTACACATAATGAGCATGTAACAAATAGGCCTTGTCCCTCCTTGGTTAATCCGTCTGAAAGTTTGACCTTGTTCAAATGCAGGGCCAGGGTTTGGCGATCTAGGCAATCGGTTTCAATTTTTAATTTTTATTTTAATAAAAATATATATTTTTATAAATCTAAAATTAATTAATTTCTCAGTCCAATTCAAAATAAAATTTAATGTAATTATACAATTTAGTGTCTCAATATTTTAATAAAATATTATTTTCATATAGGTCCAAAAAAGAAACTAATTGGTTTAATAACCAATTCGTACTAAATTCTTGCCCAATTTCACAATTTAGGCTCCAAAATTTTACATTCACTTACTATTAGTCTATTACAATAGAGTCAAAGCAAAAAACTTAACTTTTCGACCCAATGAAACTAAAATTTAATTCAAATCAAATTATTATTCTAATTAGGGATAGAAAATTCTTATCGGACTCGAAGAACGTTTAGAAACTACATTTAGGATTTCCGCGACTGTGGCACTCGTGCAACATTAATAATTTTTTACGCGACTATACTTGGGGGTCTTGTGACTATCGCACTCACACTAAAACAAATTTTTACGACAACACTAAAATGGAGATTGTTTTAAAAAAAATTAATATTTTTTTACATTTATAATTTTTAAATGCATGAAATCTTACGTGTAAAAAGCGTCACGTTTGATCTCATCTAGGGTTTTTACGTATTTTTGGGATGTTAGAACCGGCCCTATCCACATCCTCCAAACTCGACGAGTCAAAGGATTGGCTTGTCCCATCGGTGGTTAGCCCAAGGATTACAAATGGCGAATACGAATCAAGGGTCCCTTAATTATGAAAGGATTAATTTTTAATAGCATATAAAATTGACATAACAAGACACGCTTTGTGGAAGGGACAAGTGTCACGACCCGCCTATGAAAGTTATGTCACACAGACCCAACGAGTACGCAGAGATAAAGATTATATGACAATAAGTGCTCTAGAGTTGTGAAATGTAACCTAGAAGATTCTATAATGTAGTAGAATATTCTAGAACGCAATGTTCTAGAAATTTGAAAAATTGTAGAGAAATATGTGAAGAGTTCTAGAAGCATTTTAGCCATTCATTAGGGATGGGGATGACTATAAATAGGGAGGAGTCCCTCATTTGTAAATCATCAAGTCATAGAGAGGAATTTAGATCATCAAGTTCGAGAAGTAAGACTTGAAATCAAGGCCTAGAAGTGGGACTTGAGATGAAATCCGAATGAGAGTTTGTGAGTCTTGTACAGAGCTAGCATTGTACATGCATTCTTTGTAATAAAAAAAGTAGTCTTGTTTTTTGTCAACCAAAGTGTTCTTATGTGTGAGTGACATGTGTGAGTAAGTGCCACAATACCACCAAGAGTGCATAAGAGTAGTGTGTTGCCAAAAACAAATAATGTAGTAGGCTGACCAAGCCCTTGCAAGAGGAGTAGCAACAACTTGGTGTCGCACGGGTGTAGTTGGAGTAGTGCCCAAACACTAAGCCAGTGACACAAGGCTAGGGTCCCTATCCAAATTGACATAAATCTGGGATTAATTTTAACAAAAGATATAGGGTTATTCCTAGTTTCACCCCTTGAGATTTGTCTTAATTCCAGTTTCACTCTCTCAAATTTTAAATAGCCCAGTTACACCCCTTTTGGTTTGTAAAATTACTTCATTGCCCCTAAATATTTTTTAAAAAAAAACTCATTTTGTGAGGATAAATTAGACATTTTACATTGTGATAAGTAGGGTGAGAGGGTCTAAGTGGGACAAAAACCAAATTCAAGGGATAAAAATGGGAATATTCAACTTCAAAGGGGCCAAAGTAGAATTATGGAAAATCTCAAGGAATGTTTGTGAGAATAATCCAGAAATATAACTTGCAAAATACAATAACATAATATATATATATATTATTTTTATTAAAAAATAAGTCTTGAATGGATAAATAAATAAATAAATTCTATTGACAATTTCCTTTTTCTTTTTCAAGAAACATGATAGTTGTTGGGGACAAATTTGTTAAACCATCTGTTAAAATGAAACCTCTGCTTGGTTTATATTTCTAAGATCAGTTTTCTGTTTTCTGAAAATTGAAAAATTAGAAAACTGTAAAAAAAAAAGTCTGTTTAGTTAAATTTTCTGAAAATAATTTTCTAAAAATTCAGTTACAAAAATGATTGTTTTGAGATAACTCATTTTTGTTCTCTGTTCTCATAATTTTCAAAAATACAAAATAAGCATATCATTATAAATAACTAACAGTTTTCAGAAATACAAATTAAACAGACTATTATCCTAAAAGGAATACCAACGAAAAATGTGATCAACTCTATCATCAAATCTGTCTAAATTATAAATTTTACTTCCAAAATCCATTTCCCAATTTTGAAACCTCACTCAAAAACTGTGATTTGTCTTTAACTATAATTAAATTTGGAAAATTCCAGATCAACAACCAGACAATTACAAGCAGGTCACCTTTGAATTGCCATCTATATATGAGCGGCTAACAAAAGTCCTAAACATTAATGGTGTGTGAATAGTATCACTCCATTGGACCCAAATTCATCAAATTTCACACCATCTTAAATGATGATTTGGTTGGAGTTGGGTCCAAATGGTTTGACACTATTCACATATAATATTATATATATATATATATATATATATAATCGAAATTAAATATTATGAAAAAATAAATATTTCGAAAAAATTAAATATTTATGAAAAATTAAATATTTTGAAAAAATTAAATATTTATGAAAAATTAAATATTTATATATTTTATTTTTTAAAACATATATATTTAAAAAATGTTATTTTAAATAAATAAAATGTCAAACTATTCCAAATTACCAAATATTTTAATATTATAATATCAATATATTGATATTATAATATTATAATATCAATATATTAATATATTATAATATTAATATATTAATATTATAATATTAATATTTATTAACAAATAAAATGTGAAACCCATATATTAATATATTAATTAATATTAAAATATTAATATATTAATATTCAGAATTTCAACCCATACCAACTCTACCAAACATGATTTGGTTTTTCAGCATTACTTTTTCTCACACCAAAACCATCTGCACCAAACATAGTTTGGAACCAAAATAAAACCACACCAATTCCAACCAACCCAACTCCAACCAAACCAAAACCAAAAACCAACTCTACACCGTCTACCAAACAAGCACTAAATGAATTAGGAAAATTTTGGGGCTTAACTGGAGAAGTCTCTAGAACATTTTGTCCATACCATACATGCCAACTTTCTAGTACTAGTCAAATATAATCTCTTTGCTTATTGTCTCAAGTCTCAACTATACAGAAGCTATAAAAAAATTCCTTCTGGCAACTCCCACAATCTCAACAATGGCACAGGCCCAGCCCATAGGTAAGGCAGGCCAGGCGGTCGCCTTGGGCCTCACATTTTGAGGGGCCTCAAAATATTTTATTTCTCTTTGCTCACATGTGTTCTAGCCCAATAAAATATAATAAGTCAAGCCCAACAAAGCGTTGGCCAAGCAAAAATTTAAATACCCACTCACAAACCCAAATTTAAACTCAAAACCCATCAAATTACAACAAAAGGGCCTTAAAGACTTCATTACTACGGGTGCGTTTGAAAAGCCTGTTTTTTGTATTTGTTTTCTGTTTTCAAATATAAAAACTGTTTTTGTATTTGTCTTTATTTTTTCAGGAAAAAATTAAAAACAAAAAAACATTTGGATGAAGGTGTTTTCACCATTTTTATTTGGTGAAAATTGTATTTTATGGATTTGGTGTTTTCACTGTTTTTACCACCTAAACAGTGAAAAAACTCAAAAAACAACTAAAAGTTATATTTGGTGTTTTCATCACTTTTACACACTATTCACAGAAAACAGTTTTCTTGGGGAAAAAACAGTAAACAGTAAACGCGTTTGCCAAAAGTGTTTTTTTTTTTTAGTCTTTGTGAACAGTAAAAAAAAACAAAAATAAAAAACAGGATATCCAAACCTACCCTACACCAAAAAAACTCCGACGAATTAAAAATTACCCCGATAGTCAACCTCAACCTCAATCGTGCTAAAAACGTGACAACGATTTTGCAGCAACACCTATACTAAAACCTCGGTCAATGGCCAACAATTGCCCTAACTTCACCCCCAACCATCTTCACTCCCAAAACATTGTCCAAACCAACCGCACTCCTCACTCTTCTTCACTACCTTCTTCTTCTATCTCTCTCATCAACACCACCCGTTTCTCAAACGTCGTCGCACAGGTACTCTTCTCTTTCATTTTGATTGTCAAATTTTATCCTTTATTTCTTAATTTTTTGTGGGATTGAACTGAATTCTGATATGTGGGTATGTCTCGTTTTGCTTTGATTTGCATTTTCATAGAGCTGTTTTGGGTCAAAATTTATTTTCTATTTCTAACTTTATGTGTGATTGAAGTGAATTCTGATATTTGGTTATGTTTTGTTTTGCATTTTTGTGGGTGGGTTTTGGGTGAAATTCTATTTTTTATCTAAATCAGATTATCACATGCAAAATAAAGTATCATGCTTAGCAGTAGTTTCAGGCTTTGAGGTTGGTTGATATATGTTTAATGAAGCATTCAACTTCATTTAATTTTCATCAGTAGCCCTTTGTTATATTTTAGTTTTACAAATATTTTTTCATTGAATTGTAGGCAATATTTTTTTTCTTCAACTGTAATTGCGTAATACTATTTTGGAGTCCAATGCTAGAGCAAGATTTTATAACCACCAAAGTTGATTTGGTCAAGAGTAAACACATCTCATCTTCATTAATGTTAATGTCATCATATTTGCTTAATTTTGATTTTTCTGATTGGAAATTTTGGAATTTTTGTTTGGAATGTGAGTTTGGTGATAATTTTGATACAAGTTTTTGGCCTTCTATCTTGCCTAGGGCTCCAAAATTTTTGGCCTTCAAAAAAATTAAGTGAAGCCCCCCCAAAAAAATTTAGTTAAGGATTTTCATTGCGGGAAGTGAAGGGCCCCAAAAAATTTTTGGCATTCAATCTCGCCTAGGGCCCCAAATTTTTTTTGCACTCTCAGGGCCGGCCCAGCAATGGCAGAACCTATGATCAACACTGCAACCAGGAGGTACTTACTAGCTTCTTTCATAGCATTTGCACTTGCCATCTATCTCCAACTATATATATATTTATAATTGGAATATTCTTGGTTTTTATCCCGACTAATCTACAAAAATAGTGCAAGCGTTCGGACTATGTCCGCAGTCATGGCCTCAAAGAACTATTTGCACAGGTCTTGTTTGGATTGACTTTTTAAAAGTCTTTTTTGACTTTCTTCTGGAACAATAGACTATTTTGAATAGTGTTTGACAAAAAATTTAGAAGAGCTTCTACTCCCTAGAAAAATGTTTTGCAAAAGTTAGGACTACCTGATTCTCAAATCGCCTTTATTATTTTTTTTACCTTTTGTATAAAAGCACAAGCACAAGCTCTCCCAAACATGGCCTAAGGAGTTTTTGCTTGTGGCTTTACACAGAAGAAAAAGATAAGCATAAGCCGTTTTGACAAGCTAATATCCCTACCTTCTTTTACATGCCCATAAACTTTTCTAAATTTTTTGTCAAATACCGTTTAAAACTGTTTTTCCTTACAAAAAATCATAAACAACTTCTGAAAAGCCGATCCAAACAAGCCTAAGTCTCTAAGCCTTTTCCAATTCGGGTTATCTCAAACTATATAGTCCACCACCCATCAATTATTTTAATTTTATTTACTACTTTATAGGTATGCAGTTGTTACTGGGGCAAATAAAGGGATTGGATTGGAGATATGTAGGCAGTTGGCTTCTCATGGAATTCATGTGGTGCTCACAGCAAGAGATGAGAAGAGGGGTATTGATGCTCTTGAGAAGCTCAAAGAGTCTGGCCTCTCTCAAAATGTGGTTTTTCATCAGCTTGATGTGGCTGATCCTTCTACTATTCAATCTCTTGCTGATTTTGTCAAAACCCAATTTGGAAGACTTGATATCTTGGTATAAATCAAAATCCCATTTTTTTATTTGTATTTGTATTTTTTTTTTTACCAGACTGATATAGTTATTTACAATTTGATATATTTATGCTCAATATCCATTTCAAGTGACACTATAGCTTGATTTCATCTTCTATTAAACCCAATCTATATAATACTCATAATTTACTAGTTTGATATAATTTAGTCCATTTTTGAAATACCCATGCTTATAGTCCAATTTCAATTGTTCAATAGCTTATTTTATCTTCTATTAAACCAACATTTAGAAATACTCAGGCTCAAAGTCCATTTTCAATTTTTCAAACAACTTATTTCATCTTCTTTTAAACCCAACTGAAAATACCCTCTCTTTTTTGTTGTGGGTTGTTCTTTGAAGTTTGATATAACTATGTACATTTCCGAAAAATACTCATGCTTTACTCTTACAGTCTTACCTACAGTTCTTTTTAAAGTTTACATGTTCGATATAATTGTGTACTACAAAATTGGTTTCTCAATTTCTATTCTTAAAATATATGGGATACAAATTTAAGCATTCTATGTTTGTTTGTTTTTTTTTTAATTTAGAGATGATAAAACATTCTTGTGGTTTTGTGAATTTAGAGATGATAATTTACCCATTTTCTTGTTTTATGCTTGTTAAGTTTTTCTCAATGATTAATTCCCAGTCCTTTCAAAAAAAAAAAATGATTAATTCCCAGATTTTATTTACAGCAATATTTAGTATAATGGCATCTGTTCTTGTAGCATGCACTAAATATAACCAGGATTAGATTAATAAGTTAGGGGGGAAAAAAGAACCTTTTTTCTGGTGCCATTCAGTGAGATACATTTGAGTATGTTTGACAGAAATTGAACCATATAATGTATGGTGATTACAGAAGTATATAATGACTTGTCTGTTTCCTCGTATCGGGTTTTCTTCTTTAGTGAAACAAATACTGAGAAAAGTTGGAAATTGTAAAGGTGAACAATGCAGGGGTTCCTGGTGTCATAGTAGACGGTACTGATGTGTTAAGAGCAGCAGCAGCTGTTACGGGTGAGGTGAGTCCGTTATATATTTTTCGTGTCGCTTAGACATGTGATTATTCAAAATGTAGTTTGCTTGATGTACAAAATTGACTACTTTATAGGTGCATTGCTCAAGCACTGATACTTTTACTACTCCTACTACTTTGTTGAAATGACTACTATATATACTACTGCTGCTATAAGAAGTTCCACATTTTAAAAAAAGTGTAGAATGGTGAATTTGTTTTCACTGATGCAGAAAGGTCCGCTAGGAGTACCGATCGAGTGGGATAAAATAATGACCGAGACTTGCGAGGTGACGGAAGAATGCCTGCAGATAAATTACTATGGGGCAAAAAGGATGATTGAGGCTTTTCTTCCCCTTCTCAAATTATCCGATTCGCCAAGAATCGTGAATGTTTCGTCTTCCATGGGGATGTTAAAGGTAAAAAATTAAACCCTTCACGAAAGAAATCTTTGCATTCAATATTAGCTAGCAAATTGGTTTCAAGTTCAGTTATGTTGTTGATTGCTCATGAATATAGGTCTAACCGAATTTTTTTCTTTAAGATTAATTAGTATAACAGAAACTCTAAGATTAATGTGTTGTAAATAGCTATGAAATTTGTTTAAAGCTTCATGAAAAGATTTCCCTTGATTATGCAATTTATTCGATTGTTCTTGGCGAAGTGTTGGATTTATTTATCCAAGGACACTATTTGAAGTCCAAAAAACACCCTATATCATCGAGTGTGCAATAAACAAGTTTTTACATGCTCCAAAACAACATAATGCTTATAAATACAACATGAAACTACATTTTGCTACTCCCAATCATAAAATACATCGGCTCCAACATTAGATTTTTTTTTACTTTCTGGTCGATGTGGAGTTCTTTTTCTTCGGAAAGTGTTAATTGAAGTCTTTGAAATTTGTTGAACCTTAATTTGCAATTTTCCAATCATGTTCTTTCAGAATATACCAAATGAATGGGCAAAAGGAGTGCTCGGTGATGGTGAAAGCCTCACAGAAGAGAGAGTCGAGGAAGTATTGAACGAGTATCGAAAAGATTTCAAAGAGGGTTCTCTAGAAGCGAAAAGCTGGCCTAAATCTATGTCTGCATATGTAGTCTCTAAAGCAGCCATGAATGCCTACACACGGATAGTGGCCAAGAAGTACCCTGAAATCATCACCAACTGCGTGTGCCCGGGCTTTGTCAAAACTGATTTAAACTTTAATTCGGGCGTTTTAACTGTTGAAGAAGGCGCCGGACGCGCTGTGAAACTGGCATTGCTGCCGGATGGAGGTCCTTCTGGTTTCTTCTTCATTCGTGATGAAGTATCAACTTTTGAAGGATAAAATGACTCATCATAGACTTACAGTATGCAGGTGAAGATGGGGCTTTTCTTTTTAGTATCATTTCAGCTACGCTAAATAAGTAGCTTGTTACTTTGAACTATGTCATGTGATTTGAACAACTAATCTGTATAATCCTTTCTGCTATATATATATAAGCATGGACTTGTACTATTGCATAAGATGCCCTAGCTTGTCCACTTGTTTTATTGGATTTTGGCTTCCAATGTTAATGTTTCGCATTTGGCTAATCAAATTGTTGTTAATAGATTTTGGAATTTTAAAAAATAATTTGCCAAGTTTGGCATGACAGACTTTAATAGGACTTCTCTCCCAGTTCTAGACATGATCTTTGAAGACATTCTGAAGAATTTTATTTTAAACCTTCCTTTACTGAGTTGATTTGTAGTTTTGGGAAGGTGTGTTAGGACCATGTATCGCAGTTGCGTCATCGGTTTTTGTTGCGGCAGTCATGTAACAAACTCGGACAATATCATTTTAAAAGCGAGAATCAAGTATCAATCTTAAGTAATGGCTGCATGTCAGAATCGGGCCCATATTATTTTAAAAGTGAGTATCAAGTATCGGGTTAAGTACGGTAACGAGTATCAGATGATATCTTAACAAATAAATTATTAATTTCTTACTTCTCATGCATTTGGATTATTTGTTCCAAGTGTTGGCTTGAGAAGAGTTTATTTTAATATGGTTGAAGTACATTCATTTTCATTGCAGTATCATTAAAGAAAACAAAAAACTAGTGCATTGTTCAAAAAGGACCCAACTCAGAGAATCAACTCCATATTTTACTAACTAGATTGGATTAAAAATTGGGTTGGATTAGTTTTAATATCTTATAATTCAATCCCTCCCATCTCATCCATGACCTCCCCTGACAAAGAGTGAAAGAATAAAAAGTAAAATATTGCATTATATATATATATATATATATATATATATTTCTGGTGCTGAAACATTGGCAGAACCAATAATGAGCAGTGCAACAAATAGGTACTTTCTCGCATACCATTTCCACTCTCTAATTCTATACTTTTCCACATATATATGTATATATATCAAATTTGTTATTCTGAGTAATAATTTTGTAGGTATGCAATTGTTACTGGATCAAATAAAGGGATAGGATTGGAGATATGTAGACAATTGGCTTCTCATGGAGTCTTTGTGGTGCTCACAGCTAGAGATGAGAAGAGGGGTATTGAAGCTCTTGAAGATATCAGAGGGTCTGGTCTCTCTGATCATGTAGTTTTTCATCAGCTTGATGTGGCTGACCCTTCTAGTATTCAGTCTCTTCCTCAATTTGTCAAGTCCCAGTTTGGCAAACTTGATATCTTGGTATGGCAAAAACAAATTTTAAAAAATAGGGTTTGCTTGGTTCATCAAAAAAAAAAAAAAATCATTTTTTTTTTCAGTTCAGTGAAAAATTAAATATTTGTATAATAAGTTAATAACCTGCTTGAATTGCAAAGGTAGCAGATACATGGGTTGTAATATTTAAAACATATTTCTATTTTATTTTTTATTTAAAAAAAAAAAACAGTCTTTTATAGTTTCCTTAAAATAGTTTTCTGAAAAATAGTTTTCTTTTTATAAAATTTTTGAAAACTATTTTTCGAAATACAAATCAATCAAACATATAATTTATACGTTCAGACATGGGAACAAAATCGTATATATTTTCTGTTGCCATGTAATATGTTCTGATTATGACATGTCCTCTAAATTTTATAAATAACTTGTTTATTTCACTTATATTTTTTGAAATAAAGACCGAAAAAGTTGGATTGTGAAGGTGAACAACGCAGGCATTATTGGCGCCAACATAGATGGTGATGCTTTAAGAGCTTCAAGAGCTGGCGGTGAGGTGAGTCCACTACATTCAATCTGTCTATTTACTGCCAGTAAAATGCGAAATTGAAATTAAATTCAACTTCAGAGATGTATACTGAATTTGGGTACCAAAGTTTATTTTGAAATTTGTCCTTTAGATCATCCACTTATATTGGAGTTCCACCTCTTAATATTAATAAAAAATAAAAAAAATAAAAAATTGTATGTTGGTGGTGATTGTGAAAATGGTCATATTTTTGTTACAAAACAGACACAATCTTTTCCAAGCGCAAATAGTTTGGTCTTTGAAGTAATACAAGTCTTCATCTTCAACTCCACATTAACTTCTAACACTACAAAAAGTTGACAACTTCAAATTAAACACTAGTTACTATTACTAGACACAAAATACAAAATAATATTATTTTTGTTTTCTAAAAACTGAAAATCAGAAAACTGTACAATAGTTTATTTGGTTTAGTTTTCTGAAACCATTTTTCAAAAAACTCAGCTATAAAAATGTTTGTTTTCAGATAACTCATTTTTCTGCTATCAGAAAATGATTGGAAATTTTTAGAATTGCTAATTTGAAGCAATAGGTAAATTGTCTAGTGATAGATTCTTTTTGTATGACTGATGCAGCAAGGAACACAGATTAGGTGGGACAAAGTAATGACTCAGACTTATGAGTTGACACAAGAATGCTTGCAAATAAATTACTGGTGCAAAAATGATGATTGAAGCATTTTTACCCCTTCTCGAACTATCTGATTCACCACGAATCGTGAATGTTTCCTCCGTCATGGGCAAGTTAACGGTATTTTTTTTTTTAACCCTCCTCAAAATCTATCTAGTCTTCGATCTAGTGTCACGCTATTATAGATTTCTTTTCTTTAAAGTACTAATAGTGAAAAAAGTTCCATCGATTTTTTTGATTGTTTTCATAATGTTGTTTCAGCATTTATCGAATGAATGGGTAAAAAATCTTGTTTGCTTTGTATTTCTGAAAACTGTTCTCAAGAATTTTGAGAATAAAAAATAGTTTTTCGAAAACAATAAAAATAAAATTTCTGAAAACATACATTTTTGTAGCAGAATTTTCAGAAAACTAAACCATACAGATTTTTATACAGTTTTCTGATTTTTAATTTTTAGAAAACAGAAACTGTTTTTATAAATACAAACGCCCTTAACCCTCCACGAAATCTATCTTCCCATCTAGTCTTTGATCTAGTGTTACGTTAATATGGGTGCTTCTTTTCTTTAAAGCACTAATAAGTGGGGGGGGGGGAGTTTGATCAATTATTCGATTTTTTCGTAATATTGTTTCAGCATTTACCGAATGAATGGGCGAAAGGTGTGCTAAGCGACGCGGAAAGTCTCACAGAAGAGAGAATTGATGAAGTGTTGAATGAGTTTTTGAAAGATTACAAGGAGGGTTGTGTAGAAGCCAAAGGGTGGCCTATTGCTGTATCTGCATATAAGGTGTCTAAAGCAGCCATGAATGCCTACACAAGGGTAGTGGCTAAGAAGTACCCTAATATTATTATCAACTGTGTGTCCTGGTTCTGTCAAGACTGATTTGAACTACACTATGGGCAGATTGAGTGTTGAAGAGGGTGCTGAGAGCCCTGTGAGGCTGGCATTGTTGCCTGATGGAGGGCATTCTGGTCTTTTCCTTATTAGAAGTGAAGTTTCATCTTTTGAATGATGAAATTTGTATCAAATGTCCAAAATAAGTAGCCTATGACAAATGGGATAGTTGGATTCATTATGAGTTCGGTTCAAGCTCGTTTGTTTAACAAGTATGATACTAGTGATGTTTGTGCAACAAATCTTCTCATACTCATGTTTGAAAATAGGACAATACTAATACTTGCCTCCTACCTCGGGATGAGTTCCTTCTCCTACTGATGTGGTCCAATACGTTTTATACACATGGTTGAATTCAACATGGAGAAAGAACCTCCTCCTCCGGGTAGGAGGCAAGTATTATCCTTGAAAATATGATGTATATCAAATATTGTAGCTTGTGACAAATGTGATATTTATGGTTTGTACAACTAATGGTCAATTAGAAGTATTTCTGTAGCTATTTTCTGCTTGCTTAAAAGTGGATTAGGAGTTTTGTTTTTATTTTTTTTTCATGTATTTTGACATATAATTTGCAGGAAAGCAATGGGTTGATTAACTTGAGTTATATGTAGCAACCATTTCCCTATATAAAATGTAACAGTTGAAATTGAATTCTCAAAAATCAAATAAATTGAAAGAATAATCATATTTAGTATAACATGAAGAATGATTTTGTTATAGCAATATAGAAAAACATTTCTCACAACTTATGTCATGTATGGACTCTACTGATGGTTTTAATTAACAAAATAATAATATTCACATTTCTCAAAATATAAATGTGACCATTTCATTATAAACTTTTTTCTTTTTATTTCTAAAAAATAGAGTAATGGTTCTTCAATTTTCATTCTATTATGGTTTTGCATATGAGAGAATAATTTTATGACATTTTACATTCATTTTACTCTTATAATACAAAAGTAATTTGGGTAAATACCATCTAAAGTAATTTGCATGAACATTGTCAATTTTAATATTCCACCTAGACCCTCTCTAACTCTATTTTCCAAATTGTGTAAAACCAATCTACCCTTATTTAGTATACATATGCATTTGTCAACACATATTTAAAAGGCAAAAGGTACAAATAATTTATATTTTTGGATGATGTCAACATATTTCATTAGTCAACCGGTGTGCATTTGACAACACATACATTTAAAAGGCAAAAAAAAGGTTACAAATAATATATATTTTTGGATGATGTCAACATATTTCATTAGTCAACCGGTGAAGGGGTCTCGTGGTTACAACAAGATAAATTTTAGGAGGTTTAGGTGAAATATTTGAAAAGAGAGGGGTCTATGTAAATATAGGCAAAGTTCAGGGGTCTAGGTGGTAGATTGGTAGTATCTGTCATTTGACTTGTCAGTTGTTCTCAGTGAACACCGGTTCAGAAAAGGCCATGGCCAACGAAGTAGAGCCTGAAAACCCTAGATTCTTTGTAGCCGTACACGTGGGCGCTGGATATCACGCGCCGTCCAACGAGAAACACCTCCGCTCCGCCATGAAAAGAGCCTGCCTCGCTGCCGCTTCCATTCTCACCAAGGTCCTCTCTCTCTCTCTCTCTATATATATATATATTACACAAAAACACACATATTTATATAGTATAATAGATTGATTTCCATTCTGCTACAGGTGATTTCTATATTTACTTTTACATATCTATAAGTCATGAATTTTTCAACCACACATTATAGGATTCTCGTTTGAATTTGTAGGTATCTCTCGCTATATATATATATGTATATGTTTATGTATGCAGATTGTGATTTTTTATATAGATTGGGATTGGGAACTATGAAGTACACATCATAGAATTGATCGTAAATGAAGGACATTCAGTCTCATGTACCTGTTAGTTTTCTAGGGCTCTCTCTCCCTATGTGTGTGTGTATATATTTACTTATTTATGTGCATAGGGTAATGGATCGATTTATATTCTGCTAATTGCTAATTATTTGCCAGGTTTGTAGTTGATTTCTTGATTTGCTTTTGCGTTTATATAGATCATGAACTTGTGGTGTACACATGAGAGACTTGTCCATAAATGAAAATACATTCCTTTCAACATGCAGTAGTTTGAAATTTTTAGTGATATAATTACGTATATTATATATATATATATATATATATATATATATATATTGTATAGGATTGATTTTCTATTATGCTAATTGCTAATTATTTGCTACGGTTGTAGTTGGTTTCTCGATTTACCTCTGTATTTCTCTAGATTAGAACTTATGAATTACACATCACATAGTTCACCCTAAATGAATATACACTCCTTCGTTTATGTGTTAGTTTGAATGGCTAGGTCTCTCTCTCTGTGTCTCTCTGGGTGTGTGCATGCGTGTATATATATCTATATATAGTGTATTGGATTGGTTTCTACTCTGCTAATTGCTAATTATTTACTCGTTTCCCTATTTATTTTTTCATGTTTCTATGGATTATGAGCTTATATCATATGATTGACATTAGTGAAGATATACTCCTTTCTTCATTTACTTGTTTGAGTTTTCTATGGTTCTTGTTCTTTCTATACACACACACCTTCATATAGTATATTGGAGTGATTATTTGCTTCTGCTAATTGCTAATCATATGCTACCTTTGTAGTTTGTTTCTCGAATTACTTTTACATTTCTATAGATTATGAGCTTATGACGTATGCAGCATACGATTGACCATAATTCAAGATATATTCCTTTGTTTATGTGTTTGTTTGGATATTATAGGGTTCTGGAGGATGCTTGGATGCTGTTTCGGCTGCCATTCAAGTGTTAGAGGTATTTTATTGATTCTACCATGTATGGCAGGGTCTCTGTTTGTACCTATTTAATCCCTTGGCATTAGTCTTGTCATGTTGTCCAAGTATTCATTAAATAGTTAACAACACTGGTTTATGTTTGTCCTAGTTGCTTTGGGTCTTAACTTACAAGCCGCTGGTCAAGGTATCGAGACTGTTAAAGAGTAAAGAAAGAGAATACGAACAATTTGTTTAACAGGCTAAATTTTGGATGAATAGGTTTGAAAATAATGAAGCGGAATTGAAACATATGTTATTTACGTACTAGACCCAATTAGTGTGAAAAGGCTTGTTTGTTGTGGTTGTTGTAGGTTTGAAAGAAAAAGAGCTGGTGCCCAGTGGGTTGCCTAAGCTAGCTATTGCCTTGACTTATAAAAATAAAAGGGTTGGGGCCTCCTGATCTTTGTTTACATTTGGTGGGTTGGATTTTGTCTTTGATTTGGTGGTGGGAAGAGCTGGTCGAACGTTGGCTCTATCAAGATAGATGCTTCGGTTCTAGACATCCTGTTTTTGTTGCTATAATGGCATCATAATTGGAGAACCACTTTATCCAGTGTGTTCTTTCTTTGATTTATTTAGGACGATTCAAGCACAAACGCAGGTCGAGGTTCAAATTTAACAGAAGATGGTTATGTGGAATGTGATGCCAGTATTATTGATGGTGATTCTGGAGCATTCGGGGCTGTTGGCGCAGTGCGAGGTGAGTCTGAGACCGAATTTCATAATCAATCTTTGATACTATTGACTTCTGATGTATCGTTTTCTTCTTCTTCTGATATGCTTTGGCTTTCATCTTTATTTTATACCCTACAATTCTTTGTGAAGAAATGATTACCAGGTGTTCGAAATGCCATCCAAATTGCTGCTCTTTTGTCCAAGGAACAGATGATGGGATCTACGTTGTTGGGTCGTATACCTCCCATGTATGATTACTTCACCATGCTCGTCTTTAAACTAACTAGAAAAAAAAAATTAGTCATATGGACTCTTCCAAAGTAGGTGAAATACCCATGCCCAACACATGTTAGTCGAATATGGCTA
The DNA here is from genome assembly GCA_963922005.1 of Cornus suecica. Classification (NCBI taxonomy): domain Eukaryota; kingdom Viridiplantae; phylum Streptophyta; class Magnoliopsida; order Cornales; family Cornaceae; genus Cornus; species Cornus suecica. Next base: position 2,534,941 of record OY998247.1, on the reverse strand, counting down.
TGGGATGAGTCCAATACTTTTGGTAGGACATTTACCTAAATTTATATCCCAATGGATCTATTTTGCTGTATCATGACGTCAAATGTGTGAAATGCCTATTTCATAAGAGCATTATTGTAATCCTAAGAATTAAATAACATCAGATCAATGCATTTTTTTCTCTCTTCATTTTGGACTTATTTAATTCTACTATTCCATGGGCCATTGCTTATGTTATCCAGATTCTTGGTTGGTGAAGGTGCACGCGCATGGGCAAAGTCCAAGGGAATTGTTTTACCGGCAAGCATAGCCGAGGCTGATGAGGTACACTTGTTGTTTTCCTGTTTTTGTATGAATTCCTTTCTCCTGCCCACTATAATGCTAGTAAAATGTCAAGCTGGTCTTTAAATGGTTGCCTTGACCATTAGTTTGGTTTATTTTTGTTAACAGTGGCTGGTGACAGAAAGGGCAAAAGTACAATGGCATAAATACAAAAGTATGCTTGATAATGCAAAAGCTAAAAAAGACAATTCATATGTGGGACTTTCTTGTAGTTCTCAAAAGACTGCTGCAATATCAGGTATTCCTTCCTTCCATTTCAATTTTGACAACTGCTGTTGTCTTAGGTAGTTTCTTACTCCTGATTCATATCAGAGATAAATTGCAGTTAGGGGTGCTATGAAATTATATAATGGTTAATAGATATATTTCTGTTCCAGAAATAGACGCTCAACCATATGATCCTTCCAAGAGAAATGTAGAAGGTGATCAATCATCTGCACTCAGTGCATTGGAAGAGGACTGTATTATGGATACTGTTGGAGTTATTTGCATTGACACTAAAGGACACATAGCATCTGGAGCCTCAAGTGGTGGGATTGCGTTGAAGGTACTTGTGGCCATTCTCTCTCTCTCTCTCTCTCTCTCTGTGGTATTGTTCATTTCTCTGTTTAGTTGTTGTTACCTCATTATATAATATCTTAACAATTATTTAAATACAAGATATTATCTGTACTTAGCTTCAATTAATTATAAGCTCTTTCCTTCCCCTTTTTTCCTGCTAATGTCAGTATTGTTATCCATTGTTCTAAAAGCTGGAACGTTTATGAAGAACCTGAATTTCCCTCATTTCAAGTATTGTATTATGCAATCAAGGATTCCTTTTTACATGTAAGTCTCTCTAACAGGTTAGCGGACGTGTGGGGCTGGCAGCAATGTATGGTTCTGGTTGTTGGGCATCCTCAAAAGGTCCCTTTGGAGCCCCATTCCTTGTTGGCTGTTGTGTTAGCGGTGCTGGAGAATACCTGATGAAAGGATTTGCAGCCCGAGAGTGCTGTATCTCATCATCGCTGTACGATTAGCATTTGTTTTATAATTTTCAGAATATTACTAATCTCTTGAAAGCAATTAAGATTCTATTTTAGTTGTCAATTTTACTTCCCAATTTATTATACTGCAATTGGTACAACTTTTCAAGCCTCTGAATCCCTGGAGTTTGAAGGTGTTGAAGGATATAATATTTAAGTTACACCATCTTTGACATGGTATCAGAGCAAGAAGTCCTGTGTTCAAACCTCACCGTCACCCATATTAAAAAACTGTTGTTTTACGTGTTGGACAAAAAAAGAGGCCACACGTGAGGGGGCGTGTTGAATGATATAATATTTAAGTTACACCATCTCTAACAGCTTAAGTTTTTAGAGTAGTTGGGTTGTTAACAGAAGGCTTTGAGTGAAAAAGTTTTACTATTCAGACTGTTTAACCTATAGTTAATTCTGAATACTACAGCAAACTATTAGGAGAGTTACTTGTCATTATCTTCTCGTGCCTCTGAAATTGAAGGCTCTGTTGAACCTGGTTATAGTTGTCTTCTGTGGCTAAATAGTATTTCTTTGAGGACTCCTTGGATCCTGCCCTAACAGGACTAACTTGCTTCTGATAGGCAATGTGACCCAATAAAATTTGACAGCTGCCCCAAATTTGTATAATGGTGAAACAAATAAATGAAATTCATCCTTTACAGTTTACCTGAAAGATTACCGGAATGTTTTTTTCTCGTCCATCTGAGATGCTGAGATTTTGTCTCTCTTTCCACGGCAAAACTTGGTTCCCCCTTCTGTAAGAGCCAAGCGACACTATTCATATCCATATGTTTGATTCTTGCAATATGTTCCAGGCTTTGTTGCGTTACAATTTTCAAAGTTATCAATCAAAATTGAGTTTATTAACGATCAGGGTTAGGGTTGTTCAGTGGAACACACTCATTGGCAAAATAAGTTCCTGAAATCCTCACATATTAGCGTTGTCCTCACGTTTCCTTTCTACTTCCAAATCATTGTGACCACCTATGACACTGGCAACGTAAGGACCATCGAGCTCTACCCAGGGGGAATGAAGATTAGAGAAACCAACTTTCTTGAGCAGAGAGGAACCACCAATAAGCCCGAGAGTCGTGATATCTGGAGAGAATAAGAATGCTCTCCTTAGGTAACCAGCAAAATTTGGGTTTAATGTTATTTTTACTGTTTTTCAGGCCACGTCTCTGAGTACCAACTTAATCTTGATAGGGCAGGACCCCAGTTTGATGTTGCTTTGGCTATTAATTGAGCACTTTTTCTGTGAAGCTGTAAAAAAATGTTGAATACATTCTACTCCTTCCATTAACATCCTTCTGCTAAAGTGTCAAACTTAGGCTTTTAACAAAAAGCTCAAAATCTCTATTGCTAAGAGGCTATTTATTTTCCTTGGCCAACCCTTTTGTTATGGAATTGAGGCAAGAATGACGATTTTTTAATTTCCCAGCTACCACAGGTGACTGAAAAGTGCATTTCAAAACTAGAAGCACTTTTTTTTGCCCTGATAAACGGAACACCCATTGGACATGTAGTGGTTTAATAGTAGATTAGTTGAATTATTCAAGCTGTATCATGTATGTACTTAACCTGCAAACATCAGAAATTTTTATTTCTGCACGAAGGCCAGTATGTTTTTTTTTTTACATGATTATATTGGTTGTAGATCACAGGCAGGTCCTGCCTCTGCCTGCATGAAAGTTTTACGCTCTGTTGTTCGAGAAAGTTTTCAAAATGGAACTGATAGAAGTGCTGGAATTTTACTGGTGCAAGCTGATGCTCCTATAGGGGTCAGTTCCTGTCCTGGCCTTAGTTTTTCTTTTTATCCTTTTTTTTTTTGGAAGTATATAAGTTTATCTATAAATCTAGGTTCCTGGAAGTTCACCAAAGCTGAAAGCCATAGAGATTGCAGCTACATATTCTGCCTTGTCTTTTGGAATAGGTTATTTTGGAAGCTCTATGGAGCGGCCCAAGGTATCTGAATCTATTGAAACTTGCCATTTCTAATATCTTCTTCATTTTCTAAATAGTTCGTCTCATCAAGCTTCCTGTAAAATTTTTACAAAATGGTGAAAAACGATTGATCATCATAAGTCTTATCTTTATACTGAAACTTAATCAACTGCTGTAAATATGGAATTTTCTTCATTTCTTATTTAGTCTTAGTCATTTACCCTTGAGCCCAAGGCATCAGCATATATTATATCACAAGAAAATTTACTGTGTAAAGTTTGAGTTGACAGGCATGGGGGTTTCGTATTTGTTTCAGAGCAACTTTTCTGAAAACATGTTGAACCTGTTTTGGTCATCTCTTTCCATCCGTGCTCACAATTCCTACATAAGCAGGAGTAGCATTTTGAACATTTTAGTAAGATACAAGAAGATGAAGTTTGAATGTCCCTTGGAACAAATATAGTGAAGATGAAGTTTGAATGTTCCATAAAAATGTAATTTAGTTATATTGTACTATAGGTAGCAGGCTTTCTATAGTGCCTCAAGAGGTAGAATTTGACCTTCACTTACTGGAATAAATATCACAATTAACGTTCCCTTGAAACAAATTGGTTATCTTATTCTTAAGTAGCGTTCTTTCTGCCACAGCTCATGGAGTTTGACCACTTTCTAGGGATAACATGCAATTGATTGTATTTCCCTGGGACTACAAACGCAAACCAAACCAGTACCTGAAAGTGCATGCACGTAAGGAGTCTACATAAAAGGACTATACAGCTCTGTGTTACGGTTGTAAGATTCAAGTAACTATCAGGTAGGGTCAGTTGTGAGGTGTGACTTATTGACCATTGAAGATTTGAATGTCCTTTGGACATCTTCAGAATGTATAGAAGTCCATCTAGGTTTAATTAGAGTTTAAAATGTATTCATCTTCTTCTAAATCTAGGAGGTCCTATCATTTATTTTTGGTTTTAATTCATCCACACACCCTAAGGTATTTAAATACTTCAATCAGACTCCCCCAACTGACTTTGGTCAACTTTTTAAGAAAATGTCTCAATTGCCCTTATTTATATTTTAGGAATAATACTATCCACAATGAGGATTGAGGGTAGTTCGTGTATTAAATAAGAAATTTAGAATGATGTCGTGTCTAATTTGCTTTGAAAGTGACGTTAGCGGGGAAGGGGGGTGTGACATGATGTGTCAAAAAAAGTAAGGGGTCTGACTAAAGATATGCAAAGCAGAGGGGGTCTGATTGAAGTGTTGACAAACCTCAGGGGATGTAAATGAAATTAACCATTTATCTTTTGCATTTTTACAGTTAGGGAATTAGGAGACATTGCTTGTCCGGAAAGAGAAAACTTGGTATTGGTGATAATGATGACTTCGGATTATATGTTTATTCCATCTATTTGACACTAACGAGACTTTTGAATTAAAATGTTATTTGGCACGTTCATGCTTATTATATTTATAGAAGGCATCAGATTTCACCTCTGTTGCTCAGCAGTCCTAAAACGGTTTATTTTTGGTTGCTTTGATCAGAGGCTTTGTTGACAAAGTTCATGATGTTTTCTTCATTCTTGTAGGTTTCGATTCTAAGGAGTACAAAACTGCAAAGTAAAACTGGGATAGACCAGTTTGCAGCACGAATTGATCTTACAGCCGAGAAATGTAGTAATTAGAGTCCAGAAAGGTTGCATCTGGCCATGTGGATCCTGCTACTTTGGATGTTTAACAACTTTCCAGCTTCCTTCCAAATCCAGTTTTCATATTGTCACACTCTTAGGGTAATGTGTATTATCACATCAAGTTTTGGTTTCGTGAGAACTAGATATATGCTGTTTTCTCATGTTCATGATATTTTTCTTGATCAGGCGGTATTCTGATTCACTATTAGTTTGCTGTCGGGAAAGTTCTCATCACAAATCGCGGGGAGCTTCTGTGCTGCTTGTTGGAACACACCTTTAAAAGAGCCATCATATTGCTATAAAATTGGTTCGAAATTCTGCAAAGATGAATTAGGGTCTGTTTTTTAATATAAAGAATGCATTTATTTATTGTACTATAGAATGGGCATGTCACACGTTGTGATCGACTTGAGACTTTTGTCATGTCATTTTGACTCCAGTGGTTATTTATTTTAGGCTCTTTGAATCACCTTCAATTGGTTTTCAAGTAATGTATTGATAATTGCTTACACCATAACCATATTGATGCTTTTCCAGGAAAACAAACCGGATCCAAATAGGACAATAGTAGCATATGGTTTTTCGATACAAAAAGCTTCTAGCAACTTTTGCCGCAAATTGTTTGGTCTACAATTATTATTGTAATAAATCTACGAAATCTGATTTGGTTGCAAAAAGCACATTTACTGTGTTGCTTAAACTGAGATAATGGGGATTTACAAGTGCTTCAACTTTCATTGCTAAATGAACAAATCTATTTTGACAACACATTGTTATTTGGGCTGATTAGGATTGAATGTAGACATGCTTTTAGAACAATATCGGTCTCATGAAACGTTGCAAATGTTTTAGGCGATCACTATCCTAGCAACAACAGTTTTTATCCCCAAATTTTTCTAGCAAAGGAATCATTTATTTGTGCACAACAGTTTTTATCCACAAATTTTTCTAGCAAATGAATCAGTTAATTTGTGCACAAACCAAAGGTATCAAATCTATATTTAATTTTTTGCATAAATAAAATATTGTTGCAATTACAAAAATCAAAACATGATCTGTCAAATAATGGGTAGAAAACATTATTAATGAATGAGAAGACATTCATCAATACTAACTTCACTGCCCAACCATTCCTCAATCTTTCTGAAGTATTAACACAAATCATTTCAACAAACACATACAGATGAGAAGGTTATAAGAGAAACATTTTGGAATTACAACACATACGCGCATAATTAAGGCCTCTGAGATTCAGGAAAGAAGAAAGAAGGAAAAAAAGGCCATGATGGTTACTCTTTTGCAGCCATCTGCATTTCTCAAAGTAAAGATATATGTGTATGTCTATATGTAATGCCCCCGAAGCCCTACAGATGAGAAGAAATTGAAATACAAAACCATCGCATCAAATTTTGCAGCCAATTATTGGTTGAACCGTTGAGCCAAATTGAAAAAGTAACACGCACCATTCACTATTCTATGTAAAAAAACCTCCATCGTTCAATTCTGTTTTGAGAGAGCATGCAGTGACCACTGGACGCCAGGTAAAATCCTTTCTTTCCCCGATATTTTCATAGGAGACAGCTTAAAAAAGGAGGGGCAGTGCATTGCAAGCTTACCATCAGAAAGAGAAGATAATAGGTGACTCAATCTCCTGTACATCACATTTGTGCGCAATAGAACAAAATTTGTATGCGTCATCCTTCCATAAATAGCGGTTAGAATTCAAACAAACTTGTGTACCCTCTTTGCTGAAGTGAGTGTATTAGAGAGAAGCATTGCAATAGTCATTGGCCCCACTCCTCCAGGAACAGGAGTAACAGCTGAAGCAATCTTGCAGGCTTCCTCGTAACAAACATCTCCAACCAGCCGATAGCCTCGAGGACTATTTGCATCCTGTCACACAGACACACAAAATAGCTAAAAGAACCTATAATCTTGATCTAAAACCATCAACTAGATATGATCAAGTCATCTATTGGTCCCAGGGAAACCGCTATATTAAACAAGGTGAGCAAAAATGTAAGAGAGAGAGAGTTCCAAAAGCACAAATGATGTAAAACTTAGATATTAAATGCAACTTCAGATTGTATACTATGTGCCTGCCACAGATGTTCACTGTGCAGTTTGCTTAAAGATCATGCACTTCATATTTAAGTTTCACTTCTTAATGAATCTCAGAATGTGTGGGTTGGCGGGAATTTAAAAATGCATTGGAGTTGTTAAGTGAGGAAAAGGTCGTTTTTGTTAGATATGAAAGAGGCCTGCTCACCTCAACAGGATTAATCCCAACATCAATAATCACTGCACCTGGCTTTATCCAGCTACCCCTCACCATGTTTGGTTGCCCTACTGCTGAGATGATGATGTCTGCTTGTCTCGTGATTTCCTCAGGATTTTTGGTTCGGGAATGGACAATGCTGATAGTAGCATCTTCCCTCTACCAATAATAAAACACCAAGAAGTTGGTATTAGCAAGGAACAAATGTAAATAAACGAGCTAGATTGAAGTATGATACATAAAAGAACTTCAATGAATAGTACATACTAGCACTAATCATTTAAGAGATAAAAAACGGAACATACTTGCAACAACAGAGCAGCTGGCATTCCTACTATATTGCTCCTGCCAACAACAACAGCTCTCTTACCCTTGATATCAATGCCATATCTGTGCAACAACTCTATGCATCCTTTAGGTGTACAAGGAACAAATAAGGGTTCTCTACCTCGCATGGCTAAACGACCTATGTTCAATGGGTGGAATCCATCCACATCTTTCTCAATGCTGACAGCATTCAAGATGTTTTGCTCATTCATATGCTGTTACAAAACCCATGCAGATAAGACTATTAGAATCACAGCAAGGCAAAGCATTTTTCTCATTCAACACTGTCAACTAATGTCCACATAAAAGAGCAAGTGACTAAACTCATATAAATTTGTTGCTAATTTCTTCTGTGGGTTTCTGTGTTTCCAAGACTGCATGAGATTTTCTCAGAGTGCCCAGTATAATGGCAAAAGCTTAGGCTAGCAAGTGTAAGGAGGGTCCAAGTATTATAATTTAATCAATTTTTTGACCAGGTAGGTACTTGCGCACACATTGCCCATGTTTGTGCTCGAAATCCTTCCGTCCTCTTTGACCCTAGGAAGGTTATCCATTTGGGTTAATGGCCCATAGGTAGGAGATTGTTCATGTCTGGCGGCCACTCTGTAAAGAATGCCAAACGTCAGGCTGGTAATTTGGTAACACGCTTCATTTTTTCTTAAATTTTGGGGTCCTTCAAAAAGGTAAAAAGCCCATATAGAAACCTTATATGGGCTTGGAGTTGGGAGGGCCAAATGCTAAGTTCTTCATCCGAGGATGCGCAATTGGTCCACCCTTGCACAAGGATAGATTTGTTGTATAGGCAGATGACTACAAGAATCCTATATTGCTTAATCTCATCAGTACTTTATTTCACAAGCCATCAACTTTTAACCTTTAATCTCTACTTTAACCAAAATTAATCTAAGCAAATGATAAACTTCGAAATTAGAGCCTTCTCTTTTTCTGTGACTATATATGGTTTACTAGTTTCTCCACTATTAAGCATCCAAAGACTCTTGAATAAATTCTCAGATGCAGTGTGTATCATCAAGGAGAAAAATAGCATTCAAATTTAGAGCAAATAGAAGGTCAAGGCAACAGAGAAACATACAGAAGGCAGAGGTAGCTGAACAAGGATGCCATGAACAGAGGGATCATCATTGAAGTCAGAGATATGTTTGAGCACTTCTTGTTCTGTGGAGTCCTCAGGCAGACGCACTTCATATGAATTAATCCCGACAGATTCACAAGCCTTTTTCTTGTTGCGTACATATGTTGCAGAATCCTTCCTATCGCCAACTAGGATAACTGCTAACCCTGGAACAACACCAATTGCATCCTTCATCCTCGATATCTCGGCAGTTATTTCGTCTCTGATTTGTTTTGCAACTGCTTTTCCATCAATAACCTTTGCAGAAGTCTCAGTACCCATTGCAACTGCAAAAGAACTCACTGAAAAAATTACGCAAGAACATGAAGATTTAAGAGAAACTAGTTTTAAATCCACATATAAGTGAAATACTATAAAGTTGTCCCCATTGATTGATAATTCAATATAGAGAAAATCCCTATCAGAGCAGAAATTGATACACTGAAGCCACATCTTACATCTCACTGAACATATTAAACACAAGAAGTGTCCATAGTGGAGATTGTAAGATAACACAGGTATAGAGCATGTGTTTGACATGTTTCTAACTAAAATGGGGACACATAGTGAATGGAGGTCACAATCAGGAAACAAAATTTACATACATAGAGTGATGAATGGTTGGTTACCCCAAGTGTTGTGGGGAGCGGAGCATGATACCAACAATCAGCTTCATACATATGGTTGGCATAGGAACCATCCTATAGAGTTTCATTTAATTTACTTGATATTCCCGACCCGTATCATAAAGCACAAAAGTAGTAGTTTGCCTCCACTTTGTCCACCGCACTCCAATCCTCCTTACTACATCACCATTGTTGGCTTTGAAATTTACTTTCGGCAAACAATTCCAAAATTGATGATAACAAACCATTGAAGAGTGTTTGATACTAATGAATTATCGAGTTTATATTTTCAGCAAAAGACAGGTGAACGACTCAGAAATCAAACTCGAAAAGGAAACTACTCGAAAAACAAGCTCGGAAAGAAAGTTTGATTTAAAGCGAAAAGCTGTGAAAGAAATTGAAGCGAAAAAGGAAAATCAATTAAACGGCAAAAGCGAAAGTCGAAGACTCAAGACTCGGGGTAGATAGGTCGGGGAGCGATCATTGTAACAAGGTAATTTTATGTGTCGATTTTATCGTATAAGCTCAAGTATAAAATGAACCGAACTCAAATGAAATGAAAAACGCTTTACCAAACTTAAACGGAAAGAAAAATATTTTTATTAAATGTTTTTCTTGTTATAGTCGACTAGAATCACCCTGTGTATTTTCTAGTAGTCGACTATTTCAACCAGTAGCTATTGGTTTTTCATCCACATCAAAAGAGTCGACTGAAACAAGCTTGAGTCTAGTTGTAGTCGACTAGAACTCATTCTAGTCGACTAGATGGTCCAAAGTAGTCGACTAGAACTCAATATAGTCGACTAGATGGACCATTGTAGTCGACTACAATGAAGAAGTAGTCGACTAGAAGATTGCTTAAAATCTGCAGATTTTCAGAAAACAATTCCCATGTTTTGTGGATCGTGTTTAATGGTATTCAAACGGCTCTTGTCTTTCAAAAACTATAATCACTCTTCAAAACCCTAATACAATGCTATATATAGAATGAGATGTGTTTATTGAAAATCAAGAGATTGAAATACAAAAGAGAAAGAAAGCTATCAAAAATTCTGCAGAAATTTTCTCTTCAAAAGCCATTGAAACCAAGCTTTGAAAATCTTATTTTCTCCAAGTTTCTTTGAAAATCAAAACCTCTAGAATCTCTTCTTATTCTCCAAATATCATTAATTGATTATATCCTTTGAGAATACATTTCTAGAGCTATTGTAAAATCACCAAAAACACTTGAGCTTATATTGATTTATCTTCCATAAAAACCTTTGGGTTTTGAGTGTTTTTGTTCTTGAGTGATTTTATTGATTACATACGAATTTGTAATCTCGGACAAGTGAAGTCCACCGATTGTTCAAGAGAGGGTTGTTCTCTTGATTGAGAGACAAGCTCGAGAGGCTTGTGTTGTAAAGGTTTGCCATTCCACCTGTGAAGGAAGGGCCATAGTGAAAGGATCGGGAAAAGTCTCAAGAAGGGGTTCTTGAGCCGAGGAGTAGGAGTTATCGAACCTCGAAAAAATCACGGTGTCAATCTCTCTATCTCTTTCTCTTTACATAAGTATTTTGCATGCTATATTTGCTTGAATATCTTGTATGCTAATTTGTCTTGAAATTAATTATTATAAAAGTTTAAATTGAATCATCCACTTGCTTATTGAGAAATTGATTTTTGATTATAGTGTGTTCCATGTTCGAAAAGAGTTAGACTTATTTTTGAACACCCTATTCACCCCCCCCCCCCTAGGGTTAATTAGTGACTAACAATTGGTATCAGAGCCTAATCTCTATTTATTTTAAACTTAACCGTCTTAGAGAACGATCATGTCATCAAATTTAGTCACTCATATTGAAGGACAATCGAATAATATGCCCCCATGGTTTGATAGATCAAATTATAGCTATTGGAAAACTAGAATGATAGATTTTCTTCAAGCTATCGATTACCAAATTTGGCAAGTAGTTCTTGAAGGACCATTTGTATTGACCAAAATTGTTGATGGAAAAACCGTCCCCAAATTACCCAATGAATGGGATAATGATGACCGTAAACTCATGTCATACAATGCTAAAGCCAAAGTAAATTTAAATTGCGTTTTAAGTCCAAATGAATTTAATCGTGTATCTACTTGTTCAACGGCAAAAGAAATGTGGGATAAACTTGAAGTAACCTATGAAGGTACATCTCAAGTACGAGAATCTAAAATTGACATACTCATGCATGAATATGAATTATTTGCTATGAAAGATGATGAAAATGTGAATTCTATGATGTCTCGCTTTACAAATATCTTGAATGGACTAAAGCATCTTGGTAGAATTGTTCCTAGATCCGATGCGTCACGAAAAGTGCTTAGAAGTCTCCCGGCAAAGTGGGATGCAAAAGTAACGGCTATCAAAGAAGCTCATGACCTCAACACCATGAGTCTCGATGAAATTTTCGGCTCTCTACTCACTTGGGAAATAACGTTGAAAGCTCGTGAAGACGACATCAAGCCAAGAAAGGGAATAGCTTTGCAAGCCTTCACTAAAAATGAAATCAATGAGCCGAGTGAAGAAGAAGAGGATGAGGACATTGCATTGTTCACCCAAAAATTCAAGAGACATCTTCAAAGAAAGAAAGCAAACGGTGGAAGATTCATGAAGAGAATCGAACCTAAAGGCGAGACTAGCAAAAGGGAACCCCCAACGTGTTTCAATTGCGGAAAGCCGGGACACTACAAAAGTGATTGCTTCAAGCTCAAAAAGGAAAACGACAAAAGACCTAGCAAGATGGCAATGAACGTCACATGGGAGGACTATGACTCATGCGACTCGGATGAGGAGAAAAGTAGCGAGGAAACGGCAAACATTTGCCTCATGGCAAATGAAGAAGAGGTATGCTTGAAGTCCGCATCAAAAGAAAAATGGTTTCTCGATAGCGGATGCTCAAGGCATATGACGGAAGATAAATCAAAGTTTATTTCACTAAAAACATATGAAGGAGGAAACGTAACTTTTGGAGACAACTCTAAAGGCAAAATTATAGGAATTGGCTCAATCGGTATTTCCTCTTCTCTCTCTATAGATGATGTGCTTTTAGTTGATGGGTTGAAGCATAATTTGTTTAGTATTAGTCAATTATGTGACAAGGGCTATGATGTTATATTTAGGACAAATGCATGCATAATCAAGGAAGATGGGAAGCAAATGTTCAATGCCAAAAGAAATGGAAACTTGTATACTTTGTTGCTATGTGAATTGCATGACCAAGATGTTAAATGTTTTGTCACATCTAGCGAAAATAGTTGGTTATGGCATAGGCGTCTAGGACATGCTAGTATGGACCTCATTCATCGTTTATCCAAAAATGATTTAGTCAAAGGCCTCCCAAAGACTAAATTTTCGAAAGATAAAATATGTAGCGCATGTCAAGTAGGCAAGCAAGTTAAATCCTCTTTCAAGAGAAAGAAAGATATTACCACTTCTAGACCTCTAGAATTACTTCACATGGATCTCTTTGGTCCGGAGAGAACGGCTAGCTTAGCCGGGAAACTCTATGTACTTGTTATTGTTGATGACTACTCTAGATATACTTGGGTTCACTTTCTTGCTCATAAAAATGAAACTCACTCCATTCTTGAAAGATTTTATAGAGTCATTCAAAATGAAAAAGATTTGAAAATCAAGAAAATTAGAAGTGATAGAGGTAGGGAGTTTGAAAATCAAGACTTAGAGAAATTATGTGATGATCTCGGTGTTTCTCATGATCTCTCGGCCCCTAGAACCCCTCAACAAAACGGTGTAGTTGAAAGAAAGAATCGATCTCTACAAGAGATGGCTCGAACCATGTTAAATGAGCACAACCTTCCCCGAAGCCTTTGGGCGGAAGCGGTAAACACCGCTTGCCATATAATCAATCGTGTTATTATTCGGATGAAGTTGGGGAAAACGCCCTATGAGTTGTGGAATGGTCGAAAGCCCAATATTGGGTATTTCAAAGTTTTCGGGTGTAAATGTTTTGTGTTAAATGATAAAGATAATCTTGGAAAATTCGACTCCAAATCGGATGAAGCAATTTTCCTAGGTTATTCTACAAGAAGTAAAGCATTTCGGGTTTATAACAAAAGGACTCTAACCATGGTTGAGTCTATTCATGTTGTCTTTGATGAATCACCCTCACCACCATCACCTAGAATTGACCTAGAAGAAGATGAGGTTGTTGGGATTGAGGATAATCTAAATACTCTCAATATCTCAAACTCATCATGTAGCCAAAAGGAAATGAGGGAAGTTGAGCATCAATCCAATGATGACTTGACCAACTCAATGCCTAAAGCATGGAGGATTGTTCACAATCATCCTCTTGATCAAGTCATAGGTAATCCTTCAAAAGGGGTTAGTACTAGATCTCAACTTAAAGATTTTTGCAACCACATGGCCTTTGTATCGCAATTCGAACCCAAGAACTTCCACGAAGCTCAATGTGATGATTCTTGGATCGTAGCAATGCAAGAGGAACTAAATCAATTTGAACGCAATCAAGTTTGGCGTTTAGTTCCTAGACCCGAAAATCAAACTATAATTGGCACAAAATGGGTTTTTCGAAACAAAAAGGATGAGAATGGAGTAATTATTCGAAATAAAGCAAGATTGGTAGCTCAAGGATATAATCAAGAGGAAGGCATCGACTATGATGAGACCTTTGTACCGGTAGCTAGATTAGAAGCAATTAGAATGCTTCTTGCATTTGCATCATATAGAAATTTCACTCTTTATCAAATGGATGTCAAAAGTGCTTTCTTAAATGGTGTCATAGAAGAAGAAGTTTTTGTGAAGCAACCACCCGGTTTTGAAAATAATCTTTTTCCAAATCATGTTTTCAAATTGGCTAAAGCTCTATATGGTTTAAAGCAAGCTCATTGAGCTTGGTATGAGAGACTTAGCGGGTTTTTAACTCAAAATGGTTTTACAAGAGGGAAGATTGATAACACTTTTTACAAAAACCAGTAAGAATAATTTGTTGATTGTCCAAATTTATGTTGACGACATTATTTTCGGCTCAACAAATAATTCTTTATGTAGGGAATTTGCCACAAGTATGCAAAACGAATTTGAAATGAGCATGATGGGTGAGTTGACTTTCTTCTTAGGGTTGCAAATCAAGCAAAGCTCGGATGGCTTATTCATTAGCCAATCCAACTACACTAAAGATTTGCTAAAGCGATTTGGTATGGAGGCTACCAAACATGCCATAACTCCTATGAGTTCCTCCATTAAGATTGATAAAGATGAAAATGGTAAATGTGTTGATATTACTAATTATAGAGGCATGATCGGTAGTTTGCTTTATTTAACCGCTAGTAGACCGGATATAATGTTTAGTGTATGCTTATGTGCCCGGTTTCAATCATGTCCTAAGGAATCTCACTTGCTTGCGGTCAAACGCATTTTTCGCTACCTAAGTGGTACAATATACTTAGGGCTTTGGTATCCACGTGGAACTTCAATTGATCTTATTAGTTATTCGGATGCCGATTTTGCGGGATGTAGAATTGATCGTAAAAGCACAAGCGGTACTTGTCATTTTCTAGGACACTCACTAGTATCTTGGTCAAGTAAAAAGCAAAATTCCGTTGCATTATCTACGGCCGAAGCTGAATATGTGGCAGCCGGTAGTAGTTGCGCTCAAACTCTTTATATTAAGCAACAACTACTTGATTTCGGTCTTACTTTCTCTCACGTGCCTATTAAATGCGATAATACGAGTGCGATTTGTATTTCAAAGAATCCTATTCATCACTCACGCACCAAGCATATAGAGATTAGGCATCATTTTTTGCGTGATCATGTTGCTAAGGGTGACGTTGAATTGATCTTTATCGACACTAAAAATCAATTGGCGGATATTTTTACAAAACCACTTGCGGACGAATCATTTTCTAAAATTCGTCGTGAAATCGGAATGGCCATGGATTTTGATGTTTTATCTTAATTTCTGTCATAATCTTTATTTTTAATATTTTTGCTATTTTTATGTATTTATTTCCTAATTTTTATCAATTTTTTTTTCTTCTAGTCGACTCATCCTGTGTAGTTCAAACCAATCTAGTCGACTACTTTGGTCAGTAGCTACACCATTTCATGGTCTTCACCTTCTAGTCGACTCATCTTCCATTCTAGTCGACTCAAACATTGTTGTAGTCGACTATTTTGCCTTCCTAGTCGACTCAAACCTAAATCTAACCGACTCACCTAGACCTAGTCGACTCAACCCACTATAAAACCTAACCCTCATCTCATCTTCTCCATCCGCCTCCTTCAAACCCTCACCCACCTTCAAACCCTCTCCTCTCAATCCCTCTCCTACTACCACTTATACCTTCAAATCTTCACCTATCCCTCATTAATTTCACATTAACATCATCTTCCACCCATTTCCATCATCGAAATTTCATCATTCTCACTCTCTCACACATTTATATATATACACCATCATATATCTATATATCCCTATACATTTGTGCATCATTTTCTACAATGCCACCGAAGACTCGAGGCCTATTTCGGAAACGTTCCCGCATTGATGGAGGCCAAAGCTCCACCAATCCACGCAGTCCTACGGCCGTTGACGAAGAGGAGTCGAATGAACCTCTTCTTCTTGAGGTACTTCTTCTTGATGATGAAAATAGAAATAAATTCATCACTGTTTTTTATCACCGTGCTCCTACACCTTGCCGTATTGTCACACAAGATTTATGCACTGAAATTCGGGCTCAAACTTTCGAGTTATTCCGAGCAATTGGTTGGGATTTTTTCGTTTCTCTTGACATTCCGGTATTTCCGCGAATTGTCAAAGCTTTCTACGCTTCTCTTGAAAATCACAAGAAGAAATTACTCTCTCATCTTCATTTTAATTTATGTGGTGAAGACGAGACCGTTGATGACAGTGAAATCAAACGCATTTTCTTGCTTCCGAATGACGGTATCCGCCACTTCTCCAAGGACTGGTATAAGGAAGATGGTTTCGATTGTATTGAGGCTGCTCGGGCAATATGTGTCGACAAGGAAATTTCGCAAAACGCCGGTATTACCTCTTCTATGCTACTACCCGAGGCTAGATTAATTCATAATGTTATTACTTACTCTATTCTGCCTAAAACTGGTAGTCGTAGCAGTGTTTCTCGTATGGAGGCTTTTTTGGTTTATTGCGTTTTGACAGGAACCCGCGTTGATTTAGCTTATATTTTTCGTTCCGTCATCCTCACATGTCAGCGCAAGCCATCTGGCCCGCTTTTCTTTCCTGCACATATTACATATCTACTGCAGCGGAAAGGTTTTAATTTTCCGAATGAAGTGTCCGAGCATCACCCTATTTTTCTTGACGCCACTCATGTCAAACATATGCATATTTCTTCTGATGCGGAAGGAAATTTCATTTCTGAAATTGCACCTGCTCCTCGTTCGCGTACTGCTCCTAGCGGTTCTGCATCGCGCCAGGAAGCCTCTTCCTCAGTCCCTCCGTTGGACGGTGCTTCGGCTTCTCAAGCTGCTCTTCTCAACCAACTTCTTGGGGTTGTTCAAAGCAATACGGAGCTCCTTAGGCAGCAGGAACAAATGCTTCAGCGCCTTGATACGACCGTGAACCAGAATACGGAAGCCATTCGATTGATCAATGAGCGCCTTGTTCTTCATGATGAGGAAATGTCTACCCGTATTACAAATCTGGCAGGGTCACTTGATGACCTCACTCTTGCACACAGGAACCCTCGCTCACGCACCCCTCGACGCTGACAAAAAGGGGGAGAAATTATGCTATTGTACTGTCATGCATTTCATTATCCGACATTAGCAATTTCTGTTTTTGTGTGGCTTGTTATGGTTATTGGCGACTTGTTTTGGTTATTTGCGAACTTGTTTGTTTTATTTTCCATGTTTTTCATTAGTATAAGCAGCTTGTATTAAACTGAAACATCTATGATAGGCTGTTTATTTTTGTTATCTCAAATGTGCGCCTATTTTTTATATATTGTATCAAAGTGCCTATTAAACTGCAAATTTCATTTACTAAGGGGGAGCATTTGATCAAAATATTATGCACATGTTGAGGGGGAGCATCACTTGATGTTTCGCCAAATGCCAAGCAAACACAAAATATTTTGTCATCATCAAGGGGGAGATTGTTGGCTTTGAAATTTACTTTCGGCAAACAATTCCAAAATTGATGATAACAAACCATTGAAGAGTGTTTGA
The DNA here is from genome assembly GCA_963922005.1 of Cornus suecica. Classification (NCBI taxonomy): domain Eukaryota; kingdom Viridiplantae; phylum Streptophyta; class Magnoliopsida; order Cornales; family Cornaceae; genus Cornus; species Cornus suecica. Next base: position 2,517,378 of record OY998247.1, on the reverse strand, counting down.
TACTAATGAATTATCGAGTTTATATTTTCAGCAAAAGACAGGTGAACGACTCAGAAATCAAACTCGAAAAGGAAACTACTCGAAAAACAAGCTCGGAAAGAAAGTTTGATTTAAAGCGAAAAGCTGTGAAAGAAATTGAAGCGAAAAAGGAAAATCAATTAAACGGCAAAAGCGAAAGTCGAAGACTCAAGACTCGGGGTAGATAGGTCGGGGAGCGATCATTGTAACAAGGTAATTTTATGTGTCGATTTTATCGTATAAGCTCAAGTATAAAATGAACCGAACTCAAATGAAATGAAAAACGCTTTACCAAACTTAAACGGAAAGAAAAATATTTTTATTAAATGTTTTTCTTGTTATAGTCGACTAGAATCACCCTGTGTATTTTCTAGTAGTCGACTATTTCAACCAGTAGCTATTGGTTTTTCATCCACATCAAAAGAGTCGACTGAAACAAGCTTGAGTCGACTAGACTACTCATTGTAGTCGACTAGAACTCATTCTAGTCGACTAGATGGTCCAAAGTAGTCGACTAGAACTCAATATAGTCGACTAGATGGACCATTGTAGTCGACTACAATGAAGAAGTAGTCGACTAGAAGATTGCTTAAAATCTGCAGATTTTCAGAAAACAATTCCCATGTTTTGTGGATCGTGTTTAATGGTATTCAAACGGCTCTTGTCTTTCAAAAACTATAATCACTCTTCAAAACCCTAATACAATGCTATATATAGAATGAGATGTGTTTATTGAAAATCAAGAGATTGAAATACAAAAGAGAAAGAAAGCTATCAAAAATTTTGCAGAAATTTTCTCTTCAAAAGCCATTGAAACCAAGCTTTGAAAATCTGATTTTCTCCAAGTTTCTTTGAAAATCAAAACCTCTAGAATCTCTTCTTATTCTCCAAATATCATTCATTGATTATATCCTTTGAGAATACATTTCTAGAGCTATTGTAAAATCACCAAAAACACTTGAGCTTATATTGATTTATCTTCCATAAAAACCTTTGGGTTTTGAGTGTTTTTGTTCTTGAGTGATTTTATTGATTACATACGAATTTGTAATCTCGGAAAAGTGAAGTCCACCGATTGTTCAAGAGAGGGTTGTTCTCTTGATTGAGAGACAAGCTCAAGAGGCTTGTGTTGTAAAGGTTTGTCATTCCACCTGTGAAGGAAGGGCCATAGTGAAAGGATCGGGAAAAGTCTCAAGAAGGGGTTCTTGAGCCGAGGAGTAGGAGTTATCGAACCTCGAAAAAATCACGGTGTCAATCTCTCTATCTCTTTCTCTTTACATAAGTATTTTGCATGCTATATTTGCTTGAATATCTTGTATGCTAATTTGTCTTGAAATTAATTATTATAAAAGTTTAAATTGAATCATCCACTTGCTTATTGAGAAATTGATTTTTGATTATAGTGTGTTCCATGTTCGAAAAGAGTTAGACTTATTTTTGAACACCCTATTCACCCCCCCTAGGGTTAATTAGTGACTAACAACCATCTATCAGGGCTATGCCTTTGTTTGGTTGCTTGGGTGGTGGGTTTGTTTGCTACCATAGATGAGTGAGTGTTTAGAGTTCGACACACCAAATAGATTTCTGAGGTTTAACTCTCTAAAAATGGTTTCGAAGTCCTCCCAACCAAGCGGATTTCCAAACTCAATTTTTTTTAAAATTGTTCCCACTTCTGATTTTCTGAAAATTATATTTCAAAACCGAAACTGATTGAAGCAGACCCTAGGTTTACCAGAAGCACAGATGTAATATATTGTGCTCGTTTGAGCTTATTAACACAATAATTCTTGTTTCTAAGAGAAGAAAAAAAACCGTTTAACAGTAAATCCCAAATTTCTTAAAGAAGCAACAAAGTAAAAATTATCTCTGCACTGTATAGTGCCCTAAACAGAAACATTAAGGAAGTAAATATGCAGTGTATATATGTATGTGTGTAATCGTCTGTGTAACTGTGTGTGCAAGGGTAAAGAAATGCGTATCAGAAAATAATATGTCAGCGTGGTACTGTTTCCCTAGGGCTTTCCCGATCACAATCCGGTATAACATTGATATTCTATGTAAATTCCAAAGGTATATCAACAATTCAACATAATATACATTTGTATCCACAAACACAAACATATATATACATATATATCTGTTTATATGATCCGAAAATGGAGTATTAATGAGGCACTTACCGGTGAGAGAGGAAGAAGGAACTACGGATTTTCGAGTAACGGCGATGGTTCTGAGGAAGGTGCGATTCGCGCCACCGAAGTGGAGGGGCAGTGATCGGCGGATGTGACGGAAATTGTGGCGGGAAAGGGGGAGAAGACGAGACGTGGTGGTTGAAGTACAGTCGGTGAACATCATCGACGCCATTTGAAGATAGTTTACAAGCAGTTTCACTCTATGCCCTATGTTTAGTACTATTAGGGTTTTACCTTTGATGTTCTAGGGTTTATACTTTATAGATAGAGAGAGACGATCTTTTTTTCTTTTTCTATTTTTTTTTTTTTTTTTTCTCTGTTTTCTCTCTTTTTCTTTTAAATATGTGATTTTATTTTGTTCTAATTAAAATAATGCTGAATCATACCTGCTCCTAAAATCTTAGTGTCTATATATTGATTTCATTTTATATTTTTTGGTTAACTCGAGTTTGTTAAGACAAGTGCAAATGGCACGAAATGTTGAATTACTTAATATATAGTGTAAACCCATGAATCACATGATATGTAGTGTTTTACATACAGTTTAATTATATTTAACCGTTCACAATACATAGTTATGGACATGTATTTTTCACCGCTATGAATAACTTGACCAAAAGGAAGAAAGATGATGAAATCAAAACTTAATATAGTAAATATACTTGTATAGTTAATGATGTTGATTGCCTTGGTAGAATATATTAGTGTAATTTTCCAATAAAAAATACAATCATCAAATTCAATATTTAGAAAATTTACTACGAAGAACATCAATGGCTACTCAACAACACTGAGCTAGAGCTGCCATCTCCTGATCAGCCCTGTTACATTGAGGACTTACCCACCCCAACAAAGTAAAAAGACATTTGAGTATAGCATCAGCTTCAGTGTTGCATAGCCACTGTGCACAAAGCCATAAACCCTCTTCAAGAGCTTCCAGCAAAATAGCCAAAAAGTGTATATATATATATATATATATATATTCTGCATACAGACTGCAGCAGTTTCAACTACCTGTGTCTAACAGCCTAAGAACAACGGCCCAACTCATGAAAATGTTTTGAGCTTACTCAAAAACTGGGTCAGCTTGGTTTTTTTCTAACCACTCATGAATTTCAAGTCTACCACAAAATGAAGTTTCAAATTCTAACTCAGGCTGTACCTGCAAATCAGATAACTCTAATAACTCAATCTCAACCTGCAAATCCAATAAGTCGATAAAAAATTAAGTCTCTTAGTTTATATCAATTTTCCTCTAATTTTGAATCCAAAACACAGATTCAATGCTCACACACGGCAATGATATTGCCAGTCCTGTTTCAAGAGAACAAATGAGGAAATTTGACACTACCTCTGTTATAATCGCAAAGAGGGTAAAAAATAGAAAAAAACACGAAACGTTCATTTGGTTAGAGTTTGATTCAAAAATCTGTTTTCTATAGTTGTCTAAGAATCATAGTCATAAAAGTTTACACCGCTTCTACAGAAATGAACCATACAGGACCTTTGAGAGAGAGAGAATGAGGTATAACTAGAAAGACACCAGTCGGTCCTTTCAGACAAATTCTACAAGTGCCTGTCAGAATTTTTGAGAACCAAAAATATGTCTCATCGATCAATGAAGAAGTGTGTGCTAGCTACTGCCAATTCGTCTGCTATATTTCTGTACAATTTTTACCAATAGGCACGTAAACTCTAAACAGCTCTTCATTATTAATATTTTTTTCCCCAACTTTGTTTGTCTTGGGGATGAGTTATACTGCCAGTGTTCCTTCAGGGACCTGGTTATCATCTGACGAATCCGATGGCAGCTGACATTTGGTTTTGCTCATGATTCGTGAAAATCCATAGCCAAGAGAACTTCCGCTTGCTTGACATAACTGCACACACAATCAATAGATGATTGCAGGATCCTTTCGGAATTCAGGCATTTATCAAAGAAAAGAACAATCATATCCTATGATCCAACACTGAGACGAGAAAAAAAAATGGAAGGCTATTTAGAGTATGCCCAATAAGGAGTACCTCGGTGAGCTCAGAGAGGTGGCGAGATCTAAACTCATTGATGGTTGCTGCTATCTCTGACGCGGGCAATTTTGCCTGATAGCGGGAAGAAGAAAAAATAAGAACATTAAGAAATAAACCAGCCAAAACACGTAACTAATATTATTCTTAATCAACATCACAGTTTGGTCATGCAACCATCAACTAACAGCTCCGACAATAGGATTTACAGAATCAGCATTATATATAGGTATTCGTAAATGAAGAATGTTTACCAAAACAAAAACAAAGCACATAAAGGGTGTTTGTGTATATGTGTGTGTCCATGTCCCAGTTGATAGTGAGACTGAAACTTCCCCTTTGGGGTGTCGGGGATACCCCCAGCTTCAGGTATACATGTTCTTAAGTTTCTGATTTATTTTAATCAACGACAAAACAAGCACGGTTACAGACACGGGATGCGTATAACACGATACGGACATGGTAATACGGCATATTTCAAAAAGAGAGGATAATAGTATGACAAGGATATGTTAAAGGATAATAATATAACACATTGTTATATATATGAAAATAATAACATTTTAGTCCATAATTCCCATAAACATGAATGAAATAACTAATTAGAGAGGATAATAGTATGACGTAGATGTTTGTCACTTTAGTTTTTTTTTTTTAAATTATTATGTTTGTTATTCAACCCAACATATATTTGAACTTATACTAGATATTATTTACTAAACCAACCAGTCGTTATCCTCAAAATGTCCAAAATGTATCCTTCCTGTATTCAAACCGTATCTCAGCCATGTCCAACCATAAAATGACATATTTGAATACCAGATGTTTCTAGCCGTATCGCTATACGTGTTGCCATATCACTGCCGTGTCAGTATCCTCAATGTCCAATATCGTCAAGACACCTCTGACAAAGTATCTGTGGTTCCTTGGGTTTCCCATGGAAATTCTCAATATCCAGAAGATGTAAAAGGATGTTATCGAAATTGTAGCAAAAGAGATCAAATCTTACATACATGTAAGACCCATTAGTCCAAAAAATAGTCACTTCAACTATTTACATCTGTAATAATATTTTAAGAGATTAGAAGCCAATGATGTTGATTAAAAGAGCCAGCATAATAATAAATAATATCTTGTTTCTGATGTATGATCTCTAACCATCCGGTCATATGTTATTTAATCAACAGTCACCAATATTTACCAGACAAAAACCACATTTTAGATATTCAGGAAGTGAAAAAAACATACTCTTAATTACTCCTTATGGCTACCATGCATTAAACGTAATACAATCCATTGATAAACCTTCTGCTTACCTCTGCAAGAACAGCAGCTGCTAATTGTAGGCTTGGTTCCAATGTCTCCGGAACCACCTGTAAGTATTAAAACAGAGACACTAAGTATGACGTAGAAGTTTTCAATTTCTAAAGAATGCAAATTGTGAATCAATAGTTCAAAATTCATTAGACATGGTTGAAAAGGTTTACGCAACTCGTGAAGGAAAGAGCTCATTATATATTCCAATTTGAATTTAAAAATCACACGAGTGCGAGACAGAAATGAAAGCTAAGGAGAAAGTAAAAGAACAAATGAAAACAGTGAACAGAATGATACCGCTGTCGCCCCGGCCTTTTCCAAGTTGAGACCATGATCAACATCATGAGCACGGACAAATGTCTTCACATGGGGAAAATATTTGCTAAGAGCCCAAACAGTTCGATAATTTGCACCAGGGGTATCCAATGTTATTGCTGCAGCACATGCCCTCTCAGCACCAACTTTATGGAGGACCTAATAATAGAGTATAGCAAAAAGCATATCACAGAGTGAACTGGAAGCATCAATGATTACATTCTGGCACAACTTGCTTTACCTCTCGACTGCCAGCATCTCCAAAAAAAACAGGAAGATCAAGGGCACGACCAACCGCCACTCGATCCCTGAAAACATAGAAAACTTAAAGTAAAGCAACTGCATGCTGGTTTGAAGTAAGCTTTCAGCCAATACTGTTGGATGAATAGAATGCATGTCTGACTTTACACGTCAGCGCATCAAGGAACAAGAAAAATTACAGTTGCCTTCTCATTTTTTTAGTCTGCAATTTTCGAAACTGTTTATGAACATAATTCAGAGAAACTAAATATTAAATTACGAAGGAAATGCAACCAAAACAAGAATTCTGGCCATTCCCATGATATATGCAGAAGTTAACACTAACTTGAATATCAGTGCATGACTCCATTCTTCAGGGGTACCCAGAAGCATATTTATTAAGGTGCAGGGTAGCATGCCAATGTCTTTCATGCAGGGAGGAGCAAGAAAGTGCAAGCATGACCGAACTAAGGACATAAGTGACAGAAACGTAAATTAGGTGCACTTACAACTGAAGCAATTTGGTAACTCAAACTAGTAAAATATATATATATATATATATATATATATATATATATATTTTAAGCATATCAATTAGAGGTATGCTATCAATGTAGATAAATTCATTTCGCATGTATCCACTAGATCTAATAAACATGTTGATGTGTGATAATCTTAGGTAACAACATATAGTTATTAGCATTTATAATACTGTCATAGTTATTGAGAGTCTCAGATAAATCTGATTCGAGTCATCAATTATTAGGCGATAAATTTATGATACCAAGCAAGCAACAGAAACAAAGAATCTCCATATATCGTCGATAATTAGACAATATTATCCATCATACAGCCCAATCATGAGATATAGGGTACAAAGAGAGAAACTAATGCAGGCCCATTTTATTACTTATTTTTCTTTCCTTGGGTCTAGCCGTGTCCTTAACAACCAAGTTCCAGAGGAGCCAAATGCTTACATAAATTAATTTCTTCTCTCATTTTTACTCAAAATAGACAGAATAGGTTTAACTCCACACAACAAAAACAAGTATCCAACTACTTGGATTTGCTCAATATCATATTTCAATATTCAAATAGCATTTACAGAAATATGTAAAATGCTTTTAGAGGCAACAGAGTTTTTTCACAAACTACAATAAAAATAAGCAAGAGTAGGAAAGCACAATTCTAGAGAAAATATTTCTATAATGATCTACAACCCATTGGCAAGTGTTATTTTCTAGGCTCCAATTTAGCTTGCACTATACCCCAATTAGAACTTCCATTACCTAAAATACATTAAGAACAAATGAACAGTATGTGTACACAAACCACAATAAGCAAATGTTTTGCCTCATCTATGATGCAAAGGATAATGGACTTGGATTACCTTTTTCTTCCTCAAAAAATCATTTTTTACAGGACACGGGTGATAATTCAAAATATTTTTTAGTAATAAAAAATAAAACACTCAGTTGACATTCCACAAAGAGTAGAATATAAAATATGATACCGATCTTCGTCTGAAGAATATCAATTCAGTGTGATGTAGGAAGAACAGAAAAAAATCTTACGTCCTCACATCAAGAGCAACAAATGGAATTAGTCTTTCCGAAAGAAGCTGGGCAATAATCTGAAAAAAAAAAAGGGAGGGAAAAAATTGTTAGCCTACATCCACACATACAATTACACAAATCCTAACCAACCACAGATCCTTCACATAAATGATCTCCAACTAATTCACATATCAAGAATTAAACTTGGTACATCTCACCTGGCCAACACGTCCAAAGCCACATATTATAATATGATCTTGCAAATCATCCGTCTGGAGAGAGAGAGAGAGAGAGAGAGAGGAAGGAATAAAACACAGCTTAATTCAATCAGTAAAAATAGTAGTATGATCCCAAGTTAACCATATATCAAATAAATAATTCATCGTATGGACGAAGAATTTGTATCCGTTGTCATTAAATAAAACCTCAAGCAAACCAAAAAAGAATAGCCTATCAATACAAATAAGAAACTAATAACTATTTTGGGTTTTCTTGTTTTCTTTAACAGTAGTTTTATTGTTGTTTAAGTTGTGTAAATCACTGTTCGGCCATGACAGTAAAAAATCAACATGCAACATGAGTGAAATCTAATCGAGGTCTTTTATAGTAGATTATAATGCAACACAGAAAATGGTGTTTAAATGTCCAAAATTTCCAGGATGGCGAACATGGATAATGAACCCTCTCATTGCATATGGAAATTCACCACCTTACCACACCTGTAGAAACCCATTCCAATCTACTCTCTCTCTCTCTATATATATATATATATATAACTACTCATTCAAATCTAGTTAACCTTCATACCAATCCACTATTTGTAAATTATTATAGTAGAGCATCGCAGCAAGCTGCCTAGTCAAATCCACTAGTACAACTCTTTCCGTACATACTTTTATGTCAGATTTTACCAGTGACTGTCATATGTCCATCATCATATGGTTCTTTTGCATTAATCTTAAGAGGTAACACTTAGAGAAGGAACATAAACCCAATCACCAGCTACAACAGGCAACCTGCTTATATAATAATTTCAGCTTCATAACATGCCAATATTTCAAAAGCCTAAATCTGAATATTGAATGGCTTAGGTAATTTTAAAATGTTATAGGTTCAATGACAGACGCGATGTTATTATTAAAAATTTGACCACAATGCAATCAAGCAATGAAGAACTAACAAGTTTATTATCCCCATCACTTGTCTGCCATTCTCAGGATAGAAATATAACGGACTATATCAAAAAAAATTGAAGTAGATCGTATTCCATGAATATGATATCTATCTAGTGTGATGGATGGAATATATGACAAAAGTGGAGTGTTGGAGTATTCCTATTGATCGGTCATGTCATATAGGCCCGAGTCGGACATCCAATTGCTTCGATTTGAATTATCCGGAGGATGCCTTATATATATATATCCAAAAGTTGGGGGTGAAGGTAAAAAAAAGAAGAAGAAAATATCACAAAGAGAAGAAGAAAATATCAGTTGAGTATAAAACGATTAAAATCTTGAATCCAGATTGGAAATTACCGTACCAAATAAACCAAATTTAGATGATAATAAAAAAAGAGAAGACATTCAGTGAACCACCAGTAAATAAGGTTGCTCCGGATATTACTTATATTAGTAAACACTAAAAGTTATGTTAAAATGTCACCTCACTCTCCACAGGTAATAAGCTTCGCACATCATGTTGCTCAAAACGAGAGGCTATCAGCTGCCCTCCAGCAGCTAAATATGGTGTGAGGGCCATTGAAATACCCACCACCAGAAACAGCAAAGATGACAGTTCAGAAGACATTATACCCTGCAAAGAACACCAGTGGTGCTAAGAATAACAATGATAGAAGTGTATAAGGAGAAGAATTAGCAAGTATTTCTTGTTCCTATATCTCATGATTGTGCTGTGTGACGGACCATAATTTGTGTTGCCTTACCCAGTTTTTAGGAAGATATTAAAAGTAAGAAGAAAAGCAAAAAGAAAAAGGACCCAATATATACAGTCTTGTTACCCAAAAGAATGGGCAAAAATAAAGAGTAATAAGAACACAAGTGTGAACAATTCTACTGGCTTATAACACAAAAAACTCCAGTTACAGATTGCTTCCATTCACATTTACAGTAGCACTTTCGCCTATAATTTTACCCCTGGAAACATCAGAAGCATCTGAAGTTCAAGCAATCTCGCTGGCCTACATAACTTCAACTGAACAGACTGCATCACTCACAAACCCTATTGCAAGGCTGATTATAAGCCAATTACAGTGATTTGACATGCTCATATTTAATTGTACTAATATGCTACTTCATTTTAATTTTGAAAGACAAAATTTCATTCAGAGATGGCAATTTTTTACCATCATAAATCACAGCGGATCTGTCTAAGTTGAAGCAGGTTTACTCTGCAATTCAATGGACATCTAGGCAGAAGAGAAGAGTGGGAGAAAGGAAAGGGAAGGATAGAGGATGGGAGACCATCCCCTCATGCCCAGAAATTTCTTTCCTCCCAAAAGTGGGCCAGGAGAAACAATATAGCCTCCTTTTTTATATTTATCCTTTCAATTGCACACATCCTTTGGTAAGAAAAGGTGTGTGAAACCCTTTCCTTCAAACGCCTTCAATATCCTACAGAAACTAAGAACACACCCCTTCAAGTAAATATCAATGGCTTCTACTTATCTACATACATACACACATATTAGTGGATCATTTTTAGGGGCTCGAGTTTTAGGAGACCAAGCTTGCAACTCCAACATATCTTTAGCAAAAACTTCAAGGTGAGGTTTTGCTATGGACACCATTCAGCCATCAGACGTGCATATCCGAATATATTGATGAAAGGCAACAAATCATGATCTTCGGAAAGAAATCCTGATGAAGGACAAATATTGTTTTGATACCAACCTGATATAGAACTAGAATGAAAGATGGGATGAGAATGAGAAGATGAGATAGGCTAGAAGGAGGTAAGAAGACAAACAAAGGAGCTGAGAAGATAGATTGAAAGAATAGGCTACAGAGAGATGGAGAAATTGAAAACAGCAAGAACAAAAGAGCAAGAAAGAGATAAAGTGAGAGTTCAGAAACTCACAATAATAATTCAATAATCAGAAGGTAAAATGTTTACTTACATAGAAGCTTTACATGTATATATGAAAAACATAAATAAGCCCGAAGAAACCATAGAAAAGTAAGATACTAAAATATCCTTAAAAATAGATCATTGCCAAAAAAATAAATACTACCTTGACTACATTAGATCCCTAATTTCACCAATTTTTTTCCTGCCTCCACGTGTAATGGTGAATCATGTGTGGCTCATGCATGCAAAACACGAGTCTTTCTTCGTCTAATCCTTAATATGGTTTAAAATCCCTATGAATGTGCTACAAGGCCCACAACCGTATGGTGACTCCATGAAAGACCAACATATTTTCTCAAAGGCAAATTGCAGTATGCCAATTACATATCCTATGGGGCACCCCCAGATTGAATATACAAATGGATGTTTTGTATATAGCATAAAGCAATATTTTGTAAACTAATACACAGGGTAAACAATTTTTTATTAGTAAAACAAGTTAACAGAAATTTTTGTAAGGCTGTATAAACTATTGGCAGCTAAGCAGTTGCAAGCAAAATTTTTAGTTTGTGGAAAGGAAACCTGATTAACAGCTTCACCAAAAGCAACAAATGCAAATTCTCCCCCTGGAGCAAGAAGCAGACCAACTCTAATAGCAGATATGAGTGATACACCAAAAAGTCTACCAACCACTGCAACCAATAAAGTCTTGCCACCAATTAGAAGTCCTAATGTCCCCATAATAGCTGGAAAGTTTGATACAAGAAGCTTTGGGTCAATGGACATTCCAACCTGAAAAGTGGAAACCCGAGAATGATTCTCATTAATCAGACTTATCAAAGCAACTACCCTATCTCATCATGGCAGCAGCAAAATCAATCTGTTGATAAAAACACATTCAAACATTCTTGTCAAACAATTGTCATTCTTATTGTTATTGCAAGATGGACTAGTATAAAAGAATATGATTTAAAAGAACCGTGACATAAAGAGCTTGAAGATCACACAAGAACAGAATTTTCAGTACATTGGATTCTCTAATTAACCTATTACTTCCTCGAATCATTAACTTCATAAGTAGAAACAAGGTTTAGTGAGCCTACAGCAATAACAAGTGGATCTTACAACACCTTTCAAAAAAAATAAAAGTGGATCTTAGAACAGGTCAACCCCATTCATATGAAATTAAGGCCTACCGTCATGAAGAAGAGACCCAATAAAAGGCCACGGTATGGTGCGATATCTGATTCAACCTGTAATGAGAATTCGGTCTCTGCCAGGAGCAAACCAGCCAGAAACGCTCCCAGAGCCATTGAAAGGCCAGCCTGTTTGATTTAACCATAAAAAGGTCAAGAATTATTGCTATAAGAATATGGAGGAATGACAACCAACAATACATCCCCACATACCCTGGCAGTAAGGAGGCTAGTCCCCATGATAACGAGGAGAGTATTCGCAGAGAATATTTCTGCATTTTGATTATCTGAAATTTGCTTGTAAATTGGCCGAAGGAGCTGTAAATTAGCACAAGAAGTCGCTAAAAGATGAATTTTAAAAATGATAAGAAAAAAAAAAGCTTTAAAGAATACTGGACACATATTTTGTCAAAAGCTACAAGGACTCCATAAAAAGAATAAGACATGGAAAAAAGAAACAGTATAATAATAAAAGATAGAATTATGAATTGTCCCCATGAGTACAATTTAAAAGAGTGTAATTTGAAGCATTGCCAGATATTCTGATAGGAGGTAAGAACGATAAAGAATCAAAAAATAATAATAATCATAATAATAGCACCATCAGGAGCATCAAATGTAGTTTGATTGCATATTCAAAAGGCACAAAAAAACAAAAACAAAACAAACAAATTAAACAGAAAAACGGCATAATCAACTAAAATTCCCGATTCTACATTTCTAGGGGGAAAAAAAACTCACCAAGCGGCCTCCAGCAATTATAGCAGTGATGGCAACAATTGCCTTCACAGCTGCCAATCCAAGAGCTTCAGCGATTGCTTGAAAACCAATCTAAATAACCAGAAATTGTTACTACATTATAGAAATAGCAGCTAAATTCCAACTACCATAAGCAAGCTCAAAGCTAATCATTGAATAGCGTCAATAATTGGATTAACCTTTTAAACCTAGGAAATAAAATTATTTGCATCATATGATAAACACTGAGGGTAGAAAGAAAGGGTGCATTGAGAGCGAGCTTCCGATCCATAAGATGACATACGAAATGAAACTGAAAAAGAAAAGGTGCAAAATTGCAGATGCATTACAACATTCGATAAATTACGAAAATTATACCCCTCCTTTAGATGAATTGGGTGAAATAAGAGGTATAAGTATCAGCAAAACCACAACAGCTAGATCCTGCAAGAAAAGATCAAAAGTCAGAAGATAATAGCATCAAATTGAAATTCACCACGAAACAAACATATCAAATAATATAAAGTGCGCATAGAATCCCACATTAATGACGAGGACCGTAATTAAATAACTCATCATAAAGGGGTAAGCATGGAGCTATATAACCAATAAATAAGTGGCCCTTAACATTTTCAATAACAACAGTGTAGTACATGTATATGTCTTGTTACAACCTGTAATAGCAGAAAAAACATATATATAGCAAAGATATTTTCACATTATGCAGCATTAGGGGTTAGCAACTTAGCACCATCAGTGTCTGTCTTTTGAAGTTGCAGAAGTATGGATAACACAATACAGCATGGTAACTAGAGTTTTAAGTTGACTTAAAGTATGTAACAAGAGCTAAGTTGAATTTCATTTACCACTGTGTTAACTATAAAATTATTCTCATGACAGCATAAACAAATATTACATTGGATACCATATCAATACCTGGAAAAGTAAGACAGAAAATGTTGCACGGCCGTGGCGTGATGTGCTCTCACCTCGTTCCTGCAATACCTGGAAGACAATCCACAAAAATAAGTTTATCTACCCATTGAAAAGCATATCCACTAAGAAGGTTTTGTAGTCCTTGAATTTTAAAAGGAAATATATGACTTGACAATTTAAAGCAAAAGATGGAATAGTCGCTGGAAGTTGAAACTACTTTTTCATGAGCCTCCAAAGGAAGAAACACACACTTAACTCCATGGATCCCAAGTAGAATATCATATTCTTCTTCTAAAAAAAGTTTATTAAAACTATACCGAGTATACCCAAATGAGAGGTCCTTTCAGCAAAACTCCAGTTACATTATATCAATACCAGTGCCTATTTAATCCAGTTCTAACATGTACATACAAAACATCCATATTGACACTCAATTGTCATTCACTGAGTCTGACCTGAGAAAGAAGAAAGAGAAAATAGGACAGAGAGTATATAGGTCCAAGACGTTGCATAATGCTAGGCCAACCTTAATTATATTACATTTATTCAAAACAAAGCTCACTTCTTACCTGTAGGACAACAGCAGTAGATGATAATGCTAGGCCATTCCCAATTACAATTGCAGCAGGACCAGGCAGCCTACAAAGAAAATGAGCAGCCAAGCCAACTACTACAGCTGTCACCAAGACCTGTATAAATCAGGCCCGTTAGAGATCTCAAATAGGGAGCCAATTTGTCAATTGCAAATAAAACATCTGCCTTGTCGCGGAAATATTAATTATGACGGGAAAATTCTTCTGTAAAAGCACCTGAGCAGAGCCCAATCCAAAAACATATTTCTTCATGGAGCTTAGTCTTTCGACAGAAAGCTGCAAATTGATAACCAGAAAACCAATTTCAAGTCTTTCTTCTACGCAGATCAAATACTAAGGCGAAACAGTAAGTCTTAACTGAATAATACACCCAAGATTTATGGACCTACCTCAAGGCCAATATTAAAGAGCAAGAAAACAACTCCAAATTCAGCAATAGCCTTTGTCCCATGTACATGACGGATTATCGAGAGACCATAGGGTCCAATCAAGATGCCAGCCGCCAAATATCCAAGAACGGGACTGCCTAAACAAAGCAGAAGAAAAAAAACAAGGAAACTTCAACAACATACATCAGAGAAAGAAGTGAAGGCCCGGTGAAATACATGCAGATCGTTATTAATTGCACAAACCAGAAAGAAAAAGAAAAAATATATATGAAAAAGATACTCCAAATAATTTGTACATTCTATGTACAAATAACTTCAAGGGACATGAGGAACAAAATGCCCTAAACATATTTTATTATAGTTATTAAACTTGTTTCTGAACAAATTTAAAACCAGAGCTTGTTGTATGTTGCAATCCGGTCACACTGAGAAAACTGACAATTAAGAAGACGAAGGCTTCAATTTCAAAAGGTAGAACAGAAGTGCAGTTACTGTTAACCACCCATCTACTTTAAAGTGAAACAACATTTTTAATTACTGTTAGAGATAGTGTAAACTTGAATATGGCCTTCTTTTGGTCCAACACGTGAAACAACTTTTTTAATTGGGTGAGGGTGAGGTTTGAAGACAGGACTTCCTGCTCTAATACCATGTTAAGGACCAAACTATTCTAAAACCTTAAGCCGTTAGCGAGGGTGTAAACTTGAATAATTAAATCCTTCCATAGTTACCTCCAGGAATTTTTTGAAATATGGGCACAAATATAACGCTCGCGAGCAGTAACCACAACACGTCAAAAAGGGATGCTTCCTCTTCATTCATCTGAAGGAAAATGGAGCATACAATCAAGAAGAACCAAAAAATATAGATAAATGGATATGTGAAATTATGGTTTTAATCCTCAAAACAGAGTTAGTTTAAGGCAATTTGAGAACATGCCTCTTGATGAGGAAGCATCTCAATTAATCTCTTAATTCTCTTGGGCAACTTCCGTATTTGCTGGACCAGAGGCTTTGCGTTTGAGGAAACTTCATCAATACTAGTGGTGATGATGTCTGGCTGTTGAAAAAACTGAATAGTCCGCTCCGTCCGGTTAGCATAAAATGTGACCCTGTGATATGTTTTAGCACCTTAATATCATAGGAAGTCACACCTTAACAATTCTATAGCAGAAACACACTTAGGGGAAAAAAGGAACACCGACAATCCAAAAACAGGCACCAATAACCTACTTAATCCAGATGCAAACATGAAAAGTAAGTGAAACAAAAAGTAACTGAAACAAAGAAGATGCAATAAGAATTTACAAATCTAAAGTACTACATACCCTGCGACAAGAAGCAACGACCCAACAACCAACTTAGGCAACTGCTTCTTTGCAGACTCAATAATGCCATGAAAAACTGATGCCGGTGTGAACTCATTTCCATCTACAGCAAAAGAGAAAAATGATGCAGAGAAAAAACGAGACGATTTCTTCAATAATGTTTTTGGTGCATTTGATGATGAACTGTCTCTCGTCAAATCCTTCTGCATTTCCTGCTTTTTTGTTTGGACCATGTTCTTTGACTTCTCCTTATCTGCTTCACTCTCTTTTAATGAGTCTACGCTTAATTTTCCATTTCCTTGAACAATTTCATCAGACAAATTGGACTCTTCAAACTTCTGGGTGGGCATATCCATCTTGTCATCAGCTAAAGACTCACTGATTGAATGATCAACCTCAGTTGGCACATTGCTGTCTCTCTCAGTAGTAAGATCAACTGAACTTTCCGGAATCACCTTCTCCTCCTCAATAGATGCTCCCTCACTCAGCACCTGTCCCTGGGACGATGATCCATTTTGGTGTACTGCAGTTTCCAGGCTATCTATAGGAGAGTTGGAGATTTTTTTCTCTGCTCTCTGCAATGCGATCTCTGCATCATTTACATGTTGTGTAGCCTGAAGTTCAAAAGCAACAGCTTGCTCAGCTAAAAGCATTATCGTTGCCACATCTTCCTCTGCTTTCAAAGCATTCATCTGAGCCTTCTCTGCAACTTCATTTAACCTGTCCACTTCTTTCTGAAGCTCCTCTTTTTTGCTCTGTAACAGCCTAAATTCCGCCTCACGATTTGCCAAAGTTGACTGACACTGTCTAATATCATCCTCAGCAATCAACAGAGCTTCCTCTTTTTCCTTCAACAAAATTGATTCTTCTCCTCCAGTTTCATATTCTAAAACATTCTCTCCCGAAGCTTCTACAGAAACATCCTTTTCTTTTGCAGCTTCTAATGATTCCACCGCCACCTGAAGCCTTGCCTCAGCCAAAGAAAGGGCCATTGTCGCTTTTTGAACAGCTTCCTTAGCAACAGATTCCTCGAGAACAAGTTTTTGAATAGTATCCAGGGTAGAATTAACATCATCCCAAGCATTTTCTGCTTCGTCCTTTGACGCTATCGCGGCTTCTGATATTCTCTGAGCCTTTTCCTCAAACATGGTACTGTTAAGCCGTGCAACCTCCAATTCCTTGAGTACCTTCTGTAACAATTCCCTTAATTCATCCAAACTAGGAACCTCCACTTCTTCTCCGACTGCTTCTCCTCTCAAATCCTTTGGCTCAACAATAGTCCCTTGTCTCGAGTTTTCCCCATTACTACTTTCTCCAAATTCCCCATTTCGAACATTTCCATCCATAGATGCAAAAGAGTCATTTCCTTTACACTTTGACAAAACTAGGGCCCTCGACGACCTCGAAAGATTATCATAATTACAAATCAAGGACCTCCGCGAACTATAACCCCACAAATGACAATTAGGTTCTCCTTTAATAAGCACACTCAAATTTGTACTAGCACTACATACAGTGATTTTCTTCAACTTCTTTGCCCCATGGGCACTCGGTACAAACCTAGTGTTGCCAAGAAACTTATAACTAAAACCTCTACATCTGTACTTCAAACCCGAAGTGAAACAATCTGAGGTCCTATAACTCGTGCCTTCGCCGCCGTTAAACACATTCGGCTGCTGGAAACTACAAGCAAAGTCCATATTCCTCGTTCTTTATCAAACCTAAAATGTGCAATATGCAACAATCGATTCTATAGCATACCTAACGAACTCTCATTGGCTTTAAATCAAACACCTGGCGGAACAAATCAAATTTACACAGATGTAAGAACAGTTAAAGTAACTGAATCCAATCTATAGGTCAAATTCAAATTCGTTAGCTGTATTGCAATGCCATAAGCAAAAAGCACTAATATAACTAGTGCAATCACAGGAAAAACAAATCAGTACATATCTAGGTTCATATATCTCATACATATGAACAACTGAGGTAACTGAACAGAATGTATATTAGTCAACTTCAATTTTGTTAGCTGTATTTCAGCGCCATAAGCACAACTAAGGCAGATTCTACAAGTGCAATAGCAGGAAAAACAAAGCGATTACATATCTAAGTTACTATATCTCGAATATAAGAACAATTGAAGTAATTGAACCGAATCTTTATCAGTCAACTTCAAATTCATTAGCTGCAGCCGATTCTACAAGTGCAATAGCAGGAAAAACAAATCGATAAATATCTACTTTCATATAACACCGATATACGAACAATTGAAGTAACTGAACCGAATCTATATCACTCAACTTCAAATTCGTTAGCTGTATTTCAACAACTAAGCACAACAAAGGCAGATTCTACTAGTGCAATAGCAGTAAAAACAAATTGATACATATCTAAGTTCATATATACCGATATACGAACAATTGAATTAACTGAACCGAATCTATATCACTCGTCTGCAAATTCTTTTGTTGTATTTCAACAATATAAGCACAACAAAGGCGGACTCTACTAATGCAATAGCAGGAAAAACAAATCGATACATATCTAAGTTCATATATCCTCACATATACGAACAATTGAAGTAACTGAACCAAATCTGTATCAGTCAATTTCAACTTCGTTAGTTGTATTTCAACACCATAAGCACAACAAAGGCGGATTCTACAAGTGCAATAGCAGGAAAAACAAATCTATACATATTTTACATTAATATATCTCTATATACGAACAATTAAAATACCTGAACCGAATCTATATCACTCAAATTCAAATTCGTTAGCTGTATTTCAACAACATGAGCGAAACAACTGCTAATTTAATTATTGCTTAGCAGGAAACACAAATCGATACACACACGCATAAATATATATATATATATATGTATATGTATATATCTATACATATATGTATGTGTCTATGGCAATATACAGGTATGTATTATACTATATATGTGAATATGAAAGCTCAAATTGAATGCGTATGTGTGTTGTGTGTGCATATAGAGTGTGGAGGCTGACCGATCATAACTGGTGAGAAGCAAGGTTTGAAGCAGGAGATGGAAAAGCTATGGCGGACTTTCTCAGGAAAATTGGGGGAGAAAATGACAGATGATAACAGATCGACGTGGCTTTCAGTTCAAGTTCGCTACTACCAGAGGGGGGAATTTTTCTCTCTCTTACACTCTTCCCCTCTGTTTGGGAAGCGAGAAAATTAAAATAAAACAGCTCATTGGTGAGTTTTTTTTTTCGTTTTATTAATTTTTATTTGGGTAGGTACGGACAGACAATAAACTATCGTATATACTTCAATATTCCTATTTGCAGCAGCCTTCGACTTTATTAGTACTATTTTAATTATTTTTAATTATGGTTTGTAAAAAAGAGTGAATTACATATTATTATAATTATAATATGTGATTATAGAGAAATGGCTTTTGAAAAATAACTTCTTATGGGTTCTCAATCTGAATTTTTTAAAAAATTTAGTTCAAAATTATTAGACTATTCAAAATAGAATTAGACAATACTTGTTACTTTTTGAAAATTATCACATAAATGATTGTGTTTGAATCTTTGATGCACCAAATTTAAAACCTTTAATTTTGTTATTTTTTTGTAATAATAGGGATGTGGTTCATTAGAATTTAGACATATGACTACAAAAAATTAAAAAATAAAGGAAGTCGTTAAATTCAGAAATAAAAATATGTCTTAATTCAATTTTTCTAAGAAATAATTTAATGAAATGCCTAAATTTTATTGGATCACACAAGTACATATAATAAACTTGTTTGTTCCTATTAATAATTGAGGATCTAAGTATTATCTTTTTTTCATAATTTTTGTCCCTTTTCTTATTTTGAAATATTTCCAAATACATATTTCATTCTTAAAATGGATGTACCATTTTTTATTCCATATTCACACCATTATATTCAAATTTCATTATCATAAAAGGTTACTTTCATTATATAGAAGGTATGTGTCATTAAAAGGGTTGGTTATCATATAATATTAGGAAAACTACTTAGGTCTTATTTTATGAGAACAATAATTATCCTCCTCATTAATGTGATCCAATACAACTTGGATATGTGTCATAAATTTTTTGAAAAAAGAAAGATTGCCATAAAATTTATAAAAACAAAAAATAGTATTAATTGATTTTCAAAAAACAACTGGTCACGTGTCTAAATCATATTGGATCACAATAAAGAAAGGACGAATCGTCATTTTCATGGGACATGACTCAAATATTATTTTATTACTATTACCAGGGGCAGAGAAAATTACTTAGGGGGATGAATGCAATTTTTTATAAATTTTTTGGTAAATTTTATATTTTTCTTGATCACCATTTTAAAATTTAGAAAGAAAATTGGGAAAGCCATATACAATTTTTATAAAATATTGGAGCTAAAATAAAATTTTGAAAAAATTGAGGAGGGGCTATGGCCCCCCACCAATGAATGGCTCCGCCTGACTATTACTAACAAATCTGTAAATTCAGATAACTTATTACTATTAAAATTTAAATGTAAATAAAAATTACTAATTACTAATATTTATGTAGCAAAGAATCTGGTTTTGGGCCCTGTCATTTATTAGGTGGGCCTTAATTATTTGAGTCGTGTGACCCATTTCATTCCAAAGACTCGAGAAAAGAAAACAAGTGGGCAAACTAAAGGTTCGGTCCAAATAGGAATGGGTTTGGTCCATCCAAACTTTGAATTAGGCCCAATTTTGGGGCTGAGCTGTTACATGAAAATAGCCCATATGGTGGAGCAATATCCCATTGATGTTCCTCCCAATCAGTTTTGTAATCTTGTCCTACGTCGCATCCACATAAAAAAAAAAAAAAAGTATTGGGTATAAATGGACTGGATATTAGCCCTCACCTAACAGTTTAAGTTTTTGGATCAAATAGCAAGGCACCCAGCCCATGACAAGTGGTATCAGAGCAAGTCGATGTCACGCCAAACGCTCACACTGAGGTGTCCGGGTGGTCCACGCAACGAGGACGTTACGGGTTTTGGTGGGGGAGCTAAAGATTTTTGGTCGGATAGCGAAACACCCATCCCATGACACCTTTCTTTAGTGCACAATGTTGTTGAGGATATATATACAATCTTACTTTCTCAAAAGAAGTATCCCTAATGTATTTTTCACGTATCCCAACTGGATCTAACTATTGAAAATTAATTATAAAAAAAAACTCGGGTAATTTCTCCAAATCATCGGACGCATGTATAGTCATACATGGGGCGTGTCGCTACGAGACACATGTCAATACCGCCATGCAGGGGCGGAGCCAAGAATAATAGTTAGGGGGGTGGGCAGATGCAATTTTTTGTTAGCTTATTTTATAAATATATATAATTTTGTGGCTTATTAAATTGGGAGGCCATATGTAATTTTTATGAAGTTATTCATAAAATATATAATTTTTTGGGATAGTAAAAGAATTTTTAAAAATTTTGATAGGGGTCATGTGCAATTTTTTATGGACTTATTCATATATACAATTTTTTGTAATAGTAAAAACAATTTTTGAAAATTGTGAGAGGGGTTATGGTCCCCTGGCCAATACATGGCTCCGCCCCTACAAACATGGCATCTCTTGAGAAGCATTCGTGTTAAATAGGTTTATAGATATTTTAAAATTATAATGAAGCATGAGTAGTTGAGAAAGTCTTTGGTCAAGCGGTTGTGAAATTATTGGAATGTGTCCAAGTTAATATGATTTATAATTTTTTTTTCCGGTAAATAATATGATTTATAATTCTAAGGCATATTAACATAAAACCTCCGCTAATTTCAAATTTTGATCAAATGCCCTCTTGAGGTACCATATTATCCTCTCCATTATGAAAATCTTTCACAAATCCCCCTTTTCGACTCCAAATGACGTTTTACCATTTTTTGGCCTTGAAACTACGCCGTTTTAAGACGAAAATGGAGGTATGTGAAAGATTTACATAATGGAGGGGACAATATGATACCTCAGGGGGGTATTTGATAAAAAACTGAAATTAAGGGGGGTTTATTGTTAATAGCCTTAATTCTTATTAGAGAGCATATTGCTGGAACCAAACATGATCAAGGAGAAACAAAGTGGCATTAAGTTTCAAGCATTTTGTGCATTATAAACATAACCTCTTGTATATGTATACAAACTCCAAATATAAATGTGAGCACCCAAATATGAAACTTTCATCATGATAAAGAGGGCATGTTGAGGAGTAAATTCAGATATGAATGAACCAAGTTTGTGCATTTAGGACTGCTCTTCTGTTTCTGTTTGTTGCTCTGCTTCTTCTGCTTTGGGCTCTTCCTCTATTGTTGATTCTTGTTCCGCGTTCGCCATCGCGTTTTTTTTGTTGTTGGCGGCCTTGAGGACATGGCTGTAGTCCCCTCTCTCCATGAAGAGCTGAGCAAAATGGTGCTTGCAGTAGAGAATTCCATCAAATGCAGCATAAGATGAATGTGTGAGGGGACAACCTCCATGAGCACATTTGAAGCATGACTTGTGGAAAATATCTCCCTCCATAGTCACCTAATATGAAGATCAATGATGGGTTATAAGATCAGTCTAAAAAAAGTGGCTCAAATTTTCATTTTGATCATTTTGGACTGTTTTAAGATTGGATAGGTTCAATACTAGAAATAAGTGTTTTAACCGCCATTGAAACAGATAAAAATTGCAACCCTAACTTTTAGCGGTAGAATTTTAAATTCTACTGTCACCTAATGTCCCATGTTAAAATCTTTTTACGGTATAGTGATAGTTAAAACTATTATTATATCTTATTAGATCTTCTAAATAAAAAAATCAACATTTTTTTTGTAGTTACTGACAATATTACTCATTGCTAAATTTTTGTCACTATAAACACAGATTTTTGTGGTGGTTGAAAATTGCTTCTTCCAAACTAAATTGGCCAAAATTTTCAGTATTTGGTTTTTGCTAAAACATGGCCTCAACAATGCAGGTTTGAGTCTTTAGATATCAACATTTGAGACTATAATAGTTGTGTGAGCAGCTTTGTCACACAAAATTTAATTCTTTTAACTTACTCCATCTGCTATAATTAGCAGTGTGGATTTAAGTTTGTCCTAAAAAAAAATCAACTATGACTTATTTAAACAAAATTAAATGGAAAAATTTACAATGAAAAATTTGAAAATTGTTTATTTTCTCTGCCTCATACTAATTAGGTGCACATAGTATGTAAAGAGGCACTGTTAAATTACATGAAATATGGGATTTGGGGAGTCAAAATGGGATGACAATGAACCAAAAGGGCAATGTGTTCTTTGCAAGTACATATATGCATGTATGTATATGTATATGTATAATAAGAATATAAGCTATAGAATTGCAAACCTTCTCCAGAGGGTACAGTGTTTTGTTACAGGCAGAACATTTCTCTTGGGTTCCAGAGAACAAGGAAGAAAGTTTGCTTGGTGTCCTACTCTGCAAAATAGCATGAACATTTGTAAATCATCATTAACCAATGCATACAATATGAGATTCAATTCAATGTTCCTTTTATTCATTAGGGATGTAACAAAAAAAGAAAAAGAAAAAAAACTAAAATATGTCCATGAAATAAATTTCCAAATAGTGATTTTTATTTATTTTTATATGTCAAATTGATTAACAGAAAAACTTAGGAATAATACACATAGGCAAGAAGAAATGTGGGCATACCAATGAAGCTTGTCTGTCGGTCTTCCCGGCTACAATATTCAAGAAAAAATCAGAAAAAAAATAGCCAAAGATGAGGAAATTAAATTTCTAGTAAAGCTAGTAAAACAAATAAAATAATAATAATAATAATAATATGAGAAGTGTCTCACATGTATGAAAGTTCTTGCTGAAATTGCCAGATTCCTTGAAAAGCTGCTCGAAATGAGGTTTGCAGTAGAGAACTCCATCCATGGAGGAGTAGCTGCTCAACTGTCAAACCAACACCATTAATACAAACTCATATTACATTGTTTAGTAGTTTGCAAATTCTTAAAGGCCATTTGACTAATTTGATATATATATATATATATATATATATATATATATATATATATATATATTTTAACCCGATATTCAAACCAATTGACATTTGAAGCATACCACAAGAGTTCCTTTGCAGTGGCTGCATTTGAAGCATGCTTTATGATAAGGTACTCCATCCGCAGTCAAGAGATCAACAAAATAAACGGTTTTTTCACAAGCCGTGCATTTATCCAAAGTCCCCGTGAATGACATTTCCCCTTCCTTTTATTAAAGAAAGATCCCGATATTCAAACCAATTGTTTTGGTGCTCATGAAAAATAAAATTGGTTTTTGTGTAGGATCAAAAAGGGAAAATATAATTAGATGTGAGATTAAACAAGGTCTTTGTTTTGTCTGAAAATTTTCCACCTTTTCTTTCAATGGTGGCAAAGGTAAATATTTTCCACCAATAAATGGAGGACACGTGGTTGGAAATCCCATTATTATGAGGTAAAGATGGAATGTTAGTGCTGTTTATGAGGATGCAATACCATTAAATTGGAGTGACAGGAGGATAATGATTTTGACTCATTCCAAGAGAGAATATGGAAAATAAGTAAAACAAAAAAACACCATTAGGATTTTATGCTAATTATATGGGTCTTGTATTCCCATTTCCCATTATTATATATTATAATACTAAAAAAACAGTAATAAATTTGTGAGGTTTAATGGGAGGATTTTCTATTGATATGTACATGGGTAGTAAGGTTTAGAGTAACCATTTAAATGGTGGAGGATACTTAATACAATTCCTGAAAAAATAAATAACTATTATGATAAGAAAGTTACATCTAAAATAAATGACAATTTCTCATAACAAAGTTATATGTGAAATCAATATTTCTTGATAATATTCGTCGTGAATGTAGTTAAATAGAGAGGAAAATCTAACGCAATGATTATTTGAGTTTCCTCCCCTATCTCGATCCCATAACAAAAAAAACACATCCATCTTAAAAAATACTTATAAAATATTTAGCATAAGTATATGTAGACATATATCATGCAAAAATGTTTGTTTACTTCATCATTTTTCTTTAATGAATGACACAACATTCATATGATATTGAAAATGGATTTAAGAAAAATATTATGATTAAAGGAGTTTAAAATTTTGACAGTTGAATGGTGAGGCTTTCGCCTTTCACTTAAGGCCTATTTACTAACAGGAAATGTTTCCTGTTTCTGTTTTCTGAAGAAGTAAATTTATGATTTTGATTCTTTTAAGAGAAACAGAAAGTAAAATCTTGTTTACTAAATTTTGATTTTTTTCAAAAATATTAATAAAAAACAGAAATTATGTTTACTAAAAAAATTTTGTTCTTACTTTTTATTTATTTATTATATGTATTTCTTATTTATATTTATTATTTATCATAAGTTTTATTTTTTTATTTTTTATATTATTTATTATTTAATTTATAAATATATTTTATTTAATTTATTATTTATTATATTTTTATTTAATTTATAAAAATATTTAATTTATTTATTATTTGTATTTTTTATTTATCATAATTATTTTTTATTTTTTATTATTTTTATGTTTTATTTAATCTATTTTATTATTGTTTATTATTATTTATTTATTCATTTATTTTTATTTAATTTATAAAAATATTTAATTTATTTATTATTTGTATTTCTTATTTTTTTAATTTTTTATTTATTATAATTATTTTTATTTTTATTTTTTTATGTATTATTTAATCTATTTTATTATTGTTTATTTTGTTTATTATTATTTAATTTATAAAAATATTTAATTTATTTATTATTAATTTATATATAATATTTAAATTTATTAATGCAAAAGACATGAAAGTCCCAATTTTACAATTTTGAAATTTGGTCATTTTGAAGCCGAGAAGAAACAAAAAGAGAAAATACCATTTTTCTTGTTTCCTCTTTTCTTTACAACTAGAAGAAACGTTTCCTTAAGGGCAAAAATATAAATAAATTGGAAAATAAGATTTTACTTTTACCTCTTCATTTCAGGAAGTAAAAACAAAAAACAGAAAATATTTCCTGTTAGTAAACAGGGCCTTATTCTAGTCTCTCTAAAAGCATAGTGAAAATTGTAGGTAAATACAAAAAGTAAAAATAAAATAAATAAAAGAAAAGTGAAAAAACAAATGAAACTGGCGGTGTGTTAGAAACATAATTGTGTGTGAAAAAAATTTGTACTCAACATAATTTGTGTTTTGAAAAAAAAAAGTTGAATGATACGGAGCTGTGTTTTTAAACTTTGAAAGGTCCAATTTCAAATTCATTATTCGGATGCAATAAAATATTTTGGAATTGGAATCGTATTTCAATTCCAAATTCACTAATTTCACAATTTGAATTACACCAGGAGAAATTGTGATTTTCAATTCTTATATATATATATATACATATGCCTATATATATATATACAAAATACCAACAGCCTTATGATCTAATGATATTTTCATTCCTCCCCAAATTATAAGAGGTCTGGCATTTGAGCCTTATAGGGCTCATGTGGGGGTGTGAGTTTCTTAACATTCTAAAAAAAACCACATACATATACATAAACACATATATTCATATTTTCATACTTTAATATATTTATATTGTCTAGTTTAATTCAATATATATGATATTTTACATTCAAATTAGGTTTAGAATTGAAATTCACATTCAAATTGAGTTTGTGATTGAGATTCAATTACACTTGAATTCGAAAACTTATCAGAACAATATATACAATTCCATAAAATTGAAACTCCAATACAATTCTAAAACCGCACACCTGAACCCACCTTGGTCTTTATAGCTGTGAGATTAAACAAGGTCTTTGTTTTGTTTAAAAAAATTCCAAATACACCAATAAATGGAGCACGTGGTTGGGAATCCGATTATTATGAGGTCAAGATGGAATGTTAGTGCTGTTTATAGGGATGCAAATATGATTAAAATGGAATGAAAGAAGGATAATGATTTGGACTCATTCCAACAAAGAAAATGGAGATTTAGAAACAAGAAATACCACCGCTATGGTTGTATTGGGATTTTAAGAGTACTTACTTACTTCTTAGATCATCATATACCATTAATGCTGTAATATATATATATATATATATATATATAGAAATACCACCGCTATGGTTGTATTGGGACTTAAGAGTACTTACTTACTTCTTAGATCATCATATACCATTAATGCTGTAATTATATATATATGTTATATTTAATAATAAGAACTTTGTGATATTTAATGAGATCATTTAAGAGATTGATAATATTAAAGCAATCTATGATCACATAATGAAATATACATTCTTAACTATCAAACCAAGATTAATTACTGAATTAAGATTGATACAATTTTACCGTAATAACACATGATTCTTAGTTATCAGTATTTATCCTTTTTTTTTTGTTTTGTTTTATCTCTAATGACATATTGGTTGGAATAAGAAAATATTTCATATTAATCATTTTGATACCATGTTATTTTTTATTGTTGATAAAATTATAAGCAATCTATGTTCACATAAGGAAATATACATTGTTAACTATCAAACTGAGATTAATTATTAGATTAAGATTGATACGATTTTACACTAATAATACATTTTTGAATAAGAAAATATTTCATTTTAATCATTTTGATATTATGTTACTTTGAATTTTTTTTATTGTTTATAAAAATATGAAACAATCATACCAGTTACCAATATATTTACCCGTGTTGCGACATTGGAAGCTTTCCCACCGGATTATATTCTTGATCCTTCACGTAACCATAAACACTTCAATTGACTAAATTTATTTTCTAATAATTTGAAATAAAAGTTAATTCAGACACACAATAAAATGAATTATGATTTAAGTTTTCTCCCATATTTCAATGCCATAATGAATATTCCCATGCATATTAAACAATATTTATATAAAAAAAATCTTATACTAACTCAGACAAACAATAAAATGAATTATGATTTAAGTTTTCTCCCATATTTCAATCCAGAATGAAAATTCACATGCATATTAAACAATATATATAAAAAAATTCCTTAGGGTGCGTTTGGAAAGTCTCTTTTTTGTATTTATTTTTTATCTTCAAATATAAAAATTGTTTTTGTATTTGTCTTTGTTTTTTTCAGCAAAAAATTAAAAACAAAAAAACGTTTGGATGAAAATTTGTATTGAAAAATAAAATGGTATTGGTGGGCGGCGGTGGTGGCCGGCGGTGACCGGAGACGGCGGGGGGCGAAGGCGGCGCCCGGAGGTGGTGGGGGCCAGCAGTGGCGGGGGTGGTGGTGGTTGGTGGCGGCAACAGTGGGGGCGGTGGCGGAGGTAGTACCCTAAACAGTGAAAAAATTCAAAAAACAACTAAAAGTTGTATTTGGTGTTTTCACAACTTTTACACACTATTCACAAAAAACAGTTTTCTTGGGGAAAAAAAAGTAAACAGTAAACGCGTTTGCCAAACGTATTTTTAACAGTAAAAAAATAAAAACTGTTTTTTCCATATCCAAACCAACCTTATACTTTTGCCGTTATATGTAGACTTATATCATGCAAAAGGGTTTGTTTAATTCATGATGCTTCTTCAATGAATGACACGAGATATACAAAATAGATTAATGCTTCTTTAATGAATGACACGTGATATACAAAAAGGATTATGGAAAACATCATCATTAAATTGGTTGGGTCCGTTTGGATAGGGAAAAATAATTTTTATTTTTTTATTGTTCACCGAGTTAAAAAAAAAAACACGCTTGACAAACGCGTTTACTGTTCATTTTTTTTTCCCAATAAAACTGTTTTCTGTGAATAGTGTGTAAAAGTGGTGAAAACACCAAATACAACTTTTAGTTATTTTTTGAATTTTTTCACTGTATAGGATACCACCTCCGCCACCGCCCCCCGCCGCCGCAGCCACCGCCACCACCGCCCCCGCCACCGGGCCCCACCGCCAATCACCCACCACCACCACCCCCGCCGGTCACCGCCGCCCACCAATATCATTTTATTTTTCAATACAAATTTTCATCCAAACGCTTTTTTATTTTTTGCTGAAAAAAACAAACACAAATATAAAAACAGTTTTTATATTTGAAGACAGAAAACAAATACAAAAAACAGATTTTTCAAACGCACCCGTTAAAATTTTTGGTAGTTGAACCGTAATGATCTTATTTTATTCTAATCTCGCCTTTTTTTTCTCTTAGTGATATTAAAATTAAATTCTACCCATACCTTAAATTATGCTGATATTTGTTACGAAACTTAAAAATACAACTAGTCAAATATAATCATATTTAGAAATATTAATAGATTGCTAAACAATAAAAATTTTGTACAATTAATTACAAGTTTAACAAATATATTTTACTAACAACAAAAATATCCCTCAAAACATTTTATTTCTTTCTTTTGATTAAACTTTGTACTTTGTGTATTCTGTAAATAAATATTTTATTTAGCTCATTCTTAAATTACTTTGTGAATTAAAAGTACTCTCTCTTTAATACAATGTATTTATAATTTTTTAGATATATATATTTTTAATAAGTACATTTTCATACATAATAAAATGACACAGATACTCATTGAGTTGCGAATACACTATTTTTTATTTCCATCCTAGCATTTTATGAAAATTTGAAAATTGTTTGTCTCCCTATTTTTCATCAATAAATACTAATAAAACGGGAATTTAGTAATTATAAATGAATTTTCTACCGAGGATATTTATGTCAATTGAAGATAGTCTTCCCCAAAAAGAAAGTAATTTTTGGGGTACTCGACAGTAATTCACTTCACATATAGTTCAAATACTGCCCTCACTCAGTGTCTGTTTGATCCGACTTAACTCATCTGTGGAATACTCGAGAGAGGAGAGACATATATACATATAGATATACATACATACATATATATATATATATTTGTACAGAGAGAGAGGAGCGAAGCGAAGATGGTGATGTCGCCGGTGGTGAACACATACCCTCTATCGAGCTATACTTTCGGGACCAAAGAGCCAAAGATGGAGAAAGACACCTCCGTCGCAGATCGTCTCGCTCGCATGAAAGTCAAGTACGCAGTACTACTCTACTCTAACCCTAGTTTTCTGTTTGCCTGCCCAGAAAATTTTTCCAGTAGCGAAAATGAAAACGAAATTCAAAACCCTTCAATTTGTTTTAGTTCCCGGGAAATTTATTTCCTTTTTTTCTTTTTCTTCTTCTTATTATTTCAGTTTATATATATATGTATATATATACACACAGAGTAGCTAAAACCCTTAAGTTTCAGTGTATTGTCTTTCTTGAGATAACCGAATACTGAAGAAGATATCCCGATTCCCAATAGCTATAATGAATGTTACCCACCCTTTGTATATATAAAGATTTTCTTAAAATACCCAATACTGAAAATCTGAAAACTGTGATTGTTTTTGGTTTTCTTGATTTTTATTTTTCAGCAATCAAATGGTTTAATTCCGGGTATTGGTTAGAATCAAGGTTTTCCCTTGTTTAACGGTTTTATGTGCATCTTCTATTAGGACATATACGTGTTTAATACATATAGATACATATATGTATATATTTCAATAACATGTTTAATTGTATCAATTGGAAAGCACATTTTTGGGAAGGGTCAGGATCGACTCAGAGTACCCTTTTATGAATTGATTTGAAATTCCTGTTTTGGTACATTTGTTGTTGATTATATGGTTTTATAGCATTTGTTATCCGAATGCAGCATCAAGACTGTAACACCCCGCTCCAACACTTGGTATAATATTGTCCGCTCTGGGCCTAGCCCGCACGGTTTTGCTCTTGGGCTCCTCCCAAAAGGCCTCATACCAATTGGAGACAACACTGCACATATAAGCACATCCCCAGACCTCTACCCGGGCGATGTGGGACATCACAATCACCCCCTCTTGGGACCCAGCGTCCTCGCTGGTGTTACCCACGGGCTTGTGCATGCACCCACACTTAATTCCGGCCGGGCTCTGGCTCTGATACCAATTGTAACAACCCGCTCCAACACTTGGTATAATATTGTCCGCTCTGGGCCCAGCCCGCACGGTTTTGCTCTTGGGCTCCTCCCAAAAGGCCTCATACCAATTGGAGACAACACTGCACATATAAGCACATCCCCAGACCTCTACCCGGGCGATGTGGGACATCACAATATGCCCGGGTAGAGGTCTGGGGATGTGCTTATATGTGCAGTGTTGTCTCCAATTGGTATGAGGCCTTTTGGGAGGAGCCCAAGAGCAAAACCGTGCGGGCTGGGCCCAGAGCGGACAATATTATACCAAGTGTTGGAGCGGGTTGTTACAATTGGTATCAGAGCCAGAGCCCGGCCGGAATTAAGTGTGGGAGCATGCACATCACCCGTGGGTCGCCAGCGAGGACGCTGGGTCTCAAGGGGGGGTGATTGTGATGTCCCACATCGCCCGAGTAGAGGTCTGGGGATGTGCTTATATGTGCAGTGTTGTCTCCAATTGGTATGAGGCCTTTTGGGAGGAGCCCAAGAGCAAAACCGTGCGGGCTGGGCCCAAAGCGGACAATATTATACCAAGTGTTGGAGCGGGTTGTTACAAAGACTGTTAGAATATATATTAGGGCGTCCATCTATTTTAATCATAGCTCATTTAGTATTATATAATTTAGATTGACTTGTCCCCCATACCAAGTTTACTTATTTACCGCACATTCTCCCTTATATATTTCTATTGTAATTCATATGCTTTCAATACACTTCAATAATATTCATTTATCTCTTTTTTCTTCTTTATTGTCTTTATTATATTCTCTTCATTATCATATTATCAAAGCATCCTTTCTTCTAACATGGTATCAGAGCCTACCGATTTTTGGTAATTCCTTCTGCATATCGTCATCTTTGCCGGGGATGACACTCCATCTTCCATCCCTGGTGGCGATCTTCAATTAAAACTCTAGACTTTCAATCTCTTTTTCTCTTTTCTATCTCTACTCCTATTTTTCTCTCTCTACCAAACCCTAATTTTGGTTCTTCTCTCTTTTCTTTTACTGATCAGAATCTGAAGATCTGATGCACTTTTCTACCGAATACTCGGTAACTTTTCTACCGAATACTCGAGAATTCTTCTTCGAGAACTCGGCAGTTCCAACTTTGATAACTCGATTTCGATTGCTGTTTTTCTAGTTTTTGGAAAATCTCAACTCTTCTGTTTAGGGAATCTCATCCGTTTTGGAAAATCTCATCTCATCCCTTTATGTAATCAAACCCGTTTTGGAAAATCTCATCTCATTTGTTTTGGAAAATCTAATCTCATTCGTTTTGGAAATTTTCATCTCATTCGTTTAGGGAATTAGACCCGTTTTGGGTTCTTTCAATCTTATAATCCCATCTCTTGAGAAAATCTAATCATGTCATCGATCAATCATCGTCTCTTCTCTCGATTGATCTTCACTTCAAACTCAGAATCAGAATGGTTCGTCGTGATTTTCAAGAATTGGTTTCCAAACTCAAGTTGGTCTCTTATTTCCCAACTTGAGTTTGAGGGGGGTGTTAGAATATATATTAGGGCTTAGGCCCATCTATTGTAATCGTAGCCCATTTAGTATTGCCTAGTTTAGATTGACTTGTCCCCCACACCAAGTTTATTTGTTCATCACACATTTTCCCCTATATATAGGGGTTATCTTTATTGTAATTCATATGATTTTACTGTAGTTATAGGTAGCATTACGTCATAAATGTCAAGGGTGTAATTAGTTTGTCAGTCAAAAGACTTGGCTCGTACCTGTGTAATGCCACTTATATTCCAATATATGTTTGTTTATAATTAATGGATTGAACTCTTTTTTTCCCTGATAAAGGACTATGCTTTTGGTTTTGATTCAGTTATATGAAAGAAGGAATGCGGACCAGCGTTGAAGCAATACTACTGGTCAGTGCTTATGACATTTGGCTGCCTTTTATCATATATATGGGCTGTAAAATGAAATTTTTCTATATTTTTGTTTTGTTCTTATTTTTATTGCTATACCTGGATATACAGATACAGCATGAATATGTGACCAATAAGCTGTAAGAACTTTGTTATGGTGATTTTTAGAGTATGAAGGTACAGTGAAGAGTGAGGCTGTCATAAAGGCACTCTCATCTTGAACTTACACTTTCAGTCGTTGGATTGGCAATGTGCCACTGCCATCAATGGACATGTATTCATATAAGTAATAAATCATTTATTTTACCTTGTTGCCGGTGTTTGTAGCTGTATTTGAATCCTTACAAATCATGATATTTTATGACTAGTATTCATTTTTACTAAAATTCTTAACCAAAATATGTTCGTTTCTAACAAGTTGGATTTATATTGAAGTTCTGATGCTTTTCTTGCTTTATATATCTGATAGCGAACTTAGCCTGTGATGTCCTTTTAAGTCCTATTGTATAAAATTTATTACCAGTTGATGTGGAACACTTTCTGTAAGTTTTTGTTCCTAGTTCTGCAGGTACAAGAACATAACCATCCCCACATTCTTCTTCTCCAAATTGGAAACACATTTTGCAAACTACCTGGTGGCCGTTTGAAGCCTGGAGAAAATGGTACCCTTCTGTCCTCTGTGTGTGTCTTGTGTCCTCTCTCTGTGTGCCTCTCCCTCTTCCTCCTATGTGACTTTCTTATTATTTGCAGAAATTGAAGGCCTGAAAAGGAAATTGAGTAGCAAACTTGCTGCCAATTCGCCTGCACTACAGCCTAATTGGCAGGTTAGATCTTTTATTGTTTCTATTCATCTAATGATTGAGCCCATACGCCAAACAGAAAATGTATCTTATATTAGTAAGGGGGAAAGGAAATATTTAGCCCTTCGCTTGATGTTGGACATGTGAGAAGCAATTGATGACTGCCATGATGGTGCGAATTTGTTTTACATTTTTCTTCTTAGGAGGACAGTTTAGGAAGTTACCTCCGAGGAAAATTTGTACCCAGCTGATCACCCATGTGCTTGCATTGGATCTTCCCTGTTTCCTTTCCCGTTACATGTGAAAGAAATCTGCATATTCCTGTTCTTATTTCTTTTTCCCGGGACAACCATGTGATTTCAGGCAAAGCATTATTTTGCAGGAGAAGTAAGTTTCTTTTTTGTTACATGTTGCTGCAGATTGGTGAGTGTGTTGCTATCTGGTGGAGACCAAATTTTGAAACTATTATGTACCCGTACTGCCCTCCGCACATAACAAAACCAAAGGTAAAGGATATTCAGTCTCCAGAAAGCATTCTATTTCTATGACAGCACTCTTGAACTTTGTCGAACTGAAAAGATTATCTTTGATCCAGGAGTGTAAGAAGCTCTTCATAGTTCACTTATCTGAAAGAGAATACTTCGCAGTTCCGAAAAATCTGAAACTGCTAGCTGTTCCCCTATTTGAACTCTATGATAATGTTCAGGTGAGTCCACATTTAAAGTTTATCCCCTTTATATTGAAAATTAGACGTGCTGCTTATAAAGTGATATTTTGAGACTTGTTTTGGATGTATCATTTGAAGAGTGATATTTTTCTGAGACTTTTTTGTCTCGTGTTTTATATTTCTATCTATCATGATTCATGAAGTTTGACCAAGGCTATGGTGAGACAGGGCGGAATGATAACATAGAATTCATGTAGGTGACCCCATGTAGTTGGGGGAAAGCCTTGTTGTTGTCGTTGTTTTTGTATTATCTCCGTCTTTTGAAAATAATCATTCTGTTACATTTTTTAATACATGCTACATGAAGGCTGAAACATCTTTTACTTGGCTACAGAGATATGGACCAGTAATATCAACAATACCGCAGCAGCTTTCTAGATTTCAGTTCAATATGATCCCCGTGTGAAAGCCATACAGATCACCGGAATTCTATCAGCAGAAATTTGAATCGGTGATCACTGTATCCGGAGGGGTCTTCTAGTTAAGATAGACATATTATAGTAGTTAATACAGACAGAGATCCAGCGCCGTTATATTTATTATGATTTACAGTTCACTTTTAGCTCATCTTAATATTCCTAAAGTTATGTTTATGTGGTGGGTTGAGGTCATTCAGGTGGTTCTAAGTAGTGTGTTCTGAGTCCCATAAATGGGGCTAGAGCCCAAGCTATTTGAAGAGCAAGGACCTCGATTGGGAATTTATGAAGCACGAGGAAAGATGAACTCTGACAGGTAAGTTTCTTTCCCTTGATAAATGAAGGGGTACCAGTAACTTCACTAATGTGAATGGGTGGGATGAGATATGAGGCCTGAGCGAGAACTGAACCGGAATGTAGAACTTTGAGATTAGATCGAGAAACTCCTTTGCTCCTTTGAAAGGCCGTAAGGACTTGTTCTGTTGAGTACGAGTGGGTTGTGGCTTGTGGCGTGTTCGTGTACTTTACTTACCAGAAATGGACAAATTATTTATATATTTTGCCTGCGTATGGCGCCTGTTTACTGGTTCGATGTCTTCGTTATCTGATGGTTACTTCTAATTTTTGCAATGAATGTATTTAGGTGTAGAGAGGTTTCTACTTATGTGTAGAGAAATTGCTCAAGGCTTGAATTTTGTTTTTTACATACTGTGAAATGCGTTCGGCCTGTTTGGTTTGTATCTATGAAAATTGTTTTCAAGAATTTTGAGAACAGACAATAGTTTTCTAAGAATAATAAAAATGAGTTTTCTGAAATAGACATTTTTATAGATGAGTTTTCAGAAAATTGAACCAAATAGACATTTTATATTGTTTTCTTATTTTTAGTTTTCAGAAAATACAAAAAACAGAAAACTGTTTTCAGAATTGCAAACCAAGCAATCTATTGTGTTTTGGAGTTTCTCCCTTTTCGAATAGAAGTATGGAAGTTTTTGAAACATAGTTATAGGTAAGGTCTTGCAAAGTCGTGTTAGTTTTGCTTTACAGTCGAAGCTCTTTCAGAACCTTT
Source organism: Cornus suecica (assembly GCA_963922005.1). Lineage (NCBI taxonomy): Eukaryota > Viridiplantae > Streptophyta > Magnoliopsida > Cornales > Cornaceae > Cornus > Cornus suecica. The sequence continues at coordinate 2,481,447 of OY998247.1, read as the reverse complement.
CTGGTTGGATATTATTTTATCTTCCTTTCCTTATTAGTACTTTGATTATAATTCTACAATATAAAGACAATGATTTATTGAACCAAGGTAAGCATTAACTCCACTATGTCTGAAAATCTGAACTTTTGGTATATATGTTCAATATTTCAACTTCATTTTCCAGCACTTATCCAACAAGTTATATAAGAGAGAGAGAGAGTACCTGAAGTGTAAGCACAAAATTAAGACGCTGGATTTGGTTTGGATAAGGTTTTTTATAAGAGCAGCCGGTGTGCTGCTCTCTACATTGGGGTCGGGCCACGTCAGCATTTATGGGCTGACCAAAATGTAGCTATCAGCTGCATGGTATGGTGCAGCTGGCAACTAACTATATATATGTATTTTTTATTTTTTTAAAAAAAATTATAGAATTCTTATTAATTTTTATAATTATGTAATATATATTTTTTTACTTTATTAATAAATATAAGCACATTAAAAACATTTAAAAGTTTAAAATAAAATTTCATTTATTTCATTATAAAATCAAATTAAAAAAAAAAGACATTACATTAAATAAAATGCATTACATATGATTTCGCTAAATAAATAAAAATATTACAGATCATTAGTTTCTTGAGCTAATTTTTTTTCAATTTTCTTTTGACGTGCAATGATCCATACTTTTGTTGATTCTATTGGAGCTTTCATTGGATCTTGAAGCATTATGTCTCTTTCAAACTCCATTTCTTTCGATTTAAGCTCCATTTGAGTCATTCTTTCATTTGATTCAAACTCGAATTTATTTTTTTCAAACTCTAATTGAGACATTCTTTCTTGCGATTGTATCTCCATTTGTTTAAATCGTTGTCTCTCCAAGCGAAGTTGAACCCAATTTTGTTGTTCCTCAGCTCCAGAGGATTCATTAATTCCACGGCTTGAATTTGCAACAACTTTCAATCCTGCAAGCAACTTCTTGGTTGTCGAAAACATGGATGAATTTTTTTTCCTACTATTTTTCATTGCTTTGCGACCAGCGGGGTGATCATTATGTGAACTTTTATCGGTATATATTGGTGGGTCATCATCGCTAAGGTTTACCGATCCTGGAGTTGATACACCAAAAGTGGAAGTACCTAGTGTTGTTGGTATCGATTCGGATAAATTTTCAGGTTCAATAATATCCAAATCGATAACACCTCTTTTTCTTCTGGGTTGAGTTGACTTCTGTTTAACATTGCAATGGATATGCCATTTTTGTGTTTCCCGTAGCACAATCCAACAATGCTCAAACTTAAATTCATGATGTTCTTGTAGTTTATATAGTTGTTTGGCAGTTACCATTTACAAATTACAAAAACAAAATGATATTAGTTATTTTAATAATTATTCAACAAATAAATGAATTGTTCTTGTAATTTATAATAAAAACTTACTATATCTTTATCAGTGTAGCCGCTGGCTTGATTGTCGCGAGCATTATTGTAGAATCCAGAAATTTTGTTTACTTTTGCTTGAAAGGTTGATAAATTATTCATCGGAGCATTACTATTTCTTCCAGTTATGTCTTCCAATTTACTAGTAAAATGAGAGCGAATTCGTTCCCACAAGGTAGACTTACTTTGATCTGTCCCCGTCACAGAATCTTCACCAATCATGATCCATGTTTTGCACAATGCTACATCTTTTTCCTTTGACCAATTTTTGTTCTTTAGCTTTGAAAAGGGTTGGGATTGAGAATTTTGTTGATATATGACTTGGAATTGAGATGAATATTGTGATTGATGCGATATTTGGAATTGAGGTGAATATTGAAGAGAATGTGTATATTGGAAATTGGGTTGGGACAAGAATTCAAATTGGGTAGGATCTTGAAAGTTTCACCCATAATTATATTCGGGTGGTAATTCAGAACTACTAGATTGGTTAGTGTAAGAGTTGTTGAATGGATGTCGATTATTCATGGTATATTTATGAATTGTTGTGATAAATAATTGAAGAAAATAAAGATGATATAAACCAAATTAATTTGGGGTGGTATTTATATAAGTAAAGAAATTTTATCAGCACTGTTTCAACGGTTATATTTTTGCTTTTTACTTTTCAACAGCTAGATTTTTGCCTTTTACTTTTCAACGGCTACAATGTCCAGATTTTGAAATTTTGTTTTTTGCTTTTTCAACGACTATATTTTCTTCGAACCTATATAAACCACTCATTCTCTCTTCATGCCCTCTCATTCTAAATTTCAGGTTCTCATTTTTTTATTTTCGTCGAATATATACATGACATTTTCATCACAATTTTTACCATTGTCTTTTGAGTCTGATTCTGAATCTTTCTTTGATTCGTTAGGTTCTGATCGAGAGGAGGGGGAGACAATTTATCAGCTAATCAGAAACGAGTAAAAACTGTTTTGGGAAATTTCACACCAGAGCTGATAGAAACATTATTTGGTTCAAATAAGAGACGATATATCAGGCGTGATCGAGAGGAGGCAGCCCAACAAGTGTTCAAAGATTACTTTGCCAAAAATCCTATTTTTCCACCAAAGTATTTTCGTCGACAGTATCAGATGCGACGAGAATTATTTATTCGCATTTTGAATGATGTTACTAGTCATGACAACTTCTTCAAACAAAAGCCGGACGTCGTCGCTTGTATGGGTTGCAACCCTATATTGAAGATGACAACAACGATACGTATACTGGCGTATGGAATTTCAGCGGATCTATGTAACGAGTACACAAAGGTTAGTGAGCGCACTGCAATTCAATGCTTGAAGAAGTTTTATGATTATGTGATTGCTTTGTATGCGGATCAATATATACGCTCGCCAAATGCAATTGACATAACACCCCTATTTCAAGAAGGGGAAGAACGAGGGTTTTCAGGTATGTTTGGTTCTATAAATTGTATGTATTGGGAATTAAAAAATTATTCTGCAGCTTGGTATGACACACATAAGGGAAAATGTCGCAAACCTACTGTCATATTAGAGGCGGTTGCATAAATTTTTTTGTGGATCTGGCATGCTTTCTTTGATATGGTTGGTTCACACAATGACATGAATGTCTTAGATCATTCTCCAGTGTTCCGACGTGTTATCAATGGTACAATGCCTTCTGTTAATTATAATGTGAATGGACGTCAACGAACATTAGGGTATTACCTATCTGATGGTATATATCCAAAGTGGGCAACTTTGATGCAGACTATTCCACATTCAACTACTGAAAAGGAAAAATTATTTGCTCAAAGACAATAAGCAATTAGGAAAGATGTTGAACGAGCTTCTGACATGTTGCATATAAGGTGGGCTATAACACATGAACCGGTGTATTATTGGTAAAAAGAAGACTTGAGCAAGATAATGAGAACGTGCATTATATTGCACAATATGATCATAGAAGACGAACCAGACGCAAACATTCTGGACTGGACACCTCCACGAGATGAATCAGTCTCGCTTCCTCAATACAATCGAGACCCATCATTTTTGGCAGCACACATCTCTACCCGACTTGGTAGGATTCGCAATGCGAAGAATAATTTGGATATGAGGAAAGAACTTGTGAACCATTTGTGGAATAAATTTGGTAATAAAAAAATGAATTTTTTTTAATTTTTATAATGTATGTTTTTTTATTATAGTGGATTGTATTTTTCACATTATTTGTAATGACTAAATATTAAATTTAAATATTTTATTTTATATTAAAATAGATAATATTGATATATAATTAATAGGACACAACATATATATATATATATATATATATATATATGGACGTGTGGAACTAAGATAGACATTATATATATAAATAAAACATTCTAAATTAACCCTAATCAATCGGTCTCCGCCTCCGCCTCTGCCTCCATCTCCAAGATCTCCACGCCTTCGTCTCCTCTATCGCTTTCAATGAAAGTTCCGATGATGTCCCTAATCTGCCATATTTTGTCTCCTCTACTACAAAATGGGTCCTCAAATTTTTTTATTTTTTTATTGTGGGTTTGTATATATATTGATGTAATTGTTTTTTTGATTTCGTCTCCTCTACACCGATTGGTTTATATTAGGCCTATAAATTTTATTTATTTATTTTGTGTTTGATTTGTGTGTGTGTATATATATATATGTGGATATATGTATTTGATGGGTGTTTATTGCCTCAACCATTTCCCTTTTCTGCCAATCGTTTCTTGCCTACCACCGTGTCCCACTTGTGGCCAGCCGCACACGGAACTATTTGGCTCACTAGATGGGTTGCGAGCTCGCTAGAAGACACCCATTACGGTTGTTCTAAGAAGTGTGATAAAATGAAAGGATAATATAAGGGACAAAAACGGCCTCTTTGGTTTGCGTTTTTGGAAACAATTTTCTATTTTTTGAAAATTGAAAATAAAAAAATTATAAAAAAAATATGTTTGGTTCAACTTTTTGGAAACAATATTCTGAAAACTCAGCTATAAAAATGACTATTTTTAGAGAATTCATTTTTATTATTCTCAAAATTTTCGAAAATAATTTTTAGAGATTCAAACCAAGTAGACCCAAAACATCACGGGTTCTTCCCAAGATTGTGAAAATAAAAATAAGTGGAGGAGAGTGATTGTACTAAAAATAACAAAATAAATAATGAAATAATTTTTATTTTTGACAAGGATTTTTTTGGTTATTCTATAAGCACACACATTTTGTCTCTTACATTCCCTAATGGAAGAAGATGTTATACCAAATGATCATCAAAGGGAATGAAATAGTTTTTTGGTAACATACTTAATAATTTTATGAAAAATATATATCCGCATTGGACAAATATTCTTTCAATTAAGATTGATAACCAAACAATAAATTGGTGAAATTTAATACACCATGACCCAAGAGACTCATTAATTTCGTGAAAAGAAATCGAAAATCTTTCTAAATATGCATGATGTCCCAGACACTTTAATTTCATGGCTGAGAGTTAAATAACTATAGAGTTCAATTGCAGCAACATATACATGTAATATTATCACTTTATATTGTATCAAAAATTGGAATGTTACAAAATGCATGGGATTTGCGACTTTACTCTCACATTACCTTGAATTTAAATACTTTAATCGATTTAAATGTATACAAATCTGTGTTTGTATTTAAGTTCATATATAACATTATTTAGGAAGATTGGACACTCGAATTGTATCATAAGCCCAAATCACGAGGTCAAAAGAGTTGTAATGATAGCATTGCAACACAAATTGTACAAGTTTGCATCCTATATATGTAGGCAGAGTAATAGGTTTACTAGGCTGTCTAATCACATAGCTAACGAGTCCCACATCGACAAAAGAAAAGAATCTTTTCGTGTTTTTATATATTACGCTTGCAATTGACTATTGTCCCTTCGGGGACATCCGATAAAATTGGAACGATACAGAGAAGATTAGCATGGCCCCTGCGCAAGGATGACATTCTTCAACATCGCTTTTACTGAAACACCCTCGTAATTTTTCTCAGACTCATCATAAGCTTACGGTGGACCTCTGCAATTCCAAATACCTCACCCCTTTCCTTGCCCTAGTGTTCTAGTACAACTCTCTCTCTCCCTCTTTATTATATATATATATAAGCTAAGGGCCCGTTTTTGGGAATTTGGTTTTGGTGGTAGGTAAAACTTATATATAATGTTGGGTAAATATTACTGACATTTCTTCAAAGAGATCATAATTTCACATAGACCCCCTCGATATTGAATATTCCGATTCAAACCCCCTCAAACAGACGGCCGTTAAAATTACTAACATTTTATTGTGAAATTACTAATTTATCATTCGATATATATTTTAAAAAATTAAATAAAAATGAATATATGTAAAGACGATTTTACCCCCAACTAACATATAAAATGACGATTTTATATATAAAATTTTATAAAATTTAATTTCGAAAAACATGTAACATTATAAAATTCAAAAATAATTTATAAAATTTGAAAGAATTATTTAAAATTTAAAAAATATTTAAAATTAGAAAAAAATATATAAAATTTGAAAAAATATTTAAAATTCAAAACAATTACATAAAATTCGAAAAAAATAATAAAATTCAAAAATAAATATATATTTCAAAAATTATATAAAATTTCAAAAAATTATATTAAAATCTGAAAATATATAAAAATTTAGAAAAATATATATAAAATGGGGAAAAATATATAGATTAAAAAAAATTTAAATTTCAAAAAACATATAAAATTATAAATTTCTAAAATTCAAAAAAATTATATAAAATTCAAAAAAAATATTAAAATTCAGAAACAAAAATAAAATTAAAAAACTTATAAAATTTTGAAAAATTATATTAAAATCTGAAAATATATAAAAATTTAGAAAAATATATATAAAAAGGGGAAAAATATATAGATTCAAAAAAAATACCCAAATTATAAAGTTCAAAAATAATATATAAAATTTGAAAGAAATATTTAAAATTCAAAAATATTATATAAAATTCGAAGAAAATATTAAAATTCAAAAACAAAAATAAAATTAAAAAGAATTATAAAATTTTGAAAAATTATATTAAAATCTGAAAATATATAAAAATTTAGAAAAATATATATAAAAAGGGGAAAAATATATAGATTCAAAAAAAAAATTAAATAAAAAAAATTTGAAAATTTGAAAATAATTATAAAATTCGAAAATAAATATAAAATTCAAAATATATATATATTAAATTTAAAAAAAATACTAAATTCGAAAATAAATATAAAATTAAAAAAATATTTAAAATTTATTTAATATTCTCTCTTTCTCTCTCACACACACACACACACCTCCCTCTGCACAGCCACACTGACGCACTCTCTCTCTCTCTCTCACACACACACACCTCCCTCTACACAGCCACACAACGCACACACACACATATATATATATATATATATACACACATATATATACAGATCTATACATATATATACGAATATATATATAGCAGTATATATATATACGGGTATATAGCTATATATATATACACGGTATATATACGGGTGTATGGGTATATATAGCATCATATATATATATATATATATATATGTATATATGGATATGCAATATATACAATCCCCATCTTTAATCTCTCTCCCAATTTTCCACTTCCAATCTCTCTCTATATTTAAATTAGGGTTAGGGTTTTGCGATACCCAAATTAAAGAAGAAAAAGGATATACATATCATTTTATATCATTTTGAGGGCAAAATAGACAATTCACAGGGTGGTTAACGGCACAGTATAACGGCGTGGAGACGGAGGGGGTTTTTGTGGGACAAAATTCAATTTTGAGGGGGTCCGAGTGGGAATAGTAAATATCGAGGGGGTCTGTGTGGGATTAGGGTATCTTTGAGGGGGTGTCAGTGGTATTTACCCTATAATATTTGGTAAGGAGTTGGTCTTGATCTTGGTATAATTATATATATATACTAATATGTATTAAAAATATATAAATATGAAAAATATATATATATATATAAAATTGGAAAATAATTAATTTTCGAAAAAAAATAATTTTTTGGGAAAAATAATTTTTTTCCCAAAATTTTATTTTTTTCTAAAAAATATTTTTGTCGGGAAAAATAATTTTTTTCCGAAAAAATAAATATTTTCCCAAAACATAATTTTTTTCCCGAAAAATAATTTTTTTTCGAATTTTTTTTTCCCGAAAAAATAATTATTTTTCGGAAAAATTAATTTTTTTCCAAATATTATATATTATTTTTTTCAAAATAATACATATTTTCGGCCATATATATATAGAGAGAGATAAAAAATTAAAATTTGTAGGCCAAAACCATGGTTTTAGTGGTTGGTTCTAAAAAGCCCAAAACCAAGTCGAAAACCTACCAACCAATCATGGTTTGGTCTTGAAATAAAAAACCAAGACCAAAACCAAGCCCAATACCATGTTCCTAAACAGGCCCTAAGTTTTTTTTTTTTATATATAAAACTGAAAATTTTAAAATCTGAATTTTAAGTACTGAAGGTTTTAAATGGTGTTTAAAAAAATTATACTTTTTAATATTTTTAAAAAAAAATTCATTCTTCAAACTTCAGTGTTAAGTGATGACTCTTTCACTTAAAATTTCACTTCATTTTAAGTAGTATTCAAATTTCTTATCAAACGCAATTAATTGAATAAATGTTGAATCTGTTCAGATTTAAGTGATAAATAAGTGTTATCAAATAAGCCCTAAGTGCACGTGACATACCGCTTAGCTTATATTGATATATAAAATACACATTATTTAAAGTTTTGACTTATATTTCAATCTTACATGAAAGATATTTCACAACACAATTTTTTTTTAATAATAATTATAAAAAATCATGTGTTATATTTATTTAACTATGAAATTAAAAAAATTAAAATTTTGAGCATCCTATTATTTTCCTTTATAATTGTTGTGGATACTTTAACTAAAGAAAATATATGAACTGAATAATAAAATGTATTAATGTATTTTAATGATAATTTTTTTAATGTAGTTATTAAAGTTTTTATTAAATTAATTTTTTTGTCTTTTTAATAGAATAAATATATAAAAATATTATAAAGACCTTACACTTTTATAATCAGGCATGGACCCAGTTTGGGCCCACACCCAACTAATTTTTTTCCTTTTGCTTTTATTATCCTTAAATTTAAGATTTTTTCAATTCTTCCCTTACTAAATTTCTGAAAAATAGCTTAAAGACCCCACATAAATTTTAATATTATAATTATATCCCCACTTAACCAAACTTCTAGATCCGTCACTGTTTATAATAGTATATATATATATATAGAAAGAAAGAAAGAGACAACGAACATAAAAATACTAAATGAAGTAAACGGTACAACATAAAAATCTAAACGAAAATTCAAAATCACCCAAATACTTTCGATTCTTTCTTTTCTCAGTCATATTATGGGATGTATCAATAAGTACACAAAAACAACAACAAATTATAATAATAAAATTTAAAATATAGTTTTTTTTTGTCTTTTTAATAGAATAAATGTATAAAAATATTTTAGAAATCTTACACTTTTATAATTAGGCATGGACCCAGCTTGGGCCTAATGGGGGCCACTGCCCCCACTAATTTTATTTTTTTTTGCTTTTATTACCCTTAAATTTAAGGTTTTTTTCAATTCTTCCCTTACTAAATTTCTAAAAAATAGCTTAAAGTCCCCACTGAAATTTTAATATTGTAGTTGTCACGCCCCAAATTTCCTAGGACTCCAGAACCCGAGCTTAAGAACTAAGGAAGTGAATGCGGAAGAAATAAAAATGAAATAAAATCCCTCGAGTCATCAAATACCCGTACAAGGGTAAGATAGAAATAAAACATCTCAAGGATGCTAAAATAATAACACGAGATCAAAAGAAGGTAAACCGAAACAAACGGTACCTTAACCGAAACGTAGGAATACCCTAAGTTCAACCAAGGGTAAAATGGTCATTTGGAGGGTAAAATGGTAAGTTCCAACTACAAACACAAAGTTTGGACCTAGAACAAGCCATAGGAACAAACGGAAGCAAAATCCAAGGTGTGAGGTGGAAACTACAAAGTTTTGAAATCAGCATTTCCACGCTTAAGGTCCGAAATTCTACCGTCAACTTCAGTCGACCATTACTCATTCAAAACTGACTCAAATGAGGCGATTCAAAATCCTAAACGCAAGAGCTTGAAGTCAGCTTTCTAAAAAGCTAAAGAACACATTCATCCGACAAGCGTAGCTCGAGATATGATTGAAATACTGAACACTGTGCGCAGAGTGCGCGAGTTGTAGTCGACTGAAAGAACTTTGAGTCGACTACAAGGAGCTTCTAGTCGACTGAAACAGCCTCTAGTCGACTACAATGAGTATCTAGTCGACTAAAACAAGTATTGAGTCGACTAGATCAGTCAGTAGCTTGCGGAAATGAGAGTTTGAGGATTCAGTCGACTACACAAAGCCCTAGTCGACTAAATGAAGCTCTAGTCGACTACCTAAAGCACTAGTCGACTAAAAGGAGGGTTCTAGTCGACTAAAACAAGAAAGAGTCGACTAAAACATGCCAAAGCCAAGAGAGAAATGTACTGAATTGGAAAGGTGAAGACTTGGTCGGCTACCTTAAACTCAACACGCCTACAAGTCTGCAGAAGGGAAAATTTGTCTCTAAATCATCATGAACACTTATAGAATAAAGGAAATGGCCTCAACACTAATAAGATGCTATTAATATTTCTGAAACTCAAGAACTAGAAAGAAACAATTATTTTCCTCGAAATCATTTACTTGAATTTTCGTAAAAATCATCCGTCTTGCCCCCGGTTTCCGTTTGAGTAAACCACCGAATCAAAAATCTCAATTTATTTCAAACAACTTCAAATTAGTTCAAAACACAAGTTTTTATTAATTTTACGGGGGTAGGCGAAAACGGGTTTTTCCATCCAAAACGAAAGGATTGGTTTGAAAACTTAGAAAAACGCCGTTTCGGTCGAATACCTAATAATCACATTCAAGACAAATAATTCATTTCACACTCAAAATTCCAATTAAAAGAGTTCTATATTTTCATCATAGCGCCCTAAGGCGAAACATAGTAGAGTTGTTCAAAATTACATGTTTCTACAATTCGACACCGAAATGCCCAAAAGAATATATTCCCCGCGCCTAGCGCTCCAAGGGATGTACATCAACACCAACATCTCGGCTAACATGCTAGCCGGATTAAAATAAAATAGTTTTGACTTAAATGAAGCACTAAACAAAATAAGCACATTTATACAATGTCTATCAATGCTCTACGAAAGTACTCCGCCTCCATATACGCAAAAAGGACGGAACCAACACCGAGTCTCTACCGGAAGACTACGGACCTCCCAAATGGGAATCATTACCTGAAAAAAAATATATATGTCGTGGGGTGAGCTCACTAGCCCAGTAAAGGAAGCGTCATCGCCTCAATCTCGGTAGTCCGAGTGGTACAACCCACCCATGGTACATGCAACTACTCCTAGGCCAGTCTTTTGTTCCACATGGCTCTCATGCCAATCCGGAACCCCATCGAACCCCACAAATAAGTTTCCCCAACATGCTCACAACACAATTTTTCTACAATTATAGCATGTTTCCATAAAAACATCATATTCACATATATATATATATATATAATATATATAATAGTTTAAATACACCATGACTCAACATACCCCACGAGACACAAGGCGCCCAACTCAGGTTAACGGATACATACTCTGTCCAATTACTTTCGAGGATACAAGCTCAACAAGTAATTGTAGAATACCGCACCGACCCTTCCCAAGTGATTTTTCTCTCTATCACTTTAACAGGGAAGGTGGTTGTACGAGAGCCCAACTTGCAACTCCGTACGCCATGACTACCCTTGAGTCAAGAAATATAAGCCTCCACCCGGACTCTTAACTCACATTTGCCGGTTTTTTAGTTCCGTAGGCGTGATACCTCCTGGCCAGTTGTTGCTTGATCCGAACCCGACTAACCACACATGACCACACCACCCTCATATTCCGACACCATGAATTTGACACTACATGACGTACTCAATATACACATATGATTTTTCATCAACCATACTCCATCATAATATATGCTTTTTCTCTTTAGGCAATATATCATGTCAAAATTATCCACATGCTCATAATATTACATTTATGATCAATATACCACAACATTAATTCATATCACATTTATGATCAATAAATCACAACAAGCATTAAAATCACATAATCATGCTTTTCAAGGGGCCTAGTTCATCGTCTAATTTGTCAAGACCCAACTCGCATATATATATACGGCATATATACACATAGACGCACACACCCTCGTACAAAAACTAAAGCAACTCGTTTTTCCCCTACCTCAATCCAAGCAATTTATAAGTAATAGGCGCAAGCAATCCGTCCAAGACGCCAACAACAATCGAGTCAAAAATTTCCAAGAGAGCTTCAAGGAGGTGATTTTCGAGAATTTGAATCAAAGGTCTCACAAGCCTTCAAGCAACATTAAAACAAATATGGATTCTTAACTAGTGATTTTTAATAACAACAACCGATTAAAAATCAAGAATTCAAAGTAAAGCTAAAAACTCCAAAATGGCTAAACTAGGGTTTCGGGAAAAGGAAGAATTAAGAGGAAAGGAACTCACCAATAAATTCAACACAAGATATACAATGTGGACATCAAGCAAGCTTGAAGCAATGCATTCCCGAAATTAGCATTTTCAAGTCTCCTCAAGCTAATAACCATTCAATGGAAGGGAGAGTTACAATAATGGACCAACAATCAATTATAACCATGGAAATTCCGAAAATTTATAGGAATAAAAGAAATCATTCCAAGGAAATAAAAGCTAGGATTTCAATTCAATGGAGAATTCAAGAAAAATGGTGAAGGAACTTACCACTATGAGCTCAAGAACACCACCCAAGAGACCACCCCAAGTGCTCACCATCCATCAAGCATGAAGAGTAGGAGAGAGCAAGACTTGAAGCCAAAAATACCAAGGAGAACAAGGTGGCCGAAATTTTTGGGTGTAGAGAATTGTGTGTAGATAGTGTGTGTTCTTGGTGAGAAATGAGAGAAGAAGACAATGTTAGAGATAGAGTTGGTGTGTGGAGAATCCCATCCAAAGGCTAGAAATGAAGATGGCAAGATAGGTTTGATCCAAGGGTCACAATGATGACAACATTAAAGGTAGTGGTGAAATGTCCAAGTTACCCACCCCTTTATCACTTATTCACAACCCTTGCCATTATGAACCAAAGTTACAATTTTGTCCAAGTCTTTTACACAACTACAATATTGCCACTCTACATCTCCCCAACACTTAGTCAATAATTCTCTACAAAACCCACTAACTCAAACATGAAAAATTTCTAGTTTACGCTTTTGTCGTTTATTTATTTTCCAAACGTTTCAATTAATTTCAAGTATTCACGAAATGAAATATAACATATAACATGTAACTCAAAATTTCAATTTCGCATAAATCACATAAGCACGTCAACATGTTAGGCACGTAAGCACTTAATTATTTAATAATAAATAAAAATAAAAATTTAAATTAGCACGTAAAAATACCGGACGTTACAGTAGTTATGCCCCCACTTAACCAAATTTTTAGATCCATCACTGTTTATAATAGTATATATATATATATATATATATATATAGAAAGAGAGAGACAACGAACATAAAAATATTAAATGAAGTAAACGGTACAATATAAAAATCTAAACGAAAATTCAAAATCACCCAAATGCCTTCGATTATCTATTTTCTCAGTCATATTATGGGATGTATCAATAAGTACACAAAAGCAATAATAAATTATAATAATAAAATTTAAAATATAAAATTTAATTAAATTTTGTGGATATAATTTAAGTAAAAATTAAATTGGAGTTATAGAATTTAATTAAATTTTATAATTATAATTCTAAAATTTTTAAACTTCTGCCCACTACTAGTATTAGATAGATATAAATATAGATATATATTTATCTTCTATTATTTTTGACAATTGTGTATATATTATTTAGCCCACCACGTGTTCAGAGGACCCACGCATGATGTGCTGGACTTATCATCATCGGCACCCGACTACTACCATATCAATTCCACATTCCCATTGTCACTTGCCTTCTAAGCGCGTGTACGACAACACCAGTCACAGTAGAGTCACTATCCTATAAGACCGCGCGTGGGCCTAGTCCAATCCCACTATTATATTAGTTGGAGTATCCAAACTCTTCCAACCAACATGCTACAACTAAAGCCCTTGTGTCTTTGTTTTTGCTATATTTGGTGAAATAAGTGGACCTTTGGTTCTCAAATTTCTCAGCTTCTTGTGTCTGTCTGCTCAATCTGTGAAACTCTAGCTTTCTGAGATTATTGGTATGGGTTGTAGTTGAATTGTTTTACTTTTGTGCTTTTTCTCTGTATATATATATATATATATATAGATATGTATTCATGTATATCTAGAAAGTTTGCCAACAGAACAGAAAAAGGTTAATTTGTGTCCTTTACAAGGGTTTTACTTGGACTTTGCATCGAGTCCTATTAGACAAACCAATTTTATCTTTTTCTCATAGCATTTTGTTTTGCCTATGCTTTAGGTAGTTTTTGCTCCATTGATCAGTTCTCTTAGCATGTCTAAAGCTTAAATGTGTGTGGGTGTGTGTGTTTTCCTCTCTCCAGTAATTATTGAATTCCATAATTTCTATTCTTAATTCTATATTGTTGGGGTGTGTTTGTGTGTGTTTCTGTTTACTTTTTTTTTTTTTTTTAAATTTTTGAATTTTAGATTCCATCAATTCTAAGCTTAATTGGTCTATATTTAGATTCTGAATTTAATTTAAATGTAAAATTACCTTACATTGGTGTGTCTTTTTCAAATTTTTATCCCCTTTTTTGGGCAATTTGTGATTTTTTCCCTTGTCTTTTGAATAATTATTGAATCCCATAAATTCTAAGATTAATTAATTTATCCCTAGATTCTGCATTTTAATTGATTGTGAAATTTCTTTATCATGGTATTATATTGTTAGTGTGTGACTGCGTTAAGCTATTTTGAATTCCCTGTATGGTCTTGGTGTCTTTAGAGTTGGGATGACTACACTATCTCTATTAGCTGGCAGCAGTGGAAGAGGAAGAGGAGTTGAAGAATGGGGTCTCGGAGCTAGATCACGTTCATACATTGGCAATGTGTATGAACGCGATCCAGCTCCGAGGGGCGGAGCTGGGAACAAGTTTCGTGTTGTTGCGAAGATTTGGAAGGGGAAGAAGTATGATTACCCTTGGCCAGATAATATCGACCCGAATAGTAGTGATGGACCTTTGACTTATCTATCTCACTTCAAGCCTCTGACCGAAAAACCCAAACCAGTGACACTTGCCTTTGAGAAGCCACTGGTTGATTTGGAGAAAAAGATCATTGAGGTGACTTGCTATTCACATTGCCAATTGTGTACATATATTTGTATTAATGTTCAATGTTGATACAATTATAACCTTTTTGTGTTCGGTTTGATTTATTTGTTATAGGTACGCAGAATTGCTGATGAAACTGGTTTGGATTTCAGTGATCAAATTAATGCTTTGGAAATCAAGTATCAGCAGGTGAGGTTTTTATGTTGGTTCAATTTGAATTTGCTTCTGCGATTGACAAATCACACACACACACACACACACACACATATATATATATATATCTGTTTTCCCCCCTGGTATGGCATATAACTTTTAACTTATGCTGGTGGCGATTTCTAAAATTTGTCAAGTCATCCGTAATTGTCTAGTCTTGAAGATTTGTCGGAAGAAATGGTTTGATCCTCGAGTCTCCTAGTGTTTAAGCATTCAATCCAACAGTTTCTTTGTTAGCAGAGTCATCAGTATTGCATTAGAGAGATTTACTAATCAAATTACACATCAACATTCAGCAGTCACAAAAAGGTTTTTTCTCTATTTCCTAAAAATGAGACTAAAACGAGAAATAAAGTTTGGTATTTGTTGCTCACCACGATTGCTTAAGCTACATACTCTCTAATAGTTCAAGCTTTTAGAGTAGATCAGTAGTTAGCATGGTATCAGAGACATTACAAATGTCTCATTTTAAATCTCACAGCCCCCCTCTTTGAAAAATTATTACACGTGTTGAACCAAAAAGATGGCCACACTGTTAGATATGGTGACTCCTTTCCTTGCAGGGAAAGTTAAACTTAGCCACCAAACTATCTCTATTTGACTAGGATCTTGTTATATTTGGTGACTCCTTTGTTAAGGGGGAATATAACTTAGCCATCAAGCAATCACAGTTATGGTAGGAGATCAATTCCTAATTGGATTGATTGACTTGTCCTCCACTCTAGCCTCTCGTATAAATATAGGTGTAGCCTATTGTATTCGGTGTACCAGGCAGAGAGCCAGATTAGGCCGGCGCCAGAGGGCTGGTACCGGTGCGAGTGAAACACCTAGTGCGAGTAAAGCACATGCGGTGCGCAGAGAGTACACAGAAATAGAGAGAGAAAATTAAGAATAATATACGTTTATATTATTCCGGTGATACAGGCGTGAGTATACACAGTGTGTGCGTGTGTGATCTGCGAATCACCCCCTTGTAATCATCTCAGTGATTCTTTAGTGAAACGGTGCTCTCCGTGGACGTAGGCTTATTTGGCTGAACCACGTATATATTCTTGTGTCGATTATTTGGTGTGTTTGTGTGCGTTTTCTGATTTGCAGGTGTGCACGGCTTTGTACATAGGGTGTGCGAACCCTAACACACACGTGAGGGGACGTGTTGAATTATATAAATAGTTTACACCCTCTCTAACAGCTTAAGTTTTTAGAGTAAATGGGTGGTTAACAAGTTGTACCTAGCCACATATTCTTTAGAAGTCTCATTGTTGTCTATAGTTACTGAGTTGCTAGATCTGTGGCTTTAAGTAATTAAAATAGAACACAACACCAGTTCATCAAATTCAAAGCATTCTTCTGCATAAATTAGAGGTATCACTTGATAGTTGAATGGTTCTAAGTTCAAATCTTGCATACCACATTTTCAGGCTTTAAAAGATTTATATGCACATCTGACGCCCATTCAACGTCTAAATGTTGCTCGGCATCCAAATAGGCCAACTGTTCTTGATCATATATTTAACATCACAGAGAAGGTATATTCTTTTTTCTCATTATTATATATATATATATATATTTTTATTTTATTTTTTATTTATTTTTTATTTTTTTTAAACAATAACCCTGAATTAGGATTACTAACTGCCTTTTTATATGATTAAAGTGGGTGGAACTCCATGGAGATCGTGCAGGCTATGATGATCCAGCCATTGTAACTGGTATTGGGAGTATGGATGGTAAAAGCTACATGTTCATAGGCCATCAGAAAGGTAGGAACACAAAAGAAAACATTGCTCGCAACTTTGCTATGCCAACTCCTCACGGGTAGGTTTCAACTATCTTCATATGGAAATGAAAATTTTAAAGTTTTCGTGGACGGGGGGCATTCAGGCTTTCAGCAATTTCATTAACACTTTGGCACTCAATATGATAATGGAACTTTTTCTTGATATAGATATTTTAACATGGGTCTAAGACCTAGTTTTTGGTCTTAAAAAGCACTGGTAAATCTACATGGGGCTGAGTGGGGGCTCAGCCCCTACTGGTTGTGAATTTATTTATATTAAAACCTTTTTTTTTCCCTACAAGTCGAGTAATGACCCCATTGAATTTGGAGCAAAATCCTCAACATGTTCCCTCACGTATGACCTTCTTTGGTTCCAACACTTCTAATTTCAAATTTTCGGGTGACAGTGAGGTTCCTTTGGCTCTAGTACGACGTTAACTACCAAACTACTCTAAAAGCTTTAGTTTTTAGAGAGGGTGAACTTGCCCATATAATTTTCTGGCTCCATCACTGCTTGAAACCATTGTTGTTTTGGTTTCATGCCTTACAAAAACATATACGCTTTTGTTTGTAGAGGACAGGAACAGACCCAGAAAATTATGTAGAGCGGGCAGGATTTTAAAAAATGTGGTTATATATGTTGTTGGGGCAATAGTGGGGTATTTCTGTAAATCCAGTGTGTGCACCATTAAGTTCTATAGTGATGCTCACTCACTTTCAGCTAGTTATGAAAATTATGAGTGGCTTTGCGCACCATATCTGGTACTATATATTTGTAGTATTTGGTTAGAAATAATCAAATTAACTTAAATATTGGCTGCTATACAGCTACAGGAAGGCTTTACGCATGATGAAGTATGCTGATCATCATGGTTTACCTATCGTGACATTTATCGACACACCAGGTGCTTTTGCAGATCTCAAATCCGAGGAACTTGGTCAGGCGCGTCTTGACTGTTAATTTTACGTGCAATTTATGCCATCTAAGATATACCTTGTTGATGCATTACTATAACCAAGGAAGTATGTTCTACAATATGCAGGGGGAAGCGATAGCCCATAATCTGAGGACTATGTTTGGCTTGAAAGTTCCAATTATAACAGTTGTGACTGGTGAAGGTGGTTCGGGCGGCGCACTTGCTATCGGTTGTGCCAATAAATTGTTTATGCTGGAGAATTCGGCCTTCTATGTTGCGAGGTGATGTTTAGAGCTTAAGTGCTTTCTTCTTCTGCATGTATATATTTAAAGAACATTATTCAAAAATAAAAACAAAAAAGGCGCTTACGGAGCATTAGAGGTTTTTACAAACTCTGTACTAGGTAATCGCTGCAATGTGTGGTGCTGATATTGGCTAAATTTCCTTGTGAAATTATGTTCTTAAGCTTCTTTTGTGATGTGGGGATTATGTTTTCATCAACTTATTTCCGGGAAATTAAACCGTCCACTTTGTGTTAGATATAAGTTTATGGACCAAATATACTGTTGAATGTCGTTTGTTACTCTGTTTGATGGCTCTCGATTGCAAGGTGTATCCCTGACTAGACATATTCAGATGTGCTAATAAGTATTCATGTGATGTTTTTGGGGTCTCATCCCGTCCATAAACATATATATTTTGTTCATAAAAAATTAAAATGAAAAAAGAGTAGAAAACACTGCCAATCATCTTTTTTATAGCTTCAAGGCTTTGTCGAATGTTACTTGTATTCCTGGATTTCCACTATATATAGTTCTCAATGCTCTTTTCTTGTGGCTAGTCCTGAAGCATGTGCAGCAATATTGTGGAAATCCTCTCAAGCAGCTCCTAAGGTATGTAATACATCTTATGGACTGAGTTTTTTGGACCACAGAGCATTTTGTTAATCAAATTTTTTCGTTAACTTGTACAGGCAGCAGAAAAGCTAAGAATAACAGCTCAAGAACATTACAGACTCGGAATTGCAGATGGTATCATTCCTGTAAGTACATTGGTCCTTCTTCTTTTTTTTTGCCATTTTATCTATTTAAGAACCAGAACTTAGCTGGTGGGTAGAAGTTGCTTCAGTGCAAATTTTGGTTTCTCTCTCCAAAATTTTTATTTTTTATTTTTCTAGAGATTGCATTACTTAACGAGCAGATGTGTCACAATGTACATTTTTCTTGCCTTCCTGGTGTAATGATGTTGTTGTCATAATGGTTCTAAGTAACTAATTGAAGAATTTTTGAGCAAGCACTAAGCTTAGCTTTTTTTCTCGGTTTTGTTTATACCTATGAGGTGGTCATTACTTGCAGGAACCTCTTGGTGGCGCACATTCTAATCCTTTGTGGACATCCCAACAGATTAAGCTTGCCATAACCCAGGCCATGGAGGTAAGATTATTTATCTTTAGAAATGTTAGAGTTAGAGTTGTTCTTGAAGGTCAGGGCCTACTTGGTTTATATATCTGAAAACTGTTCTTGAGAATTCTGATAACAGAGAACAGTTTTCTGAGAACAATAAAAATGAATTCTCTGCAAACAGCCATTTTTGTAAATGAATTTTCAGAAAACTGAACCAAACAGACTTTTTTACAGTTTTATAATTTTTATTTTTAGAAAACAGAAATCTGTTATCAGAAATACAAATCAACCAGGCCCTCAATCTTCTGGAAGTCTTCCCTAATGATTTCTTCCCAACTTTTAAACTTTTTTTTTTTTTTGAATGGTAAGATGATTTTATAAATAAAAAGGCCAAATCCTTATAAGAAACTTTTAAACTCTTGGAGAAAAGTAAAAATCTCTTTGATGCATTCTGATCTAGGTAAACATTATGAAGCCTCGGTAAAGGATTTGTGCAGAAATTTCTGTAGTAACTATAAAACTTGTGAAGGACTTTCAACCGTCATTCACTTAAAACTGCATGGAGGTGGATTTTTTGGGCCCTCTTGGGACTTAGGTTCTCATTATTTTGTATTTGGAACACGCTCCCCCTATTAAAATGCCTTTCTATACATAATTTCTTACTTATCGAAAAGGAAAAAACTGCATTAAGGTATTTCCAACATCAGTTTACAGTCAAAAGAGATGCAAGTGCATCAATGTACCAGTTGAAATTCTAGTTAGTCTAGCATTATGCATTTTTGGCTGTAGTTAGCATCTTATAATTTCTACTAATATAATGCAGGATTCCACTCACTTCTTGCTTTGATTTTATTTTCCTTTTACTAATTATGCGTCCCGTCAATTTATTGTTTCGATTGCCCATAATAGCAATACTAAAATGTCACATTCAATTGCCCTCCCATTGCCTTTTGCTGATGTCATCTGCTTATGGGAATGCAGGAGTTGGCGAAAATGGACGCAGATGAGTTGCTCCAACATCGGATGCTTAAATTCCGGTCTCTTGGGGGTTTCCGAGAAGGCAGTCAAGTGGACCCTGAAAGGAAGCGAAACATGAAGCTATCTGAGGCTAATGCACCGAAGACTGCTGATATAGAGCTAGATCTTGAGAACCTCAAGAAGAAAATCCTCGAAGCAAAAGAACCATCTGATCCTATTACCAACCGGGCAATTGAGAAGCTCAAAGAAAATGTAGATCAGGAAATAACTAAAGCATTCATTTCGATGGGCTTGCAGGGTCGAATTGAGTCGATCAAATTGGAGTTATCTAAAGCCCCTGATCAGCCCCTGAGCCAGGATTTAAAAGAGAAGGCTGACAAAATAATGCGAGAATTTAAGCAGAATTTGGCGCAACCTGGGGCTTATCTCGGGTTAAAGGAAAAGCTTGAAAAGCTAAACATGGTTAGCAGGCTCATTGAACTGAAGGAGAAAAGTGAGAAACTGAAAAAGGAGATCAATCAGAAAGTCCCAGTCGATATAAAAACCAAGACGGAACTTCTGAAAAAGGCCCAAGATAAGTTATCAAAAGGGGATACGTTGGATAAGAATATAGCTGAGGAAGTGGAGAGAACAAAGAAAGAGTTGGTGGATGTGCTGAAGTCAGCTAACTTGGAAATTGTGGGGGTGACTAAGAGAAAGTATGGAAATGTACCGCCTGAGTCGGAAGAAAAGATGGTGAAACCGAACCTTGAAATTAGCAAGGAGATTGAAAGGGCGATAAATGTGGCAGGTCTTGGAGTGAAAATTGAAGAGCTGAAGGTGGAGGTAGCGAAAGGCTCTAGTTCTGAGGTGATAAAAAACTTGGAATCCGAAATCAAGGAGGCGATTGTAGCAGCTATGGATGTCGCTGCATTGAAGGAGAGAGTCGGAAATTTGGAAGTAGAGTTGGGATCATCTGCAAAAGCTGTTGGTACTGAAAATGGCAGATTATGAGCTCAAAACTTGCCAAGTATATAATAACACATGTATATTGAAAATGTGCATTTTCAGTTTTGAGATTTTGATTGGCAATTTGGCATGTATCATACCAGACCGTATATACTTCTGAAATATTAGATTTTAATGTATTGAGGGTCTTTAGGAATTTGATTAGTGATGATAAACTGATCCAATGGTAGAACTATATTAGTGATGGCTATTGTATATATTAGGTCATTGGATACATTTGAAAGCTTGAGAGGTCTTTGGGAAAATTTCTTATGATGTTCTGGTCAAAATCTGCAGGCATGCTAATGAAAATGGCAGTGCTTGGAAAAACCAACATTATTATAGCTTACCCTGTGAAAGGAGGACAATATCTAAATCTATCTATCTATATATATATATGTGTTGTCGGCTTGTCGCAGGGCACTAAGCCTGTACTTAATTTCATTTACATTCCCTGAACTTTGTTCAAAATGCATTTTGACTCCCCAACTCTGCATAATTGCATTTTCACCCCTAAATAGGCAAACTTTCATCATTTGGACCTCTGCCCACTTTTGGGCGTTGACTTAGAAGAAAAATACTATATTACCCTTTGCCAAATACCCATTATAAAGTTATCCTCAAGAAGGATAAGTGGGATAGCTTAAACCCTACCCAAATTAACACCCACTATTCCTATACCCAAACACTCAACCCATCTCCTTCAACCCCCTCTTCCAAACTAAACCTTAATCCTAATTTTCACCCACCCACCACCACCGCCGCCAATTGGAGCGCCTCTACCTCCACCACCTCTGCCCGCACCTCTTGACTCCTACCTACCTACACACGCACATATACACAAAGGGGCAACCTTGGTTGTCCCTCTCTTTATATATATATACACACACACACACACACGTATATATATACACATGAAATTGGAATTGGTTATGTGCGTGGTGGTGAGAAAAAAATATATTAATTGAATTGAATAGTATATTAAAAAATATAATTTTATATGAATAAAGTGTTTTTATATTTTATTAGAATGGACAAATTAAATATTTCATTTACATAAATAGTAAAATTAAATTTATTTTGGACCAAATTTTTTTATTTATGTGTGTAATTTAATATTTTTTTGAAAAATGAAAATATTTTATATTTTTATTTTGATATAAATATAATATATACTTTTTATTTTTTGGAGGTGGTGGTGGTGGTGGAGAGAGAAAACTAGATTAATTGAATTAAATAATGTATTAAAAAATATAAATTTATTATTAATTCTATATGAATAAAGTATTTTTATATTTTATTTCCTTATTAAAATAGAAATTTGTATGTTTGAATATTACAATGGACAAATTAAATATTTCATTTACATAAATAGTAAAATTAAATTTATTTTGGACAAAAAATTGCTATTTATGTGTGTAATTTAATATTTTTTTGAAAAATAAAAATATTTTATATTTTGATTTTGATTTAAAATACAATATATATTTTTTAATTTTTTGGAGGTGGTGATGGTGGAGAGAGAAAATTAGATTAATTGAATTGAATAATGTATTCAAAAATATAAATTTATTATTAATTCTATATGAATAAAGTGTTTTTATATTTTATTTCCTTATTAAAATAGAAATTTGTATGTTTGAATATTACAACGGACAAATTAAATATTTTCATTTACATAAATAGTAAAATTAAATTTATTTTTGGACCAAAAATTGCTATTTATGTGTGCAATTTAGTATTTTTTTGAAAAATACAAATAATTTAGTAAATACTTGTGTTAGTTAAATATGTAAAAAAAAATTAATTAATTTTATTTACACACCTCTAAATTGAAGGAGTCAAAATGACATATAACTTTACATATATGGCACCAAAATTGCACGGATAAGGGGGGAAGAATAGGAATAGGGATAAGGGTATTTTAGTCATTTCACACACTGTTATAGGTCTGAAAATGTGCTAAAAGTACATAAGGGGATCCAAATGATAAAAATTTGCCTAAATAAGGGGTCTGACTGAAATTATGCAGAATTGAAGAATCAAAATGCATTTTAAACAAAATTCTGGGAATATAAATGAAATTAACCCAAACATATAATGCAATGTCCACATATCCAAAAGGTAGTACCATTCTGCACAAAACTGGTTCAAGGCCTATATGTGAATGTGACCACATGGTCTTAGCTTTCTGTTGAAAATACTTTTATTGTTGAATGTGTCCATAATATAATATATATATATATAAATGCTTCTTTTTTGTGAAGGTTGGGCTTGCCTCAAAATTTTGGAAGGTGACAAATGTGATATCTCGTGAAATTATTGCTTGGTGTATGGGAGATAGAATAATAATAATGAAAAAACATGCATTGCAACCTAAGATCCACCAGAAATTACAACTTACTAAATTTCTCTGTAGAAAAATTACATCATGTCTTTTTCCATGTACAAATTCCGCATTTATTGTAAATTGGGATAATCACATTTACTTCATTTTTAGAAAGGTCAAATAACAGTTATAATCCTTTTCATTTTAAAATAACACTGACCTCCCCTATAAGTGTTAACTTCGACCCATATATGTTAAAATGACTATGATAACCTTGTGCTTTTATTTTTTATAATTATTTGTTTTTTTTAAAAAAAAAATTATCCTTAATACAACCTAATTAAAATTAACAATTATTTTTGTAACTACCACCGCCCACTATTTCTTCTGGACGATACATTTTTTCTTCACATAAATTTTAAAATGGGTCAAAATACAAGTAAAATAATAATTTTTTCAATTAAAAATTATATTTTGAATATTTATATAATTTTGAATAGAAAAGAATTTCAAATTTTATTACAGATAATGTTAGTATTACTAAGGCTTTGTTTGACATAGTTTTTGTTTTTACGCAAAAGAAAAAAGAAGCAAAAGTTATTTTGAGAAGTTAGTACCCCCAGTTATATGATACATCAAAATACTCTTCCAAGATCGGGAAGTTTTTCTAAAATTTTTGACAAACACCGTTTAAAATAGTTTTTCCTTTCACAAAGCTAAAAGCAGCGTTTGAAAAGTCAATCCAAATAGAGTATAAAAATTAAATAAGGAGGAATGTCTGTTTTAATTTTTAACTAAGAGAAGAATAACTGTTATTTAAGTTTTGTTGAAAGGAGGTAAATGTAATTATCCTTTATTTGAGTACCACATAGGGGTGGACAAAAATCTGGCGAATCCGAAAACCCAATCCGACCAATCTGATCCGAATATTTTGGATCGGTTTCATTATGGATTGAATTAGACATGGATCCAAAAACACTGAATCCGGTATTTTACGAATCGGTCCTGTATTTTATTTTTGATAATCCGGTTAATCTAGTTCAGTCTGATATTGTTCACGTATATTTTAATATATTTATATTAATAATATATCACATAATATATTATTTTAAACTAAACTATAATATCTTATATCACTAATATACTATTTCAAACTAAATCATAATATCATATTTTATGCTAAATAATTATTTATTTATATCGATAATATTATAAAAGTATAAGGCTATTATTTTCATATATTTATCTACTAAATAAAGTAAAAAATCTAATTAAATATTAAATTTGAACAACTACATTCAAATAAGTATCATTAAAGTGCATTATTACAATTTATTATTTCAAAACATGCGTCTTTTTCAAGAATGTAATTATAATTAAAGTATTTTCAACCATTATAAAGAGAGATAAATGGGATAGATGTACGCCCAAATTCAATTTTTTAAAAATTTAAATATAAATTATATTAACATAATTATCATTAAAATGTACTATTAACAATGTATTATTTAAAGATCTATATCTTCTTTAAAAATGAAATTTACTATTCACTCAATCTTACTACTTTGAATTGAGATTTTCTCAATTGAACACAATTTAACTAATTTGAATTAAGGATTTAGTTGATTGAACTTAATTTCACTTAATTACAGTACTTTAAATTGGGAATGTTATCAATTTTATTCAATTAAACTACTTTGAATTTGTGATTTACTCAATTTCATTCGATTAAAGTCAATTTCACAAATTTAAATTGGGGATTTTATCAATTTCTTTCAATTGAAATCAACTTAACTGCTTTAAATTGAGGATTTTATCAATTAAACTCAATTTCACTACTATGAATTGGGAATTTTAGCAGTCTTACTCAATTGAAGTCAATTTCACTACTTTGAATTGAGAATTTTATGAATTAAACTCAATTAAACTACTTTGAATTGAGGAATTTACTTAATTAAAGTCAATTTCACTATGAATTGGTAATTTTATCAATTTGTTTCCCCAATTTAGGTTTCCTAAATTTGTGTTCCAATCCGGGAAACCGATCCGACTCACAGCGATCCGATTTGGATTGGTTTCGTTGGACAAATGGATTTGATTGGTTCCGAAAATTTTGAATCGGGTAATAGTGGATTGGATTCAAAATATTTCCAATCCGGTCCAATCCGATCTGTGTCTACCCCTACTACCACACTCAATTTAGAAATCTCAATGGAGCTCTTTGTAATTTATAAAAAAATGTTCCGGAACTTTCTGAAAATCAATTAAACTTGGGTACCAATTAGCAATATCCCCAATTTATCCGATGCCCTAGAACCATCATTTTCATCATCATCTCACAAAAATTGCTTCTCCAATTTAGGACTTGAAACCTCCTGAATTCACCAACCAAATTGTTCATATTTTTTCCCCTTTTTATATTCAAATTCACAACGTTCGAATCTCTCATAGCAAAGCAAATAGTGGCCCTTTTAACACCCGCGATTTTGCTTTGAATCACTAAAAACCCATAGATCTATAGCTTCACAATTTTGTATATTCATATATATATATATATATCTATAGTGGTATTGAATTTGATCGATCCGTTAGGGTTTTGATTCTATAATTCGATCCAATTTGTTCGAGTTTTGGTCGGATGAATACGCGAGGAAGATATCCGCCGGGAATGGGCGGCCGTGGTGGCGGGAGCTTAAACGGAAACCCTAGTAATTTTCAGCCTCGGAACCCCCACCAACAGTATGTGCAGAGGGGTCCAATGCAGAACCACCAGCAATTTCAGCACCAGCAACAGTGGCTGAGGAGGAATCAATTGGGTGGTGTTGATTCAACCGCCGATGAAGTCGAGAAAACCATACAGTCCGAAGCCATTGATTCAAGGTACCTAATCTCTGCGTGTGTGTATGTTTGTGTTATTTTCGTGTTCCTGCAAAATCTAGTTTATATGTGTGTATGGGTTAAGTAATTTTGTTTTGGTGGTTTAATGGTTTAAATCATGTAGAAGACCATGAGCTTTTGGTTGTACTTGGGTATACATTTGTAAATGTTGTTTGTTGATTAGGGGTACTTAGTTGCAGGTTAAAATGACAACCCATGTTGTGAAATTGATTGTTTGTTAAATTTATTTGTGAAATATGAAAAAATACTGAGCTGAGTAGTGAACATTCACCGGGACTTTTCAGTTTTAGGTCTGATTTACTAGTGACAAGATGAGTGGAAATTGAGCTCTGAATGTTGTTTGTAGATTAGGGTACTGAGTTGCAGGTTACAATGATAACTCCTCTAGTAAAATGAGTGTTTTGTTACTTTATTTATGAAGAGATATGCTATACTTGGCTCATGTTGTTGAATATTAAGTGTGAATTCCGATTTCTTAGGACATGGAGATTGTGCACTCTTAGGTGGTTAATTTTCTGGTTGAGGCAAGCAGTAGTCATTTACCCACGAAAAGCTTGACTTTCTGGGTTCGCTTGCTCCGAAGGGCAACCCTTTTTTGTACTAAGGGACGTACTCCCCTTTTGAGTGCCTTCTATACAATTCTTACTTATAAAAAAGAAAAGAAAAGTAGTCATTTACCTACTACATTGGTTCAGAACTATATGCTATCAAGTGTGGACATTTGGTTTTCATGGTGAAGCAGTTTTCCCCCAAAAAATAAGTTGCTAATGAGAATTGGCTAAAGAAGGGCTAGCGCAGTGCATGAGGAGCCTGCCGTATGCGCTATGACAAGAGAAATGCAATAGACTAAAAATATTTCATTAATGTTTGAAAAAGCTGAAAAGTAAAAGTTGTGGCACATTCTCTAGTTAACCGGTGTATTTCTATGGTTTTGGTTTCCTTTTATTTTGTGCGAAGTTGCTCTGTTAATCTTGATATTGTAATGAAGTGGTTACAAACTCCATGTATCTGCTTCTCTAATAAAACGGGGCAATTTCATTTTATCTAAATTACAATTGATTCTTGCTTTTGTCATTAGCTCACAAGACTGGAAGGCACGGTTAAATATTCCTCCATCTGATACTCGGTACAGGACTGAGGTATGATTTTACTTCTTGGTTTAGAAAGTCTCGTGTTTTTGTAATTAATCTTTTATCTGCGATTTCCATTTTACTCCTATACTTTGTTTAATCTTATTTGTTATTTTAGCAACCGTTGTGGTTCTGGTGATAGAGGATCGTAACTCATATATTGCATTGCACAGATTTGAGTGCTAAAGTTTTCCTGAACTATTGCTGTATTCTCGGAACATCTTTAGATTGTAGGATGTTTCTCGGCTAATATCTACTGGACTCCCATGAATTGCTCTTCTTCTTCAATTAGATAAAACTATGAATTGTATCCATTTTCCATGGCCATTAATTTAATTCTGTTTTATCTGTTTTTCTCTTGGGGTAGGTATTTGTCTTGGCCTTTTAAACATTTTTATTTATTCAACTGCTTATATAGGAGTTGTAAAATACAAAGGGGATATTGATTTGCCTTTATATAGTGACACAAATGGGTGATACATTATTTTTGGCAGTTAAATATTATTTGATTTACTGGGTTTTGATGAGTATTATGGAAGCAAGTGTGGAAATTTTTCTATTGAATTGAATGCTTGAGAAATAACTGTTTGGATTATGGGTGCACACAGTTCAGATTGGACTTACTTTTAGAGAACTGGAACCATTCCTGGGCTCACAGTTTCAAAAGAAGTAAATGTGAACTAAGTGAATCCATCCTAAAACAAGGCAAACTGAACCGAGGAAAATGGTTTGGATGGTTTGATTTGACTATTGGGCTTTCATGAGTAGCAAGATTTATGAAGCTCAGTATAAAAAATAGCTTGCCAAATAAAAAGAAAAGCCAAGACTAACTATGAACTCGATTATATCTCCACTCAAAAAACTCAAATAGTACACACCCATTCATATCTTGAATGTATAGAGATGCAGAAAAGAGAAGTAATGGAGGCATGGAGTATGAAATCACTTAATCAATGAAGGTATATATCTGAAGATTCTGAACAGAGGAGAGAGAGGGAGAGAAAGAGATTGTTGGGGTGTATACCATGGGCATGTGCTGAATCTAGAGAAAATAATATTGTGTGCGTTCTATGCTTGTTTGATGACCAATAATAGAGATAGATATAGATTTGCGTGTGTGCATGCTTGTGTGGGTTCCAGGTGTTAGTGTGGAGAGTTGGTTCACTAAAAGACGGAGGGACAAGTAATTCGGCTCATTCACATCCAGATTATTAATATTGGAATCATATTATCAGATTTTTCTATTTTTGAACTGAACGGTGATATGAAAAAGGTCTATTTCCAATATCTTTTTGTTTTTTGGGGGGGGGGGGGGGGGGTGGGGAGTTTGATAGGAAGAAAGAACAGTACAGCAGTGGAGCTGTCAGAGAAAATGGTGGATGGCTGGGTAAGATTGTGGATCTGCAGACAGTGGTGATCTTGTCTAGTGGCGGCACACACACTGGTGGGTGGGGGGGGGGGGGGGGGGGTACTCAGATGTTGTTGAAATGAGAGAAAAGGCAAAATGGAAGGGTGTTAGGGTTAAATGTAGTATACACATGTAATATTAGCAGACCGATTTTAATTAAACTGATTATTTGGGACAAATATTTTTTTTTAACCAAACTGGTCCCTAAGGTTAACCTATATTAGGAACTGGGATTGATGTACATCCAAAACCCATTCAAATCGCATAGTTTGGAAGCAATTTAAAGGGTTGCTTCTGACCTTTATCTTGATGGTTTGGGTTGGTTCTTCTTAGGGGAAATTAAGAATTCTTTGGAGCTTGGGGACGCCCTATGGGGAGGAGGATCAAATTTAACTTGATTCCCTGGTGTTCACTTATTCTTTTTAGGTTTTATTGTTTATCGCTCTTGTTACTGTATTTGTTTGACTTCAGGAATCCATCATGTTCTGTATTTTTTGCCTCTATTTATTTATGATTTGCTCTTGCCTTTTTCTTTCAGGATGTTACTGCCACTAAAGGAAATGAATTTGAAGACTATTTTCTGAAGCGTGAGCTGCTTATGGGAATATATGAGAAGGGGTTTGAAAAGCCATCTCCAATTCAGGAGGAAAGTATTCCAATTGCTCTGACCGGAAGTGATATTCTTGCTAGAGCTAAAAATGGAACTGGGAAAACTGCTGCCTTCTGCATTCCCGCCTTGGAAAAAATTGATCAAGATAACAATGTTATTCAAGGTTTCATTCTCAACCATTTTGTGGTTATTTGTGGATTTTTATATGCTCTCAATACTGCTTATCTGATTATATCATTGTAAATCTGCTGCTAATTCAGTTGTGTACCATATAGGGTAGTGATGGGAACGCTTTTTGCTACAAGTATGTTTTCCCCCTTGGATGGAGTGTATTTTTGTCAATGTAGAATATGGCTAAATGTTTTCTGGGGCTAAAGTTGGATATGGGAAAATATAATGCAGGGATGAATTTAAAATATTGGGAAGAAGTATCTTAGTTATAATTATCTGAAGGAGGGATTAACTAAATTCTGTCATTGAGGGTTATATATCATGATTAAGATTATGGGAACGGGTAATCCAGGTAAATGATGCATTGGCATCGCTCTATAAAGGAACACCACTAGTGTATTTTTGTTACCGAGTATTTTCTATATAGGGAGATCTGAATCCTGGGAGGATATATGTTTGACCTAGTTAAATATCTTCTGATGGCCGAATAGTTTGTGGCCCTTAAATCTGAATCGGCTCAAATTACATGTGTGAGACAATGATGTCCTGGCTTGCTTCTCAATCAAATTTACCTGGCAGAATCGATTGAAAATGTTGCATATTATGGCCATCCTGCTACTTGAATTAGCTTAGTATCAGCTGGCCTAGTAGTTCAGTTTTGCACTTTAATTTATTCAATTCTTAGCTTTATTTTAATGTGCTTCTTACCTAATATGTGCCTCTCTTCATGCAGTTGTTATACTTGTTCCTACACGAGAATTGGCTCTTCAAACATCACAAGTTTGCAAGGAGCTTGGAAAGCATTTGAAAATTCAAGTCATGGTTACCACCGGTGGGACCAGCTTAAGAGATGATATAATGCGTTTATATCAACCTGTTCATTTACTTGTTGGAACTCCTGGAAGAATATTAGATCTTGCAAAAAAAGGAATCTGCATTTTGAAAAATTGCGCAATGCTCGTAATGGATGAGGTATATAGTAAGGTTTTGTTTTCCTAGTTTAAGATATATATTATAATCTCATTTTCAGATGACAGTTGTTATGCTACTTTTTGTTAAAAATGGTTGGCATATGTTAGAGCTTTAATCCTGTATCCTTGTGAAAAGTGATTTTAACCATTCAGATCTCTTTTCATTTCAACTCTTCTCTTTTTCTTGGTTATAACTGTTGGGAGATTTTAGGTGGAGACGCTACCTGTATTTGAGTTTGTTGATTTTCTTAATTTATACATGTGTAATTATTTAAGAGCTTGTTTTAGACAGTTACCTGAGACAGTTGGGCTTCCAGATGTATATAGTGACAAAGTGCATAAAATTGGTCAGACAATATTTTATTGTCTTATATAGTGAGAACTCACACATCTCACCCATGGCAGTGTGAGGTACCTTGTGAGATTTGTGCGAAGCCATTATAACTAGATTGAGACACTATACCTTTTCCTTAAGCAGCATCCAGTGCCCAACACACTGGACCACAGACATCTGTTCACTTATTTTCTAGCATATAGCTTGATGCCAATCTGCGACAACACGACTACAACACGTAGTATTTTGACTTCGAGCTATTGTTTATGCCTTCAGAATTTGAAAATCTTATGTCATGAAGTTATGGTTTTCAGGCTGATAAGCTCTTGTCTCCAGAGTTCCAACCATCACTAGAGCAGTTGATTCATTTCATGCCAACAAATCGTCAAATTTTGATGTTTTCAGCCACGTTTCCTGTTACTGTTAAGGATTTCAAAGATAGATATTTACAGAAGCCTTATATTATCAACCTTATGGACGAGCTTACTCTTAAGGGTATAACACAATTTTATGCTTTTGTTGAAGAAAGACAGAAAGTCCACTGCCTAAACACACTTTTCTCAAAGGTTTGTCCTCTAACTTAAGCACCTATAGTTATTTGCTTGTTTTATGGATAAGATGTATTACTATTTATTTGCTTTTTTACGGATAAGATGTCATATGTCTCTCTACAGCTGCAAATCAACCAGTCAATTATTTTCTGCAATTCGGTGAATCGGGTAGAACTTCTAGCAAAGAAAATTACAGAGCTTGGTTATTCTTGCTTCTATATTCATGCAAAAATGCTTCAAGATCATCGCAACAGGGTGTTTCATGATTTTCGTAATGGTGCATGTAGGAATCTTGTTTGTACAGGTAAAAGCATTGCTGACTTTTGGTTACTACTACGGCTAGTAACTACTATATGTCTTCCGCATACATTTCTCTATACATGCTGCTTATTGCGTGACAAAAGTTCTTTCTATTGTTAGATTTGATGCTATCTGTTGAGAGGTGAGAGACACAAATATATATTGTCCCAACTTGGACTTGAACCCTCAAGTTTTCTCTTTGGAAGGTAGAGTGGTGGTATGTTATACAAGTTATTCATGACAACCTGCTGATAGATATATGTGGGAATATATATGATTATAGATTACGGATTTCTGTGTTGATATTATGAAAATGAGAACAATACATTGGTTACTAAATAGAAATTAGAAACTTTGGAAATTTGTCAGTCATCATTTTAGATTTCTTCTTGTGCCACATACTGGATTTATACAAATTTAAGTTCTTTTGGTATCTCTTACATTGCCATCTTTGTTACTCAGCTTTATCATGTGGGAAGTAGTTTGGGTTTTATTTTTTATTTTCTTTGGCGGGGTGGTGGGGGGAAAGACGTGTTGAGGTCAGTAACTCAGGTCAACTCATCCAAGGTTGAACCCAACTGCCTGAGTAGATGGAAAATGAACTAAGTGGACATACCTATTGATGTGGACATAACAAAATTCTGAGTAGAAATACATTTTGTATTACTGAGGATATGATTGTGAAGATGACACCAACTTGTAATAAATTGAGATAAGATCTAGATTAATTTGATACTTTAAAGTTTTTGAAAAATTGTATCGTAAGTGCTTAAAATCCTCCACCACCCCTATAGCTCTTGATTCCTTTTGCATAATTTAGATTAAAATATAATGAAGATTGAATTGTGACGTTATGGTTCTGAACATGTACCACCCTTGCCACTCTTTGCACCTGTTTGTTGACATAATTGAACCAGTTCAAGTATGCCACCTTGCCCTATTGCTGTTTATTGACACTGACAATTTCTTTTAGTGCTAGTTGTCTATCTGATCTCATTGTTCCTCATTTTTTCTTGTGCGATGGACATGCAGATCTGTTTACAAGGGGGATTGACATTCAAGCAGTCAATGTCGTCATTAACTTTGATTTTCCTAAAAACGCAGAAACATATCTTCACAGAGTATGTTTCACTCAATTTGCCTATGTGTGTCTCTCAGCATTTCTGTTATGTTTTATTGATATCCTTTACGTACATAGGTTGGTCGATCAGGGAGGTATGGACACCTTGGATTAGCAGTGAATTTGATTACTTATGAAGACCGGTTCAACTTGTATGTATATCGAAAATTTGCCGCAATAGTTTTTTAAGGTTGTTTGCGTAGGGATTTACGTGTTGACTTTCTTGTGTGATTTTATGACAGGTATAGGATTGAGCAAGAACTTGGAACTGAGATAAAGCAGATTCCTCCACACATAGATCAGGCCATTTATTGCCGGTGACGCGAAGTAGATATCTGGCTATATTATTCAACAGTAGCAATGATGGTGAGCAATAGTGAAGTTCTTATTGTAGGCCACTTCCGTTTTTTTTTTTTTTTTTGAAAAGTACTTAAGTGTTTTTAGTGTAACAATTCTCAATTGGGCATGGATGTTAAACTTCTTCCCTACCTGTGGCAAGATTCGTTGAGTTAGGATTAGGTAAACTTGGAAACCATTTCTTACCCTGTGAGATTATATTATCCTTCTTTAATAGACATAACTTCAGGTTTAAACATGTGCGCATTATTTTTTATTTTAGTTACTGATTTGAAAATATCATAACTAATATGCTGATGATCTAGTCTTGAATTTGTCAGAAATTATCAGATGGTCCTGGACTATGTAATTCAGTCAGATCAAAACTCAACCCCACCACCCATCCCAGCCTCCCCCCAATAAACATAAATAAATTAATAAAACTGAACCAATCAGAGTTTAATACGATGATCATCACTTGAATTTACTTTTCCTACTATACACCATCATTTCTTTGAAATTTTATGCATGGGGTCTTGCCACTTGAATTTACTTTCCTACTATATACACTATCATTTTTCTGAAATTTTATTTTTGCTAATCATTGTTAATTACGTCATTCGACGTAAGCTACCGGAGTCGAATAAGATATTAGAAAAAAAATGAACATGTGTTTAATCGGACTGGTCTGTCCAGGGCCATCTAATAATATTCACGAGTTAATTGCAGGTGATTGGGTTATGCATTGTTGACCTTTGCTATATATGCTTTAAGGTTGGTTTTAATGTTTTAATTTGTTTTGGGCTGTGTTAGGAAAGAACTGTGCATGTAACCACGAGTTGCCTGAAGCTATATGATGTGCTTGAGCTTTATCCCTAGAGATTCATTTCGATTGAAGAATTTGATATGGAAAAGTTTTGGTTGAGTTATCGTTGATTATTTGATTTTTCCCCCATAATTGAATTCTCAATTTAGTACTTGAATGGTGAGGAATACCAGTAGGCTACAAGCCTACAATCCTTGATGGATTTAGAGTTGATTATTTAGCAATAGATTAAAATAAAAGACGTGTAATTCTAAGAGCCTTGTGGATTGAAAATAACAAGGTTACGCGGGTTCTGAAATCCGTGCCAAGATGGATTATAATTTTTAAAGGATTCTCGTGAAGTATATTTCCTTTACCTATATCCTCTTCACCCACTATTTTTGTCAATTCTTTTCTATGTGAATCCAGATTCCTTCATTTAAATCCATTTGCCTAAATGCAACTTAACATTTGTTTTATGTTGTATTTATATCTCAACTAATGCTATTATAGTGTTTCATTTACCTATTCTGCAGACTTGATAGGCTGCGTCTTTGAGAAGGTACAGAAGTAGGGAATTTGTCATGGAAGACCTCCGGTTGCTTCTAGATGCATATCCCCCTTAGTGCTATTCTTAGATTTATTAGCTTAAAACTATGGCAGGACATGAGGAGCCCTAGAAGTAGATCATTTTGAGATATATGAGTTCAATTTGCAAACCGCCTTTGGTTTTGTGGCCGACTAGTTTGGTGATATTTAAACTTGGACTAGTTTGGTCACTATTGATATGTACCTTTTCCTGCTCTTCATTCACTGTTGGGAGTAATACTGTTATGCTTTCTGTGTAAAATTCGTGGTTACTTCCTAGTTCTATAACATGGTAACGGCAGTAGACAATGGACATTTTCGAAACCGACTGTTTGAAATTTAGACGTACGCTAACCATCATCTTGTGATCTCAACTGTTAAGTCTGTTAGTAGGAAGCCTCTGTAAGATAATGTTGGGTCTTGTACCTGAGTTGTACGCTACGGTCAGTTTATAGTCTCAACTGCTATCCGGAATTCGTTGTGAACTCCCGTATCAAACAAAAATAAATTCAAATCCCTTGGGAGGATGGCATCTATGCAGTGATCGATAAGGGCCCGTTTGGGAAGGGGGTGTTTTTGTTCTTGTTTTTAGGTAAAGAATAAGAACAATCTTGTCCTTGTTTTTGTTTTCTCAACTTAAAAACAAAAACAAATTTTGTTTGGGGGCAAAATTGGGAAAAAAAATTTCTCTCATGTTCTCACACACACACAATCACACACACACATGCGATTGGGGTGTACAATTGGTGATGGGTCGATTGGGAGTGGTGGCGGTCGTGGGTTGTGATGGTGGTGGGTCGATTGGGGGTGGTTTTAGGGTTTTGATTTGGGGATTATGGGCGATTTGGGAGTTCGAAATTGGTGGTGGTAGTGTTGGTGGTGACGGGTGATGGTGGGTGGCGTTGGTGGTGTTGGTGTTGGGTGGTTGCGGGCGATGGTGTGTGTATATGTATGTGTGTGTGTGTGTTTGGTGGTGGGGGGCGGCGGCGGGTGGGTGGTGGTGGTGATGGTGGATCGAAGGTGGCGAGAGGTTGAAGATGACGTTGGTTCTTTTATTTTATTTTTTTAAAATCCAAGCTGAGAACAAGAAAATAACTTTTTTTTGTTCTTTTGTTTTCTGCACTATTCATCAGAATTTGTTTTCAAAACAAGAATAAAGTGAAGAGTAAAAATCCTCCCAAACATGTTTTGTTCTCATGAATAGTACCAAAAAAGCAAAAACAAAAACAAAAACATGTATTTCCAAACGCAACCTAAATCTTCGAGTTTGTCCTGTTTGTTGGCCTAATGTTTCAAGATTTAGCTATTGAATTTGTCCTGTATGTTGACCTAATGTTTCAAAATTTAGCTATTGTATGGTTCGTCATATTTTTCGGTTTGTGACGTTTTTGGAAGGTACCGATACTGTCAAACAATGCTGACACTCGTTTGATACTCACTTAAAAGATTGGTATTGTCTGAGTTTGTTACATATACGATTGCGCAAACTTTGAGGTATTGTCATTTATGGTGTGGCCTTTTACCCTCCAGTTTTTCGTAAGAACCTTCGAGTCGAGTTGCAAAATCTTTGAATTTTTTTTCTTGGAACTTTGTTGTTTGAAGAGTCTTGGTCATGTCAGTTGGCAATAAATTTTCTATGGGTTTGGGTGCATCTAGTTCATTTTGACTGGGTTATTACTCTTCAGTGGCTCTTTTTCAGACCCTGGACCCACTTTCAGGTAATAGTTTAAACATCTCTCCTTCGCTTTATTTGGCACATTGTCCGTGTGTACTTGGCAAGAGGAAATATGTGGTTCACGTCTGTCCTTGCTTTAGTAAACGAAATATATATATGTATATATATATATCAATTTTGTAATGAATGTCCAATCTAATTTCTAGCTTCTAGCAATCCTATTGGCTACTTCAATTTATTTTGGCACCGACTTGGGGGCGTTTCTTGGAAATGATTTTGCAGATCATGTGTAGCTAATGCGATTTGGTCCTATAACTCACACATATATTGAAGATTTAATCCGACCCCAATGGCAAAGATTATCATGATCACGATTCTTGTTCCATATAGTATTCGGATGGAAATTTTTTGAATATAAATGAAGTGGATGTTACTCACACTTTAACAACTTAAGTTTTTCAGTCGGATAACGAACTACCACATCGACAAGTGGTATAAGAGTGAATCCAAACACGAGGTGTCCAGATCGGACTATGTCCTTCGTCGTTAGGGTGGACATGTAAGGCATGGTGGTTCAAACCTTGATCAGGTATCACGCCAAGTGTACACACGGAGGAGTTCAGGTTGGATCGGCTCCTCTAACTTTAGGATGGACGAGTAAGGCCATGTGTAACAATCGCAACGAAGGTGTTGCGGGTTTGAATGAGAGAGAACAATCGCTCGCAACGAGGGCGTTGCGGGTTTGAATGGGAGAGATTGCGGGTTTGAATGAGAGAGAATGTGACGGAATCTGCTGCCACTTCAGATCCGGATGCATGTTAGTTTCATTTAGCAGTTTAACTATTGAGTGAAACATATGTTGATTTTTTCACAAGTCAATAATAACAAAAATTAATTTATCAAATTGGATCGGATATCTGAAAATTTTTGGACGTTAATATTATTCAAAATACAGACATGTTATCTACACTATCCTAATATCTTCTCTGCATTGACAGTTAATATTAGAATAATTTAAGAATCAAAGTAATCTGTGGGGGGCAAAAAATCCAAGCAAGCAAGGCAATTCAAAGAAGAAAGTCCATTGTATCACATATGGGGGTTTGGTACTCTTTGCTTTGTCTCATTCACCACCATTAATGACCCTCGCTGTCTAGTCTATAGATACATATCTGTATGAATGTTTGATGGTGTCCTTTGCTTCTGAATTTACCATTACTGTTCTTCCTCTTTTGTGTCACTGCGTCTCTGAAAATCTCTCTCTCTTGACTTCCTTTGCATTTATTTCTTACCACATGTACTTTTCCCTTAGTTGCCCTAACACCACTTTCTCTCTCTCAACAACGCGTTTCTCTTAAAAAGTTATTCAATCCACATGAGATTTGTGCAACATAATAAATTACATGTGCATTGTTAGTTACTTCTTGTGCCGCGTAAAAATAAAAAATAAAAATTTAGTTGTTATATGATTGTAAAATGTGAGTGGAAATTAAATTAATTAATTTAACTATGCCATTGGCACTGGAATGATTCCGCTGATATAGTAACGGAATGAATTGAGGTTCGTATTTTGAGAATTCATTGCAATATAACATCGGATTTTAATTTAGTCATATCGTTGGACTTGATTCAGTGAATATCTAACAGATCAGAATTGATTTGATAGTTGATCGGGTTTACAAAAATCTAATCGGTCAAACCCGATCCCGATAAGATCAAATCTGATATGTTGTATTCTCAATTGCAGTGAAGTATTAACTTGACTGGATTTTTTTTTCCTATAGCATAAGTGTTGTATTGCATTGAATGGTTTCGGTGAGATAGTAACTATAATGAATTGAGGTTCGTATTTTTGGAATTTATCGTAATATAAAATCGGATTTTAATTCAGTCCTTTCTATGGGGTTGGTTCAGTGAATATCTAACGGATCAGAATTGATCTGGTAGTTGATCAAGTTTACAAAGATCTTATCGGTCAAACCCGATCTCGATAAGATCAAATCCGATCCATTGGATTCTCATCGACAGTGAAGTACTAACTTGACTGATTTTTTTCCCTATAACATAAATGTTGTACTGCATTGAACTGTTCATAGTAATATAAAAATTAACCTTATGAATTGGATTATGATCTTGTTCGGCATAACTTTTGCTTCTAGCTTTACGCAGAAGAAAAAGAGAAATATAAATTCTTCATAATGTTCTTCTAAGATCCAGAAACTATTCTAAATTTTTTGTCAAATATCGTTCACAACAACATTTTTCTCATAAGCCAAAAATAACATCCAATCCAAACATATGATTCCAATCACTCAACATTCGACACATATATAGTTGTGTCAATTTTATCGAGACATTAACTTCGAATTTAGAATCATATACTCCAACACTTGCAAAAAAAATTTCTCCCAAACTACTGCTTCACAATTCCATTCAAGGCATCAACATAAAATTTGAAATTTGTTATTATTTGAACTTACATTAACAACAGCTTCCTTGCAATGGAGATATTGATCCCAATCTCTAATCCTATTATATATATGTATATATATGTAGGGTTAACTTCAAGAAACCCCCACCCCCATATGCTATTTAATTTAATTAATTAATTTTTACTGTGTCCACTTTGCCCCCTATATTATCCAATTTCATCACTATGCCCCATCCTCTTCACATTTAAAGTCAAAATGTCTAAACTACCCTCCCTTAATAGTATAAGCGAGTTTAGTGAAATCAACCCTTAAAATTTTTTTTTTTGAAAATAAATTATATTTTTCTTAAAAATTATAAATTTCAATATATATATATATATATATATATATATATATTTCGGAAAATATGAATTTTTACGAAAAATAAATTTTTTGCCAAAAATATATATTATGTTCCAAAATATGATTTTTTTACGAATTTTTTTTTTTGTGAAAAATATATATTATGTTCCAAAATATGATTTTTTTTTTCCGAAAAATAATTTTTTTGCGAAAAAGTATATATTATGTTCCAAAATATGATTTTTTTTTCCGAAAAATATATATTATGTTCCAAAATATGATTTTTTCTGAAAAATATATTTTTTGCGAAAAAGTATTTATTATGTTCCAAAATATGAATTTTTTCCCGAAAAATATATATTATGTTCCAAAATATGATCTTTTCAGAAAAATAATTTTTTTGAGAAAAATATATACTATTATATTCCAAAATATGATTTTTTTCCGAAAAATAATTTTTTTTACAGAAAATATATATTATTTTTTCCGAAATAATTCATATTTTGGAAAATAATATACTCCCTCCGAAAAATATTTTTTTGCGAAAAATATATATATATTTTTGAATTTATAATTTTTGCGAAAAATATAATTGATTTTTGAAAAATAATTTTTTTAAATGGTTGATTTCACTAAACCCCCTTATACTATTAAGGGTAGTTTAGGCATTTTGACTCAAAATGTGAGTTGGGGGGGCATAATGATGAAATTGAATAGTATAGGGGGCAAAGTAGACACAGTGTGGGTTAATTGATTAAACTAGATAGTATAGGGGAGTTTCTTGAAATTAACCCATATATATATATTCCTATACTCTTGTTTAGGGATGACAATGGGGCGGGTATGAAATGAGTTCGCCTATATCCATCTTCGCTCATTTAATTTTTTAAAATACCATACCCTTCGTGGGTTTGTCACGGGTTACATTTTCATAAACCATACCTGTTCCATTAGCATTTCACTATACCCTTGCCTGCCCCATCCCGCCCCACTAACACTTGAGATGACACATCGTCAGAAAAATTTAGAGCAAAGAAAATTAAAAAAATAATAAAATCCTAAATAAGTATCAAAAAAATTTGAAAGAAAAAACTAAACTTATGAACCTTCTTCTAATCATCCAACAATAGAACTCACTCTTTTTTTTTCTTTGCATATTTGTGGCTCCTTGATTTGAGATGTCGAGCCCAATGAAAAAAGAGAGAGTAATAATTAATAAAGTATTTTAATTTTTAGTTTTGTATATGTAATTAGAAAATACAAAATTAAAGTTAGTGTAAACGGGACGGGGAAAGGTGGGTCAGGGATGAGTCTTTTCCATAATCAGTCTCCGCCCCATAATCTTTGACGGTTTCAATTTCTTGTACCAAACCCGTTCTTACAAAATAAAAAATACTTTCAAATTCTTGAATAATGGGACGGAATGGGGTGGAGCTCCGGCAGTATTGCCATCCCTACTCTTGTTG
The DNA here is from genome assembly GCA_963922005.1 of Cornus suecica. NCBI lineage: Eukaryota > Viridiplantae > Streptophyta > Magnoliopsida > Cornales > Cornaceae > Cornus > Cornus suecica. Next base: position 2,440,728 of record OY998247.1, on the reverse strand, counting down.
GTAGAGTTCTTTGATTTTGCTTTTGGAGGAAGAAATATTTTTTCTTTTAGATAACTTCTTCAAATATTCATAAACATTATTGAAAAGAATTTTTTTCATTAAAAAAGATAAAAATAACGTTTGAGAAAGCCACTCCAGACTTAACGTCAAAAGCTGTGCATTTAACGTCAAAAACTTTACTTTGCTCTCTACACATATATATGTATATATAAAGCTAATCAATGTGAATCTATTTGGGTACCTCAAAAAGCAGGGGCACAGGGCACATTAAATTGAATTTTCTTGTTCCATTGAATCAATGATTCAATTTTATCGGCGTGCCTATATATAGTCCTATGTATAGCCGATTAGCCGTATACACACACACATATATTCACACACTTATCATGAATTAAATGCGTAGCCGGCTTCAAAATCGCCGAATCGTCCTCTTCGCTACTGTTCTTTCTTCACCATTATTATTAGGGTAAATTACCCTTTCACCCCTCTAGATAAGATATATTATAAGTTGACCCCTCTAGAATGGATAATTACACTTTCACCCTTTAATTTTGTTTTTTTGTAACAGTTTTCCCCTCCCTCATTATTCCGGCAAGGTCAATGCCAGTCAATCCCATTTTTAGATGGGAAATGACTATATTACCCCTGACTCAATAAAATTTAAATCTGGCCCCTTTAGTTTGTTTGTGAATTGACACAATTGCCCTTTATATTATACCCTTATATACACACACGAATGAGTCTTTTCAAGAGGCTTGGTACTGGGTCTTCTCTTCTTCACTAATCAATTGAACTAACAAAGACTAACCAAGTTCACAAAAAAAAAATAGTCAGATTCAATTGCGATCTCACCAAATGCAATATTTAGAGAAAAAAATAGTCAGATCAAAGAATCAACGAATCATACACACACACATATATATATATATACACACACACATCCCTATATATACGTATGTAATGGCGGTGTATATATTTAGAGAAATAGTTGTTTTCTTCATGGTTGCTTAGGGTTGAATTTTGCGAGAAGAATCAAAGTTTGAGTAGTTTATGTGATGCGACTTTTGTTGCTGTATCTGAGAAATTGAAGAATTCTAGAGAGATAAAGAGAGGAGATGTTAGTTAATGATTCCTTTCTTTGATGTTGAGAAGAAAATTTGGAGAAAATTTGAAATCTAAAGCAAGTTGTTGTTTGAAGAACCACTGAGTACTTGGTGGGTTCTTTACCGAGTACTTGGTAAGGTGCGAACTCGGGCGCACTTGCGTAAAGTGGTGAAAAAGTGGCTGAGGGTTTTGCGCACTTGCGCACGTTTATGCGGACTTGCGTGTCCACCGAGGACTCGGTGACCCATATGCATGAATTAATTAAGGGAAGATTTTATGACTCCAATTTTGATTGGGATGTGATTCTTATTGACTTGTCCATCAAGTTTACCTCTCCTATATATATATAGGTTATTTCTATTGTATGGTGGGGTTGTGTGTGTGACACAAACAAAAGATCGTGGTGTGATCAAGCACAAAAAATGAGTTTTGTGAGATACAAAGATAGAGAGAGAATAAGAGATATATAGTGATATTTCTTGGTGTGAGTGAAACACCGGTGAGGGTGAGCGATACAGACATGAGTATACAGTGTGTGTGCGTGTGTATGATCTGCAAATCATCTCCTTGTAATCATCTCATTGATTATAGTGAAACGGTGCTCTCAGTGAACGTAGTCTTGTTTTGGCCTAACCACTATATATCTTTGTGTTGTTTGTGTTTGGTGTGTGTTGTGTGTGATTTCTAATTTGCAATTATTTGTGGCTTGACTATTAGGGTTAGCAACCCTAGTTTTTCGTTCTTGGGCGGGTATAAAAACCCTAACAGGAGCGAGAGAAGGGTTGGGGGGAAGGGAGAGACAAAGTTGTGAAGAATGTGGTGGCGGAGGTTAAAATATGTAATTTACTAAATTACTTTTTTTAATCATAAAAATGAATAAAAGGACACGAAGAAGGAAAGTTACCTAGCCAACCAATAACTAACCCTAAGAGATAGCACATGAGGCAATTATGTAATTTATTATATTCGGTAACTGCCGGGTTGAGGGAGTGAAAGTATAATTATTCATTCTAGAGGGAATTAACTTGTAATATATCCTACCTAGAGGGGTGAAAGTGTAATTTACCCTTATTATTATCAGACACTCAATATAGCTTCAATAACACCACAGAGAGACCGACTCTCTCCGACTCTCTCTGTCTCTATATATCATCTCCTTTAAATGCACACAACTTGTTTGTTTCTATGCTTTAGAGAGAGAAAGTGAAGAGATATATAGAGAGATAGTGTAATTAATGGGCAGGAAACCGTGTTGTGACAAGAAGGGGTTGAAGAAAGGGCCATGGACTCCTGAAGAAGACAACATTCTCATTGACTACATCAACAACAATGGCCATGGAAGCTGGCGTTCTCTGCCTAAACTCGCAGGTTCTATTTTTTTGTTTTTTTATGCCTTTTTGTTATGTCTCTCTATTTTTTATTGTCAAATAAAGTGTGGGTTTGAGCTCATAAAACAAAATAAAAAATATTTGTTCGGACTTCGGAGGTAATACTTGTAAACCCGAACTGGGTAGCGTTATTTACCAGAGTTGAATAGTTGTTTGAGCTGAGTTTGATAGTTAACTTGGCGGGGAGGGATTATTCAATTATTGGGTTGTTTCAAAAAAGTGTCTTACTTTAGAAATGTTGCTTTTGTAGTGACTTGATCAGTTGTTATGTATTGTTTATGGATATGTATGAACTTTGGTAGAGATATTTACCGGAAAAGTTATGTGTCTATATATGTGTGTGTACACACACACACACACATATATATATATATATATACATGTCTGTAGAGTGACATAGAGGTATAACTAGGAGAAAAGAAAGACCAAAGCCTAAAATAAGAGGCGTTTGCAAGTTTACTTGGTGGTAGGGATTATTCAATTTTTTCTTACCTTAAAAAATGTTTCTTTTGTAGCGACTTATATTGTTATGTATTTATTTTTTATGTATTTCTATCATATTTGTTTGAGATATTCAGAGGAATATATATATATATATATATATATATATATATATATATATATATATATATATATCAAATTGAGGTGATACAAGGAGAAAAGAAAGACCAAAAGCTAAAAAGAGTTACTGAAGAAGGATTTGATAGTGCGGAGTTGACCCAAGTAGTTAGGAAAAAGGGCTTGTTTGTTTTTTGATGTTTTGCAAGGTGATCTGTACTTCGATGTGTGCTTGGTCTAGCATTTTTACATTGACAATGCACAATGCAACAATGGTGGGATTTTTTGGCACAATTAAATTGAAATCTCGAACACATTTGCATTATCGTTGCAATCTCGATTTAGTGTTTATTGTTTAAGGGTTGCATTATTAGAGTACTGGACATCAATAGGACGAGCGGGTCCTGATTCATGTGTGCTTCAGCCACTGAACTCATGACTTTCATTTTTGTTTTGGTTTATTTTCTTGCATATCTGTGCTCGGTGCTTTGAATAGTTCATCACTTCTGCACTCTCCGCTAATATTTGTAGCGAGAAATATTGCGGGTAATATTGGGCAAAGAAGTGTTTGGTGGTTGTCTTTTATGGAGCTCAATGTGGCCACTTGGTTGAGATGCCTGAGTGCACATGTATACATAGTTGTCTTAGCGATGGTGACTACCGCAACGAAAATCACTTGTTTTTCAGAATTTGAAGCAACACTTCAATATATGTTGAGAGTTGTGAGAGAGTACTAAGGAGGCAACTGGTAAGAGCACAGAGGAGAAACCAGTAGGTTAACGTTAACACTGATGCAGATGTACCCTGCCACTTCTTACAAGTCCTATCCTCAGTTTCCATTGTGCTTGTGCTTCTGATATATGTTTTCATCATTTTCCAAGTCGGTCTTAAATATTATTGAAGATAGAACTTACCGCCTAATGAATCTTCCAAAGATTAATTATAGTAATATGCAAGGATGATTTTCCTATTTTATGCAATAGATTATGGATGCTTCTGTTTTAACAGGTCTTTTTCGCTGTGGAAAAAGTTGCCGGCTTCGATGGACAAACTATCTCAGGCCTAACATCAAACGTGGTCCGTTTAGTCCTGAAGAAGAAAAACTTGTCATACAGCTGCATGGCATTCTCGGCAACAGGTATGTAGCATTTTATATTTGATTTTATATTGTGCTTGTGGCTCTTCTATCAGATGCATTCCCATTGCTTGGAATAAGCACTGCTTACTGTATGTTAGAGCACACAAACATATGCAAGAAAACTTTTTTTTATTATTGTTGATGGGTCAAATATCTCAAACTTTTTGTTACCAGAGATGCATAAACTCAAGGAAAAGCTTCATTGATTAACTTGTTCAATCAATGAAGCATGGTTATGCTAAAAGTCGAAATACAGCCTGATGGTCAGTGTAAAGTTTTTTATTTTTTCCCCGGAAAATGGTCAGTGTAAGTTTTGTAGAACCATACATGAGAAAGGATCACATGACCTGCCCTGTTATTGACATTTTTAATCACACTGCATTCCCTTTCATCATTACTAAGGCATACTGCTCCCCTTTATCCAATTCATATGACAATAATTTTTTTGAATTTTATCGGAGAAATTTTCAGTCATCAATCTGGACTGGAATGTATTAGAAAGTGAGGCCCCCACTTGCAGGTCTAGAAAGTTTGCTACTGCTTCGGATTCAAGTTTGATCTATGTATCTGCTATTGGTGTCCTTGGGAGATCTAAAATCTGATTTGGATTCCGACGTCATATATAGAAGTTCTAGCCAAATCTAAATTTGGATTACCTTTGAATGGGCATGTGATGTGTGAGTGGGGGAGGGACAGTAACAAGTTTCTGAAAGTTATTTCCATGTTCGTAAAAACATAAACTGCTGTAGACAGCAGATCCTGCTAGACCTAAAGGTTGTGTTTTGAATCAGCGAGTAAAAATCGGATTGTTTAGTCAATTCAAATAAAATATGATGGGATGGATAGAATGAACTGAAGAACCCTACTGTGAAATTTAAATGGCACACTCTAAATTTGTGTAATACCTTTTACAGCATATTTATTTCCTAAATCTGAACACACTGATCAGCAAGTGATCATAGTAACATTGCATGTTCTCCTTTTCGAGATGACCTAGTCCTAAATAAAGTTGATTCTTCTATCCAGCAATACAATTGTTAACGTGTCAGATTTGAAGCACAATTTGCTGCTTTCAAATAATGTTATTACAATTGAACACATTTACGTCTCAATTAGAGTGACTGTTCATGGACATGGATGATTGTCAGCGTTATCTCAGTTACTTAGAGTTGTGCCATACTTTCCACTTGATTTTTCCCTTTTTGGGTGGGTTACATATTTCTAAACTTGATTAGCGGTTAGTCACAATAGTGAAAATACTGAATTGACAATATTCAGGTGGGCTGTGATTGCCTCACAACTACCGGGAAGGACAGACAACGAGATCAAGAACTTATGGAATACTCACTTGAAGAAGCGTCTGCTTCGCATGGGCATTGATCCGCAAACACATGAACCTTCCACTGCTTGCAATGGACCAGATACAAAATCACCTGCATCCCAATCCACCCGCCACATGGCACAGTGGGAGGGTGCTAGGCTTGAAGCCGAGGCTCGCCTCTCCAGGGAGTCGTCACTCTTCAAACTACCACCTCTGAGAGAAACTGGTCCCGACTACTTCCTGCGCATATGGAATTCTGAAGTTGGAGAATCGTTTCGTAAATTCAAGAAAATAGAGGTAACTGTATGCCCAAGTCCACTTTCTCAAGCATCTTCATCAACAAAATGCGGATCGGTTTCAGGGACCACAACGGAGAGGGGTGTTGCTATAGCCGTTTCCTCTGCCACCGCAAGCAATCGAGGTGAAGATAAAGAATGCAAGAGCAGCCAATTCTACAGTGAAGCCTTTCTGGGTGGGTCAGATTCTTCGAGCTCCAATGTGTTGGAGGATTTGTCCGACACAGCGTTGCAGCTGCTCTTGGATTTTCCGAGCAACAACGACATGAGCTTCTTAGGAGAACCCGAGAACTGTGACATATATCCTTCCATGTCAAGTGAAAGCTCCTTAAATTCTCTGAAGTATGGCTGAGAGTGTCGTGTATGTGTTTTGTAGCCTCCATTGCTTGTATGCTCAGCCTTTTCCTTTTCCCTCTATTTGCAGCAATGGAGTAACTAGGATGTTATCTCTATATGTAATCTATATGACTGACTAGTATTAGAGCTTAGGCTTGTTTGGAACATATGTAAAGAAGAAATGTGCTACTTGCATCACTTCAGTGAATTCCAAATTCGAGTCTAATTTGCATCCCTTGAAAATCACACCCACCCATTCTTTTCTTGCACTACCCTCAGGTTGGACATCTATCCAAAAATTTTGGGGAGTCAAATGCGCTTTGTTCTCACCATAACACTGGATGTTGCTAAGAGGTGTTATGGTTTATCTTGTTCATTGAACAATTTAGGGAGTGACCACTCTGATTCGTGTGTCATATTCGTATGGGGTTGTTTGGGTCGTATTCGTGTCGGTTGAAACAAATAAATTATATTAAATGAGTTGAATACATTTATTATATGCATCAAATTTGTTAATATCAACCCGGTCTGTTATTCGTGTCGGGTTGAAACAAATAAATTATATTAAATGAGTCGAATACATTTATTATATGCATCAAATTTGTTAATATCAATCCGGTCTGTTATTTAAACAAATAATCCGACATGACCATATAATTTGTTATATAATTAAGGGTTTACTTCAGGAAACCCCCTATGTTATTCAATTTAATCAACTAATTCCTACTGTGTTCACTTTGCCCCTTATACTATCCAATTTCATCACTATGCCCCACCCTCCTCACATTTTGAGTCAAAATGTCTAAACTACCATCCCTTAATAGTATAAGGGGGTTTAGTGAAATCAACCCTTAAAAAAATTATTTTTCGAAAATAAATTATATTTTTCGTAAAAACTATAAATTTCAAAATATATATATATATATATTTCGGAAAATATGATTTTTTTCAAAAAATAATTTCTTTTCGGAAAAATATATATTATGTTCCAAAATATGATTTTTTTTTACGAAAAATATATATTATGTTCCAAAATATGATTTTTATTTAGAAAAATATTTTTTTTGCTAAAAAGTATATATTATGTTCCAAAATAAGATTTTTTTTCTGAAAAATAATTTTTTTGCGACAAAGTATATATCATGTTCCAAAATATGATTTTTTTTGAAAAATATATATTATGTTCCAAAATATGATTTTTTTTTTCTGAAAAATAATTTTTTTGCGAAAAAGTATTTATTATGTTCCAAAATATGAATTTTTTTCTGAAATTTTTTTTTTTTTGCAAAAAATATATATTATGTTCCAAAATATGATCTTTTCCAAAAAAATAATTTTTTTGCAAAAAATATATACTATTATGTTCCAAAATATGATCTTTTCCGAAAAATAAGTTTTTTGCAAAAATATATACTATTATATTCCAAAATATGATTTTTTTTCCAAAAAATATATATTATTTTTTCCGAGATAATTCATAATTTTGAAAATAATATACTCCCTCTGAAAATATTTTTTTGCGAAAAATGTATATATATATATATATATATTTTTGAATTTATAATTTTTGCGAAAAATATAATTGATTTTCGAAAAATAATTTTTTTAAATGGTTGATTTCACTAAATCCCCTTATACTATTGAGGGTAGTTTAGACATTTTGACTCAAAATGTGAGGTGATGGGTATAATGATGAAATTAAATATTATATGGGACAAAGTGGACATAGTAAGATTAGTTGATTAAACTGGATAGTATAAGGGAGTTTCTTGAAATTAACCGTATAATTAATTGGTTAATAAATGTATCAAATTTGTTAATATTAATTCGATCAATTATTTAAACAAGTAATACACATGACCGTATAACTTGTTATATAATTAGTTAGATCAATTATTTAAATAAGTATTCGGACATGATCATGTAATTTAATAATTGGTTAGTGGTGGATTCAACATGAGAATATTGATGGATATGAGAAGTTACTACTAGCCTATTAAAGTATTGTAACATATTTTAGATAAAAAAAATGATAAAATAACTAATTTGTAAAACTTTTTACAACTTAAAATAATAATATTCAACCGTCAATATTGAATAAATTTGAATAATTTACACAATTACTCTTTCTAAAATTCTCTTTCATAGAAAAAAAAAAAAGAAAAAATTACACAAACTATCCTTGAATTATGACATAATTACATGCCGTACCCCTTACGTTTCAATAATATCATAAACTACTCTCAAAACCACCTCCGTTGTAACACTTAGCCCCTTTTGTTCAAAGTCAACGCCATAATTGGTCAATAAAGGCTGTTTTTGTAGTGAACTTCCATTTTTGCCCTCATATCATTGCATGTTCCAATTTTGCATACAAAATTATTTAAATACCCTAATTTTTTTGAATTTATATATAATGTTCCAAAATATGAAAAACAAATTCGAAAAATAATTTTTTTGCGAGAAAGTATATATTATGTTCCAAAATATGATTTTTTTCCGAAAAATATATATTATGTTCCAAAATATGAATTTTTTGAAAAAAAGTACTTATTATGTTCCAAAATATGAATTTTTTTTTCGAAAAATATTTTTTTTGCGAAAAATATATATTATATTTCAAAATATGATTTTTTTGCAAAAAAGTACTTATTATGTTCCAAAATATGAATTTTTTTCCGAAAAATATTTTTTTTGCGAAAAATATATATTATATTCCAAAATATGATTTTTTTGCAAAAAAGTACTTATTATGTTATAAAATATGAATTTTTTTTCCGAAAAATATTTTTTTTTGCGAAAAATATATATTTTATTCCAAAATATGATCTTTTCCGAAAAATATTTTTTTTGCGAAAAACATATACTATTATGTTCCAAAATATGATCTTTTTTAAAAAATATTTTTTTTGCGAAAAATATATACTATATTCCAAAATATGATTTTTTTTTCTGAAAATAATGTTTTTTCAAAAAATATATATTATTTTTTCCGAAATAATTCATATTTTGAAAAATAATATTCTCCCTCCGAAAAATATTTTTTTTGCGAAAAATATATATATATTTTTGAATTTATAATTTTTGGGGCAAAGTGGATACCGTGGGGGTTAGTTGATAAAACTAGATAGTATATGGGGTTTCTTGAAATTAACCCTAAAATATAATATAAAACAAGGGCTTTTAAGTAAATTCACGCACAAATCTGGGGCTGTTCTAAGGAGTAATAACTGATATTATTCAAACATTAGGGGTACTCTCTGCAATTAGGTCATAGTTCAGGGGTAGTTTGTATAATTTTCCCAAAAAAAAAAGGGAATTATATTAGTATTGCGGAGGTTAGAGTTGTCAATGCTCTGTCTTGCAGCATGAGTACATCAAGCTCCGAAGTGCATTCTCAGCCGCCGCCGTTGCCGGCGTCGGAAAAAGGGTGGGGAGAGAAGGTGTCGGAAGCGGTGTTTTCGGCCTATAAGTCTCTTCCAAAGAAAGGGAAGCCTCAGGGTCGTGAAGTCTCTGTTTTGGCTGCTTTTCTCATCTCTTCCCCCTGTCAAGGTCCTCTCTCTCTCTCTCTCTTTGTGTGTGTGTTCATTTGGTTTCAGCTAAACTTAATTCATTGAATTCAACAAGCACCCTCGTGATTTTTCTTCTTCTGGGTTTCCACCAAAAATTGCAAAAACCCTTTTTTTCTCTCCAGTTGGCTTCCCCAGAACCCAATTGAACTAAAGAAACAGCAATACATATACATATAAATTATATAATATAATTGAAACAGCCATACATATATATACCCCCTTCTCTCTCTCACCATTTGGTTTGAAAAAAACCCAATTCAAATAGAGAAACAGCAATGCATATAAATATCCATATATGCATATGTATATATGCTTAAAGGAAGTGTATGATTCTACCTTGTTGTGGTTTTGCAGAAGTTTGCAGATTTTATATCTTTCTCACTATTGAGTGGTGTATATATGGTAATCAGAATTGCAAGTGGTTGCATTGGGAACGGGGACCAAATGCATTGGGCGCTCGCTTCTCAGCCCGCGAGGCGATGTTGTGAATGATTCGCATGCTGAAATCATTGCTCGCAGAGCTCTAATGAGGTTCTATTTTATTTATTTAATTAATTAATTAATTTTTTTTTTTTTTTTGTTGTTGTTATTTGTGTCAGCTTAATGTATTTTGTTTTTTTATTTCATTTTATTGGTCATTGTGTTTTATGGTCTACGAATTCCAATTGAGGTTGTGTTTGTTTGAAGTTATAACAAGTTTTTACTTAGAGAAGTTGTCCATCTATTTGATGTTGTATGGTCTATGAATTGGACTCCGGTTTTTATGTTGTAGCGTTTCTCAACGTATTTAAATTGTGTTTCAATACTTTTGTTTTATAAATTAACATACTCTCATAAGACCTAACATATGTGTTGAAATACGGTTAAGTTGCGTTAGAACGAGAAATAGTGATGTTAGAACGAGAAATAGTGATGTTCAACTCACCGTGAATTGAGGCTATGCTTCCTCACACTATATTCACCGGAAAGGTGATTTATTTAATTATTGTTTCCTAGTTGTAATAAAGCCAAGGAGAGCCTTGAACAGTGGTTCACAGTTTCTGCAACATATAGAAATGCTTGCTTATGTTCAAATGGAATGGTAATCGGTTAAGACTCTTTTTCTGATGTGCTTATGTGGAAATGCAGCGACAATGTCTTTTCTTGATTTTACTTTGTGGCTTAAGGAAAAAGTTGATATCTTTTACTTTGTGACCTGAGTTTAAATGCTATCACCTCTCTATTTCCGCTTTTCTACTATTATACCCTAGTTTAAATGTTTTTCGTAGGGAATTTACCCATTTAATTAGAGTGGCTTAGATTGTTTTGAAGTAAAGAAGATTTCTTAAGCACAATTCATGTCGTACACTCGCTTTCTAGCTGTAGCTCTTGTAATACCACCCCATAAAGATTTCGTAAAAAAAAAAACTTCATGAGTGTTTTATTGTTGGAAGTTTAAGAATTTATTCCCGACAAAACATGTTGCAGATGGATCATACACAGTAATTTAAATAAGTGGAGACCAGTAATTCCTGAATAAAATGATCTGAATTATGATTTTCGATCCTAGCAGGTACTTCTATACAGAGATTCAATGCCTCACAAACATTTATGATAAGCATAGGGGTAATAATGAAAGCATACAGTTGCATGGTGATGATGTCACAAACTTGCTTTTACAATTGGACACAGATGGCCTTGGCCAAAGGAAATACAAAATGAGAGCGGGTTGGCAACTACATTTGTACATATCACAGATGCCGTGTAAGTAGCAGCGACTTCTTGTTTGTATTGAGTTATGAAATTCTCTCTCGTTTTTTGTCTTTGGTTGCCTAAGCAGCATAATCTTTGTTTCCCATAGGTGGCTGTGCCTCGCTCAGTTCACAGTTGTTTACTTTGCAGAATATATTCCTTAGAGAAGGGGATGCAACATCCTCTACGGGCATATTTGATGATTCCATGACAGAAAGTTTGGAGTCTTCCTTGATGAATAATGGTAATACATATCTTGGAAATATTTTTCCATTTTTTCAACAGTTGTTGAATCTTACGTGGTTTGTGTTATGATTCTTCTTTCTCTCAGTTCTTGTATGTGTAATGTGCTTAGAGTAGTGCTTGAACCACCACCTATCTTGGAAGTTTTTTTGTATTTAACTATTGAATTGTTCTTATATATATATATATAAATTGTTGAAATACAAAAACTTATGTAAAATATGTCTGTAAACAGCTGTAATATATTGTTAAATAAAAAATAAAAAATAAAAAATAAAAAAACCTACAATGAGAAGAAAACCTAAAGAGAAAAGCTGTAGTATACGGGCAGATAAAATCTGATTTAAACTTTCAGGTAAAAGCAATAATGCCCTGCACACTTCCATGCCTTAATGGGACCATGTTGTTCCAGAACTATTATTCATCCTAGATACCCTGATAACTGCGTAAGTTTCTTTTCCCCTTATTTCTCTAGGGTTACTATGTCCATATCAATCTAAGCATCCTAGATGATATTTGTTCAAAAACTTCTTAAATTATATTTTTCTGTGATTTTAGTTTTGTCATATTTTAACAAGATCTCATTTCCTCACTTTCTACACTCTTAAGGTGTTTAAACTTTCTCAAATTTATAGTTATGTCAGAAAAGCAAAACCTAATTTATACAGGGAAAGACCGCATAGAAAAATCTAGAACGTTTTGGAAAGTACTCATAGTTTTCAAGGCCATTTGATTTTCTCGTCTTTTCTTTGGGTTCGCATCCTTATGTGTGAGAGTTTTATTATTTTTATTTTATTTTTTTATTTATTTTATATTTTTTAAATGTACTCTCTTTTCTGTTCAGAAAGAATTGTTATTAATCAACTTTTGTTGTTAAAATTCGTCTTCGCTGTGTTGAATTGAAGTTTTTTGCAACCGAAGGGCTGATATTATCTTACTTCAAGTGCATAATGTTGGTCCACGTTTAGGTAGTTGTGAAAAAGTCGCGGGCACGGTTCAAAGGAAGCCTGGTCGTGGAGATACAACTTTGTCAGTAAGCTGCTCCGACAAGATTGCTCGTTGGAATGTATTAGGAGTTCAAGGTTTGTTGGTTAGTTTAGTCTTTACTTAGTGAACGATGCTTTGTTACTTACACCACCTACACTAATGAACAAAGTTTTTTTTTTTTTCTTTTGGTCTTTTGTCTTGATTTTCCTTTTGAATTCATAAGGCCAACTTACTGAAAAAAGAAAAAGAGAAGTAAAAGCTTTAGAGAGATGGTATAACAGATATGTAATTGCAATGACTGGCTTTTCTTTCATGCAATTTAGATGGCATTACTGTTATTGTATAAATTGTCAATTGGCATGTCTTCTTGAGAGCTGGCATGAGTGTACAAGACTAACTTTATATACTTTAAATTCGACTCGTTATTCAACTTCTACTAACATGCAAAGCAACTCTCACTGTTTTTACACAACTTGAATAACGAACCTTTTTCTAACTTATTGCAGGAGCTTTGCTTTCTTACTTACTTCAACCAGTTTACCTTTCTTCCATAACTGTCGGAAGATCCTGCACTAGATCTGAAAGTTTTCCTGCAGAGGAACAGCTGAGACGAGCTTTATACGACCGGATTATACCATTGTCAAACAAGCTAATGACTCCTTTCCAAGTGAACAAGGTTGTAATGTTTAAAATATGTTACTGATGTGGGATATGATTAGGATATTATGCTGAATTTGCTGATCTCAATTGGCAGCCACTATTTTTGGAGGCTCCTGTACCACCAAAGGAGTTTCAGCACTCTGAGAGCACTCTGACCACTATAACATGCGGGTAGCTTAATTAATTTGGCCAGTGTAGGTGTATATATATGTTTTAATAATTTTACGTTGTTGGCATAGTGTTTTATGCTGTCATCTGCAGGTATTCAATATGTTGGAATAAATCTGGCTTGCATGAGGTCATCCTTGGAACGACTGGCAGAAAGCAGGGAACCTCTGCAAAAGGGGCAATGTTCCGTTCTACTGAATCATCTTTATGCAAGTAAGCCAACAAGTATGCTCCTAAGAATTCAGATGCCAAAAGGCATACGAATTTCTATCACCATCATCAGTATTATTACCTCTTCTTTTGGACATCATTCATCAAAAATACATCTCAGGAGGCGATTGTTGGAGTTGTTCTTGACACTATGGCATGAATGTGCTGTCGGATGCCCAACCAATAAGATCTCTTATCGAGAACTTAAGGTATTATTTGTTACCCTAGATTCTGCTGTGCGGATTGCTTTTCATATAAACTTTTATATTATTGTGTATACCAATGTTTGTAGAAGCTGCATGATGTGATGATACTATATAAAAAAATCTTGTTATTTTGTTAGTCATTTAAAAGGCGAATCTACATAAGTGAATTAACTTATGCTTTCTATATTATAGAGGAAGGAAAGATGATTCTCAACTTGACAAAGTCTTTTCCCAACTGATTGTTGTGGCTGAATGAACATCCTTCCTTAATCCTTACTAACTATACCCATGTTTACTTTGTCTTTCATCCCCGTAGCATAAACCTTAATGTGGACCACTTTGGTCTTCCTAACTATCACATTAAATGGTCTTCTTTGTGTATGTCCAAAACAATTTATAAGCTACCTAGGTCAAAAATGACACTACGACTGAGAATTTGGTGAAAACCAACTTATGTTTACGTTTAACTACGTACAAACGCTAGTTCCTGCTGGGAGGGGGGGTCTTTAAATGGGCACTATTCTTTCCTGGGATCATCTCTTTGGAGTAGATTGTCAAATAAGTCCTTGCATATATTCCTAAAATTCTTTTCCGTGAGAGTTCCTTTTGTATCCTATAATGATTATATGCTGTTCCTGCCAGGTAACAGATGCCTTGTTTTCTTTGATGTAAAATTTTAGTAAATCAGGATGTCATTGTGGAACATGATAATGATCTTGTGTTAGAAAGGGTCTTGTAAACACGGTTCAGTCCATGATGCTGGTGGTGCATTGGTAGATCCAAAACGTCGTTGCCATCCTTCCTGCATAACCAATGACATCATGCAATTTTATTTTTCCTCTAGTAGGGTTTATATTGACTCGGAAAAAAGTACTTAATCTTTCCCATTTCCTTTTAATCATTCATAACCAATACAGAGCTGCAAGGTCCTTGCTGAAGTTAGAGTAGGTGACTTAAGCGATTGTGTTGATTAATCGTATTCTGAATCTGATAAAAATGATTGTAAATTGATTGGTAACAAGTCGTGTTTCAATTATGATGATTTTCTTGATGTGGTTTGCAGGAAATGGCTCATGAATACAGCACAACTTTGAAGATCTTTAAAGGAAGCATGCATTTCAGCAATTGGTTCCTAAAACCTGTACTCTTTGAGGCCTTCTTCGTATGAGACGAGGTGAGTTATGGGTTGTCTTTATGATACCTTGCCCTCCCCTGCCTCCTCTGGAACACTGATATTTGCACCAAACTAGAAACAACACATAGTATCTAGAATCAAACTACTGACAAACAGTGTAAAAAAATAAATACCGTTATTGAACTATTATTTTTATTCGGAACATAAAATCTAGTATTATTATGATGGTGATGGTGTGAAGCTCTCAGCTAATGCTCAAGCCATCCATTGCAGTGTCGATGTCATTAGTGACCATAGCTGGGGATGCCGTGAACTCGGTCTTTGTGGTTTTCTGCTCACGTAAGCATGGGGTCAAATTTCGTTCCCCAAGATGAAACGACCCATGGTTTCTCCCATTATGCATATTATCCAAAGTCCGTATATTTTATGTATTGTTGTGAGCAAATAAGCGATGACCAACCAAATTAAAACGCTCACAACAATCTAATAATTGACAGATTGTCCCTTAACAGGCCTCGGTGCGCAAGAAAGATACACAACACTGCCTCAATATAGCTTCTAAGTGCATTTTATTTTTCAGATCAAATATAGCTATGAATATATGTATACCGTCTGACTAATTGCAAGATTGATGTTCCACTGAAACGAATATGCCAATGTATGATGTAAAATTCAGCAATTTTGGATGGGGGTCAAACAAGGTGGTGAAACAAAGACCCGTGCTAAGAGAACTTTGGTCACAATATACACCATTTGTTGCTACGATTGTGCAATGCATGTTTAGTGTAGTGAATTGTAATATTTGTGACTTAAATATGCTCACTTTCAATTTTCTTATACCTAATCTGAATTTCATTGTCTGGCGCGAGAGATTGAAAAAGCCAAAAGCAAATTCATCCAAACGGAGCTCAAGATGAAGCATGCGTATGACTACATGTTTCATCTGTTATACAGTTAGACAACCTCGTGAGATGTCAACCAGCACTACCTTTGAGGAACCGTCTGCATTTGCTCGGAAACAATGCTGTCTCTGGGAAGGCATTGTAGAAGAAGAGTAGGGCAAATGCCATGGTAAAAGCTCCGGCAGATACAAGCCCTCACGCACGATACACCATGCACCTTACTATGCAATAAGACTCCTCAAGCTTTCTTTTTTGTTCACATTTTCCGAAACAATTTCAGCATAAATCAGAACCTCGTAGTTATAGGTTATAATTCTTATACATGTACTCTCTCATTTTGTTCTTCAGTACCTGCGAGTAGAGCTGACAATTTCTGAAACGAAATGATACATTTGACACGATTATATTTATTGTTATATTTATTTGTAGATTTTTTCTGTAATCTAATTGGTCATGGATTGAAATATATTAATAAACTATTACTGAATGGTGTCAAATTCAAATTTATTTTTATTTTTTGTGTTGGATTGTGTCAAATTTAAAATATTTGATTTTTGTGTCGACTAATGTCAAATTATATGGTCGACCCGTGGGTCGACACGCTGACACGAATTGTTAGTTCTACCTGTGAGGCATCTAGTTTGGGAACCTTGTACCTCTTCTAAGTCAGCTAGATTCATAGTTATTAAAGGCGCAAAGCACACTAAGTCGCTAAAGGCCTTTTGGAGCATGGGCGGAGGTGCGGGCCTGAGTAAAGTGAGGCGCATAATGAAAAATACAATAAAAAATAAAATTATTACTAAAATATTTATACTCTATAAATAAGCGTAAATGTTGTCAAAGACGCTCTTGTCCGCACTTGAGGCGCAAATCTTGTGCCTCAAGGAGGCTGGAGCGTAGGCGCGCCTTTAACAACCCTGGCTAGATTGTTAAGTTGTTTTTTAATTTATTATCAATATTATTATTGTTATCTGGTAGTAATTAATGAACTTCTGTGTAGCCTTGATGCAGATGCAGATGCAGTAATTAATGATATAGTACTTGTTTGCAAAGGTGACGAAGATGTTTGAATATAGACCACACCAAATACACTTTTTCACAAATTAACTTTTTAATTATCCATTTTTTTTTTTATTTTTACACATTTTCACAAATAGAGCTACGTGACACTGTTAAAGACTGTTGAAGTCAGGTGACTGAATCATTTTCAATGGTTTAAAGTCACAAACTTTTTTTTGCTCCTTCGGCTTGAACCACTCACTAATGAGAATTAACAAAAATAAGTTTCTTGAACATGATCTTATAAACGGAATTTATTGAAAGAAAAAATAAATTTTAGAGGCATTAAGAAAGAAGTTTCTACAACATAATCTTATAAACGGAAATTATTAAAATAAAAGCGAAAATGGAAAATAACTTAACTTGGATCAGTATAAAAAAAATGAAGATATAAAAAGACATCTTTGGGGAGAAATTATTTCTTCCTTGCAGAAAATTTATGGGATGCTAAAAACCTACCTTCTATACTCTTAACCAAAACAACATATTCCAAATACGTCATGAAATTACTTTCAACATTATATCATAAATCAAGAAATGGTAAGGTTGTGTTAATATATTTTAATGTTACTTACCAAGAACACATCATACTTTTTTTATGAAATTAATTTCAAGATTATATAATGAATAAAAATGACAAGGTTGTGAGATTAATTAGTTTCCATTCTAATCTTTTATTAATTGAAGGGTAAAGTGCAAAAACCCCTCCTCAACTATTGCCCAATGAGCAAGAAACCCCCCTCAACTATAAAAGGAGCAAAAAGCCCCACAACTATGAATATATGTATAGAATTATAGGATTAAATTGATTTAAGGGGAATTTGGTTTAATGGTTTAGGTATAATTAGTGATTTTTTAATTTAATTTAGGGGTAAATGTGTCTTTTATGAATTATTGTCCTTAATTGCATCAAATTGATAGATGAGGGGGGTTGATTGTACCAAATTGATAGATGAGGGGGTTTTTATTAGTTGAGGGGGATTTTTTGCTCATAGGCAATAGTTGAGGTTTTTTTTTGCACTTTACCCTTAATTGAATTCTAATTTTGACTATAATTCAAATTATGTGATAAAAACAACATAATTTTTCCTTTAAAATTATTCCAAATAAGTCAATTTATGTGATCCCTATATATATTCATTCACATATTTCATGAATCATGACTATATCATAAAACTAGTTCTATCATATTTAACATTTCCCCTTTTTTATTATTACTATTTTAGATATCATCCGCGTCATTTTTTTTTTCCGGTAATTTTAGTAGACATTTATTTGTGTCATTTGTTATTAACTTATTATATAATGAAGTTAGTTTCATAATGTTGAATATTTCTATACTTAAAACTATCATATTTTCGAATCAGAAGATTGTATTATCCTATATTTTCTTGTGAAAAATTTCATCCTAGCCATATTCATGCTAAAGCTAATCCGAACAGGGTCATAGTTAAAACTAGACACTGAAAGGGAATTGAATAAGTGAAACCTAATGAAAGAAATTAAGCTTCAAACTTATTCTATTTAGTACATTTTTATATACATTCTATCAATTAAACTAAAGCAATGGTGTTTCAAGGAAATTATTTTGGTGAACTTCATTTTCTTCATCAATTTGCATAATTCGGTATGGATTGTTGATGGCGGTGCAGATGATGTATGAGTATTTAAGTAAACGCAAATTCAAAATTGAATCTACTTTCTTTATTCCCTTCTACTATGGTAATAATTATATATATATATATATATATATTTTTTTGATAACCGTGATGTCCGGGCCAGCTTACGCGCACATCGACTAATTCACGGAACTCGTGCAAGGCGACCCCCCACACAAATCGGGTAAGGCTCGGAATATGTCAGCGGTCGTGGTCCTAGCGAATTGTTTACACCTAGTAGGAATCAAGCATGAGACCTCATGTTTCTTGAGGCACCAAGTCCCAAGTCTTTTCTAACCAAGTCTCAAGCCCTAGCATTAACATATATATTTTTGTCTAAGTTCTAGAGATATCGTTTTGGGAGTTAGACCTTTTTATATTTGTATTTTCAAATCCGGAAGTCAAAAAAAATTATATTGTTTTTTATATATCCTATGTATAAAAGTCTTGAAAATTTTGAATATTTTCTTATATTATCACTATAATTTTTTTTTATTAACTGATATTTAGATTATTTTTATACCTTTATGATTACTTTATTATTTAAAAATACAATTAAAGCTATTAATTATTTTTGAATAAAATCAATCAATATTTAAATATGTCTAATAGTTTTCAGTTTTATTAATTATAGTAGTTATTGTTAAATTCCACTAAAATGTGTTGGATATTACCAATAAAATATATCAGGGGATAAACAAGATTGGTGTTTGTTGTTAAAACAATCTCTCTTAGCCATAGGGCTTTTTTTTTTTTTTTTTTTTTTTTTTTTTCACAACAAAAACATGTTTGACATTCAATGTTTTGTTCTTTACAGTAAAAAAATATAAAACAAATAGTTTCATTTTTAGGAAGTACCAAAACGATATTATTATTTTTTTTATATTTTTTGTATTGTTCAAAAACATACTACTGCAAAGGAGAAAATAAGTGACTTAAACAAAATACAAAAGCATCCATACCAGACCTACTTCTAGTTTTGACTTACAACACTCCATAACAAAAATATATACTTCTGCTTTGGTAAATTCTACAACACGAAAGCAAAAACACGAACCAAACGGACCCTATATTAATTCATGTATTTGTTTTTTTTTTCTTTTTTTAACAACCTAGATTTTTAATCATGTGCATGTGCATTTTCCTAATATATATCTCTTTTAATTCCTTTTATAACCCAGAATATCACGTGTTTCCCTAGCACTTGGAGGAACTGCACAGGTGCGACCTAGTACATGCAAAAATGAAGAGAGCAATCTACGAGTGCATAACAAAGCCTGTGTGTGTGTTTGTGAGAGGGGTTGAGGTTTTATTGAAGAGAGCAATTTTTGTTGTGCCAGGTATATATATTTATCAGATGCATATATATGTTATATTCATAACACCGTATTGCTTCTCGGATTTGATGGTGATTTTGTAACAATTTTGATGTGTCAAGTATATTTATATTAAATGCATATGTAATATACATAACCCATTATTGCTTCTCTGATTTGATGGTGATTTTGTAACAGTTATTATTATTATTACATGTCAATACAATTATTATTATTATTATTACATGTCAATACAAGCTTTGCTTGTAATTATTTATTTTTCAACATATTCAACTTATAATTATCTAATATTGATGTACATCTAAATCAACCGAAAACTACGTAGTGGGAAGCCAAGCCAAGTAAGACTCTCTCTCCATCTCAATCTGTGTGTGTTTTTGTGTGTGAGTGTGTGTGCATGTCCAAAGGGGACCTTCTTGCTTTCTCTGTGGCTGATGTGATCAATATACAATTATAATCTCAACCCTAAATTGAATTTTTTTTTTTTTTTTTTTTTTTTTTTTTTTTTTTGGATGACAAAGCGATCAATAGAAATATTGGGTAGGATTGGTCACTTGTACAAGTTTTGTTTTTTCATTTTTTAATTTTCGGAGAATGTCAGAGATATTGTTTAAGATTTAGTTTCCATGTTTGCAGGGCTGGTCAATGAAAAAGAGGCATGAAGGTAATCACTCTTAATCAGTCTGCATCATGAGTAATTGAAATATAATATATATATATATATATATATATGCAAATATAAGCATTTGAGAAATTTTATGATTTTATTTTTTGTGTGATTACATCAATTTGTTTAGAACACTTCATTATATATATTGTCAGTTTTATGTTGTTCTACACAATTAAATTACAGTGCTTGACTATTATTTTAATTCAGAAGTTGAAATCTGAGGAATTGTTAATTAAAATAATTAACTCAAATCTATAAACATATGATTAATTTTTAATTTTCATTTTTAAAACAAGAATAGATGCAAATATAATACTACAAAGAGTTTTTTTTTTCCTGGTTGACCTAATAATAGGTTAGTTTTGAGTTTGGAATGATATATATGAAGGTCAATGAAGCAAAAAAAGACTAATTCCACCAAATATTATAATAATCAGTGGGTACTTTGAAATTCTGTGGAATTGATTAATTAGTTTTGATTATTCCAGTGTACATTGGAGGTGACTATTTCATTCGAAGTCGGCCCATAGGTGTGACTGAGGTGGTTCTGAAAGATAGAGAGCATCAGAACATGACAGCAAATGCTCATATGTTTCAAGTATGTCCAAGAACTATCACCCAGGCTCTCAAGAAAGGGATTATAACAACTGCTTCGCTGGTTCTTATTATCTTGTTTGTTGGCGCCATTATTGCCACCAGTTGGATTCGTGTTGTAAGTTGTTGCTCAAACTCTTTTCGTTTGTGCTTCTTTCTTAATTTTCTCATACCGTTTTGTTTTCACTTTCGATTTTTGAGATCAAAATTAGTGACATTTCAAGTTACATGTTTAGTAGAAAGACTGGTTATTCCTTGCTCATCATTAGACAATCACTTATTCTCAATCCTCGTGTGGGGCTAATAGTTTTCATTTACCATCTCATGGAAAACCCTTTTCGCACCGTTTAGCCTTATCCGCCTCTAGGGGTATTTTAGTAATAGGTTCTATAGGAACTCGTCGATCCTATTTGGTCAAATACCTAGCGACAAACTCCTATGTTCCTTTCATTGCTGTATTTCTGAAAATGTTGTAAGTTTACTCGAATTGTCTTATCATGCAAAAAACCTTAGTGGTGTAAGCTTATTCTTCATCTTTGTTCATATGGTAGTGTTTTCACTTTTGATTAAATTGCTGTAAGATATAATTTAGTGACATATTAAGTTGCATCATGCCTTGATATAAAAATATTGCAGTGTACAAAATATTCTTACATATAAACCACAAGGGGTCTGTAAAAAAACCTTAACAGTCCTCTTTACGCCTTCTTCTTCCTAGTGATGCGCTTGCTGTCAATCTAGGTCAGCTAGTTCCCGTAGTTTTTTTATTCATTTATTGTTTTTGATGACCTGTTATTCGGGAGTTTGCCCCAACTAATTTACGGGATCTATATAAAGTGACCTCCCACACGGATCGGGTAAAAGTTTAGATTATGTTTATGGCTGTGTTCACAACGAATTATCTATAACTAATGAAAATCGAACTTGAGACTTAATGTTGAAATATAAACTTGATACAAATCTAGAAGCACCCCTTTGAAGACTTTCTAAAAGCTTTACAAATAAATCAACAATGGTAGGTTGCCTAACTTTGATTTTACCTACCCTTGTGTAACATGTGTAAGTTGAATTCAAAGCTCTACATAGCTATAAATAGATGTGTGTGTGTAGTGTTGAAATATAGAAGCAAGAGAGTGAGAATAGAGAAGAAAAGAATAACTCTTTTGTGAGTTTGTATTTGAATTTTTTCAATATAAATAGAGTGTGTTTTTTCTCTCAATCAACACCATAAGTGTTGTATACTTCTACTCTACCATCATCAGTGGTATCAGAGCCAAATTCGTGAAGTTTGAAAAAAAACCAGAAAAGTTTTTTCAAAAACAGAGTCGAAGTTTCAAAGCTCTATTCGTGACACACTAGTGCTCAAACCAACAGTTTGAACACATATCCAGAATCAACATTTGCCCAGAAATTTTTTCCCGAAGAGAACGCGTCCATACCATCCTCCACGCGCCTGCACGCGCCGCCAGAAGGGAGGTGAGTGAAGACCACGCGCAGTCACGCGCCTGGTCATCTTCAACCTCCAGCCGCGCGTGACGACCACGAGCCCCACGCGCCGGACACGTCAGCAGTGACGTCATTTGCCACGTCATCTCCGCCCAGTCACCTGCCACGTCAGCAGTGCCCAGTCACCTACCGCGTCAGTAGTGCCACGTCATCAATTTTTCCTGAAATTACCAAATTGCCCCTTATTGGTATTTTTTTCATTTCGGACTCATTTCAACTCCGATTTGAGCAAACGAAGAGTCGTTTTTGACTAAAAGGAACGCTCCGGACGCAACCGTGTAGTCGGTTTGTCCAAATTCAACGCCAATTTTTTGAACTAAGCATCTCAAGTGCTTAAGTTTGTCAAATGGCATCCTCCGGAAATTTTTTCCAGCCCCAGCTTCCGCGCTTGGATAAAACCAATTATGAGAATTGGTCTATCCAAATGAAAGTCCTTCTTGCATCACAAGATTTGTGGGACTTTATCGAGACTGGATATGACGAGCCAGTTTCAAAAGAAATTGAAGATCGATTGAGCGAGATCCATAAGGCCACGCTCAAAGAAGCCAGAAAGAAGGACAAGAAGGCGTTGTACCTGCTTTATCAAAGTGTCGATGAAACAAGTTTTGAAAAGATTTCAACCGTCAACACCGCCAAGCAAGCATGGGAAATTCTTCGAAAAACACATCGAGGAATTGAAAAAACAGTTAAAATTCGACTCCAAGTTCTAAGGGGTGAATTTGAACTGTTACAAATGAAAGACACAGAGTCAGTTTCTGAGTACTTTACCAGAACATTGACTATTGTGAATCAAATCAGAAGATACGGCGACAAGATTGAAGATGTTCGTGTGCTTGAAAAGATTATGCGCTCCCTCAACTCAAAGTTCGAGAATGTAGTGGTTGCTATTGAAGAATCAAAGGACCTCGATGCAATGACAGTAGATGAGCTGTTGGCCACGATAGAGATTCACGAACAAAGAATCAACAAGAAGAACACCTCAGGTACTCTAGAACAAGCTCTTCAATCAAATCTAACATTTAAAGAAAATAAAGAAGAGCGATGGGGAAGTTCGCAAAGAGGCCGAGGTAGAGGTCGTGGCAATCGAGGACGAGGTGCTGGATTTAGAGGCGGTGGTGGAAGAACCAATTCCAATACCGAAAGAAATAATCAAGGCGGGAGAAATCAATCTTCCAGAGGACGAGGACGAGGCCGTGGAAACAACTTCAACAATCGTCAAAATTATGACAAAAACAATGTGCAGTGCTATAACTGTAACAAGTATGGACACTACAGCAACGAATGCAAAGGAAAGGCAGTTGCTGACGGAGGCGAACAAGTAAATTTTGCCGAGAAAGAAGAAAATGAGCCAAGATCGATGCTGTTGATGGCTCAAAATGAAAATACCTATGACGAAGGTATATGGTATCTAGATTCAGGAGCCAGCAATCACATGTGTGGAAACAAACACATGTTTGTCGAGCTTTATGAGACTAGGCAAGGGCAAGTCTCATTTGGTGACTCCACGAAAATCCCAGTAAAAGGAAAGGGCAAGATTCTGATCAAGCTCAAGAATGGAGATCATGACTTCATATCAAATGTTTCCTATGTTCCAGATATGAAGAACAATATTTTGAGTCTCGGACAACTCCTGGAGAAAGGCTACGACATCAGCATGAAGGATTTGTGTCTAACAATTAAAGATACAAATGAAAATCTCATTGCCCGGATAAAGATGTCAAAGAATAGAATGTTTCCTATTCACATTCAGCATGATACAGCGAAATGTTTGAATGCAGTTGTTGAAGACAAGGACTGGCTATGGCATTTTAGATACGGACATCTCAACTTTGAGGGCCTGAAGTTGCTAGCAAGCAAGCAGATGGTGAAGGGACTACCCTACATCAACCGTCCTAATGAAGTCTGTGAATGTTGTGTACTTGGGAAACATCACAGACTAAGCTTTGCTGAAGAAGTCAAATGGCGATCAATAAAGCTGCTGGAACTCATTCACACAGATGTGTGTGGTCCATTGAAGCCAATGTCATACGGACAAAGCAGGTATTTTCTTACTTTCACTGATGATTATAGCAGAAAGACATGGGTGTACTTCTTGCAGAAGAAATCAGAAGTATTTGACAAGTTCAAAGAGTTTAAAGCTCTTGTTGAGAAGCAGAGTGGCCACAATATCAAAACGTTGCGGTCAGACCAAGGAGGAGAATATATGTCAAATACATTCCAAAATTATTGCAAAGAGCACGGCATCCGACAACAAACAACACCAGCCTATACACCTCAGCTAAATGGTGTTTCTGAAAGGAAGAATCGCACGATCTTGGACATGGTCAGAAGTATGCTGAAAGGAAAGTCAATGGCCAAAGAATTTTGGGCTGAAGCGGTATCTTGTGCTGTCTATCTGCTGAATAGGTGTCCAACCAGAAGACTCCAGTTCAAGACACATGAAGAAACTTGGAGCTCATATAAGCCAAGTGTCAATCATCTCAGAAATTTTGGGTGTAATGCTTACACCAAGATTCCAGAAGCCAGAAGAACCAAGCTCGACGACAAAGGACAGAAATGTATCTTTATCGGCTATGGCGACAGAAAAATGGGATATAAGTTGTTTAATCCCATCACAAAGGAAGTAATTATGAGCAGAGATGTGATCTTTGAAGAAAATGAAGCTTGGAGCTGGGATCAGAATGAAGATGGAAAAACCAAGGAGCTTGTACTTGAAGAAGATGAAGAAGTAGAAAAAGAAGCTGCAGTGGAGCCGCAAATTCTACCACATCAATCTCCTGTACCTGCAATAAATGATCCTTCATCGTCACCAGATGAAAGATCAAGTGAAAGACCCAGAAAAGTGAGAAGTCTAAGGGAACTATATGAAGCCACTGAAGAAGATCAAGACCAGAATTTACTATGCCTATTTCTGGATAGTGATCCTGTCAACTTCACAGAAGCCATCCAAGAGAAGAAGTGGAAGTCAGCAATGGATGAAGAAATCAGGGCCATAGAGAAAAATGATACATGGGAGCTGTGTAGTCTACCAAAAGGTCAAAAACCTATTGGAGTCAAATGGGTCTACAAGACAAAGAAGAATGAAAAGGGCGAAGTTCAGAGATACAAAGCTCGCCTGGTTGCAAAAGGCTACAAACAGAGACAGGGACTAGACTATGGTGAAGTATTTGCTCCTGTTGCCCGATTAGAGACAATCAGGCTGATGATATCTATTGCTGCTCAGAATAGATGGAAGTTGTACCAACTTGATGTGAAGTCAGCATTTCTGAACGGATTTCTAGAAGAAGAAAGCTATGTCGAACAACCACTGGGATATGCAAATGACGGACATGAAGACAAGGTGTACAGGTTGAAGAAAGCTCTTTATGGACTGAAGCAAGCTCCACGTGCATGGAATACCAGAATTGACAAGTATTTCCATGATAATGGCTTCGAGAAATGTCCATATGAGCATGCATTATACCTGAAGAAAGGTCCAGAAGGAAGCATACTATTTGCAGGTCTGTATGTTGATGATCTGATCTTCACAGGAAACAACCAAGCCATGTTTGAAGAGTTCAAGAAAACCATGATTCAAGAATTTGATATGACAGACATAGGTCTGATGTCACACTTCCTTGGAATTGAAGTGAAGCAGAATGCTGAAGGAATCTCGATCTGCCAAAGGAGATATGCAAAGGAGATTCTCAAAAAGTTCAGAATGGAATCAAGTAATCCAGTATCAACTCCAGTGGAAAGCAGTGTGGAACTCAGAAAAAATGAAGGCGGAGGAAATGTTGATCCAACATACTTCAAAAGTTTAGTTGGAAGTCTTCGGTACCTGACTTGCACCAGACCAGATATACTCTACGGAGTTGGATTGATCAGCAGATACATGGAGGAACCAGATCAATCACACCTGAATGCTGCAAAGAGAATACTCCGCTACATCAAAGGTACGATCAATGATGGTTTGCTATATACCTCAACTGATGAATTAAAATTCACTGGCTATTCAGATAGCGACTGGGGTAGAGATTTAGATGAAAGAAAAAGCACAACTGGATTTGTGTTTTTCATTGGAGATACAACATTCACATGGTCATCCAAGAAACAACCGATAGTGACTTTATCATCATGCGAAGCTGAATATGTAGCAGCAAACGCAACTGTGTGTCATGCTATTTGGTTGAGAAATGTGTTAAAGCATATGGGATTTCCACAAGAAAGACCTACAGAGATATTCATTGATAATCGTTCAACAATTGCACTTGCAAAGAATCCAGTCTTTCATGAACGAAGCAAGCATATTGATACTCGGTATCATTCCATCAGAGAGCATGTGCAGAACAAAGAAGTGGAATTAATATCTTGCAAGACGAATGATCAAATTGCAGATATTTTTACCAAGCCATTGAAGCAAGACATCTTCAACAAATTGAAGTTTATGTTGGGAATGCAGAGTATCAAGTTTAAAGGGGAATGTTGAAATATAAACTTGATACAAATCTAGAAGCACCCCTTTGAAGACTTTCTAAAAGCTTTACAAATAAATCAACAATGGTAGGTTGCCTAACTTTGATTTTACCTACCCTTGTGTAACATGTGTAAGTTGAATTCAAAGCTCTACATAGCTATAAATAGATGTGTGTGTGTAGTGTTGAAATATAGAAGCAAGAGAGTGAGAATAGAGAAGAAAAGAATAACTCCTTTGTGAGTTTGTATTTGAATTTTTACAATATAAATAGAGTGTGTTTTTTCTCTCAATCAACACCATAAGTGTTGTATACTTCTACTCTACCATCATCACTTAATACTTAGGTAGTTCAGTGTCACGTTTAACAAAATCTCCCAACTTTGTTTTGGGAATAAATTGTCCAACTTTTCATGAATTAGAAGCATTAGGTATAAACTATGTATCTTGCTTATGAGATGCTTAACAATTAAAATTTCAAAATTACACATCCAATTTCAACATCTATAATTCCCCCAGCATTGTATATTTTGATTTTAATATATATGTTTTCCTTATTGTTAATTGCCTCTGCATATTGCATAATGCATACACTGAGAAATTATACTTGTAAAAGGGAAGAAAAATGTTATTAGATAATTCATAGACCTTACATATTAGAATCGTATATCATTGATATTCGTTTTCTCTCTTTCTCTCAGTAGCGGAAAAAGGGTTTTTCTGATGATTGTAGGAATGTTTTTTGTTTCAATTCTGAACCAATTCCAATCATATACGGAAATTTTCTTCTAATTATTGTTCTATGTTCCAGTCTATTTTTAGAGGCGGTTCATTTGGGAAGGACTTTTTCACATTCAGAAGCAGTACAAAGAGAGCGGAGTACCCTATTATATGTACTACACCAAACACGTCACAAATGTGCCCATCACATTATCCAACAACGTACGAGGTAGAAGATTCATCAACTGAGACGTGTCCTGAATACTTCCAATGGATCCACGAAGATCTAAAGCCATGGAAGAATACAGGAATTACCAGAAAAATGCTTGACGAAGCCAAAACTATTGCAGATATTAGAATAGTGATAGTAAATGGAACAGTTTACATTGAAAAGTATCGCGACGTTTATGAAACAAGAGATGTGTTTACAGTATGGGGGTTGTTGCAGCTTCTTAGGTTGTACCCTGGAAAGTTACCGGACATGGATTTTTTTTTCCAGTGCAATGACAGGCCTAATATCAAAATAAGTCACTATACGGGAGTGAATACAACTTTGACACCTCCAGTCTTCCATTACTGCGGAGATGATTCTACGTTGGATATCGTTTTCCCTGATTGGTCCTTCTGGGGTTGGTAAGTCCTCAATTTACCTCAATTGAATTACACTGATGATTTATAAGCAATGCTCTAATTATCATGACACATGATAAAAGGCTTAAGCTAGTGTTCTAACTTGATACCTCTTTTTTTTTTTTTTTTCCTCTTTTTATTTATTTTTATTCTTCTTTAGTAATTTTTTTATGCATACAGAATGAACAATTTTATGATTTTTGAAGAAAAAAATGAAGTGTATGCATTGCTAGAATGCGTTCTCTTAGGCGCGTGTTCTGTGTCTAATCCATATTTGGGCGACTAAACAGTTAAAATTAACGGAATTTTGAGACTGACATATACTCACTGTTAGAAGTCCAAAAAATTGAAGTAGTTAACAAACTTCTGATTTGTCTTGCAGGCCTGAGATCAACATAAAGCCATGGACGACGTTGAAAAGCGATCTGGAAGAAGGAAAAAGAAGAACGAAATGGGAGGAGAGGGAACCATATGCTTACTGGAAAGGTGCCGAAGTAAGTAAAGTTAGAGGTAATCTCCTCAAGTGCAATGCCACAAAGAAACAGAATTGGAATGCTCAAATATATACCGTGGTAAGGAATTTTTCTTTGACATTAATTTTTTTTCGAGCGGTTTGCACATTGATTATCAGCACAACGTTTGTGCAAAAATTAGTATGAACAAGAAGAATATATGTAAATAACACAAATGTTTTATTTTTAATCCATTCGGAAATAGAGTGAGTTGTCTGTTGAGAATCAAACATTAGAATTCTGATGTTCTTTTGACTTTGAAATTTATTTCTCTTATTTGTTAACTGTTACCAAAAAGGATGTTGATAACTCACAATATTGTAGGCATGGAAAAAAGAAATTCGGAAAGGATTCAATAATACAAAGTTGGAAGATCAATGCACTCATAGGTAGGTAATTAAATTTCTGACTGCATTATCAACTTTATTTCTGAGTCCAATAAATTTCATAATTTTTTTTTTCTTTGGCTCGATCCATGTAGATACAAGATCTATGTTGAAGGAGTTGCATGGTCTGTCAGTGAAAAATACATTCTTGCCTGCGATTCTATGAGCCTGCTTGTAACGCTCCACTACTATGATTTCTATACAAGAGGTTTACTGCCATTGATTCATTACTGGCCGATAAAGGAGGAGCACATGTGTAAGTCCATCAAATATGCGGTGGACTGGGGAAACACGCATATGCAAGAGGTAACGTCGTCTCTCTCTATCGTTTACCTGACTCATATATATATGCGCGTGAAAGTATAAAAAACTTAGGGCTTACTTGGTTTGTGATTCTATAAACAGTTCAAAAATTTTAAAAACAGAAAATTATTTTTAGAGAACTATATATGAAAGATAGTTATCTGGAAACAAACATTTTTTTATCATTGAACTTCCGAAAAGCCTAAACCACACAAACTTTTTTTTTTACATTTTTCTGATTTTCAGTTTAATAGAGAAGTGTTGAGAGAGTTACAAATCAAGTGAACCATTAGATTTAAGTGTTTCCATTTCAATTTAGCAATCATGTCAATGACACTATATTAAACTAGAGTTTTCATGTCAATGCCACTATATTAAACTTGAAAAGTTTGTAATAGAAACTGAGATGGAGAAGTGAAATTGTATTTTGTGAGGTTACTTTTAATCTTATAGTATGGATATGTAAATAGATTGAGGATCATTGCTTAGTCAGAAAAGATTGAGCTCACTAATACGATATCCATATCTTAGATTAAGATCATCAGACCGGTATTTATACATGTATGAATTCGTATAAAAATATTGTTGCACAAACTAGTCTAGGTACTTCTCTTAATTAACTACTTCATTGCATGTGTCTTAACAGGCACAAGAGATTGGAAAGGCAGGGAGCAAATATATTTATGATAATCTAAGGATGAAGTATGTGTATGACTACATGTTCCATTTGTTAAACGCATACGCGAAACTCCAGAAATATAACGTCACTGTACCTCCCGAGGCAAAGAAAATTTGCTCGGAGACGATGGTTTGTAAAGTGAGAGGGAGGGAGAGGAAGTTCAAGTTGGAGTCCTTGGTGATTTCTCCTGCAGATAGTAACCCTTGCACAATGCCTCCTCCCTTCGATCCGCCTGTCCTTCGATCTTTTTTCGAGAGAAAAGAAAATTTGACAAAAAAAGTTGAGATGTTGGAAGCAAGTGGGAAAATTTAACCAAGTGAAAGCCTATCAAATTAACAAGACAAATATTTTGATCTTAATTTTCTCAGTTCTTTTCTGATTATGATCCATAAAGTTCTTGAGAATGCGTGGGTTGAGAATTGCCAAGCCCTTGTTGAAAAAGTGTATCCAAGTGAAGCTTAATAGGGTTTGGTTTTTTGTTTATTTCTGGGCAATGGAGGTCAATATTGAGTCATATATGTATATCATTTTCAAAGTTTGGATATTGATTAGCTTTAGTCATGTATACCTTATTATTCATCAAGCTGCAAGTTTCAGTTTCTGAGAGTCATCTAAATTAAATTTATGTGATTCTTCTTCTTCTTCTTTTATTTCGTTCTTTTTTTCCATGTTCATTTGCTATAGATCTGCCTTTGTCCGCAAAGATCTTAAATCAGGAAATCACTATGAAACACACAAATAAGACACATACTAACCAGTAAATCACTTTACAGATCAATTTATTTATATTTATTTTGTGTTTTTATTTTTATTTTTTGTAATTCATGATACTCATATGCATAAAGATAACTAATATTTGAATATTCAAAGTTTTTTGCCAAGAAAAAGAGACTTGACGAGTTAGAAAATGTGACATGGTGGTAAAATTCAATTTGAAGAATAATTTTAAAAGCAAACATATATGTACCTTCTTCTTTTTTTTCCTCTTTCCTCCCAACATATAGAGAAATCCAGAATTAAAACAATTAATTTCTTTATTTTTCCCAACATAAATATTCCAACAATGCTTTTACCTATTTGTTACATCAGAATTATCAATCTAAATCATTTCTCACAAAATAAATAAATATAAAAAAGCTTTAATTAATTAGCTTACTCAACAACACCAATTAGTGTTGAAAAACCAATTAACTAGTTGCTATTAAATCAATCAATTAAGGATAAGTCCAATATATATACATATATCCCCAATTATCTTCTGGAACTCCCAAAGCCTTCCATAAAGCTTTAGAGCCATCAACAATGTTAGCTCCACAGGGAGGCTGATAATTATGTTCCGCGTCGCACCCTACCGTGGAATCACACTCGTCCACCACAACCGCGGGTACAATCTTCCCGTTACCTAATATGGTAATTTGGTTAAAACACCTCGCTTTATTGTTAAACCATCCGGTTGACAACGCCACTATCGGTGTGTCATCCGAATGGTACTTTCCGTCACATGCGGACGGTCCACCACCATCAGCACCACTCTCGAAGCTATTGAGTGTCAAAATTGCCGGTGTATAACCTATCAGAGCCGGTGAACACGTGTACGTGTCATAAACTTCGCCCTCCGTGCAACAATCGGAATCGTTATCCGTGTTGCATGCGTTTAGAGGTGGTTTTGTGCCTGTTATCGTGCCACTACGCATGCATTGTTGAGCTTCAATGTTCCAAAATAAGGTAAAAAGAAGAAACAAAATGAGAATGGGCAAACTTGGACAAGCTTGCTTCTTCATTTTCTTTTTACTCCTAACTCTTACTTCTGGTGGGAATGAAGTAGTTATGGGGTTGACCTATATATATAAATACATATAATCATGTAGCCGTCATTCACTGTGTAGTTACGGCAGTTTTGTACTCTTTATCTTGACTTCATCATTTAAATATTACATGTGAGGTTTAAAAATCACATGAATCAACAACATAGATACAGTAATATGCCATATAATAAGATAATAAAAAATTAAAGTCGGATGGACAAGGAAATGTTAATTATATTTACTATTTCTAGGCTAGGTTTTGTGGTGTTTGATTGGTTCTTTGTTGGAGATTCCAAAGAAAGAGTTTTGTCCCATCCAATCTACGGATGGATTTAAGTATCTGATTTGACGCTATTATATATGTCTCTAGCTTATGTAGTCTTTGTATTGAGTAATTATATAAGTTAGTTGTGAATATATATATATATATATATGTATATATTAGTTGTGGAAGCCATTTGTATTTGTTTGAAATTTAGATATAGGAAAGATATAGTTCCTCATTAGCCGGAAGCCTGCATTTGTGTATCATGAATTTGTTTAGTAGAATAAAATATAGTGGAATTTCAGAGAAGTCTTAACACTTTGACACTGGCACATCCATGACAAAAGTTTAATTTTGCAATATTTTCAACATAGTAGTTTCTTTTACAATTAATGGAAGTAACTTGGTTGGTAAACCGCTAAAAATATTTTTGTTATCACTTTTGAGGTCGATTTAATTTAATTTATCCGTTATAATATAGTACATGAAAAACTTGTGGCTTATGGGAATTGTTTTGGATCGAACTCTCTACTGTAACCATTTAGAGTTATCGAACTCTCTATTGTAACTATTTAGAGTTTATTATCTTGCTTAATTTTATATACATAGTTTTAAGGTAAAGCAAGAATATAAAAGCGATAAATATACATATACACATATTAGTCTATTTCTCTCATTCATTCCTGCACAGACAAGGACATAGAAATTTATTTCAGTGGGTCATATATGAAAATAAAAATTTATAATAAGATAAATAAATAATATATTAAATTTTAGTAGGGCCATAATCTTAAAAAAAAAATAAAAAAAAATTCAGTGGGGTCACTGCCCCACTCATCCCTCCATGCTTGTTACTACACAACTTTCTAGAACGCACTCAGAATTCTTTGTTAGAAGTAAATTTTTGATTTGGCAGGTCGAATGTGTGTTATATATGCAACATCCATTACTGGTTATATATGCAACATCCATGTGTATCTAGTTTGCATATATACATATAGAATCTTGATTATCTCACCTAACAATGTTAAACAATATGTAGTGGATTTTCTACTCTCTCGAGTTCAAAGTTGATTACTGCAATTCACTAACCAGTAATTAACCAGGGTACGGATAACCCTAGTAATTCTTATAACATATGTAGAATTAACGAACATGTTAGATGATATAGTTAAATTCTAAATTACACCATCTTTAAAAGTTTGAACTATTAAATAGATAGTAATAATAATTACAATATCATTAAAAGTTTAAGCTAATAATTAGATATTACTAAACCCTATGCTACACTTTTTTTTTGTAATGAATAATCAAATCATATACTTAGTTACTCTGTACGCTTGAATAGTTTCTAAACTTCGAAAACACAAAATAATTTTGTTGTGGAGATCAATAGAGAGCTAGCAACTGTTATAAGATCCATTAAAATAAAAAATTTCCTTTTTCCAAAAAGTAAAATTTAATTGAAAGACATAGTTGAAAAAAAGCAAATGCCTTTCATTTTTACTTATTAAGGATGAACTAGCAAAATAAACCATATCCTTGTATTATATATGATTCATTACACATCTTATATTTTCTTTCACAATACTAGGAATCAAATAAACATATATTACAACCATTTATTTATTATTCCCAACATAAAAAAAAGAAGAATCTAACACTATATCCACTTTGATCTTAAATAATGAAGGATAATAAGTATTTTTTCTGTTTTCAATATTTAAATTTTAAAATACTTAATTACATAAAACGATGCACACAAAACACTGATTAGTGGCGTAACATCGCATCAAAGAACTCTCACAAAGCCCAAATAATAATTGAGCAATGTGGAAGTTCGTGTGACAAAACACTTATGATAGTAAAACTCATGCCTTACCGTACCAAGCGTTATACATGTTTGGCATTATGCTCTCACGCAATCAAGCATCCGACCAAAATATGTTTAGCTCGCCCCGACTAGTTGGTACACCCAAAGCCTTCCAAACAGCTTTCGAGGCATCAACAATGTTGTTCCAACAAGGAGGCTGGTAATCATGCTCTTTGTATCACCCCATTTTGGAGTCACACTCCTCCACCACCATCGCCTTGACGCTCCTTCCATTACCATGAATAGTAATATTTTTTAAGCACCTCCCTTTCTTCTTAAACCATCCGGTTGACAATGCCACCACGGGCGTGTTATCCGAATGGTACTTTTTGTCACACTTAGATGTCCCACCACCATCGCCATTTTTTTCAAAATTTCATAATTATCACTTTACAAATCAATTTATTTTTATTTATTTTGTGTTTTAATTTTTATTTTTTGTAATTGATGATATTCATATGCATAAAGATAACTAATATTTGAATATTCAAAATGTCAAAATGTGTGAATGAGTTTTTTGCCAAGAAAAAGATGTTAGAAAAATAATGGCGATGTAACCAAAAGAAATTGGATCGCATACCTACAACCATGTTATCAATTTGAAACCTCTAATGTGAGTTGATTCTGCAAATAAGAAACAAACAAACAAATCTGCAGTGCGATGGAGACAATATACACGCAAGGTTTACTTGTTACGCATGGGACCTCAACAGATAAAATATATTAGTTTATGTATATCTTACTTCCATCAAGTAAGAAGTCGACTTTAATTTTGTGAAAGAACTAATGTAACTTTCCCACGATTACAACTTCCCAAAACCACCACAACTTCCACAACGTGTTGACAATATATGGCCACATACAGACACATGTAGTATATATATATTACATTTGTTATATACACGTGTCTTACATTCTCCCACTTGGTCAATATTGAAAACACTTATAATAGCAAAAACCCTTATCTTTATGGGCTTGGAATTTCCTTACAAAATGTCAGTGTATAAAATCATGGTAGAAATACACTCTACATGTGAGTGTAACCTTCCATGTATCATTATATCACCGTTCTTCTCACAAATTTATGTGGTATTATACTTTATGAATAGTCATTTCCGAATCTATTCTAGGAAGTTTACTTTAGTGTCTCAATGGACTAACTTTATGAATAAGCTCCCATAAGCCTATTCAGAGGTCCAACTATATTTCTCCAAAATAAAAATTTGTCATTTAGAACTTTATGTATACCTCTATAAAATGACAAATGAATACTACGAATCATCAAACCAAAATGCAATTGCGAACTTTAAGGTGTTTCAATAAATCAAGCATAAGACATATCAATTAGTCTCATATGTCTACATGTTCCTTATACAAATTGGGTGGAAAAACCCTTTCTTATAGGATCAACGACCATTGATTTTGTCCTTATGTCATCTATCACCACTTGATGATTCTAAACTCATTATTTAACAACAAGGAACTTTATGTCAAACCACTTGTTTGAACTCCTACTTGTATTGTTGTTGTAGAAATGAACTGTACCGTAGCCTCACAACATGCTATGTACTCTGCCTCCATAGTAGAAGAAATGATCAATTTATGTTTTGAGTTTCTCTATAAGATAGCTCCCAATAAGAAGGAATGCATATCATGATGACTTTCTAGAGTCAATGCATCCTCCAATATCTGAATCAGAATATTCAACCACATCTTTTGTATATCAACATGCATGTAATCCTTTAACAATAGGGGAAACACCTGAAGAACAACCTTGCGTTTAAAATCTCTCTAATACTTTACTGATATAGGGCTTTTGGGATAGTCCACCCAATCATTGGGATCTATCCCAATAAATTTCTATGCCAGTGACATAGGATGCTTCACCCATATCCTTCATATCAAATATATTAGAGATAAATTCTTTTACTTCATGTAGTAACCCTAAGTCACTACTGGCAAACAAAATATCATCCACATATAGGATTAAAAAAATGAATTTGCTCTCACTAACCTTAAGGTATATACATTGATCAACGATGTTTTCTTTAAAAACAAAAGAAGAAATTACATCGTGAAACCTGTAATACCACAAACGTGAGGCTTGTTTCAACCCATATATGGATATCTTAAGTTTGCAAACCAAGTGGTTTTCCTTGTCTGAATGAAAACCTTCAAGTTGTTTCATGTATACCTCTTCATTTAAGTCTCCATTAAGAAATGCCGTTTTCACATCCATTTGATATAATTCTAAATCAAAGTGAGCCACCAATGCCATAATAATGCGAAGGGAATCCTTCGTTGAAATGGGAGAAAATGTATCTTGGTAATCAATGCCTTGCCTTTGGGTGAACCCTTTGGCTACAAGTCTAGCCTTATATCGTTCACCATTGCCATTAGGGCATTTTTTAGTCTTATAGACCCATTTACAACCAACTACATTTGTCCCTTCTGACAATTGAACTAAATCCCAGACTTGATTCTTAGCCATAGAGTCTAATTCTTCCAACATGGCATCATACCATAACCTTGATTTTTTTTCTCCACTCATGGCTTGTGAAAACGTAATTGGGTCTTTATCAATTCCAATACCATGATCAATTTCAATACCATGATCTATTTCTTGTAGATATACAACATAGTCTGAGGGAATTGTAGATTTCCTTTCTCTTGAGGACCTTCTTAACTGTATCTGTTGGTTTACAATAAGTTCATTGACAATATGATCTTCATTTGGAGGTAATTCTTGATTCACATGTTCTTCCATGATGACACTTTGAGAAATGT
Organism: Cornus suecica; assembly: GCA_963922005.1. Taxonomy (NCBI): domain Eukaryota; kingdom Viridiplantae; phylum Streptophyta; class Magnoliopsida; order Cornales; family Cornaceae; genus Cornus; species Cornus suecica. The sequence goes on along the minus strand of OY998247.1, from coordinate 2,403,536 downwards.
CTTGAAGTACAGGTGAACATTCTGTAATCACGGGGTTATGGACTAAATCCCCTGTTTCATCAAAATTTATATTTCGAGGTTGATCACTCCCACTAATATCAACATCCTAAAAAAATCTTGCATTTCTTGCCTTAACTATAATAGGTTTATGTGAAGGACAGTAGAACTTAAATCCTTTTAACTTTTCTGCATAGCCAATAAAAAACCCACTTATTGTCTATAAGTCCAACTTTTTCTCTATGGGATTATACACCCTGGCCTCAACTGGACAACCCCATATGTGTAAATGTCCTAAAATTGGTTTTCTACAATTCTATAACTCAAATGGTGTTTTTGGAACTGATTTGGTTGGAACCCTATTTAGAATATACACAACAGTTTTTAAGGCCTCACTCCATAGAGATAAAGGAAGAGAAGAATTGCTTATCATACTTCTCACCATGTCCATTAGTGTACGATTCCTTCTTTCCGCAACACCATTTTGTTGTGGTGTGCCTGACATTGAATATTGCGCTATAATGCCATTCTCCACAAGAAATCTAGCAAATGGACCTGTCTTTGTCCTTCTTCAGTATATCTACCATAATATTCGCCACCTCTATCCGATCACATAATCTTAATACGTTTTTCTCTTTGTTTCTCTACCTCCACTTTATATGATTTAAAAACATCAAGTGCTTCACTTTTATCATTTAGTAGGTAGAGATATATCAAACGTGTGTAATCGTTAATAAAGGTGACAAAATAATTTTGACTATGCAAACATGGAATTTAAAAAGGTCCACATAAATCTATGTGTATGATCTCTAAAATCTAAGAACTCCTTCTTGCACCTTTATTGGTTTTGTTTGTCTGCTTGCTCTTTATGCAGTTTATACAAATACCGAAATCAGTAAAATCAAGAGTATCAAGTACTCCATCATCTACCAACCTTTTAATTCTCTTTAGCGAGATCTGTCCCAATCTCTTGTGCCATAATGAAGAAGATTTCTCAGTTTTAGCTTTACGCTTGATGCCAATATTTCCATGCAAGGTTAAGTGGTTGAAATCAATACTAAAGTTAAAATTTAGTTTAAACAAACCATCAACCAAAATACCATTACCAATAAGAACAAAATCTTTTACAATACTTAAGGAAGTACCAACGAAATTGAAAATATAATCAAATTCAACAAGCTTTGAAACATAAATCAAATTTTTAGAAAATGACGGAATATAAAAGGTTCTTTTGAGTTCTAATAAAAATCCAATTGGTAAGGTGAGTCTGTAGGTTTGAACCGCCTTTCTATCGGCTTCCTTAGGTTGATTGAACCTTGCATGGTATTAACAATATGAATTGTAGAACCAGAATCAATCCACCAAGCATCATTAAATGTATCAATTAAGTTTAATTCATAACACACATAGATGAGAGATTACCCTTCTTAAGCAGCCAAGCCTTATACTTATGACATTCTTTCTTAATGTGACTTTTCTTTTTACAAAAGAAGCATGCGATGATGTCCTTATTGTCAACTTTGTTAGTTGACGCATTCCCCTTCTTCTTAAATTGCACACTTTTACTTATTTGTCCTTTCCCGCGAGTTACTAGATGAGCACTTTTTAGCTTCTCTTGATTCAATCTCCCTTCTTCTTGAACACACATGGTAAGTAATTTATTAATTGACCATTTTTCCTTATGCGTGTTATAGGATATCTTGAATGGCCCATATTCGGAAGACAGGGAGTTGAGTATGAATTGGACAAAGATTGCCTCTGAAAAAGTGAACTCCAATGAATTCATTTGAGCTGCAATATCTCTCATTTCCATAATATGTTCACGGACCCCTTTAGTACCCTTATGCTTCATTGATGATAATTTGCTCATTAGGGTGTTGACTAAAGCTTTATCAGAATACGCATATTGTTACTCAATATCAACCATATACTATTTTACTTTATTGCATTAAGGAATTGTGCTCCTAATGTTTTTCTCAACATGACATTTTATCAGACACAAACTTAAGCGATTGGATCGCTCCCACCTCTCATAATATGCCTTCTCACTTGGCGTACTTGATTCCGTAAGGATGGGTGGTTTATCTTCACGGAACGCCAAATCAATATCCATACACCCCAATGTTAGAAGGACTTTCTCCTTCCAATCCGAATAATTATTACCACTTAAAAATGGGATATGAGATGAACCATTATCAACCAAAGTAGATGAAGTTGCTGCAAAAAGGAAACATGCCAAACATTATTATACTTGCATGCACAAAACTGTATTGAAAATTTTAACCCATGTTAAAAAATTCATTTCAAAATGATGTGTCATTATAATCATCCTGTGGGCAAAGGTTATAACACACTAATATTTTGAAAACATAACTTTAGTGGGAAAAAATGTACTGTATGTTCATTAAACTAATAAAAAATACAATCCTGTGGGCATTTGTATATTTTACTAGTTCAATTTCTCCTTCATTTTTAACCCAACTGATTTATAAAATAAAATTATTTCCTTCTGGGGCAGAATAATTCGTTTTATAAATCAATCACATGTCCTTTTAAGGCACATTCTTTAGTGTAATATAAATGTGAACTTTATTTTATATCACAAACTGTATTAACTAAAGATGTTGTGGCTACTCTTTAGTTACATGCATTAAAACCACCATAGTAGCATATAAAAACATACAATTCACTATATTTGGTAATTAAGTTGCATCTTCATGAAACAATTCCTTATGAATTTATGATGTAATTCTCCCATTCTTTAAAGCAGTCAAGAAACCGCTCGGGTCTGAATTACTTTATCACCATATTTTCATTTGGCTTCAGGTTCATGATGGAATTATACCATATTTAAAGCAGTTACGAAACTGCTCGGTTATGAATTTCTTTTTTTTTTTTTTTTTTTCGAAAGGTTAAGCAAATTTTATAAATAAATACGAAAATACAAATACAAATTCCACCTTAAGTGGGAACGGGCTAAAAGCCAAGAACAGGTTGCTTATAAAGGCACCATGACAATCGATTCACAAATATATAACAATGCCTTATCACCGAACAAGGCAACAATCAATTATCAGGAAGGCGTGGCGGAGGCCTTATAATAGATGAAGGTAGATCCCAAGCACGACGGGCACTCTGAGCAGCCGAAACATTCTTAAAGGAGCAAGAGAGGAGCTTTTCACGAATAAAATTTCGTATTTTCGTTAACAATGAGTGTTGGGAAGAGCACACTCCTCTAAAAATACGTGAATTTCTCTCGATCCAAATATGGTAAATAGATGCTGAAAGTGCCAATTTGTTTATTGAGTTGGTGATGTTCTTTGTGTGCCAATGATGAGATGCCCAATTGACAAGATCATTCCATGATGGAGGAAGAATGTGGAGTCCGCAAAGAGATTGGAAGTAGTTCCAAATTGGTCTGGTGAAAGAACAGGAGAAGAAAAGGTGATTTACTGTCTCATTAGAGGATAAAAAATTACCATAAATCACTTAATTACCACTTATTGTAAAAAAATTAGCAACAAATAATAACATATTACATGCATCCAAAATAAAAAAAATAGTTACTAAATTCTACATATTTCAGACCAACTGAAAGAAAAACCTAACTCAAACTATTAAAAATTGCAGGCCCGAATAAATAGAATGAAAAGGCAACAACCTAAAATATTACAACCAAAATTACAGAAGCAAAAATTACAACAGAATAACTCAAAACAAATTTAGATTACAACCAAAATAAAAATTAATTAGTGTAGGAAAAAACTATATCTCAACAGTGTAATCACATCCAAAAAAATATGTTAGAAAAACCAACGTCTGTAATGACATGGAAAAGATATTATCGTTAATAGAAACCATATCCTGCAGAGAGGTTAGTACAAACCATATAGTGCCAGTGTGTAAAAAATTGTACTGACACAAATATTAGATATCATTCTATTTAATATCTCCAATTAATTTTCTCCAATATCCCAATTACTTGAGCAATAGATTTTAAATTGAAGTATAACTCGCTTCCAAAGAAAAAAATCACTTACGTATACCATTGTAAAGAGTAGTTATACTTTAACATCAACATCATGTGATCTTTCCAAGCAATAAAAGCATGTGTAACACATCCCACATGAAAATCTTCATTTTATGTAGTTCTTTTCTATTTAGAATTGCATTTCAAGTATGGTTAGGAGACCAAATAATAACATTAAGAGATAGTGGATAAAATTAAATAATATAATTTTTTTTATCTAGCTCAATGAAAAACGATAACATGGTTAATAGGTTTGCTATGATACCAAATGTTAGAAAAATAATGGCGATGTAATCAAAAGAAATTGGATCGCATACTTTGTAACACCCCGTTTCATTTTCCCTTTTTTCTGAATTATGTCCGATTTATTTTCATTGATGACGTCACTTGTTCATGACGTCATGGTTACTCTGTGTATTTTACGAGTAAATTTTTCGCGTTTATGTCTTGATACGACGGGATGACGCGACTATTGACTTGTTGACTACTTCGTGGATTGTCGTTGGCGATTACGAGAATTGACGGCAAGTTTAATGTTTCGAACTGGTGAAACGTTGACGTGAGTTCAGGATTCGACAACACGATTATATGATTTCTCTTCGTTGACTTCGTGGAATTCTGTAGCTATTACGTGGCTGGACGTGACGATAGTATTTCGAGCCTAGTGAAACGCTTACGTGTGTTCTTATTATCGACTACGTGATTGAGTTGTGGCGATTGACAGCTGGGTTATCGACTAAATGGGTTTATTTCGACGCTTGACATTTAGGGTTTCGACTCAGTGATTTGAGTTCGGTAGTTAGTGCTTTAGGGGTTCGACGTTTTTGTTTCCCCGGTTATGGGGTTAGTACATGCCTTGTTTAGCTGACGTGCTTAGGAGTATTGATAGTTCTTTCCGCTCGTTTTTATTTATGTTTGTATATACGTGCTATGTGTGTTGATGCTCTGTGTGTTGATGTGAATTTATATGCCTTAGTTGTATGACTTACGTGCTTATGTGTATTGGTATTATCTTGTTTGTTCTTCATGTGTATATGTACGTAATAAGTGTTAATGCGATTTTGTTTAAACCTATAGCGTTTAGTACTCCGACTTGACGACACGTTGGGTTTGTTCGGTATTTATCGTTTTTGATTCGATAGGGTTAGTGACGACTCCGATGACCAGGTAGTTGAGTCTCGTACCCGGAGGGTTTATTTTGACTTGTATTATTTCTCGACTATTTGTAGAGTTTACGAGAGCGTGTAGTATAAACCGCTAGGCGATTAGTGATTTAATTTGGTTTTTATAAATATTTATATCCGACTATATAACCGAATTATTCATTTCGGATTATATTAATTATTCGGAGTTCGATGGGGCTTTTGGTGATTTAATTGGTGGATAGATTTTGTGCCCCAGAGTTTTATTTGGGCCTATATTATTTATTTGGAGTCCGGTGAATTTTATGGGCTCACGTGGAATCATTTGAGTATCCCCGGTATATTTTATGGGACATGGATATAATATATGTCTTGGAGTTAAAAAGGTGAATTGGCAAGAGATAGGAGTCACATATGTAATTATGGAAAACTTGGGAGTCACTTTTGTAAATATAGAGAATTGGAGAGTTAATTTTGTAATATTGGAAGAGTAAAGAGTTGAAATGACAATTGACACTAAGTATTTATATGTGTATATAGGGGTGATTGAGTGATTTTAGAAAATGGAAAAGTCACTTGTGTAATTATGGTTAAAGCAAGAGTTGCTTTGGTAATTACCCATATATATATACATATGTATGATTGCTGTGGAGAGAGACACACAGCCGGTCAAGTCTTCTTCTCTGTATCTCATTTACGCAGCTACGGTATGCGATTTTCTTTTCTTCTCTACAATGAGAACATCAGCTACTTCCCTTCCTTTATTCTTCCATCTCCTCTTCACCACTGATCTATTAGAGAGAAAAGAGGAAAGGGGCCGAATGGGGGTGTTTCATACTCAATCTGATAGAGGCTTTGAGGTCGCTGGACAAGGAGACCGTGGTGGTTCAGGGCTGACGGCGAGGATGGCGACGGCGGTTCGCGGTGGTTGAGGCGATGACTTGGTGGCACAGTCCAGCCGTGTGTGTTGACGAACAGGGGAGTGTTCGGTCGGACCGAGTCGGGTTGACTCAGTGGCGAGTCGGGCTCGATTGAGGCTGATTTTCGGAGGATAGCTCGGCCTCGGTACCGTTTACGATATATCCGAATTTGGTGCGAAACCGTTGAGCGGTTTGCCGGGAATTTCAGAATTTCGGTAAGAATTTTCGGTTGATATTCTTTAGATTTATTCAAAATTACTTATCGATAATTAATGAGCTTCGGGTATATTAATTAGGTTGACGAGGCGGATATTTTTCCATATTCGAAAATGGATTAGCGCAACTTTGTTCGGTGAGCTTATTTCCGGTGACGGCACTGTTCATTGTCGGTTAAAGCGGGACTGTTTGTAAGCATTTAATTTAGGTGGGGAAATTTTTTTATATATATATATATTTATCTAGCACTCACTAATAGTGCGTAGAAAATGCTAAGTAGTCCCGTTGTATGTTTATAAATAATAAAAGTATGAAATTAAATTCCTAGTGGTAGATGAATATCTAGGAATTTTATAGAATTTATGGAGTATCCATAAATAGATAAATGAAGTCGGGAATCGGAATTCCCTTGATAAATTAAGTAAATTAATTCCCTAAAAAGTTATAATAAATTAAATCCTACCAAATTTGGATTAAATTAGGTGGTTTAGTACCCCCGAACTTAAAGTGGGATTTTATAGAATTTTGTGTAAAAGATTAGAACTTGTAATTAGCTCCCGGATTTTATATAACTGTTATTAAAATACAGTGGGAGCGGGGCCGATTTGATATTGAGGGACGTAGGGCCGTTTAATAAATATTTCATCTTTTATTTATATTTTATTGAAATTTGAATTAAGATAAGGGGGTATTCACGAGGATGAGGGATGTATAGACGTGATTTTAGTTCCCTAGTTGGTTTTCTCGGAAATCATTAATAAATTAAATTGTGTATTAAATTGTCAAAATTTTCCCCTGAGGCTGATTTGTTTGAAAACAATTATTGGGAATTAAAATTTAAAAGCATGCTGGAATATAAATTCTATAAAGATGGGGCAATTGAGAATCCGAGTATTTTTGTGATAAATGGAAATTTAATTATCGTGTGATTTAAATTGTGAAACATGATTGATATGAGATTGATTGGCTTTGATGCCGTGTATTTGAGCATATTTAATTCATATGGAGGCATTTTGCATTCATATAGCACCATGTTATATACATATTGTTTCGGTGCACGTTGCATGCCTCAGTTATGTCACGTACAGGTCTGGATCGTTTGGAATGTCGCAACAACTGGCCAGGGGTGGTCTAGCACCAGGGAGCTAGTAACTCTCAATTCTCTAGACATTTGGGGGTGAGGGCTTGCGCCTCACTTGCCGGTTCCCGGGCGGGCTTGTGGTCCCCGCACTTTCTTTGGCGACGCCCACCCTTCCTGTTGTGGGTTTGTTGCCCCAGCAGTGAACGGTTTGGGATTCCTGGATATTTGTTTCACCCTTTAGTGGCTATGGTTGCATTGTCATTGCATTGACATACATACTGAGCATTCATTCGTTTATATGATCGGTTATGGATCTTTTATATTGTTGATATTAGCTGTTATTAAACTGATGATATTGGTAACTTTATTATAAATGGTGGAAATTAATTCAATGTGATTAAAAGTTAAAGCTTTTAAAATTTAAAAGAAATGAAATGTAATAATGTTAAAACCTGGATTAGTAGAGCCATGGTTGGCATGTGTTCCAGGTGGTTACGTGGATATAGATGAAAAGAGGTTTTGAGAATTATTTGTTTTCCCCTTGAGTTGAGTTGGCTAGTTGTATATTGAGACTTGGTTGTGGTTGTGCCTTTGGCCACAATAGACCTTTGTGATTGGTGATTAGGGTTATCACTGGATGATTATTAAACCACTTTGGTAGTGGAGAGAGTTGTTCAGGTTAAAGGTCGGGTAAGACTCGAGGTCAGTTCTGAGATTTAGATATGTTTTTAGAGTTTGATTGTTTCAGATTCCTCCTAGCTGTTCTGAGGAACACTTGAATCCCGGTGTTGGTTTGGTAACCTTTGAGGATTTGTTTATAGGTTCCTATATTAAGTTGAAGATCTTAGAACCTGTTTCGAAATAAGTTTGAATGTGACTTTAAGGTGATATTCAGTTGAACCCTAGTAGTTCTTTTCCCCGTGTTATAGTTTCTCTGGTTTTAACCCGAATATGTGTTTCCGAGGTTTCATTCCTTAAGGTAAGAAATATGATCATTTGTGGTTGTCTGTGGATCTTCTCGAGTAAGAGAAGTGAGGTTAAGTTAAGCGCACATAGTGCGATTCCTAGTGTTTGGTTGGGTTAGGAGGCATTGGAACCAAATATGATTTGACCGGGCCCTAGCTTTTTCTTAAAAACCGGTTGAATCCTTCGAGGTTCAACATTTTTCTTTAAAAACCCGAGGGCCATGGCATTTGTTTGGGACTAAATGACTCCAGTAACCCTTTCTTGCGCCTCGATAGGCGGTATGAGTTAGAGGTGACCTTGTTGATCTGTACCCTTTTTAGTGCCTTGCTAGGCAGTGTAAGTTAGAGATAGTTCGGTTGGTTACCGAATCCGATGTGGAGATAGGACCTTCCCTTTTTAGGTTTCTTCGAGTGAACGGGTTGGTTCACTGGTTGTTGTACGTAGAAGAATGGTTATTCCCTTTCGATAGTCCTAAGGAGGGACCTATATACCTCCTAGGAACCTTGAGTAGCGTGCTAGGTGCACGGAATGGTAGATAGTTAGTTTTGGTTGTATCTCTATATGAGAGTGTGTATTCGATTGGGTGCCTTCCTACACCAGGTGCTAGGATTAGCTGTTTACGGGATTTATATATATATATATATATATATATGTGTGTATATATATATGTTGATTCGACATGCGTATATACGAGTGGTAGATATATCTTATGATCTGTGTTGTTTTACGACTCTTGAGTAGTTTCGAGATTAGTTGCGAGGTTATTATTGGGTGTCTCGGATTGACGGGGGTGCCATAGTAGACGATAGCTTGACCTAGGATAGATGCATGCACACGGGATGGTTAGCATTTTCTAGACGGCTATTAGTGTGATGTTTTGATATTATGGTGAGCGCGTGGTTTTTGCTCACCCCCCACACACAACATTTTCAGGTTTGCAGGTGGACGCAGCACGGCGCGTACGGCGGCGATGGTACGGGGGATTTGGGACGGTAGATTTATTCTTCCTTCCGTAATCATATTTATTACTCTTTTATTCTCTTGGGAGCCAGGTTGTTGGCAGATTCCCTTATGTTGTATATTCAGTTCATGTATTTATTGTTTTGGGGTGCCATTGTATCTGTTCGGCACTACTATTTAATTTTATGTATTCTTATTTGAGCTTGGTGGCTCAGTCGGTAGTTGTTAGTTTGGGGTGCCTTTATACCTTTTCGGCATCGCCATTTGATTTTCTTTATAATTTCATTTGAGCATTTGGGGCTCTATTGATTTCTAGAAGGGTTTCAGAGAGGTATTGGTGTTCTTTTCCACTACCTCGGCCCTAGTAGGTTTCTGGAATGTTGGGCTACATGCCGTTGCTTTTATTCTTGTTATTCTGGGCAGGTTGTGCTGTTGTGTTGTTTTTGGGTTGTCCGGATGTTCCAGTTACAAATGGAATTCTGCCGGATTTTCGTTAGAATTCATTTACTGAGTTTCTATCACTCAGGTGACATGGAATACTTCATTTTCATTCCTATTCCATGTATTTCAGTGTTATCGTTAACTTCGGTTGTCATTTTCAATGACGTCATACCCTGGTATTCACTGATTCTCCTGATTGGAGTCTCAGGAATAACGGGGCGTGACATACTTACTGGCATGTTATCAGTTTGAAACCTCTAACGTGAGTTGATTCTGCGAACAAGAAACAAACAAACAAATTTCGCAAGGTTTACTTGTTAGACATGGGACCTCTACAGATAAAATATACTAGTTTTTGTATATCTTTCTTACTTCCATCAAGTAAGAAGTCAACTTTAATTTGGTGAAAGAATTCTTGTAACTTCCCCACGATTACAACTTTCCAAAACCACCACAACTTCCACAATGTGTTGACAATATATGGCCATATACATACACATGTAGTATATATATTACAGTTATATAAACGTGTCTTACAAAAGAGACTTGATGAAATAGAAAATGTGTCATGGTGGTAAAATTCAATTTGAAGAATAATTTAAAAAGCAAACATATACGTACCTTCTTCTTTTTTTCCCTAGCCTCTTTCCTCCCAACATATAGAGAAATCCAGCATTAAAACAATTAATTTCTTTATTTTCCCCAACATAAATAATCCAACAATTTTACCTATTTGATACATCAGAATTATCAATCTAAATTATTTCTCACAAAACAAATAAATATAAAAAAGCTTTAATTAGCTTACTCAACAGCACCAATTAGTGTCAAAAAACCAATTAACCAGTTGCTATTAATTAATCAATCAATTAAGGATAAGACCAATATATATCCATATCGCCCCAGTTATCTTTTGGAACTCCCAAAGCCTTCCATAAAGCTTTAGAGCCATCAACAATGTTAGCTCCACAGGGAGGCCGATAATTATGCTCCACGTCGCACCCCGCCGTGGAGTCACACTCATCCACCACAACCGCGGGCACAATCTTCCCATTACCATATATGGTAATTTGGTTGAAACACCTCGCTTTATTGTTAAACCATCCGGTTGACAACGCCACTATCGGTGTGTCATCCAAATGGTATTTTCCGTCACATGTGGACGGTCGACCACCATCACCACCACTTTCGAAATTATTGAGTGTCAATATTGCCGGTGAACAGGTGTACGTATCATAAACTTCGCCCTCCGTGCAACAATCTGAATCATTATCCGTGTTGCATGCGTTTCGAGGTGGTTTTGTGCCCGTTATCGTGCTACGCGTGCATTGTTGAGCTTCAATGTTCCAAAATAGGGTAAAAAGAAGAACAAAATGAGAATGGGCACACTTGAACAAAGCTTGCTTCTTCATTTTCTTTTTACTCCTGACTCTTACTTTTGGTGGGAATGAAGTAGTTATGGGGTCGACCTATTTATACGTATAATCAAGTATATATAGTTGTCATTCATTGTGTAGTTAATTACCGCAGTTTTGTACTCTTTATCTTGACTTCATCATTTAAATATTACATGTGAGGTTTAAAAATCACATGAATCAACAATATAGATACAGTAATATGCCATATAATAAGAGAATAAAAAATTAAAGTCAGACGGACAAGGAAATGTTAATTATATTTACTATTTCTAGGCTAGGTTTTGTGGTGTTGTTGATTAGTTCTTTGTTGGAGGTTCCAAAGAAAGAGTTTTGTCCCAACCAATCTACGAATTTAAGTATCTGATTTGACCCTATATATGTCTCTAGCTCAGTGTTTGTATTGAGTAATTATATAAGTTAGTTGTGAAAAATATAATATATATATATATATATATATATATATATATAAGTTAGTTGTGGAAACCATTTGAATTTGTTTGAATGGTGCTGTGTATCATGAATTTTTTAGTAGAATAAAATATAGTGCAATTTCAGAGAAGTCTTAACTCTTTGACACTGGCACATCCATGACAAAAGTATAATTTTGCGATATTTTCAACATAGTAAATTTTTTATTTTATTTTACAATTAAAGGAAGTAACTTGCTTTGGTAAAACACTAAAAATATTTTTGTTCTCACTTTTGAGGTTGATTTAATTTAATATATCTGTTATAATAAAGTACATGAAAAACTTGTGGCTCATGGGAATTGTTTGAATTGTTTAGGGCCCGTTTGGTAGGCGGTCCGGTCTGGTCTTATCTGGTCTGGTTTGGTCTTATCTGGTCCGGTCTGGTCTGGTCTTATCTGGGTGGTGTTCTGAAAGTCTGTTTGATAAAACTGTCTGGTCTTATGTAGGGATGGCAATAGGGCGGGGCGGGGCGGGGATCACCTTCCCCATCCCCGACCCCCATTTAACTTCGGGGCAAAATCCCCGCTCCGCCCCCGCCCCGGTCCCCACGGCCCCGCCCCGGCTAGGAAATTATTATTATTTTTTTCCATAACATTTGCTACTGATATTGATCTGATTAATAAGCTTTTGGAGTTGTAAACTAAAATTGCCGGAGGAGAAAACTGGGTTTTGTTAAGAGCTTTGGTGCCTTCAAAGCATGTGTTAGCAGAACAGGAGACTATCTCCCTGGATAGGTTGAGCAGTTTTAACACAACCATGACTTTTCCTTTTTACCCTATTTGTTTTTTTGTGTAATGTGCATGGACCCATTATAATATGAGGATATATTTGAAATATATAACATATATGGGGATATTTTAGTAAATTTAATAATCGGGGCGGGGCAACTAAACGAGGCGGGGGGGCTTAACCGGGGCGGGGCGGGGCAGGGCTCCCCCAAACCCGCCCCATGCCCCGGCCGGGGATTCATCACAACCCCCATCCCCGCCCCAATTTACTTACGGGGACGGGGCGGGGTGGCTTAAGCGGGGCGGGGCGGGGCGGGGCGGTTCCCCGCCGGGGCGGGTTTTTTTTGCTATCCCTAGTCTTATAATCTTATTCAAGCTGTTTGGTCTTATGTTTGGAAAATAATACAAAAAATAAAAAAATAATATATAAAATTCAAAAAATATATTAAGTATGAAAAATATATAAAATTTGAAAAAGTATAAAAAATTTGAAATAAGAAATTCAAAAATAATATATTTTTCAAAATTTATAAATTATTTCAAATTTTTATATTATTTTTTGAATTTTATATATTATTTTTTATTTTTTATATTATTTTCAAATTTTTTATATTTTCTCAAAAATATATATATATCTAATTTTGTATATTATTTTTGAATTTTATATATTTTTTCAAATTTTATACATTATTTCTAATTTTTTATATTATTTTTCAAAACTTATATATTATTTTTTAAATTATATATATATATATATTTAAAATTTTATATATTAATTTTGATTTTATATATATTTTTCGAATTTAATACATTATTTTAAAAAAATTATATTACTTTTCAAATTTTAAATATATTTTTTGCATTTTATATATTAATTTTGAATTATATATATATATTTCAAATTTTATACATTATTTCAAAAAATTTATATTATTTTTTTAATTTTATATATTATTTTCAAATTATATATATATATTTTTTAATTTTATATATATATTTCAAATTTTATGGTCTCACGTGTTAAGACAATTGTATATAAGACCACTTGAGACCACTTGAGACCATCATTTTTGGTTGTCTCAAATTACCCCTTTTGGTCCCAAGTGGTCCTTGTTTTTTTGGAACCGTGTTGCCAAACAGTGTCCGGTCCCAAAAAAGCCATTATGAGACCGGACCACATGAGACAGGACCGCGAACCAAACATGGCCTTAGAGTTTGGATCAAACTCTCTATTGTAACCATTGAGCTAGAGTTTATCCAATTTTTTTTTTTTAAATATCCGTGGTATCCGGGCCAGCTTAGGCGCACATCTACTAATCCAGTGAAAATCAAACTTGGGACCTAATGCTTCTTGAGGCACTAGGTCCTACTTTTTCAGTTTTTCCCTACTGAATTGCCCGTTCGTGTTTATCGAACTCTCTATTGTAACTATTTAGAGTTTATTAATTATCTTGCTTAATTTTATATACATCCTTAATCTTTAAAGTTTAAGGTTAAGCAATAATATAAGAGCGATAAATATATACAAACACATATTAGTCTATTTCTCATTCATTTCCAACACAACTTTTTAGAATGCATCTCAGAAGTCTTCTTTTTTTTGGTAACATGGGTGATTCGGGCTAGCTTACGCGTGCCTCGACTAATTCCTGGGGCCATGAAGTTAACGACCGGTAAACCTCCAGTGGTCCAGACGAAAACGTAGTTGGGAGGATTTGAACTTAGGATCTCACAAGTCTCTTTGTTAGAAGTAAATTTTTTGATTTGGTAGGTCGAATTAATGTGTGTTATATATGCAACATCCATGTGTATCTAGTTTGCATACATATAGAACCTTGATTATCTCACCTAACATGTTAAACTATATGTAGTGGAAACCCTAGTTATTCTTATAACATATGTAGAATATACGAACATGTTAGATGATATAGTTAAATTCTAAATTACACCATCTTTAATAGTTTGAATTTTTATAAATAGATAGTAGTAATAATTACAATATCATTAAAAGTTTAAGCTAATAATTAGATATTACTAAACCTTATGCTATACTTTTTTTTTTTTTTTTTTTAAATGAATAATCAAATCATATTCTTAGTCACTCTGGATGCTTGAATAGTTTCTAAACTTCGAAAACACAAAATTATTTTGTTGTGGAGATCAATTAATAGAGAGCTAGCAACTGTTATAAGGTCCATTAAAATAAAAAAATGTTCATTTTTCCAAAAAGCAAAATTTAATTGAAAGACATAGTTGAAAAAGCAAATGCCTTTTATTTGTACTTATTAAGGATGAACTAGCAAAACAAACCATATCCTTGCATTATATATGATTCATTATACATCTTATCTTTTCTTTCACCATACTACGAATCAAATTAACATATATTACAGCCATTTATTTATTATTCCCAACATAAGAAAAAAAAAAAACTAACACTATATCCACTTAATTTGATCTTAAATAATGAAGGATAATTAATAAGTATTTTTCTGTTTTCAATATTTAATTCTTAAAATACTTATATAAAACGATGCACACAAAACACCGATTAGTGGCGTTACATCGCATCAAAGAACTCTCACAAAGCCCAAATAATAATTGAGCAATGTGGAAGTTCGTGTGAAGAAACACTGATGATAGTAAAACTCATGCATTATGGAGCAAGTTATCCCACCGAACAAGGCCTATTATTATTAACGTACAGTACTATCTCGACCTTTAACTACGTACCAAGCGTCATACATGTTTGGCATTACGCTCTCACGCAATCAAGCATCCGTCCAAAATATGTCTAGCTCGCCCCGACTAGTTGGTACACCCAAAGCCTTCCAAACAGCTTTCGAGGCATCAACAATATTGTTCTGACAAGGAGGCTGGTAATCATGGTCTTTGTCACACCCCATTTTGGAGTCACACTCGTCCACCACCATCGCCTTCACGCTCCTTCCATTACCATGAATAATAATATATTTTAAGCACCTCCCTTTCTTCTTAAACCATCCGGTTGACAATGCCACCACGGGCGTGTTATCCGAATGATACTTATTGTCACATTCGGATGGCCC
Organism: Cornus suecica; assembly: GCA_963922005.1. Lineage (NCBI taxonomy): Eukaryota > Viridiplantae > Streptophyta > Magnoliopsida > Cornales > Cornaceae > Cornus > Cornus suecica. Next base: position 2,388,099 of record OY998247.1, on the reverse strand, counting down.
ACCACCGTCACCATTTTTTTCAAAACTATTGATTGTGAGAATCGCCTTCGTGTGGCGTGACACTTTCGGTGAACACTCGTACTTTGTGTAAAGCTTGCCCTCCACGCAACAGTCGGAGTCATTCTCCTTGCTGCATGTATTTGGAGGAGGTTTCTTGCCCTTTATCTTACCACTAGGCTTACAAGTCTGAGCTTCAACATTAGAAAATATTGTGAAAAAAAGAAGAAAGAAAATGAGAATGGACATACTTGAGCAAGCTTGCTTCTTCATTTTCCTTTTTCTCCTATAGCTAGGTTTTAGTTTTGGTGGGAATGATGTGATACCCTTTAGTAGTGAGCTATATATACGCGCACACATATATAGGGACATATTTGGTAATAGCTGTGATTTATTGTGTACCACAGGTACACACCAGTTTTGAACCACTAAAATATATGAGGTTACAAAATTATCACTGGAAAAGGACAACTGGAATCTATTTACATTGTAATGTGGAATACGATAAGGAAAAGAATTATTTCACTAGTTTCTAGGCTTGGTTTTGTATTGTTTTGTTCGGCATTTTTTTTTGGAGGTTCCAAGAAAGTGCTGCAATCCAATCTACTAATTAATGTATATTTTTGCCAACATATGAGCCTTTCGGACAATTATTATAGCCACACAATAAAAAAAAATGGATTATTTGCGAAAACAATCCCCCCAAGTTTCATACTAGGTGCGCAAAATCCCCATTTGTTACAAAATGTGTTGTGCGGATAATCAATTCTACATGCAAATACACACACTCATGACACAAGATATTATAGTGGTTCCTCAAAAAATACGGGTACGTCCACTTTGAGAGTCGTTTCAATAATTTCGGTTGAAAACAAATGGTGTTCGGGAGGAGGATACGACAACCGGTATCGACTCGACTCAACCGTACACACTCTCACTCACACAGAAACTTACAAGGTTTCTATCTCTTGTGTATCACTCCCTCACGTGTATATCTTTCTGTATATTACAACATATATATCACTCACAGATATATTCTCTGTTTTTCCCTACCACTTCATATTACTACACATATCTGCCATATATATATAGGCAGATGAAAGAAACAAACATCAAAATGACAACCTTGTTTGTGCTGGCAGTTGCGTGAACAATTTGTTCACGTATGAAGATGGTGATGGTTGATGAAGAGAGGTTTGAGTGATGCATGTGCATACGTATGGAAAAAATTGTCAATTTTCCCCCTTCCATACAAATCGGAGGAAAACGTTTCCCGCTGCGCTTCAGTTGATGTCCATTCGAGCTATGTCTCTGCATAACTCCAGCTTATCTCGAGTAACAACTTTAGTCAACATATCAGCAGGGTTCTTGTCTGTATGGATCTTAACAATCTTCAGTAATTGTTGTTCCATCACTTCGCGTATCCAGTGATAGCGAATGTCAATATGCTTCGTACGGGAATGGTACATTGCATTCTTGCTCAAGTCTAGAGCACTCTGACTGTCACAATGTACTCTGTATTCTTTCTGAATAATACCCAGTTCTTGGAGAAACCGCTTCACCCACAACATTTCCTTTCCAGCTTCCGCTGCAGCAATGTATTCTGCTTCTGTTGTAGATAAGGCAACACACTTCTGCAATTTGGATTGCCATGACACGGCTCCCCCTACAAAAGTAAAGAAAAATCCCGATGTAGATTTCCTGCTGTCAATGTCGCCGGCCATATCTGAATCTGTATAGCCTTCCAAGATTGGTTCTGCTCCCCCATAGCACAAGCATAGTTTTGAAGTACTCTTCAGGTATCTCATAATCCATTTGACTGCTTCCCAATGGTTTTTGCCTGGATTCGAGAGAAATCTGCTCACAATGCCTACAGCGTGAGCTATATCTGGTCTGATGCAGACCATTGCATACATCAAACTTCCAACCACTGAAGAGTAAGGAATTGATTCCATCTCTTCCTTTTCTTTCATAGAAGAGGGACACGATCTCTTACTCAGATTGAAGTGATTAGCCAACGGAGTACTGACTGGCTTGGCATTTCCCATGTTGAACTTTGCAATCACCTGTTCAACATACTTCTCTTGTGACAACCACAGTTTCTTGGCTTTCCTGTCACGAACAATCTTCATGCCCAATATCTGTTGAGATGGGCCTAGGTCCTTCATATCAAAGGACTTGGACAGATCTTGCTTCAGCTTGCTAATCATATTAGCATCCTGTCCAACTATCAACATGTCGTCAACATAGAGCAATAGAATAACGAAATTACCATCCGGGAATTTCTGAATGTAGACGCATTGATCTGCAGAAGTTCTCTTGTACCCATGACCCACCATGAATGAGTCGAACTTGATGTACCATTGCCTCGGAGCTTGCTTGAGGCCGTAGAGACTCTTCTTCAGTTTGCAGACCATATGTTCTTTGCCTGTAACATGAAAACCTTCTGCTTGGTCCATGTAAATTTCCTCTTGTAGATCTCCATGGAGGAAAGCTGTCTTGACGTCCATCTGTTCAAGCTCAAGATTTAGACTAGCTGTCAATCCGAGTATCACTCGAATTGAGGTCATTTTCACAACGGGTGAAAATATCTCGTCAAAGTCAATGCCTTTCTTCTGTTGGAATCCTTTGACGACCAATCGGGCTTTGTGCTTTATCGCCTTTCCGTTGGAGTCTTTCTTTACCTTGAACACCCATCTATTCTTCAATGCTTTCTTGCCTTTCGGAAGTCTCACCAAATTAATCATACGTTTGGTTCTTCTGCAAGGAACTCATCTCTTCTTGCATAGCTTCTACCCATTTACCTTTATCTGTATGGGTAGTTACTTCCTGAAAGCATTCTGGCTCTCCTTCATCAGTAAGCAAAATGTAGTCTGACTCCGGATATCTCGTCGACGGAATCATAGGTCGGCCTCTTTCAGATCTTCTTGTCTGAGGCTCTGGAGGAGCTACTTCTGGTTCTGTAGCTTCTGGTGGAGGGGTTAGTGGTTCCCCCTTCTCAACACCTTCAGGTTCCTCCTCTGCTTCTGGAATATCATCCAGCAGTTCTTCATTTTCGGGGATGAACTATACTGGTACAGGATCTGGGATGATATCTGTAACACTGGAACTTGCACCACCGGACTCTGTGGTTTCTTCAATGTCTTCGTATGTCTTGTTTTCTTGGAACACAACATCCCTGTTTCTGATGACTTTCTTCGCTTCTGGATCCCATAGTCTGTATCCGAATTCTTCGTCTCCATATCCGATGAAGATGCATGGAGTTGATTTTAGATCAAGCTTCTGTCTTTGCTCATTGGATACATGTACAAATGCCTTGCACCCAAATACTCTCAGGTGAGAATATGAGGGATCTCTTCCAGTCCATACCTTTTCTGGTACTTCGAACTGGAGCGGTATAGATGGTGATCTGTTGATCAGGTAAACGGCGACTCTAACGGCTTCACCCCAGAATGGCTTTGATAATTTAGCCATACTGATCATGATTCTGGCTCTGTCCATAATGGTCCGATTCATTCTTTCGGCTACACCATTATGTTGCGGGGTACGTGGGACCATCTTCTCATGTCTGATACCGCGTTCAACGCAGTATGCTCGGAACTCATTGGAAGTGTACTCGCCTCCATTGTCTGATCGAAGGCACTTCAGCTTCTTTCCAGTTCCCCGCTCAACCATGGCGTGGAATGCTTTGAAGTAATCGAGTACCTGGTCTTTTGTTTTCAGAAAATATACCCACATCTTTCGTGAAGCATCATCAATGAAGGTGAGAAAATATTTGCTACCGCCTAAAGAATCCACTTCTAAAGGACCACACACATCAGTGTGAATCAAACTCAACAACTCTGATCTTCTGTTGGCAGTTGAGTTGAAAGAGACTCTATGTTGCTTTCCAAATAAACAGTGATCACAAGGGTTTAATTGAATACCTTTTGATACTGTGATTAGCTTCTTTCGAGCTAATGTAAGCAACCCTTTCTCTCCCATGTGACCGAGTCTTTTGTGCCACAAATTTGGTGAAGTTGCATCTTCAACTGCATTGAGACTGTCTGAAATCACCTTCACATGGGTAGTGTATAAAGTATTGTGTATCTTTCCTCGGGCAACAATCATGACTCCTTTTGTCAGCTTCCAGATGCCATTGCTGAAGTAGTTGCCGTAGCCTTCCCGGTCTAAAGTTGTACCTGAAATAAGATTGAGACGTAGATCTGGCACATGTCTCACATCTTTTAAGACCATACTGCAGCTAATACAGGTCATGATCTGGATATCGCCGATACCCACGATCTGCGAGAAACTTGTATTTCCCATTCACACTGTACCAAAGTCTCCTGCTTTGTACGTGGTGAAGAAATCACTGTGGGGAGTGGCGTGATAAGATGCTGCTGTGTCAATCACCCACTCGGCTTCATTGCTTCCAGCGTGAAGACATACCTCTTCATCGACTGAGCATATAGTGATATCTCCTGCAACAGTGACCAGTGTGTTGCCATCTTCATTTTGTGTCTAGTGGCTGCTTTGACCTTGCTCCCTTTGGAGTTTGCGGCAATTCTTTTTCAAATGTCCCGTAATACCACAATGATAACAAACATAGTTATTCTTTTGTGGATTTTTGTCGTTGCTGGGTCGGCCACGGTTTTGGGACCTTCCTCGACTTCTGCCTCTGCTTTTGCCTCTACCAGTTCCGTAAGATCGTCCGTGACCTTCGGTGACAAACGCATGTGTTTGATTCATGCCGGTTTCCTTTCTTCGGGCTTCTTCACTGAATATGGCATCCTTGACTGTCGCCATACTGAGTTTGGGGGCTGAGTTACCGAGGGAAACCACCAGTGTCTCCCAATTGGGAGGTAAGGAACTAAGCAAAAGTAGTGCCTGAGTTTCATCGCCAATATTTAACTCTACAGATGAAAACTGGTTCACCAGGCTCTGAAACTCACTGGTGTGTTCGGCTGCAGAAGCTCCGTTCTTCAGCTTCAAATTCACAAGTCGCATCATAAGAAGCACTTTGTTTCGAGCTGTCTTGGCCTGATACATATCCTCGAGCTTCTTCCAGAGCTCGTAGGCGTTGGTCTCTTGAGCAACATGGTGAAAGACACTGTGGTCAATCCACTGTCTGATTTGGCCAATCGTCTTTCTGTGCATCTTGGTCCAATCTCTCTCTGCAATTAACGTAGGCCTTTCGCCTTCGTTTTCTAACGGGTCTGCCAAATCCTTGCAATTTAGCAGATCCTCCATACGGGGTTTCCATATGGAGTAGTTCGACGCTGATAATTTAATCATGGCACCGGATCCTGAATCTTCCATCGAACCAAGTCAAATTTAAGCTCTCCTTGGCTTGTTTGATATGTTCGGAGTAGAATCACACAAAACGGAGTGTATCGTTACGTCCGGAACGGTCGAAAACCTTAAGATCGCCTTTGACTGTGCTCAAATCCGAGTTCGGATGAGTCCGGAACAGTTGAAACACTGGCGAGGGGCAAAATTATAATTTTGCAAAGCTGAGGGGAAAAAACTGTAATTTCCAAAGATCAGGGGCAAAACTGTACTTTTGCAAAGATTAGGGGCAAAAATGTAATTTGGCAAAACTGAGGGGCCAAAGTGTAATTTTTGCAAAGCTTGCGCGCGTGAAAGCGCATGCTGCGCGTGGGATTCACGCGCGTTGCAGGGTGGTGGCGCGTGAAGCGCGTGGTGCGCGTGGGGCTCACGCGCTATGGAGGTTGATGACGCATGAGGCGCGTGACACCGTGACCTTACACGCGCGGACCTTCAGGTGGCGCGTGGAGGCGCGTCTAGTGGTTTTTCCGGCTGTTCTCGACGGGGATGTGATCCTCCGGAGATGGGTCAGCCAAATATGTGGTTGGTGTGTCGAGTTGCGTGGAATTGTGGTTCGAAATAGAGGATGAAGAATCGACTCTGTTTTTCGAATAACGGCTCTGATACCACTTTTGTTGTGCGGATAACCAATTCTACATGCAAATACACATACTCATGACATAAGATATTATAGTGGTTCCCCAAAAAATACGGGTACGTCCACTTTGAGAGTCGTTTCAATAATTTCGGTTGAAAACAAATGGTGTTCGGGAGGAGGATACGACAACCGGTATCGACTCGACTCAACCGTACACACTCTCACTCACACAGAAACTTACAAGGTTTCTATCTCTTGTGTATCACTCCCTCACGTGTATATCTTTCTGTATATTACAACATATATATCACTCACAGATATATTCTCTGTTTTTCCCTACCACTTCATATTACTACACATATCTGCCATATATATATAGGCAGATGAAATAAACAAACATCAAAATGACAACCTTGTTTGTGCTAGCAGTTGCGTGAACAATTTGTTCACGTATGAAGATGGTGATGGTTGATGAAGAGAGGTTTGAGTGATGCATGTGCATACGTATGGAAAAAACTGTCAAAATGTGTGTATAAATTCATTCTGTTTTCAAAATGTTGCAACTTACCCCATTCTACTTTAAATAAATATGAAATTCCTAAAATACCCCTTCTAACCTAATAAAAATAATAAATATTGAATTAATAATAAATAATGTATAATAAAATAATAAAGAAATAAAAAAATTAAATAAAAAAAAAAATATGAAAGAAACCGGCTTAATTTAGTTTAATCATAAATAAATAAAAATAAAAAGTTTTTAAAGAATATGCTTTTTTGTTGTAATTTTTTTTTTTTAATATATGTAGTCCAAGTACTCTATCCAAACTAAATGAGCCTATGGAACTTCCCTAGAAATATTTTCCACTTACTGATTCTACTTGCCATTATTAGTGCTATGTATTAAAAATATTGGTGAGGTTAGTGAAGCTTGATTGTTCATAATTTCACTTTTAAGAATTTGAAAACGAAAACAACGATAGATTGTATTTAAAGTAGAAGTAGTTGTATTTTTGTTTCGTTGTACACTGAAGACTGAAAACGTAAAACCCGCGAATGCAATTGGGCAATTGGGTGGTAGCTGTTATGAATCAATTCGCCCAAGATCACACACAACAACAATGACAATAAAAGAGATATATGAGAGAATTAACTCACAATAAATAACAAAATTTACTCAATTCACCTTTATTGAGGAAAAAATAAAAATTTAACAAAATACACTCATTTTCACTTGAAATATTTATTTTCACACAGCATGAAAAATCTTACATTTAACAAACCTATTCTTAGATATCCATAGCTAGACAAGGATTGAAAAAACCTAGCCGAAATGTGACACCAATCAATGTCTTCAAATCTTCCAATAAACAGTAAAATGAAAAATGCCTCAAGTAGAATCGATATGAAGTTCCTCGGAGATTTATTATGCAAACGAAAAGTGATAAATACTGGTTTCATTATGTAGCCACCATCACTCTTAAGCAAATCAAGCATCGGACCAAAAAATATCAAGTTCACCCCGGTCATCTTCTGGCACACCCAAAGCCTTCCAAACAGCTTTCGAGGCATCGACAATGTTGTTTGGACACGGAGGCTGGTAATCATGGTCCGCATCACAACCTATTGTAGAATCGCACTCGTCCACCACCATGGCCTTCACACTCCTCCCATTACCATGGATGACAATGTTATTTAAGCACCTTTTTTTACTGTTAAACCATCCCGTTGACAACGCCACCACGGGGGTGTCATCCGAATGGTACTTATTGTCACACTCGGATGGCCCACCACCATCACCACCCTTCTGAAAACTATTGATTGTCAGGACTGCCTTGGTCTGGCCTGACACTTTCGGTGAACACTTGTACGTTGTGTAAAACTTCCCCTCCTCGCAGCACTGGGAGTCATTGTTCGTGTTGCATTGCCCTGGAGGGGGCTTTTTGCCCCTTAGCTTGCCACTAGGTTTGCAAGTCTGCGCTTCGACATTTGAAAATGTGGCAAGAAAAAGAAGAAGAAAGGAAATGAGAATGAGCACACTTGAAGAAGCTTGCTTCATTTTCTTTTTCTCTTCCTAGCTGATTAACTCTTTGAGTTTGGTGGGAATGGAAGAGTTTGTGATGAGCTATATATAGAGAGAAATGAGCTACTCAAATAGCTGTCATGAAATGTGGAATTACGGCAGTTTTGTACTCTTTATGTTCTCAATAATTTCACCATTTCTAGTACTGATCATCTATGCGGTTAAATGTATCACTGAAAAGAACAACTGGAATATATATATATATATATATATAAACATTGAGAATGCATGTGACGTATAAATAAGCGATTCTATATTCAGGAATCAGCAATTTGAATCTATTCTAGAACTTATAATTGGTGACATATTATGAACTGTTGATTGTGTCACTACATTCTAGGCTTGGTTTTGGAGGTTACAAAGAATGTATATATTGCGTCTGTCAGATTTGGAATATGCATGTCAAGCATGTGATAATGGCCTTTAACACTATTCATCAATTATGATAATCTACTCATTGTGATCGATCGATGTTTTACTATTAAAAATTCACTGCGGGACTAAAGATTCGGACACCATTAATGTTTTTAAAACATACAGACAAGAATTATACCTATGAGTCTACGAAACAAGGGAAATCCCTCAGGGCCAACCGAATGTGTGTGGTTCTTTAACATTGACATACTATATGTTTCAATATCTACTGCGAGTTGTTAGGAATTAATTATCATCTCACATTTGGAATTAATCCACCTAAGATCATCGACACCTATCTTTACTCACACACGTAAATCACACAAATAATACACAATATTTAATGTGGTTCAACTCTAACTTTGGCCTACGTCAACGCAGAGAAGGAATATTTATTAGGAAGATATTATATAGGTGAACAACATAGCTCCCTCACCCGGTGCACACATCACCCTCACAACCTCTTCCTCTCATATTTTCCTCACATCTCTTCTCTAAGTCTCAACATAAACCCTAGATCCCTAGTTATAGAGTTATACTCATTTCCTTGTTGAACAAGAAAAACTCAATTTCTTGTTGGACAAGGATTACAATTCCTAGGAGAATAAAACTCTCTAACAAGAAATTCCTTTTACAATACAACTCTAAATAGGAAACCTAATTACAATAGAATTTGAGACACTTTCCTAACAATCTTCACCTTGGCTCGAATTCTATCATCTTCTCAAAGCTCCACATTGCTTCAAGCATCAACACTCTTCTACTCATTATTTTCTTCTTTTTCATCAACACTCTTATTATTCAATTTCTTATTTTTCATCTACAAGCATCATGCTCCACCTCCACCGTGACTATGTGCGCTTCTTCAACATTCTTCAACATCAACATCATCTTCAATCATCAACATTCTTCAACATCAACATCATCTTCAACACTATTTTCATGACCGCGCTTTCTCCGTGATCACTTCATCTTCTTCATCTACATTATCATCTTTATCTTCTTTAAGCTTAATCACCTCTATACCAAGCCTCAATCTCCACCTTCATAAATCTTCATCATCTCAATTTTTTTTATACTATCCAATCACTATCAAAATCATCATCACTGATTAGAAACTCATTCACTTTGCTAAGTCCCAAATCCTCACAGTTCCTATCTTTATAATAAACTCTACCCAATCTTCCCAAGAAAAATACCACTACCCTCGAATTCTTTCCTCACATATCGTCCCACCAGCGCTTTCAACCTCGTCTCGACCACCTGCCTCTTCGCCATCTCACTCAAATCACTCAATGACTCGGCATCATCATCAACTTGAAACCCAACGAATTCGTTAGCACATGCGAGCCACCAGCGAGCCACCACTACTATGCGCTCTCCACCGTTCTGTTGTGCGCCATATACCTCCATGCGTCAATCGGAACACAACCTCGGTCTCATCGACATAAAAAATAGCCTCAACCAAGCTTTACAACCTGACCTTTTTGTCTTTTCTTCTCCCATAGCTCCCACTGAGCCTATTCAAGATGTTCAGAGTTGAATAATGCAAAACCGATCATACGGTTGCATTCGGAGCAGTCCAAAACCTTAAGAATGTCTCTGACCGCGTCAAAACGGGTCAAAAACGACTCCAAACAAGCCAAAAAACAAATCAGCACAAAAGACAAAAAATTATTGACGACGTCAAAAACTTCTCAGGGCGTGACTGGGCGCATGCCTCCTCCTATGGGGATGATTTTTGTTCCGAAATGTTCGTCTTTGAAATATCTTTCCGTTTATATATTATAAGCCTTATATCGATCAACGATGCTCCGCAAAATAGGCCTGAAATGAAACTGCTGTGCGTGGAGCCAAAAAATTGGCCAGAACTTCAGGCGTCGCGTGGGGGCGCGTGCAGCTGTATTCGATGATGCGCTTGACTATCCCAGCATTGTCTCGTCCATACGAATCTACTTGTATGGTTAGTTTATGATTTCGAACAACTCTGATCTTCGAATTTGGGCTAGAACGTACGAGCTTCTTCTTTGTTTCAATCTGAAACTTTCTGATACCGATTTGCTTCAACCTTGCTCTGATACCACTTGTTAGGAATTAATTATCATCTCACACTTGGGAATTAATCCACCCAAGATCATCGACACCTATCTTTACTCACACACGTAAATCACACAGATAACACACAATATTTAATGTGGTTCAGCCCCAACTTTAGCCTACATCAACGCAGAGAAGGAATATTTATTAGGAAGATATTACATAGGTGAACAACATAACACCCTCACCCAGTGCACACATCACCCTCACAGCCTCTTCCTCTCATCTTTTCCTCATATCTATTATCTAAGTCTCAACATAAACCCTATGTCCCTAGTTATAGAGTTATACTCATTTCCTTGTTGAACAAGAAAAACTCAATTTCTCGGAGAATAAAACTCTCTAACAAGAAATTCTTTTTACAATACAATTCTAAATAGGAAACCTAATTACAATAGAATTTGAGACACTTTCCTAACACAAGTACCTACGAAACAATAAAAAAATAGATTGAGGATGAGGTTGTTCTTTACTCTTATACATCTAATCCAAAAGCTTGAAGTTACTTTTCATCTGAATCTGATGTAGGACTGGCAAAGCTGTCAGTATATCCCCGAACCTTTTTGTTTTTGATTTAATGTGCGCAAGTCCTGTTTAATTGTAGCATATCAAAGTTTTAAACTCACCGTTCTTTTTTTTTTTTTTTTTGAAAAATCAGCATAATATAGAAACTATAAAAACACAATCACCACAGACATAACAACCAAGAAATACTCAGCTTCCACAAACAAAGATAAACAAAAACCCTACCATAGACCCTAGATCTTACTTTCATATGGATTACCTCTATGAACAGGACATAGACTAACATATAAATGAAACCAGGCCTATGGTGGCATAGGACTGAAAAGAAGCAAAATACTCCACTCAATCTTAGAAGGGGTCATCTTCATTAAGCCTATCTTGCATAAAAATGGAATCTGGGAGATTCTAAACCTGTGCCATCCTCACATTTAGAGCTGTATTCTTGATTTTTTGGAGGGAAAGAGCTCTATACTTAACTGTAGTTAACACCTTATTGTAAACTTGGTTATTTGTTTTAGCTTCCTGAACATAATATATTATGTTCCTTTCAGACCAAAACACATAAACAACAACACCAAGACTTTATTTTTTGAAGAGGTTCAATAGGTTCCTACCCTTAAGAGAAGAGCTCCAATTGATGAGGTCTTCCCATTTGTGGAAAGGGCATTTAAGAGAACCTTTGGCTCTAATAATGTTCCATCCTCTTAAGGTGAAAGGACAATAAAAGAAAAGGTGGTTAATAGTTTCATAGTTGGAGCAGAACACATGTCACGCCCCGTTATTCCTGAGACTCCAATCAGGAGAATCAGCGAATCCCGAGGTATGACGTTATCGAAAACAACAACCAGGATTAACAATGACATCGAAATACATGGAATAGGAATGAAAATGAAGTATTCCATGTCACCTGAATGAAATAAACTCAGTAAAAAAATCTAACGAAAATCCGACAGAGTTTCGTTTGTAATTGGAACATCCGGACAACCCAAATTCAACACAATAGCACAACCTGCCTAGAATAACAAGAATAAAAGCAACGACACGTAGCCCAACATTCCAAAAACCTACTAGGGCCGAGGTAGTGGAAAAGAACACCAATACCTCTCCGAAACCCTTCTAGAAATCAATAGAGCCCCAAATGCTCAAATGAAAATAGAAAGAAAACCACTTGGCGATGCCGAAAAAGTATAAAAGCACCCCAAAACAACAAATACCGACTGAGCCACCAAGCTCAAATAAGAATACATAAAATTAAATGGTAGTGCCGAACAAATACAATGGCACCCCAAAATAATAAATACATGAACTGAAAATACAACATAAGGGAATTTGCCAACAACCTGGCTCCCAAGAGAATAAAAGAATAATAAATATGATTACGGAAGGAGGAATGAATCTATCGTCCCAAATCCCCCGTACCATCGCCGCCGTACGTGCCGTGCTGCATCCACCTGCAAACCTGAAAATGTTGTGTGTGTGGGGGGGGGGGGGGGTGAGCAAAAAACCACGCGCTAACCATAATATCAAAACATCACACTCATAGCCGTCTAGAAAATGCTAACCATCCCGTGTGCATGCATCTATCCTAGGTCAAGCTACCGTCTCCCATGGCACCCCCACCAACCCGAGACACCCAACAATAACCTCACAACTAATCTCGAAACTACTCAAGAGTCGTAAAACAACATAGATCATAAGATATATCTACCACTTGTATATACGCATGTCGAATCAACATATATATATATATACACATATATACATAAAGTCCCGTAAATAGCTAATCCTAGCACCTGGTGTATAAAAGCACCTAGTCGAATACACACTTTCGTCTAGGGATACAACCAGAACCAAATATCTATTATACCGCGCACCGAGCACGCCACTCAAGATTCCTAGGAGGTAAGATCACTCACTAGGACTACCAGAAGAGAAAATCCATAATCATGTCCACAATTAATTCATAACTCTTACACATCATCTCTATCAAATCATACCTGGAGAGTCTCACTCTCACAATTTCTATCCTCAATACAGTCTAATGGTATCCTCAATACAGTCCTTTTTGTTTACAACATTTCGTGAACTAATCCATTCACCCCAAAGAAATACACAAGGAAATATATAATCACCACACTGGATTCGGTAACTAACCGAACTATCTCTAACTCACATTGCCTATCGAGGCACTAAAAAGGGTACAGATCAACAAGGTCACCTCTAACTTATACCGCCTATCGAGGCGCAAGAAAGGGTTATTGGAGTCATTTAGTCCCAAACAGATGCCATGGCTTTCGGGTTTTTAAAGAAAAATGTTGAACCTCGAAGGATTCAACCGGTTTTTAAGAAAAAGTTAGGGCCCGGTCAAATCATATTTGGTTCCAATGCCTCCTAACCCAACCAAACACTAGGAATCGCACTATGTGCACTTAACTTAATCTCACTTCTCTTATCCGAGAAGATCCATAGACAAACACAAAGGATCATATTTCTTACCTTAAGGGATGAAACCTCAGAAACACATGTTCGGGTTAAAACCCAAGAAACAATAACACAGGGAAAAAAACTACTAGAGTTCAACCGAATATCACCTCAAAGTCACATTCAAACCTATTTCAAATAGGTTATAAGACCTTCAACTTAATATAGGAATTTATAAACAACTCCTCAAAGGTTACCAAACCAATACCGGGATTTAAGAGTTCCTCGGAACAACTAGGAGGAATCTGAAACAATCTAACTCTAAAAACATATCTAGATCTCAGAACTGACCTCGAGTCTCAAGAACAAGACAAACCATGTCCAGAGTTCACTAACTTTACCAGAACATGTAGGAAAGGAGATTTTCAAGGCACACGGCTAAAAACCATTTACTACTAGAAACACTTTTAAAGTGGAGGGGTGAGCGACAAGCTCAAAATACACAAGCTAAGAAAAACAAGGTCAGACTAACGAGTCTTACCCGACCTTTAACCTGAACAACTCTCCCCACTACCGAAGTGGTCTAAAAATCATCCAGTGATAACACTAATCACCAATCACTACCAAGTCTCAATATACGACTAGCCAACTCACCTCAACTCCAACTCAAGGGGGAAACAATTAATTATCATAACCTCTTTTCATCTATATCCACGTAACCACCTAGAACACATGCCAACCATGGCTCTACTAATCCAGGTTTTAACATTATTACATTTCATTTCTTTTAAAATTTAAAAGCTTTAACTTTTAATCACATTGAATTAATTTCCACCATTTATAATAAAGTTACCAATATCATCAGTTTAATAACAACAAATATCGACAATATAAAATATCCATAAATGATCATATAAACGAATGATTGCTCAATATGTATGTCAATGCAACCCTAGCCACTAATATCCAGGAATCCCAAATCGTTCACTATTGGGGCAACAAACCCACAACAGGAAGGGTGGGCGTCGCCAAAGAAAGTGCGGGGACCACAAGCCCGCCCGGGAACTGGCAAGTGAGGCCCAAGCCTTCACCCCCAAATGTATAGGGAATTGAGAGTTACTAGCTCCCTGGTGCTAGACCACCCCTAGCCAGTTGTTGCGACATTCCAAACGAACCAGACATGCACATGCTATAAATGAGGCATGCAACGTGCACTGAAACAATATATATATATATAACATGGTGCTATATGAATGCAAAATTCCTCCACATGCATTTAACATAATCAATAAAACGGCATCAAAGCCAAACAATCTCATACCTAACATGCTTGACAATTTAAATCACACAGTAATTAAATTCCATTTATCACAAAAATACTCGGGTTCTCAATTACCCCATCTTTATAGATTTTATATACCAACATGCTTTTAAATTTTAATTCCCAATAATTGTTTTCAAACTAATTAGCCTCAGGGGAAAATTAGACAATTTAATTCACAATTTAATTTCTTAATGATTTCCGAGAAAATCAACTAGGGAACTAAAATCACGTCTATAACGTCCCTCATTCTCGTGAATACCCCCAATCTTATTTCTAATTTCAATAAAATATATAAAAAAGAGGAAATATTTATTAAACGGCCCTACGTCCCTCAATATCAAATCTGCCCCGCCCCCATTGTATTTTAATTTCAGTTAGCTATAATCCGGGGGCTAATTACAGGTTCTAATTTCACACAAAATTCTACAAAATCCTATTTTAAGTCCAGGGGGTACTAAACCACCTATTTTAATCCAATTTAAGTAGGATTTAATTACTTCAAAATACTCAGGTCATTTATTCGATTATGGGTATTTCGTGAATTTTATAAAATTCTTAAATTCCATTTATCGTTTAGGAATTTAATTACATGTTTTTATTATCCATAAACATACAACGGGGCAACTTAGCATTTTCTACGTACTATTAGTGAGTGCTAGATAAACATATATATATATATATATATATATATATATATATATATATATATATATATAAAATTCCCCACCTAATTTAAAAGCTTATAAATAGTCCCGTCGTGAATAGTACTGGGCGTGAATCCCCGCCGCCCAAAGTTGTTCGAAAAATATTTTGAATATGTCGAAACGACCGCATTACCGTCCTATTCAATATAGTTGAAACTCATTAGTAATCGATAATTAATTCGGAACAAATCTACAAAAAATGAAACTGAAAACCATACCAAAAAATCTAAAATTCCCGGAGAACCGCTCAACGGTTTCGCACCAATTTCGGATATAACGTACACGGTACCGAGGCCGAGCTACCCTCAAAGTTTCGTGCCAAACAAAGCCCGACTCGGCACTGAGTCGACTCAACTCAGTCGACCGAACACGGTTTTGTTCGTCAACACACACGGCTGAACACCGAGTCTGGCGACCCACGCCGCCGCGAACCACCAGCCCACCATCACCGACAACCGCCATAGCTTCCATCTCAAACAAGCTCCACCAACAAACCCTCATCAGTCCTTAACCGAATCGCACCGCTACAGCCACGGCCACCAATAACTGGCTCATCTCCTTTGCACCCAGCCGCCGTTCCTAATCGTCACCTGGGCCGCCGCCCCTCACCGGCGACACCCAGCACCACCAAGTCACAAGTTTAGCTGCGACCCAACCATCTGTCTCCGGTTTTGATAAACTCTAACAGGTTGCGCGTCTCTCTCTCATAAGCGAACCTTAGCTCCTCTTTCTTTCTCTCTCTCTCTCTAACTGATCTATCATGTAGACGAGAGATGAGTGGTTTAGTTGTTGAAGATAAGAAATGAGTGGGTTAGTTGTGTGGAGAATGAACCAGAAGGTTCTGGTCTCCTCAATCACACACACACGTGATATATCTATATATTTATCTATATAATTAAATATATATAAATACCCATTTATATACATATATTCCCAATTAATAATATATGTATCATAAATTTTGAAAATGTACCGGGAACCTCAAAATAATATAACACAAGCCCGAAAATATAAACGGAACGCCCAAATAAATAATATAACTGAAATAAATAATCTAGGGTATGAAACCCATATATATATAATCATAATCAAATTCATATAAATAAAATAAGTCCCATAAAATATACCGGGGACACTCAAATAATTCCACGGGAGCCCATAAAATTCACCGGACTCCAAATAAATAATATAGGCCCAAATAAAAACTCCAGGGCACGAAAATCATCCACCAATTAAATCACCGAAAACCCCACGATACTCCGAATAACAACTAAAGTCCGGAATAATTAACTCTGTTACAAAATCGGGTATAAACTAAAATAAATCACTAATCGCCTAGCGGTTTATACTACGCGTTCCCCGTAAACTCTACAAATAGTCAAGGAATAATACCAGTCAAAATAAACACTCCGTGTACGAGACTCAACTACCCGGTCATCGGAGTCGTCACTAACCCAATCGAATCAAAACCATAAGTGCCGAACAATCCAAATGTGTCGTCCGGTCGAAATACTAAATGCTACAAGTTTAAACAAAATCGCATTAACACTTATCACGTACGTATAAACATGAAAAACAAGCATAGCAATACAATTACACATAAGCACGTATATACAAACATAAATAAAACGAGCGAAAGGACTATCAATAATCCTAAGCACGTCAGCTAAACAAGGCACGTACTAACCTCGTAATCAGGGAAAACAAAAACGTCGAACCCCTAAAGCACTAACTACCGAACTCAAATCACTGCGTTGAAGCCCTAAACATCAAGCGTCAAAACAAATCCATTTAGTCGACAACACTAGCTGTCAATCGTCACAACTCAACCACGTAGTCGATAACGAGAACACACGTAAACGTTTCACCAAGTCAGAAACTACTAAATGTTAATGTCAAGTCGTGTAATTGCCAACGACAGTCCACGAAGTCCTCAACAAGATAATCATCCAGCCGCCCATTCAGCTCCAAACGTTAAACGCGAAAAATTTACTCGTAAAATACACAGAGTAACCATGACGTCATGAACAAGTGACGTCATCACCGAAAATAAATCGGGAATAATTCAGAAAAAAGGGAAAATGAAACGGGGTGTTACAACACATATCTATTTTGAGAAGTTAGCTTCATCTGCTGTAGCTTGTCTTGAGTAAGCATGTGCTTGTGGAGGGAAGTCTAAAAGATGAAAGAGTGCCTAGGCACAACTCCATTAAACTAAATCAAGTTTGCCCATGGAACACTGTCTTTCTTAGATCTAACAGTGTCCCAAGGAGACCTAATGTTAAACTTGTCCTTGTTTAGCCACATCAGTTGATCATTTGAAGAAGAAGGAGGATGTATGCTATTAAGGGCTGAGTGAGATCAAAAATAACAATAGACCTAGGTCATGCCCAAGAATTTCCAGAATTAGAGAGTCCACTTTAGCTCTCCCATATAAGCCTAAAATGGAAATGATCTCTTCACCATATATGTCAAATAAGGACCTGTCAAAAAGCCAAACATCAAACCATAAGGAGACCTATTGCCATTACCAATTTTGAATCTGAAATTATATTTGAACATATCTCTAATACTTATGTTTTTCTTCCAACTCCATGATCTATTGCATGAGTATTTGAGATGCCAGAAACTTTTGGTTTTGATAAGGGTAATATAAACCCATTTAGCCCAAACCGAAGAAGAATTTGGCTACAATAACCTCCAAACATTCTTGGCCATTGCTGTATTGTTCCATTAGGTCAGATCTTTCAAACCCAAACCACTTTCCTCCTTAGGGAGTCAAACATCACTCCATGCCAACTTCTCACTGCCTGTTTTGAGGTTTGGTCCAGTTCACACAAATCTTCTAATCAAGCAAGTAATCTCTTTCATAACAGATTTTGGCAAGATAAATGTGGTAGACCAAAAAACCTGTATAAAGAATATGACAACCTTTATGAGTTACAATATACCTGCATAAGATAAAAATCTACTACTCCATGCTTGGATTCTTTTTGTTATCCTTAAAACCAGGTCCTGACAGTCTTGAGAATTGAGCTTGGTGGAAATTAGAGGAATTCTCAAGTACTAATTAGAAGAACTCCACTTCCAAACCGAGTGAGATTCAACACTTGAACTTTAATAATATCCTCCACGCCTGCCATGAAGATGGTTGATTTAGAAGTGCTAGGAGTGAGCCCAGAGAGATGATTAAAGAAGTTGAAATTCCTCATGACAACTTCAATAAAAGGCAAATCACCCTTACAGAAAATGAGTAAGTCATTAGCAAACATTAGATGGTTTAGCTTGAACTTTTTACATCTCCAATAATACTTAAATCCCTCCCCAAGCTCAAGATCATTTAGCAAACCAGATAAGACCTCCATAGCTATGACAAATAGGTAAGGAGAGAGGGGATCTCCTTGTCTAATGCCTCTTTCACTACCAAAATATCCTTCAGCACTACCATTAATGTTCACAAAGAACATAGGGGGTTCTTATGCATGTCATGATAAGTTTCAAAAAAGCATCTGAGGCACACCAAGACCAATAAGAGAATCTTCAATAAAATCCCATGATAAAGTATTATAGGCTTTTATCAAGTCAATCTTAAGAGCCATCCTTGGAGGGATTTGGTTTTTGTGGTAAAGAATCATTACCTCTTGAGCCAAAAGGTTATTATCAGTGATACTCCTATAAGGGATGAAGGCTGATTGATTTGGACTAATGGAATCATTAAAGACATGCTTCAATCTGCTGGCAAGAAGTTTGGCTATACATATGTAAATAGAATTACAAAACAACAATGGGTATGTACTCATCAATTTTGGAGGGGTTGAGCACTTTGGGGATAAGAGTAAGGTTAGTGGCATTCACCTCCCTCAATATATGACCTGTTTCAAAAAAAATTAAAATGATATTAGAAAGATCATTACCAATAGAGGACCAAACAACTTTGAAGAAGACACTATTAAGCCTATAAGGCCCAAGGCTCTTATCATTTTTCATTTGGAAAAAAGTTGGCTTAATCTTTTCTTTAGCGAAAGGTCTTTCCATCCAGGCCATCTGAGCATGAGAAAGAGGTTTTTTTTTTTTTATAAAGGGAGATAAATTAGGAACTGGAGGAGAAATAATAGGTTTAGAGAACAACTTCTTAAAGTATCCCACTATCATGGTTTTAATGGAATCCATATCTCTGACAAAGGTCCCCTCATCATTGGTATGAGAAGATATTCTATTGAAAGCCCTTATTTGTTTGGTGATCTTGTGAAAGTAGGAGGAGTTTTGATCTCCTAACTTTAACCATTGAATTCAGGATTGTTGTCTTAGAAGACACTCTTCAGCATTAACAACTTCATGGAAGTTTCTCAAGCAATCAATGCCTACTCTAGCAAGTTGATCATTCATAGGATCTGCATCAATTAGACTCTGGATATTAGTGACCTTTTTTCTAGCTTCCTCAACTTTCTTGTTAAGATTACTAAAATGGTCATTGTTCAGCTTCTTTAAACCTTTTTTGATGAGTTTTAACCTTTGCATAATAGAATACATTCTAGTACCTCTAACATGGCAATTCCAAGCATTCTAAACAATGGGGATGAAACCTTCATGATTGATGAGAAATTTTTTGAATTTGAAAGGTTTTATGGGTTCCACAAAATCAGTGATATGCCTGAGGTGGATATAAGCATGGTATGAAACACACTGAGCCTCAAAATGAACATCATAGTGAGTGAAATAATGCAACCAACAGTCATTGGATAGACACCTATCAATTTTCTTGAAAATACTACCATTGTTCTGAGAAAATTTTAAACAGAGAACTTCAAGTCATGTAAACCAACATTATCAAGAGCTTGGCCACATTCTTGCATAGTCGGGGTCCATCTCTCTGATCCCCCAAACCTCTCCTTCCTACTTCTAAGAGCATTGAAATCCCTAAGAACACACAATGGCTATTTGTGCCAAGAATAAGCTTTAGAAATGAGATCCTGCCATAAACTTCTCCTCTGAATATAGTCATCATCACCATAAATGAAGCTGATAAAAGTTTTAATATGGTTGGTTTTGCTAACTATGTAACAATGAATAGCTTGAGAACTAGCTTCAATAAGAGTAAGGTCCTACTGATTAGGGTTCCAGCTCACCCATATTCTTCCATGCATGATCAGAGTACTCATAATTGTCAATACAATTCCAAGTAGGGGAGATATTTTTGAAAACTTTAAGCATATTGTTTTTCTGAACTCTAGCCTCTATATAAGCAATCATAGAAAGATTAAGAATTTTGATAAGATTCCTACATTCCATTTGAGTGATAGGTCCATTCAGACCTCTTAAGTTCCATGCACAAATCATTGGGAATTTGGAGAATTCGTACATTTATGGGTAGTACTCCCCTTTCCTTTCTTGCCTCTCTGGCCTAGAGCTTGCAACAATAAGGGTGTTTGAGGCATTTGCCTTGGAGTTGGGCAAATGAATCACAATACTAACCTCAATAGACTTATCATTCTACTTTGAAGTGTCTTTTGTGCTAGGCTCAGGAGTAACAATCACAGCATCAACTAAAGCCTGTTGTGGAGGCTCACTCAAATCATCATCAATGTTAGCAAACATCTTCAGGTAACCAAATCTGTTAGGAGAGATGACAACTTCAGATTCTTTATTAGCCAATAGTATCTCATCTTCAAGAACACTTCCTTCATTGATAACAGTAGGGACATTAGAGTTGTCCACTTGCTGGTCCTGGGTAGGAGTAATGCCCAAGTCATTGCTCTCAGGTTTAGTGTTTCCCTTTCTATTTACCACAACCCAAACTTGTTTGGGTCCTCCCTTTTGTTCACTCTGATGTCTTGTGTTTCCCTCATTATTCTTCAGAAGATTTCACTTGCTATTAGTATGACCAAACACTTTGAAATGAGAGCATTTGGACGGTTTCCACAAATCCTAGCAAAGCTTAATCGTTTCTTCCATTCAGTTAATGCATAAGCATATAAAGGTGTACCAATCATACTTGCAATGTAGCTTAACCCCTCCTCATTCCAATATTCTAAAGGAATGTTAGAAAAATCGACCCATAATAGAACCCTTGTGATCTCTTATTTGATAAGGGACATACCTCTTCTCCATTTGTGAATGATCATAAGGTGGTTGGCAAAATGCCATAGACCCTCTTCCAAAACAATGTCTCTCTCTTGTGCAGTGTCAAAGTTGAAGAAGAAGAACCCTTTCTTTGTTTCATTTACACTAGAAAGCCATCCTTTGACCAAAGTCTTTTAGTAATACTCTCTATAGTGAAGAATGGCAATCTTTTGTCCAAAAAGTATCCAACAATAAGATTTTCCCATTCCTTACCTCATTTGTTAGCGATAATTGGAGGAGGAATAACTATGTTTGAACCTTGTTCAGGAGGATGGTAGCTAAGTTTCATACGATCACCATGCTTTGATTGAAGAAGGGTGGCACATGAGGAGTTTGCTAACTGATTACCATTAGCTACATCCTGGGTTACTGTTGGTTCCACTGTAGACATAGTTGTTGATTCATCTAGAGCCATACCCATGTTCAGAGGTGTCTCAGTTGTCACATCCCTAGCTGCAAGTAGGGGAAGAAAAGAGGGAAAGTCTATACATGTGTTCAGCACATCACTCATATAGGATGGAATGTCATGTTCAACTTTTGTAGATCCCAAATCCTTAGGACCACGCGCCACCACCAAGATAGCACCGGAGTCAGTCAGATCTTCATGGCTGGTGGAACCACCAGTCTCAGCAATAGGAGCAAAGGCTAGACCAGCACCCCTATCTGTAGATCTACCACAACGACCACCTCGTAAGTTAGGGTAATTTACATAAACCTCCCCTATGATTTGGAAAAAGGCCAAGGACCACCCTTGTGGTTTTAACATGATCAGAAACTTCCCCTGAGGTTTGCTTCTGTCAACACTCACCTCCCTTATGACTAACTTTCCGTTAAATTGGCTGATGTTAGCAAAAATATAATATGATATTCCTAAAATACCCTCAAGACAAATTCCTACATATGTGTGTATATATATACACATATATAGTATTGATTATACCCATATATAATCTCAACAACATCTTCTCTAACAATTTATGGATTTGAAGCTTAAAAAATGGTGGAATTGAAGAGACCCGTGAAAAACAGAGGCTTTTATATTAGTATGAGACTCGTACAAATAAAAATGGAAAATAGAGCTCTTAAGATCGCATATTTTGCTACAGATACTTCAAATGGATCCTCTAGTTCCTACAGATATAGTTTTATTCTCATCTCCGACAATATAATTGTATAACTATATCTATCTATATACATATATCTATATATATATACATATACATATTTATAAACGCGGATGAGAGGCAGTGATCGGATAAACCTTAACCTATCGGACGAGTTGATCCTCAAGATCTTCGGCCACCTCAATTCAAAATCGAGCCGCGACGCGTGCTCTCTGGTCTGCAAGAGATGGCTCGACCTCGAACGATCGAGCCATGACATCATTTGAATTGACGCGTCTTCCAATCTCGACGTGCTCATCAAATTCTTAGCTCGTCGATTCATCAATGCCAGGAAGGTGTTTGTTGACGAGAGGCTATCGATTCCTCACATCGGTCAATCCGTAAGCTTTTTTCTCCCAAATTTGGGAATTTTTTGGTTGCCGAGAAAATAATTGCGAAAATATAATGGATTGTGTAGGATACTAGGAGGCAAAATTAGGTAAATTTTCGGTAGTTTTTCCCACCAATACACTGCTATCAATTCTTTATCTGGCTCAATTTATGTTGTAAGAACATTTATAGTATTATTTTTGTTTGACATGTTCTAGACAATAACCATGTTGAGTGAATTGTCATGTTGAGAGTTTTGTGTATGTGCAATCGAGTTGTTAGTATGTTCGTTTCTATCTCAAGAGAGGAGTTAAGGGGTGTGTCAGAGCAAAGAAGAGCTACCGAAGGGTAAAAATGTCATTTTCAGACATCGTCACTTCACCGGAGGGCAAAAATGTCATTTTCAGACATTATTACTTCAACCAAAAGTGTCGGGAGTTTGAGACGACCAGTCTAATTCAAATATGAAAAAATATGTTTTTACAGCAAAAAATGCATCATACCCTACACTGTTAGAGGCAAAAAGAGGCAGAATGACACTAACCTATGCTTTGGTTTTTGGAGCTGGGAATGGACTCTACGCCCCTGACCTACGCCTAAACGTAGGTCCCACTTTGTGGCCACGTGATCACTTGTTATGCAAGAGTTGTTTCAGAGTGTTTTCGGATTTTTCCAGTTTTGTCCCTACTTCGAGTTTTTAAGTGATCAACGACTCCAAATCTCTATGTATAGGATTATACACATATTTACATCATATTTTAGAGGATTTATCAACGTATTATAAAATTACGCAAAAGGGCAAGGTTAAGATTTTCTTTGTCTTGGTCTATAAATACCAAGGTTCTACAAGAGAAGAGGCTACAATTTTTTACGATGATTTTTAAAGAGGGTTTTGGGTGAGAGCTCTGTAATATTCTATTGTTCATATTATTCTATATAATGATACACATAAAGAGGTGATTATGGAGTGATCATATATATTGGTGTTCTCTCTTGTGTTAAGGTTCTCTAATCGTGTTTCTACACCGAAGTTCTTTATGCATGATTGGATGAGTGGTTGCTGAAAAATCATCACATCGTCCATTGCAACGAGGTTGCATTGATCTGTTGAGAAACGAAGCCGTTCGAGTATAGAGTGATTCGAGGATTTCAGACATCAAGTAAAGAATGATAAATCATGTGTGATTGTGAGTCTCTCATAGTGTCTGGCGGAACAAGCGTGCTTCGTGAAGTATGAGTGATTCAAGGGTTTCAGACCGCGAGTAGAGGAAGACATATCAGGAGTGATTGTAAGTCTAAATCTCTAATAGAATTTGTACTTGTTGATTCATAGTGCATTGGTACCTGAGTGTACCCGTGGTTTTTTCCTTGGAAAGTTTCCTTGGTTTTTCCACGTATAATTCTCTATGTCGTTTCTTGCTTTATTTTCTACATTACATTGATGTTTGCTTGAATGATGTGGTTTGAGAATTAAGGTTTTCAGATTGGATTAAAATTGACTTTTTCACAATTAAATATTAATTTATCAATAAATACACAAAAAGCCTATTCAACCCCCCCCCCCCCCCCCCCAGGCTATTTTTACCATCATATTGGTAATTTCATATGCGGTTGTGCTTAATCTGGAAGTTGTGTGGTTTCAGTGAATTTATTTGGGTATTTTAGACAAGTAGGTGAAGTGTTTTCCTACCAAATCCAAAGTGTCCACACTTGTTTATTGTATAATAGTATGAGGGGTATTTTTGTCATTTCACCTAAAAATCTAAGGACAAAGTTGTACTTTTAACACATCCGTTAGCATTTTTAACGACAACTTAACACCGGGAGAGGTCTATGATAACCTTTACAAACCTCATGGGAGGTTTTTGATCATGTTCAAACCACATGGGTGGTCCTTGGCCTTTTGCTAAACCACATGGGAGGTTTCTGTAAATTATCCCGGAAGTTACCATCACCTCTGCCGAGAGCTGAAAGCTTAATTACTTTGAACCTGTTCTTTTCCTTTGCTTGAAGAATGATTTGATCGAACCATTGTTAAAGAAGAGGAAGGAAAGAAGAAAGAGAAGGTAGAGAAGAAGGAGAATTGACGCCGGACAGAATAAAGATTATTCTGTAGGCTAGCGCAACGGGTAATTTGCAAGAAAGAAAAGGGAGAAATTCGACCCAAAATTCAGAGAACACTCTGGAATTTTATATAATTATGTATAATCAAGAATGAATCAAAAACAACCCACAAGCCGGGTATAAATAGCTGAAAATCGACCCCTAATGGGATTTTTGCCAAAAATAGCAAAACCCTAAAAGTCCTACCAAAACAAAACATGGAAAAAAATAAAAAGATTGCCGAAAATCTGGCCCAAATCGGGTTCAGAATCATCTCCTAATTGACAAATAAAAAATTACCATAAGTAGCAAACAATAACTAAAAATAAAGAATCGAAAAGGAAAACAGCGGATTTGGGGCTCGAAACGATGTGCACCGAGCATAGCTCGGTGGCCACCACGTCCGCGCCGAGATTAGCTTTCCGAATTGGGGTCACGGGCGCGAATCCGACACTCGTAGCTCCAGTTATGGCCAAAAAACCGACACGTGCACGGAAACTGCCCCAATTAGGCTGGATTACGATTTCTTGTCATTCTTGCGCTGATCCTCCCGCTCCAGGTAATCCAGTGCCATCAATGAACAATCTGACAGCTCGGCATCGTCTGACTCGGATCCCCCTGCATCAAGAATGGAAGGAACCAGAGCTTCTCTCTCTAACCCATGTTGTTTAGCCTTAATCTCACCGTTCTAGAGTTATCTTGATAACTAAAATTAATAATATATTAAAAAAGACATGTTCATCTTGTTTTGGAGAGAACCCAAGTATATCCAATATCAAATTACATTTATTATAAAGTAGATGGTAATTCATTACAAAGTAGATATTAGGTACGATGCCCCAAACATAAGTACTAGAAAACGCAACTTCCTCAAAGAAAAAGAACACCGAAACAAATTATTTTGCGACTCAAATTCAAAGTTACATAGCACGAAGAAAAATTCTATATATATATAATCTGAGTACTCTATCCAAACTAAATGAGCCTGCGAAACTTCCCTAAAAATATTTTCCACTTACTGATTCTACTTACCATTATTAGTGTTGCGTATTAAAAATATTGGTGAGGTTAGTGAAGCTTGATCGTTCACAATTTCACTTTTAAGAATATGAAAACGAAAGCAACTTTGCATATACTTTAAGTAGAAGTAGTTTTATTTTTGTTTCGTTGGACACCAGAGACTGAAAACGTAAAACCCATTAACGCAATTGGGTGGTAGCTGTTATGAATCAATTCACCCAATATCACACAAAACAATAGTGGCGATAAAAAAAATATATGATAGAATTAATTCACAATAAGTAACAAAATTTACTCAATTCACCTTTATTGAGAAAAGAAAAACCCTAAATTACAACACTCTACAATATAACAAAATACACTCACTTTCACTTGAAATATTTATTTTCACACAGCATGAAAAATCTTACATTTAACAAACCTATTCTTAGATATCCATAGCTAGACAAGGATAATTTGACTACCATTGAAAAAACCTAGCCGAAATGTGACACCAATCAATGTCTTCAAATCTTCCAATAAACAATAAAATGAAAAATGCCTCAAGCATTATCGATCTGAAGTTCCTCGGAGATTTATTATGCAAACGAAAAATGATAAATACTGGTTTCATTATGTAGCCACCATCTCTCTTAAGCAAATCAAGCATCGGACCAAAAAATATCAAGTTCACCCCAGTCATCTTCTGGCACACCCAAAGCCTTCCAAACAGCTTTCGAGGCATCAACAATGTTGTTTGGACAAGGAGGCTGGTAATCATGGTCTGCGTCACAACCTATTGTAGAATCGCACTCGTCCACCACCATGGCCTTCACACTCCTCCCATTACCATGGACGACAATGTTATTTAAGCACCTTTTTTTATTGTTAAACCATCCCGTTGACAACGCCACCACGGGTGTGTCATCCGAATGGTATTTATTGTCACACTCGGATGGCCCACCACCATCACCACCCTTTTCAAAACTATTGATTGTCAGGACCGCCTTCGTCTGGACTGACACTTTCGGTGAACACTTGTATGTTGTGTAAAACTTCCCCTCCTCGCAGCACTCGGAGTCATTGTTCGTGTTGCATTGCCCTGGAGGGGGCTTTTTGCCCCTTAGCTTGCCACTAGGTTTGCAAGTCTGCGCTTCGACATTTGAAAATGTGGCAAGAAAAAGAAGAAGAAAGGAAATGAGAATGAGCACACTTGAAGAAGCTTGCTTCATTTTCTTTTTCTCTTCCTCGCTGATTAACTCTTTGAGTCTGGTGGGAATGGAAGAGTTTGGTGATGAGCTATATATAGAGAGAAATGAGCTACTCAAATAACTGACATGAAATGTGGAATTACGGCAGTTTTGTACTCTTTATGTTCTCAATAATTTCACCATTTCTAGTACAGATCATCTATGCGGTTAAATGTATCACTGAAAAGAACAACTGGAATATATATATATATATATATAAACATTGAGAATGCATGTGACGTATAAATAAGCGATTCTATATTCAGGAATCAGCAATTTGAATCTATTCTAGAACTTATAATTGGTGACATATTATGAACTGTTGATTGTGTCACTACATTCTAGGCTTGGTTTTGGAGGTTACAAAGAATGTATATATTGCGTCTGTCAGATTTGGAATATGCATGTCAAGCATGTGATAATGGCCTTTAACACTATTCATCAATTATGATAATCTACTCATTGTGATCTATCGATGCTTTACTATTAAAAAATCGCTGCGGGACTAAAGATTTGGACACCATTAATGTTTTTAAAACATACAGACAAGAATTATACCTAAGAGTCTACGAAACAAGGGAAATCCCTCAGGGCCAACCGAATGTGTGTGATGCTTTAACATTGACATACTATATGTTTCAATATCTACTACAAGTACCTACGAAACAATAAAAAAATAGATTGAGGATGAGGTTCTATTGGATTATGACTCATAATCCAGGAAAGAAGTTAAAAGGGCCGGGCCGAAGGATATTTTTGGTATTTTACAAGTACATATGAGTTAGGTGTATATATACATCATTGTAACCCTAATTTATTGAGAAGCAAAATACAAAAATTGCTCTGGTAGACGTAGGTTACATTGACCAAATCACGATAAATCCTGTGTATTCTTGATTCTTTATTGTTTTATTGTTTGTTATTGATCTTTTGTTTAAACAGGTTGTTCCTTGCTCTTATACATCAAATCCAAAAGCTTGAAGTTACTTTTAATCTGAATCCGATGTAGAACTGGCAAAGTTGATAATGTGTGCAAGTCCCGTCTAATTGTAGCACATTAAAGTCTTAATCTGTAATGCCCCGTTATTCCTGAGACTCCAATTTGGAGAATCAGCAAATCGATGTATGACGTCATGGAAAATGACCACTAGAATCAATAACAGCAACGATATACATGGAATAAGAATGAAAATAAAGTATTCCATGCCACCTGAGTGATAAAAACTCAGTAATAAATTCTAACGAAAATCCGGCAGAGTTCCGTTTGTAAATGGAACATCTGGACAACCCAAAATCAACACAATAGAACAACCTGCTCATAATAATAGAAATAAAATCAATGGCACGCAACCCAACATTCCAGAAACCTATTAGGGCTGAGGTAGTGGAAAAGAACATCAAAACCTCTACATAACCCCTTTCTAAAACCAACTAAGCTACCAAACTCGAATAAGAATACAAAAAGTCATACAGTAGTGCTGAAATGATACAAAGGCACCCCGAAAAATGATAAATACATAAACTAAAAATACAACACAAGGGGATCTGCCAATAGCCTGACTCCCAAGGGAATAAAAAAATACATAAGTATGACTACAGAAGGAGGAACAAAACTACCGTCCCAAATCACTCCTATCGTCGCCGCCAAGCATGCCATGCTGTATCCACTTGCAAACCTGTAACCTATTGTGGGGGTGAGCAAAACCATGCGCTCACCATAATACAAAACATCACACTCATAGTCGTCTAGAAAACGTTAACCATCCCGTGTGCATGCATCTATCCTAGGCCAGTCAATCGTCTCACATGGCATCCCGCCAATCCAAGACCCCATAAATAACTTCATCACTTACCTCAAGTACACTACGGATATCATAAGAGCTACAGATCAACGAAAATATAAACAACACATGTATACGTATATATATATATAAATTCCTGTAAATAACTAAGCCTGTCACCTAGGCCTATAGAAAACTAATCTAAACTCCACTCTCATCTAGGGATACAACAAGGACTAACTATCTACCATACCATGCACCTAACACGTTGTTCAAGGTTCCTAGGAGGTAAATAGATCATTCACTAGGACTACCGAAAGTGAATCTTCATAACCATGCCCACAACTCGACCATCGCTCATAACTAGCATCGCTATCAAATCATTCCTAGAGAGAAAGTCGCTCTCACATTTTCTATCTTCAATTCAGTTCCTCTACTTACAATAACCAGTGAACCAATCCGTTCACTCGAAGAGATATAAAAATGGAAGATACTATCCCCACACCGGATTCGGTAACCAACCGAACTATCTCCAACTCACACAGCCTATCTAGGCACTAAAAAGGGTTATTGAAGTTAGTTAGTCCCAAACAGATGCCATGGTCCTCCGGTTTTTAAAGAAAAATATTGAACCCTAAAGGATTCAACCGGTTTTTAAGAAAAATTTAGGACCCGGTCAAATCTTTTTTGGTTCCAACGTCTCTGAACCCAACTGAAACAACAAGAATCATACTAGGTGTTTGTAACTCAACATTACAAGTCCGGGCTCAAACCCAAGGAATAACTATACGAGAAGGAAGAACTACTGGAGTTCAAACCGATAACAATTTTAAAATCACTTTTAAACCTCTTTCAAATTTGGTCCTGAGACCTTTAACATTTATTTAAAATTTTATAAAAATAATCCTGTAAGAGTGCCCAAACGAAACCGGGCACATGAAGGAATCTCAGACAACAAGCTAGGAGTAACCTAGATTTATTGACCTCTAACGATGCCGAGATCTCAGAAATAACATCGAGATTTCTAGAATAGGGCAACCCGTGCCCTAATTCACCGATTTTACAAAATAATTTCAAATGATATTTTCGGAAATTTCTTTCAAAAGCGAATTTGCATTCGGTACTCCTGGTCCCAAGAATTAAAACATATTTTACAAAACAAGTTTTTGATTTCTGACTTTCAAAAATAGTTCACGGGCACCAGGGTAATTAAAGAACACAATTTATAAAAATTCAAAAGCTTTAAGTTTTCAAAACTTTGAAAAAATCCTGGTTTGATCCTAAAGATCCAAACAATGACCCAGATTTCAAGGTACCGGAATAACCACGGTTTAATACTAAAAAATATTCCCATAAATGGGAGGAAATAATAACAAGCTCACAAATATCACAGTCGAAAGAGAGAGAGACGACAAGATTTTATGATCCTAGAACAACCTTTGAATTTCTAAACTCGATCTTCACACCACCGAAGTGGTCAAACAATCAACCTGTGGTAATACCACTCACCAACCACGAAGGCCTATATGGCCAAACATTACAAACTCAACTAAGTCCCTGTAAAACGTTAATCAACGCAACTAGACACCCAACTCTGGGGAGGGGCAGTTATTTACCAAAACCTCTTTACATTTTTATCCATACTGAACTCAATTAAGTTTCAGTACATCACTAACTAGCTCAACTAGAGTCCAACTCAAAGGGAACAGTTTCACCCCAAAGCCTATTTCCATTTATATTCACGTAACCATCTAGAACACATACCAATCGTGGCTCCACTAATCCAGGTTTTAACATTGTTACATTTCCTTTCTTTTAAATTTTAAAATCTTTAACTTTTATTCACACTGAGTTAATTTCCATCATTTTTAATGAATTTACAAATACCATCCCGATCACAGCCACTTAGCCATAGCTCCCAAGGAAAAACATGAATTTTATTACAATATAGATACCATCTGCTCAATAACAACAAATATCAACAGTATAAAAGATCAATAAATGATCATATAAATGAATAAAAGCTCAATGTGAATGTTATGCAATACTAATGTCAACAACACCCTATCTAACATGGGACAACCGGGTATAATGTCGCCAAAGTAACACAACCACGAGGATTTTATCGACTCGTGAAAAACATACCATGTTCGGATCAAATCCTCCCATGCCTCCCTGATTCCCGGATTACTAGTCCGCCGGTAGTGAGAACACCGCTTGGCCAGTTGTTGCGACTACCCGAAAGACTCACTTACACCAATCGTATATGAATGAGACATGAAACCACACCCAATGCAATATCAATGCTCATGGTGTATCAAATATGTATATCATGCTTCAATAGTGAATCAATAATCGAAATATAACATCATCAATTGACAAATATATGTCTCACAATCTGTTTTATACAACCAATCCCCAATATATAAACATTTTCATTTTTAAAAGCATGCTTTATAATTCAATTATAATAGCCAATCACGTCAATTTATCTCAAGATCGTTCTGATTCTCAATTTCCTGATATTAACAAATTCTTATAAGTCCACATGATTTTCATTTAATTTTCAACAATTGTTTTCAAATTAGTCCACCCCAGGGACAATTTAATTCGCAATACAACTTCATTATATTTTATGAGAAAAATAAACTAAAAAAGGAACTAAAACCGTGTCTAAGTTTTAACGTCCCTCGTTCTCGTGAATCCCCTAACTTATTTTTAATTTCAATAAAATATAAATAATAGGGAAAATTTATTAACCGGATCTACGTACACATACGCTTTCTAATTTAATTTCTCCAAAGTATTTCTATTTCCAACATCATCTAATCCAACTATGGGTATTTTATAAATTTTATAAAATTCCTAGATATTCGTCTATCACTAGGAATTTAATTAAACGTTTTTATTTACCCACAAACATGCAACAAAGATGTATTAACGTTTTCTGTGCACTATTAGTGAGTGTCAGATATGCATATATAAGAATATATATATGTAAATTCCCACCTATTTTAATTTCTTACAACCAGTCCCGAACTGTCCCGCCGTGAATAATGTCGGCGCCCGAATATAGAACCCGCCGACCAAAATTGCCCAAAAAATATTTTGAATATACCAAAACATCCGTCTCGATGACCTATACGATATATACGAAGTCTATTAGCAATTGGTTAATAATTTTGAATAAATCTAACGAAAACCAAACCGAAAAATTATACCTTTAATATGAAATTCCCGGCGAACCTCTCAACGGTTTCGCAACAACATCGGGAGCAAGCTATCCTCAAAATTTCACGCCAAACAAAGCCCGAATCTGTACTGAGTCGACCCAATTCGGCCTGGTCGAACTCGCCACTGGTCACCACTGGTCATCTAACGCTACCACGGCGCGAACTAGCACCACCACCATGCCATCGCGCACCACCAGCAACCCTAACCGTCACCCCTTGCCGTCAAACCACTGCCCCTATCGAAACCCTGGGTCGAACCCCATCTGCAACAACCTTCCACTCATCAGGTCACAATTTCATTTGTAACCATGGCATCACTGTTTCTCGCCTTCGCCATCCTCTGCTAACCATCGCCGTCGTTGGGTCAGCGACCACAAACCCTAGGTCGCGTCCCTCTACCAGACGCATCCTCCTCTTGCGCGAAACCCCAATTTGTGCCACCACACAGTACCTACTCCCCTCAGCCACGCCATTGTCGTTGTCTAAAGGCTCCGGTGAACCAGCAACCAGGTCGCGCCTCTAGATGCGCGACCTTCTCTCCTTTTTCCCAATTGCTATCTGGTGAGTAGGAGAAGAGAAATCCGACTACTATCGGTGCGAAGAAGAAGGAAAACCGAGCCTATGGTCGTGAGCATGGAAGAGAAGTCTTGTAGAGGAGAAGAGAGTCTGTGTGTGGAAGAGAAGGAGAAGAGATAAAGTCGTCTCTCAATACCAGCCACACACATAATATCCAACATACATATATATTTTCCATTAATCTTATATATACATATAAATACCCCCCCCCCCCCCCATATATATATATTTTCCCAATTAATAATACATGTATAATAAATCCCGAAAATGTACCAGGAACCTCGAAATAATATAACATGAGCCCGAAAATATAAACGAAACACCCAATAAATAATATAACTGAAATAGATAACCCGGGGTATGAAACCCAACCATCGGAAAATCGGATACATACTAACTGATGTAGGGGGATCCGAGTCAGACGATGTCAAGCTGTCAGATTGCTCATTAATGGCGCTGGATTACCTGGAGCGGGAGGATCAGTGCAAGGATGGCAAGAAATCATGATCTAGCCTAATTGGGGCGGTTTCCATGCACGTGTCAGTTTTTTGGCCATAACTGGAGCTACAAGTGTCCGATTCGCGCCCGTGACCCCAATTTGGAAAGCTAATTTCAGCGCGCACGTCGTGGCCACAAGCTAAGCTCGGTGCACATCATATCGAGCCCTAAATCCGCTGTTTTCCTTTTCAAATCTTTATTTTTAGTTAATTTTTGCTATTTATGGTAATATTTTATTTATCAATTAGGAATTGATTCTGAACCCGATTTGGGCCAGATTTTTGGCAATCTTTTAATTTCTTTCCGTATTTTGTTTTGGTAAAACTTTTAGGGTTTTGCTATTTTTGGTAAAAATCCTATTAATGGTCGATTTTAAGCTATTTAAACCCTGCTTGTGGGTTGTTTTTGATTAATTCTTGATTATAAATAATTTTATTAAATTCCAGAGTGTTCTCTGAACTTTGGGTTGAAATTCTCCTATTTTTCCTTGCAAAGTACCTATTGTTCTAGCCTGCAGAATAATCTCTATTCTGTCCGGCATCAATTGGTATCAGAGCCCAGCATATTCCTAGGCGGTATTTTCATCAGTTTTCGATGACTGGTGGTCGTGGTCGTCATCGTGGGCAGGTTCCGATTGAGGAAGTCCCGCACCGTGATTGTAACGTT
Source organism: Cornus suecica (assembly GCA_963922005.1). NCBI lineage: Eukaryota > Viridiplantae > Streptophyta > Magnoliopsida > Cornales > Cornaceae > Cornus > Cornus suecica. The sequence goes on along the minus strand of OY998247.1, from coordinate 2,353,907 downwards.
CAGGATGTTATGATTGAGGATTTTCAGAGGCAAGTGGCAGAGTTAACCCAGCGCCTGGCAGCGCAGGAAATCGGTAATCATGATGTGGAAGATTCTGATACCGACAATTCCATCTTCGAAAATCCATATCACAATCGATTCCAGGAGCACCGTGGTCGAGGGAACCATCATGGAGATCTCGGCTTCAGAGTAGACCTACCCGAGTTTTCTGGTATTTTACAAGCCGATTGCCTTATTGATTGGTTGAATGAAGTAGAACGAATTTTCGATTATAAAGAGGTCCCAGATCGTGTCAAAATGAAATTGGTGGCCATCAAACTCAAGGGTAGAGCATCTGCGTGGTGGGAGCAGTTGAAACGTTCAAGAGACAGGCAGGGCAAGACCAAGATCACTGATTGGGAGAAGATGAAGAAGAAGATAAATAGCCAATTCCTTCCCTTTGGCTATACTCAAACCATGTTTCAACGACTTCATTCGTTGAGGCAAGGGATGAGATCGGTGGAAGATTATACGGAGGAGTTCTATCAGTTGATTGCTCGGAATGATCTGACTAAGACAAAAGAACATATGGTGGCACGATATTTGGGGGGTTTACGACAACCTCTGCAGGATGCCCTCAGCCTTTACTCGCCGTGGACAGTTTATGAAGCCTACCAGCGTGCCCTTGCTGTAGAGAAACAACAGAATAGAAGACCCGTCATCAGAAACGACCAAAGCGATGAGCCATCTCGCCCTCAAGAATCCCGTCCTCCCCAGCAGCAACCAAAGGGTAATCTTAACCCTACAATTAAGTGTTTTTGATGTGGTGAATAGGGGCATATAACAACCCAGTGCAGGAAGCCTGCCAGTCAGACGGGCAAAAATCTACTGCTTGAGGAAGGCGTCGAAGCCAAGCCTGAGGTATGGTATGATCAACCAGTGTATGACGAGGAAGGAGATGAGGATGTGTTGTATGGAGACGGCCATGAAACTCTGGTCATTCGTAAGAGCCTCCTGACTCCTAGAGGCGATTCCGAAGATGATTGGTTGAGAACCAATATTTTTCATACAACCTGCACCGTGGCCGATAAAGTCTGCAAGATGATTATTGACAGTGGCAGTTGCGAGAACGTAGTCTCAGAAGACGCTGTCCAGAAATTGCAGTTGAAGACAGATCGTTACCCCAAGCCATACAAACTGTCATGGCTGAATAAAGGCAGTGAGGTAACAGTAGATAGACGATGCTTAGTGTTTTTTTCTGTTGGCAAGAAATATTTCGATAATGCTTGGTGTGATGTAATATCCATGGATGCGTGTCATATATTGTTAGGCAGACCTTGGAAATATGATCGAAGTGTGGTGCATGATGGACGGAAGAATACATATTCCCTTAGCATCAGAGGAAAAAAAAATTGTGTTGGCACCTCGTCGGGAAGGACCCAATCCCGTCCAGGTTGTCAATAGTGACAATCTGCTTTCTATGTCCAGGTTTTTGGTTAAGCGTGAAAATGTAGTCTATGCTTTACTGCCTTGTGGAAATAATGCAGCATGTGAGGTTCAAGAATTACCCACGGAGGTCCAGCAGCTGCTTCCAGAATTCTCTGATTTGATGCTAGAAGACCTTCCTCCTGGAGTGCCGCCAGACGACCTTTTTGATGTTGGTGATTTTGTTTGGGCTGTATTAACTCAGGATCGTTTCCCTGTTGGCGAGTATAATAAGCTTAAGGAGCGGAAGATTGGACCCTGTGAGATATTGCAGAAGATTAATGACAACGCATACATGTTGCGTCTCCCTAGTCACTTGAAGACTTCTGATGTCTTTAATGTGAAACACCTGACTCCTTGTTTTGCAGATTCTGTTGATACTGCCATGAACTCGAGGACGAGTTCTTTCCAACCCGGGGTGACTGATGCATGGGGATTCGAGTCAAACGATGTCGAGCTGTCAGATTGCTCATTAATAGCGCTGGATTACCTGGAGCGGGAGGATCAGTGCAAGGATGGCAAGAAATCGTGATCTAGCCTAATTGGGGCGGTTTTCGTGCACGTGTCGGTTTTTTGGTCATAACTGGAGCTACAAGTCTCCGATTCGCGCCCGTGACCCCCATTCGAAAAGTTAATTTCGGCGCGCACGTCGTGGCCACCGAGCCAAGCTCGGTGCACATCATTTCGAGCCCTAAATCAGCTATTTTCCTTTTTAAATCTTTATTTTTATTTAATTTTTGCTATTTATGATAATCTTTTATTTGTCAATTAGGAATTGATTCTGAACCCGATTTGGGCCAGATTTTTGGCAATCTTTCGATTTCTTTCCGTATTTTGTTTTGGTAAGACTTTTAGGGTTTTGCTATTTTTGGTAAAAATCCTATTAATCGTCGATTTTCAGCTATTTAAACCCGGCTTGTGGGTTGTTTTTTATTAATTCTTGATTATAAACAATTTTTTTAAATTCCAGAGTGTTCTCTGAACTTTGGGTCAAAATTCTCCTATTTTTCCTGTTTTTCCTTGCAAAGTACCTATTGCTCTAGCCTGTAGAATAATCTCTATTATGTCCGGCGTCACTAACCCATCGGAGCTCCTAAAACAAGGAAATGCCAAAAGTTAACCCAATAAATCTAAAAATACATATAACACAAGTACAAATACGGGGAAGCAAACAAACTAACATAAATACCTCTAAGCACACAAGTCAAACAATACATAGGGGCACACACTTACAAACACATAGCATGTCAATCAATTAAAACACATACTAATCCCATTACAAGGGAAAACAAAACGTCGAACCCCTAAAGCACTAAATGTCGAACTCGCACAACTGAGTTAAAACCTTTAACGTCGGTCAACAAAACGTACCGCCACCCAGTTGAAGCACTAAAAGCTAAACATCTAAACAAATCCACGTAATCGTCACTAAAATCCACGTAAACCTCTAGCTACATTCGAAACACAAAACATCACGTCAAGTAGTGTAATCACCAAAAAAACTCCATGAAGTCACCAAAGAGACAATTGTAGAGTCCTGCTGTTGAATTCAAAACTCACGTTAACGTTTCACCAGTTCGAAACATTAAATTCACCGTCAATTCTCATAATTGTCAAAGAAGCTCCACGAAGTAGTCAATAGGACAATGGCTGCATCATCTCATCGTAATAAGACATAAACGCGAAATATTATACACGTGAGATATCAAGAATAACCATGACTTCATGAACAAGTGATGTCACAACCAAAAATTAATCATAAATAAATCCAGAAATTTGAAAAAATAACATGGGGTGTTACATAATCTCACCGTTGTAGAGTTATCTTGCTAACTAAAATTGATAATATATTAAAAAAGGCATGTTCATCCTTAACGGTAAGGACCCCTAGTATTATTCAATATTAAATTACATTCATTACAAAAACTAAATTTCCAAGTAGATGGTAGGTACGATGCCCCAAACATAAGCACTAGAAAACGCAACTTCCTCAAAGAAAAAGAACACCGAAACAAATTATTTTGCGACTCAGATGCAAAGTTACATAGCACGAAGAAAAATTCTCTCTATATATATAGTCTGAGTACTCTATCCAAACTAAATGAGCCTAACGAACTTCTCTAAAAATATTTTCCACTTACTGATTCTACTTACCATTTTTAGTGTTACATATTAAAAATATGGGTAAATTACTTTGACTTTTCCTGTGGTTTTGCATAATTACTCTCAGATTAAAGTTTGTGTAAATTTACCCTGACCTCCCCTGTAAGCAGGGAAGGAGTCATAAATGTTTTTCATTAGGGACAATTCATGATATTAGGGACAATTAGGGGGTAATAAGCCTAAGTTTTTCAAATTTTTATGGGGATAAATCTCATTTTTTGCCTATATTTTCTTCAAAATACTTAAATTATCATTAAAAAAAACCATTTTTTTATTAGGGGCTATGTCCTTCCTGTTGACCTTCAATAGCCACTATTGTTGATTTTTCATTGCAGCCTCCAGTTAGTCTTCAATGGTTGCTTCTAGATGGCTACCGAGTTTCCTTGTTTCACATGGATACTTGATGGCTAATAAGTTGTGTGTAATAACTTAGAAGCTAGGAAATGAAATAGAAAGGTGTGAGATAGAGAGAAAACTTTGTACTCTGTTTGTGTAGTTTGAAATAAAAGATTGAGTGATTCTTTGAATAGAGTTGATCTTGGGTGTGCAATGCAATCACCATAAGTGATTGAAATTGAAGGTCAACAGTGGTATTAGAGCCAAGTGAGTTAAGCTTGGAGAAACCTAGAAAAGATTTTCAAAAACAGAGTCCAAGTTTCAAGCTTTATTTGTAACACACCGGTGCTATAACCAAAAGTTTGAACCCTTATCTAGTTTCTGTGTTCCCTCAGGAACATATCTTTGAAAAGAACACAGCCAACAACTGCTGCACACCCCCGCACGCGCCATACGCGTATTCAACCTTCAGCCGCGCGTAAGGACCACGCGCAGCCACGTGCGGACCACACGAAACCACGTGCTCTGACGTCAGTAACGACGTCGTCTGCCACGTGTCATCACCACAGTGTGACACGTGTCATATATTAGCACTTGACACGTGTCATATATCAGCGTCAGCCACATGGCACCAATCAATAATTGACACATGGCCTAATAAGAAGCCAACATGTGGCACATCCAGAGCCTGCCACATCATTAATACTGTGTGAAATTATAGATTTGTTGTACCTCTCTATTTTATCCATTCCGAGCTTATTTTAACTCCGATTTGAGCAAACGAAAAGTTATTTTTTACTAAATGAAATGTTCCGGATGCAAGTGTACAGTCGGTTTGACCAGATTAAACACCAATTTTTCAGAACTAAGCACCTCAAGTACTTAAGCATATCCGATGACGTCCTCTTGTAATTTTTTCCAGCCCCAGCTTCTGCGATTGGATAAAACAAATTAAGAGAATTGGTCCATTCAAATAAGAGTCTTGTTTGCCTCATAAGACTTGTGGGAATTAATCGAAAATGGGTATGATGAACTAGAAGATGGAGATAGGCTGAGTGAGACAAAAAGGCCGCACACAAAGAAGTCCGAAAGAAGGCATTGTACCTGCTTTATCAAAGTGTCGATGAAGGAAGTTTTGAAAAGATCTCCATCGTCAACACCGCCAAGCAAACATGGGAAATTCTTCGAAAAACACATTGAGGAATTGAGAAAATAGTTAAAGTTAGACTCCAAGTTCTAAGGGGTGAATTTGAACTGTTGCAAATGAAAGACACAAAGTCAATTTCTGAGTATTTTACCAGAATATCGACTATTGTGAGCCAAATCAGAAGATACGGAGAGAAGATTGAAGACGTCTGTGTGCTAGAGAAGATTATGCGCTCCCTCAGCTCAAAGTTCGAGCATGTAGTTGTTGCCATCGAAGAATCGAAGGACCTTAATACCATGACAGTGGATGAGCTGTTAGCCACGCTAGAAATCCATGAGCAGAGAATTGATAAAAGGAAAGATACCTCAAGTTCCATGGAGCAAGAACAAGTTCTTCAGTCAAAACTTTCATTTAGAGAAAATAAAGTAGAACGATGGGGAAACTCACAAAGAAGAAGAGATAGAAATCGTGACTATGGAGAACGCAATGTTGAATTCAGAGGCGATGAGGGAAAAAATAATTTCCACGAGGAAGGAAATTATAATCAAGGCGGGAGAAACCCGTCATTCAGGGAAAGAACTCGAGAAAGCAACTCCAATTACTACTAGCGTTATGACAAGTGGAATGTAAAGTGTTATAACTACAACAAGTATGACCATTACAAAAATGAATGTTGGAGAAAGCTAATAGATGAAGATGATGGACAAGTGAATTTTGCAGAGAAAAAATATGCAAATGAGCTAAACGGAACGTTACTAATGGCTCAATATGTGAATCTTGTTAGTTGGATTTTTGAAGAAGAAGAGAAGACCAATGATCTCGTGCTTGAAGAAACACAACAAACAAACCAAAATAAAGAAGTGAATATTAAGAAACTCATTCTTGAAGGTGAGAAAGAAGAAGAAAAAGAAGTTGAACTAGTTCCACTAATAGTGCTACAAAAAGATGAAGTTGTGCCACCAACAGTGACACAAATTGCTCCCGTACATGTAGGAAAAGATTCATCATAAATGGATCCGGGTGAAAGATACTGAACCAAGAAGAAGTCAAAAGTGGATCCAGGTGATAGATACTGGACTAGGAAGAAATCAGATGTGGATCTGGGTGAAAGAGATCGGATCAGTGAAAAATCCGAAACTAGGCATTCAAGAGATGAAGGGAATGATGAAAAGTGTTGTAATTGCAGGTACAAAGATGACAGAGGAAAAAGAAGAACAAATGATAAAAATGACAAGAAATATCAGAATATGGATAGTGATCCAATTAACTTCACAGAAGTTATTCCATAGAAGAAATGGAAGACGACTATGGATGAAGAGATGATCACCATAAAGATGAAGTCATGTTGTCTACTAGAAGGCCACAAGTCTACTACGATGAAGTGTGTCCAAAAGACGAAGAAGAGTGAGACAGGTGAAGTTCAGAAATATAAAGCATGCCTAATACTGAAAGACTACAAGCGAAGAAAAATGAAACCATATTTTTGAAAGGTTCAACAATATGAAGAAGTTGCAAGAAATGCAAAAATTTCAAAATAGGTCCACAAGACATAAGACGTTGCAAGGAATACAGAAATTCCAAGACAAGTCCATGAGACTGAGACGCTGCAAGGAATGCAGAAATTTTGAGCATCAAGTTTAAGGGGGGATGTTGAATGTTAAACTTGATGCATCAAGTATCCATGTGAAACAAGGAAACTCAGTAGCCATCTAGAAGCAGCCATTGAAGACTAACTGAAGGTTGCTATGAAGAATCAACAATAGTGGCTGCCAAATTTTCAAATGTTCACACATAATTGTTGAAAATTGAAAGCTTCTATATTGTTCTTTGATAGCCTATAAATAGGTGATGAAGTTGTGTGTAATAAATCATACCCTAGGAAATGAAATAGAGGGGTGTGAGATAGAAAGAAAGCTTTGTACTCTATTTGTGTAGTTTGAAATAAAAGATAAAGTGATTCTTTGAATGGAGTTGATCCTGAGTGTGCAATGCAATCACCATAAGTGATTGAAATTGAAAGTCAACACCTCCGTGCCTGCCTGTAAGATTAATATTATATTAATTTTTTTGTGCATTTACTAAAGTACACATAAATGTTTTAAATTGAGTAAATTATGTTAAAATAACCTAACCAACTTGAATGAGAATGGATAAAGATGTTTTGAGTGGTGTCAAATGAGGGGTATTTTAATAGTTTAAATGATAGTGATGCAGGGGGATCCGAGTCAGATGATGCCGAGTTGTCAGATTACTCATTAATGGCGCTGGATTACCTTGAGCGGGAGGATCAGCACAAAGATGGCAAGAAATCGTGATCTAGTCTAATTGGGGCAGTTTCAGTGCACGTGTCGGTTTTTTGGCCATAACTGTAGCTCCGCTGGGTGCACCTCGTTTCGACCCCTAAATCCGTTGTTTTCCTTTTTAAATCGTTATTTTTAGTTAATTTTTGTTATTTATGATAATATTTTATTTGTCAATTAGGAGATGATTCTGAACCCGATTTGGGCCAGATTTTTGGCAATCTCTTTATTTCTTTTCGTATTTCGTTTTCGTAAGACTTTTAGGATTTTGATATTTTTGGTAAAAATTCCTATTAAGGGTCGATTTTCTACTATTTTAACCCGGATTGTGGGTTGTTTTTTGATTATTCTTGATTATAAACAATTTTATTGAACTCTAGAGTATTCTCTGAATTTTGGGTCAATTTCTCCTATTTTTTCCTTGCAAATTATCTATTGCACTAGCCTGCAGAATAATCTCAATTCTGTCCGGCGTCAATTGGTATCAGAGCCCAGCATATTCCTCAGGCGGTATTTTCATCAGTTTTTCGATGGCTGGTGGTCGTGGTCGTGGTGGTCGTCGTGGGCAGGTTCTGATTGAGGAAGTCCCCCATCGTGATCATAACATTCAGGATGTTATGATTGAGGATTTGCAGAGGCAAGTGGCAGAATTAACCCAGAGCCTCACGACGCAGGAAATCGGTAATCATGATGTGGAAGATTCTGATACCGACAATTCCATCTTCGAAAATCCGTATCACAATCGATTCCAGGAGCACCGTGGTCGAGGGAACCATCATGGAGATCTCGGCTTCAGAGTAGACCTGCTCGAGTTTTCTGGTAGATTACAAGCCGATTGCCTTATTGATTGGTTGAATAAAGTAGAACGAATTTTCAATTATAAAGAGGTCCCAGATCGTGTCAAAGTGAAATTGGTGGCCATCAAATTGAAAGGTAGAGCATCTGCGTGGTGGGAGCAGTTGAAACGTTCAAGAGACAGGCAGGGCAAGACCAAGATCACTGATTGGGAGAAGATGAAGAAGAAGATAAATAGCCAATTCCTTCCCTTTGGCTATACTCAAACCATGTTTCAACGACTTCATTCGTTGAGGCAAGGGATGAGATCGGTGGAAGATTATACGGAGGAGTTCTATCAGTTGATTGCTCGGAATGATCTGACTAAGACAAAAGAACATATGGTGGCACGATATTTGGGGGGTTTACGACAACCTCTGCAGGATGCCCTCAACCTTTACTCGCCGTGGACAGTTTCTGAAGCCTACCAGCGTGCCCTTGCTGTAGAGAAACAACAGAATAGAAGACCCGTCATCAGAAACGACCAAAGCGATGAGCCATCTCGCCCTCAAGAATCCCGTCCTCCCCAGCAGCAACCAAAGGGTAATCTTAACCCTACAATTAAGTGTTTTTGATGTGGTGAATAGGGGCATATAACAACCCAGTGCAGGAAGCCTGCCAGTCAGACGGGCAAAACTCTACTGCTTGAGGAAGGCGTCGAAGCCAAGCCTGAGGTATGGTATGATCAACCAGTGTATGACGAGGAAGGAGATGAGGATGTGTTGTATGGAGACGGCCATGAAACTCTGGTCATTCGTAAGAGCCTCCTGACTCCTAGAGGCGATTCCGAAGATGATTGGTTGAGGACCAATATTTTCCGCACAACCTGCACCGTGGCCGATAAAGTCTGCAAGATGATTATTGACAGTGGCAGTTGCGAGAACGTAGTCTCAGAAGACGCTGTACAGAAATTGAAGTTGAAGACAGATCGTCACCCCAAGCCATACAAACTGTCATGGCTGAATAAAGGCAGTGAGGTAACAGTAGATAGACGATGCTTAGTGTCTTTTTCTGTTGGCAAGAAATATTTCGATAATTCTTGGTGTGATGTAGTATCCATGGATGCGTGTCATATACTGTTAGGCAGACCTTGACAGTTTGATCAAAGTGTGGTACATGACGGACGGAAGAATACATATTCCCTTCGCATCAGAGGAAAAAAATTTGTGTTGGCACCTCGTCGGGAAGGACCCAATCCCACCCAGGTTGTCAATAGTAACAATCTGCTTTCTATGTCCAGGTTTTTGGTTACGCGTGAAAATGTAGTATATGCTTTACTGCCTTGTGGAAATAGTGCAGTAGGTGAGGTTACAGAGATCCCCACGGAGGTCCAGCAGCTGCTTTCGGAATTCTCTGATTTGATGCCAGAAGACCTTCCTCCTGGACTGCCGCCAGAAGACCTTTTTGATGTTGGTGATTTTGTTTGGGTTGTATTAACTCGTGATCGTTTCCCTGTTGGCGAGTATAATAAGCTTAAGGAGTGGAAGATTGGACCCTGTGAGATATTGCATAAGATTAATGACAACGCATACAGGTTGCGTCTCCCTAGTCACTTGAAGACTTCTGATGTCTTTAATGTGAAACACCTGACTCCTTGTTTTGCAGATTCTGCTGATGTTGCCGTAAACTCGAGGACGAGTTCTTTCCTACCCGGGGTGACTGATGCAGGGGGATCCGAGTCAGACGATGCTGAGTTTTCAGATTGCTCATTAATGGCGCTGGATTACCTTGAGCGGGAGGATCAGCGCAAAGATGGCAAGAAATCGTGATCTAGCCTAATTGGGGCAGTTTCTGTGCACGTGTCGGTTTTTTGGCCATAACTGTAGCTCCACTGGGTGCACCTCGTTTCGACTCCTAAATCCGTTGTTTTCCTTTTCAAATCGTTATTTTTAGTTAATTTTTGCTATTTATGGTAATATTTTATTTGTCAATTAGGAGATGATTCTGAACCCGATTTGGGCCAGATTTTTGGCAATCTCTTTATTTCTTTCCGTATTTCGTTTTGGTAAGACTTTTAGGGTTTTGCTATTTTTGGTAAAAATTCATATTAAGGGTCGATTTTCAGCTATTTTAACCCGGTTTGTGGGTTGTTTTTTTATTATTCTTGATTATAAACAATTTTATTGAATTCCAGAGTGTTCTCTGAATTTTGGGTCGAATTCTCCTGTTTTTTCCTTGCAAATTACCTATTGTACTAGCCTGCAGAATAATCTATATTCTGTCCGACGTCAGATAGGAGGTCATTAGACTTGCAAATCATAAATTACTTTAGTTTAAAACACTTAAGTTAAACGTACTTTACAATATGCACAAAAATGTTAATGTAATATTAATCTTACAGTGGAGATCAGAGTAAATTTACACAAACTTTAATTTGAGAGTAATTATGTGAAATCTCAGGGGAGGTCAGAGTAATTTAACCTAAAAATATTGGTGAGGTTAGTGAAGCTCGATCGTTCGCAATTACACTTTTAAGAATTTGAAAACGAAAACAACGATAGATTGTACTTAAAGTAGAAGTAGTTGAATTAACTCACAATAAGTAACAAAATTTACTCAATTCACCTTTATTGAGGAAAAAATAAAAATTTAACAAAATACACTCACTCTCACTTGAAATATTTATTTTCACACAGCATGAAAAATCTTACATTTAACAAACCTATTCTTAGATATCCATAGCTAGACAAGGATAATTTGACTACCATTGAAAAAACCTAGCCGAAATGTGACACCAATCAATGTCTTCAAATCTTCCAATAAACAGTAAAATGAAAAATGCCTCAAGCAGAATCTATCTGAAGTTCCTCAAAGATTTATTATGCAAACGAAAAATGATAAATACTGGTTTAATTATGTAGCCACCATCACTCTTAAGCAAATCAAGCCTCGGACCAAAAAATATCAAGTTCACCCCAGTCATCTTCTGGCACACCCAAAGCCTTCCAAACAGCTTTCGAGGCATCAACAATGTTGTTTGGACACGGAGGCTGGTAATCATGGTCTGCATCGCAACCTATAGTAGAGTCTCACTCGTCCACCACCATGGCCTTTACACTCCTCCCATTACCATGGATTATAATGTTATTCAAGCACCTCTTTTTATTGTTAAACCATCCCGTTGACAACGCCACCACGGGTGTGTCATCCGAATGGTATTTATTGTCACACTCGGATGGCCCACCACCATCACCACCCCTTCTCAAAACTATTGATTGTCAGGACCGCCTTGGTCTGGCCTGACACTTTCGGTGAACACTTGTACGTTGTGTAATACTTGCCCTCCTCACAGCCTTCGGAGTCATTATCCGTGTTGCATTGCCCTGGAGGTGGCTTTTTGCCCCTTAGCTTGCCACTAGGCTTGCAAGTTTGGGCTTCGACATACGAAAATGTGGTAAGAAAGAGAAGAAGAAAGGAAATAAGAATAGGCACACTTGAACAAGCTTGCTTCTTCATTTTTCTTTTTCTCTTCCTAGCTGATTAACTCTTAAGTTTGATTGGAATTGAAGAGTTTAGTCATGAGCTATATATAGAGAGAGAATGGGCTACTGAAATAGCTGTCATGAATGTGGAATTACGGCAGTTTTGTACGCTTTATGTTCTCAATAATTTCACCATTTCTACGTACAGATCATCTATGAGGTTAAACATATCACTGGAAATGGACAATTATATATATATATATATGTATGAACCTTGAGAAAGTGACATAAATAAGAGAATCTATATCCAAGAATCAGCAATTTGAATCTATTCTAGAATTAATAATTAGGGACATACTAGGAAATGTTGATTGTGTCACTACATCCTAGGCTTGGTTTTGGAGGTTATAAAGAATTAACGTATTGCGGCTAACCAGTTGAAGTACTGATTAATGTCTCGTGCATCCATGTATTGTTCAAAGCAAAATTTCGGACTTATATCTACGAAATAATTTGATCTTACCGCAGGGCAGGTCATAAGAGATTCCGAATCTTCCGCAAGAATGATTTGAAAGAACCAAAACCAAAAATAGTGGTATTTGCTAGCATGCAACAACTTAATGCGTGGAGGCTGTCAATCAATATAGATTGGTCCGAAATCTGATTCAAAGAGCGTCCATTTTGCGTTTATTAATTGTTGCATAATTAATTGCTTCAACGATAAAAAAATTATATGACACGTAGTGACGTACAACTAGACAAGGGTCAGATTTGAAACTCAATATTGTTAAGTACTGTGATGTGATGTGCTGTTGCATAGAATTCGTGTGTTACAATTGAAATTGAAGGAAATTTAAATAAGATTTGAATTACATCATCAATTTATTGTAACAGATAGATTCACCGCTCAGATATGGGATATGCATGTGTGAAGCAAGGGATAATGGCCTTTAACCCAATTCATCAATATGATAAGCCCATTCACTGTGATTGATACTTTTACTATTATTAATCCTGCGGGATTAAAGATCTAACATATTTAATCCTTTCAAAAAAAATATCCACGTCAGACAAGAATTTTACCTAAGAGTCTACGAAACAATAGTAATTCTATTTACCCAAAAAAAAAAAACAATTGTAATTCCTGAAGGCCAACCGAATGTCTGTGATGCTTTAACATTGACATATGTTAATTCTATATATTGCAAGAGCCTATTTTTCATAATTGTCTCAAAAATTAAACCAATGAACAAGCTAGAAACTTAGCGGTGAAAAAAATAGTTTAACTTTTCATTTTTTATTAAATGTGAGCATGATTCCTCCGCCATCTATTTTTTTTTGCCAGTTAACCATCAAGTATCTGGCTTGTTGATTAATACAAAATTTGAGACAATTATATATATATCCAACGGGTTTTTAATTAGGTTCTTGTGACATAATATGGAAATTAATATAGTGTGTCAATGTTAAAGCATCACAGACATTCGGTTGATTACTATTGTTTCGTAGCCTCGTAGGTATAATTCTTGTTTGTTTATGTTTGAAAATATTAGTTATGTCGAATCTTTAGTCCCGCAGGATGCATAGAGTTGAAAGCAGCCATTTTGCTTCACATGCATATATAGGGTTGATACATTCTTTGTAACCTCCAAAACCAAGCCTAGAATGTAGTGACACAATCAACAGTTCCTAATATGTCACTTATAGAGATTCAAATGGCTGATTATTGAATATAGAATCTCTTATTAATATGTCACTTTATATATATATTCCAGTTGTTCTTTTCAAGTGGATGATACCTTTAACCTCATGGATAATCTGTAAAAAATGGTGAAATTATAGAGAACATAAAAGAGTACAAAACTGCCATAATTCTACATCGATGACAGCTATTTGAGAAGCTCATTTCTCTCTCTATATATAGCTCATGAGTAAACTCTTCCTTTCCCACAAGAACTAATTAGAGTTAATTAGCTAGGAAGAGAGAGAGAAAATGAAGAACCAAGCTTGTTCAAGTGTGCCCATTCTCATTTCCTTTCTTCTTCTTTTTCTTGCCACATTTTCAAATGTCGAAGCGCAGACTTGCAAACCTAGTGGCAAGCTAAGGGGCAGAAAGCCCCCTCCAGGGCAATGCAACACGAATAATGACTCCGAGTGCTGTGAGGAGGGGAAGTTTTACACAACGTACAAGTGTTCACCGAAAGTGTCAGGCCAGACCAAGGCGGTCCTGACAATCAATAGTTTTCAGAAGGGTGGTGATGGTGGTGGGCCATCCGAGTGTGACAATAAGTACCATTCGGATGACACACCTGTGGTGGCGTTGTCAACAGGATGGTTTAACAATCAAAAGAGATGCTTAAACAACATTATCATCCATGGTAATGGGAGGAGTGTGAAGGCCATGGTGGTGGACGAGTGTGACTCTACAATAGGTTGCGACGCAGACCATGATTACCAGCCTCCGTGTCCAAACAACATTGTTGATGCCTCGAAAGCTGTTTGGAAGGCTTTGGGCGTGCCAGAAGATGACCGGGGTGAACTCGACATTTTTTGGTCCGATGCTTGATTTGCCTAAGAATGATGGTGGCTTCTTGGACCAGCACTTCATCATTTTCATTTGCATAATAAATGTGTGAGGGATCCGACTTAATTTGAATTTATTCTACTTGATGCATTTTTCATTTTACTGTTTATTGGAAAAAAAAATCAAGACATTGATTGGTGTCATTTTTCAGCTAGTGTTTTTACTATTTTCTTGTCAAATTATCCTTGTCCGTGGATATCTAAGAAAAGGTGTTTCAGATGTAATATTTTTCATGTTGTGAGAAAATAACTATTGAAATATTGGATTTCTTATTTTGAAAGGGAATGTTTGAGTTTTATAGAGATCCAAACTTTTTCATTTGGGCAACATTAAATGAAACAGAAATGATTTGTGGAAGGAGAGCAACTAGAAGTTAAATCCTTTTGCCTTATTTCAAATCTGGTGTATTGAATTTACCGTTTCGTATAGTATATTTGACTGGGAAATTTAGTTAAAATCCGAAAAAGTCTCCTTTCTGTTAGGATGTTGTGAAATTTAAGTGGTTTTATAATTGGTGGCTACAGGAGGAAGAAAAATTGATTATTTAGTTTTTCTTTTTCATTAGGAGATTATAATCTTAGGAACTTCCTTTTAGATTTGGCTTGTTCACCAATCCGGGTTAACTTGTTCACCACTTGCTTCTTTTATATATATTGGAGTTTGGTGACTAGGGTTTTGTAGCTTAGCAATACAGAGAAGTAGGGAGAGAGAGAGTAAAATTATTAGATTTATGAATAATATTTTCTTGTTGAGTGTTTTTATTGCTTAATAAAAAGAGTTGTTGATTTTTTGTATGTATGATTTTGGGCGGGAGTAATTCTTAAGCAGTGAAATAAGAATTAATTCCTAATACTTTCTTGATCATGTCCAATTCCAATAGTAATCGTACTATGCCACTAATTAGTTTCTCCTGAGACTTAATTTGTTAGGAAGAAATAAATCAACAGTAATGTGAATAGATTGGTATTTTCATGGGATCACAACGATTTCATGAAAATACCAATATGTTTTTACATAACTTTTTTAGACATTGTAATTTTTAATAATATCATAAACACACTGATAAAGTATATAAGAACGTAAATTCAGTTCACGGAATTTCAATTACAGCAAGGGGTGCTTTTAAGATTCAGTCGTTCCTCTCCTTTGGCAAATCGATGTTGCCCAAATTAGAAGTTTATTTGGATTATTACAAAACACATATTTTTCAGTTTTCTATAAAAATAAGAAATCCAACATTACAATAATTATTTTCTCACAATACGACAAATCTAACATTTGACACCTATTCTTAGAAATCCATCAACAAGGATAATTTCACAAAGAAAAAAATAAAATAAAATAAGAAACTAGACGAAACGTGACACCAATCAATGTCTCTTGACATCGTCCAATAAACAAAAAAATGAAAAATGCTTCAAGCACAAACAATCCAAAAGTCCCTCAGACTTATTATGCAATAAAAATGATAAAGTAGTACCGGTCCAAGTAGCCACCATCTAAGGCCAATCAAGCATCCGACCAATATATTTCAAGTTCACCCCACTCATTTACGGGCACTCCCAAAGCCTTCCAAACCGCTTCCGAGGCATCGACAATGTTGTTTGGACATGGAGGCTGGTAATCATGGTCCGCATCGCAACCCATTGTGGAGTCGCACTCGTCCACAACCTTGGCCTTCACACTCTTCCCATTACCGTGGATGATAATGTGTTTTAAGCACCTCTTACCCTTGTTGTACCATCCGGTTGACAGCGCCACCACTGGCGTGTCATCCGAATGGAACTTATTGTCACATTCGGATTTTGCACCACCATCACCACCCTCCTCAAAACTATTGAGCGTGAGGAGTGCCTTGGTGTGACCCGACACTTTTGGTGAACACTTGTACGTTGTGTAAGACTCGCCCTCCACGCAACACTGGGAGTCATTCTCTGTGTTGCACTCCTTCGGAGGTGGTTTTTTGCCCTTTATTTTGCCACTGGGATTGCAAGTTTGAGCTTCAACATTTGAAAATATGGTAAGAAGAAGAAGAAATGAAATGAGAATGTGCACACTTGAAAAAGCTTGCTTCTTCATTTTCTTCTTTACTGTAGCTATTGAAGCACTCTTGTTCTTGGTGGAAATGGAACATTTTAGTGTACTATATATAGAAAGAGATGAGCTATCTTTTAATGTTTAACTAGGACAGTTTTGACTCTTTGTTTTCTCAATAATTTCACCATTGCAACAACTGGAAAAAACAACTGGAATATAATGACATGTATAGGGATAGTGAATTGACATATGATAATATAATTGAAAATTCAAGTTAGTGACATACAAAGAAAGGTGGTTACTTTGTTTTTGTGTTGTTTGATTAGTTTAATAAATGCATCTTTGTAGGAGATTCCAAAGGAAGTGATGCGTCCTATCCTATCCATTGTAGTGGTGGCAGCTTAGGAATGAATTCAAATATATATATATATATATATATATATATATATATATATATATATAATATGATTCTATATCTGGCTTGTAGTGAGAAAATACGGAATTCTGTATGCATTGCTGATGGCAAATTTTGCCATATTAGCCTCCATTTTGCATCTATTGTATCTTGTACCATAACCAAAGGGCATTTATGTCCATATGTTACGTACTTTTGTTCTATACTTGAAGTATATTAGTCTTTCTGTATTTTTTTTCCTGATAGCCGGAGTGTTCGGGGCGAATCCTCGACTAATCCACGAGACTCATGCAAAGCGATTCCTCCACACGAATCAGGTAAAGCTCGGACAATGTCTGCAGTTATGGCCTTAACAAATTGTTTGCATCCAGTAAAAATCGAATATGGGACCTAATGTTTTCTTAGGCACTAAATCCCAAACATTTTCCAACTAGGGCAACCTGTTCGGATTTAGGGCTTGTTTACTAACAGAAAATATTTCCTATTTCCGTTTCCTGAAGAAGTAGAATCATAATTTTGATTCCTTCAGAAAAACAAAAAGTAAAATCTTGTTTATTACTAAATTTTGATTTTTTTCAGAAACAAAAATAAAAAACAGAAATTATGTTTACTAAAAAAATTTTGTTCTTACTTTTTATTTATTTATTATATGTATTTCTTATTATTTTTTATTTATATTTATTATTTATCATAAGTTTTATTTATTTATTATTAATTTTGTATATTATTTAATTTATTATTTATTATTTAATTATTTTTATTTAATTTATAAATATATTTAATTTTTATTTTTATTCATTCATTATTTTATTTAATTTTTAAATATATTTTGTTTAATTTATTATTTATTATATTTTTATTTAATTTATAAAAATATTTAATTTATTTATTATTTGTATTTCTTATTATTTTTATTTTTATTTATCATAATTTTTATTTATTTATGATTATTATTATGTATTATTTAATCTATTTTATTATTGTTTATTTTGTTTATTATTATTTATTCATTTATTTTTATTTTATTTATAAATATTTTTTATTTATTATATTTTTATTTAATTTATAAAAATATTTAGTTTATTTATTATTATTTATTATTTATATATAATATTTAAATTTATTAGTTCAAATGACATGAAAGTCTCAATTTTACAACTTTGAAATTTGATCATTTTGAAGGTGTGAGGAAACAAAAAGAGGAAGTACCATTTTTCTTGTTTCATCTTTTCTTTACAATTAGAGGAAACGTTTCCTTAAGGGTAAAAGTAAAAATAAATTAATAAACTACATTTTACTTTTACTTCTTCATTTCAAAAAATAAAAACAGAAAACAAGAAATGTTTCCTGTTAGTAAACAAACCCTTAAGGGTGCGTTTGGAAACTAGTGTTTTCGTTTTCGTTTTTTTTTTCTTGAGAACAAAAATTTTTCTTGTTCTTGTCCTAAGGGTAATCCGGAAACAAAAACATGTTTGGTTGGAAATTTTGTCTAAAAAATTTTCAGGAACAAAAAACAAAAAACACGTTTGGTAAAACAGAAAATCTGAGAACAGAAACAAAAAAACATGTTTGGCAGCGTCTGTGTTCCCTGGATTTCTGAGAACAAAAACAGAAAAACATGTTTGGCAGTTGAATTGTTTTTTTTAAAGATTTTACTGAAATTTTTGCATATAAGTGTTGGAATTGAAAAATTCATACAACACATTCCCCTAAAAATGATTAATAATATTTTTTTATTATTAAAATTATAAGTAAATTTTTTTCTTTATGAAATAAGTAGCAATAAATATATGAAAGAGAAAAAAAAAAAATGACACGATTATTTGAATACCCAACATATTCTACATATATACTACTCCATAAATGTCAACAATATTTTACAACATCGTCTTATACCACTAGGATCTCTTCATTTCAGTAGAATAACAAGAAATACAATTAATATGAGAATGCACATAAGAACCAACAAGGAATTGAGGCAGATACAACCCATATATAACATGTACTTTTGCTGATATTGTTCTTGTTGAATATCAGCAACAACTTGATTCCAATATTTATACTTATCAAGTACTGAGAATATAATTGAAATAAAAATTAAATTTGAGTTATCAAGACAATTAATAAAATTTACAAATTATATATTAAGACCACTATATTTATATATATGTATAGATGACCATATTTTGAAGTTTGAGAAATATTATGGCATGAAGTTTCACATATTTAGTTTGATTTATACAAATGCAATGTTACATTGAACAATAGAAAGGACCATTACAAAATGCAACCTCCAATGACTAATCATGATCAGTTTATTTCTCTTGCCTATTTCCATTCTAGTATCCTAGAAGTATAGGTTGTTGCTAAGAAACGAGGACAGAAGAACAAATATATATATATATATATATATATATATATATATATATAATCTTAACAACAAATACAAGACCTCAATTTCATTGTTAATGGAATTGAACAATGTTCACACCACACATGCTCTATTTCAAAATTCCCAACTTACACAACTGCAACAAAACTGAACAATGTTCACATATATAGCAATACAAAACCCACAATCCCAGGCTTCTTACAAGCTATACACACCAGTTCCATTTACATTTACACAAGCTGTGAACACAATTTATAGCAGCTCCTTTTAAGGTAGTTAGATACCACAAACTGCTTCCCAATGGTGATGCTTGGATTCTAAATCAATTGTCTGACAACTCCAGCAGCAAAGCAATTATCAAGAGGTTCATGATTACAGTGATAAGCTTCCATACTAGTCTCCACGATTATACATCTACCTGGATCATCCAATAAGAAACATTACGTATCTAACATTAGAGTCCATTCCGTCTACTGGCTGTATTGGGATCTTCCATCCATTTCTCAACATTGATGTATACATACACATACATTTTCTTTTTCAACCACAATTGCATGAAACATAAAGATTGCAAACCATTATAGAGAGTTTAACTAAAGAGGGATGGTGATATCTACAGGTAAAATAGGACTACTAATAAAAAAACTGAAGAAAGGGGGGAGAAAAGAAAGGCAACTGGAACCATGGAACTAAATAGAAATGATGGTCAACTAGAGTACTGCGCATAATAACATGGTATACAATTGCCACCAAGAACACAGAACCTTGAACATGTAGATTTCTACCATCCGCTTGATGCTTAAACCAGCAACAGAGACACTGAACTAGCAACACTGCATGTGTTGTAAACAAAGAAAAGCACAGGCAAAGGAAGCAAATACAATCACATTGCCCAAATTAAGAAAATATTGATTGGAGAAAGAAGAGGTATGGACATGTTCCAATCAGAAAGCTCTTCAGCAACAATAATGAAGATTGGAAGTCACAATTAGAAAACATAATGCTCCCAAGTCCCAGCAAAACTGGGAGTTGGCCAAATGGGAACATGTATGTGCAACAGACGTGATGCAGTTCTCCATAGACTCAACAAATACCAGATATGAAGATGAACAATTTTACTAGGTATAACTACAGCCAAAGAGCAATGGCAAACAACAAAGAAAGTGTATCTAAAACCAGAAACAATCAGAGATGACATTCTGAAGAGCATTGGACAAAAATTCTTGTGACTTGGCAATTAGAAGTTCTTGATTCTCAAAAGTCCTATTTGATCCCTTCCAACCATATAATCATCTCATTCAAACCAATCCGCTTTATGTTTATCCAAGTAACATCTAATAAGTTGCAATTTAAGAACACATTAACTAAGTAATATATAAATATAAATAGAATTAGCCAAAGTTGTAGGAGAACAGTAGTACCTGTTAAAAAGATTTGCAACCTCTTCACATTCACGTGCATTGTAGAACCATATACCATTGACTTCTTGGGATGCATTTCTATATAACAGATATGGGATCTGGACTTCATACTCGAAATCTCCCAAGAGATTCTCCACTAAATTATCTGGCTCATGCAAACAGTTTGACACCTAGTCATATTGAGAACTAAAAGCAATATATTAACACTAGTCAGAATGAGAACTAAATCTAAGTTCTCTCTTTCTATTAATAAGAGGAGGACCTTGATCTTCTGATTCATTGATGTTAAACATGACACATCCAATAAATTAATGAGGCATTGTTAAAGAAAAGACATTTATGGTGTCTATCATGGTTGGACAAAAAATGATGATCAGTTGATTTTTAGGGCTGTTTTCAGAATAGTTACATACAATGTCTTCTCAATTATTTTGATTTTGAAAAAACACGAATATTCTGGACAAATAAATCCTAAAGACTATAAATTAGGTATCATAAAGATTTCTTGAAAGGATATGGGAAAATACCTTTTTTTATCGGTTCTAAGTGCTGTTTAATTTATGTTCTTTATTCCTTGGCTATTATAACTAAATCGACAGTGGCTTACTATGGGAATGTAACCTCAACTCCTTCCCTTTAATATGGTGGGATAGTACATTTGCTCATCTCAACTCCCATTTGAGGTCACCAAACTTGGTCAGATCCCCATCTACTTGATGACCCAAAACATCATTTTCTAAATTTTTCAATATAGAAAACATGTCATCAAAAGAAGTGTTACAGCATGTAGCACTGTTTACTCACTGTAATGTATACTGACTAAAGAAAGGTGCCTATAAATGTTAATCCTTGATCTTTTTCAGCGACTACGTAACTCGTTCTATGATTCAAGCTAGACTGTCTAATATTTCAGGAATTTCTCATTTTTTATGTTTTGAACATTTCCACACAATATGACTTGATGTATGTCTACTGGCCAAAATAATTTCAGGCTCTATTTACACAAAGGGAAACAACATTTTTCTGTCCAATTTCATTCAAAACTCCACACAACTCTGTATACATAATAGAACTATATAACATAAAAAGAATAAATCCAAATGTGAAGTACTAACCAGTATTTCGTCGGTTCAGTACAATAAACTGGAATCGGGGTTGTGTATTCCTGAAATTGCCACCAAAAAGAGCATCAATCAAAATTTCACAATTTACATTTTGCTACCCAAAGGAACCAACTTGAATTCAATCTATGTGTAAAAATGCAGAACCAACCCTAAATTCATCAAACCCTAAAATTCAAATCCCAAAATCCCAATGTTTGGAAAATCCTTGTCTATTCAAAGATCAATTCTTTACCTCTTTACGACGAACAGAGATCCTTCAACATCCTTACGACTCTACAAACGCATAAATTACATACATAAACAGACCAATCAAAGAAATGTTATATGAATACATATACAAACATACCTATAAATAAATAAACATATATAGGTTTAGGGATTTGACAAACCCATTGGCTGAGGTCGATGTTGAATTGGTAGAAGGTGACATGAGCAGCAGTGATCAGAATCTCCTCGATGAAAGGATCTATTCGCTGAAGAACGGTCAAGTTGAGGAGTTTGGTACTCTGTTGGTCCAGATTCGGCATCAATTTGCCGTTCTGAGACATTTTCTCTCTCTAAATTATATGTGTGTATAGGTATATACTATATATAAATATCACTTTCTCTCTCGATTCTCGGCTGTGGTTTCTATTTCAATTTCGAGAGAGAGAGAGAGGAGGGATGAATGACGACACCTGGGAGAGAGATTGATGAACGTTTGTTGGTGTTTATACTCGATGAACAATATACAATATATATATATACACACATATATATATATAAGCGGTTGATTGGGTGAAAAACCTATCACGATTTCATGGCCGATTCGAGAGGGTGTGAAAAGATTTGCCTCCAAACCCTAACCCTTGTCAGCAAAGAAGAGAGAAATGTGGAGAGAGGCGACGAGTGGAATAGAATTAGGGTTTGTGGAGAGGCGACGAGAGAATAGAGTAGAAGAGTTTTTGAGATGTGTTTTCTATTTTTGGGAAATGCTTCTCAGATACGGTTTTTGCATTGGACCAGCTACAGTGCAAAAAACTCAAAGAACATCATTTTGATGTTCTCATTTTTGGCTCAAATAAGAGTGATGGTCTTTTACTGTACATGAAAATGGAAATGGTATTTTCACTTACCAAACATGTTTTTTTTCTTAATTAGGAAACAAAAAACAAAAACAAGAGCAAAAATCATGTATCCAAACACACCCTTAGGGTGCGTTTGGAAAGCCTGTTTTTTATATTTGTTTTCTGTCTTCAAATATAAAAACTGTTTTTGTATTTGTCTTTGTTTTTTCAGGAAAAAACTAAAAATAAAAAAACGTTTGGATGAAGATGTTTTCACCACTTTTATTTGGTAAAAATTGTATTTTATGAATTTGGTGTTTTCATTATTTTTACCACATAAATAGTGAAAAAACTCAAAAAACAACTAAAAGTTGTATTTGGTGTTTTCATTACTTTTACACACTATTCACAGAAAACAATTTTCTTGGGGAAAAAACAGTGAACAGTAAACGCGTTTGCCAAACGTGTTTTTTTTTTTAGTCTTGTAAACAGTAAAAAAATAAAATAAAAATAAGGTATCCAAACGGACCCTTAGTCTTTATGCATTTTCACTAAAGAATATGACTACAAAGGATAGAGTGTTATTGAGATCTTACGTCAAATTTCAAAGCAGTGAATCATGTATTAAATAACAAGTATAATTATCTCGTGTAATTGAACAAATCCTCAAAGACGATCAATATAATGTACCCTAATTTTTTTTAGGGTAATTTGCACTAACACCTCCTGAGGTTTAAGTTAATTCCATCTTTGTACTAGTTTTTCAAAAATTTGTACTAACACCCTCTAAAGTTTGGTTTTGCTTGCAATGACACCCCCTGAGCCAATAAAATGACCAAAATACCCTTGATAAAATTCAAAAATATTATACGTAATGTGAAATGACCTTTATACCCCAACCCCAAGTATATAAAATTTCAAAAAACATATATATAAATTCAAAAACAATATATAAAATTCGATAACAAATATTTAAATTTTGAAAAAAATATATAAAATTAGAAAAAAATAAATAAATTTTGAAACAAATATATAAATTTCAAAAAATATATATAAAATTCAAAAACATATATAAATTTTGATATATATATATATAATTCGAAAATGTATATAAATTTTGAAAAATATTTAAATTCGAATATATATATATATATATATTTCAAAATATATATATAGAATTCAAAATATATATTTTTTCAAAAACAAAATTCAAAAAATTATATAATTTCGGAAAACATATATCAATTTCAAAATATATATATATAATTGAAAAATATATATAAAATTTGAAATATATATATAATTCAAAAATATATATATAAAATTTGAATATATATATAAATTTTGAAATATATATAAATTCGAAAATATATATATTTCAAAATATATATATATAATTCATAAAATTATATAATTTTAGAAATATATATATATATATTGGTAAAATGTCATATCTTTCCTAATAAAGTGAATCAAACTACTTACCACCAACATCAATTAGTGACATTCTTTTATGTATATTTTTCCAAAATATATATATTTTTTCCAAAATTTATATGATGTTTTCAAAATTTATATAATATATCCGAATTTTATAAAAACAATTCAAAATTTATATATATTTGTTTCAAAATTTATATATATTTTTGAATTTTATATATATATTTCAAATTTTATATATTGTTTTTGAATTATTTTTAATTTTAGATATATTTTTTGAATTTTTATCCAACAACTCGGCTTGTCATTGATGAATTGTCCACGAATTTTTTGAGATTACCAATTATATATATATAAATTCGAAATATATATAAAATTATAAAAACAATTAAAAAACAATATATAAAATTCGAAATAAATATATATAATTCAAATATATATATAAAATTTGAAACAAATATATATAAATGTTGAATTGTTTTTATAAAATTCGGATAAATTATATAAATTTCGGAAAAAATATATATATTTTGGAAAAATATATATAAAAGAAGGCCACTAATTGATGTTGGTGGTAAGTAGTTTGATTTACTTCATTAGAAAATATATGACATTTTAACAATATATATATATTTTTCTAAAATTATATAATTTTTTGAATTTTGTTTTGAAAATATATATTTTTTGAATTATATATATATTTTTTGAAATATATTTATATTTTTGAATTTATATATTTTTCAAAATTTATATATATATATTCGAATTATATATATATTTCAAATTATATATATATTTTTTAATTTTATATATATTTTTTGAAATTTATATATGTTTTTCGAAATTATATAATTTTTTAAAAAACAATTTGAATATATATTTATTTTTAATTTTATATATTGTTTTTGAAATATATATATATTCGAATTTAAATATTTTTCAAATTATATATATATTTTCGAATTTTATATATATTTCAAATTTTATATGTATTTTTTGAAATTTATATATGTTTTTCGAAATTTATATTTTTTTTTCTAATTTTATATATTTTTTTCAAAATTTAAATATTTGTTTTCGAATATTATATATTTTTTGAAATTTTATATATTTGGGGTTGGGGCGTAAAGGTCATTTCACATTACATATAATATTTTCGAATTTGATTAAGGGTATTTTGGTCATTTTATTGGTCTAGGGGGTGTTATTACAAGTAAAACCAAACCTCAGGGGGTGTTAGTGTAGAATTTTCAAAAACCAACACAAAGGTGGAATAGACTTAAACCTCAGGGGGTGTTAGTGCAAATTACCCTTTTTATTGTAATGTGGCAACTGCTATTTGCTTTACAAGCTTGATAATTTTGATGTTTAAATTAAGGGTAAATTGCAGTAGCACCCCTGAGGTTTAGGTCAATGCCACAAATATGCCGGACAACGCGATACTTTGCAATGACACCCCCTGGGCCTGTGAAATGACTAGAATGCACATTTAATTGTTTCACTTATTACATTAGGGTAATATATAAAGTTTGAAATTACTCATATGCCCAAATACTAAAATTACTAATTACACTTCCACCCCTTATTACAAAAAAAATATATATATATATATAAATATATAAATATATATATATATATTATACGAAAATATATATATACATATTACGAATATATATATATATAAATATATATATATAAATATATATATATATATATATTATACGAAAATATATATATACATATTACGAATATATATATATATACTACGAAAATATATATATACATACTACGAAACAAACATATAAAATTCGAAAAAATATATATAATTTGTAAAAAAATATATAAAATTTGAAAAAACATATAAAATTCAAAATATATATATATAATTTGAAACAATATATAAAATTAAAAAAAAACATATAAAATTCGAAACAAATATATAAAATTCGTAAACAATATATAAAATTTGAAAAACATATAAAATTCTAAAAAATATATATATATATAAAGTGTGACTGAAGTGATTCCTACCACATTTGGAAATTTAAATTATTTTGGAAATGATTCTTATCACATTTTCTTCCTTCTATATCTAACATTTCCTAAAGAGGAAATAATTTTATAATAGAATCATGCAATATCAACTTTATTCCTTCCTAATATTCTTCCTTTTCAATAAAAATAATGTAAGGTAAAAAAATATCATAAAATTTTCCTTTGCAATATCACTTTCTTTCAACTGTCATTTTTTGTTTCCACTTCTAAAAACAAGGAATCAATATAACGGTATTTAAATTTTAAATAATAAAAAAGGAAAATCTAGTCCTAGAAATATCTTAACTAAGGAACTTTTTCTTTCTTTTATTTCAAAATAAATACTTTAGCAATCTGTTAAATATATTTGAATGAAAATTTCAAATATATATATATATTTTTTGAAATTATTTCAAATTTCAAAATAATTTGAATTTCCAAATGTGGTAGGAATCACTTCAGTCACACTTTATATATATATATATATATTTGAATTTTATATATTTTTTAGAATTTTATATGTTTTTCGAATTTTATATATTGTTTACGAATTTTATATATTTGTTTCGAATTTTATATGTTTTTTTTAATTTTATATATTGTTTCAAATTTTATATGTTTTTTCAAATTTTATATATTTTTTACAAATTATATATATTTTTTCGAATTTTATATGTTTGTTTCGAATTTTTTGTGTTTATTTAGAATTTTGTAATTTTCGTAATATATATATATATATATATATATATATTTGTAATATGTATATATATTTTTTTGTAGTATATATATATATATATATTCGTAATATGTATATATATTTTTTGTAATAAGGGGTGGAAGTGTAATTAGTAATTTTAGTGTTTGGGCATATGAGTAATTTCAAACTTTATATATTACCCTAATGTAATAAGTGAAATAATTAAAAGGGCATTCTAGTCATTTCACAGGCCCAGGGGGTGTCATTGCAAAGTATCGCGTTGACCAACATATTTGTGGCATTGACCTAAACCTGAGGGGGTGCTACTGCAATTTACCCTTAAATTAGCATGCTTTGTAACATAGGGCTTCTTTCTTATGTAAATTTTATTTTGATGATGGTAAAGTTTGAACACCATACCATATGCTTCAATATAATTTAATTCAGATTCAAGCAGGACTAAAGACTAATTTGGACATTTTTAATGGCTTCCAAACAAAAGTAAAAACAAGAAACATACCTACGATAGTTCCAAGTTTCCAAACAAAGGTCTCTGATGCTAGGATCTTGACTTACTTTGTGCTTATATGGTTTACATATCTGCTGGATAACAATCAAGCCAATAAAAAATATATTTATTAAATTGATAGGGTGGTCACTGAATTAATCTATAATTATGGTGAGGTGGAAATCATTGTAATCGTCATGAAATCTCTTTCAAATTAAATTAACACATTTTGAACATGAAAATTTGTGTACAGATTATATCATACATTCATAGATACAAGATGACAATTTGTACCGCTCCGTCGGAGCTCCGCCTCTTTATTTAAGGGTTTGGGAACGCCTTCTGTTTCGTAGGGGCGGGTTTGGTAAAAGAAATTGAACCCATCATGGGTTATGGGGCGGGTACGAGTTTTGTTAAATAACTGCCATGACCCCCCACCCCATTTATATTAATTTTATTCTATTTTTTTCTTATTGTATGTATAAGATTTTTTTATGTATCTTAAATACTTTGTTAGTTATTACTCATTCATTTTTTTATGGGGCTCGACATCTAAGACTAATAAAATACGAGTAGCTAAATATATACAAAGAAAACAATGAGAGTTCGATTGTAGAATGATTTGAAAGAAGTTTATTTGTTAGACTTTTTTATTTTTGGTCAAATTCTTTTGTCCATGATGAATATGACACTGATAACTAAGTATTAATGAGGTGGGGCTAGACCTGTCAGTGGATTGGATTTTGATCCGAATCCGATTCAAATCCGATCCGATTAGTCGGATTTGGATTGCAAAAAAAATCCGATAACCCGAATATGATCCGAATCCGATAATCCGATTCCTTAACAAATTGGATTTGGATTAGCCTAATCCGATCCGATAATAATCCGATCCGATAAAATATACATATATATATTGATATATATGTGTATATATTTAATATTGTACATGTATATAAATGTTAGTTGTTAATTATTTTATTATTTATTAATAATGATTGATCATAAATACAATTATTAAAAGTGTGAATAATTTTAGTGTTTCAGCATTTATTGATTTTTGTATTTTTTTTAATTAAATATTCGGATCAGATATTCTATAATGAAGAAATTCAAATATGAATTAATTAAGTGAAAATCTGTTGAATTATCGGATTCGGATCGCGGATTGAGAGTTTTTGTCATCCTTATCAATAGACTTATCAATAATCCGATTATGATCCGAATCCGATATTAACCGGATATGGATTGAAAATAAAATCCGATAACCCGATTAGGATCCGAATCCGATAATCCGATTTCTTAACAAATTGGATTTGGATTTAACTGATCCGATCCGAATCCGATCCATTGACAGGTCTAGGTGGGGCGGGCGCGGGTATGGTAAATTGTTATTGGGGTGGGCATGGTTTATAACAAGGCAACCCATGAACAACCCATAAAGGTTATGGGATTTAAAAAAATTAAACAAAGAGGGGATGGATATAGGCGAATCCGTTTCGTACCCACCCCATTGTCATCCCTAATAGAGCACCACCAAATATATATGTATATATATACATGTATAAATATCATTGAAATAAAATCATATGCCAAGTTAGAGAGATAATTAAATTTAGGAAAAAAATTATCTCTGTAGTTATGCAAATAAATAATTTGAGGAGCAAGAGCACTATAAAGAAAAAATAGGTCTAATCCCCAAGGATGATCTCCCTTGGACCTAGACCCCAAGGAAATCGTCCTTTGAGGATGTTACACGAACTGACCTCACAATTCGTGCATAACTGTTAAGATTCAAACCCACACTCTAGAATTTGAATATGGTTGGTCCAAACTTTAGAAGGTTCGTCCATGCCAACATAGAGATCAACTTTATCCTACCCATTTTGTTTGGTTATAGATTATTGATATCCGTTGGGGTGTGCTAAAAATATGTGTTAAGAATGCACCCTTAAGACGACATAGGTTTTACCTATCGCAAGCGCATGAGTCAATTGTAGTATAGAAACGACTTGTGAAAGGGAATGTCGAACCCACAGAGACTTGGATTATTCACTTCAGTAATTTAACAATATTGAATTATGTTTGAAAAAGTTGTTTTGAATTGTTTTGTGATTTATAACTAAATTAACTAAAACAGAAAAGAAATTGAGAGTTTGATCAAGAGAGAGAGAAAACTAGGGTTTTCATCGCTCCACCACTAACCGTATAACATAGTCTTTAATTTGCACAATTGTAAAAAGGGAAATCTATTCCTGTGAATCAGAGCGTACCGCAAATAGTCGAATACGCTCCTAAAAAAGATACCGTCAACCGGATTCACTACAACCCATCTCCAGACAGAGTATATCTAGTGCATGCTATTTACTTTACTCTAATATACTCCTAATGCATGAAATTAAACTAGAGCATGTCTATGATACCTCGCTGAGGCATGACCTATGTAAACCTAGGGTTTTAAGTATTAATAACCATTGTTGTAGAAAATCACAATTTGTTTAGAATAATCATGATTGTGTAAGACTATATACTCATTCAATCTAAGACAAGAATTTATGAATAAATATATAATCTTGTATCAAGAATAAAACTGATCACTCATCTACAACAATCATCACGGACCAAATGCCTTGTAGCCTGATGGTATCACATTTCCTCCCCAAAAGGAAGGTTAGGGGTTTGAACCCTATGGGGCTCATGTGTGGGTGTGTGCGTTTCTTACCATTCAAAAAAAAAATCATCACGGTATAGTCACACCTCCCCTTTATTACAATTGAAAACAAATATGAAAACTACATTACTTGGCTAGGGTTTTGCTAGAAAATCCTAGATACCGGTTTAGCTATTTATGGTTGAAGGAGACTGCATTGTTGATGTAGAATCGGCCACCATGGTCGTCTTCTTTGGCACTCTAGGTCTTGTATGGCTTCTCCTTGGAATGAATCTCCAAAGGTTGCTCTGAAAATTATATGAACGAATCCCCCAAACTCTGTAGCAGACCTCTCTATTTATAGAAAAAAGCCGAATGAAACTCTAAGGTTGCCCTTTTTCGTCATTTCACGCAAAACTAATCAAAACCCTCAACTGATGTAAATTATATGTATATCACGTATTCAGAGGTGTAGAAGTCGCATCCGTCACAAAGGAACACAAATCGGGGTCAAAATTGGGATTTCATAGCTCTACAACATAGGTTAATTACGCGCGACGTGTAGTCCATTCAATGCGTGGCATGTAGGCCTTTTCTGATGGGAGTAGATGGGGCGTCAAAATGACACTTTCTAGTCACTTTTAGCTATTGGATCGGTAGATGGATCGTATCATTTTTCATGGAAACCACTTTTCTTGGGATAGTGCCGTTTGAACCCCCTCAACTCCTTTAGCATGATTCTTGAAGTTGCGACTCCAAAAAATGATGTTTTTGCCATTCGGGAGCCACTTTTCTCTTGAAAACACCTCTTTAGCTCTCCTCTTGAATAGAAATAAGCATTTCTCTAGTTAATTCACCATAATTACCTCTTTTTTCTTCATTAAGCTTCTGAAACACGCTTAAACACACAAATGACATAAAAATATGAAATAATGGAATCTAGAGACGTAATAATAGCAAGATAGGAGACTAAAATGGTTAACATTTAGCACCTATTAATTATGAATTTTCATGTAAGGTGCATGTCAAACTTATTCCTTTTTAAGTATATTCCAATTCAATCTAAAGATATACAAATTCATACCAAAATATTTTTTCTTTTTCATTGGGAGAATTAAGATATAATAACTATTTTCACCATCATTTATAGTTTAAAACAATATTTATGACCAGACCAGCGTACAAGTGTTGCAATGGTATAATATCACTCATCAATTGGGGAAGTGAGGGGTTCGAAGAGACATTGTGGGCGTGGTGCGTGAGTTTTTTACCATTCACATATATATATATATATATATATATATATATATATATATATATGACCGGACTTTATTATGTGGCAATTAGATATACTTCCGCACTTAAGTTGTCACAAAAGGTTATAATACAGTTTTTTACCTATATATTTGTCAAAGGAAATGATATGAACACGAAGATACAATAACTTGAAAAATAGTAAGATATGAATACAACATGAAAACATCAAAATCACAAAGTATATACTTCAATCCACACAACATAAGTGCTCTTTTATTCTGAATTTTTAGAGTCTTTAGTAGCATAGTGATCTGAATATGAGTATTATGATCATGGTTAAGTGAATTATTTATCTCCTCAGGAGAGAAATGGTCAAAATAAACCGAAGATTTGATATTATTTAGTACAATTAAAATGAACCCTCTGAGGATAATTACCCCATATATATGACTCCATAGAAGAACAACTTTCTATTTGGAATCAACTAAATGTAACTATATACACCAAAAATGAATCAAACCCCTCAATGTATACATACATAAAACTGCCAACAAAAATTTAAAATAATATTTTTCATGCCGTTGAAGCCATGTTGATAGAGACAATTCGTCTATTCTTGGCTGAAACAGTCGTATAATTTCGGCTCTGATTCTACTTTCTTGAAAGAGCTTAGCAGCAAAACAACTCAACTCTTTTTACTAATTCATCAAAATTAAATGTTTCCCATTGGAACTATAGCTAGAACTCATTAGAAAATAGATCATATGGGAATTTAATAAGTTGGTTAGGCACTATTTATATCATTATAAATACCATCTTAATATCACTTACTCTTCTCATCAAGCTTTGAAAAAGGAAAAAAAAAAAGAGTTTTTGCTCAAAAATATCTACTTTGCTACTAATTATTTTATTTTTCGCGGCATATTTAGATGTCGAAGCTCAAACTTGTACGCCTAGTGGCAAACTTAGGGGTAAAAAACCACCTCCTAACCAATGCAACACAAACAACGACTCCAAATGTTGCGTTGAAGGCAAATTGTACACAACATTCAAATGTTCACCACCGTGACCAAGCCCTGTTTGGTAGGTTGTCTTATCTGGTCTGGTCTTTGTTTTCAGGGACCAGACCATGTTTGTTTGGACTTGGTCTCAAAATTCGGACCAAAGGGGGTGTTTTTGGAACCAGACCAAATGAGACCAAATTGAACCAAAGGGGGTGTTTTTGGAACCATAATTTTTTATGGTTCAACCTGGTCCGGTCTGGTCTTATTAATAAAATATATTTATAAATAATTAAAAATGAATAAATAATACTAATAAATTAATAATAATAATAAAATTAAATAAAACATATTTTAAAAATAAAATCTAAATAATAAATAATAAACAAAATAAAATAAATAATACCTAATAATAATAAAAAATGAATATAATAATCAAAAATAAATATAATAATAAATAATTAAATATATTTATAAATAATTAAAAATGAATAATTAATAATATAAATAATAAATTAAATAAAACATATTTAAAAATAAATAATAAATAATAAACAAATAGAATTAAATAATACATAATAATAATAATAAAATGAATACAATAATAATAAATAAATATAATAATAATAAATGGACTAAATAATAAATTAATAAAATATAATCATAAATAATTAAAATGAATAAATAATAATAATAATAAGTTAATAAAATAAATAATAAATCACATAAAATATATTTTAAAATATAAAAAAATATAATGAATAATAAGCAAAATGAAATAAATAATAATAAATAAATAAATATAATATTAAATAAATACTTCATAATAATAACAAAAAATGAGTATAATAATAATGAATAAATATTAAATTAATAAAATATATATTTAAATAATTAAAAATGAATAAATAATTAAAAATAAAAATGAATTAAATAATGAAATAATAATAAATAAATAGAATATATTTAGAAATTAATATATAAATGAATAAATAATAATTTAATAATATAAATAATAAATTAATAAAATGTATTATAAAGTGAAGAAATAATAAATAAAAGAAATAAATAATACATAAATAAATATTATAATAAATAAAAAATAAATAATAAGACCAGACCTCTTACCAAATAGACTTTTAATTTTAGGATCTAAACAAGTCAAACCATAACAGACCGGACCAGACCAGACCAAATAAGACCGCCTACCAAACATGGCTTAAGGCTCATCTCACTCTTAACAGCTTCGAGGCTGGTGGAGATGTTGGCAGCCCATCTGAATGCGACAACAAATTTCTCTCTGATAAGACGCCAGTTGTGGCACTATCAACGGAATGGTACAACAACTCAAAGAGGTGCTTGAGAAACATTATCATTAGAGGCAATGGGCGGAGCGTGGTGGCGAAGGTGGTGGATGAGTGTGACTCCACCATTGGATGTGACAGAGAACATGATTTTCAGCCGCCGTGTCCTAACAACATTGTTGATAGATCTCCCGCGGTTTGGGAAGCCTTGGGAGTTCCTGAAGGTGATAGGGGTGACATGGTAATAACTTGGTCCGATGCATAGTCAAATGCTTGCTTGTGATGCACAATGTCTTTATTGTCTTTAAATTGTTTTTAGTTTGTGTTTGATGTAATTTCAATTCTACGTATTTGTATAATCTCTTCTCCTGATCTCTCTCAAAGGGAGAGACGAGGGATTGAGCTATGCACTAGACATTTTAGAAGTGTGAACTATGTACGAGTATTTAGTACTTGATCAAAAATAAATATTTATGAAGGTTGCACCAATGTAAATAGGACAAATATGAATGGTCTGAACGAGTTACTTCATCCTCAAATAAAATACTTTTGAATTTTATTTATGGGAGATAGGTTCAGTCACAAAATTATATGTGTTTAAAATTGACTAATTGAGCCGTCGGTTTGCGCTCGAACAATATAAAGTTTATAAACACATGAATACCAAATTCAATAACAAATATCACCGTGACAATGAAAATGATTATAAAGAAAAGAATTTTGGTGTTTTTGTTCCTTATATCTTAGTTATGTTTTTATTTACCGAATTTTTTTTGGTGTTTTCTGATAAAATTTAATTAGTAAATATTTAAGGTTTCTAACAAATTCACTTATTAACAAAGAAATGAAATAATAAACAAACGAAACTAACATGTATATTCATATAACAGATGAACTATATACATGAAAAAAATGGACAAAATGAACTATATCGATCAGATCCAAAAATTTCCTATCTAATTAATTAAATTTAAAATGATTATGGTATTTTTGTTAAGATTTAATTAGTAGATATATAAGGTTTTTAACATATTCATATTGTATAATTTTATTGCTGAATAATATTAGGGGTAACAAATCGGTGCGACTATGATTAATGTTATGATGTGAATCAAACATATTGTAACTTCCAATAGATGATTTGTACATGCATACAACAGTGTATACAACATATAATAAGTTCTAGAATAAATCAATCGAGATGTTTGGACAAAAAACATAATTCTTTCCAATTAACTTATAGAGCTTCTTGATTCTTCAACTTCAAGTAAAAAAGTGGGATTTGGTATAGATTTGCAAGTTTGGTTCGTGTCCAAGATCCACAAAATTAAACATCTTCCAGTTTATGAAGTATGGACACAAGGACCTCAACACGACACTGACACTGTCACACGATAAATGTTAAAAAAATAGAAGACGATAAAATACAAACACATCAAAAAAAAATAAAAAATATAATTATTTATTTTTATTTAAAATACATTAAATTTAATTGATTTATCCATCTAATCATAAAATATTATTAATTTAGAATCTAAAATTTATATATTTTATAATTATTTTCTTCAATTTTATTTTATATTTTAATTAGTTCATAATGTATTTTAAAATTATATTAAAATTAATTAAAAATTACCATGTCGTGTTATCGAGGTGTCCAATATTTGGTCTTGAAATATCGAAAACGTGTTTTCGATGTATCCTAAACGAATTCATGATCGAAGTGTCCTAAACGTGTACATGAAGTGTCTTAAATGTATTCATAAAGTGTTCGAAGTATTAAGATAACTAGTTGTATGTGAGGACGGATTTAATTAAGGTTTAGTGGGGGCATGGGGGCCATAACTCCACTGAAATTTTTTTTAAAATTTTTTACTCTAAAATTTTGAATATTTTGTATTTAGCTCCTCTAATTTTTATTTTTATCTTAGATACCACATAATTTAGATTTCTTTACAACTAAGCCCACTGAAAAATTGTTTTAAACCCCCCAAAAATAAATAAATGTCATTTATACCCCAAAAATCCAAAAAAATAAATTTTAGTCCCCACTAACACAGATTCCAAGATCCATCAATGGCTGTATGGACACGCATCTGAGGCCGGTTCTCATTTTTGATATATTTGAAACGGATTCAGTAGTCTCAAACGTAGTGTCTGTGTTTCATTACATCTAGTGAATCTGGAAATTTCTATTACAAGTGGCAGATTTTATTTATTTTTTCGGAGTTGTGGTTGGACTTTTATTTCAATATAAATGACTTGAAAATAACCCGTGGGTCATGGACCTGCCCTCCATAACCTAGAGACGGGTATAGATATGGGTTTTGCGAA
Source organism: Cornus suecica (assembly GCA_963922005.1). Lineage (NCBI taxonomy): Eukaryota > Viridiplantae > Streptophyta > Magnoliopsida > Cornales > Cornaceae > Cornus > Cornus suecica. The sequence continues at coordinate 2,317,997 of OY998247.1, read as the reverse complement.
AAATTTCGCAATATTCTTGATACCATGGCTAGAGCTAATTAGTTTTGTCAATTATGTCACTCCAAAGACATGAATGTTTGGACTATTTAGGCTAGATTGGGAAATTTCTCAGTGGGTTGAGTTTGACAAGTTAGAGCATCATATGGTGCTTACTCATTTCTGCGTACTGAGGTAATTTCATTTTCTTCCAGAGATATATGAATCTCCCGCTAATCATTTGCAATTGTGAAAAGGGTTTGTAATTTTTAAAAGGGATAACTTCATTTACACCTCCTAAAGTTTGTTTTATCATTATTTTGATCCCTGAGGTTTGCATATTTTAATTTACATCCCCTCATGGTGTGAAATGTCTAAAATACTCTTATACCAAACACCCCTTAAATCAATTTAAACCCTAAACTAAACACCCCATTAGAATCAATCTAACCCTCAAACCAAACACCCCAACATTTATTCAATATTTACTCTCTTTCTCTATCTCTCAACACACACACACACATATATATATAGCTCTATACACACATATATATAGATCTATACATATATATATATAGATCCATCGGTAGAAAATAGGGGGAGGGGGGAGGTGGTGGTGGGAGGGGGCGGCGCCGATGGGGAGGCGGTGGGAGGGGGTCGGCGCCGACGGCTTCTATATATATATGTGTGTGTATATATATATGTATAGATCTATATATATGTGTGTATATATATATATATATGTATAGATCTATATATATATATGTGTGTGTGGAATTTTATAATTTTTTATATTTTTTTTGAATTTTATAATTATTTTCGAAATTTAATATATATTATTAGAATTTTATATGGTTTTTTTTTATTATATATATTTGTCTTGAATTTAATATGTTTTTAAAAAAATTCAAAATTTATATATATTTTTTATTTTATATTTATTTTCGATTTTATAATTTTTTTTGAAATTTAATATATATTTGAATTTTATATGTTTTTTTTTAAAATTTTTATATATTTGTTTCAATTTTTTTATGTTTTTTGTGATTTTTATATTTATTTTCGAAATTTAATATGTTTTTTTCAAAAAAAAATAATTTCAATATTTATATATATTTTTTAATTTTATATTTATTTTCGAATTTATAATATTTTTAAAATTTTAATATATATTTTTTCAAATTTTATATATATTTTGAAATTTTAATATAAATTAAATTATTAAATGATGGGAGGGGGTCTAATTGATAAAAACTATCATTGTTTCCAAACAGAATAAAGATAAGACATTGAGGGTAGTTTAGAAATTTAAAAAAAAATTCAGGCTGATGTCATCATTCAAGGGGTCTAAGTGATGAGAATATTAAAAATAGAGGATGTAAATAAAGATATACAAACCTGAGAGAGTCCAAGTAAAAATAAGAAAAACCTCAAGGGTGTAAATGAAGTTATCCCTTTTTAAAATAGTTTCTCCATAAGTCATAAGATTACTAGCAATAATAAACAATTATCTGAAAAGGGTCTTTTAACTAACTTTTTGAACGAAATGAATCAGATTCTTTGCACTATTTTTTTTATCTTCAGTTTTCAGAAAAGCTTTAAATTATTTTCAGAATGGTAAACCAAGCAAACCAGACATTTTAATGCAGCCTTTTATTACCATTTAAAAGTTTTTTTTTATTTTTTTATCTTGCATTGAACAATTAATATTTTGTGTGTCAGCACTGTCATTTCTTTATGTTTTGTCACAGCAACATTTTCTTCCACTTACTACAGGTTGCACTTGAACAAGTTTCAAAATATATATCAGAGAAGCAATAAAACCCTATCTTTGTTTTTTGGTAAAAAAATAATGATAGTTAATTTCAAGGGATAACTTCAAGAAACCTCTATATTATTCAATTTAATCAACTAACCCTAACCCTTACTGTATCCACTTTGTCCCATATACTATCCAATTTCATCACTATGCCCCCTCCTCCTCACATTTCACATTTAGAATCAAAATATCTAAACTACCCTCCCTTAATAGTATAAGAGACTTTAGTGAAATCAACCCTTAAAAAAATTATTTTTCGAAAATAAATTATATTTTTCGTAAAAATTATAAATTTCAAAAAATATATATATTTCGGAAAATATGATTTTTTACTAAAAATATATATTATGTTCAAAATATGAATTTTTTACGAAAAATATTTTTTTGTGAAAAATATATATTATGTTCCAAAATATGATTTTTTTTTTCGAAAATTAATTTTTTTGCGAAAAAGTATATATTATGTCCCAAATTTTAAAATTTTCCGAATAATAATTTTTTTGCGAAAAATATATATTATGTTCCAAAATATGAACTTTTTTCCGGAAAATAATTTTTTTTGCAAAAAAATATATATTATGTTCCAAAATATGATTTTTTTTCCGAAAAATATATATTATGTTCCAAAATATGATTTTTTTTGAAAATTTCTTTTTTTGCGAAAAAGTATTTATTATGTTCCAAAATATGAAATTTTTTCCGAAAAATAATTTTTTTGCGAAAAATAAATACTATTATGTTCCAAAATATGATCTTTTCAGAAAAATATTTTTTTTGAAAAAAATATATACTATTATGTTCCAAAATATGATTTTTTTCCTAAAAATAATTTTTTTTACAAAAAATATATATTATTTTTTCCGAAATAATTCATATTTTGGAAAATAATATACTCCCTCCGAAAAATAAATTTTTTGCAAAAAATATATATATATATTTTTGAATTTATAATTTTTGCGAAAAATATAATTGATTTTTGAAAATTAAATTTTTAAATGGTTGATTTCACTAAACCCCCTTATACTATTGAGGGTAGTTTAGACATTTTGACTCAAAATGTGAGGTGTGAGGGCATAATAATGAAATTGAATAGTATAAGAGGCAAAGTTAACACAGTAGTGATTAGTTGATTAAACTGGATAGTATAGGTGTTTATTGAAATTAACCCTTAATTTCATTATAAAATTGTTTGATTTTGTTATTGGTACAGATGTTGGGGACATGATTCTCCAAGTAACCACAATGCCAAGCAGGAACCAGCAGATAACACTGGAGGTATCATTATCTTGTATCTCTTGAATTGCATATCACATGTATAGACACTTCTCTCAAGTTAATATAGTGAAGTCTTAGATTAGCTTGTATGCTGGTCCTGTCTTCCAATCCCACATTATTTAATTTTTTTTTCTTGTTAAATGAAATTCAGCTATTGAGTTTAATAAACTAATGCATAGCTTGACAGAATTGTGGTCGGATAATTTGTCAGAACGCGTTAGATTAATCTTTCAGTGCAAAATTCTAACCCAATGTATACTTTATAGTAGTCAAACAACAATATTTAGAGTAAGTTAAAGAAAACAAAGTTGGGGCCTCAAACAACATTCCCTGAATCTTAGTTTGGAAGTTAGTGTAAATGATACAATACTGCATTTTTTTGAACATACAAATCATGATTCCACAACCCCTAATGAAAGTGAGTCAATGAATATTTTAAGTACTTACACAGGATGAGATTATCCAATGCGGTTCTGAATCAAAATTTAACTCGAGAGTCTGTAGCAGTTTTTTTTTGCCAGGAATTGATAAGACTTGATTGAAGCCTTTATTGTTCTTTTCCTAGAACAATTGTGACCAAAACCTTCCTACAAATTGACCAGACTGCCCCTCCTCGAGATCTTATATATAGCCCAACACTAATATAGTGTTTGACATCAAGCATCAATCATCACACTTCACAACACAACTAAACAGATAGAGCAGAGCAAAATGAAGAACTTCAGCTTAACAACACCACTTCTCGTATTGTTTGTTCTCCTTGTTACCCATAGCCCAGAAGCTGAAGGTCAAGTTTGTAGACCTAGTGGCAAAATTAGGGGCATAAAACCTCCTCCTGGACAATGCAACCAAGAGAATGACTCCGACTGTAGTAAGCAAGGACAACTTTACACAACTTACGAATGTTCACCAACCGTCTCTAGTAATACTAAGGCGGTTTTGACTCTTAATAGTTTTGAAGAGGATGGAGATGGTGGTGGACCATCAGAATGTGATAACAAGTACCACTCTGATGACATACCAATTGTTGCATTATCAACTGGATGGTATAAAGGAGGAGGAAGGTGCCTCAACAACATCACCATAAGTGCCAATGGACGGAGTGTAAATGCCATGGTCGTTGACGAGTGTGACTCTACTATGGGATGTGATGGAGAGCATGATTATCAGCCTCCATGTAATAATAACATTGTTGATGCCTCAAAAGCTGTGTGGAAAGCCTTGGGTGTGCCTGAGGACAACTGGGGCGAGTTGGATATCACCTGGTTCGATGCTTAAACTGAGCCTTTTGCTTTTGTCTTAAAAAGCTTTTACTTTTGTGGAAGTTCTTGGTTCTTGCGTTTCCAATCTAAAGTGGAACTTAATTTGTAGTGTGCGAATTGTATTTCATAGTTCTCATAGTTGTAAACTGTATTGATTTCCTTTACTGTTGTAAATTTACAGTTGTGTGAAATTTGAATCTGATGTACATATTTGTCTTCAAGTTGTTCTAAGTTTATGATTTATCTACAAGTATTATGGAATGTAGTTCAAATTCTGTGTAGGTTACGATGGGTAATTAGCACAGCTGGTATAACCTCTCCTCCCTCAAAGGGAAGATGTGGGATTCAAGCCTTGCATTAGTTATTTTTAGGTTTATCTGCGAGTTTATAGGTTTACTTGTGAAACTTATTCTAGAAGTTCCATGCATGTCATGCATGTTAATGACTCAAGGTAATGAAACAATGATGCAATGACCTACATGAAGGAGTGATGCATGCAATGACTATTAAAATGGAAGCTTCCCATGGAGTGTTCAACTTGATAACATCTTTGACAACTTGTAAAAAGAATTCAAGATAGAATTCTCCTCCTTCATTTACAGAGCCTATAAATAGAGGCATACACTTGTTGTATAATTTTAATCTCAATTTCAGTGATAGAGCAAGTGTGAGGGTTGAGAGAAAATCCGAAATATATTGAGCTACCCCTCCGTGGACGTACCCGATTTTGGGGAACCACGTAAATATCATTGTGTCTATGTATTTGTGTGTGTTTGAGTATTATTTAGGTCCAACAATTGGTATCAAAGCCATTTTTGTTCAAAATAGAGCCGTTCCTTTCGACTCTATTTCGAAGCAAACCAAGCCTTAACATCAAACACCAAATACACTGGGAACTTGCCCATCAAGAGAGGAAGGTTTTCCCGTTAATTTCAGGCCAAACAAGCCCTCCACGCGCCTCCAGAAGAACGGCGCGTCAAGGGGCATCGGCGGCACGCGCCCACGCGCCTTCTTCCTCCAGAGCGCGTGAGGCCCACGCGCGGACACGCGCCTTCTCCGGCGAACTTGGTTTTTCCAGCGAGGATTCCGGCAACTGTTCCGGCGACTGGTTTTTTCCCGGCAATGACGTCAGCATCCACGTGTGCCAGTAATATGATGACACGTGTCACCAACCAGTGATTGACACATGTCACCATCCAGAAGCTGCCACGTGTGCCCAATAAGGGGCTGCCACGTGTCATTTTTGTCAGCTGCCACGTCATCAAATTTCTGATATTTACAATTTTGCCCTTCTACACTATTTTGGTCATTCCGAGCTCGTTTTAAGTCCGTTTTGAGTGAACGAAAGGTCGATCCTAGCTAAATCGATCGTTCCGGATTCAACGGTGGGCTCCTTTTTCCGAAATTAGTACTCTAATTTTGGGAAAAATCGGTTTGAAGTTTTATTGCTCCTAGTTGGTGAGTTAATTTCATCAATCTTTTAATATCTGTTATTTCAAGTCATGACTGAAGTACATGATACCGAGCAATCAGAGGCCAGAGATACTGGAGGGAATACTGTTGGGACGAGCGGTTCTATGAGGAGAACCATGTTGTCAAATGCAAAGTTTGAGGTGGAGAAATTCGACGGCACCAATAACTTTGGCATGTGGCAATGCGAAGTCCAGGATCTTCTATTTCGAGATGGTTCCCAGATTGCCTTGGATGCTAAACCCAAGGATATCTCGGATGAAGATTGGACGTTTGTGAATCGTCAAGCTTGTGGCACAATCCGATTGTGTTTAGCGAAAGATCAGAATTACTTTGTGATGAAAGAAAATATGGCGGCAGATCTGTGGAAGAAACTGGAGGACAAATTTATGACGAAAAGTCCAGAAAATCGCCTTTATCTGAAGTCAAAGCTCTTCAGATTCCAGTACAAGAAAGGTACCCCTATGATCGAACACTCAAACAATTTCAACAAACTAATTGCAGATTTACAGAATTTAGATGTTGAAATTCTTGATGAAGATAAAGCTTTGATTTTATTAAATTCCCTGCCTGAAAGCTATGATCATTTATCCACAACTTTAATGTATGGAAAATATGAGGTTAAATACATAGATGTTGCTAACGCTTTGGTAAACAATGAGTACCGGAAGAAGGATCAACATGATCACCGGGACAATACATCGGAGGCGTTGACTGTAGACAGAGGCAGGTCAAATAACAGATCAAAAGGAAAGGGGAGATGGCGGTCCAAATCCAGATCACAACCAAATAGATCTGAATCATCCAGAAGACGGCAAAAGAAGGATGAGTGTTTCCAGTGTCACCAGAAAGGGCACTGGAAGAGAGACTGTCCAAACAAGGACAAGTCACATGCCAATATTACCAGAAAGAAGGAAAACGAAGATGAATCAGCCTTTACTGTTTCATCGTCAGACACTGATCAGTCTGATAGATGGATTCTTGATTCAGGTTGTTCTTATCATATGTGTCCAAACAGTAATTGGTTCTCTAGCTTCGAGGAGCTTGATGGAGGAGTTGTGCTAATGGGCAACAACAATACCTGTCAGACCAAAGGGATCGGAACAATACGTCTGAAGATGCACGACGGTACAATCAGAAAACTCTCTGATGTCAGGTATATTCCAGACCTGAAGAAAAACCTCATTTCATTAGGGGTTTTAGATTCCAGTGGTTACAAGATGACCATGGAAGGTGGAGTTCTGAAAGTAGTTCGAGGTGCATTCGTTGCAATGAGAGGTACTTTGAAGAAAAACCTGTATTACCTAGATGGGTATACAGTAACCGAAAGAGCAGTTGTGGTGAGCAGTTCTGATAATAAGTCAGCCGATCTTACCCGACTCTGGCACATGCGTTTAGGGCATGCGGGTGAGAAGGCGTTGCAAGGCTTAGTGAGGCAAGACAAACTAAAAGGTGCCAAAACCGGCAAACTTGATTTCTGTGAGCACTGTGTGCTAAACAAACAGACGAGGGTCAATTTTGGCACGGCGATTCATCGAACGAAGGCAACACTGGACTATGTTCACACAGACGTCTGTGGACCATCCAGAATCGCTTCATTGGGAGGTAAACGTTGGTTTGTAACGTTTATTGATGATTTTTCTAGATATGTCTGGGTTTATACTATGAAGCATAAAGATGAAGTGCTAGATATATTTCTTAAATGGAAGAAAATGATAGAGACTCAGACAAGCAGGAAGCTCAAAAGGCTCAGATCAGACAACGGTGGCGAGTACAAATCAGATCCCTTCCTGGAAATCTGTCAGAATGAAGGGATAATTAGACACTTCACAGTGCCTAGAACGCCACAGCAAAATGGAGTAGCAGAAAGAATGAATCGCACTTTGGTGGAAAAAGTACGATGTATGCTATCTCAATCTGAGCTCAGCAAAGCATTTTGGGCAGAGGCGTTGGCATACTCTACTCATATTGTCAACCGACTTCCTGCAACTGCGCTAGATGGAAAAACTCCCAAGGAGGTATGGTCTGGATATCCAGTATCTGATTATGATTCTTTTCATATATTTGGGTGTCCAACATACTTTCATGTTGTAGAATCTAAACTGGATCCTAGAGCCAAGAAAGCTCTCTTCATGGGACATAGTGAAGGAGTGAAAGGATTCCGGTTGTGGTGCAGAGAAACAAAGAAGATCATCTATAGCAGAGATGTTACTTTTGATGAGTCTGTCATGCTGAGACAGACAACTCCAACTAAAGAAGAAGTGAATCCACATATTCAGCAACAGGTGGAGTTTGAGAGTCACGAAGATACTGAGCCACCAGTTGATAGTTCTGAAGATGATTCTGAGAGTCAGGACGAGGACTCAGTTGAGGTGGAGACTCCATCTCCAGTACAGATGATTCATCAGCAGCCAGACTCTATTGCAGCCAGCAGACCCAGAAGGGTCATTCAGAAGCCAGCCCGATTTATTGACATGGTGTCATTTGCACTTCCAGCGACAGAAGATGATGTCCCTAACACTTACAATGAAGCAGTACACAATACTAATAGTAAGAAATGGAAGACAGCTATGGATGAAGAGATGAAGTCTCTACATCAAAATCAGACTTGGAAGCTAGTTCAACATCCAAAGGGCAAGAAAGCTATTGGCTGTAAATGGGTTTATGCTCAGAAAGAAGGTGATCCCTGCATAAACCAGATCAGATACAAAGCCAGACTCGTAGCTAAAGGCTATGCTCAAAGGGAAGGAATCGACTACAACGAGGTATTTTCGCCTGTTGTTAAACATTCCTCTATTCGGATACTTTTGGCTTTAGTAGCACAGTTTGATCTCGAGTTAGCTCAACTTGATGTCAAAACTGCATTTCTCCATGGCACTTTGAACGAAGAGATCTACATGACTCAGCCCAATGGGTTCAAAGTTCCAGGACGTGAGAACTGGGCATGTAAATTGAGCAAGTCACTGTATGGCTTGAAACAGTCCCCGCGACAATGGTACAAAAGGTTTGACTACTTTATGAAGCAACAAAAGTATACCAGAAGCCATTTTGATCATTGTGTATACCTTCGAAAACTCCCAGATGGTACATTTGTATATTTGCTCTTATATGTAGATGATATGCTGATAACATCTAAGAGCAAGGTGGAGATCGATAGACTGAAGGCTCAATTGAGCTCAGAATTTGAGATGAATGATCTTGGCGAAGCTAAGAAGATACTCGGGATGGAGATCAAGCGGGACAGACAGAAAGGCACAGTGTGTTTAACTCAAACGAAGTATTTGAAGAAAGTGCTTCAGACATTTGCCATTGATGGCAACACCAAATTCGTAAGCACCCCGCTGGCCTCACACTTCAAACTAAGTGCAACGATGTCACCAACCACAAATGATCAGAAAAGGCAAATGGAACATGTTCCATATGCAAATGCAGTTGGTGCCCTTATGTATGCAATGGTATGTACCAGACCCGACATTTCACATGTTGTAAGTATGGTGAGTCGATACATGCACAATCCTGGTAAAGGCCATTGGCAAGCAGTAAAGTGGATTCTACGGTACATTCATGGTACTGTGGATATCGGTTTAAAGTTCGAGAAAGCGAAGACAGTGGGTAAACATCTAGTTGGATATGTTGATTCTGACTATGCTGGAGATCTTGATAAAAGAAGATCTACTACCGGTTATGTCTTCACTATGGCAGGCGGACTAGTATGCTGGAGGTCAACATTACAGTCAACGGTGGCTTTGTCTACTACAGAGGCAGAATATATGGCTATAACTGAAGCTTTCAAGGAAGCTATTTGGCTTCAAGGGTTGACTACAGACTTGGGTATTTTTCAAGAAACCGTGAAGGTTTTTTGTGACAGTCAAAGTGCCATTTGTTTGGCCAAGAACCAGGTCCATCACAGTCGTACCAAGCATATTGATGTTCGGTTCCACTTTGTTCGAGACATAGTAGATGATGGGAACATTCTACTACAGAAGATAGGAACTGCAGATAATCCTGCAGACATGCTTACCAAAGTGGTTACAGGGATCAAGTTTCAATACTGTTTGGACTTGATCAATATCTCTCGGACTCATAGCGCTTAAATGCGCATTGGGGGGTAGCTCAATCAGAAGACTTAGTCAGTGAACTCTTTCGTCATGGTGGAGATTTGTGAAACTTATTCTAGAAGTTCCATGCATGCCATGCATGTTAATGACTCAAGGTGATGAAACAATGATGCAATGACCTACATGAAGGAGTGATGCATGCAATGACCATTAAAATGGAAGCTTCCCATGGAGTGTTCAACTTGATAACATCTTTGACAACTTGCAAAAAGAATTCAAGATAGAATTCTCCTCCTTCATTTACAGAGCCTATAAATAGAGGCATACACTTGTTGTATAATTTTAATCTCAATTTCAGTGATAGAGCAAGTGTGAGGGTTGAGAGAAAATCCGAAATATATTGAGCTACCCCTCCGTGGACGTACCCGATTTTGGGGAACCACGTAAATATCATTGTGTCTATGTATTTGTGTGTGTTTGAGTATTATTTAGGTCCAACATTACTTACCAGTTACCAACATATAAGAAAAATCTATGTACCTTGCATTTTCTGATGTAAACCGTTTAAATATTGATGCCCTTCATCAATTAACGAGTTGCATCTTTGAAATCAACAAAACAACAAAATAATATCCAGCTTCTTGATTGTAGCTTCAACCGCAAATTTATGCTCAATTTGAAACTGACTAAAGTTGCCCAGAGTTCGCACTCATATTGGCTTAACTTGAGTTTGTGTAAAAACATTCTAAAGCTTACCTCCTCGAGTTAATCACCAATCAGAATCGAGGTCTATGTACATAATCTTATTTTGCTTCATGTTTTGTTTATAGAGCATAGAAATACTAGTGTTAAAAATATGATGATGATAAAGAATGTTTTAAAATTTGATGATGACTAAGATGCCAGAATGGTGATTAGGAGTGAAGGAAGAACCTTGTTTTCCTAATATATTGTATCCCTTAAGAATTCTTCTAAACGGCTATTACCAAATTCATGGTACCAAAAAGTCATCTGTTTAATTTTGTATTCTTTCTTGAGGTCCCTTTGATGTAGTTTGCATGTCAAATGCAGCCTCTCATTCCAGTTTTAAAGCAATTTCTTCATCTTGCATTGAGCAATAATCTTTTGTGTGTTATGCTTCAACTTTTCAAAATAATATAAATATATTGATATTTTGTTTTTGAGGATTATATAAAGGAAGAAATGGCAGAAGAAACATAAAACCGTATGCTATATTAGATATTTCGTATCTAATTTGTTTAAAATTTATTTAATCTTAGTTATTTTTCGCATTGCTACATATGTTCGGGACATGGTTTTTCAAGTAACTATGTTGCCTAGCATGAACATAGAGATAACACTGGACTCAGGCACGAACTTGCGTTCAAGTGAGTGGGGGCGGGCGCCCCACTGAAAGTTTTTTTTTAGCCTATTTGCCTCTTTAAGTTCAGATATTATATGAATTTGCCACACTAAAAATCCCTTAAAGCCCCCACTGAATTTTTCTTTTTTACCTTTACCTACCCCTGAAGTTTGAATAGTACAATTATGCCCCCACTCAACTCAGTCTCTGGGTCAGTGCCTTACTTGACTATTTGTGCTTGCAACATAAATTCCATTGTTTGAATATTTGTGGAGGTAACATTATATTGCATTGTATAGCAAAAATGTGGAAGCTTCTTTGAATGCAAACAGTGTTTTCTTAGATTAGCTTGTATGCTGATTTTGTCTTCCATTATCTCTTACATTACTCTATCTTTTACGTTAATTAATTCTGCTGTTGAGTTTGTAACTGATGCATACCTTAATCTTATGATTTTCCCCCAAGGGTTTGGTGGCGGACCATCAGAATGTGATAACAAGTACCACTCTGATGACATACCAATTGTTGCACTATCAACTGGTTGGTATAAAGGAGGAGGAAGGTGCCTCAACAACATCACCATAAGTGCAAATGTCAGGACTGTTAATGCCATGGTCGTTGACGAGTGCGACTCAGTGACCATGATTATCAGCCCCCATGTAATAACAACATTGTCGATGCCTCAAAAGCTGTGTGGAAAGCCTTGGGTGTGCCTGAAGACAATTGGGGCGAGTTGGATATCACCTGGTCCGATGCTTAAATTGAACCTATTCCCTTTGTCTTAGAAACCTTTTACTTTTGTGGAAGTTTTTGGTTCTTGTGTTTTCAATTGAAAGTGGAACATATTCCGTAGTATGCAAATTGTATTTCATAGTTCTCACAGTTGTAACCTGTATTAATTTTGGTTACTGTTTTAAATTTACAGTTGTATGAAATTTGAATCGGATGTACATATTTGTCTTAAAGTTGTTCCAAGTCTGTGTTTTATCTACAAGTATTATGGAAGGTAGTTTAAATTCTGTGTGGGTTACCAATGGTAATTAGCACAGCTGGTATAACCTCTCCTCCCTCACAGGAAAGATGTGAGATTCAAGCCTCGCATTGGTTATTTTTAAGCATATATGTGAGTTTATAGGTTTACCTACCAAAATATAAGAAAAATCTATGTAACCTTGCATTTTCTGATGTAAACCGTGCAAATTGTTAGGGTTCACACACCCTATGTACGAAGCCGTGCACACTTGCAAATCAGAAAATGCACACAAACACACCAAACAATCGACACAAGAATATATACGTGGTTCAGCCAAATAAGCCTACGTCCACGGAGAGCACCGTTTCACTAAAAAATCACTGAGAGGATTACAAGGGGGTGATTCGCAGATCACACACGCACAGACACTGTGTATACTCACGCCTGTATCACCGGAATAATATAAACGTATATTATTCCTAACTCTCTCTCTCTATTTCTGTGTACACAATTCAATAGGAGAAACCCTATATTTATAGGTGAGGATATAGAGGTGGGTTTCCCAATCTTCCGATGTGGGACAAGTTAATATAACAAAGTAGTCATATTATATATATATGCCAATATATAACAATCTCCCACTTGACGACTTTGCCTTCATCAATCAACTCCATCAATGATCAGTGCTCGGTGCCCTCACTTCTGTCTTCAAGCTTGAAGACCAACTGAAGTTGCGCACAACTTCAGTTTCTCTGTTGTCACCACTTTGGTCAACATGTCGGCCGGATTCTCGCTTCCTTGAATCTTCTTAAGTGTTAATACTTCATCCTCTAATAGAGATCTGATAAAGTGATAACGAAGATCTATATGCTTGGTTCTCGAATGAAATGCTGAATTTTTCGCCAGATGTATAGCACTCTGACTATCACTATGCAAAACATTCTTCCCTTGCTCGAATCCCAACTCTGCCAACAAACCCTGTAACCAAATCATCTCTTTGCTAGCCTCTGTCACGGCTACATACTCAGCCTCTGTAGTAGATAACGCTACAATCCTCTGTATCTGCGAAATCCAACTGACTGCTGTAGTACCTACTATAAAGACATAACCAGTAGTGCTTCTTCTGTGATCTATCTCACCAGCAAAATCTGAATCTACATAGCCATGTAAATTCACTTCACCTTTTCCAAAATAAAGGCATCTGTTTGTGGTACCTCGTAGATATCGCAATATCCACTTCACTGCTTCCCAGTGAGTCTTTCCTGGATTGGACATGAACCTGCTGACTGCTCCCACTGCATATGCAATATCTAGTCTTGTACAAACCATTGCATACATCAAGCTTCCAATAGCTGAAGCGTATGGAATACTGGCCATGTTATTCCTCTCTGCTTCTGACTTGGGAGACTGCTTTTTGGATAATTGAAAATGACTAGCCAAAGGTGTGCTAACTGACTTAGCATCACTCATGTTGAACCGCTTCAAAACCCGTTCAACGTAGTCAGCCTGAGACAACTGCAAAATTCCCTTCTGCTTGTCTCTGATGATTCTCATACCAAGAATCTGTTTCGCTGTGCCTAAGTCCTTCATCTCGAACTCTTTTGCCAACTGCTTCTTTAACTTACTGATTTCCGCAAAATCAGATCCAGCTACTAACATGTCATCAACATAAAGTAGGAGGATAATGTAACTCGTGTCAAACCTCTTGAAGTAGCAACAATGGTCAGCATTGCACTTGATATAACCATGTCTCTGCATAAATCCATCGAATTTCTTGTACCACTGTCTTGGAGCTTGTTTCAAACCATACAAGCTCTTTTCCAACTTACACACAAGTTTCTATTTCCCTTTCTCTAAGAAACCTTCCGGTTGCTGCATATAAATCTCCTCCATTAGGTCACCATGGAGGAAAGCAGTTTTGACATCTAACTGCTCTAGGTGCAAACCCTCTGATGCAACAATGCTAAGAACTGAACGAATGGTAGTCAGTTTCACAACCGGAGAAAATACGTCGGTGTAGTCGATTCCTGCTTTCTGCTGAAAGCCTTTTACTACAAGTCTCGCCTTGTACCTCTTAGAACCATCATGTTCTTCTTTGACTCTGTAGACCCATTTATTATGGAGAGCTTTCTTTCCTACCGGCAGCTCGGTTAGCTTCCATGTCTTGTTGGAAATAAGGGACTTCATCTCATCTTCCATTGCAAGCTCCCACTGGCTCGCATCTGCTGCACTGCATGCTTCATCAAAATACTCTGGTTCACCTCCATCTGTGAGCAACAAATAATTCATGTATCTTCGATTCGGCACATGCTGCCGTGAAGACCTCCTAGGTACAGGAATAGGAGTCGGAGACTGCGGTGTATCAACCTGTTGAGTATTTCCATCTGCAATATGTTCGTCTGACTGAGTACTCTCACTGTCTTGAACATCATCTAACTCAACACACACAGGATCACTATGTGTTGTAGGCTCTGAGGTTGTTGTGTGTCTGTCCTTGTACATAACCTTTTCATTGAACACTACATCTCTGCTTCGGATCAGTTTTCGGTTCTGATCATCCCACATGCGGTAACCATACTCATCACCGCCATAGCCAATGAAAATACACTTTTGTGACTTGGGATCAAGCTTACCCCTCATAGTATCACTAACATGTACATATGCAACACAACCAAAAACTTTTAAATGTAAAAGTGTTACCTCTCTACCGCTCCAGACCTCTTCTGGTATTCTGTGCTCCAATGGTACTGATGGACCACGATTGATTAAGTACGCTGCTGTACTGACTGCTTCTGCCCAGAAATGTTTCGGCAACCCTGCCTGAATGCGCATGCTTCTGGCTCTCTCAGTCAATGTCCGATTTATCCGTTCTGCTACGCCATTCTGTTGTGGTGTACGTGGAACAGTTCTCTATAATCTGATACCATTCTCATAGCAAAATCTCTTAAACTCGGTGTCCTGATACTCTCCACCATTATCGGACCGTAATCTCTTGATCTTCAAACCCGTCTCATTCTCTATCATAGCCTTCCAACTCTTGAACACACCGTACACTTCAGATTTATGTTTCAAGAAATAAACCCATACCTTTCTGGAATGGTCATCGATGAAGGTGACGAAATAGGACTTTCCGCCAATAGATGAGACATTTGCTGGCCCCCAGACATCAGTGTGAACTAGCTCAAGCTTCTCCTTTCTGAGTTCTCTGCCGCTTTTCTGAAAACTAACCCTCTTCTGCTTACCGAATACGCAATCCTCACAGAAGTCGATATCAATCGAATTTAGACCTGGTAGCTTTCCCTTTGCGAGCATAACCTTGAGTCCCTTTTCACTCATGTGACCTAGCCTCTGGTGCCACAAATTATGATCCTCCTTGCTTTCTGCAATTGCTATAAATGTGCTAGCCTTGGTGGTAGTGTACAGCGTACCTGTTTTCTTTCCTCGTGCTATAGTCATAGCTCCCTTGGAAACTTTCCACTTATCTTCACTGAAAGTGGTTACATAACCTTCACTCGCCAACTGGCCTATTGAGATCAGGTTCTTCCTCAAGTCTGGAATGTGTCTGACATCCCTCAGCTTCCATATCGATCCGTTGAGTCTGATATGTACTTCACCCTTGCCAACAACACTGCAGGGTTGATCGTCACCTAGATAAACCTTGCCGAGGTTTCCAG
Organism: Cornus suecica; assembly: GCA_963922005.1. NCBI lineage: Eukaryota > Viridiplantae > Streptophyta > Magnoliopsida > Cornales > Cornaceae > Cornus > Cornus suecica. Next base: position 2,302,127 of record OY998247.1, on the reverse strand, counting down.
GTGCATAGCTCTCAAAGAGCTCTCGACTTGAGGTGGCATGGAAAGATGCTCCAGAGTCCAAAACCCAAGACTCTGCTTTGCTCTCCAAAGAGCATATCAGTGCATCATCTGCTTTTTCTAAGACAATATTTGCCTCTGTCTTGTCATTCGCTACCTTCTGCGGGGATCTACACTGGTTCCTTAAATGACCAGTCTTGCCGCAATTCCAACATTCGATTGCTTTGGAATTTCTGGGACCTCGAGACTGTGATCTTCCCCGTCTCGACTTGGAACGGCCACGCCTTTGGTTTCCGCCTTTCTGTTTGTTCGAACCTCTGCCTCTGGTGTCGACATTCAATGCTGTGCCACTGCTTGAAGAGTCTGACGACTGTCTTCTGATCTCTTCTGTGAGTACCATACTCACAATGGTATCATACTTCAATGGGTCTATCCCTGAAGAATTACTGATTGCAGCCACTGTGGCGTTCCAACTCTCTGGCAATTGATTAAGGAGAAAAGCTGATTTCACCTTGTCTTGAAGCACTACTTCACTTGATTCCAACTGCCCATAAATGTCATTAAGCTTACTGAGATGTTCACCAACATTCCCATTCTCGGACATCTTCAGATTCGTCAATCTACTGATAAGATGTAATGTATTTGCTCCAGACGGCTGTTCGTACATCTTCGAAAGTGCTTCCATGAGAGACTTTGCAGTCTTTTCTTTCCTGATATTAAAGGCAACAGATTTTGCCAACGTCAATCTGATCGTGCCAAGAGCCTTTCGATCTAGGATATTCCACTCATCTTCTTTCATTGAATCTGGCTTCGTCTCTTCTAGCGGCTTATACAAATTTTTCTGGAATAACACATCCTCAATTTGCATCTTCCAATAGGTAAAGTTTGTACCATCAAACTTGTCGATCATTACTGTCTTTTCTTCTCCCATAGTTCCCACTGAGCCTATTAGAGATATTCGGAGTGCAAAATCGAGTATACGGTTGCATCGGGGACGGTTCAAAACCTTAAGAACGCCTCTGACCGCGTCCAAAACGGGTCAAAAACGACTCCAAACGGGCCAAAACAAATTCGCACAAAAGACAGAAATTTAATCACGAAATCAGTACCTTCTTGGGGTGCGTGCGTGCGCGTCCCTGCTCTGATTGGGCTGATTCTTGCGTCAAAACGTCGGGCTTTGAATTCTCTTTCCGTGGATATATTATAAGCCTCGTTCCGATTAACGATGCTCCGGAAAATCACGCCGAACCGAAACTGCTGCTCGACGGAGCCAAAAAACTGACCGGAACTTCAGGTGGCGCGTGGGGGCCCGTGAGGAACTTTCCGGCGACGTGCTTGACACTGCTGGCTTCGTCTCGTCGAGACGAAGCTCCTGGTGTGATCGTTTTCTGATTCAGGGCATTCGAAAAAATCAGATCTGGACCAGATCGTCGGGCTTCGTGATTTGCTCCAACCTGAGGCTCTGATACCACTTGTTAGAATTCGCACACCCTATGTACGAAGCCGTACACACCAAAAAATCGACACAAGAATATATACGTGGTTCAGCCAAATAAGCCTACGTCCACGGAGAGCACCGTTTCACTAAAAAATCACTGAGAGGATTACAAGGGGGTGATTCGCAGATCACACACGCACAGACACTGTGTATACTCACGCCTGTATCACCGGAATAATATAAACGTATATTATTCCTAACTCTCTCTCTCTATTTCTGTGTACACAATTCAATAGGAGAAACCCTATATTTATAGGTGAGGATATAGAGGTGGGTTTCCCAATCTTCCGATGTGGGACAAGTTAATATAACAAAGTAGTCATATTATATATATATGCCAATATATAACACAAATATTGATGCTCTGCATCAGTTAATGAGTTACATCCTTAAGATGAACAAAACAGCACAATAATATCCGACTAAGCTCAATAATATCCAACTTCTTGATTGTAGCTTCAACAGCAAATTTATGCTCAAGTTTGAAACTGGCTCGAGGTGCCCAGAGTTTGAACTCATATTGGCTTAACTTGAATTTGTGCAAAAACAATCTAAAGCTTACCTCCCGGAGTTAGTCTCTAATCAGAATCGAGCTCTATGTACACAAGCTTATTTTGCTGCATGTTATCTTGAAAGAGCATAGAAATACTAGTGCTAAAATTATTATGACAAGAATGATGATGATAAAGAATGTTTTTAAAGATGGCGATGACTAAGATGCCAGAATGATAATGAGGATTAAAGGAAGAATCTTGTTTCCCTAATATATTGTTTTCCTTCAAGAACCTGTCTATATGTCTCTTTCCAAATCCGTGGTACCAAAAATTCCTCTATTTAATTTTGTATTCTTTCTTGAGGTCCATTTGATGTAGTTTGCAGGTTGACTGTTCCCTCTTATTACAGTTCTAAAGCAATTTCTTCATTTTACATTGAGGAATAATCTTTCTGTGTTTTTGCTTCAACTTTCCAAAATTATATGAAAAAAAAGCACTTTTGTTTATGAGACATTTTCTTCTCAGTGAACTTGCTCCAAAGCTCACGAACTTATAGTTTCCATCTGCATCTGCAGTTGAACACATTTGTAAGATACATGTAAAGGAAGAAATGGCAAAAACAAAAAAAAAAAATCCTATGGTATATTAGATATTTAGTGTCTAATTTTTTCGTCTGGACTATTTGATCTTAGTTATTTTTTGCGTTTCTACAGATGTTTGGGACATGGTTTTTCAAGTACTATGTTACCCAGCAGGAACCTGGAGATACACTGGACTTTTTGTGCTTGCAACATATATTCCATAATTTGAATCTTTGTGGAGGTAACATTAGATTGCATAGTATATCTGTCACGCCCCGTTATTCCTGAGACTCCAATCTGGAGATTCAGCGAATCCCGAGGTATGACGTCACCAAAAACAATAACCAAGATTAACAATGACATCAAGATACATGGAATAGGAGTGAAAATGAAGTATTCCATGTCACATAAGTGAAAGAAACTCAGTAAAGAATTCTAACAAAAATCCGGCAAGAGTTCCGTTTATAAATGGAACCTCCGGACAACACAACACAGGAACCTGCCCATAATAACATAAATAGAAACAATGGCACGTAGTCCAACATTCCAGAAACCTAGTAGGGCTGAAGTAATGGAAAAGAACACCAATACCTCTCCAAAACCCCTCTAAAATCAATAGAGCCCCAAATGCTCAAATGAAAATAGAAAGAAAACCACTTGGCGATGCCGAAAAGGTATAAAAGCACCATAAAACAACAAATACCAACTGAGCCAGCAGGCTCGAATAAGAATACATAAACTTCAATGGTAGTGCCGAATAGATACAATGACACCCCAAAATAATAAATACATACAATAAAGGATACAACACAAGGGGATATGCCAACAACCTGGCTCCTAAGAGAACAATGAATATACACAAGGATAGCTATGAATAAAAGGAATAAACTACTGAAAACGTCCCAAGTCACCCGTACCATCACCGCCGTACGCGTCGTGCTGCATCCACCTGCAAACCTGAAAATGTTGTGTGTAGGGGGGGGGGGGGGTGAGCAAAAAATCACGCGGTTACCATAATATCAAAACATCACACTCATAGCCGTCTAGAAAATGCTAATCATCCCGTGTGCATGCATCTATCCTAGGTCAAGCTATCGTCTACCATGGCACCCCCGCCAATCCGAGACACCCAACAATAACCTCACAACTAATCTCGAAACTACTCAAGAGTCGTAAAACAACACAGATCATAAGATATATCTACCACTCGTATATACGCATGTCGAATCAATATATATATATATACATAAAGTCCCGTAAACAGCTAATCCTAGCACCTGGTGTATAAAAGCACCCAGTCGAATACACACTCTCGTCTAGGGATACAACCAAAACTAACTATCTATTATACCGTACACCGAGCATGCCACTCAAGATTCCTAGAAGGTAAGATCACTCATTAGGACTACCAGAAGAGAAAAATCATAATCATGTCCTCAATTAATTCATAATTCTTGCACATCACCTCTATCAAATCATACCTGGAGAGTCTCACTCTCACAATTTCTATCCTCAATACAGTCCTTTTTGTTTACAATATTTCATGAACTAATCCATTCACCCCAAAGAAATACAAAAGGAAATATATTATCACCACACTGGGTTCGGTAACCAACCGAACTATCTCTAACTCACACTGCCTATCGAGGCACTAAAAAGGGTACAATTAGGGATGAAATGCTAGAAGAAATATAAAACCTAGTGCAATGTCAAGGAAAAAAAAAGTTCTTTATTTTGCATTGAACAATTAACCTGTTACGCCTTTGTTATCTCTTTGTGGTTTCGGAATTATACTTGAACAAATTTGTAAGATAAATAGGGATGAAATGCTAGAAGAAATATAAAACCTAGTGCAATGTCAAGGAAAAAAAAAGTTTCTAGTTTGTTGTCGTGAATCATTTGATCAAACATACTTCCCGCACTGATACAGATGCATACATGATTGTTTTAGGTACGGATATTACCTTGCAGGAACTTGGAAATAACACTGGACTTTTTGTGCTTGCAAGGTAAAATCCCTAATTTGAATATTCTTGGAGGTTGCATTATCTCAAGTCGGAAAAGAAATTTTGTAGATGCATTGTGGAATCAAAATTATAAAGTCTTAGATTAGGTTGTTTGTTGGTTTCTTCTTCAACACTCTCTTTAAATTTGTCCTTTTTTCTTGTTAAATAAATTCAGCTGCTTTTTTTTATTAGTAAAATAAATTAAATAAATTCAGCTGTTGAGTTTGTTAACTAACACAAAGCTTGATGGAGTTGTGATCTTATGATTTGCCGTTGGTAGTTTGCTTTAAAAGAACACTGCTAATTTCTAAAGAATCTTACTTTGGAAGTTAGTTAAAATAAAATTCATGATAGAGACTCCATATGATAAGTACATAAATCTACACCAGGTGATATTCTAGAATAAGTGGTTCTGAATCATAATTTAACTCAAAATGTCAATAGCAGCCAAGAATATATAGAGTTGCCTGTAAAAGCAGGTATATTCAATAATATTTTGAACCCTTTTTTGTTTTTTTCATAAAACACTTGGACAATCATCACTCTCAGCTTCCTCCTAAATGACCAGAATGCCCCTCGCGTGATATTATATATAGCCCAACACTTGAATACTGCTTTGCATCAAGTAAACAATTCACAACACAAATAGAGAGAACAGAAAGAGCAGATCATATCAGAATGAAGAACCTCAGCTTAGGAGCACCACTTCTTATATTGCTTCTTCTCCTTGTTACCCATTGCCTAGAAACTGAAGCTCAAGTTTGTAAACCTAGTGGCAAGATTAGGGGTCAAAAACCTCCTCCCGGACAGTGCAATCAAGAGAACGACTCCGACTGTTGTGTACAAGGCAAGCCTTACACAACTTACAAGTGCTCACCAACAGTTTCGAGTAATACTAAGGCGGTTCTGACGCTCAACAGTTTTCAGAAGGGCGGAGATGGCGGTGGACCATCCGAATGTGATGGCAAGTACCACTCGGATGACACACCAGTTGTCGCACTCTCAACTGGATGGTATAAAGGAGGAGGAAGGTGCCACAACAACGTCACCATAAGTGCAAATGGGCGGAGTGTAAATGCCATGGTCGTTGACGAGTGTGACTCTACTATGGGATGTGATGAAGATCATGATTATCAGCCTCCATGTAACAATAACATAGTTGATGCCTCAAAAGCTGTGTGGAAAGCCTTGGCTGTACCGGAAGATAACTGGGGTGAGATGGATATAACCTGGGCCGATGCTTAAATTGAACTTGTTACTTTGTGTTACAAAACTGTTACTTGAGTGGATGTTTTTGTTGTTGTGTTTTTAGTTCAACGTGGAATATAGGTAACAGTATGAAACTTGTATTTCTTATTCCTCATAGTTGTATACTTTTTTTAAATTTAGGTATTTCTGTAAATTTATAGTTGTGTGAAATCTGAATCCGATATACATATTTTTCCTATATTTTCTTGGTTTATTTTTTTATCTAAAAGTATTATGTGGGTAATTTAAATTTTATGTAGGTTACCATTGGTCCATTAGCACAGCTTGTCTAACCTCTCCTCCCTCAAAGAGAAGATGAAGGACCAAGCCTCACAATGGGCATTTAAGTGTATATGCAAGCATACAGGTTTACCTACCAAATAATAGGAAAATAAACAAACTATGTACCTTGCAATTTCTCATGTAAACCGTGAAAATACTGTTGTTCTGCAATAATTAATTAGTTACATTCTTTAGGATTAGCAAAATAGCAAAACAATATCGAGCTTCTTAATTGCTGCTTCTAGTTAATTTATGCTCGACGTTGAAACTGACCAAAGGTGTCCAGAGTCTGAACTCATATTTAGGGGCTTGACTAGCGTTCACACAATAACAATCTAAAGCTTACCTCTCCAAGCTAGTTACCAATTTACCAGAATCGAGCTCTATAAACACAACGTTATTTTCTGCAGATTTTGTTCATAGAGCAAAGAACTACTGATGTTAAAATTATGATGATGATAAAGAAAGTTTGTTAAGAGCCCTTCTATATGGCTCTTACCAAAAATTCCACTGTTAAATTCTGTATTCTGTCCCGAGGTCCCTTTGATGTAGTTTGCATGTCAACTGTGCCTCTCATTACAATTTTAAAGTAATTTCTTTATCTTACATGAGCAATAATCTTTTTTGTGTTTTGCATCAATTTTCCAGAATTGTAAAAGAATAGTAATCTTGTGTGACACCCCCAAATTTCCATGCATAAGTTGGCCAGACCCATACACAGAAAAATAGGAGCGTCTGTAATTGATAACATAAGCACATAAGAGAAGACATAAAATCGAAATATAATAATAACAACAATAACAAAAACAAGGATACCACTTATACATGAAAAAGACCAACCCCAATACATCCTTAAATAAAATAAGTCCCACAAGGTACAACTTGGAAATCCACTAAACATGGACCCCTAGAAACACACTTAAAAGAAATGAAACATATGTCATTTATCGGATCCTACCCTGGAGTGGAAGGGAAATATGATAGGACCGAACGGATAGAGATGACGTCCTCACCCTTGCTGGTGAAACTGCCGAGGACCTGAAACAATAAAAATGTGGGTTAAACCCACGAGCAAGTACAACTCTACATGATCCCAAGCAGAGTACCAAAAATCCATCCCCTTTCCTAGTGACACCTAATCCCAAAATTTTATTATAAAATAATAATATATTTAACTATAACCATAGTCACTAATATACCACCATTTAATATAATTATCTTTATAAATTCATTCCATTAATCCGATTTTTCCATATAACATCCATGTCTTACCATAATCACGTACCCGACAACTCACCCATGCCGTGACAACTCACCCATGTCTCCTTGTGGTTCCTTATAAATCTCCAAAACATAGTCATTTGATTAAATCTTATGATTATATGAATTTATTAATTCACTTGTATTCTTTATTCGGGAATGTACAACAATTGGAGAAGTCGAGCCTGGGGGTCTAGGGGGGGTGGCGCCAAGGTATACGGTATTTTATACGGTCGAAACTATTCATTTATACGGTAAAAAATACGTAATTCAGTATAATTCTTGAAACACATAATAACAATATAAATCAATGTCAAGAGTCTGATAACAAAGAAAATAGAGAAAAAAAATTACATAAATATGAAATATTTTCTAATAACAGTTTTGAAATCTTTGTCAACATTGAAACCTAAAATATTTCTGTGTTCAGATATTTATACTTAGTTCCAACCATATACACCTCATCCGAATCATACCAACAAGACACATAACCACGAATCCATACATGTATATCTACACATGGTAAAAACAGATTTGTACGTATAGCTAGATATAAACATAGTCTCATGCATATATAAATATATCACCACAAATCTCTATGTATATACAAGATCTATACATATAATCATGGATCTGTACATATATGTATAACCAGAATATAAATCATCATATATATATATATATATGTAAACATACTCTAACAGATCTATACATATATACCTATATAAATCCACGAATCTCTACATATATACAAGATCTATATATATACTTATGGATCTATACATATATGTATATATAGAATGTATATCATCACATAAATAAACATGAATATGAACATACTATAACAGATCTATACATATATACCTATATAAATCCACGAATCTCTACATATATACAAGATCTATATATATACTTATGGATCTATACATATACATATAAACAAAATATATATCATCACATAAATAAACATGAATATGAACATACTCTAACAGATCTATACATATATGCCTATATAAATCCACGAATCTCTACATATATACAAGATCTATATATATACTTACGGATCTATACATATATGTATAAACAGAATATATATCATCACATAAATAAACATGAATATGAACATATTCTAACAGATCTATACATATATGTATAAACAGAATATATAAATGTCATATATGAACATGATTTACACATACATATACATATATGAAAAATACTATCTAGCATATTATAGATGCATAAGGTAAATGTTACGAAATTTTAGTACAAATAGGAAGAGTAGAACATATGTCTTGCCTGATTTGGAGAGCTTACTACACAACGGATCTAGATCCAAACCAAGTATTTACTCTGTCACGCCCCGCCATTCGTAAACCCGAATAGAGTCCACAAGTAGTGACACGCGACACCAAAAATAAATAAGGTTCAAAGTAAATAATTTCTTAGACCACTTTTTAGAAAAAGAATACATTTCAAAATTCATATTAGGGGTAAAATAGTTATTTCAGACTTAAGAAAGTTATAAAAGTCGTTGAAATTCGAAAAGGAGTGAAAAGAATGAAATGGTGCTTCAAACAGACCATTCCAATGCCTCATGTTCTCCCAGGGGTAAATCAGTCATTTAAGGGGAAAAATCAAAATTTCAAAGCTCGCCTATCTAAACCCGACATAGGAGAGATAGTAGGATCAAACGGAACTTGATTTGAGCCAACGAGGTGAGGGATATGAATTTTCAAAGTTGGGAAGAAAATCTGCAAAAAAACTGATGGGAGATGAACAGTAGCCGTAAGGCTACTGATCTGAAGATTTGAAAAGTGTAGTTTTGAGGCAAAAATGTGATTTTTCGCATAGGGCCTCTATTTTCAATGCTACCGGTCCCAAAATTTCATAAATAATGTAAAAGTGAGTGTTTAGTTTCCAAAAACTGAAAATAGTTGTCGGGGCCCGGTGAGGCGCGAAAAATGTGATTTTCTCTAGAACTTTTGCGAGGATGAGTTTGGAAAGTGTACAAAACCTGAATTTTTGAGTTAAGACTCACAAAATACACATATATTCATATCTCAATATCGTCATTCACTAAAAAAAAAAAACCCCAAACGTGAGCTCGAAAACTCATAAAACACCAATATTCCCAAAATATACATTCTTAAGCAAAATAGACTTAAAGTGTTTCAAAGTCTCAAAATACACAGGTTTTTATAACCAAGGCTAACACCCTAGCCCGCCAAAGAATATATACATGCCTTTATCCACTTTTAAGTACAAAAGATTTCAGGTAGAAAATACATTAACGCCCAAAATACACAAAAGAGGGCTTAGTGCTTCAATCGCCAACCCGGACCTCCTAAAGTCCATCCTTTGCAATGTCACGACCTGAAAAATGTTAAGTAAGGGGTGAGCTTCAACTAACTCAGTAGGAGAATCTTCACGACCTCGATCTCGACCGTCCGAGTGGTACAACCCAACCCATGTGCATGCTACTAAACCTAGGTCGGTCCAATTGTCCCACATGGCACGTGTGCCAATCCGGGACCCCGTCGTACCCACAAACAACCCCACATGCTCAACAAATATTCAACATACAAGATATCCGGAAATAAACAATAATAAACATTAATGCAAGTGATAGGATGAAATATGTCACTAATGCACAACCTTATCACTAGGGAAACATGGATATCAAATGTCGCCATTCTTAAAGAACTCGGGGACCACAAGCCCGACTGGAACAACCCGGGTTTGGACATAGTCCTCCCCCATTTCATGTTTTCGGGAGATACTAGCTCCACCGGTCACGAGAACCCGACTGGCCAGTTGTTGCGACTATCCAAACGGTCTCAAAACCACAAGGTCCATGAATGCAACATGAAAATGATATCAACATTCAAATATGCAACACGTAGATCATTTCTCAACAATTTTATCATTCTTCCATATTCATAAGTATAAATCTAAATTTTCAATTTAAGAGCACTAATTATTCCCACGAATACATATTAAGCAAGTTATCTTAAATCAAGCATTTAAAAAAAAAGAAAAAAAAGAAAAGGGGGGCCTAGAGCATGTTTCTAGATTATGATTCAACTAGTATGTAAAAATATACATACAAAGACGCACACACCCACGTAATCGGGAAAGAAAGTGGAGCGTCAACCCTACCTCAAGTCCAACGCCAACTAGTCCACAAGAACAAGCAAACGAGTTCCCAAAAGCCAACCAAAAAGTCTCCTACAGGCTGCACCAATTCTGCAGAATTGTTCCAGATTACCAAGTATCAACAAGGACAATAATTAGGCTCAAGAATATGGAATTGCCAAGATTTATCAAAGTTGGGAACCAAAGCCTTTCATAAAGATTTATGAGTACAAAGTGAAGGTTTGAAATGGATTATAGCTCAAAGTGACTCAAGGACTTTCAAGAAAATGTCATTAATCATCCAAATGAACAATAGAACAAGAATTTTCAAGAATAGTGTCAAGCTACCAACACGTCAATAAAGAAGAAGATTATGATCAATAGTAGGGTCTTTGTCAAGAACAATAACAATAAAAGCCAAAACCAAATTCAAAGGCTTATAAATGAATTCTCAAGGAATATGGAATTTAGGATTTATAATGAGGAAAATCTCAAAATGGCACAAAATTTCTCCAAGCTACCAATAATCATTATAGTGGGAATGGAGTCACAAGAATACATTTTAATAAGTATTATCATCAATGGAAGCAAATTTTCAAAGCTTGTAGAGATTTTCCAAAGTTTCACAAGTTAGGGTTTCAACTTGAATTTAAGATCAAGATAGTATGAAGTTGGAGAGAAAGAGTTCAATTGAGCTTCAATAATGAGAAAATATCATAAACAAAACATGTTTCTAAAGATTATACAAGACTTACAAGAGTTCACAAGATAGAATTCATAAAGGGAGAAAAGCTCAAAATGAAATCAACTCACCAATTTAAGCTTCCAAATTCGAAATGGTGTAGGAGGAGTTCAACTAAGCTCCTTTGCCAAGATCTTTAAGAAAAGAAAACAAGATATCAATATCAATCACAAGATTGCCCAAAACGAAATGAGTGGGAATTCAAGAAGAAAACATCACAATAGTAGGGTTTCACTTACCACTTTTGGTATTAATGGAGTTACAAAGACATGAGGAACAAATTGTTAGTTGGAGGTCTCACCAAATTCTCAAGCAAAGGAGATGAGAAATCAGAGTTTGAAGTAGAGAGTGAGCAGGGGCTGAGCAGGGCTGCCGAATTGGGGGTTTTAGAGGGGAGAGTTAAGCCGTGTTTGGTGTGAAATGAAAGTAGAAAATTCTGAAAATTCAGCCCCAACAATTTTATATATATATGTATAGAATTCTCTTGATCCAATGGCTAGGAATGGAGCTTGGAAAATGAGGTAGGCTAAGATTGTGACAACACACCATCTCTAACATGTTCTAGCAATTACCCAACAATGTTCAATGTCTTCCTAATATGCCCATGTGGTCTCAAACTAATTTACCAATATGCCATGCTCTTATAGCTAATTGTTTTGTAGGATAAACACTTGGAAATTTTTTTATAAGTCTTCACATAACTCTTAAACTTTAAATTAATCCCCACGATCAATCGTAAGCTCAAAAATCACGAAAATAATTTCTAAATTCCTTATTTGGTATAACGAAGTGAACGCAACTTTCAGTTTCGAAATCCAACACTCCGGGGACCTATTTCCACTACACGCTTTTTTCTAGGTTCCCGGGTTGTCAGATAGCGAAAACATTAAAATGAAATAAAATCCGATTTCTAAAAATTTCCAAACTTTAAATCTAACATATACGGCATATAGGAAATCATTTAACACTATTTCTTATAATAAAATAAAAATATTCGCGAAAAATTCACTCATAATTTCAGGAAAATTAATGGGACGTTACATACTCTCTCTCTCTATATATATATATGTATACGTATATAGATGAGTGAATAAGAAGAGAGAAGTTTGAAATTTTTCCTTAGTCTTGAGAGATAATAAGCTGGAAAATCCTTATTGTTATATAGGAGAAACTAGGTTATGGCGAATGACCATAATGCCCCTAGATTTGCCATAATAACCATCATGCCACTCGTCTTAAAGACTAATTAATATGCCCTTATCAGATCACATAATAACAAACTTAACTAGTAGTCATAAAATGACTAGAGTACCCCTACTCAATAATTTAAATACCCACCATACCATCCAAAATAAATAAAGAAATAACATAATTATTTAAATACGGGGTATTACATCTTGTGTATGAGCATTTCTTGTTTCTATATGATTTATCACAGTAACATTTTTTTTAACTCAGTGAACTTGCTCCAAAGCTCACAAATCTATTTCCCACTGTAGTTGAACAAATTTGTAAGATATATGTAATGGAAGAAATGGCAGAAGAAAGTTAAAATCATGTGCTATATTAGATATTTAGTATCTAATTTGTTTTCATCTGAACAATTTGATCTTAATTATTTTTCTCATTTTTACAGATGGTTTGGGATATGATGTTTCAAGTAACTAAGTTGCCTAGCAGTCGATAACACTGGACTTTTTGCACTGACAACATAAAATCTGAATATTTGCGGAGGTAACATTCTCATGTATTCTATATGACATTTGTGGATTCTTCTTTTAGTAAAAAATACCGATGTCTTAGATTAGCTTGTATGCTGATTTTGTCTTCAATTCTCTCTTGCATTACTCTTTCTTCTTGTTAATTTAAATTTTGTTGTTGAGTTTGGTCACTGATGCATAACTTGATTGAGTTGTGATCTTATGATTTTCCCACGACAATTAACGGCCTCTTAAAGGGATAATATCTCTGACTATATATATACCCCATTGTTGGAAATAATAAACTTGATTGCTTATTGTGGGAGTTACAATAGTTTTATTTAGTGGCTTAATGTTTATGTTAGTGGTAGACAATAAAGTTATGGTAATTAATAGAAATGTTAGTGAGAGTTACCCTATTAAATATTATGTTAGTGGGTTAGTGGATCTTTATTTGCATTTAAATATGATAGTTACATGTATCTTTTGAGGCCTATATAAGGCTATGTAATTTATATATTTTAATTAAGTTGAATAAGATGAATAAAGTATTTTCTCTAATTCTTCTTCATACACTTCTCTTCCTAAACTCTAGGCCACTATTTCCAACAAAGTAGTATCAGAGCTAGGTTGTGAGTGAGAGAGAGGAAATGGCAAACAGTTCAATTCCATTTCACATGCCTAGGTTCACCAAAGACAACTATGTAAATTGGTGTATCCGAATGAAGATAATTTTGGGAGCACAAGATGTGTGGGATATTGTAGACAAAGGTTACAATGAGCTAGACTATGAGGCAACCTTGTCTCAAGCCCAAAGAGATGTCTTCCAAGCCAGAAGAAAGGACCAAAATGCGGTCATGATCATCCACCAATGTCTGGATGATGCAATGCTACAAAGGGTTGATAGTGCTAGTAATGCAAAGCAACTATGGGAGATTCTTCAAAATTCTTTCCAAGGAGTGGAGAAATTGAAGAAGGTTCGCCTCCAAAGTTTATGGGGTGAATTTGAAGCATTGCGAATGAAGAAATCTGAATCGTTTTCAAATTATTTTTCAAGGGTTCTATGTATTGTGAACCAACTAAGGAGATATAGTGAAGTCACCATGACATATGTAAGGGTCGTTGAAAAGATCCTTAGGTCGTTGGATTCTAAATTCAACTTCATTGTTGTCGCAATTGAAGAATCAAAGGATTTGGACTCCATGGCTCTTGATGAACTCATGGGTTCGTTGCAAGCCCATGAAGAAAAAGTGGTGAAGAAATAAGAGTCTTTTGAACAAGTGCTCCGAACAAAGATTTCTTTGAAAGATGAAGATGAGAAGTATGGTGGAAACCAAAGGGGTCGAGGATGTGAAAATGCACATGGTCAAGGAAGAGGAAGAGGTGACAAAAGTTGTCATCACATAACCACTCACGAAAAAAAATACTACGATTCACAACAAGAAAGAGGAGATCGTGAAAGAGGAAGCAATTCGAGGTCATATGGAAGAAGGTATGATAAGTCTTATATTCAATGTTACAATTGTCAAAACTATGGTCATTATGCTTCGGAATGCAGAAATGCTACTAATAATGTAGAAGAATAGGCTAATTTTGTTGATGGAGAAGTGAAGGCTATATTATTATTAGCATACAAAGGTGAACAAAGTGAAGATGTAGCTCTAGGGAAAAAGTTGAAAAATACTATGGATGAAGAAACAATGTTCATAGAGAAGAATGACACTTGACAGTTGAGATTTCCTAAGAAAGAAGGAAGTGGACCTCAAGTTCATGGAAAAGATCAAGTTGCTGATAATTTCATCAAACCCCTCAAGATTGAAAGAATTTCAGAAGTTGACAAGTAAAATCAAGTTTAAGGGGGGTGTTGGAAATAATAAACTTGAATTGCTTATTGTGGGAGTTACAATAGTTTTATTTAGTGTCTTAATGTTTATGTTAGTGGTAGACAATAAAGTTATGGTAATTGATAGAAATGTTAGTGGGAGTTACCCTATTAAATATTATATTAGTGGGCTAGTGGGTCTTTATTTGCATTTAAATATGATAGTTACATGTATCTTTTGAGGCTTATATAAGGCTATGTAATTTACATATTTTAATTAAATTGAATAAGATGAATAAAGTATTTTCTCTAATTCTTCTTCATACACTTCTCTTCCTAAACTCTAGATCACTATTTACAACACCCATGCCCCTTTAAGTGACAGGTATTATGGCATGTCATTTTCCAATTTGCTTAAACAATATATCAAGAAATTAAATAAATTAAAAATAGATGTGGGGAAGAAGTGGTTTATGACATCTTAACTCAAATAGTACCTTCTTGTTATGGAATAACAGTCTTCTAATCTATTTAGGATATGCCTCGATATAAAAGAATAAATGGAAGAGAACCAAGTTGGGGCTCAGACAGCATTCTCCTCTGCATTAGGGTGAGGTTCTGAATCATAATTTACTTTAAATGTCAATAGCACATAATCAAGTTGCTTGTAGAAACAGGTATGTCCTATAAAATTTTGAACCCTCTATTGTTCTTTTCCTAGACACACTTGTACAAATTATCACTCTAAGGTTCCTCCTAAATAACCACACTGCCCCTCCTCAAGATCCTATATATATCCCAGCACTTGAATACTGCTTGGCATCAAGCATCATAATTCACAACACAACTAGGGAAGCAGAGAGAGCGGAGCAGAATGAAGAACTTTAGCTTAACATCACCACTTCTCTTATTGTTTGTTCTCATTGTTACCCATAGCCTAGGAACTGAAGGTCAAGTTTGTAGACCTAGTGGCAAAATTAGGGGCATAAATCCTCCTCCTGGACAATGCAACCAAGAGAATGACTCCGACTGTTGTAAACAAGGCCAACTTTACACGACTTACGAATGTTCACCAATCGTCTCGAGTAACACTAAGGCGGTTTTGACTCTTAATAGTTTTGAAGAGGATGGAGATGGTGGTGGACCGTCAGAATGTGATAACAAGTACCACTCTGATGACATACCAATTGTTGCGTTATCAACTGGTTGGTATAAGGGTGGAGGAAGGTGCCTCAACAACATCACCATCAGTGCATATGGCCGGAGTGTAAATGCCATGGTCGTTGATGAGTGTGACTCTACTATGGGATGTGACAGTGATCATGATTATCAGCCCCCGTGTAATAACAACATTGTTGATGCCTCAAAAGCTGTCTGGAAAGCCTTGGGTGTGCCTGAGGACAACTGGGGCGAGTTGGATATCACCTTGTCTGATGCTTAAGTTGAACCTATTGCTTCAACTTGATGTTAGTGATGTTGTGTTTTCAACTCAATGTGGATGTATTTAGTAGTATGTAAATTATGTTTCATATTGATCAAAGTTGCACCCTGTATTAATCCCTAATTGTTTAAATTTCTGGTTGCATGGAATCTAAATTTATGCACATATTTTGTGTATGTACCGCATATATACTCTCTTAAGAATCTATAACTATAATCATGCAGAATATCTTCCCCAGACAAACAAAATAAGACTAAAAACCCTTCAAACATGATACATGATTGTGACTTTTTGACAAATCGGTAAAAACTTCATTTATAAATGGCTTTCTGTTCCAATTCAAGAAGAGATCTTCAAAGATTCACATATGGTAGCTTAATAATACCACTATAAATTGGAGGAAGCAAATCAATCTCAAAGTGATGGTTTTCTAGTCTGCAATTAAAATCATGCGATGAATCAGATTGGTGGTTTTTCACAGATGTATACAGCAGTGTTGGTTTTTAGTCCCCTCACTAGTCTACTAGATCTAATTGGTATCATACCCTTCTGAGGCAAAATGGCTTTAGTTACTCGGGCTAGATTAGGGGATCATATGCTATTCATTTATGCATTGAGAGGAAATTGCATCTTTTTTTTCGTTTACATCTTTGAAAACTGTTATGAAGAACTCTGAAAACTAACTATTTTCCGAGAACAAAAGAAGAAAGTTCTCTGACGACAGACACTTTTATAACTGAGTTGAAAACGATTTTCAGAATACTCGACAAAGTAAACTCTTTGTACAGTATTCTGATATTCAGTTTTCTAGAAGGCAGAAAACTGAATCTAGAGTCCCAAACCAAGAAAGCATGATTGTGTTCATGTAGAGTCATGTTTCCCTAATACCAAATGTGTGGTACCAAACATTCTGCTCTGTATTTGTACTCCCCTTAGGAACCTTTTGATGCAGTTTGAATGTCAGTTGTTGCAAATTTGAAATAAATTTCTTTATTTTGCATTGAACAATTAATTTGTTACGCATTTGTTATCTCTTTGTGGTTTCGGAATTGTACTTGAACAAATTTGTAAGATAAATAGGGGATGAAATGCTAAAGAAATATAAAACCTAGTGCAATGTCAAGGAAAAAAAAAGTTTCTAGTTTGTTGTCGTGAATCATTTGATCAAACTTACTTTCCGCACTGATACAGATGCAGACATGATTATTTTGTTGTGTCCAATTACTTGAATCTAATCAAACCAAACACATAGAGATACAGATATTTACGTGGTTCCCCAAAAATATGTACGTCCACGGAGGTTGGTCAATATATTCACGGGTTTCTCTCCACAGAGAATTGTGGCCATGCCCATTTACTAACCTTAACAATATATAACATGTATATATTCTTATATAGAGAGTTTTGAGGTGAGGAAGCCAAGATGATAACCATATCTTGCTGACAGAGGTAGTGAACAACTTCTTCACACACGGCCACCTTTCTTGACTTTGGCACATGCATGAACAAGTGGTAGAAGCTTCTTGTGGACAATTGAGTCATAATTCCCACATATTTTAGGTACGGACATTACCTTGCAGGAACTTGGAAATAACACTGGACTTTTTGTGCTTGCAAGGTAAAATCCCTAATTTGAATATTCTTGGAAGTAGCATTATCTCGAGTTGCAAAAGAAAATTTGTAGATGCATTGTGGAATCAAAATTATAAAGTCTTGTTTGCTGGTTTCTTCTTCAACACTTACTTTAAATTTGTCCTTTTTTTCTTGTTAAATAAAGGGTAAATTTCAAGAAACCCTCCTATGATATTCAATTTAATCAATTAACTCCTACTGTGTCCACTTTGCCCCCTATACTATCCAATTTCATCACTATGCCCCATCCTCCTCACATTTAGAGTCAAAATGTCTAAATTACCCTCCCTTAATAGTATAAGGGGGTATAATGAAAACAACCATTAAAAAAATTATTTTTTGAAAAAAATTATATTTTTTTGTAAAAACTATAAATTTCAAAAAATATATATATTTCGGAAAATATGACTTTTTACGAAAAATAATTTTTTTGTGAAAAATATATATTATGTTCCAAAATAAAAAAAATTTACGAAAAATATTTTTTTTTTGAAAATATATATTATGTTCCAAAATATAATTTTTTTTTGAAAAAATATTTTTTTTTGTGAAAAATATTTTTTTTGCGAAAAAGTATATATTATTTTCCAAAATATGAATTTTTTCCAAAAAATAAATATTATATTCCAAAATATGATTTTTTCGAAAAGATAATTTTTTTGCAAAAAAGTATATATTATGTTCCAAAATATGAATTTTTTACGATAAATAATTTTTTTGCGAAAAATATATATTATGTTCCAAAATATGATTTTTTTCCAAAAAATATTTTTTTGCAAAAAAGTTTATATTATGTTCCAAAATATGATTTTGTTTTCCAAAAAATATATATTATGTTCCAAAATATGATTTTTTTAAGAAAAATATCTTTTTTTAAAAAAAGTATATATGATGTTCCAAAATATGAATTTTTTCTGAAAAATAATTTTAAAAAAAAAAGTATATATGATGTTCCAAAATATGATTTTTTTCTGAAAAATAATTTTTTTACAAAAAATATATATTATGTTCCAAAATATGATTTTTTTCTGAAAATATTTTTTTTGTGAAAAATATATATTATGTTCCAAAATATGATCTTTTCCGAAAAATATTAATTTTGCGAAAAATATATACTATTATGTTCCGAAATTTGATCTTTTCCGAAAAATAAATTTTTTGAGAAAAATATATACTATTATGTTCCAAAATATGATTTTTTTCGAAAAATAATTTTTTTGCAAAAGATATATATTATTTTTTCCGAAATAATTCATATTTTGGACAATAATATACTCCCTCCGAAAAATAATTTTTTTGCAAAAAATATAAATATATTTTTTAATTTATAATTTTTGCGAAAAATATAATTGATTTTCGAAAAATAATTTTTTTAAATAGTTGATTTCACTAAACTCCCTTATACTATTGAGGGTAGTTTAGGCATTTTGACTCAAAATGTGAGACAAGAGGGCATAAGGATGAAATTGAATATTATAGGGGACAAAGTGGACACAGTAAGAGTTAATTGATTAAACTGGATAATATAGGGGGTTTCTTGGAATTAACCCTTAAATAAATTCAGCTACTTTTTTTTATTAGTAAAATAAATTAAATAAATTCAGCTGTTGAGTTTGTTAACTAACACAAAGCTTGATGGAGTTGTGATCTTATAATTTGCCGTTGGTAGTTTGCTTTAAAAGAACACTGCTAATTTCTGAAGAATCTTACTTTGGAAGTTAGTTAAAATAAAATTCATGATTCCACAAGCCCTTAATGATAGAGACTCCATATGATAAGTTCGTAAATCTACACCAGGTGATATTCTAAAATAAGTGGTTCTGAATCATAATTTAACTCAAAATGTCAATAGCAGCCAAGAATATATAGAGTTGCCTGTAAAAGCAGGTATATTCAATAATATTTTGAACCCTTTTTTGGTTTTTTCATCAAACACTTGTACAATCATCAGTCTAAGCTTCCTCCTAAATGACCAGAATGCCCCTCGCGTGATATTATATATAGCCCAACACTTGAATACTGCTTTGCATCAAGTAAACAATTCACAACACAACTAGAGAGAACAGAAAGAGTAGAGCATATCAGAATGAAGAACCTCAGCTTAGGAGCACCACTTCTTATATTGCTTCTTCTCCTTGTTACCCATTGCCTAGAAACTGAAGCTCAAGTTTGTAAACCTAGTGGCAAGATTAGGGGTCGAAAACTCTTTTCTGTGTTTTGCATCAACTCTTAAAAAAATAATGTAGTAATCTTTTGTGTGTGAGCATGTGTTGTTTCTATATGATTTATCACAGTAACATTTTCTTTTTGATTCAGTGAACTTGCTCCAAAGCTCACAAATCTATTTCCAACTGTTGTGGAACATATTTGAAAGATATACATAGGGGAAAAAATGGCAGAAGAAAGTTGAAACCCTCTGCTATATTAGATATTTAGTTTTGTTTCAACTGAATTATTTGATCTTAGTTATTTTTCCCATTTCTACAGATGTTCGGGTCATGATTTTTCAAGTGACTAAGTTGCCTAGCAGTCAATAACACTGAACTTTTTGTGCTTGGAACATGAATCCTGAACCTTTCAGGTAACATTATCTTGTATTGTGTATACATATGTAAATATGCTGGTTTTGTCTTCCATTCTCTCTTGCATTATACTTTCTTTTTGTTGAATTAAATTCCGCTGTTGAGTTGGCCACTGATCCATAGCTTAATCGAGTTGTGATCTTGTATGTGACATATCTGTTCGCCGTGCCCTTTAAGTGACACAGGTATTATGGCCTGTCCTTTTCCAACTTGCTCAACAGATAAATGAAGGAATGAAGTAAATGGTGTTAGGATCAGAAAACGCTCTGATACCACTTGTTAGGGTCAGAAAACGCTCTGATACCACTTGTTAGGGTTCGCACACCCTATGTACGAAGCCTTGCACACCTGCAAATCAGAAAACGCACACAAAACACACCAAACAATCGACACAAGAATATATACGTGGTTCAGCCAAATAAGCCTACGTCCACGGAGAGCACCGTTTCACTAAAAACTAAGGTCTGCCTCGATATAAAAGAATAAATGGAGGAAAACAAGGTTGGGGCTCAAACAGCGTTCAACTTTGCCTTAGCGGAATCTTAGTTTAGAGTTTAGTGTAAAGGATATATACTGCATTACTTTGAGTCTGGGACAAACCGATGTAGTGCACGTACAAATCAGGTTTCAATGGACCTAAGGAAAATGACTCCATTTTATAAGTACACAAGTCTGGATGCTATTCTAGGGTGAGGTTATTAATCATAATTTAACTTATATGTCAATAGCACATAATCAAGAGTTGCTTGTAGAAACAGGTATGTTCCATACAAATTTTGAACCCTCTATAGCTCTTTTCCTAGACACACTTTGTACAAATTAACACTCTAAATTTCCTCCTAAATGACCACTTTGCCCTTCCTCGAGATCCTACATATATCCTATCACTTGAATACTGCTTGGCATCAATTAAGCATAAAAAATACATAACACAACTAGGGAAACAGAGAGAGCAGAGCAGAATGAAGAACCTCAACATAACAGCACCACTTCTCATATTGCTTATTCTCCTTGTTACCCATTGCCTAGAAGCTGAAGCTCAAGTTTGTAGACCTAGAGGCAAAATTAGGGGCATAAAACCTCCTCCCGGACAATGCAACCAAGAGAACGATTCCGACTGTTGTGTACAAGGCGAACTTTACACTACTTACAAGTGCTCACCAACAGTTTCGAGTGATACTAAGGCGGTTTTGACCCTCAACAGTTTTCAGAAAGGTGGAGATGGCGGTGGACCATCCGAATGTGATAATAAGTACCACTCTGATGACACACCAGTTGTTGCACTCTCAACTGGATGGTACAAAGGAGGAGGAAGGTGCCACAACAACATGTGCCAATGGACAGAGTGTGAATGCCATGGTCGTTGATGAGTGTGACTCTACTATGGGATGTGATGGAGAGCATGATTATCAACCTCCATGTAACAATAACATCGTTGATGCTTCAAAAGCGGTGTGGAAGGCCTTGGGTGTACCGGAAGATAACTGGGGCGAGTTGGATATCACCTGGTCTGATGCTTAAATACAATTATACAATATATTGTTTCTGTCTTAATTTCTTAAAGGTATTTTACCTATGGTGAATGTTTACATTGTGTTTTTTAGTTCATGTGGAGTATAATTGATAGTATGCAGAGGAGTTGTACTCTGTATTGTAGCCTTAGTCTGTCATGTTCGCTGGAAATTTGAAATTGATGTACAAATATTGTTGTCATATTAAACCAATAATCTCTTCAGAATCTATGAATGTAGCATTTATGTTGAATAAGTTTCGATAAGTCTGTCGAATATTGGTAATTTTGGTGCTTGTTATGTTGTCTAGTGCGAGGGTAAGTGATCAATTATTTTGAACTCTATGTTCCCCCTAGATTGAAATTCTTGCAACTCTTAATATACCCTAACACACTCATGATAGACATACTTTTTTTTAAGTAAAGCTTGCTGGTATAGATTATAGAAGACATCATATATCATTCTATATATATAAATATAAGCAAATATATCGTAGTAACGTGAAGGCTCAAATTATCAGCTTCACAGAGTTAAAAGAGATATGAGAGAGTCACAATTTTTTATTTACGTAAACACTAGACAACTTAGTGATGTCAAATATTACAAGTTTTAAAATTATTTTGATAAAGCAGTGCATCCACATTTCCCGAAAAATAGTAAAGTTATATCCTCCAATAACATTGGATGATATTTTAGGAGTGGGGTTCTGAATCATAATTTAACTCAAAGTGTCAATAGCCCATCTGTTGGCAAAGAGTATCAAGAGCTGCCTCTAGAAACACAAATGTCCTCTAAAATTTTGAACCCTTTATTGTTCTTTTTCTAGAAACACCTATTCCAACTAATACTCTAATATTCCTCCTAAAGGACTACTTTGCCCTTCCACAAGATCCTATATATATATCCCACCACTTGAATAGTGCTTGGCATCAAGCATCCCAATTCACAACACAACTAAGGAAACTGAGAGAGCAGAGCAGAATGAAGAACTTTAGCATAACAGCACCACTTCTCGTAGTGTTTTTTCTCCTTGTTACCCATAGCCCAGAAGCTGAAGGTCAAGTTTGTAGACCTCCTCCTGGACAATGCAACCGATAGAATGACTCCGACTGTTGTAAGCAAGGACAACTTTACACAACTTACATATGTTCACCAACCGTCTCTAGTAATACTAAGGCAGTTTTGACTCTTAATAGTTTTGAAGAGGATGGAGATG
This sequence comes from Cornus suecica, assembly GCA_963922005.1. Lineage (NCBI taxonomy): Eukaryota > Viridiplantae > Streptophyta > Magnoliopsida > Cornales > Cornaceae > Cornus > Cornus suecica. Next base: position 2,278,977 of record OY998247.1, on the reverse strand, counting down.
GTGGTGGACCATCAGAATGTGATAACAAGTATCACTCTGATGACACACCAATTGTTGCACTATCAACGGGATGGTATAAAGGAGGAGGAAGGTGCCTCAACAATATCACCATAAGTGCAAATGGCAGGAATGTAAAAATGCCATGGTCGTTGACGAGTGCGACTCTACTATGGGATGTGACAGTGACCATGATTATCAGCCCCCATGTAATAACAACATTGTTTTTTTTTTTTTTAAATGCCTAAAAGCTGTGTGGAAAGCCTTGGGTGTGCCTGAAGACAACTGGGGCGAGTTGGATATCACCTGGTCCGATGCTTAAATTGAACCTAGCTTTTACTTTTGTGGAAGTTTTTGGCTCTTGTGTTTTCAACTCAATGTGGAACGTAATTTATAGTGTGCAAACTGTATTTCATACTTCTCAAAATTGTAACATGTATGGATTTCCGTTATTTTATAAAGTTTACGGTTGTTTGAAATTTGAATTTGATGTCAATATTTTTCAAAAGTTGTTCTAAGTTTATGTTTTATCTACAAGTATAATAGGAAAGTAATCCAATTTCTATGTCAGTTACCGATGGGGCATTAACACAGCTGGTATAACCTCAAGCCTCGCATTGGTTAATTTTTAGTGTATATGTAGGTATACAGGTTTATCTACCAAAAGATGAGAAAGTAAAGAATCTATGTATGTTGCATTTTCTGCTGTAAACCGTGCAAATATGGATGTTCTGCATCAATTAATTAGTTACATCCTTTAAAATCAACAGAATTGGAAAATAATATTCAGCTTCTTGACTGTAGCTTCAACCTTGAAACTGACTAAAGGGTCACAGAGTTTGATCTCATATTTATGGGCTTGACAATGATCCTTTATACCCCTGCTAGAGGTAATTGGTTTTGTAATTTATGCGATTCCAGAGACATAAATGTTTGGGCTATTCAGGCTAGATTGGGAATTTCCAGTGGGTTGAGGGAGACAAGCTAGGGGATCATATGCTACTCATTTCTGCTTCCGGAGGTAATTGCATTTTTTCCACTGTTAGGGATATATTCTAGTCGTCGCTTAGTTTGCAAATTTGGAAACAGTTTCTCAAGAACTCAGAACTATTAACAATAATGACCGTTATCTGAAAAAAGGCCTTTGTTAACTGATTTTCAAAAAATTGAAACCAAGCAAATTTTTTATTTATTTATTTTTTCTTTTAATAGTATTTATCTTTCTCAATTTTCAATAAACGATAAACTGATTTTGGAGTTACAAACCAAGCAGCACGATGTTTTGATGCAATTTGGATGTCTTTATAACTAATTTACAAATAACTGAAGCCAAGCATATTTTGTGCATATTTTTTCGTTTTTCAGTTTTCAAAAAGTTATAAACTGTTGTTAGAGTTGCAAATCAATCTGGCCCGACGTTTTTATGCAATTTGGATGTCATCTGATGCCTCTTCTTACACTTTTAAAGCAATTTTTCTATCTTGCATTGAACAATTAATATTTTCTGTGTCAGCATTGTCCTCTTTTATGGTTTATCACAACATCATTTTCTTCCACTAAGTGAACTTACTACAGGCTGCACTTGAACAAGTTTCAAAAGATATATTAGAGAAGATATGGTAGAAGAGATAAATAAAACCCTGTCTTGTTTTGAGGCGAAAAAAAATACAATCTAATTAATTTCCATATGAAGTTGTTTGATTTTGTTATTTCTGTCATTAGTACAGATGTTGCGGACATGATTCTTCCAGTAACAACATGACGCCGGACAGAATAGAGATTATTCTGCAGGCTAGTGCAATAGATAATTTGCAAGGAAAAATGGGAGAATTCGACCCAAAATTCAGAGAACACTCTGAAATTCAATAAAATTCTTTAAATTCAGAAATGAATAAAAACAACCCACAAGCCGGGTTTAAATAGCTGAAAATCGACTCATGATAGGAATTTTACAAAAAATAGCAAAACCCTAAAAGTCTTACCAAAACGAAATACGGAAAGAAATCAAAAGATTGCCAAAAATCTAGCCCAAATCGGGTTCAGAATCATTTCCTAATCGACAAATAAAAAATTACCATACTTGCACTGATCCCCCCGCTCCAGGTAATCCAGCGCCATCAATGAGCAATCTGACAGCTCGACATCGTCTGACTCGGATCCCCCTGCATCACAACATTCCCAGCGGGAACCAGGAGATAACACTGGAGTTTTTTGCTTCCAACATAAAATGAAAATTTTGAATATTTAGAGGTAACATTATGTTCTGTTTATTTAATTACATATTGTTAACTACCAACTATTCTAAAAACTTAAGTTGTTAGAGAGGATGTAACTTAAGTATTTATATACTTCAACACGCCCCTCACATGTGGCCTTCAAATCCAAGTTTGCGGATCAAACAACATTTTTGGAAGTTGGTATAAATTATACAATACTCTATTCTGCAGAGAACATACAAATCATGATTACTAAGCCCGTGAATATTATAAGAACTTATATCTAAAGTGGATGAGATTATAGAATGTGGTTCTGAATCAAAATTTAACTCAAATGGTAGCAGCTTTTTTGGGCCAAGAATTGATAGACTTGCTGCTAATATGGTCACTAAGATTTTGAAGTCTTTATTGTTCTTTTCCTAGAAACACCTGTACAATCATGACAACAAGCTTCTTACAAATTGACCAGACTGTCCCTCCTCAAGATCTTATATATAGCCCAAACTTCAATATTGCTTGGCATCAAGCATCACACTGCACAACACAACTAAACAAATAGAGCAGAGCAAAATGAAGAACTTCAGCTTAACAGCAACACTTCTCATATTCATTGTTCTCATTCTTACCCATTGCCTCAAAGTTGAAGCCCAAGTTTGTAGACCTAGTGGCAAAATTAGGGGCATAAAACCTCCTCCTGGACAATGCAACAAAGAGAATGACTCCGACTGTTGTAAACAAGGCAAACTTTACACAACTTACGAATGTTCACCAACCGTCTCTAGTAATATTAAGGCAGTTTTGACTCTTAATAGTTTTGAAGAGGATGGAGATGGTGGTGGACCATCAGAATGTGATACCAAGTACCACTCCGATGACATACCAATTGTTGCACTATCAACTGGTTGGTATAAAGGAGGAGGAAGATGCCTCAACAACATCACCATAAGTGCAAATGGCAGGAGTGTTAATGCCATGGTCGTTGACGAGTGCGACTCTACTATGGGATGTGACAGTGACCATGATTATCAGCCCCCATGTAATAACAACATTGTTGATGCCTCAAAAGTTGTGTGGAAAGCCTTGGGTGTGCCTGAAGACAACTGGGGCGAGTTGGATATCACCTGATCCGATGCTTAAATTGAACCTATTGCTTCTGCTTTAAACAACCTTTACCTTTGAGATGTTAGCAGTGTGTAAATCATGTTTCATATTCATCAAAGTCGTACCCTCTATTAATTCCCTAGTTCTTTAAATTCATGGTTGCATGGAATCTAAAACTTATTTACATATATTGTGTATGTTACCACTAAAATACTCTCTTGCGAATCTATAATTATAAGAATTATGCAGAATATCTTCCCAAGACAAACAAAATAAGACCGATTACCCTTCAAAAATAATACATGATTGTGACTTTTTGACAAACATCTCAATCATTTGATCGAACTTACTTTAAGTATTGATATAGATGCAAACATGATTATTTAAGTACGTGCATTACCTTGCAGGAACTTGGAATAACACTGGACTTTTTGTGCTTGCAAGGTAAAATCCCCAATATTCTTGGAGGTAGCATTATGTCTTGAGTTGCAAACTAAAAATTTGTAGTTGCATCGTGAAATCAAAATGGTGAAGTCTTAGACTAGGTCGTAAGCAGGTTTCTTCTACCATTCTCTCTTTGCGTTAATCATTTTCTTGGTAAATGAATTTAACTGTTGAGTTTGTTAACTAGCACAAAGCCTAGAAAGCATGGACACTTCCCCGGAGGTCCCGTGTGTTGGACCTAAACTCTAATCAAACACATAGACACAATAATTTATACGTGGTTCCCCAAAAAAGGGGTACGTCCATGGAGGGGTAGCTCAATATATTTCGGAATTTCTTTTCTCCACCTCACAATGCTCTTACAGATGTTGAGCTTAACATTGTATACAACATGCACCTCTATTTATACATGATCAAGAGGAGTAGGTGGCCTAAGTCAGGCTTGGCTGCTAGAGAATGTGGGTGGCTGCTAAACAAGTCTTCAATGGCTGCCAACCAAGAAGCTTCCTCAAGTGTCATCCTATACATCATCAATATACATACATCATTGCATACATCACAGCTTGAAGGATTCTTGAGTCATTAGTTTCATAAATCTCCACCATGACGAAATAATCCTCTAATTGACGCTTCTGATTGACTCTTTTGATTGAGTTACCCCCCATTGTGTTTTTAGGCGCTTTGAGTCCGAGAGATATTGATCAAGTACAAACAGTGTTGAAACTTGATCTCTGTAACCACTTTGGTGAGCATGTCTGCAGGATTATCTGCAGTTCCGATCTTCTATAGTAGAATATTCCCGTCATCTACTATGTCTCGAACAAAGTGGAACCGAACATCAATATGCTTGGTACGACTATGATGGAACTGGTTATTTGCCAAACAAATGGCACTCTGACTATCACAAAAAACCTTCACGGTTTTTTAGAAAACACCCAAGTCTTCAGTCAGTCCTTGAAGCAAAATAGCTTCCTTGAAAGCTTCGGTTACAGACATATACTCTGCCTCTGTAGTAGAAAAAGTCACCGTTGACTGTAGTGTTGACCTCCAACATACTGGTCCGCCTGCCATAGTGAAGACATAACCGGTAGTAGATCTTTTTTTATCAAGATCTCCAGCATAGTCGGAATCAACATATCCAACTAGATGCTTACCCACTGTCATCTCTCTTTCAAAATTTAAACCGATATCTACAGTACCATGAATGTACCGTAGAATCCACTTCACTGCTTGCCAATGGCCTTTACCAAGATTGTGCATATATCGACTCACCATACTTACAACATGTGAAATGTCGGGTCTGGTACATACCATTGCAAACATAAGGGCACCAACAACATTTGCATATGGAACATGCTCCATTTGCCTTTTCTGATCGTCTATGGTTGGTGACATCTTTGCACTCAGTTTGAAGTGTGCGGCCAGCGATGTGCTTACTGATTTTGTGTTGCCATCAATAGCAAATGTCTGAAGTACTTTTTTCAAATACTTCGTATGAGTTAAACACACGGTGCCTTAAATTGAACTTGTTGCTTTGTGTTACAAAACTGTTATTTGAGTGGATGTTTTTGTTGTTGTGTTTTTAGTTCAACGGGGAATATAGGTAACAGTATGAAACTTGTATTTCTTATTCCTCATAGTTGTATACTTTTTAAAAATTTAGGTATTTCTGTAAATTTATGGTTGTGTGAAATCTGAATCCGATAAACATATTTTTCCTATGTTTTCTTGGTTTATTTTTTATCTAAAAGTATTATGTGGGTAATTTAAATTTTATGTAGGTTACCATTGGTCCATTAGCACAGCTTGTCTAACCTCTCCTCCCTCAAAGAGAAGATGAGGGACCAAGCCTCACAGTGGGCATTTAAGAGTATATGCAAGTATACAGGTTTACCTACCAAATAATAAGAAAATAAACAAACTATGTACCTTGCAATTTCTCATGTAAACCGTGAAAATACTGTTGTTCTGCAATAATTAATTAGTTACATTCTTTAGGATTAGCAAAATAGCGAAACAATATCGAGCTTCTTAATTGCAGCTTCTAGTTAATTTATGCTCGGCTTTGAAACTGACCAAAGGTGCCCAGAGTCTGAACTCATATTTAGGGGCTTGACTAGCGTTCACGCAATAACAATCTAAAGCTTACCTCTCCAAGTTAGTTACCAATTTACCAGAATCGAGCTCTATGCACACAACGTTATTTTCTGCAGATTTTGTTGATAGAGCGAAGAACTACTGATGATAAAATTATGATGACGACAATGATGATGATAAAGAAAGTTTTTTAAGAGCCCTTCTATATGGCTCTTACCAAAAATTCCTCTGTTAAATTCCGTATTCTGTCCCGAGGTCCCTTTGATGTAGTTTGCATGTCAACTGTGCCTCTCATCACAATTTTAAAGTAATTTCTTTATCTTACATGAGCAATAATCTTTTTTGTGTTTTGCATCAATTTTCCAGAATTGTAAAAGAATAGTAATCTTGTGTATGAGCATTTCTTGTTTCTATATGATTTATCACAGTAACATTTTCTTTAACTCAGTGAACTTGCTCCAAAGCTCACAAATCTATTTCCCACTGTAGTTGAACAAATTTGTAAGATATATGTAATGGAAGAAATGGCAGAAGAAAGTTAAAATCATGTGCTATATTAGATATTTAGTATCTAATTTGTTTTCATCTGAACAATTTGATCTTAATTATATTTCTCATTTTTACAGATGGTTGGGGATATGATTTTTCAAGTAACTAAGTTACCTAGCAGTCGATAACACTGGACATTTTGCACTGTCAACATAAAATCTGAATCTTTGCGGAGGTAACATTCTCTTGTATTCTATATGAAATTTCTGGATTCTTCTTTTAGTAAAAAATGCCGGTGTCTTAGATTAGCTTGTATGCTGATTTTGTCTTCCATTCTCTCTTGCATCACTCTTTCTTCTTGTTAATTTAAATTCTGCTGTTGAGTTTGGTCACTGATGCATAACTTGATTGAGTTGTGATCTTATGATTTTCCCACGACAATTAACCGCCCCTTTAAGTGACAGGTATTATGGCCTGTCATTTTCCAATTTGCTTAAACAATATATCAAGAAATTAAAAATAGATGTGGGGAAGAAGTGGTTTATGACATCTTAACTCAAATAGTACCTTCTTGTTATGGAGTGACAGTCTTCTAATCTACTTAGGGTCTGCCTCGATATAAAAGAATAAATGGAAGAGAACCAAGTTGGGGCTCAGACAACATTCTCCTCTGCATTAGCAGAATCTTAGTTTAGAGTTTAGTGTAAAGGATATGTACTGCATTAGTTTGAATCTGAGACAATTGATGTAGTGCGCGTACAAAACAGATTTCAATGAACCTAAAGAAAATGACTCCATATTACAAGTACACAAGTCTGAATGCTATTATAGGGTGGGGTTCTTAATCATAATTTACTTTAAATGTCAATAGCACATAATCAAGAGTTGCTTGTAGAAACAGGTATGTCCTATAAAATTTTGAACCCTCTATTATTCTTTTCCTAGACACACTTGTACAAATTATCACTCTAAGGTTCCTCCTAAATGACCACACTGCCCCTCCTCAAGATCCTATATATATCCCAGCACTTGAATACTGTTTGGCATCAAGCATCATAATTCACAACACAACTAGGGAAGCAGAGAGAGCGGAGCAGAATGAAGAACTTTAGCTTAACATCACCACTTCTCATATTTTTTTGTTCTCATTGTACCCAAAGCCTAGGAACTGAAGGTCAGGTTTGTAGACCTAGTGGCAAAATTAGGGGCATAAAACCTCCTCCTGGACAATGCAACCAAGAGAATGACTCCCACTGTTGTAAACAAGGCCAACTTTACACAACTTACGAATGTTCACCAACCGTCTCGAGTAACACTATGGCGGTTTTGACTCTCAAGTACCACTCTGATGACATACCAATTGTTGCGCTATCCACTGGTTGGTATAAGGGTGGAGGAAGGTGCCTCAACAACATCACCATCAGTGCAAATGGTCGGAGTGTAAATGCCATGGTCGTTGATGAGTGTGACTCTACTATGGGATGTGACAGTGATCATGATTATCAGCCCCCGTGTAATAACAACATTGTTGATGCCTCAAAAGCTGTCTGGAAAGCCTTGGGTGTGCCTGAGGACAACTGGGGCGAGTTGGATATCACCTGGTCTGATGCTTAAGTTGAACCTATTGCTTCAACTTGATGTTAGTGATGTTGTGTTTTCAACTCAATGTGGATGTATTTAGTAGTATGTAAATTATGTTTCATATTGATCAAAGTTGCACCCTGTATTAATCCCTAATTGTTTAAATTTCTGGTTGCATGGAATCTAAATTTATGCACATAATTTTGTGTATGTACCGCATATATGGTGTATATACCACTAAAGTACTCTCTTAAGAATCTATAACTATAATCATGCAGAATATCTTCCCCAGACAAACAAAATAAGACTAAAAACCCTTCAAACATGATACATGATTGTGACTTTTTGACAAATCGGTAAAAACTTCATTTATAAATGGCTTTCTGTTCCAATTCAAGAAAAGATCTTCAAAGATTCACATATGGTAATAAAACATAGACAAGCCCGCGTGCATAGCTTCATAATACCACTATAAATTGGAGGAAGCAAATCAATCTCAAAGTGATGGTTTTCTAGGCTGCAATTAAAATCATGTGATGAATCAGATTGGTGGATTTTCACAGATGTATACAGCGGTGTTGGTTTTTAGTCCCCTTGCTAGTCTGCTAGATCTAATTGGTATCATACCCTTCTGAGACAAAATGGCTTTAGTTACTCGGGCTAGATTAGGGGATCATATGCTATTCATTTATGCATTGAAAGGAAATTGCATCTTTTTTTTCGTTTACATCTTTGAAAACTGTTATGAAGAACTCTGAAAACTAACTATTTTCCGAGAAGAAAAGAAGAAAGTTCTCTGACGACAGACACTTTTATAACTGACTTGAAAATGATTTTCAGAATACTGGACCAAACAAACTCTTTGTACAGTATTCTGATATTCAGTTTTCTAGAAGGCAAAAAACTGATTCTAGAGTCGCAAACCAAGAAAGCAAGATTGTGTTCATGTAGAGTCATGTTTCCCTAATGATTCATTTTCCTTCAAGAGCCCTTGTATATAATTCTTACCAAATGTGTGGTACCAAACATTATGCTCTATATTTGTACTCCCCTTAGGAACCTTTTGATGCAGTTTGAATGTCTATTGTTGCAAATTTCAAAGAAATTTCTTTATTTTGCATTGAACAATTAATCTGTTACGCCTTTGTTATCTCTTTGTGGTTTCAGAATTATACTTGAACAAATTTGTAAGATAAATGGGGATGAAATGCTAGAAGAAATATTAAACCTAGTGCAATGTCAAGGAGAAAAAAAAAGTTTCTAGTTTGTTATCGTGAATCATTTGATCAAACATACTTTCCGCACTGATACAGATGCATACATGATTGTTTTAGGTACGGACATTACCTTGCAGGAACTTGGTAATAACACTGGACTTTTTGTGCTTGCAAGGTAAAATCCCTAATTTGAATATTCTTGGAGGTTGCATTATCTCAAGTCGGAAAAGAAATTTTGTAGATGCATTGTGGAATCAAAATTATAAAGTCTTAGATTAGGTTGTTTGTTGGTTTCTTCTTCAACACTCTCTTTAAATTTGTCCTTTTTTCTTGTTAAATAAATTCAGCTGCTTTTTTTTATTAGTAAAATAAATTAAATAAATTCAGCTGTTGAGTTTGTTAACTAACACAAAGCTTGATGGAGTTGTGATCTTATGATTTGCCGTTGGTAGTTTGCTTTAAAAGAACACTGCTAATTTCTAAAGAATCTTACTTTGGAAGTTAGTTAAAATAAAATTCATGATAGAGACTCCATATGATAAGTACATAAATCTACACCAGGTGATATTCTAGAATAAGTGGTTCTGAATCATAATTTAACTCAAAATGTCAATAGCAGCCAAGAATATATAGAGTTGCCTGTAAAAGCAGGTATATTCAATAATATTTTGAACCCTTTTTTGTTTTTTTCATAAAACACTTGGACAATCATCACTCTCAGCTTCCTCCTAAATGACCAGAATGCCCCTCACGTGATATTATATATAGCCCAACACTTGAATACTGCTTTGCATCAAGTAAACAATTCACAACACAAATAGAGAGAACAGCAAGAGCAGATCATATCAGAATGAAGAACCTCAGCTTAGGAGCACCATTTCTTATATTGCTTCTTCTCCTTGTTACCCATTGCCTAGAAACTGAAGCTCAAGTTTGTAAACCTAGTGGCAAGATTAGGGGTCAAAAACCTCCTCCCGGACAGTGCAATCAAGAGAACGACTCCGACTGTTGTGTACAAGGCAAGCCTTACACAACTTACAAGTGCTCACCAACAGTTTCGAGTAATACTAAGGCGGTTCTGACGCTCAACAGTTTTCAGAAGGGCGGAGATGGCGGTGGACCATCCGAATGTGATGGCAAGTACCACTCGGATGACACACCAGTTGTCGCACTCTCAACTGGATGGTATAAAGGAGGAGGAAGGTGCCACAACAACGTCACCATAAGTGCAAATGGGCGGAGTGTAAATGCCATGGTCGTTGACGAGTGTGACTCTACTATGGGATGTGATGAAGATCATGATTATCAGCCTCCATGTAACAATAACATAGTTGATGCCTCAAAAGCTGTGTGGAAAGCCTTGGCTGTACCGGAAGATAACTGGGGTGAGATGGATATAACCTGGTCCGATGCTTAAATTGAACTTGTTGCTTTGTGTTACAAAACTGTTACTTGAGTGGATGTTTTTGTTGTTGTGTTTTTAGTTCAACGTGGAATATAGGTAACAGTATGAAACTTGTATTTCTTATTCCTCATAGTTGTATACTTTTTTTAAATTTAGGTATTTCTGTAAATTTATGATTGTGTGAAATCTGAATCCGATATACATATTTTTCCTATGTTTTCTTGGTTTATTTTTTATCTAAAAGTATTATGTGGGTAATTTAAATTTTATGTAGGTTACCATTGGTCCATTAGCACAGCTTGTCTAACCTCTCCTCCCTCAAAGAGAAGATGAGGGACCAAGCCTCACAGTGGGCATTTAAGAGTATATGCAAGTATACAGGTTTACCTACCAAATAATAAGAAAATAAACAAACTATGTACCTTGCAATTTCTCATGTAAACCGTGAAAATACTGTTGTTCTGCAATAATTAATTAGTTACATTCTTTAGGATTAGCAAAATAGCGAAACAATATCGAGCTTCTTAATTGCAGCTTCTAGTTAATTTATGCTCGGCTTTGAAACTGACCAAAGGTGCCCAGAGTCTGAACTCATATTTAGGGGCTTGACTAGCGTTCACGCAATAACAATCTAAAGCTTACCTCTCCAAGTTAGTTACCAATTTACCAGAATCGAGCTCTATGCACACAACGTTATTTTCTGCAGATTTTGTTGATAGAGCGAAGAACTACTGATGATAAAATTATGATGACGACAATGATGATGATAAAGAAAGTTTGTTAAGAGTATACCTGTCAATGGATCGGATTTTGATCCGAATCCGATCCGATTAGCCGGATATGGATTGAAAATAAAATCCGATAATCCGATTAGGATCCGAATCCGATAATCCGATTTCTTAACAAATTGGATTTGGATTTATGTCAATCCGATCTGATAATAACCCGATCCGATATAAAATATATTTATATATATATAAATATATATTTGATATTTTTATGTGTATATATTTAATATTGTACATATATATAAATGTTAGTTGTTAATTATTTTATTATTCATTAATAATGATTGATCATAAATACAATTATTAAAAGTGCGAATAATTTTAGTGTTTTAGTATTTATTAAATTTTGTATTTTTGTATTTTCCTAATTATATATTCGGATAAGATATTCTATAATGAAGAAATTCGAATATGAATTAACTAAGTGAAAATCCATCGAATTATCGGATTCGGATCGCGGATCGGGAGTTTTTGTCATCCTTATCAATAGACCTGTCAATAACCCGATTATGATCTGAATCCGATATTAACCGGATATGGATTGAAAATAAAATCCTATAATCCGATTAGGATCCGAATCCGATAATCCGATTTCTTAACAAATTGGATTTGGATTTAACTGATCCGATCCGAATCCGATCCATTGACAGGTCTAGTTAAGATCCCTTCTATATGGCTCTTACCAAAAATTCCTCCGTTAAATTCTGTATTCTGTCCCGAGGTCCCTTCGATGTAGTTTGCATGTCAACTGTGTCTCTCATTACAATTTTAAAGTAATTTCTTTATCTTACATGAGCAATAATCTTTTTTGTGTTTTGCATCAATTTGCCACAATTGTAAAAGAATAGTAATCTTGTGTATGAGCATTTCTTGTTTCTATATGATTTATCACAGTTACATTTTTTTTAACTCAGTGAACTTGCTCCAAAGCTCACAAATCTATTTCCCACTGTAGTCGAACAAATTTGTAAGATATATGTAATGGAAGAAATGGCAGAAGAAAGTTAAAATCATGTGCTATATTAGATATTTAGTATCTAATTTGTTTTCATCTGAACAATTTAATCTTAATTATTTTTCTCATTTTTACAGATGGTTCGGGATATGATTTTTCAAGTAACTAAGTTGCCTAGCAGTCGATAACACTGGACTTTTTGCACTGACAACATAAAATCTGAATATTTGCGGAGGTAACATTCTCATGTATTGTCACGCCCCGTTATTCCTGAGACTCCAATCAGGAGAATCAGCGAATCCCGAGGTATGACATCATTGAAAATGACAACCGAAATCAATGATAACACCGAAATACATGGAATAAGAATGAAAATGAAGTATTCCATGTCACCTGAGTGAAAGAAACTCAGTAAAGAAATCTAACAAAAATCCGGCAGAGTTCCATTTGTAATTGGAACATCCGGACAACTCAAATTCAACACAATAGCACAGCCTGCCCAAAATAACAAGAATAGAAACAGTGGCACGTAGCCCAACATTCCAGAAACCTAATAGGGCCGAGGTAGTGGAAAAGAACACCAATACCTCTCCAAACCCCTCTAAATCAATAGAGCACCAAATGCTCAAATGAAAATAGAAAGAAAAACATATGGCGATGCCGAGAAGGTATAAAGGCACCCCAAAACAACAAGTACGGACTGAGCCACCGAGCTCAAATAAGAATACATAAAATTAAATGGTAGTGCCGAACAAATACAATGGCACCCCAAAATAATAAATACATGAACTGAATATACAACATAAGGGAATATGCCAACAACCTGGCTCCCAAGAGAATAAAAGAGTGATAAATATGATCACGGAAGGGGGAATAAATCTACCGTCCCAAATCCCCCGTATCGTCGCCGCCGAGCATGTCGTGCTGCATCCACCTGCAAACCTGAAAATGTTGTGTGTGGGGGGTGAGCAAAAACCACGCGCTCACCATAATATCAAAACATCACACTCATAGCCGTCTAGAAAATGCTAACCATCCCGTGTGCATGCATCTATCCTAGGTCAAGCTATCGTCTACTATGGCACCCCCGTCAATCCGAGACACCCAATAATAACCTCGCAACTAATCTCAAAACTACTGAAGAGTCGTAAAACAACACAGATCATAAGATATATCTACCACTCGTATATACGCATGTCGAATCAACATATATATACACATATATATATAAATCCCGTAAACAGCTAATCCTAGCACCTGGTGTAGGAAGGCACCCAATCGAATACACACTCTCATATAGAGATACAACCAGAACTAACTATCTACCATTCCGTGCACCTAGCACGCTACTCAAGGTTCCTAGGAGGTATATAGATCCCTCCTTAGGACTATCGAAAGGGAATAACCATTCTTCTACGTACAACAACCAGTGAACCAACCCGTTCACTCGAAGAAACCTAAAAAGGGAAGGTCCTATCGCCACATCGGATTCGGTAACCAACCGAACTATCTCTAACTTACACTGCCTATCAAGGCACTAAAAAAGGTACAGATCAACAAGGTCACCTCTAACTCATACCGCCTATCGAGGCGCAAGAAAGGGTTACTAGAGTCATTTAGTCCCAAACAGATGCCATGGCCCTCGAGTTTTTAAAGAAAAATGTTGAACCCCGAATGATTCAACCGGTTTTTAAGAAAAAGCTAGGGCCCGGTCAAATCATATTTGGTTCCAATGCCTCCTAACCCAACCAAACACTAGGAATCGCACTATGTGCGCTTAACTTAACCTCACTTCTCTTACCTGAGAAGATCCACAGACAACCACAAATGATCATATTTCTTACCTTAAGGAATGAAACCTCAGAAACACATGTTCGGGTTAAAACCCGAGAAACTATAACACGGGGAAAAGAACTACTAGGGTTCAACTGAATATCACCTTAAACTCACATTCAAACTTATTTCGAAACAGGTTCTAAGATCTTCAACTTAATATAGGAACCTATAAACAAATCCTCAAAGGTTACCAAACCAACACCGGGATTCAAGTGTTCCTCAGAACAGCTAGGAGGAATCTGAAACAATCAAATTCTAAAAACATATCTAAATCTCAGAACTGACCTCGAGTCTTACCCGACCTTTAACCTGAATAACTCTCTCCACTACCAAAGTGGTCTAATAATCATCCAGTGATAACCCTAATCACCAATCACAAAGGTCTATTGTGGCCAAAGGCACAACCACAACCAAGTCTCAATATACAACTAGCCAACTCAACTCAAGGGGAAAACAATTAATTCTCAAAACCTCTTTTCATCTATATCCACGTAACCACCTGGAACACATGCCAACCATGGCTCTACTAATCCAGGTTTTTAACATTATTACATTTCATTTCTTTTAAATTTTAAAAGCTTTAACTTTTAATCACATTGAATTAATTTCCACAATTTATAATAAAGTTACTAATATCATCAGTTTAATAACAGCAAATATCGACAATATAAAATATCCATAAACGAGCATATAAACGAATGAATGCTCAATATGTATGTCAATGCAATGACAATGCAACTCCAATGCAACCCTAGCCACTAAAGGGTGAAACAAATATCCAGGAATCCCAAACCGTTCACTGTTGGAACAACAAACCCACAACAGGAAGGGTGGGCGTCGCCAAAGAAAGTGCGGGGACCACAAGCCCGCCCGGGAACCGGCAAGTGAGGCGCAAGCCCTCACCCCCAAATGTCTAGAGAATTGAGAGTTACTAGCTCCCTGGTGCTAGACCACCCCTGGCCAGTTGTTGCGACATTCCATACGATCCAGACATGCACGTGACATAAATGAGACATGCAACATGCACCGAAACAACATATATTACATGGTGCAGTATGAGTGTCAAATGCCTCCATATGAATCAAATATGCTCAATAGCACGGCATCAAAGCCAATCAATCTCATATCAATCATGTTTCACTATTTAAATCACACAATAACTAAATTTCCATTTTTCCACAAAAATACTCGGGTCCTCAATTACCCCATCTTTATAGAATTTATATTCCAGCATGCTTTTAAATTTTAATTCCCAATAATTGTTTTCAAACAAATCAGCCTCAGGGGAAAAATTTGACAATTTAATACACAATTTAATTTATTAATGATTTCCGAGAAAACCAACTAGGGAACTAAAATCACGTCTATACATCCCTCATCCTCGTGAATACCCCCTTATCTTAATTCAAATTTCAATAAAATATAAATAAAAGATGAAATATTTATTAAACGGCCCTACGTCCCTCAATATCAAATCTGCCCCGCTCCCACTGTATTTTAATTTTAGTTACATATAATCCAGGAGCTAATCACAGGTTCTAATTTCACACAAAAATTCTACAAAATCCTACTTTAAGTCCAGGGGTACTAAACCACCTATTCTAATCCAATTTAAGTAGGATTTAATTACTTAAAAATTCTCAGGGAATTAATTTATTTAATTTCCCAGGGAATTTCCATTCCCGACCTCATTTATTCGGTTATGGGTATTTCGTGAATTTTATAAAATTCTTAAATTCCATTTATCGCTTAGGAATTTAATTACATGCTTTTATTATCCATAAACATACAACGGGGAAACTTAGCATTTTCTACGTACTATTAGTGAGTGCTAGATAAACATATATATATAAATATATATATATAATTCCCCACCTAATTATATACGCTTACAAACAGTCCCGCCGTGACAGTACCGGCCGTGAATAGTGCTCGCCGCCCAAAGTCGTTCGAAAAATATTTCGGATATACCGAAATGACCGCATTATCGTCCTATTCAATATAGTTGCAACTCGTTAGTAATCGATAATTAAATCGGAACAAATCTACAAAAAAAAACGAAACTGACATTCATACCGAAATTCTGAAATTCCCGGAGAACCGTTCAGCGGTTTCGCACCAATTTTGGATATATCGTACACGGTACCGAGGCCGAGCTATCCTCCGAAAATCAGCCCAAACCGATCCCGACTCGCCGCTGAGTCGACCCAACTCGGTTTGGCCGAACCCGAAACTGGTTGCTGCCATACACAACTTCGACAGCCCCGACTGCCACCAGTCGTCGCACGACTCCACTGCCAAGCCGTCGCCTCCATCACAAGTGAGCTCCACCATCGCCAACTCCAATCGTCGTCGACGCCTTCAGCCAGCAACCGACGACTCCTCCCTACAGGCCGCGCCTCCTCTGCGCGACTCCACATTATCCAGCTCCGATTTCTCTCTCTCTCATCATACCAGTGAAGAAGGAGCATCTTTGCAGATTAGAGATGAAGGATGGAGAAAACATGTGTATGTGTCGTGAAGGAGAGGACAAAATCTGGTTCCTGATTGATAAAGAGAACCGAAGCTTCATGAATATACCCATAATACATATACATATAGTTATGGAGTAATTGCAATTGTAACTATCACTTTTTCCATAATCACATTATAGCCCCCATATATTTCTCTCATATATACATACATATGTCTAAATTACACTAACAACTCTTCAATTTTTCATAATTGCACAAGTGACTTTCCTATTTTCCAAAATTACTAAAGTAACTCTCCAATTTTCATATTTACATGTGTAACTCCCAAGTTTTCCATAGTTACACATGTGACTCCTATCTCTTGCCAATTCACCTTTTCAACCCCAAGACATATATTATATCCATGTCCCATAAAATATACCGGGGATACTCAAATGATTCCACGCGAGTCCATAAAATTCACCGGACTCCTAATAATAATACGAGCTTAAACAAGTACTCCGGGTACGAAACTCATCCACTTATTAAATTACCGAAAAACTCACGGTCTCCGAATAACTAATACAATCCGGAATAATTAACTCGGTTACAAACTCGAGTATGAATATTTATATAAACCAAATTAAATCACTAATCGCCTAGCGGTTTATATCATGCGCTCCCCATAAACTCTACAGATAGTTAATCAATAATAACAGTCAAATTAAATATTTCAGTACGAGACTTAACTATCGAATCATCGGAGTCGTCACTAATCCAAACAACTAAGGCACGTAACTTATTCGAACAGTAATCAAATAAAACCACTTCAACCCAAATTAATCCACTAACACGTATCACATACATACAAGCACGAAAAACGAACAAGGTAATACAAATACACGTAAACACGTAAGTCAAACAACTTAGGCACCTAATGCCACATCAATACACCGAACATCAACAAACAAAGCACGTATCTACTAACATAAACAAAACGAGCGAAAGGACTATCAATACTCCTAAGCACGTCAGCTAAACAAGGCATGTACTAACCCCATAACCAGGGGAAACAAAACGTCGAAGCAAATCCATTTAGTCGACAACACTAGTTGTCAATCGTCACAACTCAATCACGTAGTCGATAATAAGAACACACGTAAACGTTTCACCAAGTCTGAATATACTAAACGTTACTGTCCAGTCCCATAGTCATCATCGATACTCCACAAAGTCGTTAAGGTAATGATCGCCAAGTCGCGCAATCGAATCCAAGCGTAAACGCGAAAAATTTACTCGTAAAATACATAGAGTAATCATGACGTCATGAACAAGTGACGTCATTACCGAAAATAAATCGGACATAATTCAGAAAAAAGGGAAAATGAAACGGGGTGTTACATGTATTCTATATGACATTTGTGGATTCTTCTTTTAGTAAAATATACCGATGTCTTAGATTAGCTTGTATGCTGATTTTGTCTTCAATTCTCTCTTGCATTACTCTTTCTTCTTGTTAATTTAAATTCTGCTGTTGAGTTTGGTCACTGATGCATAACTTGATTAAGTTGTGATCTTATGATTTTCCCACGACAATTAACGGCCTCTTAAAGGGATAATATCTCTGACTATATATATACCCCATTGTTGGAAATAATAAACTTGATTGCTTATTGTGGGAGTTACAATAGTTTTATTTAGTGGCTTAATGTTTATGTTAGTGGTAGACAATAAAGTTATGGTAATTGATATAAATGTTAGTGGGAGTTACCCTATTAAATATTATGTTAGTGGGTTAGTGGGTCTTTATTTGCATTTAAATATGATAGTTACATGTATCTTTTGAGGCCTATATAAGGCTATGTAATTTACATATTTTAATTAAGATGAATAAAGTATTTTCTCTAATTCTTCTTCATACACTTCTCTTACTAAACTCTAGGCCACTATTTCCAACAAAGTGCTTTCAAAGCTAGGTTGTGAGTGAGAGAGAGGAAATGGCAAACAGTTCAATTCCATTTCACATGCCTAGGTTCACCAAAGACAACTATGAAAATTGGTGTATCCGAATGAAGATAATTTTGGGAGCACAAGATGTGTGGGATATTGTAGACAAAGGTTACAATGAGCTAGAATATGAGGCAACCTTGTCTCAAGCCCAAAGAGATGCCTTCCAAGCCAGAAGAAAGGACCAAAAGGCGGTCATGATCATCCACCAATGTCTGGATGATGCAATGCTACAAAGGGTTGATAGTGCTAGTAATGTAAAACAACTATGGGAGATTCTTCAAAATTCTTTCCAAGGAGTGGAGAAATTGAAGAAGGTTCGCCTCCAAAGTTTACGGGGTGATTTGAAGCATTGCGAATGAAGAAATCTGAATCGCTTTCAAATTATTTTTCAAGGGTTCTATGTATTGTGAACCAACTAAGGAGATATAGTGAAGTCACCATGACATATGTAAGGGTCGTTGAAAATATCCTTAGGTCATTGGATTCTAAATTCAACTTCATTGTTGTCGCAATTGAATAATCAAAGGATTTGGACTCCATGGCTCTTGATGTCACGCCCCGTTATTCCTGAGACTCCAATTAGGAGAATCAGTGAATCCCGAGGTATGACGTCATAGAAAATGACAACCAAAATCAACGATAACACTTAAATACATGGAATAGGAATGAAAATGAAGTATTCCATGTCACCTGAGTGAAAGAAACTCAGTAAAGAATTCTAACGAAAATCCGGTAGAGTTCCGTTTATAAAGGAACATCCGGACAACCCAAAACAACACAACACATGAACCTGCCCATGATAACATAAATAGAAACAATGACACATAACCCAACATTCCAGAAACCTAACAGGGCCGAGATAATGGAAAAGAACACCAATACCTCTCCAAAACCCCTCTAAAATCAATAGAGCCCCAAATGCTCAAATAAAATTATAAAGAAAATCGTATGGCGATGCCGAAAAGGTATGAAGGCACCTCAAAACAACAAGTACTGACTGAGCCATCAAGCTCAAATAATAATACATAAAATTTGATGGTAGTGCCGAACAGATACAATGGCACCCCAAAATAATAAATACATACAATAAAGGATACAACACAAGGGTATCTGCCAACAACCTGGCTCCTAAGAGAATAAAAGAATAATAAATATGATTACAGAAGGAGGAATAAATCTACCGTCCCAAATCTCCCGTACCATCGCCGCCGTACACGCCGTGCTGCACCCACTTGCAAACCTGAAAATGTTGTGTGTGGGGGGTGAGCAAAAAACCACGCGCTCACCATAATATCAAAACATCACACTTATAACCGTCTAGAAAATGCTAACCATCCCGTGTGCATACATCTATCCTAGGTCAAGCTACCGTCTCCCATGGCACCCCTGTCAACCCGAGACACCCAACAATAACCTCACAACTAATCTCGAAACTACTCAAGAGTCGTAAAACAACACAGATCATAAGATATATCTACCACTCGTATATACGCATGTCGAATCAACACCTATATACACATACAAATATATATACATAAAGTCCCGTAAACAGCTAATCGTAGCACCTGGTGTATAAAAGCACCCAGTCAAATACACACTCTCGTCTAGGGATACAACCAGAACTAACTATCTATTATACCGTGCATCGAGCACACCACTCAAGATTCCTAGGAGGTAAGATCACTCACTAGGACTACCATAAGAGAAAAACCATAATCATGTCCACAATTAATTCATAATTCTTACACATCACCTCTATCAAATCATACCTGGAGAGTCTCACTCTCACAATTTCTATCCTCAACGCAGTCCAATGGTATCCTCAATACAGTCCTTTTTGTTTACATTATTTCGTGAACTAATCCATTCACCCCAAAGAAATACAGAAGGAAATATATAATCACCACACTGGATTCGGTAACCAACTGAACTATCTCTAACTCACCCTGCCTATCGAGGCACTAAAAAGGGTACAGATCAACAAGGTCACCTCTAACTCATATCGCCTATCGAGGCGCAAGAAAGGGTTACTGGAGTCATTTAGTCCCAAACAGATGCCATGACCCTCGGGTTTTTAAAGAAAAATGTTGAACCCCGAAGGATTCAACCGGTTTTTAAGAAAAAGTTAGGGCCCATATTTGGTTCCAATGCCTCCTAACCCAACCAACACTATGAATCGCACTATGTAGGCTTAACTGAATCTCACTTCTCTTACCCGAGAAGATCCACAACCAAACACAAATGATCATATTTCTTACCTTAAGGAATAAAACCTCTGAAATAGATGTTCGGGTTAAAACCCAAGAAACAATAACACGGGGAAAAGAACTACTCGAGTTCAACCGAATATCACCTCAAAGTCACATTCATACTTATTTCGAAACAGGTTCTAAGACCTTTAACTTAATATAGGAACTTATAAACAAATCCTCAAAGGTTACCAAACCAACACCGGGGTTCAAGTGTTCCTCGGAACAACTAGGAGAAATCTGAAACAATCAAACTCTAAAAACATATCTAGATCTCAGAACTAACCTCAAGTCTCAAGAACGGGACAAACCATGTCTAGAGTTCACTAACTTTACCAGAACATACAGGAAATGAGATTTTCAAGGCACACGGCTAAAAACCATTTACCACTCGAAACACTTTTAAAGTGGAAGGGTGAGCGACAAGCTCAAAATACACAAGTCAATAGAAACAAGATTAGACTAACGAGTCTTACCCGACCTTTAACCTAAACAACTCTCCCCACTACCGAAGTGGTCTAATAATCATTCAGTGATAACACTAACCACCAATCACACCCAAGTCTCAATATATGACTAGCCAACTCAACTCAACTCAACTTCAACTCACGGGGAAACAATTAATTAACAAAACCTTTTTTCAGCTATATCCACGTAACCACCTGGAACACATGCCAACCATGGCTCTACTAATCTAGGTTTTAACATTATTACATTTCATTTCTTTTAAATTTTAAAAGCTTTAACTTTTAATCACATTGAATTAATTTCCACCATTTATAATAAAGTTACCAATATCATCAGTTTAATAACAACAAATATCGACAATATAAAATATCCATAAACGATCATATAAACGAATGAATGCTCAATATGTATGTCAATGCAACTCCAATGCAACCCTAGCCACTAAAGGGTGAAACAAATATCCAGGAATCCCAAACCGTTCACTGCTGGGGCAACAAACCCACAACAGGAAGGGTGGGCGTCGCCAAAGAAAGTGCGGGGACCACAAGCCCGCCCGGGAACTGGCAAGTGAGGCGCAAGCCCTCACCCCCAAATGTCTAGAGAATTGAGAGTTACTAGCTCCCTGGTGCTAGACCACCCCTGGCCAGTTGTTGCAACATTCCAAATGAACCAGACATGCACATTATATAAATGAGGCATACAACGTGCACCGAAACAATATATATATAACATGGTGCTATATGAATGCAAAATGCCTCCACATGCATTTAACATAATCAATAAAACGGCACCAAAGCCAAACAATCTCATACCACACATGCTTCACAATTTCAAATATACAGTAAATCAATTTCCATTTTATCACAGAAATAATCGGGTTCTCAATTACCCAATCCTTATAGATTCTATATACCAGCATGCTTTTAAATTTTAATTCCCAATAATTGTTTTCAAACTAATTTAATTCACAATTTAATTTCTTAATGATTTCCGAGAAAATCAACAAGGGAACTAAAATCACGTCTATAACGTCTCTCATTCTCGTGAATACCCCCTATCTTATTTCTAATTTCAATAAAATATAAAAAAGAGGAAATATTTATTAAACGGCCCTACGTCCCTCAATATCAAATCTGCCCCACCCCCACTGTATTTTACTTTCAGTTAGCTATAATCCGGGGGCTAATTACAGATTCTAATTTCACACAAAATTCTACAAAATCCTACTTTAAGTCCAGGGGTACTAAACCACCTATTTTAATCCAATTTAAGTAGGATTTAATTCTTAAGAATTTTCAGGGAATTAATTTATTTAATTTCCCAAGGGATTTCTATTCCTAACCTCATTTATATTATTATGGGTATTTCGTGAATTTTATAAAATTCTTAAATTCCATTTATCGCTTAGGAATTTAATTACATGTTTTTATTATCCATAAACATACAACGGGGCAACTTAGCATTTTCTACGTACTATCAGTGAGTGCTAGATAAACATATATATATATATATATATATATATATATAAATATATATAAAATTCCCCACCTAATTTAAAAGCTTACAAATAGTCCCGCCGTGAACAGTATCGGGCGTGAATAAGGCCCGCCGCCCAAAGTTGTCCGAAAAATATTTCGAATATGTCGAAACGACCGCATTACCGTCCTATTCAATATAGTTGAAACTCGTTAATAATCGATAATTAATTCGGAACAAATCTACAAAAAACGAAACTGAAAACCATACCGAAAATCTAAAATTCCCGGAGAACCGCTCAACGGTTTCGCACCAATTTCGGATATAACGTACATGGTACCGAGCCCGAGCTACCCTCAAAGTTTCGTACCAAAAAAAGCCCAACTCGGCACTGATTCGACCCGACTCAGTCCGACCGAACACGTAACTGGCTAGCATCCATAACTCCCGATCAACACCCAGTTCAGCGACCCACGGCGTCACGAACCACCAGCCCTGCTGTCGTTGACCACCATGTCCAGTGAAATCAAATCCTAGCCGAAACCCCAGACTGAACACGAATCGGCTCATCAGTGCCATATGCGGACACGAACACCACCACGCTGTCGTCACCAGCGCCGTCGTCATCACTGGCCTTCTCTCCGACAAAGACCTCCCTAGATCGCCGACCCTCCTGTTCACGACTGCACAGCCAGTCATCGCACCACCTCCAGCCATCGTCGACTCCTACAGCAACCGGTGACACCACCCACGGGTCGCACCTCCTCTGCGCGACCACCACTCTCCAGCTCCGATTCCCCCCCCCCCCCTCTCTCTCTCTCTAACAGATCCATCATGTTGTAGACGAGAAAGGAACAGGTCTGTGCATGAGGGAGTTTGAGAAGAGTGGAAATGATACTAGAACATGTATCTCTAATAATACATATATCTCAAATATGTATGACTCATATACGTATATATATATAATTCAACTCAATTGAATTTTGTAACATCTATATTACTAGGTCCATGTGACTTCAAGTGTGACCAAGATATTAAATAAATGTGGGTGACATGAGAAAAGAAATGGTTGGCCCACCAAAGTCCACTAATTACTTCAATTTCATTTATTTAATTATTTACTACCCATATATATATATATATATATATATATATATAATTTTAATTAAATATATTTGTACAATAAATCCCGAAAACACCCCAAATAGTAGCACGTGAATCCATAAAATTCACGAGTCACCAAATAATAATATGAGTTTAAACAAGTACTCCGGGTATGAAACTCTTCCACCAATTAAATCGCCGAAAGCCCCACGATACTACGAAATAACTAATAAAATCCGGAAACCAAACGTGTCGCCTAATCAAAATACTTAACGCTACAGGATTAAACAAAATCGCATTAACACTTATCACGTACGTATAAACATGAAAAACGAGCATAGCAATACAAATACACATAAGCACATAAGTCAAACAACTAAGGCACCTAATGCCACATCAATACACAGGGCACGTATATACAAATATAAATAAAACGAACGAAAAGACTATCAATACTCCTAAGCACGTCAGCTAAACAAGGCACATACTAACCCCATAACCAGGGGAACAAAAACGTCGAACCCCTAAAGCACTAACTACCGAACTCGCACAACAGCGTCAGAGCCTTAAACGTCAAACATACTAAACATGTCATCACCCAATCGAAACACTAACAGTCGAACGTCTAAACGAATTCACTTAATCGGCTCTAACACCCACGTAAACCTCTAACCACGTTTGAAACACAGAACATCTGCTAAAGTAACGTAATCACGAAAGAAATCCCACGAAGTCACCGGAGAGACAATCGCAAAGTCGTGCTGTCAAATCCAGAACTCACGTCAACGTTTCACCAAGTCCGAAACTACTAAACGTTACTGTCAAGTCACATAGTCATCATCGATACTCCACATAGTCGTTAAGGTGATGATCGTCAAGTCGCGCAATCGAATCCAAGCGTAAACGCGAAAACTTTACTCGTAAAATACACAGAGTAACCATGACGTCATGAACAAGTGATGTCATCACCGAAAATAAATCAGTAATAATTCAGAAAAAAGGGAAAATGAAACGGGGTGTTACACTTGATGAACTCATGGGTTCGTTGCAAGCCCATGAAGAAAAAGTGGTGAAGAAATAAGAGTCTTTTGAACAAGTGCTCCAAACAAAGATTTCTTTGAAAGATGAAGATGAGAAGTATGGTGGAAACCAAAGGGGTCGAGGACGTGAAAATGCACGTAGTCAAGGAAGAGTAAGAGGTGACAAAATTTGTCATCACATAACCACTCACGAAGAAAAATACTACGATTCACAACAAGAAAAAGGAGATCGTGGAAGAGGAAGCAATTCGAGGTCATATGGAAGAAGGTATGATAAGTCTTATATTCAATGTTACAATTGTCAAAACTATGGTCATTATGCTTCGGAATGCAGAAATGCTACTAATAATGTAAAAGAAGAGGCTAATTTTGTTGATGGAGAAGTGGAGGCTATATTATTATTACCATACAAAGGTGAACAAAGTGAAGATGCAGCTCTAAGGAAAAAGTTGAAAAATACTATGGATGAAGAAACACTGTTCGTAGAGAAGAATGACACTTGTCAGTTGAGATTTCCTAAGAAAGAAGGAAGTGGACCTCAAGTTCATGGAAAAGATCAAGTTGCTGATAATTTCATCAAACCCCTCAAGATTGAAAGAATTTCAAAAGTTGACAAGTAAAATCAAGTTTAAGGGGGGTGTTGGAAATAATAAACTTGATTGCTTATTGTGGGAGTTACAATAGTTTTATTTAGTGTCTTAATGTTATGTTAGTGAGAGTGTTAATGGTAGACAATAAAGTTATGGTAATTGATAGAAATGTTAGTGGGAGTTACCCTATTAAATATTATATTAGTGGGCTAGTGGGTCTTTATTTGCATTTAAATATGATAGTTACATGTATCTTTTGAGGCTTATATAAGGCTATGTAATTTACATATTTTAATTAAATTGAATAAGAAGAATAAAGTATTTTCTCTAATTCTTCTTCATACACTTCTCTTCCTAAACTCTAGACCACTATTTACAACACCCATGCCCCTTTAAGTGACAGGTATTATGGCATGTCATTTTCCAATTTGCCTAAACAATATATCAAGAAATTAAATAAATTAAAAATAGATGTGGGGAAGAAGTGGTTTATGACATCTTAACTCAAATAGTACCTTCTTGTTATGGAATAACAGTCTTCTAATCTATTTAGGGTCTGCCTGGATATAAAAGAATAAATGGAAGAGAACCAAGTTGGGGCTCAGACAACATTCTCCTCTGCATTAGCAGAATCTTAGTTTAGAGTTTAGTGTAAAGGATATGTACTGCATCAGTTTGAATCTGAGACAATTGATGTAGTGCGCGTACAAAACAGATTTCAATGAACCTAAAGAAAATGACTCCATATTACAAGTACACAAGTCTGAATGCTATTATACGGTGGGGTTCTTAATCATAATTTAATTTAAATGTCAATAGCACATAATCAAGAGTTGCTTGTCGAAACAGGCATGTCCTATAAAATTTTGAACCCTCTATTGTTCTTTTCCTAGACACACTTGTACAAATTATCATTTTAAGGTTCCTCCTAAATAACCACACTATCCCTCCTCAAGATCCTATATATATCCCAGCACTTGAATACTGTTTGGCATCAAGCATCAAAATTCACAACACAACTAGGGAAGCAGAGAGAGCGGAGCAGAATGAAGAACTTTAGCTTAACATCACCACTTCTCATATTATTTCTTCTCATTGTTACCCATAGCCTAGGAACTGAAGGTCAAGTTTGTAGACCTAGTGGCAAAATTAGGGGAATAAAACCTCCTCCTGGACAATGCAACCAAGAGAATAACTCCGATTGTTGTAAACAAGGCCAACTTTACACGACTTACGAATGTTCACCAACTGCCTCGAGTAACATTAAGGCGGTTTTGACTCTTAATAGTTTTGAAGAGGATGGAGATGGTGGTGGACCGTCGGAATGTGATAACAAGTACCACTCTGATGACATACCAATTGTTGCGCTATCAACTGGTTGGTATAAGGGTGGAGGAAGGTGCCTCAACAACATCACCATCAGTGCAAATGGTCGGAGTGTAAATGCCATGGTCGTTGATGAGTGTGACTCTACTATGGGATGTGACAGTGATCATGATTATCAGCCCCCGTGTAATAACAACATTGTTGATGCCTCAAAAGCTGTCTGGAAAGCCTTGGGTGTGCCTGAGGACAACTGGGGCGAGTTGGATATCACCTGGTCTGATGCTTAAGTTGAACCTATTGCTTCAACTTGATGTTAGTGATGTTGTGTTTTCAACTCAATGTGGATGTATTTAGTAGTATGTAAATTATGTTCCATATTGATCAAAGTTGCACCCTGTATTAATCCCTAATTGTTTAAATTTCTGGTTGCATGGAATCTAAATTTATGCACATAATTTTGTGTATGTACCGCTTATATGGTGTATGTACCACTAAAGTACTCTCTTAAGAATCTATAACTATAATCATGCAGAATATCTTCCCTAGACAAACAAAATAAGACTAAAAACCCTTCAAACATGATACATGATTGTGACTTTTTGACAAATCGGTAAAAACTTCATTTATAAATGGTTTTCTGTTCCAATTCAAGAAGAGATCTTCAAAGATTCACATATGGTAATAAAACATAGACAATCCCGCGTGCATAGCTTCATAATACCACTATAAATTGGAGGAAGCAAATCAATCTCAAAGTGATGGTTTTCTAGTCTGCAATTAAAATCATGTGATGAATCAGATTGGTGGATTTTCACAGATGTATACAGCGGTGTTGGTTTTTAGTCCCCTTGATAGTCTACTAGATCTAATTGGTGATGCAGGAGGATCAGCGCAAGGATGACAGGAAATCGTGATCTGCTGTTTTCCTTTTCAAATCTCTATTTTTAGTTAATTTTTATTACTTATGGTAATTTTCTATTTGTCAATTAGGAATTGATTCTGAACCCGATTTGGGCCAGATTTTTGATTTCTTTCCGTATTTCGTTTTGGTAAAACTTTTAGGGTTTTGCTATTTTTGGTAAAATCATTGATTTTCAGCTATTTAAACCCGGCTTGTGGGTTGTTTTTATCATTCTTGATTATAAACAATTTTATTAAATTCCAGAGTGTTCTCTGAATTTTTTGGGTCGAAATTCTCCTGTTTTTCCTTGCAAAGTACCTATTGCACTAGCCTGCAGCATAATCTCTATTATGTCCGGCGTCAATTGGTATCAGAGCTCGGCATTTTCCTGATGCGGTATTTCCATCAATTTTCGATGGCTAATTATCGTGGTCGTGGTGGTCGTCGTGGGCAGGTTCCGATTGAGGAAGTCCTGCACCGTGATCGTAACGTTCAGGATGTTATGATTGAGGATTTGCAGAGGCAAGTGGCAGAGTTAACCCAGCGACTGGCGGCACAGGAAATCGGTAATCATGATGTGGAAGATTTTGATACCGACAATTCCACCTTCGGAAATCCGAAGATGATTGGTTGAAAACCAATATTTTTGTTGGAGAGCCAGTGTATGACGAATAAGGAGATGAGGATGTGTTCAATGCAAGCACGGCAACTGAAGTTCAGTGGACGCTTCCATACCAGTGGCGTTATGAAGTCAATAACCTCGTTGAAGTTGATCAGATGGAAGACATTTTCTTGAACTCCTTACTGGAGGACGATATAACTGGCATGGAAAATCTTGAGATCCCATTTAGCAATCCTCCTGAATCTCAGCAGAATGTGATCCCAGCAGCAGGTCCAAAGAAGGAAGTTGTTTTTATGCCTTGTGGAAATAGTGCAGCAGGTGAGGTTTCAGAATTACCCATGGTGGTCCAACAGCTGTTTTCGGAATTCTCTGTTTTGATGCCAAAAGACCTTCCTCCTGGACTGCCGCCAGAATTACCCACGGGCCGTTTACATCCTAGGGCAGATGAGTTGGCCCAACATCTTCGAGGCATCCATGAGGAGGTGAAACTGGCCAGTCACGAGAGCAATGCCAAGTACAAAACTCGAGCGGACAGTCATCATCGTCAGGTACTTTTTGATGTTGGTGATTTTGTTTGGGTTGTATTAACTCGTGATCGTTTCCCTGTTTGCGAGTATAATAAGCTTAAGGAGCGGAAGATTGGACCCTGTGAGATATTGCAGAAGATTAATGACAACGCATACAGGTTGTGTCTCCCTAGTCACTTGAAAACATCTGATGTCTTTAATATGAAACACCCGAGTCCTTGTTTTGCGGATTTTGTTGATGCTGCTGTGAACTCGAGGACGAGTTCTTTCCAACCCGGGGTGACTGATGCAGGAGGATCAGTGCAAGGATGGCAGGAAATCGTGATCTGCTGTTTTTATTTTCAAATCAAGATTTTTAGTTAATTTTTACTACTTATGCTAATTTTCTATTTGTCAATTATGAATTGATTCTGAACCCGATTTGGGCCAGATTTTTGGCAATCTTTTGATTTCTTTCCGTATTTCGTTTTGGTAAGACTTTTAGGGTTTTGCTATTTTTGGTAAAATCCTTGATTTTCAGCTATTTAAACCCGGCTTGTGGGTTTTTTTATCATTCTTGATTATAAACAATTTTATTAAATTCCTGAGTGTTGTCTGAATTTTTTGGGTCGAAATTCTCCTATTTTTCCTTGCAAAGTACTTATTGCACTAGCTTGCAGAATAATCTCTATTATGTCCGGCGTCAATTGGTATCATACCCTTCTGAGACAAAATGGATTTAGTTACTCGGGCTAGATTAGGGGATCATATGCTATTCATTTATGCATTGAGAGGAAATTGCATCTTTTTTTCGTTTACATCTTTGAAAACTGTTCTGAAGAACTCTGAAAACTAACTATTTTCCGAGAAGAAAAGAAGAAAGTTCTCTGACGACAGACACTTTTATAACTGACTTGAAAATGATTTTCAGAATACTGGACCAAACAAACTCTTTGTACAGTATTCTGATATTCAGTTTTCTAGAAGGCAAAAAACTGATTCTAGAGTCGCAAACCAAGAAAGCATGATTGTGTTCATGTAGAGTCATGTTTCCCTAATGATTCATTTTCCTTCAAGAGCGCTTGTATATAATTCTTACCAAATGTGTGGTACCAAACATTATGCTCTATATTTGTACTCCCCTTAGGAACCTTTTGATGCAGTTTGAATGTCAATTGTTGCAAATATCAAAGAAATTTCTTTATTTTGCATTGAACAATTAATCTGTTACGCCTTTGTTATCTCTTTGTGGTTTCGGAATTATACTTGAAAAAATTTGTAAGATAAATGGGGATGAAATGCTAGAAGAAATATAAAACCTAGTGTAATGTCAAGGAGAAAAAAAAAGTTTCTAGTTTGTTGTCGTGAATCATTTGATCAAACATACTTTCCGCACTGATACAGATGCATACATGATTGTTTTAGGTACGGACATTACCTTGCAGGAACATGGAAATAACACTGGACTTTTTGTGCTTGCAAGGTAAAATCCCTAATTTGAATATTCTTGGAGGTTGCATTATCTCGAGTCGGAAAAGAAATTTTGTAGATGCATTGTGGAATCAAAATTATAAAGTCTTAGATTAGGTTGTTTGTTGGTTTCTTCTTCAACACTCTCTTTAAATTTGTCCTTTTTTCTTGTTAAATAAATTCAGCTGCTTTTTTTTATTAGTAAAATAAATTAAATAAATTCAGCTGTTGAGTTTGTTAACTAACACAAAGCTTGATGGAGTTGTGATCTTATGATTTGCCGTTGGTAGTTTGCTTTAAAAGAACACTGCTAATTTCTAAAGAATCTTACTTTGGAAGTTAGTTAAAATAAAATTCATGATAGAGACTCCATATGATAAGTACATAAATCTACACCAGGTGATATTCTAGAATAAGTGGTTCTGAATCATAATTTAACTCAAAATGTCAATAGCAGCCAAGAATATATAGAGTTGCCTGTAAAAGCAGGTATATTCAATAATATTTTGAACCCTTTTTTGTTTTTTTCATAAAACACTTGGACAATCATCACTCTCAGCTTCCTCCTAAATGACCAGAATGCCCCTCGCGTGATATTATATATAGCCCAACACTTGAATACTGCTTTGCATCAAGTAAACAATTCACAACACAAATAGAGAGAACAGCAAGAGCAGATCATATCAGAATGAAGAACCTCAGCTTAGGAGCACCACTTCTTATATTGCTTCTTCTCCTTGTTACCCATTGCCTAGAAACTGAAGCTCAAGTTTGTAAACCTAGTGGCAAGATTAGGGGTCAAAAACCTCCTCCCGGACAGTGCAATCAAGAGAACGACTCCGACTGTTGTGTACAAGGCAAGCCTTACACAACTTACAAGTGCTCACCAACAGTTTCGAGTAATACTAAGGCGGTTCTGACGCTCAACAGTTTTCAGAAGGGCGGAGATGGCGGTGGACCATCCGAATGTGATGGCAAGTACCACTCGGATGACACACCAGTTGTCGCACTCTCAACTGGATGGTATAAAGGAGGAGGAAGGTGCCACAACAACGTCACCATAAGTGCAAATGGGCGGAGTGTAAATGCCATGGTCGTTGACGAGTGTGACTCTACTATGGGATGTGATGAAGATCATGATTATCAGCCTCCATGTAACAATAACATAGTTGATGCCTCAAAAGCTGTGTGGAAAGCCTTGGGTGTACCGGAAGATAACTGGGGTGAGATGGATATAACCTGGTCCGATGCTTAAATTGAACTTGTTGCTTTGTGTTACAAAACTGTTACTTGAGTGGATGTTTTTGTTGTTGTGTTTTTAGTTCAACGTGGAATATAGGTAACAGTATGAAACTTGTATTTCTTATTCCTCATAGTTGTATACTTTTTTTAAATTTAGGTATTTCTGTAAATTTATGATTGTGTGAAATCTGAATCCGATATACATATTTTTCCTATGTTTTCTTGGTTTATTTTTTATCTAAAAGTATTATGTGGGTAATTTAAATTTTATGTAGGTTACCATTGGTCCATTAGCACAGCTTGTCTAACCTCTCCTCCCTCAAAGAGAAGATGAGGGACCAAGCCTCACAATGGGCATTTAAGTGTATATGCAAGTATACAGGTTTACCTACCAAATAATAAGAAAATAAACAAACTATGTACCTTGCAATTTCTCATGTAAACCGTGAAAATACTGTTGTTCTGCAATAATTAATTAGTTACATTCTTTAGGATTAGCAAAATAGCAAAACAATATCGAGCTTCTTAATTGCTGCTTTGGTTAATTTATGCTCGACTTTGAAACTGACCAAAGGTGTCCAGAGTCTGAACTTATATTTAGGGGCTTCTCTAGCGTTCACGCAATAACAATCTAAAGCGTACCTCTCCAAGTTAGTTACCAATTTACCAGAATCGAGCTCTATGAACACAACGTTATTTTCTGCAGATTTTGTTCATAGAGCAAAGGACTACTGATGTTAAAATTATGATGACGACAATGATGATGATAAAGAAAGTTTGTTAAGAGTAGACCTGTCAATGGATCGGATTTTGATCCGAATCCGATCCGATTAGCCGGATATGGATTGAAAATAAAATCCGATAATCCGATTAGGATCCGAATCCGATAATCCGATTTCTTAACAAATTGGATTTGGATTTATGTCAATTCGATCTGATAATAACCCGATCCGATATAAAATATATTTATATATATATAAATATATATTTGATATTTTTATGTGTATATATTTAATATTGTACATGTATATAAATGTTAGTTGTTAATTATTTTATTATTCATTAATAATGATTGATCATAAATATAATTATTAAAAGTGTGAATAATTTTAGTGTTTTAGTATTTATTAAATTTTGTATTTTTGTATTTTCTTAATTATATATTCGGATAAGATATTCTATAATGAAGAATTCGAATATGAATGAACTAAGTGAAAATCCATCGAATTATTGGATTCGGATCGCGGATCGGGAGTTTTTGTCATCCTTATCAATAGACCTATCAATAACCCGATTATGATCCGAATCCGATATTAACCGGATATGGATTGAAAATAAAATCCGATAATCCGATTAGGATCCGAATCCGATAATCCGATTTCTTAACAAATTGGATTTGGATTTAACTGATCCGATCCATTGACAGGTCTAGTTAAGAGCCCTTCTATATGGCTCTTACCAAAAATTCCTCCGTTAAATTCTGTATTCTATCCCGAGATCCCTTCGATGTAGTTTGCATGTCAACTGTGCCTCTCATTACAATTTTAAAGTAATTTCTTTATCTTACATGAGCAATAATCTTTTTTGTGTTTTGCATCAATTTGCCAGAATTGTAAAAGAATAGTAATCTTGTGTATGAGCATTTCTTGTTTCTATATGATTTATCACAGTAACATTTTTTTTAACTCAGTGAACTTGCTCCAAAGCTCACAAATCTATTTCCCACTGTAGTTGAACAAATTTGTAAGATATATGTAATGGAAGAAATGGCTGAAGAAAGTTAAAATCATGTGCTATATTAGATATTTAGTATCTAATTTGTTTTCATCTGAACAATTTGATCTTAATTATTTTTCTCATTTTTACAGATGGTTCGGGATATAATTTTTCAAGTAACTAAGTTGCCTAGCAGTCGATAACACTGGACTTTTTGCACTGACAACATAAAATCTGAATATTTGCGGAGGTAACATTCTCATGTATTCTATATGACATTTGTGGATTCTTCTTTTAGTAAAAAATACCAATGTCTTAGATTAGCTTGTATGCTGATTTTGTCTTCAATTCTCTCTTGCATTACTCTTTCTTCTTGTTAATTTAAATTCTGCTGTTGAGTTTGGTCACTGATGCATGACTTGATTGAGTTGTGATCTTATGATTTTCCTACGACAATTAACCACCTCTTAAAAGGATAATATCTCTTGACTATATATATACCCCATGCCCCTTTAAGTGACAGGTATTATTGCCTGTCATTTTCCAATTTGCTTAAACAATATATCAAGAAATTAAAAATAGATGTGGGGAAGAAGTGGTTTATGACATCTTAACTCAAATAGTACCTTCTTGTTATGGAATAACAGTCTTCTAATCTATTTAGGGTCTGCCTGGATATAAAAGAATAAATGGAAGAGAACCAAGTTGGGGCTCAGACATCATTCTCCTCTGCATTAGCAGAATCTTAGTTTAGAGTTTAGTGTAAAGGATATGTACTGCATTAGTTTGAATCTGAGACAATTGATGTAGTGCGCGTACAAAACAGATTTCAATGAACCTAAAGAAAATGACTCCATATTACAAGTACACAAGTCTGAATGCTATTATAGGGTGGGGTTCTTAATCATAATTTAATTTAAATGTCAATAGCACATAATCAAGAGTTGCTTGTAGAAACAGGCATGTCCTATAAAATTTTGAACCCTCTATTGTTCTTTTCCTAGACACACTTGTACAAATTATCATTCTAAGGTTCCTCCTAAATGACCACACTGTCCCTCCTCAAGATCCTATATATATCCCAGCACTTGAATACTGTTTGGCATCAAGCATCAAAATTCACAACACAACTAGGGAAGCAGAGAGAGCGGAGCAGAATGAAGAACTTTAGCTTAACATCACCACTTCTCATATTGTTTCTTCTCATTGTTACCCATAGCCTAGGAACTGAAGGTCAAGTTTGTAGACCTAGTGGCAAAATTAGGGGAATAAAACCTCCTCCTGGACAATGCAACCAAGAGAATGACTCCGATTGTTGTAAACAAGGCCAACTTTACACGACTTACGAATGTTCACCAACTGCCTCGAGTAACACTAAGGCGGTTTTGACTCTTAATAGTTTTGAAGAGGATGGAGATGGTGGTGGACCGTCGGAATGTGATAACAAGTACCACTCTGATGACATACCAATTGTTGCGCTATCAACTGGTTGGTATAAGGGTGGAGGAAGGTGCCTCAACAACATCACCATCAGTGCAAATGGCCGGAGTGTAAATGCCATGGTCGTTGATGAGTGTGACTCTACTATGGGATGTGACAGTGATCATGATTATCAGCCCCCGTGTAATAACAACATTGTTGATGCCTCAAAAGCTGTGTGGAAAGCCTTGGGTGTGCCTGAGGACAACTGGGGCGAGTTGGATATCACCTGGTCTGATGCTTAAGTTGAACCTATTGCTTCAACTTGATGTTAGTGATGTTGTGTTTTCAACTCAATGTGGATGTATTTAGTAGTATGTAAATTATGTTCCATATTGATCAAAGTTGCACCCTGTATTAATCCCAAATTTTTTAAATTTCTGGTTGCATGGAATCTAAATTTATGCACATAATTTTGTGTATGTACCGCATATATGGTGTATGTACCACTAAAGTACTCTCTTAAGAATCTATAACTATAATCATGCAGAATATCTTCCCCAGACAAACAAAATAAGACTAAAAACCCTTCAAACATGATACATGATTGTGACTTTTTGACAAATCGGTAGCAACTTCATTTATAAATGGCTTTCTGTTCCAATTCAAGAAGAGATCTTCAAAGATTCACATATGGTAATAAAAGATAGACAAGCCCGCGTGCATAGCTTCATAATACCACTATAAATTGGAGGAAGCAAATCAATCTCAAAGTGATGGTTTTCTAGTCTGCAATTAATATATATTCGAATTTATATATTTTTCAAATTTTATATATATATTTTTGAATTTTGTTTTAGAAAATATATATTTTTTGAATTTTATATATATATTTTGAAATATATATATTCGAATTTAAATATTTTTCAAAATATATATATTTTTTCGAATTATATATATGTTTTTGATTATATATATATTTTTTGAAATTTATATATATTTTTCGAAATTTATATATTTTATTCTAATTTTATATATTTTTTTCAAAATTTAAATATTTATTTTTGAATTTTATACATTTTTTCGAATTTTATATATTTTTTCGAATTTATATATATGTTTTTCGAAATTTTATATATTTGGGGTTGGGGCATAAAGGTCATTTCACATAACCCTTAATATTTTCGAATTTTTTGAAGGGTATTTTCGTTATTTGGGGTGTCATGGCAAGCAAAACCAAACCTCAGGGGGTGTTGGTGTCAAAATTGCGAAAATCAGCCGCTAGGTGCAATAGATGCAAACCTCAGGGGGTGACTGCAAATTACCCTTCTTTTAAAGACCAAATGGACTTTGGTTTTTACAATTTAAGACCAAATGTTTTTCCCTACAAATGCTAGGTGGGTCCCGCATTCCACTACTGTGACACCCCCAAATTTCCATGCATAGGTTGGCCAGACCTATACACAGAAAACTACGAGCATCAGTAATTGATAACATAAGCACAGAATATAAGACATAAAATAGAAATATAATAATAACAACAATAACAAAATAAGGATACAACTTATACATGAAGAAGACCACTCCCAATACATCCTTAAATAAAATAAGTCCCACACAGTACAACTTGAAAATCCCATAAATATGGACCCCTAGAAACACACTTATAAGAAATGCAACATATGACATTTATCGGATCCTACCCTGGAGTGGAAGGAAAATATGATAGAACCGGACGGATAGATATGAAGTCTTCAACCCTGCTGGTGAAATTGTCAAGGACCTGAAACAACAAAAATGTGGGTTAAACCCACGAGCAAGTACAACTCTACATGATCCCAAGCAGAGTACCAAAATCCATCCCCTTTCCTAGTGACACCTAATCCCAAAATTATATTATAAAATAATAATATATTTAACTATAAATATAGTCACTAATATACCACCATTTAATATAATTATGTTTATAAATTTCTTACATTAATCTGATTTTTTTTTCCATACAACATCCAATCCATGCCCTACCATAACCACGTACCCGATAACTCACCCATGCCGTGACAACTCACCCATGTCCCGTGGTACTAGTTAGACTGCAGTAACAGTCTCCTTGTGGTTCCTTATAAATTTCCAAAACATAGTCATTTAATTGAAATCTTATAATTTTACGAATTTAATAATTCACTCGTAATCTTTATTCGGGAACATATAACAATTTATAAGGTCGAGTCTGGGGGGTCCAGGGGGGCGGGGCGACCATTACTTGAGCGCCCCCTGGCGGGGTCTGGGGTAGCGCCCCAGCGCCAAGGTATACGGTATTTTATACGGTTGAAACTATTCATTTATACGGTCGAAAATACGTAATCTAATATAATTTGTGATACACATAATAACAATATAAATCAATGTCCAGAGTCTGATAACAAAGAAAATAGAGAAAAATAATTACATAAATATGCAAAAAAATTTTAATAACAGTTTTGAAATCTTTGTCAACATTGAAACTGTGACAGCCCCAAATTTTCATGCATAGGTTGGCCAGGCCCATACATAGAAAACTAGGAGCGTTAGTAATTGATAACATAAGCACAGAAGAGAAGACATAAAATAGAAATATAATAATAACAACAATAACAAAATAAGGATACAACTTATACATGAAGAAGACCACTCCCAATACATCCTTAAATAAAATAAGTCCCACACAGTACAATTTGGAAATCCCATAAACATGGACCCCTAGAAACACACTTATAAGAAATACAACATATGACATTTATCGGATCCTACCCTGGAGTGGAAGGAAACTATGATAGAACCGGACAGATAGATATGAAATCCTCAACCCTACTGGTGAAACTGCCGAGAACCTGAAACAACAAAAATGTGGGTTAAACCCACGAGCAAGAACAACTCTACATGATCCCAAACAGAGTACCAAAATCCATCCCCTTTCCTAATGACACCTAATCCCAAAATTATATTAAAAAAAATAATATATTTAACTATAACTATAGTCACTAATATACCACCATTTAATATAATTATGTTTATAAATTTCTTACATTAATATGATTTTTCCATACAACATCCAATCCATGCCGTACCATAACCACGTACCCGACAACTCACCCATGCCGTGACAACTCACCCATGTCCCGTGGTACTAGTTAGACTGCAGTAATAGTCAGCCTCCTTGTGGTTTCTTATAAATTTCCAAAACATAGTCATTTAATTTAAATCTTAGGATTTTACGAATTTAATAATTCGCCAAGGTATACGGTATTTTATACGGTCGAAACTATTCATTTATACGGTCGAAAATACGTAATCCAGTATAATTCGTGATACACATAATAACAATATAAATCAATGTCCAGAGTCTGATAACAAAGAAAATAGAGAAAAACAATTACATAAATATGGAATATTTTTCTAATAACAGTTTTGAAATCTTTGTCAACATTGAAACCTAAAATATTTATGTACTCAGATATTTATACTAAGTTCCAACCATATACACATCATCAGAATCATACCAACAAGACACATAACCACGAATCCATACATGTATAGCTACACATGGTAAAAACAGATTTGTACGTATAGCTAGATATAAACATAGTCTCATGCAAATATCAATATATCACCACAAATCTCTATATATATACAAGATCTATACATATAATCATAGATTTGTACATATATGTATAACCAGAATATAAATCATCATATATATATATGAATATAAATATACTCTAACAAATTTGTACATATATGTCTATATAAGACTACTAATCTCTACCTATATACAAGATCTGTACATATGATCATGGATCTATACATATACATATAAACAGAATATATATCATCACATAAATAAACATGAATATGAACATACTCTAACAGATCTATACATATATGCCTATATAGATCCACGAATCTCTACATGTATACAAGATCTATATATATACTTACGGATCTATACATATATGTATAAATAGAATATATAAGTCACATAAATAAACATGAATATGAATATACTCTAACAGATCTATACATATATGCCTATATACAAGATCTATATATATACCTACGGATCTATACATATATGTATAAACAGAATATATAAAAGTCATATATGAACATGATTTACACATACATATACATATATGAAAAATACTATCTCGCAGATTATAGATGCACAAAGTAAAGGCTACGAAATTTTAGTACAAAGAGGAAGAGTAGAACATATGTCTTGCCTGTAATGTAGAGCTGAATCCACCACAAGTACAGATCCAAACCAATTCTAAGCTCTCAACCTCTCAACCCTCACAATTTCGGGTATAATTGATGAAGAAGAAGAAGTAGTAGAAGAAAGGAGATGGGGGCTAGATCTGAAGTTAAGGATGCTTATATAGAAGATGTTAGGGTTAGGGAAATGTCCAAACTATCCTTGTATTATGCATAAATCACCAAACTGCCCAAACACTAATGACAACCTTGCCCCCCTTCAGATCACAAAATTTCATTATAACCTACTAGACTTAAAAAGACTAAGATAGCCTCATTCAATAATTTAAACACCCATTATGCCATCCAAAATAATTAAGGAAATAAATATCCATTAAATACGGGGTATTACAGAAACCTAAAATATTTATGTATTCAGATATTTATACTAAGTTCCAACCATATACACATCATCAGAATCATACCAACAAGACACATAACCACGAATCCATACATCTATAGCTACACATGGTAAAAACAGATTTGTATGTATAGCTAGATATAAACATAGTCTCATGCATATATCAATATATCACCACAAATCTCTATATATATAAAAGATATATACATATAATCATGAATCTGTACATATATGTATAACCAGAATATAAATCATCATATATATATATGAATATAAATATAATCTAACAGATTTGTACATATATGTCTATATAAGTCTACTAATCTCTACCTATGTGCAAGATCTGTACATATGATCATGGATCTATACATATACATATAAACAGAATATATATCATCACATAAATAAACATGAATATGAACATACTCTAACAGATCTATACATATATGCCTATATAGATCCACGAATCTCTACATGTATACAAGATCAATATCTATACTTACGGATCTATACATATATGTACAAATAGAATATATAAGTCACATAAATAAACATGAATATGAATATACTCTAACAAATCTATACATATATGCCTATATAGATCCACGAATCTCTACATGTATACAATATCTATATATATACTTACGGATCTATACATATATGTATAAATAGAATATATAAGTCACATAAATAAACATGAATATGAATATACTCTAACAGATCTATACATATATGCCTATATAGATCCACGAATCTCTACATATATACAAGATCTATATATATACCTACGGATCTATACATATATGTATAAATATAATATATAAAAGTCATATATGAACATGATTTACACATACATATACATATATGAAAAATATTATCTAGCAGATTATAGATGCACAAAGTAAAGGCTAAGAAATTTTAGTACAAAGAGGAAGAGTAGAACATATGTCTTGCCTGTAATGTAGAGCTGAATCCACCACAAATATAGATCCAAACCAATTCTAAGCTCTCAACCCTCACAATTTCGGGTATAATTGATGAAGAAGAAGAAGTAGTAGAATAAATGAGATGGGGGCTAGATCTGAAGTTAAAGATGCTTATATAGAAGATGCTAGGGTTAGGGAAATGTCCAAACTAACCTTGTATTATGCATAAATCACCAAACTGCCCAAACACTAATGACAACCTTGCCCCCCTTCAGATCACAAAATTTCATTATAACCTACTAGAGTTAAAAAGACTAAGATAACCTTATTCAATAATTTAAACAACCAATATGCCATCCAAAATAATTAAGGGAATAAATATCCATTAAATACGGGGTATTACAACTACACATCATCTTTTCTCTCTCTTTCTATATATATATATAATTCATGGTGGACCACGTTGGCCACTATTATTTACTCTCTCTATTTCTATATAGGCTAATTCGCACTAACACCGCCTGAGGTTTGCATCTATTCCACCTAGGTGCTGATTTTCAAAATTTTGACACTAACACCCCCTGAGGTTTGGTTTTGCTTGCCATGACACCCCAAATGACCAAAATACCCTTCATAAAATTCGAAAATATTAAGGGTAATGTGAAATGACCTTTATGCCCCAACCCCAAATATATAAAATTTCGAAAAACATATATATAAATTCGAAAAAATATATCAAATTCGAAAAAATGTATAAAATTCGAAAAAAAATATTTAAATTTTGAAAAAAAAATATAAAATTAGAATAAAATATATAAATTTAAAAATATATATATAAAATCAAAAAAAATATAAAATTCGAAAATATAAATATATTTTGAAAAATATTTAAATTCGAATATATATATTTCAAAAAATATATATAAAATTCAAAATATATATTTTCAAAAACAAAATTCAAAAAATTAAATAATTTCGAAAAACATATATAAATTTCAAAATATATATAAAAAATTCAAAAATATATATAAATTTGAAATATATATATAATTCGAAAATATGTATATAAAATTTGAAAAATATATAAATTCGAATATATATATATTTCAAAAAAATTCAAAATATATATATTTTCAAAAACAAAATTCAAAAAATTATATAATTTCGAAAAACATATATAAATTTCAAAATATATGTATATTTTCGAATTTATATATTTTTCAAATTATATATATATATATATATATATATATTTGAAATTTTATATATTTTTTGAAATTTATATATGTTTTTCGAAATTTTATAATTTTTTGAATTTTGTTTTTGTTTTGAATTTTTTTTTTAAATATATATATATTCGAATTTATATATTTTTCAAATTTTATATATATATTTTCGAATTATATATATATTTCAAATTTTATATATTTTTTTGAATTTTATATATATATTTTGAAATTTATATATGTTTTTCGAAATTATATAATGTTTTGAATTTTGTTTTTGAAAAAATATAAATTTTGAATTTTATATATATTTTTTGAAATATATATATTCGAATTTAAATATTTTTCAAAAAATATATATATTTTTGAAATTTATATTTTTTCAAAAATTTTATATATATTTTTTGAAATTTTTATATATTTTTCGAAATTTATATATTTTATTCTAATTTTATATTTTTTTTCCAAATTTAAATATTTGTTTTCGAATTTTATATATTTTTTCGAATTTATATATATGTTTTTTGAAATTTTATATATTTGGGGTTGGGGCATAATGGTCATTTCACATTACCCTTAATATTTTCGAATTTTATGAAGGGTATTTTGGTCATTTGGGGTGTCATGGCAAGCAAAACCAAACCTCAGGGGGTGTTAGTGTCAAAATTTTGAAAATCATCACTTAGGTGGAATAGATGCAAACCTCAGGGGGTGTTAGTGCAAATTACCCTTCTATATATATATATATAATTCATGGTGGGCCCCGCTAACCACTACTCTTTAAAAGACCAAACAAAACCAACCCAGACCAATAAAGACCAATATAGCCAGATCATACCACTTTTCAAACGAGCCCTTAGTCCCTGTTTGGTAGGTGGTCTGGTTCCAGGTGATCTGGTCTGGTCTTGCGTTTTATGGGACCAGATCGTATTTGGTAGCATTGGTCCCAAATTTTTGGTTAGACTAAGTAAGACCAAATGAGACCAAAATGGCTTCATTTCAGACAAAAAAAAAAGGTGGTTCCTGGTGGTACGGTCTGTTCCTATTAATAAAATATATTCATAAATAATTAAAAATAAATAAATAATAATAACAAAATTAATAATAATAATAATAATAAATTAAATAAAACATATTTTAAAAATAAAATATAAATAATAAACAAAATGAAAAAAATAATACCTAATAATAATTAAAAATGAATATAATAATAAATAAATGAATAAATAATAAAATATATTTATAAATAATTAAAAATTAATAATTAATAATATAAATAATAAATTAAATAAAACATAATAATAATAAAAAATGAATACAATAACAATAAATAAATATAATAATAATAATAAATAGACTAAATAATAAATAATAAAATAAATTAATAAAATAAATAATAAATTACATAAAACATATTTAAAAATATAATAAAAATAATAAATAATAAACAAAATGAAATAAATAATAATAATAAATAAATATAATAATAAATAATAAATGGATATAATAATAATAAATAAAAAGTAAATATGATAATAAATAAATACTTCATAATAATAATAATAAATGAGTATAATAATAATAAATTAATATTAAATTAATAAAATATATTTTTAAATAATTAAAAATCAATAAATAATTTATAAATAAAATGAATTAAATAATGAAATAATAATAAATAAATAGAAAATATTTATAAATTAATATATAAATTAATAAA
Organism: Cornus suecica; assembly: GCA_963922005.1. Lineage (NCBI taxonomy): Eukaryota > Viridiplantae > Streptophyta > Magnoliopsida > Cornales > Cornaceae > Cornus > Cornus suecica. The sequence goes on along the minus strand of OY998247.1, from coordinate 2,235,733 downwards.
TAATAATTTAATAATATAAATAATAAAATATATTATAAAGTGAAGAAATAATAAATAAAGAAATAAATAATACATAAATAAATATTATAATAAATAATAAATAATTAGCAAGACCAGATCGCTTACCAAACACACTTTTTCAGATCAAGTTAGACCGGATCAGAAAGACCGCCTGCCAAACTTGGCCTTAGATTATGTTGTTTGCTGGTTTCTTCTTCAACACTCTCTTTAAATTTGACCTTTTTCTTGTTAAATAAATTCAGCTGCTTTTTTTTATTAGTAAAATAAATTAAATAAATTCAGCTGTCGAGTTTGTTAACTAACACAAAGCTTGATGGAGTTGTGATCTTATAATTTGCCGTTGGTAGTTTGCTTTAAAAGAACACTGCTAATTTCTGAAGAATCTTACTTTGGAAGTTAGTTAAAATAAAATTCATGATTCCACAAGCCCTTAATGATAGAGACTCCATATGATAAGTACGTAAATCTACACCAGGTGATATTCTACAATAAGTGGTTCTGAATCATAATTTAACTCAAAATGTCAATAGCAGCCAAGAATATATAGAGTTGCCTGTAAAAGCAGGTATATTCAATAATATTTTGAACCCTTTTTTGTTTTTTTCATAAAACACTTGTACAATCATCAGTCTAAGCTTCCTCCTAAATGACCAGAATGCCCCTCGCGTGATATTATATATAGCCCAACACTTGAATACTGCTTTGCATCAAGTAAACAATTCACAACACAACTAGAGAGAACAGAAAGAGCAGAGCATATCAGAATGAAGAACCTCAGCTTAGGAGCACCACTTCTTATATTGCTTCTTCTCCTTGTTACCCATTGCCTAGAAACTGAAGCTCAAGTTTGTAAACCTAGTGGCAAGATTAGGGGTCGAAAACCTCCTCCCGGACAGTGCAATCAAGAGAACGACTCCGACTGTTGTGTACAAGGCAAGCCTTACACAACTTACAAGTGCTCACCAACAGTTTTGAGTAATACTAAGGCGGTTCTGACGCTCAACAGTTTTCAGAAGGGCGGAGATGGCGGTGGACCATCCGAATGTGATGGCAAGTACCACTCGGATGACACACCAGTTGTCGCACTCTCAACTGGATGGTATAAAGGAGGAGGAAGGTGCCACAACAACGTCACCATAAGTGCAAATGGGCGGAGTGTAAATGCCATGGTCGTTGACGAGTGTGACTCTACTATGGGATGTGATGAAGATCATGATTATCAGCCTCCATGTAACAATAACATAGTTGATGCCTCAAAAGCGGTGTGGAAAGCCTTGGGTGTACCGGAAGATAACTGGGGTGAGATGGATATAACCTGGTCCGATGCTTAAATTGAACTTGTTGCTTTGTGTTACAAAACTGTTACTTGAGTGGATGTTTTTGTTGTGTTTTTAGTTCAACGGGGAATATAGGTAACAGTATGAAACTTGTATTTCTTATTCCTCATAGTTGTATACTTTTTTAAAATTTAGGTATTTCTGTAAATTTATGGTTGTGTGAAATCTGAATCCGATAAACATATTTTTCCTATGTTTTCTTGGTTTATTTTTTTATCTAAAAGTATTATGTGGGTAATTTAAATTTTATGTAGGTTACCATTGGTCCATTAGCACAGCTTGTCTAACCTCTCCTCCCTCAAAGAGAAGATGAGGGACCAAGTGTAATACCCGTATTTTTATTCTTTATATATATTGGGTTAATTTAATTTAATTAATTAATTATAAGTTAATTAAATGGGCTATAATATATTTTTGAGTTAATTAGTTGGGCTTATTAGCTAATGAGCTATATTATATTTTTGGGCCCATCGGAAGAATTAAATATATATATATATCATATAAATATTTATATAACTAAAATAAACTATAAGTTAGGGATACGTTTCTGTCAGACTAGTCGAGGGAGAGATAGCAGAATCGCGAGTCACGTAGAAGAGAGAGGAGAGAGAGCATCGACCAGCCTACAATCCGTGCGTGATTTAGCCTAACGATCAGGCAAGTAGAATGTTCTTCTCTTCCCCTTTGAACCCATAATCTTAGCATCTATGAACATGAATTTGTGTTTTCTGTATTATTGTATATTACCCCAAATTATTTTTGTGCTATAATATCTATGGATGGGTAAATAACTTTCAAGTTTTCCATATTATTATTAGTGTATTCTAGTCGTTCTAATTAAATACTTAACATGTTTATATAATTGTGGGGTGAATAATATATGTGGGTTCGTGTATCTGCGTAGATATATATATATATATATATATATATATATATTGTTGGTATAGACGATTTAGTGATCAATACGTGGTACCCACACAATTTTTGTTTCATGAATTTGAGACCACTGTTAGTTAATTACAAGTTATATTAGGTGGTGTATGCAGAGATGGAGATTAATATGGAAGAGAAAGCAGTAGTTGTTTCTTGTGACTTTAAATCTCATGTCTTCATATATATATATATATATATATATATATATATATATATATATATATATATATATATATATCGGTATGCTTATGTAGATGGTCAAACTTTGCTAGTTATGATTGTAATTTAATACTTGTGATAATTGTTAACTGTGTATATATATACATATATGGGTTTGTTTATGTAAATAGTATAACTTTGATGGTTGGGTTCGTAATTTAAGATTTGCAATATTTGATATCAATGGCTATATGCATATGGGTATATGATTATATAAATAGTAGAAATTTAGTAGTTAGAATTGGAATATAGTATTTTATAATGATTGAAAAGTGATCTTTATCTGTGCATGCATACGCGTGTGTTTATATATATGGTTGTGAGAATTTGACCTGTTGAAGACAAATAACATGGTGGGTCATGGGTAATACCTTTTTGACGGTTATAACTACAATTCAATGAGTAGTATTTGGAAGCCATGGATTGGTAGATGAATTTTTGTCATAAATAAAATTTAATTACCATTTTTGTGGCAGATTAATTAAGAAAATAAATTGATTTAGAAATCTAGTTTTTTTTAGATTATTGTTGAACACCAGGTTCGACATATTAATGAATTTAGAAAATTTAGTGGAAAATAATTGATAAATTCTTTAATATGTGACATAATTGGAAATCAATATATATATATATATATATTTTTTTTTTCTCTTTCTGAAATTGTGGAATGGAAGGAACCACGATGGGCTGACATTTAACGCAGTCTCATCTGTACCATGACATGGAGTTCGGGTACGTGGTTATGGTTCGGCATGGGTTAATTGCCTATGGACTTGTAGTTTAGTTATTGTATTATTTTATTTGTTTTGCCTATTGATTTGTGATTTTTTTTTTTGGTTGCGCTTTATTTTTATTTATTTTTTTTGTTTATTAACTTATTATTTAATTATGATTGTACCTTATTTATTATGCCTATGTTCTGGAGGATATATATATATTTAAGTGTGTTACTTATAGGAATTATAATATTACTCTTATATTTATAATGGGTAGATGATGGGATTATTGGTACTCTGTTTGGGATTATGTAGAGTCTACTCTGCTCGTGGGTCTGACCCACCGTTGTTGTTTCAGGTTCTCAGCAGTTTCAGCCACAGGGTTGAGGTCTCTTATCATTCATTCGCAAGTTCTTCCATTGTGACTTTAGTTCAATGTAGGGACTCAATTTAGTTATATATTTTTTTGACTCTTGTTTTGTTTTTCTTCATTAAGGTTTAGGGGTCCATAGATATGGATTCCCGAGTTGTACCCTTTAGGGTTTTTGATTTCTGAATTTGTTTATCCATGAGAATTAAACTTTTGACACTCTGTTATTCATTAAATATGTCTTTTGCTTCTGTGTTCATTTATTATCGGGTGTTGATGCGCCCTAGTTTTCGGTATAGGCCTGGCCAACCTATGCTTGAAAATTAGGGGGTATCACAGTTGGTATCAGAGCACTCCGGGTTCAAGTGTCCTAGGGATGTTTTCGCTAGATTTTCCGCGTTGCGTATTCTGAAATTTATAGAGCCTAAATTTAGGATTCGTTGTACTCTTTTCAGTTCGTTGTTGTAGTATTAACGACTCGTATTACCATTATTTCAGTATGCCGCCTCGTAGGAGAAGGAATGCGAATCAGGGTCAGGGCAATACTCAGGATGGCAATGCTGAACTTCCTCCTAATCTCGCAGATATCATTGCTCAAGCTGTTACTGCAGGGGTGGCGACCGCTCTTCAAAATCAGCAGCCTCATCCTCAGCAGGCTCCCGTTGTTGAGCAGGCAGTATAGCCTGTTACATGGGAGAAAGTTCGGAATACTTTCACGAAAGGTCATCCACCATAGTTTTCAGGGTCCACCGATGTAAAAGTATCTCACCAGTGGCGGAAGGATATTGAGCGTCATCTCCGTATGGTTGAGTGTACAGAGGTCCAGAAGCAGATGCTTGCTATTTTCAAGTTAGTTGGTGATGCTTTGCAGTGGTGGGAGTCAGTTACCACCTCAGAGGAGAGGGCCACATTGACCTATGCTCAGTTCCAGGCTCGCTTTGACGAGAAATATTTCCCTTTTGCAGTAAGGGCAGCTAAGAAAAGAGAATTTCTTGATTTACAGCAGGGAGATAAGACTGTAGTGGAGTATGAGCAGGAGTTCACTAGTTTATCATTGTTTGCACCCGATGAGGTCAACACAGAGGAGAAAAAGAAGAATTGCTTTGTACACGGTTTGATGTGGCGCATTCGGCAGGTGATTGTGGGTAATCCAGCTTACACCACGTATGCTCAAGTGGTAGATGCAACACTACAACATTGTCAGATCAAGAGGGACTACCAGAAATCTAAGGGGGAGAAACGCAGTGATAAGGACTCCACCAGTCAGGTAGTGGAGAAGGGAAATGGTCAGAATGGCAGGCACAGTGATAGGGGCAGATTCCAGGGGTATCAGCCTTGGAAAAGACAGAAGGGTAGCAATGATACTAGTAAGGAGATGTATTCTCATCAGGGGAAACATGGTGGAGCACCTCAGATTGGACAGGGTCAGCAACAAGGAAACTACCAGAGGAGATTTCCGGATCCTTTCAAAGGACATTGTTATGGTTGTGGGGAGTATGGGCACTCTGCTAAGAGATGTCCTAAGGCTACTCAAGGTCAGCACAACCAGCAGGGTCAAATTCGTCAGCAGGGGCAGAGACAACCACCACCATTACCGATACCACATATTCCACGTATTCAGGGCCTGGCGTACCCAGCTTTACCAGCACCCCCACCACCACAGGGGCAGCTACAACAGCAGTTGCATTATGGCAGGGTGTACAACATCATGCCTTATGATCCTCGGGCACCTCAGGCTATTGAGGGTATGTTTCCTATGTAACACCCCGTTTCATTTTCCCTTTTTTTTCTGAATTATGTCCGATTTATTTTCAGTGATGACGTCACTTGTTCATGACGTCATGGTTACTCTATGTATTTTACGAGTAAATTTTTCGCGTTTACGTCTATACTCGACTGGACGACGTTGCGATTTCTCTTCGTGGACGTCTGTGGTTATTACGTGACTTGACGTGACGGTAGTGTTTCGGACCTAGTTAAACGTTTACGTGAATTCTGGATTCGACAACACGACGTTGCAATTGTCTCTTCGGTGACTTCGTGGGGTTTCTTTCGTGATTACGTTACTTGAGATGGTGTTATCGACTAAATGAGTTTGTTTCTACGCTTGACGATTAGGACTTCGACTCAGTGATTTGAGTTCGGTAGTTAGTGCTTTAGGGGTCGACGTTTTGTTTCCCCTGGTTATGGGGTTAGTACGTGCTTTGTTTCTCTGACGTGCTTAGGAGTATTGATAGTCTTTTCGCTCGTTTTATTTATGTTTTTATATACGTGCTCTGTGTGTTGATGTGAATTTATGTGCCTTAGTTGTATGACTTACGTGCTTATGTGTATTGGTATTATCTTGTTTGTTCTTCATGTGTATACGTACGTAATAAGTGTTAATGCGATTTTGTTTAAACCTATAGCGTTTAGTACTTCGACTTGACGACACGTTGGGTTTGTTCGGTATTTATGGTTTTTGATTCGATTGGGTTAGTGACGACTCCGATGACTGGGTAGTTGAGTCTCGTACCCGGAGCGTTTATTTCGACTTGTATTACTTCTCGACTATCTGTAGAGTTTACGGGAGCGTGTAGTATAAACCGCTAGGCGATTAGTGATTTAATTTCGTTTATATAAATATTTATATCCGATTATATAACCGGGTTATTCATTTCGGATTATATTAATTATTCGGAGTTCGGTGGGGCATTCGGTGATTTAATTAGTGGAAGAGTTTCGTACTAGGAATGCTTGTTTAAGCTCGTATTATTGTTCAGAGTCCGGTGAATTTAATGGGCTCACGTAGAATTATTTGAGTGTCCCCGGTATATTTTATGGGACTTATTTTATTTATTCGAATTTAATTATAATTATATATATATAGGTTCATACCCTAGATTATTTATTTCAATTATATTATTTATTTCGGCATTCCGTATGATTTTATTTGGGGGTTTCCGGTATATTTTCGGGAATTATTTTTTTGTATGTATATATTATTAATTGGGAATAGATATATATATATAAATGGGTATTTAATCATTATAATTAAATGAAATCATATATATATATATATCGAATATATAGTGTCGGTGATTGAGAAGAGACCCGAAGGCCATGTTTGGCAGGCGGTCTGGTCTGGTCTGGTCCGGTCCGGTCTGGTCTGGTCTGGTCTAATCTGATCTGAAAAAGTCTGTTTGGTAAGCGGTCTGGTCTTACTATTTATTTATTATTTATTATAATATTTATTTATTATTTCTTCACTTTATAATATATATTATTATTTATATTATTAAATTATTATTTATTAATTTATAAATATATTCTATTTATTTATTATTATTTCATTATTTAATTCATTTTATTTATAAATTATTTATTCATTTTTTAATTATTTAAAAATATATTTTATTAATTTAATATTAATTTATTATTATTATACTCATTTATTATTATTATTATGAAGTATTTATTCATTATCATATTTACTTATTATTTATTATTATATTTATTTATTATTATTATTTATTTCATTTTTTTTATTATTAATTATTTTTATTATATTTTTAAATATGTTTTATGTAATTTATTATTTTTTTATTAAATTTATTTATTTATTATTTAGTCTATTTATTATTATTATTATATTTATTTATTATTATTGTATTCATTTTTTATTATTATTATGTTTTATTTAATTTTTTATTTATATTATTAATTATTCATTTTTAATTATTTATAAATATATTTTATTATTTATTCATTTTTTAATTATTATTAGGTATTATTTTTTTCATTTTGTTTATTATTTATTATTTATATTTTATTTTTAAAATATGTTTTATTTAATTTATTATTATTAATAATAATTTTTTATTATTATTTATTCATTTTTAATTATTTATGAATATATTTTATTAATAAGACCAGACCGGACCACCAGGAACCACCTTTTTTTTTTGTCTGAAATGATGTCATTTTGGTCTCATTTGATCTTACTTGGTCTAACCAAAAATTTGGGACCAATGCTACCAAACACGGTTTGGTCCCATAAAACGCAAGACCAGACCAGACCAGACCACCTACCAAACATGGCCGAAACTTCTAGTCCATTCTCCTTCATCACAGACCACTTTTTTTTTACCTGCTTCATCCTCACGAACAAGACTGGGATTGGTATTCTTCATCTCTATTTTCCCCTCTTCAATCAGCACTACAATCAGCTTCTCCATTTCTCTCTAATTGCCGATTGAGAGAGAGAGAGAGAGAGGAGTAGTGTATGGGGGTTACGCGACCTGGTGGTCGCCGAACATGGCGACCCAGGTGGTGGCGCCGGCTCTTGGTGGCTCACGGCGGTGATGTGCAGTGATGGTGGCTTGAGCTGGTTTGAAGAGAATGAGAGAATCGCTGACCAAGGGGGCGAGTTGGAGCGACCTGGTTCCAAGATGGGGTCGCCGGAGTTCAGAGGCGACGACCAGGCTGGTCGTGACGACAGCGTGGTGGCGCAGCAGCAGCTGGTCGCGCACTGTAGCAGTTCGCGCTACAGGGCCATTTTCGGCCAGAAACTTCGTGATTTTATTTGGGCGACTTCCCGAGCTTCGATTGAGCTGATTTTCGGAGGGTAGATGCGTCTTGGTGTCAGGTACGACGTGTAAAAATTTCGTAATTTTTCGTTGAGCGGTTTGTCGGGAAATTCGAATTGAAGTTTCGAATTTTCGTTTGGGTTATATTAGATTTATTCAAAATTATTAACTAATTGCTAATGGGCTTTGTATATATCGTATAGGTCGTCGAGACGAACGTTTCGGTATAGCCGAAATATTTTTCGAGCGACTTTGGTCAGCGGGCTCTATATTCGGGCGCGGGCACTGTCCAAATCGGGACTGTTTGTAAGCATTTAATTTAGGTGGGGAATTTTATATATATTTTTATATATATATATATTTATCTAGCACTCACTAATAGTGCGTAGAAAATGCTAAGTAGTCCCGTTGTATGTTTATAAATAATAAAAACATGAAATTAAATTCCTAGTGGTAGACGAATAGCTAGAAATTTTATAGAATTTTCGGAGTACCCGTAAATGTATTAAAGGAGAATGAAATTGGAAATTCTTGCGGAAATTAAGTAAATTATTTCCCTGAAAAATTATAATAAATTAAATCTTATTTAAATTAGATTAAAATAGGTGATTTAGTACCCCGGGATGTAAAAATAGGATTGTGTAGAATTATGTGATTGAAATTGAGCTACAGTAAGGACAGAGTGGATATTGAGGGATGTAGAGCCGACGAATAAATTATCCCTTGCTACTTATATTTTATCGAAATTTGAAATAAGATAGGGGGGTATTCACGAGGATGAGGGACGTATAGATGTGATTTTAGATCCCTAGTTGATTTTCTCGAAAATCATTAATAAATTAAATTGTGAATTTAAATTGTCTAATTTCCCCTGAGGCTGATTTGTTTGAAAACAATTATTGGGAAATTCAATTAAAAGCATGCGAGTTATAAGAATGTATTATTATCAGGAAATTGAGAACCCGGACGATATTGGGATAATTTGAGGTAATTTGCTATAGTTAAATTATAAATCATGCCTTTGAAAATGAAAATGTTTATATATGGTGAATTGGTTGTGTAAATGGATTTTGAGACATATTTGTCATTTGAAAATATTATTATATTGATTTTGACTCACTGTTGAGACATGTTATACCTATTTTATTCACATTGAGCATTTATATTGCATTATGTATGGTTTCATGTCTCGTTCATGTATCGTTGGTTCAAGTGAGTCTTCCGGGTCGTCGCAACAACTGGCCAGGCGGTGTCTCTCGCTACCGGCGGACTAGTAATCCGGGAATCAGGGAGGCGTGGGAGGATTCGATCTGAACACGGTTGGTTCTGTTTCACGAGTTGATATGATCCTCGTGGTTGTGTTACTATGGCGACATTATACCCGGTGGTCCCATGCTAGATAGGGTGTCGTTTGCATTGTCATTGCATTGTATTCGCATTGAGCATTTATTCTTTTATATTATTGAAAATTTCTGTTATTAAACTGATGCAAATTGTAGCTTTATTATAAATGATGAAATTAACTCAATGTGAATAAAAGTTAATGATTTTAAAATCTAAAAGAAAGGAAATGTAATGATTGTTAAAAAACTGTATTAGTAGAGCCATGGTTGACATGTGTTCTAGGTGGTTACGTGGATATAGATGAAAAGAGGTTTAGATAATTAATTGTTTTCCCCTTGCGTTGGAGTTGAGTTGAGTTGGATAGTTGTATATTGAGACTTGGTTGTGGTTGTGCCTTTGGCCACAATAGGCCTTTGTGATTGGAGATTAGGGTTATCACTGGATGATTATTAGACCACTTTGGTAGTGGAGAGAGTTGTTAAGGTTAAAGGTTGGGTAAGACTCGAGGTCAGTTCTGAGATCTAGATATGTTTTTAGAGATTGATGGTTTCAGATTTCTCCTAGTTGTTCTGAGGAACACTTGAATCCTGGTGTCGGTTTGGTAACCTTTGAGGATTTGTTTATAAATTCCTATATTAAGTTGAAGGTCTTAGAACCTGTTTCGAAATAAGTTTGAATGTGACTTTGAGGTGATATTTGGTTGAACTCTAGTAGTTCTTTTCCCTGTGTTATAATTTCTTGGGTTTTAACCCGAACATGTGTTTCTGAGGTTTCATTCCTTAAGGTAAGAAATATGATCATTTGTGTTTGTCTGTGGATCTTATCAGGTAAGAGAAGTGAGATTAAGTTAAGAGTACATAGTGCGATTCCTACTGTTTGGTTGGGTTAGGAGGCATTGGAACCAAATATGATTTGACCGGGCCCTAACTTTTTCTTAAAAACCGGTTGAATCCTTCGGGGTTCAACATTTTTCTTTAAAAAACCCGAGGGTCATGGCATCTGTTTGGGACTAAATGACTCCAGTAACCCTTTCTTGCGCCTCGATAGGCGGTAGGGGTTAGAGGTGACCTTGTTGATCTGTACCCTTTTTAGTGCCTCGATAGGCAGTGTGAGTTAGAGATAGTTCGGTTGGTTACCGAATCTAGTGTGGTGATAGTATATTTCCTTGTGTATTTCTTTGGGGAATTGGATTAGCTCACGAATTATTGTAATAAAAACAAAACTTGTATTGAGGATACCATTGGACTGTATTGAGGATAGAAATTGTGAGAGTGAGACTCTCCAGGTATGATCTGATAGAGGTGATGTGTAAGAATTATGAATTTATTTTGTGGACATGATTATGGTTTTCCCATTAGGTAGTCCTAGTGAGTGATCTTACCTCCTAAGAATCTTGGGTGGCGTGCTCAGTGTACGGTATAATAGATAGTTAGTTCTGGTTGTATCCCTAGACGAGAGGTGTATTTGACTGGGTGCTTTTATACACCAGGTGCTAGGATTAGCTGTTTACTGGACTTTTATATATATATATGTGTATATATATGATGATTTGACATGCGTATATACGAGTGGTAGATATATTTTATGAGTTGTGCTGTTTTACGACTTTTGAGTAGTTTTGAGATTAGTTGAGAGATTATTGTTGGGTATCTCGGATTAGCGGGGGTGCCACGGTAGACGATAGCTTGACTTAGGGTAGATGCATGCACACGGGATGGTTAGCATTTTCTAGACGGCTATTAGTGTGATGTTTTGATATTATGGTGAGCGCGTGGTTTTTGCTCACCCCCCACACACAACATTTTCAGGTTTGCAGGTGGATGCAGCACGGCGCGTACGGCGGCGATGGTACGGGGGATTTGGGACGGTAGATTCATTCCTCCTTCCGTAATCATATTTATTATTCTTTTATTCTCTTGGGAGCCAGGTTGTTGGCAAATTCCCTTATGTTGTATTTTCAGTTCATGTATTTATTATTTTGGGGTGCCATTGTATTTGTTCGGCACTACCATTTAATTTTATGTATTCTTATTTGAGCTTGGTGGCTCAGTCAGTACTTGTTGTTTTAGGGTGCCTTTATATCTTTTCGGCATCGCCACATGTTTTTCTTTCTGTTTTCATTTGAGCATTTGGGGCTTTATTGATTTTAGAGGGGTCTGGAGAGGTGTTGGTGTTCTTTTCCACTGCCTCGGCCCTAGTAGGTTTCTGGAATGTTGGGCTACGTGCCGTTGCTGTTATATTGTTATTCTGGGCAGGTTGTGCTATTGTGTTGAATTTGAGTTGTCCGGATGTTCCAATTACAAATGGAACTCTGCCGGATTTTCGTTAGAATTTTCCTTACTGAGTTTCTTTCACTCGGGTGACATGGAATACTTCATTTTCATTCCTATTCCATGTATTTCGGTGTTGTTGTTGATTTCGGTTGTCGTTTTCTGTGACGTCATACCCCGGGATTCGCTGATTCTCCTGATTGGAGTCTCAGGAATAATGGGGCGTGACATCCTATTTATGGTAGACTCGGTCGAGTTCTTTTTGATACTGGTGCATCACATTCTTTTGTGTCTCGGTCATTTGTCTCTTTATCTGGATTATTAACTCAGTCTTGTAATCGACCCCTCAGTATTTCCACGCCAGTAGGTGTTGATGCGATTTTACGGGAGAGTTGTGGACAGGTCCCTATTGATATTGGCAGGCTTAGATTTCTAGCTGATTTGTTAGTACTTGATATGCACTCTTATGATGTGATACTTGGGATGGACTGGTTATCTCACTACCATGCTCAGTTGGACTATCATGGTAATACAATAGTCTTTGCGATACCGGGTCAGGAGATGTACTTGATTGCTATGCCTCGTCCACATGGAGGGTCTAGTACACATTTATTTTATATTGATACAGAGATCGAGGAGGAGATCACTGTATCCATGGATAGTATCCCCGTAGTGCGTGATTTTCAGGATGTGTTTCAGGAGATTCCAGGGTTACCACCGAGTCGTGATATTGACTTTGTTATTGACTTAGCTCCAGGCACCAGGCCTATTGCTAAGGCACCATATAGGATGGCACCGATGGAGATGCGGGAGTTGAAGGAACAGATTCAGCAGCTTCTTAGCCAGGGTTTCATTCGCAGGAGTACTTCACCCTGGGGAACACCGGTGTTGTTTGTGAAGAAGAAGGATGGTTCTCTTCGTCTTTGTATCGATTACAGGGAGTTGAATAAAGTCACAATTTGCAACAAGTATCCGTTGCCAAGGATTGATGATTTATTTGATCAGTTGATGGGAGCCACCTACTTCTCGAAAATAGATTTGAGGTCTGGTTATCATCAACTTCGTGTTAGGGAGCAGGATGTACCCAAGACAACATTTCTCACCAGATATGGGTCGTATGAGTTCCGTGTTATGCCTTTCGGGTTGACCAACGCTCCAGCTGTCTTTATGGATCTGATAAATATAGTATTCAGGCCATTTTTAGATCAATTTGTTATTGTATTTATTGATGACATATTGGTCTACTCTCGGTCTGAGGAGGAGCATGCCAGACATCTACAGACAGTGCTACAAACCCTTAAAGAACACCAGTTGTATGCAAAGTTTGAGAAATGTGCATTCTGGCAGAGAGAGGTGAAGTTTTTAGGGCATGTGGTGTCAGAGAAGGGGATTGCAGTGGACCCAGCGAAGGTCTCAGCGGTTCTGGAGTGGGGACAACCTACCTCACCTTCAGAAGTCCGTAGTTTTCTGGGATTAGCAGGTTATTATCGTAGATTCATTCAGGGTTTCTCTAAGATCGCCGGTCCACTCACCAACTTGACTAGAAAGGGTGTGCCATTTGTTTGGGATGATCACTGTCAAACATCTTTTAATGAACTGAAGACTAAGTTGACTTCTGCACCTGTTCTGGCCACTCCACAGAGTGGGGTTGAGTATCTTGTCTACACCGATGCATCGTTACAGGGTCTGGGTTGTGTATTGATGCAAGAGGAGAGACCAGTATCTTATGGTTCACGTAAGCTCAAGCCACATGAGCTTAATTACCCTACCCATGATTTGGAGTTGGCAGCGGTGGTTTTTGCATTGAGGATCTGGAGACATTACCTCTTAGGTGAGGCTTTCAGATTATTCAGTGATCACAAAAGTTTGCAGTACCTATTTACGCAGAGGGAATTGAATATGAGGCAGCGCAGATGGCTGGAATTTGTGAAGGACTATCATTTTTCCATTCAGTATCATCCAGGGAAGGCTAATGTAGTGGCTGACGCCCTCAGTCGTCGACCCTATGCTAGTCTTTCAGCCTTGTTCAAGACTGAGTGGAATACGTTGAGGTCAGTTGATGAGTTAGCTGACGCTTTTGCGGCATGTGTTATGGTGACACCTGTCATCATTCGAAGGGTGATTGAGGTTCAACAGGCAGACCAGCAGTGTATAGATAGAGTTGCAGAGTTGGCATCAGGAGAGATTCCCTTTTACTCAGTTGGTTCAGATGGGGGGTTGAGGTACAAGAGTCGATTAGTTGTTCCTCCTATCGATGACTTGAGGAGAGATGTGATGAGAGAGGCTCATAACTCTCCATTTGCAGTTCATCCTGGAGGGGATAAGATGTACCAGGATATGAAACGCCAATTTTGGTGGGCTGGCATGAAAAGAGACATAGCTGTTTTTGTCTCCAAGTGTAGTACTTGCCAAATGGTTAAAATCGATCACCAGAAACCACCAGGAGCATTGCAGCCACTTCCAGTGCCTGAGTGGAAATGGGAGAGCATTTCTATGGATTTCATTGAGGGGTTACCTACCTCACATCGGAACCATAACTCCATTTGGGTGATAGTTGATAGACTTACAAAGTCTGCCCATTTTCTACCTGTTCGCTCTGATTACACTTCGGAGCAGTTGGCAAAGCTTTACATTGCAGAGATAGGGAAGCTTCATGGGATTCCATTGTCTATTATATCGGATAGAGATCCGAACTTTGTATCTGGGTTTTGGGTGATCTTTCAGCAGGCTTTGGGTACAGAGTTGCACCTTAGTACAGCTTATCATCCACAGACAGATGGTCAAACTGAGAGGGTTAACCAGATTTTGGAAGATATGCTTCGAGCTTGTGTCCTTGATTTCAAGGGCAATTGGGAATTCTATTTGCCACTTTCAGAGTTTGCCTATAACAATAGTTATCAAAAGACTATTGGTATGGCACCATTTGAGGCATTGTACGGTCGACCCTATAGATCTCCGGTGTGTTGGCTGGAGGCCGGAGAGAACAAATTATTTGGTCCTGAGTTCATCAAGGACACCTCAGAAAAGATTCCTCTTATTCGGGATCGTATGAGGACTGCCCAGAGTAGGCAGAAGAGTTATGCTGATCGGCGGACTCGAGCTTTGGAGTTCAGAGTGGGGGATCAGGTTTTACTAAAGGTGTCACCCATGAAGGGAATAATGCGGTTCGGAAAGAAGGAGAAATTATCACCTCGTTTTGTGGGTCCTTTTATGATTACTGACAGGATTGGACTAGTGGCGTACCGTTTAGCACTGCCAGATTTTATGCACAGGGTTCATAATGTATTCCATGTTTCTATGTTGCGGAAATTCTTACGTGATGAGGATACGTATCAGCATATTGATGTGGGAGAGATTGACTTAGAGCCGGATGTGACTTATATAGAGCAACCTTATCGCATTATCGATCGGAAGGAGCATGTACTTCGAAAGAAGATCATTTCTCTTGTGCGTGTTCAGTGGAGCCATCACAATGAGGCAGAGTCCACTTCGGAAAAAGAGGATGAAATTCGTGCAAAGTATCCAGAGCTATTTCGTTCAGGTATGTAGTGAATTCCGAGGACGGAATTCCTTTATTAGGGGGGGAGAATGTAATACCCCGTATTTTTATTCTTTATATATATTGGGTTAATTTAATTTAATTAATTAATTAAATGAGCTATAATATATTTTTGAGTTAATTAGTTGAGCTTATTAGCTAATGGGCTATATTATATTTTTGGGCCCATCGGAAGAATTAAATATATATATATATTATATAAATATTTATATAACTAAAATAAACCCTAAGTTAGGGATACGTTTCTGTCAGACTAGTCGATGGAGAGATAGCAGAATCGCGAGTTGCGTAGAAGAGAGAGGAGAGAGAGCATCGACCAGCCTACAATCCGTGCGTGATTTAGCCTAACGATCAGGCAAGTAGAATGTTATTCTCTTCCCCTTTGAACCCATAATCTTAGCATCTATGAACATGAATCTGTGTTTTCTGTATTATTGTATATTACCCCAAATTATTTTTGTGCTATAATATCTATGGATGGGTAAATAACTTTCAAGTTTTCCATATTATTATTAGTGTATTCTAGTCGTTCTAATTAAATACTTAACATGTTTATATAATTGTGGGGTGAATAATATATGTGGGTTCGTGTATCTGCGTAGATATATATATATATATATATATATATATATATTGTTGGTATAGACGATTTAGTGATCAATACGTGGTACCCACACAATTTTTGTTTCATGAATTTGAGACCACTGTTAGTTAATTACAAGTTATATTAGGTGGTGTATGCAGAGATGGAGATTAATATGGAAGAGAAAGCAGTAGTTGTTTCTTGTGACTTTAAATCTCATGTCTTCATATATATATATATATATATATATATATCGGTATGCTTATGTAGATGGTCAAACTTTGCTAGTTATGATTGTAATTTAATACTTGTGATAATTGTTAACTGTGTATATATATACATATATGGGTTTGTTTATGTAAATAGTATAACTTTGATGGCTGGGTTCGTAATTTAAGATTTGCAATATTTGATATCAATGGCTATATGCATATGGGTATATGATTATATAAATAGTAGAAATTTAGTAGTTAGAATTGAAATATAGTATTTTATAATGATTGAAAAGTGATCTTTATCTGTGCATGCATACGCGTGTGTTTATATATATGGTTGTGAGAATTTGACCTGTTGAAGACAAATAACATGGTGGGTCATGGGTAATACCTTTTTGACGGTTATAACTACAATCCAATGAGTAGTATTTGGAAGCCATGGATTGGTAGATGAATTTTTGTCATAAATAAAATTTAATTACCATTTTGTGGCAGATTAATTAAGAAAATAAATTGCTTTAGAAATCTAGTTTTTTTTAGATTATTGTTGAACACCAGGTTCGACATATTAATGAATTTAGAAAATTTAGTGGAAAATAATTGATAAATTCTTTAATATGTGACATAATTGGAAATCAATATATATATATATATTTTTTTCTCTTTCTGAAATTGTGGAATGGAAGGAACCACGATGGGCTGACTATTAACGCAGTCTCATCTGTACCATGACATGGAGTTCGGGTACGTGGTTATGGTTCGGCATGGGTTAATTGCCTATGGACTTGTAGTTTAGTTATTGTATTATTTTATTTGTTTTGCCTATTGATTTGTGATTTTTTTTTTTTTGGTTGCGCTTTATTTTTATTTATTTTTTTTGTTTATTAACTTATTATTTAATTATGATTGTACCTTATTTATTATGCCTATGTTCTGGAGGATATATATATATATATTTAAGTGTGGTACTTATAGGAATTATAATATTACTCTTATATTTATAATGGGTAGATGATGGGATTATTGGTACTCTGTTTGGGATTATGTAGAGTCTACTCTGCTCGTGGGTCTGACCCACCGTTGTTGTTTCAGGTTCTCAGCAGTTTCAGCCACAGGGTTGAGGTCTCTTATCATTCATTCGCAAGTTCTTCCATTGTGACTTTAGTTCAATGTAGGGACTCAATTTAGTTATATATTTTTTTGACTCTTGTTTTGTTTTTCTTCATTAAGGTTTAGGGGTCCATAGATATGGATTCCCGAGTTGTACCCTTTAGGGTTTTTGATTTCTGAATTTGTTTATCCATGAGAATTAAACTTTTGACACTCTGTTATTCATTAGATATGTCTTTTGCTTCTGTGTTCATTTATTATCGGGTGTTGATGCGCCTTAGTTTTCGGTATAGGCCTGGCCAACCTATGCTTGAAAATTAGGGGGTATCACACCAAGCCTCACAGTGGGCATTTAAGAGTATATGCAAGTATACAGGTTTACCTACCAAATAATAAGAAAATAAACAAACTTTGTACCTTGCAATTTCTCATGTAAACCGTGAAAATACTGTTGTTCTGCAATAATTAATTAGTTACATTCTTTAGGATTAGCAAAATAGCGAAACAATATCGAGCTTCTTAATTGCAGCTTCTAGTTAATTTATGCTCGGCTTTGAAACTGACCAAAGGTGCCCAGAGTCTGAACTCATATTTAGGGGCTTGACTAGCGTTCACGCAATAACAATCTAAAGCTTACCTCTCCAAGTTAGTTACCAATTTACCAGAATCGAGCTCTATGCACACAACGTTATTTTCTGCAGATTTTGTTGATAGAGCGAAGAACTACTGATGATAAAATTATGATGACGACAATGATGATGATAAACAAAGTTTTTTAAGAGCCCTTCTATATGGCTCTTACCAAAAATTCCTCTGTTAAATTCCGTATTCTGTCCCGAGGTCCCTTTGATGTAGTTTGCATGTCAACTGTGCCTCTCATTACAATTTTAAAGTAATTTCTTTATCTTACATGAGCAATAATCTTTTTTGTGTTTTGCATCAATTTTCCAGAATTGTAAAAGAATAGTAATCTTGTGTATGAGCATTTCTTGTTTCTATATGATTTATCACAGTAACATTTTCTTTAACTCAGTGAACTTGCTCCAAAGCTCACAAATCTATTTCCCACTGTAGTTGAACAAATTTGTAAGATATATGTAATGGAAGAAATGGCAGAAGAAAGTTAAAATCATGTGCTATATTAGATATTTAGTATCTAATTTGTTTACATCTGAACAATTTGATCTTAATTATATTTCTCATTTTTACAGATGGTTGGGGATATGATTTTTCAAGTAACTAAGTTACCTAGCAGTCGATAACACTGGACATTTTGCACTGTCAACATAAAATCTAAATCTTTGCGGAGGTAACATTCTCTTGTATTCTATATGAAATTTCTGGATTCTTCTTTTAGTAAAAAATACAGGTGTCTTAGATTAGCTTGTATGCTGATTTTGTCTTCCATTCTCTCTTGCATCATTCTTTCTTCTTGTTAATTTAAATTCTGCTGTTGAGTTTGGTCACTGATGCATAACTTGATTGAGTTGTGATCTTATGATTTTCCCACGACAATTAACCGCCCCTTTAAGTGACAGGTATTATGGCCTGTCATTTTCCAATTTGCTTAAACAATATATCAAGAAATTAAAAATAGATGTGGGGAAGAAGTGGTTTATGACATCTTAAACCACTTAGGGTCTGCCTCGATATAAAAGAATAAATGGAAGAGAACCAAGTTGGGGCTCAGACAACATTCTCCTCTGCATTAGCAGAATCTTAGTTTAGAGTTTAGTGTAAAGGATATGTACTGCATTAGTTTGAATCTGAGACAATTGATGTAGTGCGCGTACAAAACAGATTTCAATGAACCTAAAGAAAATGACTCCATATTACAAGTACACAAGTCTGAATGCTATTATAGGGTGGGGTTCTTAATCATAATTTACTTTAAATGTCAATAGCACATAATCAAGAGTTGCTTGTAGAAACAGGTATGTCCTATAAAATTTTGAACCCTCTATTGTTCTTTTCCTAGACACACTTGTACAAATTATCACTCTAAGGTTCCTCCTAAATGACCACACTGCCCCTCCTCAAGATCCTATATATATCCCAGCACTTGAATACTGTTTGGCATCAAGCATCATAATTCACAACACAACTAGGGAAGCAGAGAGAGCGGAGCAGAATGAAGAACTTTAGCTTAACATCACCACTTCTCATATTGTTTCTTCTCATTGTTACCCATAGCCTAGGAACTGAAGGTCAAGTTTGTAGACCTAGTGGCAAAATTAGGGGCATAAAACCTCCTCCGGGACAATGCAACCAAGAGAATGACTCCGACTGTTGTAAACAAGGCCAACTTTACACGACTTACGAATGTTCACCAACCGTCTCGAGTAACACTAAGGCGGTTTTGACTCTTAATAGTTTTGAAGAGGATGGAGATGGTGGTGGACCGTCAGAATGTGATAACAAGTACCACTCTGATGACATACCAATTGTTGCGCTATCAACTGGTTGGTATAAGGGTGGAGGAAGGTGCCTCAACAACATCACCATCAGTGCAAATGGCCGGAGTGTAAATGCCATGGTCGTTGATGAGTGTGACTCTACTATGGGATGTGACAGTGATCATGATTATCAGCCCCCGTGTAATAACAACATTGTTGATGCCTCAAAAGCTGTCTGGAAAGCCTTGGGTGTGCCTGAGGACAACTGGGGCGAGTTGGATATCACCTGGTCTGATGCTTAAGTTGAACCTATTGCTTCAACTTGATGTTAGTGATGTTGTGTTTTCAACTCAATGTGGATGTATTTAGTAGTATGTAAATTATGTTTCATATTGATCAAAGTTGCACCCTGTATTAATCCCTAATTGTTTAAATTTCTGGTTGCATGGAATCTAAATTTATGCACATATTTTGTGTATGTACCGCATATATACTCTCTTAAGAATCTATAACTATAATCATGCAGAATATCTTCCCCAGACAAACAAAATAAGACTAAAAACCCTTCAAACATGATACATGATTGTGACTTTTTGACAAATCGGTAAAAACTTCATTTATAAATGGCTTTCTGTTCCAATTCAAGAAGAGATCTTCAAAGATTCACATATGGTAGCTTAATAATACCACTATAAATTGGAGGAAGCAAATCAATCTCAAAGTGATGGTTTTCTAGTCTGCAATTAAAATCATGCGATGAATCAGATTGGTGGTTTTTCACAGATGTATACAGCGGTGTTGGTTTTTAGTCCCCTCACTAGTCTACTAGATCTAATTGGTATCATACCCTTCTGAGACAAAATGGCTTTAGTTACTCGGGCTAGATTAGGGGATCATATGCTATTCATTTATGCATTGAGAGGAAATTGCATCTTTTTTTTTCGTTTACATCTTTGAAAACTGTTATGAAGAACTCTGAAAACTAACTATTTTCCGAGAACAAAAGAAGAAAGTTCTCTGACAACAAACACTTTTATAACTGAGTTGAAAACGATTTTCAGAATACTCGACAAAGTAAACTCTTTGTACAGTATTCTGATATTCAGTTTTCTAGAAGGCAGAAAACTGAATCTAGAGTCCCAAACCAAGAAAGCATGATTGTGTTCATGTAGAGTCATGTTTCCCTAATGATTCATTTTCGTTCAAGAGCCCTTGTATATAACTCTTACCAAATGTGTGGTACCAAACATTCTGCTCTGTATTTGTACTCCCCTTAGGAACCTTTTGATGCAGTTTGAATGTCAGTTGTTGCAAATTTGAAATAAATTTCTTTATTTTGCATTGAACAATTAATTTGTTAAGCCTTTGTTATCTCTTTGTGGTTTTGGAATTGTACTTGAACAAATTTGTAAGATAAATAGGGGATGAAATGCTAAAGAAATATAAAACCTAGTGCAATGTCAAGGAAAAAAAAAGTTTCTAGTTTGTTGTCGTGAATCATTTGATCAAACTTACTTTCCGCACTGATACAGATGCAGACATGATTATTTTGTTGTGTCCAATTACTTGAATCTAATCAAACCAAACACATAGAGATACAGATATTTACGTGGTTCCCCAAAAACGTGTACGTCCACGGAGGTTGCTCAATATATTCACGGGTTTCTCTCCACCCTCACAATTCTCTACAGAATTGTGGCCATGCCCATTTACTAACCTTAACAATATATAACATGTATATATTCTTATATAGAGAGTTTTGAGTTGAGGAAGCCAAGATGATAATCATATCTTGCTGAGAGGTAGTGAACAACTTCTTCACACACGGCCACCTTTCTTGACTTTGGCACATGCATGAACAAGTGGTAGAAGCTTCTGCCAAGAAGCTTCTTGTGGACAATTGAGTCTTAATTCCCACATATTTTAGGTACGGACATTACCTTGCAGGAACTTGGAAATAACACTGGACTTTTTGTGTTTGCAAGGTAAAATCCCTAATTTGAATATTCTTGGAGGTAGCATTATCTCGAGTTGCAAAAGAAAATTTGTAGATGAATTGTGGAATCAAAATTATAAAGTCTTGTTTGTTGGTTTCTTCTTCAACACTTGCTTTAAATTTGTCCTTTTTTTCTTGTTAAATAAAGGGTAAATTTCAAGAAACCCTCCTATGATATTCAATTTAATCAATTAACTCCTACTGTGTCCATTTTGCCCCCTATACTATTCAATTTCATCACTATGCCCCATCCTTCTCACATTTAGAGTCAAAATGTCTAAATTACCCTCCCTTAATAGTATAAGGGGGGTATAATGAAAACAACCATTAAAAAAATTATTTTTTGAAAAAAATTATATTTTTTTGTAAAAACTATAAATTTCAAAAAATATATATATTTCGGAAAATATGACTTTTTACGAAAAATAATTTTTTTGCGAAAAATATATATTATGTTCCAAAATAAAAAAAATTTACGAAAAATATTTTTTTTTTGAAAATATATATTATGTTCCAAAATATAATTTTTTTTTGAAAAAATATTTTTTTTTTGTGAAAAATATTTTTTTTGCGAAAAAGTATATATTATTTTCCAAAATATGAATTTTTTCCAAAAAATAAATATTATATTCCAAAATATGATTTTTTCGAAAAGATAATTTTTTTGCAAAAAAGTATATATTATGTTCCAAAATATGAATTTTTTCCGATAAATATTTTTTTTGCGAAAAATATATATTATGTTCCAAAATATGATTTTTTTCCAAAAAATATTTTTTTTGCAAAAAAGTTTATATTATGTTCCAAAATATGATTTTTTTTTCCGAAAAATATATATTATGTTCCAAAATATGATTTTTTTCCGAAAAATATCTTTTTTACAAAAAAGTATATATGATGTTCCAAAATATGATTTTTTTCCGAAAAATATCTTTTTTACAAAAAAGTATATATGATGTTCCAAAATATGATTTTTTTCCGAAAAATATCTTTTTTACAAAAAATATATATTATGTTCCAAAATATGATTTTTTCTGAAAATATTATTTTTGCGAAAAATATATATTATGTTCCAAAATATGATCTTTTCCGAAAAATATTAATTTTGCGAAAAATATATACTATTATGTTCCGAAATATGATCTTTTCCGAAAAATAATTTTTTTGAGAAAAATATATACTATTATGTTCCGAAATATGATTTTTTTCCGAAAAATATTTTTTTTTGCAAAAGATATATATTATTTTTTTCGAAATAATTCATATTTTGGAAAATAATATACTCCCTCCGAAAAATATTTTTTTTGCAAAAAATATAAATATATTTTTTAATTTATAATTTTTGCGAAAAATATAATTGATTTTCGAAAAATAATTTTTTTAAATAGTTGATTTCACTAAACTCCCTTATACTATTGAGGGTAGTTTAGGCATTTTGACTCAAAATGTGAGACGAGAGGGCATAAGGATGAAATTGAATATTATAGGGGACAAAGTGGACACAGTAAGAGTTAATTGATTAAACTGGATAATATAGGGGGTTTCTTGGAATTAACCCTTAAATAAATTCAGCTACTTTTTTTTATTAGTAAAATAAATTAAATAAATTCAGCTGTTGAGTTTGTTAACTAACACAAAGCTTGATGGAGTTGTGATCTTATAATTTGCCGTTGGTAGTTTGCTTTAAAAGAACACTGCTAATTTCTGAAGAATCTTACTTTGGAAGTTAGTTAAAATAAAATTCATGATTCCACAAGCCCTTAATGATAGAGACTCCATATGATAAGTTCGTAAATCTACACCAGGTGATATTCTAAAATAAGTGGTTCTGAATCATAATTTAACTCAAAATGTCAATAGCAGCCAAGAATATATAGAGTTGCCTGTAAAAGCAGGTATATTCAATAATATTTTGAACCCTTTTTTGGTTTTTTCATCAAACACTTGTACAATCATCAGTCTAAGCTTCCTCCTAAATGACCAGAATGCCCCTCGCGTGATATTATATATAGCCCAACACTTGAATACTGCTTTGCATCAAGTAAACAATTCACAACACAACTAGAGAGAACAGAAAGAGTAGAGCATATCAGAATGAAGAACCTCAGCTTAGGAGCACCACTTCTTATATTGCTTCTTCTCCTTGTTACCCATTGCCTAGAAACTGAAGCTCAAGTTTGTAAACCTAGTGGCAAGATTAGGGGTCGAAAACTCTTTTCTGTGTTTTGCATCAACTCTTAAAAAAATAATGTAGTAATCTTTTGTGTGTGAGCATGTGTTGTTTCTATATGATTTATCACAGTAACATTTTCTTTTTGATTCAGTGAACTTGCTCCAAAGCTCACAAATCTATTTCCAACTGTTGTGGAACATATTTGAAAGATATACATAGGGGAAAAAATGGCAGAAGAAAGTTGAAACCCTCTGCTATATTAGATATTTAGTTTTGTTTCAACTGAATTATTTGATCTTAGTTATTTTTCCCATTTCTACAGATGTTCGGGTCATGATTTTTCAAGTGACTAAGTTGCCTAGCAGTCAATAACACTGAACTTTTTGTGCTTGGAACATGAATCCTGAACCTTTCAGGTAACATTATCTTGTATTGTGTATACATATGTAAATATGCTGGTTTTGTCTTCCATTCTCTCTTGCATTATACTTTCTTTTTGTTGAATTAAATTCCGCTGTTGAGTTGGCCACTGATCCATAGCTTAATCGAGTTGTGATCTTGTATGTGACATATCTGTTCGCCGTGCCCTTTAAGTGACACAGGTATTATGGCCTGTCCTTTTCCAACTTGCTCAACAGATAAATGAAGGAATGAAGTAAATGGTGTTAGGATCAGAAAACGCTCTGATACCACTTGTTAGGGTCAGAAAACGCTCTGATACCACTTGTTAGGGTTCGCACACCCTATGTACGAAGCCTTGCACACCTGCAAATCAGAAAACGCACACAAAACACACCAAACAATCGACACAAGAATATATACGTGGTTCAGCCAAATAAGCCTACGTCCACGGAGAGCACCGTTTCACTAAAAACTAAGGTCTGCCTCGATATAAAAGAATAAATGGAGGAAAACAAGGTTGGGGCTCAAACAGCGTTCAACTTTGCCTTAGCGGAATCTTAGTTTAGAGTTTAGTGTAAAGGATATATACTGCATTACTTTGAGTCTGGGACAAACCGATGTAGTGCACGTACAAATCAGGTTTCAATGGACCTAAGGAAAATGACTCCATTTTATAAGTACACAAGTCTGGATGCTATTCTAGGGTGAGGTTATTAATCATAATTTAACTTATATGTCAATAGCACATAATCAAGAGTTGCTTGTAGAAACAGGTATGTTCCATACAAATTTTGAACCCTCTATAGCTCTTTTCCTAGACACACTTTGTACAAATTAACACTCTAAATTTCCTCCTAAATGACCACTTTGCCCTTCCTCGAGATCCTACATATATCCTATCACTTGAATACTGCTTGGCATCAATTAAGCATAAAAAATACATAACACAACTAGGGAAACAGAGAGAGCAGAGCAGAATGAAGAACCTCAACATAACAGCACCACTTCTCATATTGCTTATTCTCCTTGTTACCCATTGCCTAGAAGCTGAAGCTCAAGTTTGTAGACCTAGAGGCAAAATTAGGGGCATAAAACCTCCTCCCGGACAATGCAACCAAGAGAACGATTCCGACTGTTGTGTACAAGGCGAACTTTACACTACTTACAAGTGCTCACCAACAGTTTCGAGTGATACTAAGGCGGTTTTGACCCTCAACAGTTTTCAGAAAGGTGGAGATGGCGGTGGACCATCCGAATGTGATAATAAGTACCACTCTGATGACACACCAGTTGTTGCACTCTCAACTGGATGGTACAAAGGAGGAGGAAGGTGCCACAACAACATGTGCCAATGGACAGAGTGTGAATGCCATGGTCGTTGATGAGTGTGACTCTACTATGGGATGTGATGGAGAGCATGATTATCAACCTCCATGTAACAATAACATCGTTGATGCTTCAAAAGCGGTGTGGAAGGCCTTGGGTGTACCGGAAGATAACTGGGGCGAGTTGGATATCACCTGGTCTGATGCTTAAATACAATTATACAATATATTGTTTCTGTCTTAATTTCTTAAAGGTATTTTACCTATGGTGAATGTTTACATTGTGTTTTTTAGTTCATGTGGAGTATAATTGATAGTATGCAGAGGAGTTGTACTCTGTATTGTAGCCTTAGTCTGTCATGTTCGCTGGAAATTTGAAATTGATGTACAAATATTGTTGTCATATTAAACCAATAATCTCTTCAGAATCTATGAATGTAGCATTTATGTTGAATAAGTTTCGATAAGTCTGTCGAATATTGGTAATTTTGGTGCTTGTTATGTTGTCTAGTGCGAGGGTAAGTGATCAATTATTTTGAACTCTATGTTCCCCCTAGATTGAAATTCTTGCAACTCTTAATATACCCTAACACACTCATGATAGACATACTTTTTTTTAAGTAAAGCTTGCTGGTATAGATTATAGAAGACATCATATATCATTCTATATATATAAATATAAGCAAATATATCATAGTAACGTGAAGGCTCAAATTATCAGCTTCACAGAGTTAAAAGAGATATGAGAGAGTCACAATTTTTTATTTACGTAAACACTAGACAACTTAGTGATGTCAAATATTACAAGTTTTAAAATTATTTTGATAAAGCAGTGCATCCACATTTCCCGAAAAATAGTAAAGTTATATCCTCCAATAACATTGGATGATATTTTAGGAGTGGGGTTCTGAATCATAATTTAACTCAAAGTGTCAATAGCCCATCTGTTGGCCAGAGTATCAAGAGCTGCCTCTAGAAACACATATGTCCTCTAAAATTTTGAACCCTTTATTGTTCTTTTTCTAGAAACACCTATTCCAACTAATACTCTAATATTCCTCCTAAAGGACTACTTTGCCCTTCCACAAGATCCTATATATATATATATATCCCACCACTTGAATAGTGCTTGGCATCAAGCATCCCAATTCACAACACAACTAAGGAAACTGAGAGAGCAGAGCAGAATGAAGAACTTTAGCAAAACAGCACCACTTCTCGTAGTGTTTTTTCTCCTTGTTACCCATAGCCCAGAAGCTGAAGGTCAAGTTTGTAGACCTCCTCCGGGACAATGCAACCGATAGAATGACTCCGACTGTTGTAAGCAAGGACAACTTTACACAACTTACGAATGTTCACCAACCGTCTCTAGTAATACTAAGGCGGTTTTGACTCTTAATAGTTTTGAAGAGGATGGAGATGGTGGAGGACCATCAGAATGTGATAACAAGCACCACTCTGATGACACACCAATTGTTGCACTATCAACTGGTGCCTTAACAACATTACCATAAGTGCAAATGGCAGGAATGTAAATGTCATGGTCGTTGACGAGTGAATGTAAATGCCATGGTCGTTGGCGAGTGAATGTAAATGCCATGGTCGTTGGCGAGTGCGACTCTACTATGGGATGTGACAGTGACCATGATTATCAACCCCCATGTAATAACAACATTGTTGATGCCTCAAAAGCTATGTGGAAAGCCTTGGGTGTGCCTGAAGACAACTGGGGTGAGTTGGATATCACCTGGTCCGATGCTTAAATTAAACTTGACTTTTATGTTTGAAAACTGGTTATGTTTAATATTACTCCTGTTTGGTGAAGTACCGTCATCAATTTATGGTTCCGGTGTTTCATACGATTGAAACAAGGAGACTAAACAATCTATTCAGAGAATCAGGGTTGTCAAATCTCAGGACGAGTGGTTCTAAAAGGAGAATCATGATGTCAAATGCAAAGTTAAGGTGAAGAAATTGTACAACACAATTAACTTGGGCATGTGACAAATGCGAATGTTCCAGATCTACAGCTCAGAGACAGTGGAGGATAAGCCTTGGATACCAAGCGTCAAGACTTCTCATGATCAGAGACAGTGGAGGATCAACCTTGGAGGCGTCCGGACTTCTCGTGATCAGAGACAGTGGAGGATAAGCCTTGGAGACCAAGCGTCAGGACTTCTCGGATACAGATTGGAAATTCGTAAATCGTCAAGCTTGCGGTAAAATCAGACAATACTCAAGTTCGGCATAAAGAGCTCAAAGGGAGGTGGAGGATCAAGGGTCCTATCTCCAGGGCAGGGCATCAGTTAGCGGCTAAGGTATTATCAGTAAAAGACTAGTACGACATGTTGGCTTTGAAATTTACTTTCGACAAACAATTCCAAAATTGATGATAACAAACCATTGAAGAGTGTTTGATACTAATGAATTATCAAGTTTATATTTTCAGCAAAAGACAGGTGAACGACTCTGAAATCAAACTCGGAAAGAAAACAACTCAAAAAGCAAGCTCGGAAAGAAAGCTTGATTTAAAGCGAAAAGCTGTGAAAGAAATTGAAGCGCAAAATGGAAAATCAATTAATTTAACGGCAAAGGCGAAAGTCAAAGACTCAAGACTCGGGATAGATAGGTCGAGGAGCGATCATTGTAACAAGGTAATTTTATGCGTTGATTTTATCGTATAAGCTCAACTATAAAATGAACCAAACTCAAATGGAATGAAAAATGTTTTACCGAACTTAAACGGAAAGAAAAATATTTTTATTAAATATTTTTCAGGCTATAGTCGACTAGAATGACCCTGTGTATTTTCTAGTAGTCGACTGAAACAATCAGAAGCTACACGTTTTCAACCATTTCAAAGTAGTCGACTAAAGGAACCTTTGACTCGACTAGACTACATGTTGTTGTCAACTAGACCTCAATCTAGTCGACTAGATGAAGCATTGTAGTCGACTAGAATATCAAAGTAGTCGACTAAAAGCTTCTCAAAACCTGCAGATTTTTCAGAAAACATTTTCCATGTTTTAAGGATCGTGCTTAATGGATTTCAAACGGCTCCTGACTCTAATAATTCAATAATCAATGTCTTAACCCTAATACAATGCTATATATAGAATAAGATGAGTTTATTGAATTTCAAGAGAGTTGAATCAAATAGCAAAAGAAGTCTTCATCTTCTATAGAAAGTTTTCTGCAAAATCCATTGAAGGCAAGAAGCAAAAATCTGATTTTTTGCAAAATCTTTGAAAATCAAAAACTCTAGTTTCTCTTCTTATTCTCCAAAGATTATTCATTGATATATCCTTTGAGAATATATTTCTAGAGCTATTCAAAATCACCAAATACACTTGAGCTTATATTGATTTATCTTCCATAAAAACCTTTGGGTATTGAGTGTTTTTGTTCTTGAGTGATTTTATTGATTACATACTAATTTGTAATCTCGGACAAGTGAAGTCCACCGTTTGTTCAAGAGAGGATTGTTCTCTTGATTGTGAGACAAGCTCGAGAGGCTTGTGATTGTAAAGGTTTTCCATTCCACCTGTGAAGGAAGGGCCATAGTGAAAGGATCGGGAAAAATCTCAAGAAGGGGTTCTTGAGCCGAGGAGTAGGAGTTACCGAACCTCGAAAAATCACGGTGTCAATCTCTCTATCTCTCTCTCTTTATTTCATTAATTTGCATGCTATATTTAATTGAATATCTTGTATGCTAATTAGTCTTGTGATTAGTTGTTAAATAAATTGAATTGAATTTATTCACTTGACTATTGAAGAAATTGAGTATTGAATATATATATCTATATTGTTCCAATTTCGAAAAAGAGTAGAATTATTTTTGAACACCCTATTCACCTCCCCCCCCCCCCCCCTCTAGGGCTAATTAGTGACTAACACGACCTAGTGCTTTACTGAGGTGGAGATTTATTCCGACAGTTGGAGATTTGCTCAGACATACCAGCTCCATGAAGCCTAGTACGACCTAACCTTCAATCAGCTCTACAATACGACTTGTATGAGAGAGCGGTATCCAGAAGAGCAGATTCAACAAGCAGTGCAAGAAGGAACTGTTCAGAGAGGTCTCTCGTAAAGAGATCTCTAGTACCGGTAACAAGTTAGAAGCTATAGGGAGGTGGAAGATGTTCCATCTCAAATACCGGGAAAACGAGTACCGGGAAAGCAATCAGCAGTAAAGGTAGGTGAAGAGAAATCCCATCTCCAGTACCGGTAGCAAATGTTATCTCCAGTACCAATAGCAGTAGCCAGTCAGCAGCTGAAGTGGAGGTGAAGAATGTTTCATCTCCAGTACTGGGAAATCCAGTACCGGTAACAAATATAGCAGTTGATCATCCTGAAGGTGGAAATGATAATCAGGAAGCATCAACAGCTAGGTGAAGGCAAGGTCTCCAGTAAGAGATCTTCGGCACCTGTGATCCAGTCAACAACATAGTAGTTGAGGGAGAGGTCTCCAGTTAGACATCTCTAGTACCGGTAGTCCACTCAGCAGCTGAGGAGAGATGAAAAGAAGTGCCATCTCTAGAACCAGGGAAACAAGTTAGAAGCTGAGGTTGAGATTAAGAGTGTTCCATCTCAAGTACTGGAAATACAGTATCGGGAAGCAGCAACTCAGGGGAGATCATCTCAAGTACTGGGAAACAAGTACCGGGAAAAGAATGAGTCAACTGCTGAAGGGAGGTGAAGAGTGTTCCATCTCCAGTACCGGGAAATCAGTCAACAACTGAGGGAGATGAAGAGGAGTTCCATCTCAAGCATCGGTAGTCTAGTCAACAGCTGAGGGAGATGAAGAGGAGTTCCATCTCAAGCATCGGTAGTCTAGTCACCAGCTGAGGGGATGTGAGGAAGTGTTCCATATCCAGTACTGGGAAGCGAGTACCAGGAAATCTATCAGCAACTCAGGTTGAGGTGGATTGGATCCATCTCTAGTATCGGTATTCAGTCAGTAAACCTCTAACCATAAGAGATCTCCAGTAAGAGAACTTAGTTGAGGTGGAGGATCTATGGTCCCATCTCTAGTACCGTGTGACCAGTGAGTAATCAGACTGACCAAAAGAGGTCTCCAGGAAGAGATCTCCAGCATCGGTGACTCAGTGGCAAGATGACTCAGTTGAGGTGGAGGATCCATCTCTAGAACCGGTGATCGGTCAGTAGCCAGAAGCTATTGACATCAACAGATCCAGAAGAGAGACAAGATAACTTATGCACTTCCAGTGACATAAGAGGATGTCACGTACACGGACAAAGTGGAAATAGTACAGAGTACTGATGGTACGAAATGGAAGGATGCAATGAATGACGACATGAAGTCATTTCACCAGAATCAGACTTGGAAGCTAGTCCACTTTTCCAAAGGGAATGAAGGCTATCGGATGCAGATGAGTTTATGCCAAGGTGCTTATGGCATAAACTATATCTCTCAAGGGAACAGAGCACAGAGCGCATAAAGGCGCATTGAGGTAACGTCAATCAGTTGACTCAGTCGGTGGACTCAGTCATTGCTCTTTCGTCATGGTGGAGATTTGTGGAAAAATGACTCAAGAGTGAGCCATGCATGCATCACATGTTATGCATACAATGATGCATTCACCAAGAAGCTTCTTGGCCAGCTTTTCAACCAGCCCACTCATTCTCATGCATGCGTGAACAAATTGTTCACTTCCTCTGCCAAGCAAGTGATGGTTCTCATCTTTGCTTCCTCATCTTATTAGCCTATATATATGAGCATATACATGTTGTATATTGTAGGGTGTATGGCCACAACTCTTAGAGAGTTGTGAGGATGGAGAGAAACCGAGATATATATATTGAGCTACTCCGTGAACGTACCCGTTTTTGAGGAACCACGTTAATATCTGTGTGTATATGTGTTTCTGTGTGTGTGGTTTGAGTAGATCCTAGCAATAGGGCACAACAAAACGTAATTTATAGTGTCCAAACTGTATTTCATACTTCTCAAAATTGTAACATGTATGGATTTCCATTATTTTATAAAATTTACGGTTGTTTGAAATTTGAATTTGATGTAAATATTTTTCAAATGTTGTTCTAAGTTTATGTTTTATCTACAAGTATAATTGGAAGGTAATCCAAATTCTATGTGTGGGGCATTAACCTCAAGCCTCGCATTGGTTAATTTTTAGTGTATATGTAGGTATACAAGTTTATCTACCAAAAGATGAGAAAGTAAAGATCTATGTATGTTGCATTTTCTGCTGTAAACCGTGCAAAAATGGATGTTCTGCATCAATTAATTAGTTACATCCTTTAAAATCAACAGAATTGGAAAATAATATTCAGCTTCTTGACTGTAACTTCAACCTTGAAACTGACAAAAATGTCCCAGAGTTTGATCTCATATTTATGGGGTTGACGATGATCCTTTATACCCCTACTAGAGGTAATTGGTTTTGTAATTTATGCGATTCCAGAGACATAAATGTTTGGGCTATTCAGGCTAGATTGGGAATATCCAGTGGGTTGAGGGAGACAAGCTAGGGGATCATATGCTACTCATTTATGCTTCCGGAGGTAATTGCATTTTTTTCACTGTTAGG
Source organism: Cornus suecica (assembly GCA_963922005.1). Taxonomy (NCBI): domain Eukaryota; kingdom Viridiplantae; phylum Streptophyta; class Magnoliopsida; order Cornales; family Cornaceae; genus Cornus; species Cornus suecica. The sequence goes on along the minus strand of OY998247.1, from coordinate 2,203,624 downwards.
GATATATTCTATGTTAGGGTTCGCACACCCTATGTACGAAGCCGTGAACACCTGCAAATCAGAAAACGCACACAAAACACACCAAACAATCGACACAAGAATATATACGTGGTTCAGCCAAATAAGCATATGTCCACGGAGAGCACCGTTTCACTAAAAATCACTGAGAGGATTACAAGGGGGTGATTCGCAAATCACACACGCACACACACTGTGTATACTCACGCCTGTATCACTGGAATAATATAAACTTATATTATTCCTATCTCTCTCTCTCTATTTATGTGTACTCTCTGCGCACCGCATGTGTTTTACTCGCACTAGGCGTTTCACTCACACCGGTACTAGCCCTCTGGCGCTGGCCTAATCTGGCTCTCTGGCGCCGGCCTATTCTAACTCTCTGCCTGGTACGCCGAATACAATAGGCTACACCTATATTTATAGGAGAGGCTAGAGTGGAGGACAAGTTAATCAATCCAATTAGGAATTGATCTCCTACCATAACTGTGATTTACTTGATGGCTAAGTTATATTCCCCCTTAACAAAGGAGTCACCAAATATAACAAGATCCTAGTTAAATAGAGATAGCTTGGTGGCTAAGTTTAACTTTCCCTGTAAGGAAATGAGTCACCATATCTAACATTCTAGTTGTCGCTTAGTTTGCAAATTTGGAAACAGTTTCTCAAGAACTCATAACTATTAACAATAATGACCGTAATCTGAAAAAAGGCCCCTTTTAACTGATTTTCAAAAAATTGAAACCAAGCAAATTCTTTCTTTATTTATTTTTTCTTTTAATAGTATTTAGTTTTTTCTCAATTTTCAAGAAACGACAAACTGTTTTTGGAGTTGCAAACCAAGTAGGCACGATGTTTTGATGCAATTTGGATGTCTTTATAACTAATTTCCATAAAACTGAAGCCAAGCATATTTTGTGCATATTTTTTCGTTTTTCAGTTTTCAAAAAGTTATAAACTGTTGTCAGAGTTGCAAATCAAGCCGGCCCGACGTTTTTATGCAATTTGGATGTCATCTGATCTGATGCCTCTTCTAACACTTTTAAAGCAATTTTTCTATCTTGCATGGAAAAATTAATATTTTGTGTGTCAGCATTGTCCTTTTTTATGGTTTATCACAACATCATTTTCTTCCACTAAGTGAACTTACTACAGGCTGCACTTGAACAAGTTTCAAAAGATATATTAGAGAAGATATGGTAGAAGAGATAAATAAAACCCTGTCTTGTTTTGAGGGGAAAAAAATATAATCTAATTAATTTCCATATGAAGTTGTTTGATTTTGTTATTTCTGTCATTAGTACAGATGTTGCGGACATGATTCTTCCAGTAACAACATTGCCAGCGGGAACCAGGAGATAACACTGGAGTTTTTTGCTTCCTACATAAAATGAAAATTTTATATATTTAGAGGTAACATTATGTTCTGTTTATTTAATTAACTACCAACTATTCTAAAAATTTAAGCGGTTAGAGAGGGTATAACTTAAGTATTTATATACTTCAACACGCCCCCTCACGTGTGGTCTTCAAATCCAAGTTTGCGGATCAAGCAACATTTTTTGGAAGTTGGTATAAATTATACAATACTCTATTCTGCAGAGAACATACAAATCATGATTACTGAGCCCATGAATATTATAAGAACTTATATCTAAACAGGATGAGATTATAGAATGTGGTTCTGAATCAAAATTTAACTCAAGTGGTAGCAGCTTTTTTGGGCCAAGAATTGATAGACTTGCTGCTAATATGGTCTCTAAGATTTTGAAGTCTTTATTGTTCTTTTCCTAGAAACACCTGTACAATCATGACCACAAGCTTCTTACAAATTGACCAGACTGTCCCTCCTCAAGATCTTATATATAACCCAGCACTTGAATACTGCTTGGCATCAAGCATCACAATCTAAACACATCTAAGGAAACAGAGAGAGCAGAACAGAATGAAGAACTTTAGCTTAACAGCACCACTTCTCATGTTGTTTGTTCTCCTTATTACCCATAGTCTAGAAACTGAAGGTCAAGTTTGTAGACCTAGTGGCAAAATTAGGGGCATAAAACCTCCTCCTGGACAATGCAACCAAGAGAATGACTCCGACTGTTGTAAACAAGGCGAACTTTACACAACTTACGAATGTTCACCAACCGTCTCTAGTAATACTAAGGCAGTTTTGACTCTTAATAGTTTTGAAGAGGATGGAGATGGTGGTGGACCATCAGAATGTGATAACAAGTACCACTCTGATGACATACCAATTGTTGCACTATCAACGGGTTGGTATAAAGGAGGAGGAAGGTGCCTCAACAACATCACCATAAGTGCAAATGGCAGGACTGTTAATGCCATGGTCGTTGACGAGTGCGACTCTACTATGGGATGTGACAGTGACCATGATTATCAGCCCCCATGTAATAACAACATTGTCGATGCCTCAAAAGCTGTGTGGAAAGCCTTGTGTGTGCCTGAAGACAACTGGGGCGAGTTGGATATCACCTGGTCCGATGCTTAAATTGAACCTATCCCCTTTGTCTTAGAAACCTTTTACTTTTGTGGAAGTTTTTGGTTCTTGTGTTTTCAATTGAAAGTGGAACATATTCCGTAGTATGCAAATTGTATTTCATAGTTCTCACAGTTGTAACCTGTATTAATTTTGGTTACTTTTTTAAATTTACAGTTGTATGAAATTTGAATCGGATGTACATATTTGTCTTAAAGTTGTTTCAAGTCTGTGTTTTATCTACAAGTATTATGGAAGGTAGTTTAAATTCTGTGTGGGTTACCAATGGTAATTAGCACAGCTGATATAACCTCTCCTCCCTCACAGGAAAGATGTGAGATTCAAGCCTCGCATTGGTTATTTTTAAGCATATATGTGAGTTTATAGGTTTACCTACCAAAATATAAGAAAAATCTATGTAACCTTGCATTTTCTGATGTAAACCGTGCAAATATTGATGCTCTGCATCAGTTAATGAGTTACATCCTTAAGATGAACAAAACAGCACAATAATATCCGACTAAGCTCAATAATATCCAACTTCTTGATTGTAGCTTCAACAGCAAATTTATGCTCAAGTTTGAAACTGGCTCGAGGTGCCCAGAGTTTGAACTCATATTGGCTTAACTTGAATTTGTGCTAAAATTATTATGACAAGAATGGTGATGATAAAGAATGCTTTTAAAGATGACGATGACTAAGATGCCAGAATGATGATGAGGATTGAAGGAAGAATCTTGTTTCCCTAATATATTGTTTTCCTTCAAGAGCCCATCTATATTTCTCTTTCCAAATCCGTGGTACCAAAAATTCCTCTGTTTAATTTTGTATTCTTTCTCAAGGTCCATTTGATGTTGTTTGCAGGTTGACTGTTCCCTCTTATTACAGTTCTAAAGCAATTTCTTCATTTTGCATTGAGGAATAATCTTCTGTGTTTTTGCTTCAACTTTCCAAAATTATATAAAAAAATTGCTCTTTTGTTTACGAGACATTTTCTTCTCAGTGAACTTGCTCCAAAGCTCACAAACTTATGGTTTCCATCTGCAGTTGAACAAATTTGTAAGATACATGTAAAGGAGAAATGGCAAAAAAAAAAAAAAAACCCTATGCTATATTAGATATTTAGTGTCTAATTTTTTCGTCTGAACTATTTGATCTTAGTTATTTTTTGCATTTCTACAGATGTTTGGGACATGGTTTTTCAAGTACTATGTTGCCCAGCAGGAACCTGGAGATACACTGGACTTTTTGTGCTTGCAACATATATTCCATAATTTGAATCTTTGTGGAGGTAACATTAGATTGCATTGTATATCAAATATGTGGATGCTTCTTTGAATTAAAATATTGCTGTCTTAGAGTAACTTGCATGCTGATTTTGTCTTCCATTCTCTCTTGCCTTGCTCTTTATTTTTTTCGTTAAACTAAATTATGTTGTTGAGTTTGGTCACTGATGCATAGCTTGACGGAAATGTGATCTTATGATTTCCCCCCAACGGTTTAAATACATCGTAAGAGGATAATATCTGTTACAATATACCTGCACAATGCCAAAATTTTGCCCTTAAAGTGACACAACTATTATGGCCTGTCAATTTCAAGTTTGCTTAAAAAATATGGATGATGAGGTGGGATGTCACGCCCCGCCATTCGTAAACCCGAATAGAGTCCACAAGTAACGACACGCGACACCAAAAATAGATAAGGTTCAAAATAAATAATTTCTTAGACCACTTTTTAGAAAAATAATATATTTCAAAATTCATATTAGGGGTAAAATAGTCATTTCAGACTTGAGAAAGTTATAAAAGTCGTTGAAATTCGAAAAGGAGTGAAAAGAATGAAATGGTGCTTCAAACGGACCATTCCAACGCCTCATGTTTGCCCAAGGGTAAATCAGTCATTTCACGGGAAAAATCAAAATTTCAAAGCTCGCCTATCTAAACCCGACATAGGAGAGATAGTAGGATCAAACGGAACGTGATTTGAGCCAACGAGGTGAGGGATATGAATTTTCAAAGTTGGGAAGAAAATCTGCAAAAAGCTGATGGAAGGTGAACAGTAGCCGTAAGGCTACTGGTCTGCTGCAGATTTGAGAAGTAAAGCTTTGAGGCAAAAATGTGATTTTTCGCATACGGCCTCTATTTTCGATGCTACTGGTCCCAAAATTTCATAAAAAATGTAAAAGTGAGTTTTTAGTTTTCAAAAACCGAAAATAGTTGTCGGGGCCCGGTGAGGCGCTGAAAATGTAATGTTCTCTAAAACTTTTGCGAGGATGAGTTTGGAAAATGTATAAAAACTGAATTTTTTTGAGTCAAGACTCACATAACACGTATATTCATATCCCAATCTCATCACTCGGTTTGAAAATTTAAAACCGAAACTCAAAAACTTGTAAAACTTAAATATTTAAAGAAAACTACATTATTTAGTCAAATAAACACAAAGTTTTATCGAATCTCCAAAATATACATGTTTTGTAGTTAAGGCTAACACCCTAGCCCGCCAAGATAATAGATACATGCCCTTGTTCACTTTAGATACAAAAGTATACAAAATATAGCGTACTTTGGGCTAGAAAAACACTAAGCGTTCAAAATACACAAAAAAAGGACTTAATGCTTCCGTCACCAACCCGGATCTCCTAAAATCCATCCTTCGCAACGTCATGACCTGAAAAATATTAAATAAGGGGTGAGCTTCAACTAGCTCAGTAGGAGATGCTTCCCCACATCGATCTCGGCCGTCCGAGCGGTACACACCCAACCCCGTGTGCATGCTACTATCCTAGGTCGGTCCAATTGTCCCACATGGCACGTGTGCCAAATCCGGGACCCCAATCATACCCACAAACAACCCCAAGCATGCTTGCAACATTTATCACATAAAATCGAAATAAATAAAATAAATAGTAAAAAGGAAAAAAATCACAAAGCATAGCGATGTAAATGATATGCCAAACAATGCAACTCTAGACTCAAGAGGGTGACCGGGTATATTGTCGCCATAGTACTATCAACCACGAGGATTTTATCAACTCGTGAAACAACACCGTGTTCGGATCGAGTCCTCCCACGCCTCCCTGATTCCCGGATTACTAGTCCGCCGGTAGCGAGAGACACCGCCTGGCCAGTTGTTGCGACTACCCGAGGTTACTTACAAGGCAAACCGAGACATGTGACTGACAACAAAATAAACTTAATGTAGCAAGGGGTGTTTGAAACTCAACATGCCTCAAAATACAATCAATGTTCAACATGAATGCATCAACATATATTAATGTAAACTTTAAGCATACTACTCACAACTTCACTAGATAGCCCAACTAGTAACAATATCAACATAGCAGGCAACATATCAACATATTCAAAGTATGTTTCTAAGTTATACCAACTCAAGTTCGCATCATTAAACGCTCACTTTGACGTACACACCCACGTAACCGAAAAAGAAAGTGGTTCTTCATTCCCCTACCTCAAGTCCAACGCCAACTAGTCCGCAAGAGCAAGCAAACGAGTTCCCAAAAGCTAACCAAAAAGTCTCCTACAGGCTGCTCCAAATCTGCAGAATTGCTTCAGATTACCAAGTATCAATCAAGGAAACTAATTAGGCTCAAGAATATGAAATTGCCAAGATTTATCAAGGTTGGGAACCAAAGCCTTTCATAAAGATTTATGAGTACAAAGTGAAGGTTTGAAATGGATTATAGCTCAAAGTGACTCAAGAACTTTCAAGAAGATGTCATTAATCATCCAAATGAACACTAGAATAAGAATTTTCAAGAATAGTGTCAAGCTACCAACATGTCAATAAAGAAGAAGATTGTGATCAATAGTAGGGTCTTTATCAAGAACAATAACAATAAAAGCCAAAACCAAATTCAAAGGCTTATAAATGAATTCTCAAGGAATATGGAATTTAGGATTTATAATGAAGAAAATCTCAAAATGGCACAAAATTTCCCCAAGCTACCAATAATCATTATAGTGGAAATGGAGTCACAAGAATACATTTCAATAAGCATTATCATCAATGGAAGCAAATTTTCAAAGCTTGTAGAGAATTTCCAAAGTTTCACAAGTTAGGGTTTCAACTTGAATTTAAGATCAAGATAGTATGAAGTTGGAGAGAAAGAGTTCAATTGAGCTTCAATAATGAGAAAATATCATAAACAAAACATGTTTCTAAAGATTATACAAGACTTACAAGAGTTCACAAGATAGAATTCATAAAGGGAGAAAAGCTCAAAATGAAATCAACTCACCAATTTAAGCTTCCAAATTCGAAATGGTGTAGGAGGAGTTCAACTAAGCTCCTTTGCCAAGATCTTTAAGAAAAGAAAACAAGATATCAATATCAATCACAAGATTGCCCAAAACGAAATGAGTGGGAATTCAAGAAGAAAACATTACAATAGAAGGGTTTCACTTACCACTTTTGGTATTAATGGAGTTACAAAGACATTAGGAACACATTGTTAGTTGGAGGTCTCACCAAATTCTCAAGCAAAGGAGATGAAAAAATCAGATTTTTGAAGTAGAGAGTGAGCAGGGCTGCCGAACTGGGGGTTTTAGAGAGGAGAGTTGAGCCGTGTTTGGTGTGAACTGAAGATAGAAAATTCTGGAAATTCAGCCCCAATAATTATATATATATATGTGTAGATAATTCTCTTGATCCAATGGCTAGGAATGGAGCTTGGAAGATGAGGTAGGCTAAGATTGTGACAACACACCATCTCTAGCATGTTCTAGCAAATACCCAACAATGTTCAATGTCTTCCTAATATGCCCATGTGGTCTCAAACTAATTTACCAATATGCCATGCTCTTATAGCTAATTTTTTGTAGGATAAACACTTGGAAAATTTTTCATAAGTCTTCACATAACTCTTAAACTTTAAATTAATCCCCACGATCAATCGTAAGCTCAAAAATCACGAAACTAATTTCTAAATTCCTTATTTGGTATAACGAAGTGAACGCAACTTTCGGTTTCGAAATCCAACACTCCGGGGACCTATTTCCACTACACACTTTTTCTAGGTTCCCGGGTTGTCAGATAGCGAAAACATTAAAATGAAATAAAATCCGATTTCTAAAAATTTCCAAACTTTAAATCTAACACATACGGCATATAGGAAAGCATTTAACACTATTTCTTATAATAAAATAAAATAAAAAAATATTCGCGAAAAATTCACTCATAATTTCAGGAAAATTAAGGGGACATTACATGGGAACAAGTCGAAGCTAGGTTAACTATCTAAATAGTTTCTGCTTCTTATGAACTAACAGTGCTATCGTCAAAAGTTGAAGCATACAGTAGTAAAGGAAAAATTTATGGTCTACCTGGATATATTAGAATAAAGGCAAGAAAACAAGTTTGGAATATTCTCAAGTCTTAACCTAGGCTACCAGTGCAGTTGACTGGAAAAATAAAAAAATAATAATAATATTTAAGGAGTGGGGGTTCTGAATCATAATTTAACCCAAATGTCTATAGCCGATCCGTTGGCCAGAGTAAAGAGCTGCCTGTTGAAACAGGTATGTTGTATACAATTTTGAACCCTTTATTGTTCTTTTCCTAGAAACACCTGTACAAATTATAACTCTAATCTTCCTCATAAAGGACCACTTTGCCCTTACACACGATCCTACATATATCCCAGCACTTGAATACTGCTTGGCATCAAGCATCACAATCTACAACACATCTAAGGAAACAGAGAGAGCAGAACAGAATGAAGAACTTTAGCTTAACAGCACCACTTCTCATGTTGTTTGTTCTCCTTATTACCCATAGTCTAGAAACTGAAGGTCAAGTTTGTAGACCTAGTGGCAAAATTAGGGGAATAAAACCTTCTCCTGGACAATGCAACCAAGAGAATGACTCCGACTGCTGTAAACAAGGACAACTCTACACAACTTACGAATGTTCACCAACCGTCTCGAGTAATACCAAGGCGGTTTTGACTCTTAATAGTTTTGAAGAGGATGGAGATGGTGGCGGACCATCAGAATGTGATAACAAGTACCACTCCGATGACATACCAATTGTTGCACTATCAACTGGTTTGTATAAAGGAGGAGGAAGATGCCTCAACAACATCACCATAAGTGCAAATGGCAGGAGTGTTAATGCCATGGTTGTTGACGAGTGCGACTCTACTATGGCATGTGATAGTGACCATGATTATCAGCCCCCATGTAATAACAACATTGTTGATGCCTCAAAAGCTGTGTGGAAAGCCTTGGGTGTGCCTGAAGACAACTGGGGCGAGTTGGATATCACCTGGTCCGATGCTTAAATTGTACCTATTGCTTCTGCTTTAAACAACCTATACCTTTGAGATGTTAGCAGTGTGTAAATCATGTTTCATATTCATCAAAGTCGTACCCTCTATTAATTCCCTAGTTCTTTAAATTCATGGTTGCATGGAATCTAAAACTTATTTACATATATTGTGTATGTTACCACTAAAATACTCTCTTGCGAATCTATAATTATAAGAATTATGCAGAATATCTTCCCAAGACAAACAAAATAAGACCGATTACCCTTCAAAAATAATACATGATTGTGACTTTTTGACAAACATCTCAATCATTTGATCGAACTTACTTTTAGTATTGATACAGATGCAGACATGATTATTTAAGTACGTGCATTACCTTGCAGGAACTTGGAATAACACTGTACTTTTTGTGCTTGCAAGGTAAAATCCCCAATATTCTTGGAGGTAGCATTATGTCTTGAGTTGCAAACTAAAACTTTGTAGTTGCATCGTGAAATCAAAATGGTGAAGTCTTAGACTAGGTCGTAAGCTGGTTTCTTCTACCATTCTCTCTTTGCGTTAATCATTTTCTTGGTAAATGAATTCAACTGTTGAGTTTGTTAACTAGCACAAAGCCTAGAAAGCACGGACACTTCCCCGGAGGTCCCATGTGTTGGACCTAAACTATAATCAAACACACACAAACACATAGACATAATGATTTATATGTGGTTCCCCAAAAAAAGGGTAGCCTGATCTGGCTTTTCGCTATAATCAAACACACACAAACACATAGCACGGACACTTCCCCAGAGGTCCCTGTGAGCGTAGCCTTTCGCTATGAGTCTGGCTTTGTATCTGATCTGGTTTATGCCGAGAGCACCTTCTTTCTGAGCATAAGCCCATTTGCAGCCTATAACTTTCTTGCCCTTTGGAAGTTGAACTAGCTTCCAAGTCTGATTTTGATGTAGAGACTTCATCTCTTCATCCATTGTTGCCTTCCACTTCGTACAATCATTATTGTGCACTACTTTTTTGTACGTGTTAGGAACATCATCTTCTATTGTTGGATGTCCCCCAGACGTCTGTGTGAACATAGTCTGGGGTTGCCTTCGTTCGATGAATCGCAGTCCCGAACTTGCCTCGTCTGTTTGCCTAGTACACAATGCTCACAAAACTCAAGTTTGCCAGTTTTGGCACCTTTCAGTTTGCCTTGTCTTACTAAGCCCTGCAACGCCTTCTCACCCGCATGCCCTAAATGCATGTGCTAGAGTCGGGTAAGATCGGCTGACTTTTCTTCAAAACTGTTCACCACAACTTCTCTTCCTGTTACTGTATGACTGTCTAGGAAATACAGGTTTTTCTGCAAAGTACCTCGCATTGCCACGAATGCACCTCGAACAACTTTCAGAACTCCACCTTCCATGGTCACCTTATAACCGTTAGAGTCTAAAACCCCTAGTGAAATGAGGTTTTTCTTTAGGTCTGGAATATACCTGGCATCAGTGAGTTTTCTGATTGTCCCGTCGTGCATCTTTAGACGTATTGTTCCGATCCCTTTGGTCTGACAGGTGTTGTTGTTACCCATTAGCACAATTCATCCATCCAGCTCCTCAAAGCTAGAAAACCAGTTCCTGTTCAGACACGTATGATAAGAACAGCCTGAATCAAGAATCCATCTATCAGACTGATCAGTGTCTGATGATGAAACACTAAAGGCTGATTCATCTTCGTCTTCCCTCTTTCATGCAATATTGAATTAAGAATCCATCTATCAGATTGATCAGTATCTGATGATGAAACAGTAAAGGCTGATTCAACTTCTTCTTCCCTCTTTCGTGTAATATTGGCCTGTGACTTGTCCTTGTTTGGACAGTCTTTCTTCCAGTGCCCATTCTGATGACAAAAGGCACACCCATCCTTTACAAGCCATCTTTTGGATGATTCTAATCTGGACGATTCTGATCTGGATTTTGATCGCCATCTCCCATTTCCCTTTGATATGTTGTTCATCCTGCCTCTATCTACAGTTAATGCTTCTGATGTATTATCTCGATGATCATGTTAATCTTTCTTCCGGTACTCATTATTCACCAGAGCGTTAGCAATATCTATGTATTTAACCTCATCTTTTCAGCACATAAGAGTTGTGGATAAATGATCATAGCTTTCAAGCAAGGAATTCAGTAAAATCAAAGTTTTATCCTCATCAAGAATTTCAACATCTAAATTCTATAAATCTGCAATAAGTTTGTTAAAATTATTTGAATGTTCAATCATAGGGGTATCTTTCTTGTACTGGAATCTGAAGAGCTTCGACTTCAGATAGAGGCAATTTTTCGGACTTTTCGTCATGAATTTGTCCTCCAATCTCTACACAGATCTGCCGCCATATTTTCCTTCATCACGAAATACTTCTGATATTTTGCTAAGTACAATCGAATTGTGTCACAAGCTTGATGATTGACAAAAATCCAATCTTCATCCGAGATTTCCTTGGGCTTCGCATCCAAGGCAATCTGGGAACCATCTCGAAATATAAGATCTTAGACTTCGCATTGCCACATGCCAAAGTTATTGGTGCCGTCGAATTTCTCCACCTCAAACTTTGCATTTTACAATATGGTTCTCCTCATAGAACCGCTCGTCCCAACTGTATTCCCAACAGTATTTCTAGCCTCTGATTGCTCGGTATCTTGTACTTCAGTCATGACTTGAAATACCAGATATCATAAATTGATGAATTTAACTCACCAACTATGAGCAATTAAAACTTCACACCGGGGTTTTTCCAAAATTTGAATGCTAATTTGGAAAAACGGAGTTCGCCGTTGGATCTGGAATGGTCAATTTAGCTAGGAACGACCTTTCGTTTGCTCAAAACGGACTTAAAACGGGCCCGGAATCACTAAAATAGTGTCGATGGGCAAAACTATAATTTTGCAAACTTGTGATGACGTGGCAATTGAGAAAGTGACACGTGGTAGTCCCTGGTTGGTGACATGTCGCACTCACTGGTTGGTGACACGTGGCATCATTAGGCTGAGACAAGTGGCATGCTCACGTGGTAGCGCGTGGGGCGCTTGGGCCTCACGCGCGCTAAAGGTTAAAGACGAGTGGGGCGCGTGATGCCGAGGAATCTCATGCGCTTCTCTTCTGACCGCGCGTGAGGGCACGTGTGGAGGAGTTTTGGCTTGTTTTGAACGAAAATGGCTTCCTCTCTTGATGGGCAAGCCTTCAGTATATTTAGTGTTTGGGTTTGATGACTGGTTTTGTTCGAAATAGAGTCGAAAAAAATGGCTCTGTTTTGAACAAAAATGGCTTTGATACCAATTATTGGACCTAAACTCTAATCAAACACATAGACATAATGATTTATACGTGGTTCCCCAAAAAACGGGTACGTCCACGAAGGGGTAACTCAATATATTTCGGGATTTTTTCTCTCCACCTCATAATGCTCTTACAGACTTTAAGCTTAACATTGTATACAACATGCACCTCTATTTATACACGATCAAGAGGAGTAGGTGGCTGGAGTCGGTGGCCAAAGTCAGGCTTGGCTGCTGGAGAATGTGGGTGGCTGCCAAACAAGTCTTCAATGGCTGCCAACCAAGAAGTTTCTTCAAGTGTCATCCTATACATCATCAATATACAGACATCATTGCATGCATAACAACTTGAAGGATTCTTGAGTCATTAGTTTAACACCATGTCCATATAGGACACGTGTTCAGCCCCGATACTCCTCGGACACATCCTAGGACACGCCCGGACACTTGTCTGATACTCCGTAGGAGTATCTGATTTTTTAAAATTAATTTTTTAATTTTGAACACGGCAGGAAACGGCTAGGATACGGACAGGACACGGCAAAATATATATTTATTTTTAAAAATTTTTTGCTAAAAGTATACCTTCCTTTATTGTAATAGAACTTGACTTTTAGATTACAAAACTACCGGTTGTAATGTCATTTGTTTCTCAACTATATAGCTAATATTTTTGTGATGAAATACTGTCTTTAATCATTTTTTATAAAGGAAGTTATGAACATATGATTTATATATCTAAATTAATGAATGATTCAATGGTGAAATTTCATATTTAATGTGTGATGGTTTCATATCTTGTGTTTAATTTTTCTTAGTTTATTAACATTGTATATAATATATTGAGATTTCTCATATTATAAAAAAAATTGATAAAATTATTTGTATTTTTTATAAAAAAAATTATTTATTATCTAATTTTTACCGTATCCCGCCGTACCCTTGTCCTTTTTTTTTTGAGATTTGTCATATTCTCGTGTCCGTATCGTGTCGTATCTGCACCCCGTGTTCGTATCCGTGCTACATAACATAAAGCTTTGTGGAGTTATCATGGTTAGTTTGCTTAAAAAGAATAGTGCCAATTTCTCAAGAAGGATTTGTAGATGGACAATCTCTTAAAAGATATATATGAAGGAAATAAAACAATTCAAATATATAATTTGAGTAGAAAATGTCTATTTCATCTTAATGACTCTCAATGGTACATGTTTCCTATGCAATAGCAGTGTTCTAATGTCATTGCTTATAGTACTCAAGAAAAAACCTGGATCTGTCTCCATAATTTGTGATAAATTGAAGAAAACCAGTTGGGGGCTCAAACATCATTCATTAGAAGAATTTGTTGGACCTAAATACTAATCAAACACACACAAACACATAGACACAATGATATATACGTGGTTCCCCAAAAAACGGGTACGTCCACGGAGGTGTAGCTCAATATATTTTCAGAATTTCTCTCAACCCTCACACTTGCTCTATCACAGAAATTGAGCTTAATAATACAGCAAGTGTATGCCTCTATTTATAGGCTCTGTAAATGGAGGAAGAGAATTCTATATTGAATTCTTTATGCAAGTTGTCCAAGAGGTTATCAATTTGATCACTCCATGGAAGCTTCCATTTTAATGGTCATTGTATGCATCACTTCTTCATGTAGGTCATTGCATGCATCACTCCTTCATGTAGGTCATTGCATGCATCATCCTCATCATTACATCATTGCTTCATCATCTTGAGTCATTCACATGCATGACATGCATGGAACTTGTGGAATAAGTTTCACAAATCTCCACCATGACGAAAGAGTTCACTGACTAAGTCTTCTGATTGAGCTACCCCCCAATGAGCATTTAAGCACTCTGAGTTCGAGAGATATTGATCAAGTCCAAACAGTGTTGAAACTTGATCCCTGTAACCACTTTGGTGAGTATGTCTGCAGGATTATCTGCAGTACCGATCTTCTGTAGTAGAATGTTCCCATCATTTACTATGTCTCTAACAAAGTGGAACCGAACATCAATATGCTTGGTACGACTGTGATGGACTTGGTTCTTTGCCAAATAAATGGCACTCTGACTATCACAAAAAACCTTCACGGTTTTTTTAAAAACACCCAAGTCTTCAGTCAATCCTTGAAGCCAAATAGCTTCCTTGAAAGCATCAGTTACAGCCATATACACTGCCTGTGTAGTAAACAAAGCCACCGTTGACTGTAATGTTGAACTCCAGCATACTAGTCCGCCTGCCATAGTGAAGACATAACCGGTAATAGATTTTTTTTATCAAGATCTCTAGCATAGTCGGAATCAACATATCCAACTAGATGCTTACCCACTGTCTTCTCTCTTTCGAACTTTAACCCGATATCCACAGTACCATGAATGTACCGTAGAATCCACTTCACTGCTTGCCAATGGTCTTTACTAGGATTGTGCATGTATCGACTCACCATGCTTACAGCATGTGAAATGTCAGGTTTGGTACAAACCATTGCATACATTAGAGCACCAACTGCATTTGCATATGGAACATGCTCCATTTGCCTTTTCTGATCATCTATGGTTGGTGACATCTTTGCACTCAGTTTGAAGTGTGAGGCCAGTGGTGTGCTTACTGATTTTGTGTTGCCATCAATGGCAAATGTCTGAAGCACTTTCTTCAAATACTTCGTCTGAGTCAAACACACTGTCCTTTTTTGTCTGTACCGCTTGATCTCCATCCTGAGTATCTTCTTAGCTTCGCCAAGATCCTTCATCTCAAACTCTAAGCTCAATTGAGCCTTCAGTCTATCGATCTCCATCTTGCTCTTAGATGCTATCAACATATCATCTACATATAAGAGCAAATATACAAATGTATCATCTGGGAGTTTTCGAAGGTATACACAATGATCAAAATGGCTTCTGGTATACTTTTGTTGCTTTATGAAGTAGTCAAACCTTTTGTACCATTGTCTCAGAGACTGTTTCAAGCCATACAGTGACTTGCTCAATTTACATGTCCAGTTCTCACGTCCTGGAACTTTGAACCCATCTGGCTGAGACATGTAGATCTCTTCGTTCAAAGTGCTATGGAGAAATGCAGTTTTGACATCAAGTTGAGCTAACACAAGATCAAACTGTGCTACTAAAGCCAAAAGTATCTGAGACATATTTTTCACAGATGTATACAGCGGTGTTGGTTTTTAGTCCCCTCACTAGTCTGCTAGATCTAATTGGTATCATACCCTTCTGAGACAAAATAGCTTTAGTTACTCGGGCTAGATTCGGGGATCATATGCTATTCATTTATGCATTGAGAGGAAATTCCATCTTTTTTTTTCGTTTACATCTTTGAAAATTGTTCTGAAGAACTCTGAAAACTAACTATTTTCCAAGAAGAAAAGAAGAAAGTTCTCTGACGACAGACACTTTTATAACTGACTTGAAAATGATTTTCAGAATACTGGACCAAACAAACTCTTTGTACAGTATTCTGATATTCAGTTTTCTAGAAGGCAGAAAACTGATTCTAGAGTCGCAAACCAAGAAAGCATGATTGTGTTCATGTAGAGTCATGTTTCCCTAATGATTCATTTTCCTTCAAGAGCCCTTGTATATAATTCTTACCAAATGTGTGGTACCAAACATTCTGCTCTATATTTGTACTCCCCTTAGGAACCTATTGATGCAGTTTGAATGTCAATTGTTGCAAATTTCAAAGAAATTTCTTTATTTTGCATTGAACAATTAATCTGTTACGCCTTTGTTATCTCTTTGTGGTTTCGGAATTATACTTGAACAAATTTGTAAGATAAATAGGGATGAAATGCTAGAAGAAATATAAAACCTAGTGCAATGTCAAGGAAAAAAAAAAGTTTCTAGTTTGTTGTCGTGAATCATTTGATCAAACATACTTTCCGCACTGATACAGATGCAGACATGATTGTTTTAGGTACGGACATAACCTTGCAGGAACTTGGAAATAACACTGGACTTTTTGTGCTTGCAAGGTAAAATCCCTAATTTGAATATTCTTGGAGGTAGCATTATCTCGAGTTGGAAAAGAAATTTTGTAGATGCATTGTGGAATCAAAATTATAAAGTCTTAGATTAGGTTGTTTGCTGGTTTCTTCTTCAACACTCTCTTTAAATTTATCCTTTTTTCTTGTTAAATAAATTCAGCTGCTTCTTTTTATTAGTAAAATAAATTAAATAAATTCAGCTGTTGAGTTTGTTAACTAACACAAAGCTTGATGGAGTTGTGATCTTATTATTTGCCGTTGGTAGTTTGCTTTAAAAGAACACGGCTAATTTCTAAAGAATCTTACTTTGGAAGTTAGTTAAAATAAAATTCATGATAGAGACTCCATATGATAAGTACATAAATCTACACCGGGTGATATTCTAGAATAAGTGGTTCTGAATCATAATTTAACTCAAAATGTCAATAGCAGCCAAGAATATATAGAGTTGCCTGTAAAAGCAGGTATATTCAATAATATTTTGAACCCTTTTTTGTTTTTTTCATAAAACACTTGTACAATCATCAGTCTCAGCTTCCTCCTAAATGACCAGAATGCCCCTCGCGTGATATTATATATAGCCCGACACTTGAATACTGCTTTGCATCAAGTAAACAATTCACAACACAAATAGAGAGAACAGAAAGAGCAGAGCATATCAGAATGAAGAACCTCAACTTAGGAGCACCACTTCTTATATTGCTTCTTCTCCTTGTTACCCATTGCCTAGAAACTGAAGCTCAAGTTTGTAAACCTAGTGGCAAGATTAGGGGTCAAAAACCTCCTCCCGGACAGTGCAATCAAGAGAACGACTCCGACTGTTGTGTACAAGGCAAGCCTTACACAACTTACAAGTGCTCACCAACAGTTTCGAGTAATACTAAGGCGGTTCTGACGCTCAACAGTTTTCAGAAGGGCGGAGATGGCGGTGGACCATCCGAATGCGATGGCAAGTACCACTCGGATGACACACCAGTTGTCGCACTCTCAAGTGGATGGTATAAAGGAGGAGGAAGGTGCCACAACAACGTCACCATAAGTGCAAATGGGCGGAGTGTAAATGCCATGGTCGTTGACGAGTGTGACTCTACTATGGGATGTGATGAAGATCATGATTATCAGCCTCCATGTAACAATAACATAGTTGATGCCTCAAAAGCTGTGTGGAAAGCCTTGGCTGTACCGGAAGATAACTGGGGTGAGATGGATATAAGCTGGTCCGATGCTTAAATTGAACTTGTTGCTTTGTGTTACAAAACTGTTACTTGAGTGGATGTTTTTGTTGTTGTGTTTTTAGTTCAACGTGGAATATAGGTAACAGTATGAAACTTGTATTTCTTATTCCTCATAGTTGTATACTTTTTTTAAATTTAGGTATTTCTGTAAATTTATGGTTGTGTGAAATCTGAATCCGATATACATATTTTTCCTATGTTTTCTTGGTTTATTTTTTATCTAAAAGTATTATGTGGGTAATTTAAATTTTATGTAGGTTACCATTGGTCCATTAGCACAGCTTGTCTAACCTCTCCTCCCTCAAAGAGAAGATGAGGGACCAAGCCTCACAATGGGCATTTAAGTGTATATGCAAGTATACAGGTTTACCTACCAAATAATAAGAAAATAAACAAAGTATGTACCTTGCAATTTCTCATGTAAACCGTGAAAATACTGTTGTTCTGCAATAATTAATTAGTTACATTCTTTAGGATTAGCAAAATAGCAAAACAATATCGAGCTTCTTAATTGCTGCTTCTAGTTAATTTATGCTCGACTTTGAAACTGACCAAAGGTGTCCAGAGTCTGAACTCATATTTTGGGGCTTGACTAGCGTTCACGCAATAACAATCTAAAGCGTACCTCTCCAAGTTAGTTACCAATTTACCAGAATCGAGCTCTATAAACACAACGTTATTTTCTGCAGATTTTGTTCATAGAGCAAAGAACTACTGATGTTAAAATTATGATGACGACAATGATGATGATAAAGAAAGTTTGTTAAGAGTAGACCTGTCAATGGATCGGATTTTGACCCGAATCCGATCCGATTAGCCGGATATGGATTGAAAATAAAATCCGATAATCTGATTAGGATCCGAATCCGATAATCCGATTTCTTAACAAATTGGATTTGGATTTATGTCAATCCGATCCGATAATAACCCGATCCGATATAAAATATATTTATATATATATAAATATATATTTGATATTTTTATGTGTATATATTTAATATTGTACATGTATATAAATGTTAGTTGTTAATTATTTTATTATTTATTAATAATGATTGATCATAAATATAATTATTAAAAGTGTGAATAATTTTAGTGTTATAGTATTTACTAATTTTTTTATTTTTGTATTTTTTTAATTATATATTCGAATAAGATATTCTATAATGAAGAAATTCGAATATGAATTAACTAAGTGAAAATCCATCGAATTATCGGATTCGGATCGCGGATCGGGAGTTTTTGTCATCCTTATCAATAGACCTGTCAATAATCCGATTATGATCCGAATCCGATATTAACCGGATATGGATTAAAAATAAAATCCGATAACCCGATTAGGATCCGAATCCGATAATCCGATTTCTTAACAAATTGGATTTGGATTTAACTGATCCGATCCGAATCCGATCCATTGACAGGTCTAGTTAAGAGCCCTTCTATATGGCTCTTACCAAACATTCCTCCGTTCAATTCTGTATTCTGTCCCGAGGTCCCTTTGATGTAGTTTGCATGTCAACTGTGCCTCTCATTACAATTTTAAAGTAATTTCTTTATCTTACATGAGCAATAATCTTTTTTGTGTTTTGCATCAATTTTCCAGAGTTGTAAAAGAATAGTAATCTTGTGTATGAGCATTTCTTGTTTCTATTTGATTTATCACAGTAACATTTTTTTTTAACTCAGTGAACTTGCTCCAAAGCTCACAAATCTATTTCCCACAGCAGTTGAACAAATTTGTAAGATATATGTAATGGAAGAAATGGCAGAAGAAAGTTAAAATCATGTGCTATATTAGATATTTAGTATCTAATTTGTTTTCATCTGAACAATTTGATCTTAATTATTTTTCTCATTTTTACAGATGGTTCGGGATATGATTTTTCAAGTAACTAAGTTGCCTAGCAGTCGATAATACTGGACTTTTTGCACTGACAACATAAAATCTGAATATTTGCGGAGGTAACATTCTCATGTATTCTATATGACATTTGTGGATTCTTCTTTTAGTAAAAAATACCGATGTCTTAGATTAGCTTGTATGCTGATTTTGTCTTCAATTCTCTCTTGCATTACTCTTTCTTCTTGTTAATTTAAATTCTGTTGTTGAGTTTGGTCACTGATGCATAACTTGATTGAGTTGTGATCTTATGATTTTCCCACGACAATTAACGGCCTCTTAAAGGGATATTATCTCTGACTATATATATACCCCATTGTTGGAAATAATAAACTTGATTGCTTATTGTGGGAGTTATAATAGTTTTATTTAGTGGCTTAATGTTTATGTTAGTGGTAGAAAATAAAGTTATAGTAATTGATAGAATTGTTAGTGGGAGTTACCCTATTAAATATTATGTTAGTGGGTTAGTGAGTCTTTATTTGCATTTAAATATGATAGTTACATGTATCTTTTGAGGCCTATATAAGGCTATGTAATTTACATATTTTAATTAAGTTGAATAAGATGAATAAAGTATTTTCTCTAATTCTTCTTCATACACTTCTCTTCCTAAACTCTAGGCCACTATTTCCAACAAAGTGGTATCATGAGAGAGAGGAAATGGCAAACAGTTCAATTCCATTTCACATGCCTAGGTTCACCAAAGACAACTATGAAAATTGGTGTATCCGAATGAAGATAATTTTGGGAGCACAAGATGTGTGGGATATTGTAGACAAGGTTACAATGAGCTAGAATATGAGGCAACCTTGTCTCAAGCCCAAAGAGATGCCTTCCAAGCCAGAAGAAAGGACCAAAAGGCGGTCATGATCATCCACCAATGTCTGGATGATGCAATGCTACAAAGGGTTGATAGTGCTAGTAATGCAAAGCAACTATGGGAGATTCTTCAAAATTATTTCCAAGGAGTGGAGAAATTGAAGAAGGTTCGCCTCCAAAGTTTACGGGGTGAATTTGAAGCATTGCGAATGAAGAAATCTGAATCGCTTTCAAATTATTTTTCAAGGGTTCTATGTATTGTGAACCAACTAAGGAGATATAGTGAAGTCACCATGACATATGTAAGGGTCGTTGAAAAGATCCTTAGGTCGTTGGATTCTAAATTCAACTTCATTGTTGTCGCAATTGAAGAATCAAAGGATTTGGACTCCATGGCTCTTGATGAACTCATGGGTTCGTTGCAAGCCCATGAAGAAAAAGTGGTGAAGAAATAAGAGTCTTTTGAACAAGTGCTTCAAACAAAGATTTCTTTGAAAGATGGAGATGAGAAGTATGGTGGAAACCAAAGGGGTCGAGGGCACGTGGTCAAGGAAGAGGTAACAAAAGTTGTCATCACATAACCACTCACGAAGAAAAATACTACGATTCACAACAAGAAAGAAGAGATCATGGAAGAGGAAGCAATTCGAGGTCTTATGGAAGAATGTATGATAAGTCTTATATTCAATGTTACAATTGTCAAAACTATGGTCATTATGCTTCGGAATGCAGAAATGCTACTAATAATGTAGAAGAATAGACTAATTTAGTTGATGGAGAAGTGGAGGCTATATTATTATTAGCATACAAAGGTGAACAAAGTGAAGATGCAGCTCTAGGGAAAAAGTTGAAAAATACTATGGATGAAGAAACAATGTTCATAGAGAAGAATGACACTTGTCAGTTGAGATTTCCTAAGAAAGAAGGAAGTGGACCTCAAGTTCATGGAAAAGATCAAGTTGTTGATAATTTCATCAAACCCCTCAAGATTGAAAGAATTTCAAAAGTTGACAAGTAAAATCAAGTTTAAGGGGGTATTGGAAATAATAAACTTCATTGCTTATTGTGGGAGTTACAATAGTTTTATTTAGTGTCTTAATGTTTATGTTAGTGGGAGTGTTAGTGGTAGACAATAAAGTTATGGTAATTGATAGAAATGTTAGTGGGAGTTATCCTATTAAATATTATATTAGTGGGCTAGTGGGTCTTTATTTGCATTTAAATATGATAGTTACATGTATCTTTTGAGGCTTATATAAGGCTATGTAATTTACATATTTTAATTAAATTGAATAAGAGGAATAAAGTATTTTCTCTAATTCTTCTTCATACACTTCTCTTCCTAAACTCTAGACCACTATTTACAACACCCATGCCCCTTTTAAGTGACAGGTATTATGGCATGTCATTTTCCAATTTGCTTAAACAATATATCAAGAAATTACATAAATTAAAAATAGATGTGGGGAAGAAGTGGTTTATGACATCTTAACTCAAATGGTACCTTCTTGTTATGGAATAACAGTCTTCTAATCTATTTAGGGTCTGCCTCGATATAAAAGAATAAATGGAAGAGAACCAAGTTGGGGCTCAGACAGCATTCTCCTCTGCATTAGCAGAATCTTAGTTTAGAGTTTAGTGTAAAGGATATGTACTGCATTAGTTTGAATCTGAGACAATTGATGTAGTGCGCGTACAAAACAGATTTCAATGAACCTAAAGAAAATGACTCCATATTACAAGTACACAAGTCTGAATGCTATTATAGGGTGGGGTTCTTAATCATAATTTAATTTAAATGTCTATAGCACATAATCAAGAGTTGCTTGTAGAAACAGGCATGTCCTATAAAATTTTGAACCCTCTATTGTTCTTTTCCTAGACACACTTGTACAAATTATCATTCTAAGGTTCCTCCTAAATGACCACACTGTCCCTCCTCAAGATCCTATATATATCCCAGCACTTGAATACTGTTTGGCATCAAGCATCAAAATTCACAACACATCTTGGGAAGCAGAGAGAGCGGAGCAGAATGAAGAACTTTACCTTAACATCACCACTTCTCATATTGTTTGTTCTCATTGTTACCCATAGCCTAGGAACTGAAGGTCAAGTTTGTAGACCTAGTGGCAAAATTTGGGGAATAAAACCTCCTCCTGGACAATGCAACCAAGAGAATGACTCCGATTGTTGTAAACAAGGCCAACTTTACACGACTTACGAATGTTCACCAACCGCCTCGAGTAACACTAAGGCGGTTTTGACTCTTAATAGTTTTGAAGAGGATGGAGATGGTGGTGGACCGTCAGAATGTGATAACAAGTACCACTCTGATGACATACCAATTGTTGCGCTATCAACTGGTTGGTATAAGGGCGGAGGAAGGTGCCTCAACAACATCACCATCAGTGCAAATGGCCGGAGTGTAAATGCCATGGTCGTTGATGAGTGTGACTCTACTATGGGATGTGACAGTGATCATGATTACCAGCCCCCGTGTAATAACAACATTGTTGATGCCTCAAAAGCTGTCTGGAAAGCCTTGGGTGTGCCTGAGGACAACTGGGGCGAGTTGGATATCACCTGGTCTGATGCTTAAGTTGAACCTATTGCTTCAACTTGATGTTAGTGATGTTGTGTTTTCAACTCAATGTGGATGTATTTAGTAGTATGTAAATTATGTTCCATGTTGATCAAAGTTGCACCCTGTATTAATCCCTAATTGTTTAAATTTCTGGTTGCATGGAATCTAAATTTATGCACATAATTTTGTGTATGTACCGCATATATGGTGTATGTACCACTAAAGTACTCTCTTAAGAATCTATAACTATAATCATGCAGAATATCTTCCCCAGACAAACAAAATAAGACTAAAAACCCTTCAAACATGATACATGATTGTGACTTTTTGACAAATCGGTAAAAACTTCATTTATATTAATTTCTCTTCCAATTCAAGAAGAGATCTTCAAAGATTCACATATGGTAATAAAACATAGACAAACCCGCGTGCATGGCTTCATAATACCACTATAAATTGGAGGAAGCAAATCAACCTCAAAGTGATGGTTTTCTAGTCTGCAATTAAAATCATGTGATGAATCAGATTGGTGGATTTTCACAGATGTATACAGCGGTGTTGGTTTTTAGTCCCCTTGCTAGTCTGCTAGATCTAATTGGTATCATACCCTTCTGAGACAAAATGGCTTTAGTTACTCGGGGTAGATTAGGGGATCATATGCTATTCATTTATGCATTGAGAGGAAATTGCATCTTTTTTTTCGTTTACATCTTTGAAAATTGTTCTGAAGAACTCTGAAAACTAACTATTTTCCAAGAAGAAAAGAAGAAAGTTCTCTGACGACAGACACTTTGATAACTGACTTGAAAATGATTTTCAGAATATTGGACCAAACAAACTCTTTGTACAGTATTCTGATATTCAATTTTCTAGAAGGCAGAAAACTGATTCTAGAGTCGCAAACCAAGAAAGCATGATTGTGTTCATGTAGAGTCATGTTTCCCTAATGATTCATTTTCCTTCAAGAGCCCTTGTATATAATATATAAGGCCTTGTTTGGTTCGCGGTCCGGTCCCATGTGGTCCGGTCTCATAATGATTTTTTTGGGACCGGACACTGTTTGGCAACACGGTTCCAAAAAAACGGTTCCAAAAAAAATAGGACCACTTGGGACCAAAAGGGATAATTTGAGACAACAAAAAATGATGGTCTCAAGTGGTCTTATATATAATTGTCTTAACACATGGGACCATAAAATTTGAAAAATCTATATAAAATTAAAAAATATATATAATTTTAAAATAATATATAAAATTAAAAAAATAATATAAAAATTTTGAAATAATGTATAAAATTTGGAATATATATATAAAATTCAAAATTAATATATAAAATGCAAAAAATATATTTAAAATTTGGGAAAATAAAAAAATTCCAAAATAATAGAAAAAGTCAAAAATAATGTATAAAATTCGAAATAATATATAAAATTTGGAAAATAATATAATTTTTTTAAAATAATGTATTAAATTCGAAACAAATATATAAAAATCAAAATTAATATATAAAATTTTAAATATATATATATATATAATTTAAAAATTAATATATAACTTTTGAAAAATAATATAATTTTTTTGAAATAATGTATAAAATTTGAAAAAAATATACAAAATTATATATATATATATATATATATTTGAGAAAATATAAAAAATTTGAAAATAATATAAAAATAAAAAATAATATAAAAATTCGAAATAATTTATAAAATTCTAAATATATATTATTTTTGAATTTACTATATTATTTTCAAATTTTCAATAATTTTTCAAATTTTATATATTTTTCATACTTAATATATTTTTTGAATTTTATATATTATTTTTTATTTTTTATATATTTTTTCAAACATAAGACCAAACAGCTTGAATAAGACCATAAGACCAGATAGCTTTACCAAACAGACTTTCAGAACACCACCCAGATAAGACCAGACCAGACCGGACCAGATAAGACCAGACCAGATAAGACCGGACCGGATCCCCTACCAAACGGGCCCTAATTCTTACCAAATGTGTGGTACCAAACATTCTGCTCTATATTTGTACTCCCCTTAGGAACCTTTTGATGCAGTCTGAATGTCAATGGTTGCAAATTTCAAAGAAATTTCTTTATTTTGCATTGAACAATTAATCTGTAACGCCTTTGTTATCTCTTTGTGGTTTCGGAAATATACTTGAACAAATTTGTAAGATAAATAGGGATGAAATGCTAGAAGAAATATAAAACATAGTGCAATGTCAAGGAAAAAAAAGTTTCTAGTTTATTGTCGTGAATCATTTGATCAAACATACTTTCCGCACTGATACAGATGCAGACATGATTGTTTTAGGTACGGACATTACCTTGCAGGAACATGGAAATAACACTGGACTTTTTGTGCTTGCAAGGTAAAATCCCTAATTTGAATATTCTTGGAGGTAGCATTATCTCGAGCTGGAAAAGAAAATTTGTAGATGCATTGTGGAATCAAAATTATAAAGTCTTAGGGTTTGTTTGATTTTTAGTTTTGTTTAGTTTTGACTTGTTTTTGCTTTTTTTTAAAGACCAAATGGACTTTGGTTTTACAATTTAAGACCAAATGTTAGGTGGGCCCCGCATTCCACTACACATCATCTTTTCTCTCTCTTTCTATATATATATATATATATAATTCATGGTTGGCCACTATTATTTACTCTCTCTTTCTATATAGGGTAATTTGCACTAACACCCCCTCAGGTTTGCATCTATCCACTTAGGTGCTGATTTTCAAAATTTTGACACTAACACCCCCTGAGGTTTGGTTTTGCTTGCCATGACACCCCAAATGACCAAAATACCCTTCATAAAATTCGAAAATATTAAGGGTAATGTAAAATGACCTTTATGCCCCAACCCCGAATATATAAAATTTCGAAAAACATATACCTAAATTCGAAAAAATATATAAAATTCAAAAAAATGTATAAAATTTGAAAACAAATATTTAAATTTTGAAAAAAATATATAAAATTAGAATAAAATATATAAATTTCAAAAACTATATATAAAATAAAAAAATATATAAAATTCGAAAATATAAATATTTTTTGAAACATATATATATTTCAAAAAATATATATAAAATTCAAAATAAATATTTTCAAAAACGAAATTCAAAAAATTATATAATTTCTAAAAACATATATAAATTTCAAAATATATATAAAAAATTTGAAATATATATATAATTCGAAAATATGTATATAAAATTTGAAATATATATAAATTCGAATATATATATATTTCAAAAAAAAAATCAAAATATATATATTTTCAAAAACAAAATTCAAAAAATTACAAAATTTCGAAAAACATATATAAATTTAAAAATATGTGTATATTTTCGAATTTATATATTTTTCAAATTATATATATATATATATATATATATATATTCGAATTTATATATATATTTCAAATTTTATATATTTTTTGAAATTTATATATGTTTTTCGAAATTATATAATTTTTTGAATTTTGTTTTTGAAAATATATATATTTTGAAATTTTTTTTTTGAAATATATATATATTCGAATTTATATATTTTTCAAATTTTATATATATATTTTCGAATTATATATATATTTCAAATTTTATATATTTTTTTGAATTTTTTATATATATTTTGAAATTTATATATGTTTTTCGAAATTATATAATGTTTTGAATTTTGTTTTTGAAAATATATATATATTGAATTTTATATATATTTTTTGAAATATATATATTCGAATTTAAATATTTTTAAAAATATATATATATTTTCGAATTTTATATTTTTTCAAAAGTTTTATATATATTTTTTGAAATTTATATCTATTTTTCGAAATTGATATATTTTATTCTAATTTTATATATTTTTTTCAAAATTTAAATATTTGTTTTCAAATTTTATACATTTTTTCAAATTTTATATATTTTTTCGAATTTATATATATGTTTTTCAAAATTTTATATATTTGGGTTTGGGGCATAAAGGTCATTTCACATTACCTTTAATATTTTCGAATTTTATGAAGGGTATTTTGGTCATTTGGGCTGTCATGGCAAGCAAAACTAAACCTCAGGGGGTGTTAATGTCAAAATTTCGAAAACCAGCACGTAGGTGGAATAAATGCAAACCTCAGGGTGTGTTAGTACAAATTACCCTTCTATATATATATATATATATAATTCATGGTGGGCCCCGCTGACCACTACTCTGTATAAAATCATACAAGACCAAACAAAACCAGCTCAGACCAATATAGTCAAACAAAATCAGACCAGACAACTTTTCAAACGGCCCTTAGATTAGATTGTTTGCTGGTTTCTTCTTCAACACTCTCTTTAAATTTGACCTTTTTTCTTGTTAAATAAATTCAGCTGCTTTTTTTTATTAGTAAAATAAATTAAATAAATTCAGCTGTTGAGTTTGTTAACTAACACAAAGCTTGATGGAGTTGTGATCTTATTATTTGCCGTTGGTAGTTTGCTTTAAAAGAACACGGCTAATTTCTAAAGAATCTTACTTTGGAAGTTAGTTAAAATAAAATTCATGATAGAGACTCCATATGATAAGTACATAAATCTACACCGGGTGATATTCTAGAATAAGTGGTTCTGAATCATAATTTAACTCAAAATGTCAATAGCAGCCAAGAATATATAGAGTTGCCTGTAAAAGCAGGTATATTCAATAATATTTTGAACCCTTTTTTGTTTTTTTCATAAAACACTTGTACAATCATCAGTCTCAGCTTCCTCCTAAATGACCAGAATGCCCCTCGCGTGATATTATATATAGCCCGACACTTGAATACTGCTTTGCATCAAGTAAACAATTCACAACACAAATAGAGAGAACAGAAAGAGCAGAGCATATCAGAATGAAGAACCTCAACTTAGGAGCACCACTTCTTATATTGCTTCTTCTCCTTGTTACCCATTGCCTAGAAACTGAAGCTCAAGTTTGTAAACCTAGTGGCAAGATTAGGGGTCAAAAACCTCCTCCCGGACAGTGCAATCAAGAGAACGAACTCCGACTGTTGTGTACAAGGCAAGCCTTACACAACTTACAAGTGCTCACCAACAGTTTCGAGTAATACTAAGGCGGTTCTGACGCTCAACAGTTTTCAGAAGGGCGGAGATGGCGGTGGACCATCCGAATGTGATGGCAAGTACCACTCGGATGACACACCAGTTGTCGCACTCTCAACTGGATGGTATAAAGGAGGAGGAAGGTGCCACAACAACGTCACCATAAGTGCAAATGGGCGGAGTGTAAATGCCATGGTCGTTGACGAGTGTGACTCTACTATGGGATGTGATGAAGATCATGATTATCAGCCTCCATGTAACAATAACATAGTTGATGCCTCAAAAGCTGTGTGGAAAGCCTTGGCTGTACCGGAAGATAATTGGGGTGAGATGGATATAAGCTGGTCCGATGCTTAAATTGAACTTGTTGCTTTGTGTTACAAAACTGTTACTTGAGTGGATGTTTTTGTTGTTGTGTTTTTAGTTCAACGTGGAATATAGGTAACAGTATGAAACTTGTATTTCTTATTCCTCATAGTTGTATACTTTTTAAAAATTTAGGTATTTCTGTAAATTTATGGTTGTGTGAAATCTGAATCCGATATACATATTTTTCCTATGTTTTCTTGGTTTATTTTTTATCTAAAAGTATTATGTGGTTAATTTAAATTTTATGTAGGTTACCATTGGTCCATTAGCACAGCTTGTCTAAATTTTATGTGGGTAATATAGGTAACAGTATGAAACGTGGAATATAGGTTGACGTTGGTTTAAATTATTACAATGGAGATACTGTTGACGTTGGTTTAAATATGCTGGTTTTGTCTTCCATTCTCTCTTGCACTATACTTTCTTTTTGTTGAATTAAATTCCGCTGTTGAGTTTGGCCACTGATGCATAGCTTAATCGAGTTGTGATCTTGTCCTTTAAGTGACACAGGTATTATGGCCTGTCCTTTTCCAATTTGCTCAACAGATAAATGAAGGAATGAAGTAAATGGAAAAACATATTTGGAGTAGAAGTGATTTATGACATCTTAAACTCAAATAGTACCTTCTTCTTATGGAATAACAGTCTTCTAATCTATTTTTGTCCTTGTAGCATCGAAGGAAAAAACTAAGGTCTGCCTCGATATAAAAGAATAAATGGAGGAAAACAAGGTTGGGGCTCAAACAGCGTTCAACTTTGCCTTAGCGGAATCTTAGTTTAGAGTTTAGTGTGAAGGATATATACTGCATTACTTTGAGTCTGGATGCTATTCTAGTGCACGTACAAATCAGGTTTCAATGGACCTAAGGAAAATGACTCCATTTTATAAGTACACAAGTCTGGATGCTATTCTAGGGTGAGGTTATTGATCATAATTTAATGTCAATAGCACATAATCAAGAGTTGCTTGTAGAAAAAGGTATGTCCTATATAAAATTTGAACCCTCTATTGCTCTTTTCCTAGACACACTTAGTACAAATTAACACTCTAAGTTTCCTCCTAAATGACCACTTTGCCCTTCCTCGAGATCCTACATATATCCTATCACTTGAATACTGCTTGGCATCAATTAAGCATAAAAAATACATAACACAACTAGGGAAACAGAGAGAGCAGAGCAGAATGAAGAACCTCAACATAACAGCACCACTTCTCATATTGCTTATTCTCCTTGTTACCCATTGCCTAGAAGCTGACGCTCAAGTTTGTAGACCTAGTGGCAAAATTAGGGGCAGAAAACCTCCTCCCGGACAATGCAACCAAGAGAACGATTCCGACTGTTGTGTACAAGGCGAACTTTACACTACTTACAAGTGCTCACCAACAGTTTCGAGTGATACTAAGGCGGTTTTGACCCTCAACAGTTTTCAAAAAGGTGGAGATGGCGGTGGACCATCCGAATGTGATAATAAGTACCACTCTGATGACACACCAGTTGTTGCACTCTCAACTGGATGGTACAAAGGAGGAGGAAGGTACCACAACAACATCACCATAAGTGCCAATGGACGGAGTGTGAATGCCATGGTCGTTGATGAGTGTGACTCTACTATGGGATGTGATGGAGAGCATGATTATCAACCTCCATGTAACAATAACATCGTTGATGCTTCAAAAGCGGTGTGGAAAGCCTTGGGTGTACCGGAAGATAACTGGGGCGAGTTGGATATCACCTGGTCTAATGCTTAAATACAAATATATAGCTCATTTTAGAAGTATTTTACCTTCGATGTATGTTTACATTGTGTTTTCAGTTCATGTGGAGTGAAATTAATAGTATGATTGTATTCGGTATTTCGCGGAGTGGTACTCTGTACTATAGCCTTAGTTGCATTATTGTTTGCTTCCGTAATTTAAATAATTAAATTGAGAGCAATTTTAGAGAACTGAGAACAAACTGGCTTCAGTAATCACTTCCCCCAAAACAACTGTTGAGAGTGCACTTCCTTCAATCAAAAATGGACCAAGCATGAAGAATTACAATTGTTGTGGACTTTTGGTGAACACGAGACAACTTAGTTGTGTCACATGTTTACAAGTTTAAAATAATCCTTTTAAAATAATTTGAATGTGGCCGTTCATCAACATTTCGTGAAAAAAAGTATAATTTTTTTTCTTTTTTTTTTAAAGGTAAAATATATATATATATATATATATATATATATATATATATATATATATATATCTTCGGATAGCAGAGTGGGATGAAAATAAGGTCATTGATTTTTCTGAATAATACAAAACTCATGAAAGGGTATTGTAATTTATGTCCTTTCTTTTTATATTTTTAAACTTTGCTTATAACCCATCCTTATGTCATGTTGGCTATTTCACCATACTTTTGTGATCAATGGAAATGATACTTCTGTGATGATTGAAAATAATATGGTATGTTTTCAACAAGCCATACTGAATTTTATGTATATTCACTACAAGAAAACAATTATACTAGATTATAAAATATGGGAGAAAACTAAAATATTAATGTGATTTTATTCTCCATTAATTGGTTACTCTAATCCATATGAGTTTATCCATTCATCTGTTAGAATATGGGCGAATATTATTTTATATATTTTAAAATTTTGCTCCCTTTCCTCTTCTTTTGTAATGTACGTATAACCGTGTGATCTTTTACAGGTAACTCATGTGATGTATGAAATGAAAATTTCATATTCTGTGAGTTTTTAGAGGAAGTAAATCTAAATCGAATTGTTGGTTTTCTTTTTGCTGATGTATCAAATGAAAATTTGTGTAAATCTTAATTTACCATAGTAACCTATAGGGCTGTTGAAAATGCCTTTGGTTTCATTTAGGTCCACTAAGTTTGTGCTTAAATGCCAAATCCCACATCATAAATATTTCAATACTATTGTAGAGGGCAAATAACTGTTTGCTTCTCTAGTTTAATTAAATAAAGTGAGCAATATAGATGGTATGCATACCACATTTACTGAGTTTTAGGGTACATGAACTGAACTGTTTAGCAAGGTTTATTAATCGTGATCCTGATAGATGCAGAAATGAATAGCATGTTCTACGCAACCCATCCTTTTTAAATATATCCCCAAGAGAGAAACTGTTATTGTATTATGTTATAGCCTCCTTAAGCTTTGTTCTGAAGTTATGGAAAGTTCAGTTGGGTCAAATTCCGGTGGCTCTTCCAGCGTTCGCAGGCAAGTCCTACAACGCTCCGGGCTGCGAAGCCCAATACTTCCCTAAACTAGAATCCCAGCTTATACCCATGCGTTCAAGGCAGTCCATTCGTGTATCAGCTCTAAGACTCTTCTTCTTCCGTGCCTTCGAACTTCTTCTTACACCCTCCTTTAAACATACAAATTACCTTGAAGTCAGTTTCCTTTCCGATTGTGGCACCTGATCTCCGGCCTTCCTACTAGGATTGCCCCACTCGCGACGGATACTAAATCCTATATTACCTCCGTAAGCATTGTACAAGTCATATACATGCTGCTCGGAATCAAAGCACATTCTGATGCATGGTTTACCATCCAGATGATCAGCCCCATTTACTTGTTCAACGACATTAACCTGGCTGTTGATTTCTTCATCCATTATCCAACTCTTATCTCCCATAACAATACTCAACTAAATTAGGAGCTGCAACAATGAAATATATAACCGAATCATATTAGTTACAACTAAAACTGCAATAAATTTTAACGTGTAATAAATATTGTCACAGTATATTGAACAATGAGAAAGAAAGAGGCATGCAGGGAATATGAGTGGCCGAAACAAAAGGTTAGAGGTACAAGATTCTGAATCTAAAGGCATGAAAAGCTTCTGTTTATTTTTTCATCCATTAATCAATTATTATCGGCCACGATCATCCATTTTTTCATCTAGGAACAATCAATTATAACCGTATTAGTTACAACTGGAGTAAAAAAATCAAGAACCGTACATTCTCAATATGTCAACATATATTGAACACTTTCGATACGGAATATTATAGCATATTTATACTAACAAAAAGAGGTAGGTAAATGGGAGGTTATATAAAGGTAAACCATCGCTCTTTGGAGGAAGAAAAAAAACACAAATAGCAGTAAGGAGTTAGTAGTAAAGAAAAGGCATTAACCGAAAACCATAAACACAATTGTCAGAGAAAATGGCAACACAACAGTACCAACTGCAAGGCTGCAACGGATATGGGAGGCAAAAATAGAAAAATTGGACTTACAAGAACAGATTCAACACCACAATTATTCACGCTAAAGTAGGTGCGGAGAAAACATTAACATAAAACCAATCTAAATACCCCAACGAACAAAATGTAGGTCTTAGATTCTTAATATACTATATAGAAGACCAATTTGTAACGCTAAAGTAAGGAAATAAAAGCTCAATTTAAAATGTTAAGGGTCCGTTTGATAGATGGAAATATGATGGAAAGTAAAACTGGAAAATTAAACGAAAAGAAGACGAAAACTAACTTTCCACCATGTATTTCATTAGATTAAATGGAAACAAATGCAATGAACCAGTAAGAATTTAATTTTGTCTTCCATACCATAAAAGTGAAAACAAAGTGATTATACTTATGAAAAAGACCCATTAAATTACGCACTATATTTTTTCGAATTTGTTTAAAAAATCATTTTATTCAATGATCAATTAATACATTTACTGACTAATTTTTTCACATATATTTTGTAATCAAATATATCTCATAAGCATGTATAAGTCATATAAATAATTTCCTCAAAACCAAGACAATAACAAGATAAAGGCTTTATATACATAATCAATTAATTAATTTTAGTCACTAATTTTTGCACATATATTTAGTAATCAGATAATATATGATATGTATGAGTAAAAATATTTTTCTAAAAAACAAAGCGGATAAAAATTTTATATAAATTTCTAGCTGAAAGAAACATGTAAATAAAGCGTGGAATTGCTAAAAATAAAATACAATATAACTAAAAAAAATCAGCCATTGAGGTTACTATATGAATGTTAATGTTGAATAGTGTACTAAAGATATCAAAAACCTAAAATAAAATAACATTCGTAGGTTAGGTTCTACATAATCCTAACATCAATAACACTGTATATAAGAATCATTTGTATACATCTATAATATAATGAGGTCTTAGTCTTTTTCACCTTCATGATGTTCTACAATTGAATGAATCCAAAACTACATAAACAAGTAAATAAGTCACAAGCGTAACTTTCTCTTCAAAATTGATAACTTTCACGGAATAGTCAAATTTTCGAGGGTTTTTTATGTCAATAAAACCTTTATATATGATATGTATGAGTTAAAAATATTTTCCTAAAAACAAAGCGTATAATAGCTTTATATAAATTTTTAGATGAAAGAAACATGTAAATAAAGCCTGTAATTGCTAAAGATAAAATACAATATAACTAAAAAAAATCAGCCACTGAGGTTACTATATGTTTGTTAATGTCGAAGAGTGTACTAAGGGTATCAAATACCTAAAATAAAATAACATTCGTAGGTTGGGTTGTACATAATTCTAACGTCAATAACATTATTTATAAGAATAATTTTTAGCCATCTACAACATAATGAGGTATTACTCTTTTTCACCTTCATGATGTTCTACAATTGAATGAATCCAAGACTATATAAATAAGTAACTAAGCTCACAAGCATAACTTCATCTTCAAAATGGATAATTTTCAAGGAATAGTGAAATTATCGATGGTTTTATACGTAAAAAAATTTCGACAATATTTTTAAAATCACACTAACCAAACAAACCGTAAAGTAGCCAAAAAACGTAATAACACACAACATTTAGGGCCTGTTTGGTAGACATGTTTTTGTGTTTATAAACTTGTTTGGTTTAGTGTTTTTGGGCTATGTGTGTTAAAAAACACTTTCTCACTTACCCAAATTTTAGGCATATTCCAATAAACATGAATTTGGTGTTTATTGGGGTGTTTCTACAGGATCCCAAACTTAAAAGTCTGTTTGGTAAGCGGTCTGGTCTTACTATTTATTTATTATTTATTATAATATTTATTTATGTATTATTATTTTTCTTTCTTTATTATTTCTTCACTTTATAATATATTTTTTTATTTAATTATTTATATTATTAAATTATTATTTATATTATTATTTATTAATTTATAAATATATTCTATTTATTTATTATTATTATTTCATTATTTAATTCATTTTATTTATAAATTATTTATTCATTTTTAATTATTTAAAAATATATTTTATTAATTTAATATTAATTTATTATTATTATACTCATTTTTTATTATTATTATGAAGTATTTATTTGTTATTATATTTATTTTTTATTATTATTTATTTCATTGTTTTTATTATTTATTATTTGTATTATATTTTTAAATATGTTTTATGTAATTTATTATTTATTTTATTAATTTATTATTATTATTTATTATTTAGTCCATTTTTTATTAATATATTTATTCATTATTATTGTATTCTTTTTTTTTATTATTATATTATATTATATTTATTATTTATATTATTAATTATTGATTTTTAATTTTTAATTTTTCAATTTCGCCCCAAAAAACATCCCTACCAAACATACTTATGTTTTTGGATGAATAAACAAAAAATCAAAAAACGTGTTTTTTGTTTATTTCAACACAAACACAGCTCTACCAAACAGGGCCTTAACAAATTCAAATCAATAGGCAAAGAACATACAGATTTCACTATTGAAGAATTAGATTGTGTAAAGTTCTAATAGAAAATGAACAACTTCTGTAAATTATACGTGCAATGTTATAAGAATATATTTTATCCCTCTGTAATATAATGAGATATTAGTCATTTTCACCTTCATGATGTTCTACAATTGAATGAATCTAAGATTATATGAATAAGTAACTAAGCTCACAACCGTAATTTCACCTTCAAAATGGATAACTTTCACGGAAGAGTCAAAATTTCAAGCGTTTTATATGACAAAAATTATCACTAGTTTTAGGGGATCACACTAACCAAACAAACCCTAAAGTAACCAAAAAACATAAAAACCCACACAAATCCAAATCAAAGAACATAAATATTTCTTTTCAACAATTAGATTGTGTAAAGTTGTAATATAAAATGAACAAATTCTGTAAATTATTCGTGCAATGTTAAAAGTCATCGCTAATATTGATATTCAACACCAACCATAGGCAGAACGACGCTCATCAACAATATTCATATTTAGTATCAATAATATTCTTATTCAACAGCAACCATACACAAAAAAAAAACAAAAATCCACAATGATCAAGCAAACTAAGAGAAACACTTGAATCATCAGGCATGACGTATTTTATCAATTGAATGAATCCAAGACTATATAAATTAGTAACTAAGCTCACAAGCGTAACTTCATCTTAAAAAATGGATAACTTTCAAGGAAGACTAAAGTTTTTTAGGGTTTTATATGTCAAAAATTTTAAACAGCATTTAGGGGATCACACTAACCAAACACCCCCTTAATAGAAAATGAACAACTTCTCTAAATTATACATGCATCGCTAATATTCATATTCAACACCCACCATAGGCAGAACGACACTCACCAATAATATTCATATTCAACAACCATACACAGAAAAAATAATAATCCACACAAATCAAACAAACTAAGACAAACACTTGAATCATCAAGAAGGACGTATTTTATCAATTGAATGAATCGAAGACTATATAAATAAGTAACTAAGCTCACAAGCATAACTTCATCTTCAAAATGGATAACTTTCAAGGAAGAGTCAAATTATCGATGGTTTTATATGTAAAAAAATTTCAATTTTTTTTTTAACATCACATTAACCAAACAAACCCTAAAGTAACCAAAAAACGTAAAAACACACAACATTTAACAAATTTAAATCAATAGGCAAAGAACATACAGATTTCACTATTGAAGAATTAGATTGTGTAAAGTTGTACCAGAAAATGAACGACTTCTATAAATTATACGTGCAATGTTATAAGGCATAGCTAATATTCATATTCAACACCAACTTCTCTACAAAAAATGAAAATCCACAATGATCAAACAAACTAAGACAAACACTTGAATTATGAGGCAGAACGTAAAACCTAAACCATATAAACCAAACGGAAAAGAGTACCTGGAACAAATCTAAATACCACAACTTCACATTTCTACACTCTCAATAAAAAATAGATAACACCAATCACTCTCAATCAAAAATAGATAACGCATTCATAAAACGAAAAATGATATAATTAGGGGTGAAGAGTTCATGAACAAATCAATCTGCAAGAAAACCCTAAACCACAATATGAATTAATTGCAACCCAATCTGCAAGAAATTAATTGCACTGCAAAAACAAATAAACACTAACCCTTTGACGAATTTCATCAGGAGCTAGGTCGATACTACTTTTTCCTCAATATTGTATAGATTCCATTGAATGTGCTGAATTTATGGACGAATTTATGGATGAATCGAATCTGCAACCTTTATGAAGCCTGGATTGGATTGGATTTTACTGTTCGGGATTGGATTTTTGTTGGGAAAGGTTTTTCCTTATTTTACCGAAATGTATATATATTTATTTCCTCCTCATCACTGTTGACCTAAATCTCAAATTGGGGGGATTTTTGATTTTTTGTGAAATTTAAAATTGAAACTGGGAAGGGTTTTGTGCGCGTGGCTTCGTTGACTTTTACTGTTCTGATATACATTAACTGTTCAATTATACTGAAGAGGAAATTATACAGACCAAGTCTTGGCTTGTGGGGCCACTAATGCTGACTGGGTTGCTGACTGGGATGAATGGGCAATTCCAGTCAGAGAGTTACATGACTGAATGTATATTCACTATATGAATGTTAATGTCGAAGAGTATACTAAAGATATCAAATACCTAAAATAAAATAACATTCATAGATTAAGTTCTACATAATCCTAACGTTAACACCGTATATAAGAATCATTTGTATGCATCTATAATATAATGAGGTGTTAGTCTTTTTCACCTTCATGATTTTCTACAATTGAATGAATCCAAAACTACATAAACAAGTAAATAAGTCACAAGCGTAACTTTTTCTTCAAAATTGATAACTTTCACGGAATAGTCAAATTTTTGAGGGTTTTTTATGTCAATAAAACCTTTATATATGATATGTATGAGTTAAAAATATTTTACTAAAAACAAAGCGGATAACAGCTTTATATAAATTTTTAGATGAAACAAACATGTAAATAAAGCCTGGAATTGCTAAAGATAAAATACAATACAACTAAAAAAATTCAGCCACTGAGGTTACTATATGTTTGTTCATGTCGAAGAGTGTACAAAGGGTATCAAATACCTAAAATAAAATAACATTCGTAGGTTAGGTTGTACATAATTCTAACGTCAATAACATTGTTTATAAGAATAATTTTTATCCATCTACAACATAATGAGGTATTAGTCTTTTTCACCTTCATGATGTTCTACAATTGAATGAATCCAAGACTATATAAACAAGTAACTAAGCTCACAAGCGTAACTTCATCTTCAAAATGGATAACTTTCAAGGAATAGTGAAATTATCGATGGTTTTATATGTAAAAAAATTTCAACAATATTTTTTAGATCACACTAACCAAACAAACCCTAAAGTAACCAAAAAACGTAATAATACACAACATTTAACAAATTCAAATTAATAGGAAAAGAACATACAGATTTCTTTTGAAGAATTAGATTGTGTAAAGTTGTAATAGAAAATGAACAACTTCTTTAAATTATACGTATAATGTTATCAGAATAATTTTTATCCCTCTGTAATATAATGAGCTATTACTCTTTTTCACCTTCATGATGTTCTACAATTGAATGAATCTAGGATTTTATAAATAACTAACTAAGCTCACAACCGTAATTTCATTTTCAAAATGGATAACTTTCACGGAATAGTCAAAATTTTGAGCGTTTTATATGACAAAAAATTTCGACAAATTTAGGGGATCACAGTAACCAAACAAACCCTAAAGTAACCAAAAAATATAAAAACCCACAACATTTAACAAATCCAAATCAAAGAACATAAATATTTCTTTTCAACAATTACATTGTGTAAAGTTGTAATAGAAAATGAACAACTTCTATAAATTATACGTGCAATGTTATAAGACATCGCTAATATTCATATTCAACACCAACCATAGGAAGAACGACGCTCATCAACAATATTCATATTCAATATCAATAATATTCATATTCAACAACTATCATAGACAGAAAAAACAAAAACCCACACTGATCAAACATATCAACCAATCGGACAACAGTACCTGGAACGAATCTGAAAACCACAACTTCAAGTTTCTATACTCTCAATAAAAAATATATAACATCAATCTGAAACGAAGAAGAATATAATTAGGGGTGAAGAGTTCATGAACAAACCAATTAACTAATCTACAAGAAAACCCTAAACTACAATATCAATTAATTGCAACCCAATCTGCAAGGATTTAATTGCACTACAAAAATGTAGATCATACATGCTTCTGTTATATATATATAAATATAAATCTTTCATGCATACAAATATATATAAGTGTTACAATAAAGAGGAAACTGACCAGTAATACAGAATGCAAGAAGAACCAGAGAAAATTCGAGCCTTGTGTGATACCACAGTTTCCTTAAGGCAAATTGTTCCCTCTACGGTGCTTAAGGAATCCGAACAAATTGCCTCCCAAGATAGAACGGATTTCGCCTTCACTATTGCAGCACTGCAATGATGAAGACCGGCGAACTCAAATTCTGTGTTTGTACCCGAACCTGAACCAGACCTAATCTATATGTATATATGTATATGCGAATGTAGAGAGAGTTTGTATTTCTGGAAAAATATTGGGAAGAATGTTAAGTATATGTCTGAATGAAATGCAACAACCTATTATAGAGAATGGAGAGACACTTCAACCGTGTAAGCATCCATTCCACTCCAACAGGCATATAAATTGTCCAGGTGATGGTTGATACAACAAACTGTATACGCAACTCTTTAAAAGAGTCATTACAGTTTTGTCCAAAAAGAAAAAAATGGGTAGAACCGATGACCCACCGGCACCACATCGCGCCACGAACCAGACCCGGACCGGGCGGGCGGCGCGCACGTGTGATTAGTCTAAGACTAGCATGGTTCATGCATGGTCTAGCTCTCTTCCCATGCCTCTAGCTATTCAAGTCACTCATCTAAAGCAACCATATATAAACACCTTTACACTTTACTTTATTTCCAATGTGGGACAAACATACTTACCCAAGTTCAAATGGGTCACTTTGAGAGATAATTTCTCATTCAATAATTAATAGTTTTAAACATGTAATTATACCAACTTGATCTCCTCACCAAGGAGAACACATTAGTGCTTGGTCTCGTTAAATTCGGAGTTCGGGTCCCATAATTATTTAAGCTCAAAGTAGGGTTTAATTAATGTTATTTCTAAACTATTTCCAACAATCCCCCACATGAATGGAAATTAGCATTTCACAATGCAGATGAATATGCAAACACTAGTTCGAGTACAATGAAAGGTTACTGTATCAGTATAAGTAGCCTTAGAGCCTTGAACTTTCCCTTGTGAAAGACTATCGGATTTACTAGTTAATCAGTGGACGTGATGCCTTGAACTGTCAGTTATTTGTGTAAACCAAGACAATAGAATTCACACAGTTCCCTTTCGAACACAGTTGGTTCTCACGTTTGTGTCCATTTTGGCCTTGGACACCACTTGGTTTCATAAGTATTTGTCAGAGAATTTTGCCTTCAAAAATTCTCCTAGAAGCGGCCCCTTCTACTCACATAGGTGATTCTATTAGGAGTTCTTCCTCACTTGGATTTGTCCAAGTCATAGACATCATTAAAAGCATAGTTTACCCTAAAATATGCACTGTCTCATCATAGGAATGGGAAGGAGTTTTGTTTTAATCTCCACAGTGCTTTTAACTAAGTCACGCACAATTCGGTTATCCCTTTGAACCTAGATCTTGGGATCTCCAGTCAACTAGGTTGGGTTGCCTTTATGGTGTCTTTTAACCCAGAGGCTTCAAGCCCATTCCCCTCGATGATCTTTCAACTTGCTCTCTTGCCAAACATTTAGTTAACGGATCCGCTATATTATCCTTAGACTTTACATAGTCAATGGATATTATACCATTTGAGAGCAATTGTTTTACGGTATTATGTCTACGACGGATATGTCTAGACTTACCACTATACATGTGATTTTGAGTCCTTCCAATCGTAAATTGACTATCACAATGTATACAAACAGCTGGCACTGGTTTCTGCCAGTTTGGAATGTCCTCTAGAAAGTTACGAAGTCATTCTGCTTCTTCTCCAGCTTTGTCCAATGCAATGAATTCAGATTTCATTGTGGACCGAGCAATACATGTTTGTTTTAAGGACTTCCAAGACACAGTTGCACTTCCAAGAGTAAAAATATATCCACTAGTGGATTTTGAATCATTGGAATCAGATATCCAATTAGCATCACTATATCCTTCAAGTACAGTTGGATATATAGTATAATGCAAACCATAATTTTGAGTATACTTCAAGTATCCCAAAACTCTTAGTATTGCATTCCAGTGACATTTACCTGGGTTACTTGTGTATCGACTCAGCTTACTAACAGAGAATGTTATGTCAGGTCGAGTACAATTCATAACATACATTAAACTTCCTATGATCCGAGCATATTCCAATTGTGAAATACCTTCATCTTTGTTCGTAGAAAGTTTAACGTTTACATCCACAGGTGTTCGTGTTGGACTTATCCCATACTTCTTAAACTTGTCACACATTTTCTATATATAGTGAGATTGGGATAATACAAGTCCTTCTGATGTTCTAGAAATTTTAATTCCTAAAATAACATCAGCTATGCCAAGATCTTTCATGTCAAACCTACTATTTAGCATTTGCTTAGTAAAATTGATTACATCATTATTACTACCTATAATAAGCATGTCATCCACATATAGGCATAAAATGACATATGCATTATGATAACTCTTGACATAAACACACTTGTCGCATTCATTTATTTTGAACCCATTTGACATCATAACACTGTCAAATTTCTCATGCCATTGTTTTGGCGCTTGCTTTAGTCCATACAATGACTTTACAAGTCTACACATTTTTCTCTCTTGGCCAGGAGAAATGAACCCCTCAGGTTGTAACATGTATATTTCTTCATCTATTTCACCATTTAGAAATGTTGTTTTTACATCCATTTGATGTATTTCTAAACCATTTAACGTTGTTATAGCAATTAGCATGCGAATGGACGTTATTCTAGTAACTGGTGAATAAGTGTCAAAATAATCTAACCATTCCTTTTGTCTATAGCCTTTAGCTACAAGTCTTGCCTTATACTTGTCAATTGATCCATCAGCCTTCATCTTCTTCTTGAAGATCCACTTACAACCCAATGGTTTATTGCCTAGTGGAAGATCTACCAGTTCCCATGTATGATTTTGCATAATAGACTCAATTTCACTATTCACAACTTCTTTCCAATAAACAGCTTCAGGTGAAAACATGGCCTCCTTATATGTTTGAGGTTCATTCTCTACCAAATTGATAACAAAATCTAGCCCAAAAGACTTAGTGAATCTTGCTCTTTTGCTTCGTCTAGGTTCTATAGATTCTTCGTCTATAGGTTCCTGACTATCTTGAGTCATATCACCAAATGACCTTTTCTGTGAGCTTGAATCTGATGTCCTTTTATATGGAAATACATTTTCAAAGAATGTAGCATTCCTTGATTCAATTATCGTATTGACATGTACATCAGAAATCTCAGATTTATTAACAAGAAATCGATATGCACTGCTATTGTGGGCATAACCAATGAATACACAATCCACGGTTTTAGG
Source organism: Cornus suecica (assembly GCA_963922005.1). Lineage (NCBI taxonomy): Eukaryota > Viridiplantae > Streptophyta > Magnoliopsida > Cornales > Cornaceae > Cornus > Cornus suecica. The sequence goes on along the minus strand of OY998247.1, from coordinate 2,161,486 downwards.
TCCTATTTTCACCTTTTTAGGTTTAGGAATTGCCACATTTGCTAAGCACCCCCACACTTTTAAGTATATATAGGAAGGCTTATAGCCTTTCCATAACTCATATGGGGTTTTAAAAGTTTTCTTTTGAGGCAGTTTATTAAGAATGTAATTAGCAGAAAGTATAGTTTCCCCCCACAAATTTTGTGGTACTCCCGAACTTAACAGAACTGCATTTATCATTTCTTTTAAAGTTCGGTTTTTCCTTTCAGCTACACCATTCAATTGAGGTGAGTAGGGAGCTGTAGTTTGGTGAATAATTCCATGTTCTTTACAGAACTCCTCAAAAGGAAATTCATACTCACCACCTCTATCACTTCTTATAGCTTTGATTTTTCTGCTAAGTTGGTTCCCAACTTCAGTTTTATATTGTTTGAAAATATCAATAGCCTCATCATTGCTTCTTAGCAAATAAACATAGCAATATCGAGTGCAATCATCTATAAAAGTAATAAAATACTTTTTTCCTCCTCTAGTTTCCAAGAACTTTAGATCACATATATTAGTATGCACTAGTTCTAGAGGCTCACTACATCTTTCAACTTTTTGAAAGGATTTCCTTGTTAATTTAGATTCTACACAAGTCTCACATTTATGATTTGGGTCAATTTTATACTTAGGCAAATCATTTAAGTTAATTAATCTACGTAAAGTGTCATAATTAACATGGCCTAATCTAGCATGCCAAATATCAAAAGACTCAAGCATATAAGCAGAAGAAACTGTGTTATTAATCTTATTAGATGTGGGTACAATAGTTATTACATTAAGCTTAAACAACCCATCACTGAGATATCATTTTCCTACATACATTTCATTCTTTGTAAGTACAAACTTATCAGACACAAAGATTAATTTAAAGCCATTTTTGCTTAGCAGAGATCCAGACACCAGGTTCTTGCGAATATCCGGCACATGTAGCACATTATTCAGAGCCACCTCTTTTCCAGAAGTCATTTTCAGGATCACTTTTCCACTACCTTCTACCTTAGAAGATGAAGAATTACCCATAAAGAGTTATTATCCATCTTTCATAGGTTGATAAGTAGTGAACATCCACCTATTGGCACATATGTGACGAGTAGCACCAGTGTCCACCCACCACTCTTTGTTATTGCCCACCAAATTGCACTCTAAAACCACAACATCAAGATTCATATCGCCTACATCATTTGCAAGTCGATCTGCCTCAGTCACAATCGCTTGAGGTCGAGTGTTCCTGAAGTTCCTTGGCTTTCGACAGTCTTTAGAGAGATGCCCCAACTTTCCACAATTGAAGCACTTGCCTTTGAACTTCTTAGGTCCTTTACTTGGACCTTCATCACTGAATTTACTCTTTTTAGTCTTTGAAGATGATCCTTTATCCACAATATTTGCTTTTGACTCCATAGGATGCCATACACCACTTTTCTTTTCAGACTTACGACTGTCCTCTTCAATCCTCAAGCGAACTATAAACTCTTCAAGAGTCATTTCCTTGCATTTATGCTTCAGGTAGTTCTTAAAATATTTCCAAAGTGGTGGTAGTTTTTCAACTATAGCTGCCACTTGGAATGACTCACTAAGAGACATACCTTCTGCATGAATATCATGAAGAAGCACTTGAAGCTGTTGCACTTGGCTGAGTACAGTTTTGGAATCTAATATTTTAAAATCTAAAAACTTGCCAACAATGAATTTCTTCGTGCCAGCATCCTCAGTTTTATACTTTTTATCCAATGATTCTCATAATTCCTTTGCAGTTTGCACATCACTATATACATTATACAGTGTGTTATCTAATCCATTTAGGATATAGTTCTTGCACAAGAAATCAGAATGCTTCCATGCATCCACTGCAGCCAGTTTATCTTTATCAGTTTCACCCTCGGCCACTGTTGGAATTGCCTCCATTAAAAATTTGGCCAGATTCAAAGTAGTGAGATAAAACAGCATCTTTTGTTGCCAACGCTTAAAATCAGAGCCATTGAATTTTTCAAGCTTCTCCCCATGTGGGACAGAGATTGTAGTTGGATTACCAGTAGTCATTTCTGTTACAAAAACAGAAATCTACTTTATGTACTGTTTAATTATTCCCACATAATAATATAATAACAATGTCACAGTAATATAATTAAATATATATAAACTATTTCCAGAATATAATATATATATATATAATCGAATATATAAAAGATATATATATAATATTATATACACAGAATATATATATATATATTAGAATATAAAATCAGAATATATATATATATATATATAGCAGAATACAAAATACCAGAATATATATATATATCAAAATAATATGTACCAGAATATATATATATATAACAGAATGCTATTCAGTATATATATATATCAGATAAAATAAACCGTTCATATATATATATATATAACATGCAATTTCAGAAATTGAATACTAACGTACAGTAGTATTAGTTAAACCAATTTCAAAATATGCAATATATATATCTAGACAGTAGTATAATATATATATATATAAAAATGTGACAAACTTATCTGTAAAACAAATTTCTGCAATATACACCAGTATATATATATAAATCTTTATAACTAAACACTTATATATATAAACAATATAAACAAAGATGTAACCTAATTGAAATACTGTGTAAGATAGATAACTATTCCACTAATGAGTATATATACGGAACATTGATATACAAGAAAAATAGTATACAAGCGAAGCACAATATATGTGAAACAAATTCAAACTGTGTTAATACATATATCTAAAAACAGAGGACTCTATTTTAAACAATTTGAATAAGGTTACACATAATAGAATTAAAGTTTCATACAAATTTGAAACAGCAGTATATAAATATAAATTCAACCAATATTGTACATGTACGTAAATAGATATATATAGTCACAAAACAGATATATATATGTATATACCGAATAATATATATATTTATGCTTGCATATACTGTAAAATATGCAGACAGTTTATATATATATATATATATACGGAATATATTTATATAAATATAACAAAATATATATAAATCAAAACTATTTTGCCTTAAGATTGTATATCATACATGTTTCTGTTATATATATATAAATATAAATCTTTCATGCATACAAATATATATAAGTGTTACAATAAAGAGGAAACTGACCAGTAATACAGAATGCAAGAAGAACCAGAGAAAATCTGAGCCCTGTGTGATAATTGCTCCATCTACGGTGCCTCCCAAGATAGAACGGATTTCGCCTTCACTGTTGAAACAGTGCAATGATGAAGACCGACGAACTCAAATTCTGTGTTTGTACCCGAACCTGAACCAGACCTAATCTATATATATATGTGAATGTAGAGAGAGTTTGTATTTCTGGAGACCCGGACCGGGCGGGCAGCGCGCGCGTGTGGTTAGTCTAAGACTAGCATGGTTCATGCATGATCTAACTCTCTTCTCATGCCTCTAGCTATTCAAGTCACCCATCTAAAGCAACCATATATAAACACATTTACACTTTACTTTATTTCCAATGTGGGACAAACATACTTACTCAAGTTCAAATGGGTCACTTTGAGAGATAATTTCCCATTCAATAATTAATAGTTTTAAACATGTAATTATACCAACTTGATCTACTCACCAAGGAGAACACATTAGTGCTTGGTCCCGTTAAATTCGGAGTTCGGGTCCCAAAATTATTTAAGCTCAAAGTTGGGTTTAATTACTATTATTTCTAAACTATTTCCAACAAAAAACAAATAAACATTAACCAAACTCCATACTCGACGAATCTCATCTCTCATCAGGAGTTAGGTCGATGCTCCTTCTTTTGCAATATTGTATAGATTCTATTGACATGGACGAATCCCATCTACAACATTCATGAAGTTTGGATTGGATTGGATCTGATTCTTCATCCTGGATTGGATTTTGGTTGAGAAAGTTTTTTCTTTATTTTTTAGACATGTATATATATTTATTTCCTCCTTCTCACTGTTAACCTAAATCTCAAATTGGGGGGATTTTTGAATGTTTCCGAAATTTTAAATTCAAACTGGGAATTGGTTTTGCACGTGTGGATCTAAGTTGACTTTCACTGTTTTATTATACGAATACTGTTCAATTATACGGATGCAGAAATTATACAAAACAAGCTTTGCATGTGGGGCCCACCACTGCTGATTGGGTTGAATGGACGGTTCCAGTCAGAGAGTAACATGACTGAATGCATATCCTTGAGATTGAGGCATAGCTTTCCATGTACATACATATCTATATTATCGATGCATATAACAAAGGAATAATCATGTCTTCTACACAGTAGAATATATAGATAACATAGCAACACGTACTTGATTTTTCTTTTAACGATTTAATTAATCCCCCAGCCTTTAAACCAGACCAATTGTTGGATTTTAACTATAAAAAAAATCAAGAACATGAATTAAATTGCAGAATTAAATATTCGACATACTTCAATTGCGAAAATAACAGTAGAATACTTTTATCACTCTTATGTAATCTGTATTCCTACAATCCTGAAAGAGCAAAATAAGAGTATGACAACTCTTATATAGAGAAACAATAGGGGGACGACCTCTCCACAAACAAACACCTAGGTTTTCTCTTTCTATCATGAAAACCTAGATGGTAAAGGATTAGTAATTATAATCCAACGATAAGTGCTACACTGTTCAATTAAACCACAATGACAAGTATAACCCCAACCCATTAATTATCAATAATCACATTGCAATCCTATTTTATATAAAACTATGTGCATAGGACCACAAAATAGTTTTTAATATATTATATAATTAAAAATTCCAACAAGAAATAGTAAAATTGTACCCTCCAATCACCGAGTTGGATGAAATAAGGCCAATTTTTTTTTTTGAACAATAGAAGAAGTGTAATTATACAAAACTTAAGAGATGGTAGTGTTATTTATCTTCTTCTTTTTCTTCAAAAAAACTCAAATGTTAATGTGATTTGATGATGAATGTACTTTTTATCATGGTAAAAGTATGTACCAACGGCCACAACCCATATCTTAACAAACAGTTACTGTTTCTTGCCTTATTAATTTGAATAGTTAGTGAGAATAAGTTGCTTCAATAAGCACTTTCCTAACAACTTTTGAGCATCCACTTAATTTAAAATAAGCTTAAAACTGCATAGTTGGATAAAATAAGGTCAATTAATTTTAATTTTTTTGAACGAGATGGTATAATTATACAAAAGTCATGAGATAGTGGTGTAATTTTTATTTTCTTCTTTTCGAAACCGTACTTATAACCCACCCATATTGCATGTTGGCAGGGTCACCCTACTTCTGTGACCAATTGATATAATACAATGCCTTAGATTTTCAAACAGCTATTACTTTATATATACTATTAATGTCTCTAATTTCTTGAAAGATTTATGTTTCTTATGACTGATTAAAGGAGCTACAACTGAAAGAACTTACTGAATCGCTTGCGTATTGCTGTAATAGTACTAAGCATTGTTCTCTTCGTAAATCATGTTATTTAAATAAATTTCTTTTTCATCGATCTAAAATTATTATTATTTTTTTTTTTTGCATAAACTAAAATTATTCAACATCAAATGCTCCCAATGTTGTGGACAAGGCAAACTTTACACAATTTACAAGTGCGCTCACCAACAGTTTCGAGTGATATTTTCAAAAAAAAAAACCAATTTCAAGTGATACTAACGCGGTTTTAACTCTCAACAGTTTTGAGAAGAGCGGAGATGGTGGCGGACCATCCGAGTGTGATGGCAAATAGCACTCCGATGACATACCAGTTATCGCACTCTCAACGGAATGGTACTAAGGAGGAGGAAGGTGCCATACAACATCACTGTAAGTGCCAATGGACGGAGTGTGAATGTCATGGTTGTTGACGAGTGCGACTCTACTAAGAAACATATTCAAGAGGGGCCACATGCACTTTTTTGTGAGTTTATTCATAAAATATTTAATTTTGAGGGTAATAAAAGGAATTTTTGGAACTTTGGGTGGGGCATATGCAATTTTTATAAATTTAATTACAAAATATATAATAATCTGTAAACCAAGTGGCAAAATTAGGGTTCTAAAACCTCCTCCCCAACAATGCAACCAAGAGAATGACTCCGATTGTTGTGAACAAGGCAAACTTTACATAACTTACAAGTGCTCACCAATAGTTTCGAGTGATACTAAGGCGGTTCTGAATCTCAACAATTTTCAAAAGGGCGGAGATGGTGGTGGATCATCCGAGTGTGATAACAAGTACCACTCTGATGACACACCAGTTGTTGCACTATCAAATGGATGGTACAAAGGAGGAGGAAGGTGTCACAACAATATCACCATAAGTGCCAATGGACGGAGTGTGAATGCCATGGTCGTTGACGAGTGCGACTCTACTATGGGATGTGATGGAAAGCATGATTTGTTAGGGTTTTTACACCAGTCAAGAAAACTTATTAAGGAATCCAAACCCTCCGTTCGAAGCCGTGCACACCTGCAAATCAAAATCACACACAAACACATACCAACACAATTGACACAAAGATATATACGTGGTTCGGCCAAATCAGCATACGTCCACGGAGAGCACCGTTTCACTATCGATTAATAAGAGGATTACAATATGATGATCAGCAGATCAACAACTCACACATTGTTTCACTCACATGTGTATCGCTCACCCTCACCGGTGTATCACTCACACCAAGAAATACCATTATGTATCTCTTCCTCTCTTATCTTCTGTGTATTCTCTGTGCACAACATGTGTTTCACTCGCACTAAGTGTTTTACTTACACCGGTATCGGCCTATTTTGGCTCTCTCTGTCTTTCTCTGCTTGGTACACAGAATACAATATGTTAGACCTATATTTATAGGAGAGACTGGAGTGGAGGACAAGTCGATCAATTCAATTAGGAATTGATCTTCTACCTAATTAAGGATTTGTTTGATAACTAAGTTATATTCTCCTTTAAGAAAGGAGTCACCAAATATAACAATTTTCAGTCAAATAAAAATAATTTGGTGGCTAGGTTATCTTTTCCCACAAGAAAAGAAATAACCATATCTAACATGATTATTAGCCTCCATGTAGTAATAATAACATCGTTGATGCCTCAAAAGCTGTGTGAAAAACCTTGGGTGTGCCTGAAGATAACTGGGGAGAGTTGGATATCACCTTGTCCGATGTTTAAATACAATATATTGCTTTTGTTTTGGAAGTATTTTACCTTAGTCAAATGTTTACATTGTCTTTTCAGTTCATGTGGAGTGTAATTAATAGTAGGGATATTATCAGTAAACCTCCCTATAGTTTTATTTTTGATCAACTAACTCCCATTTAGTTCAGAAAAGCCCCCCTATGGTTAGTAAAATGTATCAACTTGCCCCCCTCCCTATAATTTTGGATCAAAATACCCCTGGAATTTTATTAAATTAAAAAAAACATATAAAATTCAAAAAATATATATACATAATTCATAAAAAATATATATAAATTTTTTAAAAAACATATAAAATTTGAAAAAATATATATAAAATTAATTGTTTTTTATAAAATTCGAAAAAGTATATAAAATTCGTAAAAATATATATAAAATTTGAAAAATATATATATATAATTTGAAAAAACATATAAAATTCTTAACAAATATATAAAATAAAATAAAAACATATAAAATTCGTAATATATATATAATTCGTAAAAAATATATAAAATAAAAAAATCATATAAAATTCAAAACAAATATATAAAATTCGAAAAAAATATATAAAATTTGAAAAAAACAAATAAAATTCGTAAAAAATATATAAAATTCAATATATATATATATATAATCCTTTGGCACACTACAATAGTATATTCAAACAAGATTATCCAAAAAAAAGGGGTAGGTTAAAAGTGCTCTTCCACTATATTTGGAAAAATCATAATACAATCCAAGAAAGTGCTCTTCCACTATATTTGATTTTTTTTTTCAAACAAAATTAGATGTCACAATTGAGTATAGTCATAGTTTTAAAATAATTTGTGGTGTTAAAAGTGCATTTTTAGAAGTCAATTGTTTTTTTCCATTTCCATGCAATAAACAAAATGCGGATTGAACTAACCCTTTTTTAATATGGAGGGTCCAACATAATCTACCCATTCATGTGATTTAATAAGAAAGTTATATGATTTTATTCCTAATTAAAATTAAAATCATGTTTATGTTTTCGAGATATTTTATTTGATTGGTAATATGGTTTTTTCGAATTTTATATATATTTTTATGAATTATATATATATTTTACGAATTTTATATGCTTTTTCGAATTATATATATATTTTTACGAATTTTAAATATTTTTTTGAATTTTATATGTTTTTATTTTTTATATATTTGTTTCAAAATTTATTTATTTTTTACGAATTTTATATGTTTTTTTTCGAATTTTATATGTTTTTCTTTCGAATTTTATATATATATATTTGTTACGAATTTTAAATATTTTTTTGAATTTTATATGTTTTTTAATTTTATATATTTTTTACGAATTTTATATATTTTTTCGAATTTTATAAAAAAAATCGAATTTTATATATATTTTTACGAATTATATATATATATTCGAATTTTATATGTTTTTTAAAAAATTTATGTATTTTTTACGAATTATGTATATATATATTTTGAATTTTATATATATTTTTTAATTTAATTGACGGGTTGATGATTTGATGATATTGTGTCGTTGTTTCACCACACCCCGATCAACAAGAATTTATACCTACTAATATTTTACTTAAAATAGTATAGCAATAAGTAGGGTCGAACCACTCTCAACTTGGAACTCGTTTTGAGACAAGGATCCAAAACTTTACTTTTCGAGATAAAAAGAAAATTACTTAAAACAACTCTTGAATTTTTTAATAGTAAACTAAAATAACTAGATAAAATTATCAAATGGTGGAAAAAATCTCAAGGGAAAATAATCCACCACCCGGGTCTATACAAATAATGTTATATATTTCTATCTCAAATTCTCCTCCAACCTATTAAACATAAACATAGATATTAGTAGGCATTCCCCGTATTTCCATTAATTGGTAATCACGAAGAATCCTCCCTCTAATGTTTTGGTTTAATTAAATTGTAAATAGTAGTAGGCATTCCCCGTATTTCCATTAATTGGTAATCACGGGAAATCCTCCTTCTATTTTTTTAGTGTCCAACCTCTATTGTAAGGTTTTTGTTCATTGAGATTCATATAATGAATACTCTCGGGACGAGAATTAAACAATACGAAATAAAATAAAAATTATTTATATCTTACCCATGGTGGCTTCATCACCCCCTTGAGAAGAGTTTTAAGCTAGCATGTTGATAAAAAATTGATACAAGGTAATAGAATAAAATTCCATTGATAGAGCAAAAATTACACAAAATATGAAAATAGTACAAAAATATTCTAAGCTCTCATTCCTCAACTCACCATCCTCCTTCTGCAGCTCTAATTTGCGAATATTTATAGGCCTATTGCATACTGATGGATTTAATTTTACATTAACTCTCAACCACTTCTCTCACCAACCCTCTCTCTCTCTCTCTCATATTTAGTATTCCTCCCACCAACTCACCAACTCTCTCATAAATATATATATTTTTCTTTCTTTTACACACATACACACATACACTTACACACACATATATATATATGCATTTATTACATTATCCCCCTCCAATTATTTCTTTTTCTTCATTTTCATCCTTCTTGCTTTCTTTTTCTTTTCTTTTGTAAATCAACCCCTGCATGAAATAAAAATATATATATATATTAGGACATTATGCTAGATAAATTACTCTATTTTGTGCACTTATCAAATTACCCCCAAACAAGCTTTTGTTAGTCCTCTAGCAAATAAGGAAAAAAAAAATAGATAAGTTCACAAAAATGATATATTATTGAAGTTTAACTAAAGATGTGCCACTTTCGCAGGCTGCATTCGATTGCATTTACCGTATGCAATAAGGCCTTAAACCCCTAGGTTACCCTAGTGGACGAGCAATAGCCTCGTGAGGGTTTACAGTGAAAATACCCACAAACTTCTTCATTTTCACGCATTCATGCATTCACACACTCATTAATTAAGCCATGATACAATATATAAGATAATATGAATGCAAATACTCCCACTCACTACCGAACAATAACTATCTCAAGTTAATGATATGAACGGTCCCCACTAACGTAAATAACTTCGTTACTCTCTACTCCCAATCTAGACAACCTTCCGTGTTTTTGTGAACATTCTACTATGGTATGTCAATCTCTCTTTTTCTACTTCATTGATCAAACTTTGCCATTTTTCGTAAAAATTCATTATTTCCATCATTCCACATTTATCCATTTTTTTTTATCTTTCTAAGCTCCGGACTTTCCAGCGAGGATTTTTAGTCCCGACCAACTGGGCCCGAGCTTCTTCCATAGGATTTATGCTCATTAGTTTTCTCCCCTTTTTACGCGAGCAGTGATATTGGTGATACCAAGGCCCGGTTACTCAGATCGAAGAACTACTTTTTGCATTTCTTTCAAAATAAATTTTTAAATTTTCTCCATTCTATCTCCCCTTTTATAGCGGCAAAGCTATTTTTTCAACTGCATAGTCAAAGATCAACTATTTTTCCCATAGTGAATGTGTGCATGTGCTTATAGGTCAAAGTTGTCCTTTTCGGTTTCAATTTCACTAATTCATTTACCTATGTAAAACCACATCACTTCACTAACTCAATCTAATCATTACTCTCATGAGCGGGAATATCGCATCACATACTACTGATACATCATAAACACAAACTTAATCAACTTATAATGTAAAACACTTATGCATAAAAACAAAGAAATTTTTTTTTTTTTTTTTTTTTCAAACTCTATTTGATTAAATAGATATCCACCCCCAAACAAAAATAACACTGTCCCTAGTGTGTGAAAATACATCTAAGAGACAAATTGGAACAAATTACCGCAATTGAGGTGGAGGTTATGGAGTAGAGTCCCTGCAAAGATTCTTGGCAAAAGAAAAGTCAAGTGATTGGAAATATTATGACAGACTTTACCCCCAAACAAAATCGAAACATACCGAAATAGAGTGAGAAAGAAATTTTGTAAACAATATTTACACAACAAACTGGGCTGCCTCCCAGTAGCGCTAAGTTTAACGTCATCAGCCAGACGTAAGGGATGTGCTACCCCTAAATGGATCAGTCCGAATAAATCGGATCAATGAGGAGAATTTCCTCAGTTTCAGAAGCTTCAAGTTCTAGGAAAGGCTTGAGGCGATGAGCATTGACTTTAAACAACTGTCCAGTCTTAGGCTCTTGTAACTCAATGGCACCATGACTAGAAATGTGATGGACATAATACGGGCCTGACCAACGTGACTTTAACTTTCCAGGAAACAATTGAAGACGGGAGTTATACAAAAGAACATTTTGTCCTATGAAAAACTCCTTTTTTAGAATGTGTTTGTCATGTTCCATTTTAGTCTTAGCTTTATAAAGTCTTGAACTCTCATAGGCATCATTTCTAATTTCTTCTAACTCATCAAGTTGAAGGGTCCTACGTTGACCGGCTTTATCATAGTCAAAGTTCATGGCCTTGATAGCCCAATAAGCACGGTGTTCGAGTTCAACAGGCAAGTGACAGGCTTTGCCATAGACCAATCGATATGGGGACATTCCTATAGGGGTCTTGTAAGCAGTTCGGTATGCCCATAACGCATCCTGGAGTCGAAGACTCCAGTCCTTCCTTCTGGGGTTAACAGTTTTCTCTAAAATCTGCTTAATCTCCCTATTGGATACCTCAGCTTGACCATTGGTTTGAGGATGATATGATAGGGCCACTTTATGGTTGATTCCATATTTGGACAACACGTTGCCAAAGACTTTATTGCAAAAATGTGAACCATTGTCACTGATTATGGCTCGAGGTGTTCCAAATCGAGGCAAAACCTGGTCTTTGAAAAATTGCACCACAACTCTATGGTCAGCTGTTTTGGTGGCTAAAGCTTCTACCCATTTTGACACATAATCAACTGCTAGAAGGATGTAGAGATTGTCAAACGATGATGGAAATGGTCCCATGAAATCAATACCCCAGACATCAAAGATTTCAACGACGAGAATTGATTGTTGAGGCCATTCATTTCTTTTGGTAATCTTACCGAGCAATTGACATCTATGACAAGCTAGACAGTATGTGTGGGTGTCTTTGAAAAGGGTTGGCCAATATAATCCTGATTGCAAGATTTTTGCAGTAGTTCGTTTGGAACTGAAATGGCCACCACAGGCCTGGTCATGACAGAAGGAAATGACAGACTCTTGGTCTACCTCAGGAACACACCTACGAATGATCTGATCTGGACAATATTTAAACAAGTAGGGGTCATCCCAAAAATATTCCTTAGCCTTGGCCAAAAACTTATCTTTCTCTTGCTTGGACCAGTTGGAAGGAATTTGACCAATCACAATATAATTGACAATATCAGCATACCATGGTGCATGAGATATCTCAAATAATTGCTCATCAGGAAAATAATCAGAGATTGGAATGGAGTCACTAGTGGATTCAATAACTAGACGGGACAAATGATCAGCGACTACATTCTCAGAACCTTTCTTATCTCGAATCTCAAGGTCAAACTCTTGAAGGAGTAAGATCCAGCGAATCAACCGAGGTTTTGCATCAGATTTGGACAAAAGATGTCTTAACGCTGCATGATCTGTATAGATGATGACCTTAGATCCAATCAAATAAGATCGAAACTTCTCAAAGGAGAACACGACGGCTAGCAACTCTTTCTCAGTGGTTGAGTAGTTGATTTGGGCATCATTTAAGGTTTTGCTAGCATAGTATATGACATGTCATGCTCTATCCACTTTCTGGCCTAAAACAGCACCTACTGCATAATCAGACGCATCACACATAATTTCAAAAGGTAAGGTCCAATCAGGTGAGCGAATGATAGGTGCAGTAGTGAGTGTGGACTTCAAGTGCTCAAAGGCGGACTTACAGGCATCAGTAAACTCAAATTGGGCATCTTTAGCGAGAAGATGAGTCAAAGGTCTAGCTATCTTACTGAAATCTTTGATGAAGCGCCTGTAGAAACCGGCATGACCTAGGAATGCTCTAATATCTCGAACAGATTTAGGGATAGGTAGATTGGAGATTAGATCAATTTTGGCTTTGTCGACCTCAATTCCTACACTAGAGATATTATGACCTAGGACAATTCCCTTTGTAACCATGAAATGACACTTTTCCCAGTTAAGTACCAAGTTAGTGTCACGACAACGTTGAAGTACGAGAGAAAGATGGTCCAGACATTGCTCAAATGATGATCCAAAGACAGAGAAGTCATCCATGAAGATTTCTAAAAACTTTTCAACCATGTCACTAAATATACTCATCATACACCGCTGAAATGTAGCTGGGGCATTACACAAGCCGAATGGCATACGACGATAAGCGAATGTACCGAATGGACAGGTGAAAGTTGTCTTGTCTTGGTCATCTGGGTGGACAGAAATTTGATTGTAACCAGAATAGCCATCTAAAAAGCAATAGAAGGCCTGACCAGCTAATCTCTCTAACATTTGGTCGATGAAGGGAAGTGGAAAATGGTCTTTCCGAGTCACACTATTCAGTTTCCTGTAGTCTATGCAAACTCGCCATCCAGTTTGAATGCGAGTAGGAACTAGCTCATTGTGGGCATTGGACACAACAGTGATGCCAGACTTTTTTGGAACGACCTGGATTGGGCTCACCCACTGACTATCAGAAATCGGGTAAATGATATCAGCGTCAAGAAGTTTGATAACTTCTCCACGGACAACTTCCTTCATATTGGGGTTAAGTCTCCTTTGAGGTTGCCTACAGGTTTTCGCATTATCTTCTAAGTGAATGCGATGTTGCACCACTAGAGGACTAATGCCTTTGATATCATCAATGGACCATGCTATGGCTTCCCTATTTGTCTTAAGAACCTCGAGTAATTGGGACTCTTGTTGCTCAGTTAACTCAGAAGATATTACCACTGGAAAAGTCTCAAATTCACCAAGATACGAATATTTTAAGGACTCAGGTAAAGGCTTTAATTCTATCTTAGGTAGTTTCTTTGCATGTTCAAATTCAGTGGTAACTGGTAAAGACAATGATTCAAATTTGGATTTATACTTGGGGGCTTCAAAGGGTGGAGCAGAGCTTAGCAAATCATTGATTTGGCTAATATAATTAGCCTCATCAAAACTATCACCAAAATGGGCTAAACACTGCTGAAGTGGATCCTCAGGATAAGAGTGGTTAAAGGTGTGGGTGGTCAATGAATCAATAAGACAAACTTCCTCAACAGATTCTGATTCAATGGGTTGTTTCATCAAATTAAACACATTGACTTCCACTTTCATGTTCCCAAAGGTCAAGGTCATGCTACCATTTCTACAGTTGATCAAAGCATTGGCTGTGGCTAAAAATGGTCGACCTAAAATGATTGGAATTTGCTTCCCTTGAGTTGGCTGAGTGTCTAGCACAATGAAGTCTACGGGGTAATAAAAATCATTAACTTTGACTATCACATCCTCAATGATACCCCTTGGAATTTTTATGGATCGGTCAGCTAACTGAATTCTAACGTCAGTTTTCTTCAAATCAGTCAATCCTAAATCCAAGTAGACTGAATACTGTAACACATTGACACTGGCACCAAGATCTAATAAAGCCTGACCTTCAAAATTTTCTCCTATCCTACAAGTGATAGTGGGACTACCAGGGTCTTTGTGTTTAACCACAGCTTGGTTTTGTAGGATGAGGAACAATGTTGGGCCATGAAGGCTTCCTTAGGAATATTGGTTTTCCTCTTGACTAAGTCTTTAATGAATTTTGCATAAGAAGGAATTTGCTTAATAGCAGTGAGAAATGGAATGTTAATCTGGAGATTTTGAAAAATCTCTAAGATTTCATTGTATTGAGAATCCTTCTTATTGTTGACTAGTCTAGAGGGAAAGGGTGCACGTGGAACAACCGGCTTAGGAATAACCTCATCAAGCTCAGGATCTTGATCCTTTTTGGATTTTGGGGAATTGGGTCGAAGAGATTTGGATTGTTCATTTTCATGACTGATGGGTGGCTCAACCTTATTATCAATTTTCTTTCCTGACCTCAAGGTAGTGATAGAATTGACATGGTCATTTGAGTGGTTAGAATTGGAAGTGGTCCCTATGTGATTAACTCCTTTGCCTTTTGGATTGATTTCGGGTTGGCTCGGTAATGTACCCCTTTGTCTTTCAGACAGAGCTGCAGTGAGTTGACTCAACTGATTTTGGAGAGACTGCTGAAATTGCAGTTGATTTTGAGTCAAGAGATCAAAGTTATTTTCTAACTTTTGGAATCTCTGATTGGAATGCTTATTGGATTGATCAAGATTAAGGGCAAGCATTTTCAAAGTGTCCTCATAATTGGAAGTATTATGGACCGGTGGGACAGGAGCAGCATAGTTGTTCATGGGATCAACGGCTAAATCTCGGCTGGGATTGAATTGGTTATTCCTGGGGAATTGATTTTGAGGAATGATTTGTCCTTGAGGTGGAGGTGGCCTATTGGAGTTACCTTGAAAACCGGATGGACCACCTATGTTTTGTGGAGGTAAATTTTGCCTCCATGAAAAATTAGGGTGGTTTCTAGTATCAGGATGGTAACTTTGGCTAAATGTGTTAGGCAATGGTCTCCTAAAGGTATTGAAAGCACAAACTTGCGCATCCGAAGGTTCAGATGTACAATAGACCGGACATTCCTCTATGGGATGAGATAAACCAGAACAAACATTGCATTGTGCAGGGGTAGAGATTAGGGCAAATGCATCAAACTTTTTGCTTAAGTCTTTCACTCCATCAGCAAGATTTTGCATCACAGACTTTAACTCATTTTCAGGTTTGATCTCATAAAAACCAGGTTTTCTATTCATTTGATCATTCCTAGAAAAATCATTCTCACTTTGGTTCCAATTCCAATTTTGGGCATTTTCAGCTAGTTCCTCCAAAAATATATAGGCTTGGTCAGGGGTTTGGGCATTGAACTTTCCTTGGTGCATTGACTCAATCATGGTTCGGTTCATAGGTGAAAGTCCCTTATAGAAGAAATGGACTAACTGTGCTTTATCAAAGCCATGATGTGGGCATTTGAGGAGCAAGTCATGAAATCGGTCCCAAGTTTGGTGGAATTGTTCTTCAATTTTCCCTCTAAAAGTACTAATGGCATCTCGCATTGATTCGGTCTTTTGCATGGGATAAAATTTACTCATGAATTTTCTTGCAAGTTCATCCCATGATCTAATGGAGTTGGGTGGAATGGAGTTTAGCCATGAAGCAGCTTTATCTTCTAAGGATAGGGGAAAAAGACGCAGTTTGACACCCTCTTCATTCAAATTTTGATTTTTGAATGTATTGCATATTGTCAAAAACTTCCCTAAATGGATATAGGGTTATTCACTTTCGAGTCCATGGAATTTTGGCAACATATTGATTGTGGCAGGTCTAATCTCAAACTGGGGTGCATCATTCTCAGGTAGAACTATGCAATTGGGTGGGTTGGCTGTGATTGGGGCAAAATAGTCATTAAGAGTTCTTGGTGCAGCCATTGATGAATTATTGGTGGTTGACAGATATAACAAGGGAATTGATTTTTCTTCTAAATCAATTAGAGACAGATCACTAGGAAACCTGACTAGACGCTTGTTAACTCGCAACCACTGGGGCATAAACAAAAAGAAACCTAAAAGGGCTAGATGAGGAACAAATCACACAAAAATTTTGGCTTTTTTATCTTGAGCTTAAATTCAAAGGTGGTGAATTTTTAAATCTAATATTGTAGAGAATTAATAGGATGATGTCCAAATTAATTCTCTCCTAATTAGACAGCTCCTACTCTAATCCAGATTAAGTCGATAGATTACCAGTTAAGGATCATCAAACTAACAACGGAGTAGTTCCCAGGAAAGTGTGGCGAGGCACGTGGCCTGCTTAATGCCGAGTCAACCTCACTTTCCTAGACAGAACTGTCCTACCGTTTATCAATTTGATAATGACTCACTGGAGTGACTACCAACCGCTTCCTTCCTAGAGGGCCTATGAGCTCGTAACCCTAAAGTGGCTGATTGCTAATGAATTTTAATCAAATCCGGCTCATGGTTTAACAAATGTAAGGAATTTTTGTGATTTGTGGGCCACGGAGACGGGTGATGAAATCCCGACCGTATCTTGTGGGAATTTTGCCCTTAAGTATCTTATGCAAAATGCTAATTAAAATATGCACAAGCAATACAAGAATAAAAGAAAATAAGAAAGAAATATTCAAAAAAAAAAAATCTTTTTATTTTATTTTTTTTATTTTATTTTATTTTATTTTTATTTTTTTTATGAAAATAAGCTAAATACAAATAACAGGAGCCTAAGGTAACGTCTAATGTTATTCTACCCTAGAGGTCGCATGCAAAATTTTTACCTATTCTAGGGGAAAATAATAATAACAAGAGTATAGAAATATGGAACCTGGATGACGACCCGGTACTGTAACTCCTGCAAATAGAAAACAACAAAAATAAACAAGTAAGTAAAAAAAAAATGAAAATAAAATTGAGTGAATAATAAAAATAAGAAGAATTAAACTAATCTAATTTTTATTTTTTTATTTGTTATTTTTTTGTTTCTTTTATGGGTGGGTTTGATTATTTTGAAAATAAGTAGGGAAGCAAAAGTAATTTTCAAAATGTTATTGCATACAATTCAAAAGTGAGCGGCTGGACCTTTATGTTTTTTTTTTATTTTTTATTTTTATTTTTTTTTATTTTTAAATGGCCCCACGATAATGAAAGGGGAAGAAAATTGTGCTAAGTGAGGGTCGGCTTTGATTCTGAAAGTCACTTACACAAATGAGGTTTTTTTTCTTTTTTTTTTTTTAACTTGTCAAAAGTAGGAGCTGCAAAAGTAACCTACTTTGACTTTTGTGTAACTTAAATTTATTTATTTATATATATATATATATATATATATTTTTTACTATGAAAGGGCCCACGAAAAGGAGAGTGTCGGTTGTGATTTTGTGAATTTTTTTTTTTTTTTAATAGAATAAATATATCAGATTGTTAGTTGCTAAACATTTGGAAGTGACTGTAACCGTGACAGAACCACAATAGATAAACAAAGCTTTAGAATTGAACAAAGAGAGAGAAAAAAATTAGAACTGAACCACTGTCCAGTATACGTTTTTTTTTTTTTTTTTTAAAACCCCTTGTCAAAAGGACTACCTGCTACGTTTGACTTTCACATAAATTAATTTTTTTTTTATATATTTTTTTTTTTAAACTAACAAAATGTCACAAAATAGAGAAGAAAAAAAAATAATAATAAAGAAAGGGAGGGATAGAAAGGTCGGGTGGGTTCCCGAAGAATTAGAGTGGAGGATCTTTGATTCCGAATTCTTAGTGTTGAAGCGGCAACGGCGCCATTTGACGAGTTGATGATTTGATGATATTGTGTCGTTGTTTCACCACACCCCGATCAACAAGAATTTATACCTACTAATATTTTACTTAAAATAGTATAGCAATAAGTAGGGTCGAACCACTCTCAACTTGGAACTCGTTTTGAGACAAGGATCCAAAACTTTACTTTTCGAGATAAAAAGAAAATTACTTAAAACAACTCTTGAATTTTTTAATAGTAAACTAAAATAACTAGATAAAATTATCAAATGGTGGAAAAAATCTCAAGGGAAAATAATCCACCACCCGGGTCTATACAAATAATGTTATATATTTCTATCTCAAATTCTCCTCCAACCTATTAAACATAAACATAGATATTAGTAGGCATTCCCCGTATTTCCATTAATTGGTAATCACGAAGAATCCTCCCTCTAATGTTTTGGTTTAATTAAATTGTAAATAGTAGTAGGCATTCCCCGTATTTCCATTAATTGGTAATCACGGGAAATCCTCCTTCTATTTTTTTAGTGTCCAACCTCTATTGTAAGGTTTTTGTTCATTGAGATTCATATAATGAATACTCTCGGGACGAGAATTAAACAATACGAAATAAAATAAAAATTATTTATATCTTACCCATGGTGGCTTCATCACCCCCTTGAGAAGAGTTTTAAGCTAGCATGTTGATAAAAAATTGATACAAGGTAATAGAATAAAATTCCATTGATAGAGCAAAAATTACACAAAATATGAAAATAGTACAAAAATATTCTAAGCTCTCATTCCTCAACTCACCATCCTCCTTCTGCAGCTCTAATTTGCGAATATTTATAGGCCTATTGCATACTGATGGATTTAATTTTACATTAACTCTCAACCACTTCTCTCACCAACCCTCTCTCTCTCTCTCATATTTAATATTCCTCCCACCAACTCACCAACTCTCTCATAAATATATATATTTTTCTTTCTTTTACACACATACACACATACACTTACACACACATATATATATATGCATTTATTATATTATCCCCCTCCAATTATTTCTTTTTCTTCATTTTCATCCTTCTTGCTTTCTTTTTCTTTTCTTTTGTAAATCAACCTCTGCATGAAATAAAAAAATATATATATTAGGACATTATGCTAGATAAATTACTCTATTTTGTGCACTTATTATTAATAAAATTTCAGGGGTATTTTGGTTCAAAATTATAGAAAAAGAGGCAAGTTAATACATTTATTAATCATATGGGGGTTTTCTAAACTGGAGAGGCGTTAGTTGATAAATATGAAAACTACAAGCGGGTTTACTGATAATATCCTTAATAGTATGCAGATTGTCTTCAATATTTTGGGGAGTTCTACAGTGTATTGTAGCCTCAGTTGTCACGGTCACTGGAAATCTGAAATTGACGTACAAATATTATGTTATATTATTACAATTAATACTCTTTTTCAGAATCCATAAATGTAGGATTTATATTGAATAAGTTTTGACAAGTTTGTGGAATATTGGTAATTTTAGTACTAGTTATGTTGTCTAGAGTGAGTAATCAATCATTCTGAACTCAATATTACTCGTGTATTCAAATTCCTGCAACTCTTAATGTACCTCCACCCTCATAAAAGACATACGTTTTTGGAGGCAATGCTTGTTGATAGATTATAGCAGGCATCAAATAAATGTTATATTTGTGTGTGTATGTACAACTTTTAGCATGCATTTCCTTCAACCAACAACCTATGAGATAGTAGTGTTATTTATCTTCTATTTTTATCTTCAAAATGTGCTTTCAACCCACTACTATGGCATGTTGGCAAGGTCACGGTACTTCTGTGATCAATAGAAATAATAACTTATGTTTTCAATTTCATTTAGGCTTCAAGTACTAATAAAAACAAATATATTTAATTATGAGATGGGGGAGAAAACTCAAATGTTAATGTGATTCGTTATTCTGACCGTAGATGCTGCAATGGTGTTTCTACCATTTAATCAATGATTATATGCCTAATATATCTGGCAAAAACTTAGATATTATTTAACATCGTTTATTGATGACAAATGAAATTGTATTTTTATAAAATTTGAAAACAATAACAACTGAAAAAAATTCTCAATTGGATGCAAGTATAACCCATTTTTTAATTACTGTGTAACGTTGTGTTGTCTCTCATTCTCAATTGCCCTAATTACACTATTTGGGCTCAAGTTCATACTAGTTTTCTCAAAAGACGCAAACTTTGGGCGATTTATACATTACACATTCAAGGTTTAGGGTATAACATGCACAAAACAAAGTGTCAAGCATCAATGCATGAAGAGGTGTATGGATGTCTGATCTTATAAAAATTAAAAAATAGAATAACACCTTAATTAAATATTTCTATCGTATAGTAGTCCAACAAAAAAATAAAATATACCCTAATAACCAAATCAAAATGTATCTCAAATGCGTAGTATCTTAATTTGTAATTTAGGATAAAACAATGGCTTAAATATGAGACATAAGTGTACCTGACCACTATTGTTTGCTTCCCTAATTTACATAATTAAATTCAGAGCAATTTAACGAAATAAGATAAAGGTGGATTCAATAAGCACTGCCATGAACAACTTTTGGGTATACATTTTCTTCAATCAAAAAACCAAGCATCAGTGAATTATTTTTGTGGATTTATGGCAAACACAAGTCAGCTTAGTGACATCAAGATATTAAAAAGTTTAAAATAGTCCTTATTTAAATTATTTGGAATAACAAAAAAGGTCCACATTTATGCTCCTTTTGATTGTAAGGATGAAAAAGTGGATGGAATGGGGAGGGGGAGGGAGTCGAGGGACGGATAAGGCATTCTTAGGGAAGGGATAATATTTCTCTCACTTTTTGTTTGGTTTAATGGAAGGGATAATAGAAGTGATATATGGGATATTAATTTTTTTAGTTTGTTTAAAAAGAATGAAAAAATCGATTTTATAATACTTTTACTAATATATCATTATTGTTAACATAAGGGTGTATAAGCAAATTTTTATGAAGGTTACCAATACAATACAAAAAATTTGTTTTGGTTAGTTTTTTACTCTTTTTTTTTCTCTCTCCTCATCCTGAGTGGATAGAAAAATGTGAAGAAAGAAGGGATGACATCCCTCCTACCTTCCTCCCTCTCTTCCCTTCCCTCCAACCAAACACAAACATGTTAATTTAGCCCTCATCTCATCCCTTTCTCCTCAATCCATCCCTCCAACCAAACATAGCAGTAATCAAAAATATTAAATATCTATTTTTCAATTAGAGAGTCGGATGAAATAAGGTCATTTTAATTTTTTAACAATAGAAGATGGTGTAATTAGACAAAACTCATTAGAGAATTGTGTAACAATTTTTTCTTCTCGTCAATATTTTTAAACTGTCATTATAACACACACTTATGGCATGGTGGCAAGGTCATGATAACAACTTTATGATCAATGTATATAATACCTTCGGGTTTTCAACGAGGAGTTACTAAATTTTTATGTACACTTCAAAGACTGAAAAACAATTATTTTAAATTTTGATATATTGGAGAAAACTTAAATGTTAACATAATATCGTTTTTCATTAGTTTGCTACTCATAGGTATGTCTTAGGCTAGTTTAGATAGGAAGAGTCGAATCAGTTGATAATTTGCATTTCTTACGCTCAATGCTTAATTAATGATTTAAATCTTTATTGCAATACTCTCTTTTAAAGAATTGTGATCTTATGAACATTAAACGTTTGAATTTGGTAAGGGATGTGAAAGTTAGTATAAAACAATACCATTCCAAAAAAAAACAATATGAATAAATTATGAGTCAATATTTTAATTGTTTGAATTTGGTAAGGGATGTGAAAGTTAGTATAAAACAACAATATGAATTAATTATACCATTCAAAAAATATATATATATATATATGAATAAATTATGAGTCAATATTTTAATTAAGTAATAGATCGAGATATTATAGGATGGCATTATGACTCATAATGTAACACAAATGCCCATACAGTTTTGTGGGTCAGATTATCAAAAGTTGCCTGTATATATACATATGTTGTGTGTGACTGTGAGCTAAGAGAATGCTCAAATGCTAATAAAAAAATTGTCCTCAGAATAAAAATTTAACTCGCATGTTGTCCTCTAAAATTTTGAACCCTTCATTGTTTTTTTCCTAGAAACACTCGTACAATCATCACTCTAAGCTTCCTCTTAAACGACCAGAATGCCCCCATGCCCCTCCACAAGATCTTATATCTAGCCCAACACTTAATATGGTTTGCATCAAGCAGTACAATTCAGAACGCAACTAGATAAACAGAATGAAGAACCTCAGCTTAAGAGCAACACTTCTTATATTGCTTGTTCTCCTTGTTACCCATTGCCTAGAAACTGAAGCTCAAGTTTGTAGACCTAGCGGCAAAATTAAGGGCATAAAACCTCCTCCCGGACAATGCAACCAAGAGAATGACTCCGACTGTTGTAAACAAGGACAACTTTATACAACTTAACGAATGCTCACCAACAGTTTCGAGTAGTACTAAGGCAGTTCTGACTCTCAATAGTTTTCAGAAGGGCGGAGATGGTGGTGGACCATCCGAATGTGATAACAAGTACCACTCGGATGACACACCTGTTGTTGCATTCTCGACTGGATGGTACAAAGGAGGAGGAAGGTGCCACAACAACATCACTATAAGTGCCAATGGACGGAGTGTGAATGCCATGGTCGTTGACGAGTGTGACTCTACAATGGGATGTGATGGAGAGCATGATTATCAGCCTCCATGTAACAATAACATCGTCGATGCCTCAAAAGCTGTGTGGAAAGCCTTAGGTGTGCCTGAAGATAACTGGGGAGAGTTGGATATCACCTGGTCTGACGCTTAAATTGAACCTATTGCAAGCCCTTTTCAAAAGCTCTTACCTTTGGGGGATGCTTATGTTGTGGGGTTTTCAATTCATGTGGAATGTAATTAATAGTATCTAAATAGTATTTCAAATTTATCTAAGTTGTACCTTGCATTAGTTTCCCAAGTGTTTTTTTCAATTGTATGGTGATATGAAATCTAAAAATTATGTAAATATATTGCTTTATATCAATCCTCTGTTCAAATAACCATATAGGCAAGAATAATGGTGACAATGAATGATCTGTTCAGAATCTATATCTATGACAATTATGAAGAATACCCAAAAGACTAGGAGTTATGTATGACAGTTATGAAGAATAAACAAGATATGGGACAAAGCAACTGACCTTTTTTTCCCTCTTGTATACATCAAAGTAGATAGTATGAAGCTAGGAAATAGTAACATTCATGATCTAAAGCATAACTCAAATATTTTGATTACCATTGCCTTCCATTACTCTCAGGAACATATCACAAAAACTTTTGGCCTTGTTATGTCTCCTGCATATATATGTTCTTGTTATTTTGATGTAAACAAAAAAAATCTTCTATTTCTGCCAAACATCAAATAGAGTTGTATGACAACCTTGGCTACTCAGGCAAAAAAGTTCGTCTCGGCTGCCCCTACTACTAGTTGAACTTAAACATGACCAGTCATGCACAATGTAAAATAATAGAACCATGGCACTGAAATCCGAAACAATTTTCAATCAAGTTACGAAAATACTAGTACAACCAGATTACCTTCCATAGTGTATGAGGTGAGATCCATCAGGGACAGAAACGGGGAATTTTTTGAGGGGTTATCGAAGAAATTAGACTCAAGTAGCCTTGAAACAGCAAGATATATACAATACTCGTCTGTCAAATTAATGAAAACTGTCACCCCCGCGCATCAGATCAATGTCATCGTGAGTATTTTGCATATCCATTGGCTGTGAACTGGGCCAAACACCCATTGAAGAGGTCAGATTGAGATTTTGACTTAAAGGAACACTAGTTTGAAGGACTGAATTGTCAGCTGCCTGTTGGACTGAATTTCTAGGAACTTTGCTCTTTGTCTTTGAACTACCACCCCATACAAAGCTTCCCACTATTACCTGAAACCATTATATAGTTGAGCCTCAGAAACAATGATCACGTTATGTCGACACTTACCGCATTGGCTCTGGCGAAAATGTGCCTAACTGCCATAACCACATCATAAAAACTTGAACATCATTTTACATCACCACTACTATTCATTTATTTGCTTATTGCTTCCCTAGGTCCTATATCAATTTATTTTCTTCGCTGCAAAGTAAGGTACCATCTTTTTGAAATGTCGCAAGGTAAATATTCCTTTTATCTAAAATCAATATATAAGATTTTCGAGTTTCCAAAAATTAATCCGAGTTCGAAATGTTCTCAAAGGGAAAATTGCATTTTGGTAGTGTCTCCCTTTCGTTGGCTTACATTGACCTTGTATATGTTTGGGAAGGGCTGAGGGGACTGCCTAACGGAGCAAAATCAAAGATCTTGATGGTTTTGTGAGTAGCTGATAGACAGCAATTGCAACTTCCTATATGATGACCCATAGCCAAGAGGCTTCACAGAAAGAAATCGGAGAATACTTCACCAGTTAGGTAGAAGGTGTCGCTATTGAATCAACTATTATAGTGGTTGTTGACTATATCAGTGCTAAAAAAAAAAACTTCATCATTGTTGCTCTAGCTTTGATGATCTACCCCCGGCACATTTAGGTTTTGATATTTGGCCATCCACCACCTCAGAACCCGACACTATTATTCTTTGGCATTAATTCATTACCTTTGAAAGATGCAAAATGTGTTGATACATCCCATCGCACATAGAAAGCTCACCTTCCACAAATTAACTCTAAGAAGGTAAGACTAATTCTTCACATCAGGTGACCAAAATTAACATGAAATGAGTTATTAACTTAGTTTTGAAAGCTAAATACTATAAGATATTGCTTGTACTAGATAAGTACAGAGAAATAAAAAGAAGAGAATTCACGTGGCTGACCCATTTCTACGAGAGTGAAGCTTGCTTAGGATGATGATAATTGAAAATTTTGGAGTTCCCAACAGGGACACTTACTTCAAGACAGGAGGAGTACATTGATGCATAAGACATGTAGAACCTGGTGCATGAAGCAGCACATTGTGTCACCCTAATACAAATAAACACTAATCCTGGGTCCCTAAAGTTTCTGTACATCCTGCGTTTTGATCACTCGCCTAATTTTTTTCTGGCTAAATATCAATGAAGCAATAACAGATTTGTAGCTGAAGGGACAAATTCTAAGTAATACTCCTTAAATAAATAAAGCGAGAGCAATTCAGAGAATGACCCACAAAGAAGACAATGACCACAGTGGTATAGAAGCCAGAGCAATTGAAAAACAAAAAGGTACCTGTACAGGGTTGGCTGCAATAAGCACTCCACCTACTCCCCCACCAATTACACGACCATCTGGACTCGCTAGGGAGACGCTTAGACCACCAGATCGGCCACTGGGGCCACCACTATCAGTGAGCAAGTAAGATCCTGAGAGACATATTATCTCGAAACGCCCCTGCGGAAGTAAAAGAGTTCGCACCATAAAGGTTTGCTTTCAGCAAGATCAAATGCAAAGGATAAGTTTTCACAGGGAAGAGAGGTAGAAATCTCTCAACCCTGCCACCTACTTTTACTCTAGTGTCTCATACATTTTTATTTTTCAATAACGGGGTGTTCGGGCATGTCTCATACTCAATAATATAAACTTATTTACCATAACGTAGAATTTTTCAATATATTACAAATTAAATTGAAGAGAAATGAGATAATAATAATAACCGGAAGTTATTTGAAATGGGGACCTAAAAGTGAACTGCAGGTTAAACTTTCTCAGCACTAAAGAGTAGTTCATTCCAGAGTTAAGTTAACACAACTTTTTGCATGACATATTTGGGACCAAAGAACATATAAAGAGAAAGAACTAATCAAGAGTATACTACAAAGTCCACAGATTATCTGATCTAATCATTTACATTCCATTGAGGATAGAGAACATAAAGTCAACTTAGTAAAGTTGAGACTTCGTATCGATGGAAGGTATACTAAGCTTTCTGCATCTTTTTGCAAACTTACTGCTATATCAAGACCTCAACAAGAACAACTTAAACAATCAGGAGTTCCCATGCATCAACAATGCATCTTTTTGCTGATCTCTGATAAGAGAAAGCACCATCAGAAAATTATGATGACTAAGTACATAAATGCCATTCGAAAAGGTTCATCATGTTTATTCATCACTGCCGTGAACAAAGTTTTAAAAATGTAGGGATACTTACTGTTAATGCATGAGGCATCAATGTCTCAGCCTCAAACAAAAGACACCTTAATCATCACACAACGCGTCTTCTTTTAAGCCAAGTGCTTCTAAGAATTTAAAGTAATTTCTTTTATTCGGCCACAATATATGAACATTATAAACAGCACATTGAAATCCTTGTTCCAAACATTGATAGCATATATATTTGATTTTATAGATGTTAACATATAAGATGATTACGTTGGTGTAGATAAATGAACATTCTACCAAAATTTTCAACTGTTTTTCAATTGTATACATCTTTAGATGACAGAAAGAAAAGATGATAATGCTTTAAACCTCATAAGTGACTACGCCGCCAGAAGTTGAAGGCTGACGAATGGTCGCAGTGGAGACAGCTCCATTGGCTGATAAGATGCATATGGCTCTTGGCCCCTGCTGGGAAAATGACATTAATTTTGTTGTAATGTCCTACAGGAAAACAATAAAATCAAAAAGTTAAAGAAGAAAAAAGGTCATATACAACATAATAGTGGCACAATATGTACTATTGTACCGAAGAATTGAGTTCAGCAAGAAATACACGATATAATATTCCTCTATTTCCTTTTCCTTTTTTTGTTGAAAAATAAAAATAGATGGAAAATATAGACAAGCACCCACGAGTTGAACCCTCGACTTCCACTTGGAAGGTTAGAGCAGACATTACTGGTGCTAAACACATCATAATAACATTCCAAGATATTATCAATGACCGAGAATAAAACCAACAGACCAGACATGATCTAAAAGCCCTTCTTTATAATATGAAAGGACTATAAAAATCTTCAAACTAATAGCTACCATGAATGGACAACAAGCTTTCCAACAGGCAGCAAAAATGAACCATATCCGGAGAATTTGACCTCATTTCCTGTTATTCATGATCAATCATCATTTCTATATACCTTTTCAGCTCACTATGTTATTCCTCATCAAAGCTCTTCTCCTTAGTTATCTGAAACTCCCAATAATGATTTAACAACAACCAAACTAGGCCAAGACCATTATTATACATTAACATTTTCTCTTGAAATTATATACGGTGTCGTCCATGCCTATTTGAGGAAATGTCGAGCACATCATTTTTATATAAAAAAAAATGTTACAGTTCCATGTTGTAGAAACAATTGCAGACAGGTAGTCATCATCCCCAATTGAAAAACAATTGTCTATGACATCAAAACTAGTTGTTAGAGGGTATCCTCTACAAAGTGATACATTTTGAATTCCTTTGTGAACTTCATCATATAACAAAAAGCAGTAAGAGTTTGAAAGAGGTTATGGCAGCATACTTCTCCTACAGCAATGGTGATGACATGCGGAGTAAATCCGATCCCAGCTGAACCAGAAAGCCATTCACCTACCAAAATTAAACCTTTTGTAACATCATTTGAACAGGAAGAAAAGTAATAACATTAAGCAAAACATACACATATTCAGAATTTTTATTGGTAAGAAACAAATATATAAAACAATATGTTGAAACTTCGACAAAAAGAAACTTCTAATGCAAACAAGAAAGATACTTGGCTTTTCTAGTAACTGTGGACATTTTAAGATAATATTGAATAACAATATTGCATTGAATATATGTCATGTTATAGTGCTGGGTCATACCTTTTACTGAATTACATTATTCTAATGAGCATTTGCTATTAAACAAAAGTATTCATGGGGTGTTGCACATTCCGCGCCACCACGTATTATTATTCATTTACGCTGATTGTAGCAAGAACACCAACACTTACACAAATATTACCACTTTAAATAATGTTCATAAGAATCAACAAGATATTTGTTTTTTAATACATTAAGGTGAAAAAAAGACCACTAGATAACACTAAAGATGCATACCAAGGTCTTCTTAAACATCTGCTATCAAAGGGGGAAAAGTTAATATTCAATACAAGAACATCCAACTAAAATATTTTCAAATTGTTGGAAACCAAGTTCAACCTCCAACTCCTCATGGACACTCCAATTTGTGCAAAAACCAAATTTGGCAGATAAAAACTTACCAAAAGAAGCTAATCGTTGCTTTCTCCCGGTCCCTGGTGGCCGCCCTCTACCCCGCTTCTGGGATGAGGTCATTGTCCCCGGAGGAGGTGTCGATGATGACGAAGATAACGCCAACGACACCGCCCCATCGGGTCCGTATTTCCGAGGCCTCCCCCTTTTTCTTTTCACAGGCTCACTAGGGGGCACAGCAGATGGTGCACCCACATTGACACCATGAGGGGGTATTGCTGATGAGGCCTCAATTGGCAATGTGGATGCTATAGAGCTGCCCCCAATGGTGGACTGAAATGGTACATTCTGATTCAAAAATGGGTGAATGTTGGGTGATCCCTGCAGCCCAGACCCACTCATCCCTCTCTGCATATAGTAAGAAGGCGAGCCCGACAACGCCATAGCTTCTCTCCGATCCATTCATTTACTTCAAACAACTTCTACCTAGAAATTTATACACCAAATTTTTACCCAAATCTCCAATCCAATAACCAATAGATAATACCAGTTTTTGAGTAAAATCTAGAAATTAAATCTCCTCTCTTGCTCTAATGTTCTTTGCAATGCCACACTACAGCAAAAATGTAAAAAACATGATGACTTGGTTAGACCCCAACCCCAAAACACTGAAAAGGGTTTTCACAATGTACCTTGATTTGAAAAAGTACTACAAAATCTCACATTGGACACAGAAAAAATAAAAATAAAAAATCAGAAAGCCTCCAGTAAATTAAGACAAAATTGAAGAAGTATAGGGCCCAAACACAACTGAACAACAAAAACCAATTTACACTACAAGGTCAAGCTCCATATCCATCTCCAACTGGGATAAATATTTGAATATATAAATATACATGAACAAAAGCAAAGAAATGAAGTATCAAAATAATAGAAAATTAAGAGAGAGAGAAAGCCCTAGCTCATCTCCTTCAGAAACATGAAATTCCAACAAAAATAAATAAACAGAAACAGAACAAGTAAGAGAAAAACAGTTCACATTCAAAGGAACAATATTGAAAGAAAAGCATAAATAGAAGCTAAATTTTACATCTTACCAAACCAAAGAAAGCTAAAAGGCTTCATTTTGAAGAAACAGAAGATCAAAGACCAAACTGGTTTGTCACTCTCAGTCTCTCACCAACCCATTACAATCTTAAACACCAAGCATACCTCAAAAAAAAAAAAAATTAACCCAATCAACCAAAAATAAAAATAAAATAAAGGGTTTTATTTAATGCCACTAAAAAGCAAGAAGTGAGTGGAAAAAACCAAGAATGGCTTAGCTAGAGTGAAATTTGAAGGTAGAGAGAGAAAATGTGTGTGAAATGAAATTTGGTGAAATGAGTGAATTTGAATTTAGGGGATAGGGATGAAATTGAAGAAGCGGTGGCCAAAAGTTATGACAGTGATGATGAGGAGATGACAGAAGAGGCCATTGGTGAGCTACAACAACTGTAACACAAGTCCTTATCTGAATGCATTCTTTTCTAGGGCAGAGAGCACTCTGTTTCTCTCTCTAAAAAAGTTCTGTGTATCGGTGGAACTGTGTGTGTGACGAGTGATGATACTTGGCTTTACTGCGATTGAGAGAGAGAGAGAGATGCAAACAAAACTTGAACATAAAAGCGCTTCTCGGATAATACTCATATTTATTGTGGAGAAATATTTGTAAATTGATATATTAAATATACGAAATTTATTCCCACGCGCATTTATTAGACTCAAGTCAATCACATGCTGGTTTGGATATTAACAAATTATATAATTCATTAAAATGATCGATATGCAAGTATGAAAATAGTTATCATAAATTTTTAAAATTTTAGAAACTGTTTTTAGAAGAGTTCTCTGAAAATACCTATTTCATAACTGATTTTTTTTAAAATATTAAACCAAGTACTTTCTTTTAATCACTTTTATAACTCTCTTCCGTTAAGAATGATATGATTTTCTTGGCCTGCATACTGAAATTAATTTAATCTTAGAATGATCAATAAAAAATTAAAAAAATCTTATATGTCTCTTTCAAAGTGACTTTTTTTCATTATCCGTAGTGTTTTGAATTATTATATTTTCAGTAAGAAAGGATAATTTTTCATTTTTTTAAAAATAAAATAATATTGTATGAATTTAATTTGTATTACGGACTCTTCTTAATATTATTGCCTATATATTAATAATTTAGTGTATATTCATATTGTGTTTGTTAAAATTTCTTTTATTTAATGTAAGATAAAGTTGTAATATTCACTTGGTTGAGAGTATCATCCATAGTCGTTCACCAAAGCATTGCAAATTACTCAATTAGCCAATTCAATCACTATGTAAAGGATAGTGATTCAAAAACAACATGCCTCTTGCATCGATGATCTTAAATTCAATTCGTTCGTACATCATTTTGTCGTGTGAATGAAAATATATACATATATATATATATAACTATACATAATGAAAGAAAACTAGAAAAGTGAAATAGCGTTGGACCACACACTCCAGGAAGGCGCGTGGGGGGCAAGAAGGGAGATGACAAGTGGACAAGTGAGGTGACCTCACTGGGGAAAATGAATTTGGGGCCCTTGGACTGGATAGGGTAGCTTTGTTTTATGTGACTTTTTGGCTAGCATCCCTTTTCATTTTTCAAACCTATTAAAAAAATATCTCCCCCTGATATATATATATATATATATATATATATATATATATAAGTGGCAATATTGCTTTTCCCTTTCATTAGTCAGTTTGACATTTATTCCCAATTTGTATACTAGTACAATAGTATATTGTACAATATATTAATGTATGCTAATCATATCAAACAAAATGAAAGTTCACAACTTCACACCATTTTAAAATACTAGTAATATTTTAACAATTTCCCACGATAGCTTGTATTATCCTGTTTGGTTTATATTTACTAAAATAATTTTTTATTTTTAAAAAATTAAAAATCAGAAAGTTGTACAAAAATTTATTTGATTTAGTTTTCTAAAATTAATTTTCAAAAAATTTAACTATAAAAATGCATGTTTTTATATAATTCATTTCTAATTATTTTCAGTTTTCAAAATTCTCGAGAATAATTTTTAAAAATACAAAACATGCATACCCATAATGTCATATTATTCCGTAGAATTATGGGATCCGTTTTGTTTTTGTGATATTTTGGATCATAAACTCCAACTTGAAGTACAGAATCTAGTCTATAATTAATGTGTTCACCATCGATTTTTTATTAGAACCTTTTGCTTAATAATTTCAGTAATAAGAAATTACATTTCCTCCATGTTATGTGCACTGTGGTGTAATAATGGGAAGGGGTAAGGGTTATGTACATTACAAAAGAAAAATAAAAACAGAAAAAACCGAAAAAATAAATATATGTTGAGATCTCCTTTTTGAGGCGTGCGAATTTTTACCACGATTCTACTTACTTATGTTTTATGATTCTACTTACATATGTTTTATAATTTTTTTGGTCTGATAATGATAAGATGGTTAGGTCCCTCATAGTAAAGGCATAAAATATTAATGATTTAATTCAATATCCTAATATATAACTTAAATTTATGAGAAAGTAATTAAAAGCTCAAAGTCTTAATATTTTTATTCATATTTTATGTTTTGAATATATTTTTATTATATTATAAATATATTATTTTTTAATAAATTAAAGAAAATCATTTATTAATAATTACGTAGAATCTTATGATTTTACTATTCGACCCCGATAACTCCCAATTTTAACTATCTTGATTTAATGTGTGAAATATTTCTAATGTTTTCTATCACTTAAACCCGGCAATGTTCTAGTTGTGATAACCTATTGTGTAGTTTTGCGAATTCAAAAATTTAAGTTATTAGCAGAAGCTAACATACACCCGTACATTTGTATTTCACTTCCTACTTGGATAAGAATCTCAAATGTAGGACATTGGATCAAGTGTAAGACAAAACCTTTACGCCCTGTTTTGTAACTGGTTTTGGTACAAAATAATGGTATCAATCCATATTTGTTAGGATTGGTGTTGATTCAACAGTACCAAATAATGGTACCAATCCATGATTTTGAAACCATCTAATGAGATGGTTTTTGGTGGTTCGGTACTATAGCAACCCAAACCAAAACCAAATGGTTGCACCATTTCATCCCAAACCAAAACAAAATAGTTGCACCATATTAATATATTTATATTAATATTAAAATATATATTTGGAAATTATATTAATATTAAAATATATATGGAAATATATTAATATTAATATATTAATATTAAAATATATTTTTGAAAATTTAATATATTTTAATATTATAGTTTTATTATCTTTCCTAAAAATTAATATATTAATATTAATATATATTAAAATATTAAAATATATTAATATTAAAATATATTTTTGGAAGTTATTTTAATATTATAGTTTTATTATCTTTCCTAAAAATTAATATATTAATATTAATATTAATATATATTTTTGGAAATTTAATATATTTTAATATTATAGTTTTATTATGTTTCCTAAAAATTAATATATTAAAATATATTAATATTAATATATTAATATTAAAATATATTAATATTAAAATATATTTTTGGAAATTTAATATATTTTAATATTATAGTTTTATTATCTTTCTTAAAAATTAATATATTAATATTAAAATATATTTTTGGAAGTTATTTTAATATTATAATTTTATTATCTTTCCTAAAAATTCATATATTAATATTAATATATTATTAATATTTTAATATTAAAATATATTTTTGGAAATTTAATATATTTTAATATTATAATTTTATTATCTTTCATAAAAATTAATATATTAATATTATTATATTATATTAAATATATTTTAATATTTATAAATAAAATGTGAAACCATTCCAAATTATCAAACATGGTTTGGAATCAAAATAAAACCACACCAAACTAGATCCAACCCAACCCAACCCAAACCAAAATCAAAAACTAACACCGCACCGCACCGTTACCAAACGCAACCTTAGGACCCGTTTGTAACTTGATTTTGATCTTGGTCTTGTGATTTTGATTTTGGTAATCTTGGGTAGTTTTAGGTAAATTTATTACTTATATATAATGTTTGGTAAGGAATTGGTATTGGTATAATTATATATATATACTAATATGTATTAAAAATATATAAATATGAAAAATATATATATATAATTGGAAAAAAATATTAAAATGAAAATATATATATATAATTAAAAAAAAATTAAAATTCCAGAAAATATTTGACATTTTTATTTTTTTTTATTCCAAAAAATATATATATAATCAAAAAAAAAATTTAAATGTGAAAATTATATATAAAATTCAAATAATATATCTTAAATTCGAAAAAAATATATATAATTCAAAAAATATATAAAATTTTAAAAATTTAGAAATAAAAGGATATAAAATGGGGAAAAATAATATTTTTCCAAAAAAATAATTTTTCTCCGAAAAATAATTTTTTTCCGGAAAATAATTTTTTTCTGGAAAATAATTTTTTTCGGAAAAATAATTTTATTCACAGAAAATAATTTCTTTCGGAAAATTAATTTTTTTTCCAAATATTATATATTATTTTTTTCAAAATAATTCATATTTTCGGCCATATATATATATAGAGAAAAAAAAATCAAAATTGGTAGACCAAAATCATGGTTTTAGTGATTGGTTTTAAAAAGCCCAAAACCAAGTCCAAAACCCACCAACCAAACATGGTTTGGTCTTGAAATCAAAGAGCAAAACCAAAACCAGATCCAAAACCACCTAGCAACAAATCACTTGAACACACATATATATATGTATATATATATATACATATATTTGTGTTCAGGTTTACAGATTCCTGAATCTCCTTTCATTCAAAACAAAAACAAGTACTTAAGCAAAAGAATGCTAATCATTAGCTTAGCAAATGCAAGCTCTCCATGCTATTCAAAACCCATGTGTGGTTTTTTCCCTTGCAATATTAGTACAACATATGGGGCACTCCTTAATCCAAATAAAGAAGGAAAAAAAAAATTGGGCTCTGTTTGGTTCAATGAAAAACCAATAAAAAAATGAACAAATAATAAATGAAAATCCAAGTAGGTGGTTCTTCATATCAATGAAGTATGCCTTCTTTACTCTCTGTTAGCCCCTAAATGTGGTATTGAATTAGAAAGAAAATTGATGGGTCACAAATGAAGGACCCCCCCTTGTAGCCTTTTGTGGGTTGGGGGCAGTTGGATCCTCATCAGCTGTGGTGCTTGATCACTGCAATGTCACTCTCATCACTTGCATGCACTTTGATCAACAAATTGTTGTGATTTTCTGAGTGGCAATATACAGCATCATATTCCACACTCTCTATTGTTTTTCTTCCCTGTCCCATTCACACACACTAATATGGTTCACCATTCATACATGTCAACTACTCCAAAAATTTAAGGCCTAAAATACAGTGACCTCTTTTGAGGTTTGGTTCAGTGACATACAATACAATGATTATAATCGGTGTCGGTGTTTGTTACACTGGGTACCCCTATTACTCCCCAACAACATCAAATCCGCCTTAAATACCTGGACAAAATGGTATTTTTTCTCATATAACTGCAGAATATTTGAATTTTTACGCAAAACTTCACTAACAAATCCGGCTTTAAGATAATGGGAGGAGGTCGGGGGTCGTCGAGATCATGCATCAAACCTCAAAGGGCTGCAGCAAAGGCCATTGATGATGACAATGGCCTTACCCACACACACACACACACATTACACACAAAAAATAAAACCACTATAACTAGCACTTCAACACAATACCTTCAATTCTACTTTCTTGAATATATGATGCAAAAAGAACAAATGAGTTCACATTTGTTCTCTAAAAGAGCCCCCAGTGAAAATAAGTGCATAAGATAGTTGAACTCTATTAAGAAAGCAATATCACCTCCAGAAAAGTAAATTTTGCATATCTTCAATCAAAAGAGAGAGAATG
The DNA here is from genome assembly GCA_963922005.1 of Cornus suecica. Lineage (NCBI taxonomy): Eukaryota > Viridiplantae > Streptophyta > Magnoliopsida > Cornales > Cornaceae > Cornus > Cornus suecica. Next base: position 2,125,619 of record OY998247.1, on the reverse strand, counting down.
AAAAAATAAAGAAGGAAAAATCAATCCAATGTAAAAGTAACTAAGAAAACCAACATTGGAATTAGTTAGGACTAATCAAATAAATCAGCCACTTCTCTAAAAAATCATTCACTTTCCAAAAGTGGAACAAGAAAAGACAGAGAAGATGGCATGAGCAATTCAAGGTGAATGTTATGTTATGTTGGTTGGTGAAAGAACAGCAAACCTGTGTCTGTTGACAATTGTGACTAAGAAATCCCACTTGTCATTAATGGAATACTAGGCATTTCTCTATTTTGTCTCAAGGGTCAAGTAGTAAAAAGCACCCTCTTCAAAGGGTTACAAAAATCAACCTTTTTGACAAGTAAAGTAAAATAAAGTAAATTAATTTTCACAACAAAAACAGATGCAAGAAAAGGAACAAATTTGTTGAATCATGCTAAACAAACCTATTCCAAACCTAAGGTGATGTCCATGAATTTAACCCTATTATAAGTACAATCATGTATAAAAATGCATTTCCCTGTATAGTATAAACAACATCCTGCTTTTAAAGGTTTTGACCGTGTTTTTTAATCCCTGTGGGGATGATGCTTCACATTTACCTAATATTAGAAATTTCAACAACTGGGAAAATCTCTTTAATTGAACAGACAAACAAGAAAGCCCCTATATGAAATAGAAAAAAATTAATTTTGACATGTATGGAATGTTGGTATAACTTATCTTGTTAATTCAAAATAAAGCACTTCCATCAAGTTCCATTTCTAAGGTCCAATATGTTGTCAACCAACGGACTGCAAGTATACTGAATTTCACTTGCACCTAAAAATAAAAAGAGACCACAAACTTCTTGTTTATTTAGATGAGCCTAATTTACAAAGGGGGAATTCCTGATAACATGACTTCACAATTCATAACCTTTTGTTAGGACATGTAAATCCAAACTATTTTAGAACCATCTAAGAATATATTCAAGAAACATCTATACCTGAACCTCTATCTCTACCAAAACCATTATTAGCTCAGCTTTCCACTATACCCTTTCCATCACTTGCACTTGTTGTCACTACCATTACCACCTTCCACCATTACCATCTTCTATATTCCCACCATTTCCACCTTAAATTGCATCAAGGTGCAATTTGCTTCTCACTACTACAATCTCCACCATCATAAACACCAAGACCATCTGCAGGACAATGATAGTTGTTACCATTATAACCACCAGCTTGACCTCCATGTCCACACCACTATTGCATTCACATAAGAGAGAATCTACCATATCCGTTTAGCACGTTACCATAATGCTACCACACTACCGCTCTATCCATTAAATCCCAAATTCCAACATTCAAAATCCAATGAAAAGAACAAATTTTGTTAAACTGCCTATAAAATGCTTGGGGTTGAAAGTGCCCGTCGTTTAAAAATAATCCATGCTTCTGAAACATTAGGTGTTGGACTTGCAATATCCGTGGTGTTTTGGAAGGTTCATTTTTCATCTTTGATCGTTATTCAATGTTAAGTGTTTCATGTTTGCAATTAGGAGACGCCAGTCTCCTTTCCAAGAGAACTTTTAGATTTTCCTCCTTCAAGCAACTATTATCTTTAAAGTCGAAGACTTGATTCTGACTTCACTACTGTTCCAGAAACTTGTAGTCTTCATATTATATCTCCTAACAATAGCATCAAGAAGACTCTATACCATTAAACGAAGTATTCAGTTTTAAGTCGTGACAACAAGCTTAACTACTCACCAGGATTGTAACAGGTGTGTCCTAGTAACCATCCATATATATAGCTCCTGGGTGAAAATTTTGACCATCGAATCATTTGCATTAAATGGTTTTCCATGTATACTACAAGCATAAACACTAGCAAGATTGCCACAAAGTACTGTGTGCACCATCTCTAGCACCATATTCAACCATCGAATCAAATATTATCCAAAAATCACCTCACAGATCAACCACGCACCATACACATCATCAAATGTGGTTACTCCACTTCCTAGAAACTTGAATGAGAGTCTGCAGATTTCCTAGGGACTCGGTCTATTCCTGGACGATTCTGATTCTTGCTGATATATCAGGTAGTATTAGAGTTTTGGACTAGGCTAAGTCGCAGCAACTCTGCCAATATGGGAAACTATGATTTGCACATTTAAACCAGAATTCAAAAAGACTTCAGCAATTAGCTCCACGCACTTACTGATGTCGTTAGTTACAGCAGCAGAATTGATACGCATAAGGTCGGAATTACTAAGGTTCTGGCACTACACTTCATATTGAATCAGTAGCTCTGGTAGTCGAAGGCTTGAAGCATGAAATGCCCCACAACAGGACAACTTGGGTAATAATTATTGAACCATAGCTCCTACTATAAAGACCGTATTATTGAGTACTTTTACAAGATTTATTTTTAAAATACTTAGACATGTCCACGGCATGTCACTCTTGATTCTATAGCATTTCCAAGATGCTGCTCTTTGTTCTGCCTCTCTCTCCTTTTCTTTCTTTTTGTCAGACAATACAACTAAAATCCCTTGCCACTTACTTCAGACCATAACTACAGCAGATATTACAATCCATCTATAGCTCAAGTAATTTTTTCAAATCAGTTTAGGAGGGTGGAGGAAGATGCTTGGCGTTGCCAGTTGGGTCATCCTCAATTCAAAGTACTATAGTATTTGCATACTTAAATTTTCATTTCAGTCACTAAGCAGTTGCTCGAGACCCAATATAAAATAACACTTCAAAAACAGGACCACGTAAAGATGAAGACCAACACTGTCATAGTAGACGATATATGAACATGTCAAGTTACAAACCACGAGAAATGAACAAATCTCGTAGCAAACCATCTTTAACCGATGATAAAAAAAACATAACTAGCAGAATCATGTAGAAACCTCATTTGTCAACCTCCATTGCTTGTGCCGCTTTCGCTTTCGCCAACGCTGTCATCTTGGTCTTCACCTTTCTCTTCCCCACTTGAAAACCGCTTGCCCCTTTCTTTTTCTTCTTGCTACTACCATCCACCTAAGTATATAATTCCCATACACCACTAGTTTTAATAAAATCGAAACCGAGCCAATTCATAAAATATCATACATGCATATACATATTACAAATAAGGATTAATTTCACAACTATCCACCCAATTTAATTATTTCTTTGAAATTATTTGCCTAAAAATAACAAAAAGGGATAAATTGAAATACAGTGCTAATTATTGTCTAACTTCTCTTGAATTAAACTACGCATAGATAACAAAATTAGATGATAGAACAAAAATTTCAAAAATAAAAACAAAGCTAAATAAAAAAACTGAAATTATTTGTATTTGATATACCTTCATTTTGTTCTTCTTCAATTGAAGCTTCATTGCCTTCCTTTCTCTCTCTTCTTTCTCTCCTGTTTTGCCAAACAGAAAACAGAACAAACTGAATCAGATGTTCATAGACTTGTATCATCTATGTGTGTGTGTATACATATATATGTATAAAGAGAGAAAAGGGTATGAAAGATTTGTACTTCTGAGGTCGAATTCGTGCTGCTTCTTTCGGAGGGTTAAGTTGTTCTTCTTCGACATTCTCTCACACTCTGTCGCCAAAACCTCTTCCGCTTCACTATCTTTACCTTGTCTGTTGATGTCTGGTCCCTTAGAACCCTAACCCTAACTATTTCCCAAAACCCGAATCAGTAATGTTGGGGTAAGGTTGACCTCACATGAGCCCTTCCTTAAACTACGGCCCGTTTGGGAACTTTGGTTTTGATTTTGGTTTTAGTTTTGTTCTTGATTTTGGTCTTGGATGATTTTAGGCAAATCTAAAACCAAGATATAATATTTGGTAAGGAGTTGGTTTTGGTCTTGGTATAATTATATATATATATATATACTAATATGTATTAAAAATATATATATATAAAATTAGAAAAACAAATTTCGGGAAAAAATTATTTTTCCGAAAAATATAAAAAATTATTTTTCGGAAAGTAATATTTTACCGAAAAAAATAAATATTTTCTGAAAAATAAATTTTTTGGGAAAAATAATTATTTTCGAAAAATAAATTTTTTGACGAAAATTAATTTTTTCCCGAAAATATGATTTTTTTCCAAAAAATAATTTTTTTCCCGAAAAAATAATTATTTTCCGGAAATTAATTTTTTGACGAAAATTAATTTTTTTTCCAAAAAATAATTATTTTCCGAAAATTAATTTTTTTCTGAAAATATGATTTTTTTCCAAAAATTAATTTTTTTCCGAAAAAATAATTTTTTCCCGAAAAATAATTTATTTTCTGAAAAATTAATTTTTTCCGAAAATTATTTTTTTGAAAAATTACATTAAATTATGATTTTTTTGCAAAAAAAAATTCCCCGAAATTAATTTTTCCGAAAAATATAAAAAAATTTCAAAATAATTATTATTTTCGGCCATATATATATATAGAGAGAGAAAAAAAAAAGTCAAAATTGGTGGGCCAAAACCAGATTTTAGTGGTTGGTTTTAAAAAACCCAAAACCAACTCCAAAAACAGCCAACAAAACATGATTTGGTCTTAAAATCTAAAATCAAGACCAAAACTGACTTCCCAAACAGGCCCTACGTGTATTTTTTTAGGAAAGTAACAAAAAAAATTTTTAATAAATACAATAAATTGCTCAAAGTATATAAGAGTTGGTCTGAGAAGGTAAAGGGCAAGACAATCCATATTATTGAGCTTTTGCAAGAAATTCCCTAATCTAAAAATTACCCCCAAACTATTTATGAAAATTATCCCTTAGCTATTATATGAAAATATACTTTCATCCTCTCTTATTTTACTAATTACACTTCCACCTTTTATTACAAAATATATATATATATATTCCAAAAATTATAATTTAATTTTTTTCTATATAAAACTCGAAATAAACATATAAAATTTGAAACAAACTTATAAAATTTGAAAATATATATATAATTCATAAAAATATATATAAAATTCGAAAAAATATATAAAATTTGAAACAATATATAAAATTCGAAAGAAACATATAAAATTAAAAAAAAACATATAAAATTCAAAACGAATATATAAAATTCGAAAAACATATAAAACTCGAAAAAAATATATATAAAATTCAAAAATATATATATATATATAAACAGTGTGATTAAAGTTTAAGTGGACAAACCTCAAAGTCATTAGCCAAGGTAACGGATCATTTTCAGCTCTCTGCAGAGCTATTTCAAGGGTCCCGATGGCGACACATGCCCCACGATGGTGACCGAAATCGGAATCGAACCGATACTTTATTAAAATATTTTAATTGGAATTAAATATATTAGTATTTGAATCAAAATTAACGGTTCGGTTCCAGTTCTCATTTTTAAAGAACCGAAAGTATCGGTTAGATTCTGGTTTCGGTCGGAACCGAAAGCAAACCGCACTGTGAATATATTAATATTTGAATCAAAATTAACGGTTCGGTTCGGGTTCTCATTTTTAAGAAACCGAAAGTATCTGTTCGATTCCGGTTTCGGTTGGAATCGGAAGCGAACCGTAGCGTGTGCATCCCTAGATTTGGGTACCAAGGGACTCTTTAATCGGTATAGTTAATCGATTAATTTTTTATTTTGATTTTGATTTTATATAATTTTGATTAAAATATTTTTTATATATTTTTTATTTTTATTTTATATTTATTTATAGAGAGGAAAGTGGTAGAGAGAGAAAAAGAGTTGAAGAGAATCCGTTACCATAGCTAATGACTATGAGGCTTGTCCACTTAAACTTCAGTCACACTTTTTATATATATATTTGAATTTTATATATATTTTTAGAATTTTATATGTTTTTTTCGAATTTTATATATTGTTTACAAATTTTATATGTTTTTTTTTTTCAAATTTTATATATTTCTTTCGAATTTTATATATTGTTTCAAATTTTATATATTTTTCGAATTTTATTTGTTTTTTCAAATTTTATATATTTTTTACCAATTATATATATATTTTCGAATTTTATATGTTTGTTTTGAAATTTATATGTTTATTTAGAATTTTGTAAAAAAAAATCAAATTGTAATTTTCATAATATATATTTTGTAATAAGTGATGGAAGTGTAATTAATAAAATAGGAATGGGTGAAAGTGTAATTAATAAATTTGATTTTTTGAATTTTTTCACCATAGGGATAGATTGGGGGGGGGGGGGGGGTGCGCCACTTTAAAATATTAGGGGTGGGAGAGAGAGTATAATTTGGGTAGTTTCTTGCCCTTTACCCAAATAATAATGATAAAATAGATAATAACAAAATAGATAATAATCATGTCGAAATGTATGCCCCCGGTGGTCATGTTTCAATTCGCAAATAAAAAAAGGCATTGGTATCCCAATACCGTTAGATGTGGCGGTGAGTCGACCTCATGAATAATCATTATGTCTGAAAGTGGAGGTTAATACCAATACCGTTAGATGTGGCGGTGAGTCGACCTCATGAATAATCATTATGTCTGAAAGTGGAGGTTAATACAAAACTAAAAATAATTAAGGATACAACTTTGAGACATTCTAAAATGACTCGTGCATGATACAGCGACTGAATCATTACACTCATATATAACGAATACATTCGTTATCATTTTTAGTTTTGCAAACTTGATTATTGTTCAATTTTTATTTTGTGAAGTAAATGTGATTCCGATTGATGAAAAAAATACAAGGTTTGAATGATTTTAATTCTAATTAAAAAACTTAGAATTATTTTTTAATTCTAAAATTGTTTTTAAATAGCCTTATGTTAAAATACCCGAACAACAACATTTATAATGTGAATGTCAAGAAATCTAAAAATGAGCCCGAATCGGCATCGATTTCTTGGACTTTGCAGGGCCTTGAAAGACTGGTAGACCAACAGATATCTCCGCTGCTACAACTTCTTTCCTTAACAAGTTGAAATACTGTCAAGTAAACATCAACGGGCACGGGAGAGTCTTCATCGTAGTCTGATTCAGTACAACGATCCTCACAATAAACTGAACAGAACCTGCCATTTCCGAGATCAAAGAAACCAGCCTGCAAAGCATGCAAGCTCGACGTGGAGTCGAGCTGAAACAGATACGAGCCTGTGAATTGGAGCCAAGAACAAGAAACACGAGTATCTTCAAGGTTGTCCGGGATATGATACGCGTAAAAGGCAGTGATCCCTTGATTATACTTTGCAAAGGCATACAAGGTATCATTGAGAACAAGCCCCCTTCCAATCAGGGAATTAGGCACAAAAGTATGTGCCAGGGCATCGAAATAAGTCAGTGGTTGTGTGTTTTCGATGCTATCAGCATCGAAGACCTTCCATGTTTCCGTTTTCAGATCGAAAAAAGAAACCTTGTGCCTATTTATTACTGGTTACTAATTGTAACTTTTAAAAAAAAAATACAAGTAATTTCCAAGTCCATAAATCAATTTAGGCTCACTTTTTAAATCCGAATCTAATAAAAGATGTTCGAGATTCCTAGCAATACTCCATATAGATACATAATTATGTAAACCAACACTAAAATCATATTTATAAAATAACTCATAAATCTCTACTGAAACAGCAATAAGTACCAAATGCTGCAAAACAACGTCGTTTTACAGCAAAAAATAATTTTAAAAAAATAGGAAAAAAAAATATGAAACGGCGTCAAGCCTTTCTTTAACAGAGTATAGGCACAGTTTGGGGTTTCCCGCCCAAAAATATAAAATATTTGAATTTGTTAAAAAACACTAAATTACACACATAAATAGAAGTTTTCAATCATACAATTTGCGACGCTGGTAACAGAAGAAGATCTTTTCATGGATGACAGCATGCCCGTTACAATACTCTGGAAGAATACAAACCGGATAAGAAAATGGAGCGGGCTGAGGCAGGATGGTCCATTCTTGTGTCACGGGATCATAGACTTCGAATACACACCTTTCCCACTCGTGATCTTGAGCATAAATGAAACTCCAATCACCGAGATTAAGATGAGGAGGTGACCCCAAAGTCTTGTTATTCACATCTCCACAAATGAGGCCAGAAATGACGTATAATTTTCCATTGGCAACCACCACAGTCGGATTACACTTTCCCCCATGCATATTGGGGCATTCCGATAATTCATCACAATTAACGAGACCACCACTACTACTAGTATTAGTAGCGCTCGGTCCTCTGATTCTGTCTCTGAATTTGTCAATGTCGAAGAAATAAACCTTCTTTGAGGCATAATAGGCATTCTCAAACTTGCACTGACCTCCAACAAAGTAAACCCGAGAATCCAATTTGGCGCAAGCCATACCGATTGGAAACTTTTCATGACGGGGCATCTCCAGCATTGTCAGAGGAGGAGAGGGTGTAAAATCACTCTTATTATTGATAACATCGCTTTCCGCAACAACATAGGCGTACAAGGAATACAAAACTGGACCAGAACGGAATTTGAAGAATATGCAGAGAAGAAACTCTTTTTTCTCCTCCTTAAACTCTGTTAATGCAAGCTGTGGACCTCCCACATAATCCATCTCAATCTTCCGCCTTTTCTCCTCACTTCTTTCAAATCCCAATTTCCAGCAACGACCCAATGAACCATGCCTGGTTATGAAACTGAACAAGTCAACATTAATTAATTATAAAATAATTGAATCAAAAGTATAACAAGTATAAAATTAACCAACTCAACATATGTATTAATCATATAGCAATCGACACAGAAATCTGAGAAACTATGGTTAGAGAAATTAGATTAGTAAAAACAAACAGAAACAAAGAAAAGATTTTTACCTTTCTTCCGCCATGATTCGTCCTCCTCTATCACCAATTATATACTACTTGAGTGCTTCCCCAGTCTGAGCTTTCAAAGATGCAATCCACAGAGAAAATCAATATATATATATATACACACATATAAATTATATTTCCCAATCCCATATGAACTTGGATTCAGTATCCTTGGATACGCTACTTATATACTACTTCAGTGCCCGCGTTTTTTTTTCCTCCTCTTAATGCAAGCTGTGGACTTCCCACATAGTCCATCTCAATCTTATATTTCCCGTATGAACTTGGATTCACTATCCTTGTTCATCCCGGATACGCCACTACGGTTTGCTAAAGCCCGCGTTTTTTTTACTCCTCTTAATGCAAGCTGTGGACTTCCCACATAATCCATCTCTTTAATTTTCCCGCCTTTTCTACTCACTTCTTTCAAATCCCAATTTCCAGCAACGACCCAACAATTGTAGTGTTGGTTATATATATAACAATTGAATCATAATCTTACAATTGCATATAATCACATGGTGCCCAAGGACTCAACAAACTCTATTAATCCTTCCTATGATAATTGAATCACAAATATAAGAAATTACAAGGTATCATTGAGAACAAGCCCCCCTCCATTCAGGGAATTAGGCACAAAAGCATGTGCCAAGGCATCGTATATAAATATTGAATCTTAGGGTTCGAGGAATCAACAGAAACAATGAAATGAAATTAAAGTTTTTACCTTTCCGCTTGCAAAGTATTCATCATGATTCGATTCGTCCTCCTCCTCATCCTCTATTACCAAATGCTATCGACCAACGCAGAGTAGTCTAGGCCTCCAAGTTGGACCAGCCCGGACCAACCCGACCTGAAACCCGGATGATGCAGAGTAGTCTAGGCCTGCAAGTTGGACCAGCCAGGCCCGACCCAATCCGAACCCGGGTTTCATCTCTTTCCATATAACCCTGCACTTTGACCCTTTAATACTGTTCCTTTCATTTTTTTGGGCTGAATCAAATCGCGTAATAAGCGCAAAACAACCTTCTGATTTAAAAAATTGCAGAAAATCCCATCTCAGTCACCAAAAAAGGGATTAACGGGATTATTTGCACTTTTTGCAAAGTATAGGAATGTTTGCGAAGTATTTACCTTTCCACTTCGATTCGTCCACCTCCTCCTCTATTACCAAATGCTATCGACCAACGCAGGCCCTAAATCTAAGAGCTAATTCGATTTTGGAGTATAATCTACGGGTGCAAGTTGGACCACCCCGGCCTGACCCGACCCGAACCCGGATGCAGAGTAGTCTGGGCCTGCAAGTTGGACTAGCCAGGCCCGACCCAACCCGAAACCCGTTTTAGTTAAATCTTCAACTCGAGCCCAATTTGGGTTGGGATCGTTCGGGTTTCATTCGAAATTTATCTTGCAGATTTAAGAGAAAATGGATGATGATGAAAAGAGGGAGATTAATAGTGGGAACACAGAGAAGAGAGTGTCTGTTGAAGAAACTTTGAAAAAGTGTTTGGAGGAACACAAAGGGGACAACAAATGCAAGTCACTCATTGAAGCTTTCCATTTCTCTTCTTCTTCTTCAACAAAAAGCCCAATTTCACCTTTGAGGCTTAGAAGTGGTTCATTGACTCATGTGTAGTCACATAAACAAGATGGTACTTTTGTGTTATTTTCTTATTTAATTTTAGCTATTTTTTGTAACCCATGTTTTTTTAAAAAATAAATTAGAATATTACTAGTAGATGATTGTTAAATAATGTGAATGCATCTTATATCAGATCATTACTACATGATTGTTAATGCACATGTATGTATATATTTGTAACCCATCTATGCTCTTACGTCATGTTTGGTAGGCGGTGTGGTCAGATGTGTTCCGGTCTGGCCTTGTCTAGATCCTGAACTCAAAAGTCTGTTTGATAAGCGGTCTGGTCTGATGGTCACAGTCTCACAAACATTGAACCAAACCATATTTGGTAAAGTATTCTGGTCTGATATTTTCGCTTTAAAAAAATAAAATTATTTTATTTTTTATTATTTTTTATTTTTTCATTTATAAATACATTTTATTAATTTATTAATTATATTATTAATTTATTATTTTTATTTTTATTTATTCATTTATATATTAATTTACAAATATATTCTATTCATTTATTATTTATTCATTCATTTATTATTATTTAATATTTAATTCATTTATTTACTATTATTTACTTATTTAATTTATTATTATTTCATTATTTATTTATATTATTATATTATTAATTTATTATTATTATTTATTCATTTTAAATTATTTATAAATATATTTTATTCATTTATTATTTATTATTATATTTATTAATTTTATTATTATTATGCATTATTTAATTCATTTTGTTTATTATTCATTATTTTTATTTTATTTTTAAATATTTTTTATTTAATTTCTTATTTATATTATTAATTTCTTCTTATTATTATTTATTCATTTTTAATTATTTATAAATATATTTTATTAATTTATTATTTATTCATTAATTTATTAATTTATTTATTATTATATTCATTTTTATTATTATTATGTATTATTTAATTCATTTTTATTATTATTCCTTATTTTTATTTTATTTTTAAATATGTTTTATTTAATTTATTATTTATTCATTTTTAATTATTTCAAAATATATTTTATTAATTTATTTATTATTATATTCATTTACTATTATTATGTATTATTTAATTCATTTTGTTTATTATTCATTATTTTTATTTTATTTTTAAATATTTTTATTTAATTTATTATTTATTAATATATTTTATTAATTTATTATTATATATTATTTAATTCATTTATTATTATTTTTTATGTATTATTTAATTTATTTTGTATATTATTATTTTTTTTATTCAGTTTTTATTTTTGGTGGTCTTAATCGTTGATCTCAAAAATCTGATTTTGGATACCATGATCAGACCAGACCATGTTGAACCACCAAAAAAACTGGTTCCAAAAACACCATCTTTGGTTCAATTTGGTTTCATTTAATCTGGTTCTAAATTTTGAGACCAGTCCAAACAAACATGGTCTGGTCCCTGAAAACTAAGACCAGACCAGACCAGACCAGGTGGAACATAACCATCTACAAAAGAGGGACTTACTTATTAGTAGGTTATTGTTAAACAAATGTAAATGCCTATATATATATATATATATTTGTAACCCATGTTTTTGTTGAGAAGTGTAGTGTATATAGACCATTACTATCTATGATACTGGGTCTTTATTTTCTAGTACATGATTTTAAAGTAATGAAAAGGCATATATATAGTTGTATCTAATGAAGCCTCGGCATTATGAAAGCCCTTTCCTCAATTAGCTTTGGAAATACTTGGAGTTCAATATGTTATTCTACTCTCTTTTTTCCATAACCACACTTTTGGCCCGACTAATTCACGGGACCCATGTAAAGCGACCCCTCCACACGGATCGGATAAAGTTTGGACTATGTCTTCGGTCGTGATTCTAACAAATTATTTGCACCAACTAGAAATCGAATATGAAATATAATGCTTCTTAACGCACTAAGTTTCAAGTCCTATCCAACTAGGTCAACCCTTTCGGGTTGTTATTCTACTTCCTTGCCAACTACATATATATATATATATATATATATATATATATATATATATATATATATATATATTGGCAGCAAGTTCTTACCCTGAAAATTTTCTTCCTAAAAACAAACAAGGAATATGCCTTTTCACTGTCTAAACCAAATATGGAGTATTTTCTGAACTTTTTTATTGAATGGTCCCCTACTTGCACACATTCCAGATTGTGTCAAATTCTATAACAAAAGAAGTTTTTTTTTTTTTTGTGTGTGTAGATTTGCATGCTCTATGACCACTAGTGTCTATTGTTGGATATTGATTAAAAAAGAGCAAGAAGACACCAGATGCATCTGGAGAAATCAAGAATGGAAGATCAAGAAGAATCCTCCACAACCATCATGAAGATACTATGAAGTTGCTGGAAATTGAAGGAAGATGGAAGCTGTAGAATAGAAGCTTTGACCATGAATAGTGAAGCATGGTTGTTAACACGGTTAAGGAATTTGAGTTTCCAGATTCTTCAATTGGAGCTCTATAAATAGAGCTAATATGTGATTGTATAATGTATTCCAAACATCCAAAAATACAAGAGAAACAAAAGCTTGTAGAGAGATAAGTTTGAGAGAGAATTTTGTGGGAAAATTCTCTTGGGTTTGTATTTGTTCTTGTGGGTGTTTTTGGGGTGAGAGAAAATTACTGAGAGTGTGGTTGTAACAATTTTCCACATAGTGAATTTTTCTCTGGTTGTCTTTGACAACGACAGTGGTTTTTCTCCGGTTTGGAGTTTTCCACTATAAATCTTTGTGTCGTATTTTCTATTTCTCTGTTATTTGATTTTCTGCAAAGGAGGATCCTGAGATAGGGAATTTGTGATTGTCCAAATAATCCAAATTTCCTAACATCTATGCTCTCGAGTCTCGATTTAATAGTAGAAAATTGCAAAAGATGCATATATTTTTCTAGACACATTTTCCTTGAAATTTGCTTTTCCTGTCTAAACAAACACAAAATTTCTGTTGAATGCTCAACATCTACTTGTACACATTCCATAATTGAGTTAAAAAATTTCTTTTACATGATCGCATATTTGAGATGCTAATAAAGATGTCAAGGCTGAAACTAGAGTGCCAAGAATAGGTATACCAAGTTATGCCTCTTAAACTACATTGGATGCACTTCAGATGCATAGAGTGTACCTTTTTCTTTGGCTCTTTAATTCGATTTCGGTTCTATATAATGTAAATCCTCTGTTAAAGAAAAATTATACATTCAGAACTATTTTCTACTCCGCTTGACGACTTGTGGATCTATCTACATATAGTACATCTTCAATCCAAGCAACAATGTTGAATGCCAAACCTTCCAACACTCTTGAGTAGCTCTCTAGGATCCCTTTCCCCAAATCTTGCAATAAGTACATATTTCGTTGAGTTTTTCCATATATGTCCGTGATTAGTCCTTTACGTGCATCATTCACCCATCATTATTCACCTATGTTATATCGACTCTTCTAAAGTGTGAAGTACCCGTATCCAACAAATATTAGTCGGACATGGATAGGTGATACGTGTCCGTCACATTTGATAGGACATTTAGCTAAATTCATATTCAAATGATTCCATCGAGTGAAATCTAGTTTGAACACTATCAGTACACTTGAGAACAAATAAAAACATTAGATGAGATGAATATTTTAACCGTGTGTCCTATCAAAAAATTTGACACCTAGTACACCGGGGTATTTACCCATATCCGACACCCATACCCGAGCCTATGTAACATCGTTATCCACAACAACTACCAATCCATTATCCCAATAAGCCGCTACGTGAATCCTATATTTTCATTTCACTTCATTTGAGGCCATAACTTCCTTTACGTACAATTCACCCCTTAGATATCATTTATTGAGTTTCGAAATATTGACTATGATATATAGAATAGCCTTTGTGATAAGTTGCATAATTTCCTTGTCCTATTGTACCTCTGCTCAGGGTCGTCTCAATGAAATTGGAGGCTTTAGGCGAAAAATATAAAATGTAAAATTGGAGGCCTTATACAAAAAATATAAATGGGGCTTTTGGTATATTATATATTATTTTTAGTAACACTTATTTAAAAACTATCATTCTCGATTTTTAAGATGCAAAATTACTAATCAGATTCTTGTATTCAAGTGTTGATAAAATTTATTTTTCAATAGATAATATAATCAATCCATTTAATCTTTCTTGCGACATTGTTGATTTTAGGTATAATTTTATCGACTTTAATTTTGAAAAAATCATTTCTGCTGCAGCAATGATTACCGGTATTGTCAATAATATTCGATAAGCAATGCATGCATTTGGAAAAAAAATTAATCTTTTAATGTAAAATCATTTTGCAAGATATACACCATAGTTGAAGGTGTGTATTAAAATTTTAATTTTTAAAATGGGGTTATTTAGATCCATTCTAAAGGTATATCTTTTACAACCTTTATAAAGAGACCCATTCCAAAAAGTTTATCTTTTACAATACTATAAGGATGCCCATTTTAAAATTTGATCTTTTACAACATTATAATGAGACATAATCTAAAAATTTATCTTTTACAACATTATAAGGAGACTCATTCTAAAAATTTATCTTTTACAATATTACATAAAAGCATGTTTTAAAAAAGTTGGACCAGCTCGGACCGACCCAACCTAAAACCCGGATGATGTAGAGTAGTCTAGGCTTGCAAGTTGGACCAGCCAGCCCGACCCAACCCGAACCCAGGTTTCATCTCTTTCCATATATATATATATATGGGCAAATAGCGCTACACACTCCCGTGGTTTTAAAAGTGTGCGAAAAATCCCTCTAGTTCATTTTATGCAGATAACCCACTATTATTCCAAAAGTGTGCACTTTGACCCTTTAACACTCTTCCTTTCACTTTTTTTGCCGGAATTGAGTCACGTAATGAGCGCAAAACACCCTTATGATTTAAAAAATGTGCAGAAAATCTCCTCTCAGTCACCAAAAAAGGGCTTGACAGGGGATATTTGCACTCTTTGCAAAGTATAGAAGTGTTTGGAAACCATGAGGGAGGTTTTCAGCACACTTGTGAAATTATAGGGGTGTTTAGCGCCATTTGCTCATATATTTATATGTGTATGTAGTAAAACGTAATAAATTAAGGAATTATTGCGTGCTATTTAATTCCCATCCCGTGTTAATTACAAATTCTTTATATATATATATATATATATATATATATATATAATCTATCTTGCAGATTTAAGAGAAAATTAGAGTGTTGAAAATGGATGATGATGAAAAGAAGAAAATTAATCGTCGTGGTGGTGGCGGCAACACAGAGAAGAGAGACTGTTGAAGAAGCTTTGAAAAAGTGTTTAGAGGAACACAAAGGGGACAACAACAAATTCAAGTCACTCATTGAAGCTTTCAATTTCTCTTCTTCTTCAACAACAAAAAGCCCAATTTCACCTTTGAGGCTTAGAAGTGGTTCATTGACTGACGTGTAATCACATAAACAAGTTGGTACTTTTGTTGATTTCTTCTTCAAATTAAGATATTTTTCGTAACCCATGTGTTTAATTAGACCCTTACTAGTAAATGATTGTTAAATTATGTGAATCCATCTTATATGGATAATCTATATGTAACCCATTAGGGTTATATAGATAATGTATATGTAACCCATTAGGGTTACCCATGTTTGTTCATGAGTATTATAGTTTTATGACTGGACCTGGTTAGTACATGAAGGGTCGATAATGTAAATGCATATATATATAGATATATATATATATATAGATATATATATATATAGATATATATATATATATATATATATATATATATTTGTAACCCATGTTTGTTTAATTAGACGATTACTAGTAAATGATTGTTAAATAATGTGAATCTATGTGTAATCCATGTTTGTTCTTGAGCATTGTAGTGTTTTTTAATTAGACCATTAGAGTCTGTGCTCTAGACTTATTAGTACATGATTGTTAGATAATGTGATATATATATGTGTGTGTGTGTGTGTGTGTATATGTTTGTAACCCATGTTTGTTCTTGAGCGTTGTGGTGTTTTTAGTTAGACCACTATTGCCTATGTTCTTGATTTATTAGTGTGTGTCTGTCAAACAAATGTAAATGCCTATATATATATTTGTAACCCATGTTTTTTTTTTTTTGAAGATACAGTGTACATAGACCATTACTGTCCATGATCTTGAGTCTTGATTAACTAGTACATGATTGTAAAGTAATGTAAATGCATATATAGTTGTATCAAATGAAGCCTTGGCATTATGAAATCTCTTTTCTCAATTAGGTTTGAAAATACTTTTGGTGTTCATATGATATTCTACTTTCTTACCAAACACACGTGTGTCTGTGTATAAAGTTTTGGTAGGAAGTACTTGCCCTGAAAATTCTCTCTAAACAAACACGGAATCTGCTTTTTAAATATCTTCGCTGAATTTTTTTTTCAGTCTAAACAAATAAGGAGTATATTCTGAATTTCTTTATTGAATGGTCCCCTATTTATACACATTTGTTAATGATGAATCCCATATTCCATTTGTTTCTTGCTCGCATTTTCAATCTAACAAGATAAACCACAAGGTTAAAACTTGAGAAGATTTGCAGGAGGAACATGTTAGGTCCACTTATTTGCTATAGATGAACTAACATTGACGGACAATCTTATTTATAACTGTGATTAGCGTTGTCTATGTTGTTGGATATGCATCAGATGAGATGGTTTGGTCATGTGAAGAGGAGACTGTGGTTGCTTGATTAAGAAGTGGAAGATGCACTGTCTAGGCAAGGAGAAGTTTGGAGGATGTCAGAATTTGGTTAAAACTAATCAAAGTATCAACCTGTTTGTTAGCCTAATTTCATCTTGACTCAACAAGCCAAACCCTCTTTAAATTTGGGTGAACAACGTCATCTGTCTTCTCCTGTTTGCTTGATATCAAGTCATCTCATTGGTTATCTCAATGCAAATGTGTTTTTTCTCATGGATTAAACCCAAATTCACATGGACTTCCTCTTCCCATTTCCTGGCACTGTCAACAGGATCAAAGCACTCTTTACATAAGTGCATTAACTGGCATATGTTCATGGACAAATAATTTTTGGTAATTCTTTTTTTCTTCTCAATCAATGCTACCCACAATTCTACAAACGCATTCGATTGGTTATTTTCAGAAATGTTCCTAGCACTGGTCTTAGGGGCATATTGAAAACCTTATATGTACTCAGAAGACCTTCTACATTCATAGAACACTGCCAATGTATTATTACATTTCATCCAGTAACTAAGTATGATGGGCAAATTCGTCCTCTGTATACTTTTCGTGGATAATTTTGATCAGAGAAATGGATTTAATTATTCTTCAGTTTCTCTTGGCCATTATTTTTACTTTTTGCTGTCCTCATCAATTAAGTATTTTTCCAATATCTTTTCTGGGTCAACAGTGCTGATTTTCACAAAAGTTTCAACTCTACAGACACTGATGACCGACCTTGAATGGAAAGAGAGGACGTGGCAGTATCCTGAAGGTTGGGCTACAATTACCAGATACAAGTTGGTCAATTTAGTGTGTAGTCCATGCCAAATATTTTGGATCATGGGATATTGTTTAATAGTTTTGGAAAGCTGGTTATATCATATAAATTTCAAGAAGTTATGAAGTCTTAGTGATTGAATCACGGATTGAAATAGATTGCTTGATCTCTATTTAATGGTGACCCCTATCATGTTGAGATTATGCTTCTCCAATTTTTTTCAATAAAAACTTGAATTTGTCCCTTTTGACAATGAAAACCATTTTGAATGGCCCTTCAAACTCGTAAGTTATATTACCAAAGAATCTGACTGTGACAATTTTTGCATAGACAAATCTGTAGAGTTTGGTCTGTTCAACAGTGGGTGCTATTCCATTTGAAACTGAATATTTCAGTGAATTGAAAATGCATCCTCAATCACCATAATAGGAGGTGTGTTCTGCTGAAGGAATGCAACATCTCATACTATGGTGATTGGAGATGCTCTTTTTACTAGACCATTTGGTTCGAAGCAAAGCAAATGCATCAAAAGTAACCTGGGATATAATTTATGTATTTCAGAGGAGATGCTGCAGGTACCAAGACATTGCTGTTGAAGGGCAGTTTTCTCGGATACGTATTGATGAATCTTAATTTCACAAAAATGGCTTGAAATTGAACTTATTTTCACAAGCGCTTCTGTTTTTAAATAATTGGCTGGATCTATAGTGATACTTGCTTGCGAAAATCATCTACAATGTGATTTCCTGTTTAGATTATCTCAGTTTCCCTAACTTTGGAACCTTTCTTTGCTCTTTTTATAGGTTCTGGGCATGCCTCCAAGGTTGCAGGAGCGAGATTTTTCTGACACACCTTATGTTCCAGTATATGTGATGCTACCAGTGGGTTCTATACTTTTATTGTCGTTTATAATTCCTATTCAACTTTAGAAATTCTCTTTCATTCTCAATACTCCATCTCTGTGTTAGTCTTTTTCTGGCGGGGATGCAGCTCACTCTTGGGCTTTTATGTGTTTAAAAGACATAAGTTGTTCATGCCTCAGTTATCTTTTGGTTCTGAATGTTGTCACTTCTATATTTTTTCTGGGGACAGTTGGGGGTCATCAATATGGAATGTGAGTTAGTTGATCCAGATGATCTGCCAAAGCAGCTGAGGATCCTGAAGTCAGTTAATGTTGATGGTGTTATGGTTGACTGCTGGTGGGGGATAGTGGAGGCACGTACTCCACAACAATATAACTAGAATGGCTACAAGAGGCTCTTTCAGATTGTGCGTGACCTTAAGCTTAAGTTACAGGTGAGTAGAACGAAACATTGTTAGAATGTATGAAACAATAGTTTTCTGTTGAAATTTACTTTTTTTGTTAATATTTTTTGGTGTTAGATTTTAGCTTCTTGTTTGTCATTACGAGAGGTTTAAATTCAGGTTATTTGGATTGTTTGAATCATTAGCCAAGAGTAGCTGTAATGAAAGATGCAATTACCTGTAATTATATACTATATGATGAGTTTGCAAAGGGATCTCCCATATCTCATAGAGTCTAAGTAGCATTACAGGATTGAAGAAGGAGAATTTCAATGTTTTGGAAATCTGATAGCTGTATTTCGAGAAAGTGACACTTCCATATTTTATATCTTCTCTATCACATCTGAGTTTTCTTTCAGTTCTTCCTCTCTAAGTTTTAGATTTGGTTCCCAAGTCTAAGGAGATTTGGTTTGGCATGGTTATAGCCTTGGATTTTTCGAATTTGGAAGCTTGTGGATAGATAGTGTCAAAGCTTAGTGCTCTAAGGGACTCGGTAGATATTTTAATAATTTGTATTCTCGAATAGTTTGCGGGAGGTACACAATAGAATATTAAGGATTTGAAAAAATTTGATATCAATCTTGGAGTGGTCAATCAAATAGTTGTTTTTTCTATGTACAACTTAACTAATAAATTATATATCCTCTGATGCATAATTAACGTCCTCTCGTGATGTAGGTTTACTACGACTACATGAAAAGTTTTCGGGGTGAATTTGATGAGTTCTTTAAGGATGGAGTAATCTCTGAAATTGAAATTGGACTGGGTCCTTGTGGGGAGCTGCGATGCCCTTCTTATCCTGCAAAACATGGTTGGAAATATCCTGGTATTGGTGAATTCCAGGTACATTCTGAATAAGTAGTGACATGTTGACTGGGGCCATTATAGGAAGCAATTGTATCTTTTAATATATATTTGATAGTTAAATCGCCCCGTACTTGTGGTGTCATTTCCATCTGTACTTCATGATTCCTTGATGCATTAACACAACTCTTTTGACTGGCAGTGTTATGATCAGTACTTGTTGAAGAGTCTGAAGAAGGCCGCAGAAGCTAGGGGACACTCGCTTTGGGATAGAGGACCACATAATGCTGGTTCTTACAATTCCTGACCACATGAAACCAGGTTTTTTTGCGATGGAGGTGATTATGATAGCTACTATGGCAGATTCTTCCTTAAATGGTACTCTCAGGTTCTTGTCGATCATGGTGACCGGGTACTTACTCTGGCCAATCTGGCATTTGAAGGAACTTCCATTGCTGGAAAGGTGAGTCCGCTTTCACGGTCCTTGTTATAGATGGAAAAAGGTGAATTGTGTTAGCACAATGGAAGTTTGAATCAAAATTTTGTTTTTCATCATTTTTTTGAATGATGAGAAGCTATCTGGTATTCACTGGTGGTACAAAACAGCTAGCCATGCTGCTGAATTGACTGCTGGGTTTTATAATCGAAGCCATCGCGATGGTTATGCTCCAATTGCTGCAATGTTAGAGAAGCACGATGCTGCTCTAAATTTCACATGTGTTTAGCTCCGCACATTGGACTAGCATGAGGACTTTCCAGAGGCACTGGCAGACCCTGAGGGATTAGTTTGGCAGGTAAGCAACTGTGAATTGTGTTATGATAACCTGGACGCATAAATTTTGTACCATTCGTCTGGGAAAGTGGCGTTGGTTTAATAAAATAATCTTATTCTAGTTTCGGTCCAAATTTTGTTGGCTAGGTCAACAGGTTCAGAACATAATCAAGCTTATTGTTTTAAAACTATCGTTTATCAGCTTTTGATTGATCTATTTTTCTTCTTCCAGTTAATAATGACAACTTATTTTTATTGATGTTCTTTTCACTTTTTAAAAACTAAAACAATTGTTTAATTTTTCGTTTGTTTAGGTGCTGAATGCAGCATGGGATGTTGGCATACCAGTTGCAAGTGAGAATGCTCTTCCTTGCTAAGAGAGAGAAGTCTATAACAAGATACTGGAAAATTCCAAGCCACTCAATGATCCAGACAGGAGGCATTTATCTGCTTTTACATACCTCAGGCTTGGCTCATATCTCATGGACAGGGACAACCTGACAGAGTTTGAAATATTTGTCAATAGAATGCATGGTAACATTCTTTCTTTTATTTTCCATTGGTTTCTCCCTAGAAATTATGCCTTCTGGGCTACATGAATTCATAAAGAGGGTGTGATTGCAAAACTCTGTGATGCAACATTATGAACGATGAGGATCAGACCTCTATAACTCTCCAGTACTATATCTTGGATATTTAGAGCATCCACCGTGCAAAGCCCTTTCGGAGAATGTTCAGCAAGGTGGAGAGTCAAATTGTTTATAACGGGCTTATCCACTTAATCCACGTCAAGTTATACACTTCATTTTACACTAGGGCTCAAAGTGAGCCCTTGGTTTCCGACTCTAACAAGTCAAATCCCTCCTCAGAGTAAAATGGCGTTTAGTCTATGTAAGCAGCACACTGAGTGGTCCTTGACATTTTCTTGAAAGGTATTCAACTCGTAGGAGGTTCAAAGTTTTGGAATGTTTGGGACACTAAATAAAGGAAACATAGCTCACGCTTACTATTAATATGGTTCATATTTTCTCTTATTTTACCTTGAGATATTTAAATACATCTGAGTAACAAGTAGTTTTGTTGTCATCACAATACACTTCTACATTGCATATCCTACAAGCAAAAAATAGCTTTATGATTATGTGCCTTTTAGTTTATAATGTTCATTATAGTTGCAAGTCTACATTAAGGGTGCTAAAAAGTGCATAATGTGGAGTAAAGTTGAATAATATTAGTATTGCTATTACCACACGACATCTCTTCATTGCGTATTTCACAAGTAAAATATTGATTTATGATCATATGACCCTTCTGGTTAGGTGATAAGAAGTGCATTATGTGGAATATACTGTCTTTTATATTTGATCATAATGTCTCAAAATGCTGATGGGGTGAGAATCACAACTGACTTTTGGTTGATATTCATTCAGGGGAAGCTGTTCCAGATCTGGACTTGTTGCCGAAATGAAGACCATACTTGAGCTTCAGCGAATGGAACTGTTAGAATTTAATTTCCAACAGTGGGGCATCTTTTATTAGAAGTATTTGCAATAGTTCTCTGACTACCAGAACAGTTGTCTAAGATCCACCTTTCAAGAGGTCCATTGTTGCTCTAGTTTATTGTAATATTTTGATTAGGAGACATTTTCTAATCTGTTTCAAAAATTTGTGTCACCCTTATTTTTTCTTTAGGATGTACTCTTTGGCTATGGGTTAGATTTCGTATTTGTAGATTCCTGTGGCAACCTTTACTGAAGCAGTTGTGGTCGCATATTATTGTATTTGGTCTATGAAGCACGGATACTTCTCCGGAGGCGCCGTGGCGGTATCGGGGACGTATCCAGCACCGATACTCTTCGGATACTCCTGGACATGTGTTCGATACTCCATAGAAGTATCCAATTTTTTTAATTATTTTTTTATTTTAGGATACGTCCAGGATACGGTCAGGATACGGCTGGATACGCTAGGATACGTTTGGAATACGGCAGGATCAAAGTGTAATATTAAAAACTTTTAAATTTAAAAAGGGGTCAATTGGGAATTTGCAAACAAAACCCTTTTATTTAAGGGTTAATTTCAATAAACCCCCTTATACTATTGAATTTAATCAATTAACCCCTCCTATGTCCGGATTGTCCCCTATACTTTCCAATTTCGTCACCTTGCCCCTCACCCTCATATTTCAATCAAAATACCTAAACTACCCTCAATATATATATTTCGAAAAAAATATATATATTTCGGAAAAATATATATATTTCGAAAAAATATATATATTTCGGAAAAATATATATATTTCGGGAAAAAAAAAATTCAGAAAAAATATATTTGCCGTATCCCGCCGACTCGTATCCTATTTTTTTTTTTAGATTTGCCATATTCCCGTGTCCGTATCGTATCGTATCTGCACCCCGTATCCGTATCCGTGCTACATAGTATTTGGCTAACTAAGTTGTTTTGTTTAGGTATGAAAATATCTTTGTTGCAGCTGATCTTATCCCTGAAACTTTGTCGGCTGCAATGCACCGTGCTGCCACAATCATGGCTTCCAATGGAAGAGTTTCAGGTTCAGCTGCTTTTGTGTATACTCGGTATCTGTTGAAGAAATTCAGCAATGTGGCTAGTGTCGTGGATTGGGAGAAGAACTGCAAGTCAACATATGATAAAAGGCTTATTTCGGAGCTTGAATCTAGAAGGTCACTGGACGGGGAGTTTGGCTTTCCACTAGGAGTTCCTGTAGGAGTCGAAGATCTTGATGATTATTTATGTCAAAAGATAAGTGCTGCCCGAGTATCTAGAGTGGGTTTGAGCATGAGAGAATTAGTGCAAAGACACGTTCAAGAAGGTTTTCAATTTTTTTCTGGCAAGGAGAGAAAGCCTTTCGTGCCTGGCCCAGTAAAAGGTCCTGCCTCAGAGAAATTGGAAGATGGGTATCAAATAGCTCAACAAATAGTTATAGGACTAATGGACTGCTCTAGACAAACAGGTGGTGCTGCCCAAGAAGGGGATCCCTCTTTGGTATCCTCAGCTGTTTCTGCAATTGTTAATAGCGTTGGGTTGTTTATAGCAAAACCGTCCAGCATTGTGTCATTGGATTATGCGCGGCGCATTTTACGCATTTATGTTACATGCCTATGCCTACTTAAAGAAGCACTTGGAGAGCGTCAAAGCTGTGTCTTCGAGATAGCTCTTGCCTCAGAAGCTTCTTCTGCCCTTGCTCAAGTTGTTTCCCCTGGAAAAGCTCCTCGTACTCAGTTTCAACTGTCTCCTGAAACCCGTGATTCCAATACTAAGACTACAGCTGCTGTTTTTGCCCTTGTTGTTGGGGCTGTTCTTCATGGTGTTGCTAGCCTGGAGAGAATGGTAACTGTTTTCAGATTAAAGGAAGGGATAGATGTAATTCAGTTCATGAGGAGTTCAAGATCCAATTCAAATGGGAATGCACGATCGCTCGGGGCTTTTAAGGTAGATAATTTGGTTGAGGTCTCTGTTATTTGGTTTAGGGTGCTTATTGGGAATTGCAGAACCATTTCTGATGGATTAATTGTGGAGTTTCTGGGAGAAGCTTCTATAGTAGCACTATCAAGAATGCAGCGAACACTCCCTCTCTGTTGGGTCCTTCCTCCTGCCTATTCCATATTTGCATTTGTCATATGGAGGCGATTCATTCTCAACTCTAACCTTGTAACCCCTGAGGACATTAACCAATTGTATCAATCGTTGACGTTGGCCATAGGTGATGCCATAAAGCACCTGCCTTTTAGTGATGTGTGTTTGAGAGACACTCGTTGTTTTTATGATATGATAGCTGCAGATGCCAATGACTCTGAGTTCGCTGCCATGCTAGAATTGAGTGGTCCAGACATGCATTTGAAATCTATGGCCTTTGTTCCCCTTCCTGCAAAGCTTTTTCTAATGCCATAATTGATTGTAAAATGCCATTCTCACAGTTTCCTCAGGAAGATGGGAATCGGGTTTCTGGGCAGGGTGATTCAGTGGTTCGTTATGCAGAAAAGGAGACAGCTTCTGGATAAGCTTGTACATGCTCTAGTTACTCTGCAACCTGTGAAATTTCATTGGCAGTGGATTGAGCTCAGTCTTCTCCTAAATGAGCAAGCTCTCATCGGAAAATTAGAGGCCCATGATACCTCCTCAGCAGAGGCTATGTGCTCCCTCTCACCAAAGCCTGATAAAGCCGCTGTTTCTGAGAATGAGAACAACTTCATTGAAATCATCCTCACAAGATTACTGGTCAGACCTGACACTGCTCCCCTCTTTGCAGAGGTTGTACATCTTTTTGGGAGGCCAACTGAGGATTCAATGCTTTTGCAATTTAAATGGTTCCTTGGAGGCCAGCACGTTCTGTTTGGTCTGAAATCTATTAGGCAACGGCTCATTAACATTGCTGAGAGTAAGGGCCTGTCAACTAAGGCCCAGTTTCGGAAACCATGGGGTTGGTGTTATTCTAGTTTTGATCTTGCAAAAAATAAACTGGACAAGTGCAAGCTTGAGGCCACCTCTCTTGAAGAAGGAGAAGTAGTTGAGGATGGTACAGACATAAAAAGTCATGGAAAGGGGTCCACCCAGGTGCCGGATGATGAAGGCTTAAATTGCGGTCAGCAGCACATAACTGAGAGGGCTCTAATTGAATTAGTTCTCCCATGCATAGATCAAAGCTCTGATGACTCTCGCAATACCTTTGCAAGTGATTTGATCAAGCAGATGAATAATATTGAACAACAAATGAATGCAGTTACTCGTGGTGCAAGCAAGCAGGCTGGAATTACTTCTGGTATTGAAGGTACTGGACATAAAGGCAATAACCGCAAAGGTATAAGAGGTGGCAGTCCTGGATTAGCTAGACGACAAACAGGTGTGGTTGATATCATTCCAGCTTCCCCTGCAGCATTGCGAGCTTCCATGTCATTGCGATTGCAGTTTCTCATCCTGGATTAGCTAGACGACAAACAGGTGTGGTTGATATCATTCCAGCTTCCCCTGCAGCATTGCGAGCTTCCATGTCATTGCGATTGCAGTTTCTCATGAGATTGCTTCCCGTCATTTGTGCAGATAGGTGACTGATATTCTTATATTCAAACTTCTGCTACTGTTCATTATATTTTCGGAATAACTAATCCTTTCTTGACTTTGATAACTATCTATTCCAAAAATTTAAGCTATTAGAGAGGGTGTGACTTATATTAGGAAATTGTTGAACAATTACAATTTTTTTGCGAAGACGGCATTCTTGATGCTTTGTATATTGTTCTTCTTGCCCCTCTTTTTCCTCATTAATAACTTGGAGTTGCTGTAGTTAGCGTTGGCAAAATTACTATAAATTGTACCCCCCCCCCCCCCCCCCCCCCCCCCCCTAATATGCTTTCATCTTTATTTGGCTTGTCAGGGAGCCGTCAAGCCGTAACATGAGGCACTTATTTGCTTCTGTAATTCTCCGTCTTCTTGGAAGTAGGGTAGTGCATGAGGATGCAGACCAGTCCTTTTCTCTGACAATGGGTTCTTTGTTAAAGAGGGAGGTCGAATCATCAACTGAAGCTTCTGCCGCTGCTTTAGTTGATTTATCTTGTGAAAGTCTCTTTGATCGCTTATTGCTGGTGCTGCATGGGTTGTTAAGCAGCTACCGGCCAAGTTGGCTGAGGTCAAAGCCTAGTTCCAAGTTGTCTGCTGAATACACTGAGGACTTTCCTGTGTTTGATCGCGAGGTGGCTGAGACTTTGCAGGTATGATCTGTATCAACTAGTATCCTATGATTGGTATTTGTTTTAAACTTTTGATGGTCCATCCAAATTTAAGGAAAAATCAAATAGAGGAAGGCCACTAACCTTCATCATGCTGATATCTTATTTGTTATACCGCGAAGAAAGTGGCTTTAATAAATGGAATTATATTCAAATATTTATTCTTTAGATTTTATACCCGAGGTCTAGTTAGATAACCGCACGGGTCATTTTCTGGAAGCTTGTGTAAAGAAATGTGAAAGCAAAATCTGAATGTCCGGAAGAATAACACAACACAAATGGATGGATATGCCTTCTAAACTGAATGAGTTTTTTTTTAAAATTATTTATTTTATTTTTTATGCTCAAACAACGAGTCTTCTTGCTAAGTTGGGACATTAATCGGATCACCGGGGATAAATGGGACAATAAGCATTTAAATGGTATATTTGGATTGGTCACTAGAACATAAGAGAAGGCCTAGGCTCAGTTGTTCAGCCTCTATTTCATTTTGTGGGTCTTTCTACGTGTGAGATGTTAGTACTTGCAGAAATCTTACATAAAATACACGGAGTGGGTCAAGATTTTTGGGACGCCTCGGAAGCATACTACCTGATTGGTCATTTATCCCCTAAGAACGTAATTGTTGGGCTATTGTTGATATTATTTTTCAAATAAATAAAATGGCGAAATAACTTAGGTCAGGTGTACAAATTTTATGGAACATAGCTTTAAGTACACATAAAGATGCTGTGGGTTTTTTTTTTTCTGATGCTTTTCTACTTCTGCACGTCTTATTTGCTTCTAATGGATACAGAATGAATTGGATCACATGCAATTGCCGGATGCTATCCGGTGTCGTATCCAATCTGCAATGCCAATTCTTTCCCTGCTGCCATTGCTTTACTTCAACCAAGCATCTCGATTTCCGGATTGAACCCTGGGAATTCAAACCTAACTCAGAGAAATCCTGCTTCTTTAGCGCAAACTACCAATAGTGTAGCGGCGAAGACTAAGCCTTTGCCAGTACAACAGAATCTTGACCCATGGACTCTCTTAGAGGATGGAGCAGGATCAACTCCTTCATCAAGTAATGCCGCTGTCATTAGCGGTGGTGATCATGCTAATCTAAGAGCATCCAGCTGGCTTAAGGGGTGTGTAAGGGTGAGACGGACAGATCTGGTGTACATCGGTGCTGTGGATGACGACAGCTGATTAAATTGAATTTATTCTTGGTTTGGTGTAAGTATATGTAAGAAAGACTAGTTCTTATATTATAATTATTTTTTGTTCAACAGTTTGTTCCTCTTTTGTTTTCCAGAATACACTTTGTAATTTGTTCCAAATTTTTACTGAGGATGTTAATGGAGGCGCCATTCATTATGGGACTGAATATATGCAATAGCTGGAGTTCATAAGGAGTGGGAAAAAGTGTGTTTTCAGTTCCATCAAGATATGGACTCTGCGTTGTCAAACTTTAACGAATTGAATAGGGTCAAAGGCTCGTATTTGATCAACACCAAAACCTTCATCTGTCCTGGTGAGTTTACAAGGCAGCAGGCTGTTGTTGTTCTAGATAAAAGCCAAAGTGATTGCAGGCTGTTCTAGCTTTTATCTTCTCCAATCTAGTCTAGTAGACTTTGGCTTTTATCTAGAACAACAACAGCCTGCCAATCTAGTCTAGTAGACTAGACTGGATTGCAGGCTGTTCTAGCTTTTATCTTCTCCAATCTAGTCTAGTAGACTTTGGCTTTTATCTAGAACAACAACAGCCTGCCAATCTAGTCTAGTAGACTTTGGCTTTTATCTAGAACAACAACAGCCTGCTGCCTTGTAAACTCACCAGGACAGATGAAGGTTTTGGTGTTGATCATATACGAGTCTTTGACTCTATTCAATTCGTTTTTCCCACTCCTTATGAACTCCAGCTATTGCATATATTCCAGTCCCATAATGAATGGCGCCTCCATTAACATCGTCAGTAAAAATTTGGAACAAATTACAAAATGTATTCTGGAAAACAAAAGAGGAACAAACTGTTAAACAAAAAATAATTATAATATAAGAACTAGTCTTTCTTACATATACTTACACCAAAAGCAATGTTAATGGCCATTTTGTTGAGAGCAACAGTGTTGCAACTTCAGAGAACCCTTTGCTGCAATAAAAGATGAAAAAGTCAACAATGCACACATAGAAGCTTAGTCAACAATGCACACATAGACCAACTAAACAATGCACACATAGAAGCTTAGTCAACAATGCACACATAGAAGCTTAATCAAACTTATCAAATTATTGGGATCTATGTCACAATTAAACACAAATCTTAGAACATGTAGCAGCGGCCAAAAACAGCATTTGACCCAAATTTCATTGTCCAATGCGGGAAAAAAAACAAGACAATAAATAGAAACATATCCTCAGATTTCGTACAAGGTAATAAATGGAAACATATCCTCACAACAAAAAACTTAATTACTCGCCAGAATCCCAACAAATTGTCCTAGTATATGTATCTCCTAAGTGAAAATGTGAACAAAACACCATGTCCTCACTGCATCAAGTGGTTTTCCATGTCCACTGCAATCATAAACACTCGCAGGATTGCCACACAATACTATCTGCACCATCACTAGCACCATACTCATCCACCGAATCACATATTATGCAAAAATCACCCCACAAATCAACCACACACCATGAAATATGTTGACTCCACTTCCTAGGGACTTAAATGAGAGTCAAATGAGAGTCTGCATATTCCCTAGGGACACGGTCTATTCCTGGGTGATATGATTTTCGCGGATATATCAGGTAGGATGAGAGTTTTGGACTAGGCTAATTCGCAGAATCTCGGCCAATATGGGAAACTATGGTTAGCACATGTAAACCAGAATTCGAAAAGACTTCATCAATTAGTTCCACGCACTTAGCGATCTCCCTAGGTTCAGGGTCAGAATTGACACGCGTAAGGTTGGAACTACACACATAAGGTTCTGACACTACATTTGAATCTAAAGGTTGCACGCGATGATCTCTACATTACGGATTGAGCATAGGGGGTTTACGTTAGAGATTATTTTCGTAGAATAATAGTGTTGTAAGGTTGAGTGTAAGCTTTTCGCGCAAAATGTTGTCAAATGTATAGTCCAGATTCAGTCAGTCTTCCCCTCCTAACACCCTGTGTTAAGTAGGACCAGTATTGTATAATGGACTTTTGATTTATTGTAAGCTCTTAGTGAAGTGTAGATATATTGTGAAAATGATTGCAATGCCTTTTCATTTATTATATAAATTATTTTATTTATTTATAAGCATTATTTTGTGCATCTTTACCTTAGAAATCTCACAACAAATCCATCTTAATATGGAGAAACACATTGTTGATTCATATTTGAGAACACAACATTGTATGTGTGTGATGGACAAAGGAAAAAGGGGAATAGAAATATGACTACAAAGTTATATATGCTATACCATGCTTTATTGTGATGCTTGTGGTCTACGTACTTCTACTGAGAGTTACTACACCTAAAAGCATATTTTGAAGGGATAGTCAATGTTTTGAAGCTATATCTTAATATTCCAGTATATGCTTAATTTATATGACCAACATTTTCTATTTTTTTTTCTTCTATGAATGGTCAAATCTACTAAATAGAATTATTCATTGGTATGTCTAAACTAACACTAATTCCAGTTCAGGAAATACCTTAAACACTGACTAAAATTCTTCATAAGTAAAAGCCAAGAAATACCTTTAAAAAGTGCATAAAAATTCTTCACCATATTTGTGTAAGTCTGGACAGTGCAAGCAACAACTGATAATACTTTTGTACAATGCAAGGACCAAGTGGTCAGTCAATAACAGATTAAGCACTACTAACACCTACTTAATCCCTAGACACCCAAAAATTAATGACTAGTAGCTCTACTGCAGACAAAGATATATACCCTATACTTTTTTTCACACCATAATCATACGACGACTATAAATTACATTCGGACTAGAACAGAAATAAAGCATTCATTAATGTTGGCTATCATTGAAGGCTTGGAGCAGCAAATGCCACACAACAGGACAACTTGGGTAACCACTATTGAACCACAGCTCCTACTATATAGTCTAGTACTTTTTACGGAACAACAATTCTATTTCTTTCAAAAGTACATACACATGGACACAATATGTCACCCTTGATTCTCTAGCATTTCCCAATGCCCCTCTTTGTTCAGCCTCTCTCTCCTTTTCTTTATTTTTCCAAACAATACAACTAAAATCCCTTGCCACCTACTTCACACCGTAACTACAGCAGAGTCATTACTATTCCTTTATAGCTCAACTATTTTATTCAAATCGATTTAGGAGTGTGGGTGAAGATGCTTGGCGTCACCGGTTAGGTCATCTTCAATCCAATGTACTAAAATATGTGCAGAAAAGTAATTTGCATCTCTTCAATCAAAAGAGAGAGAAATGAAAATATAAAGAATAAAAAACAATCCAAGATTGAAGGTAACTAAGAAAACCATCTTTGGAATTAATTATGACTAAAGAAAATAAATCAGTCACTTCTCTAAAGAATCATTCATTTTCCAAAAGTGGAATAAGAAAAGACAGAGAAGATGGCATGAGCAATTCAAGGAGAATGTTATGTTGGTTGGTGAAAGAACATTAAACCTGTGTCTTTGGACAATTATCAGTGGGTTCGGTAGAACTGGGTTTTATAAGTGGTGTTGTGACTAAGAAATCACACTTGTCATTGATGGAATACTAGACATTTCTTTACTCTGTCTCAAGGGACAAGCAATAATAAAAAGCACCCTCTTCAAATGGTTACAAAAATCAAACTTTTTGACAAGTAAAATAAATAATATTAGTTTTCACAAAGAAACAAATGCAATAAAAGAAACCGATTCTGTTGAACCATGCTAAATAATTTAAATCAACCTTCTTCCAAACCTAAGGTGATGTCCACGAATTTAACCCTATATAAGTACAATCATGTATAGAAATGCATTTCCCTTCACATTTACCTAATATAAGAAATTCCAACAACTACGAAAATCTCTTTAATTTAACAGTCAAACAAGAAAGCCCCTATATGATGTAGAAAAAACAAATTTTGAGATGTAAGGAATGTTGGTATAACTTATGTTGTTGATTCAAAATAAATCACTTCCCTCAAATTCTATTCTTAAGGTCCAATATGTTCTCAACAAAAGGGAATGCAAGTTTCACTTCCACCTAAAAATAAATGGAAGAGACCATAAACTTCTGGATACTATATTTAGATTAGCCTAATTTCCAATGACTGGGAATTCCTGAAATATCATTACTTCACAATTCCAATCCTTCAGATAGGACATGTAAATCCAAATTATTTTAGCACCCTTCTGAAAAATTATTCAAGCAACATCTATACCTAAACCTCCATCTCTACCAAAACAATTCTTAGGTCAGCTTTCCAGCATACCCTTTCCATCACTAGCATTGCTTGTCACTGCCATTACCATCTTCTCTATTCCCACCATTCCCACCATCATTGCATCAAGGTGCAATTTGCTTCTTAATACTACAATCTTCACCATCATAACCAACAAGACCCCATCTCTACGGGATAATGATACTTCTTACCATTGTAACCACCACCTTGACCTCGAAGTCCACCTCACTTTCATCTATCTATACTTCGCCACACAACTGCTGCCCTCCTCATCATATCCACGTCTACCACCCCAACCACAACATCACCGTTGTATTCATGTAAAGAAAATGTACTATTCATTGAGCACGTTACCGTATTGCTAGCACACTAACTCTATCCATTACTTCCATTTATCGACATTCAAAATCCCATTGAAAGAACAAATTTGGTTAAACTGCCTACAAAATGCTTGGGGTTTAAACAACACACCATACACACCATGAAATATGTTGACTCCACTTCCTAGGGACTTAAATGAGAGTCTGCATATTCCCTAGGGACTCGATCTATTCCTAGGTGATCTGATTTTCACAGATATATCAGGTAGGATGAGAGCTTTGGACTAGGCTAATTCACAGAATCTCGGCCAATATGGGAAACTATGGTTTGCACATGTAAACCAAAATTCAAAAAGACTTTATCAATTAGTTCCACGCACTTAGCGATCTCCCTAGGTTCAGGGTCAGAATTGACACGCGTAAGGTTGGAACTACACACATAAGGTTCTGACACTACACTTGGTATTAAATCAGTAACCATGGTAGTTGAAGGCTTGGAGCAGCAAACGCCACACAACAAGACAACTTGGGTAACCATTATTGAACCACAACTCCTACTATGTAGTCTACATTATTCAGTACTTTTTACGGAACATCAATTCTATTTCTTTCAAAAGTACATACACATGAGCACAACATGTCACCCTTGATTCTCTAGCATTTCCAAGATGCCCTCTTTGTTCAGCTCTCTCTCCTTTTCTTTATTTTTTCTGACAACTTTGTGGTTTTTTTATTTTTATTTTTATTTGAACTCAAAATAACCATGTAGTGAAGGGGTTTTTGGTTTCTATAATTTGATTTAGAGAAATCTTTTTAGTTAAGCTTCTAGGTTTAATTTAAAGAAAAGACATAATAATACCAGGTACAGGTCATATCATGACTTGTAAGAATTCTATGTACAAATAGTTTACACAGTGGAAACACAAAATAGAAAAAACTAGACATCAAGATACTCTAAAACTACCAGATATACGCACATCAATTACCCCCAAAATCTAAATAATTCAGAAAATATTGAGAGAGGCAGAACCTGTTAAGAGAGAGAGCTTGTCCGACAGAGAGAGGCCAGGATAGTGAGTAGAGAAGCACTTTGTGGTTGTGGGTAAAATCTCTTAACCAAACATTTACATATACTGACAAATTATCAATACATTGAAGTTATAAAACATCTACATATACACACACCCATATATATATATATATATATATATAGAGAGAGAGAGAGAGAGTCACTCAAAGAACATGAAGAAAATTAAAGGAAGAAAATAAATAAATCAGAACTTACTTCTTCAAATCCTTAAAAGCCCAAATTGGATGATTGTCTGAAATGATGTTTGTACTGTTTTGAAAGTCAAAACCCCGTTTGGTTGCTTGGAAAATCAGAGAAACTGCTACCAAGGGGAAGAATCATCACGTCGTCTCTGGGGAATTTGAAATCGGGAACGTTAATGGAGGTACGAGGAGAGAAAGATAGAGTTTGAAGATTTTAGCCGTTAGAGAGACCAAGATTGATCGCGTGTGCCAGGTCAGCAAATCTCAGTATACTAGAATAAAAAAATAAAAAAGAGAGAGAAATAAAAGGGCCCCACCGGATTCGAACAAATCTGGTTTCAATAAGTCATAAAATTGCCATTGAATAAATTAATTTGACTCAACAACATAAATATTCAAACAAACAAAAGGACATGAAATTCATTAATTGCAACCTCTAAATCTCAAGTCTTAGTGTTGTTGTCCTTGTAACTGGCATGGTATTATATTTTAGGGTAATTTGCACTGACATCCCCTGAACTTTAGGTCAATTGCACCTAGAAAGTGGTCAACGCTTTTTCGGTCAATCACCCCCTGAACTTTCAATTTCCTTGCATGACACCCCCTTGGGTGATGGAATTACTCTTATACCCTTTTTTGATTTTCTTTAAACTTTGAACATTTTATAGGACAAAATTGCCCTTATTTATAACGAAGGGTATTGCTGCAGTTTGTTACTTAATTGGAACCAATGTAACAGTTTAAATGCGTATTTGGAAAGTTTGAATGAACATTGTTTTTACTTAAAAATGGTAATTTTTCAACAGCTATGTTTTGAAGCAAAGCATAGTGAACAGTAAATGCATCACCAACGGCTAGAACTAATATAGCTGTTGCAAAAAGGGCTCTATATACCATTTCATTCCAAACCAAAACAAATTTTAAAGTTCAAACAACTCTCCTCCTGGATAAGGTAAATAGTAACACAAGGGGTTTAAATTACATGTAACAAAGGAGATCCAATTACATGTCACAAAGCCTAAACAAGGCTTCTAAAGTAGTCAGTTATTCACTAAATACATGATTCACCCCAAAAGCAACCAATAGTCAGGCAATGCATATTCCAATTCCAGTACTACTTTTAACTTCACCAAATTCAAGTATGTCAATTACAAAATTGGCAACCCAGCCTTTGAAACCCACCAAAATAAAGACAAGCTCATTTACCTAGACATGTCATATTAGCTACATAAAGTAGTTCTGATCAATTAACAAAGACAACAAAATTAATATTCGCCACACTACGACGTGCATATGGTAGACATCTGGTTTGGCAAGCGATGCCCAAACAACAAAAAGCTAGGCTTGGCTTGGTTTTATATTCGCCACACTACGACGTGCATATGGTAGAATGAGAAACTACTGCACAACATTTATAGTTCTTATATACAACATTTAACATTTAAACGCAAAGTGATAACATCAACAATTAAAGCCAATATTCACTCACCATTATAGTAATGAAAGAAACATCAGTTTAAAATGATTTTATTAAATACCTGCAATGGAAACAATGTTAATTACAGGCTGAAGAGTGTCCTCGACCTGAGGAACTTCAATTACTCGACCAGAACCGCCAACACTGACAGATGCCGCCTCTCCTTTTGAGCACATCACGATCAGCCGACCTTTGTGAGCATGAAGTTGCTGAATAACTGACTGTTGCAAAATAAAGAACAAAAAAAATGTCACTCACTGTCCATGAATGCAAACCGTCCAAAAAGAGTTCAAAAGCTGTCCAAAAAGAGTACAAACAGTCTATGTAAAAAATTTCCAAAAAACAGAAACCGTAACAGTTACCATAAAGACCATGGAGAACTGGAGCCAGCTTTGCCCAGTTGAAACCTACAAAAAAGAAAAAAAAAAAAAAAAAAAAACTTGTTATTATAACCTAAATTGTACCCAAAAAAAAATAAGGGTTAAAGTTAAGAATTTTACATTGGAGCAAGTGGCTTGAGTAGGGATTTGGGTTTAGGAATTAGTGTTTAGGGATTAGGATAATTTAGTATTTAGGGATTAGGAATATGTATATGTATACAATTTAGGATATTTTACATAATTTTTTCAAAAAGATATTGAAGGTGTTAGAAGTTACATACTCACCGAAAATTCAACACCAAATCGACGGATCCAAGAACATATCCAACGGGTCAACACCAAATCCACAGATCTACAACGACAAAATAACACAATTAAACATTTAGGTTTATACGAAATCAAAGTGTGATAGACAAATTCGAAATCCATCCACAAAAAAAACATTGATACTTACACTCAAAGATGAGATCAGACCGAGATCATGAAAACGAACTCAAATCCGTGGAAACTCATCAAAATAACAACGAAACACAAAGCTTGAAGACCAGAGCCCAACGATTTTAGACAAGATCAAAACCCAACGTCGATCACACCCCAACGACGAACACAACCTAAACCCTATTTTCCATGGTCTTTTCGAACACAAACCAGAAAATAGGGTTATCTTTCGGTTTTAGATAGATCAAATACACAGATCTACTGCATAGATTTCTAGAGAGAGATGAGATAAAACAAAGAGTTTTCTAGAGACAGAAGAGAGAAAAGAAAAGTGAAAAGACTCTAGAGAGTAAGGTGATGAAACGGCGGGTCAAATGATAAGTGTGTGGTTGGGGTTTAGATTAATATATACTTGGGCTATTTTGGTAACTTCACAAGCTTCGACATGTCTTATATGCACTAAGGACATGTTTTCTAACTGGTTTTGATACTAATTTTTTGATTTTGGTACGAAATAGTGGTACCAACTCATGTTTGGTAAAATTGGTGTTGGTATTACTGTAGCAAACCATTCGGCACTGTAGCGTACCATTTGGCACCATTTTTGGAACCATCAAAATTGATGGTTTTGTATGATGCGAGTACTGTAGCACCCCATTTGCCACTGTAGCACCCCATGTGCGGGCACTGTAGCACCCATGTTGCACTGTAGCACCACCTCATTAATATTAATACTAATATATTAATATATTTTAATATTATAAATTTTAATATTAATATTAATATATTTTAATATTACAAAATTTTAATATTTATAAATAAAATGTGAAACCATCCCAAACTACCAAACATGGTTTGGTTTCAGAATTTCAACTCATACCAACCTTACCAAACATGGTTTGGTTTTTCAGCATCATTTTTTCTCACACCAAAACCATCTGCACCAAACATGGTTTGGAACCAAAATAAAATCACACCAAACCAAATCCAACCCAACCCAAACCAAAACCAAAAACTAACACCGCACCGCACCGTTACCAAATGCACCCTAATAAGTGAACACTTTCAAGGGCATTCTGAACTTTTCACAGTGTTTGGGGGTGTCAATGCAAGGAAACTGAAAGTTCAGGGAGTGAATGACCGAAAAATCGTTGACCACTTTCTAGATGCAATTGACCTAAAGTTCAGAGGGTGTCAATACAAATTACCCTAAATTTTATTATATTTGAAAAGACTAACCCTTTATTCTCGAGTTCCT
Source organism: Cornus suecica (assembly GCA_963922005.1). Classification (NCBI taxonomy): domain Eukaryota; kingdom Viridiplantae; phylum Streptophyta; class Magnoliopsida; order Cornales; family Cornaceae; genus Cornus; species Cornus suecica. Next base: position 2,088,445 of record OY998247.1, on the reverse strand, counting down.
TTTAATTTTAAAACTACCTTTGTTACTATGGAATTGTATTTTTTTTATAATAAATTTAGTGTTGAATTTATTTTCTAACACTATCACATTTATTTGTTTGGAAGTACTTGATAATATTTAATATATTTAATAGGGTTATTTGCGAAAAAAATCTTGTAGTTTGATATTAGGTGCCAAAAATCCCCAATTGTTACAAAATGTGTGTATAAATCCACTATGTTTAAAAAATGTGCAACTTACCCCCAAAATAACATGAAACCCTAAAATACCCCTTCTAATCTGATAAAAATAATAAATAATAAATTAATAATGAATAATTTATAATAAAAATATAATTAATTAAAATAAAAAAATTAAAAATGATTAATTTTTTTTAAAATATATATATATATATATACTTTTTTTAATTTATTTTAATATTTTTGAAAGTAAAATTATTTTTTTTATAATTTTATTAAATATATTTTTTATAAATATATTTTCAGTTTTTTGTTTTTGTTTTTTTTAAAATTTTATTATATATATATTTTTTAAAAAAATAAACTGGAATAATTTTTTAATCAAAAGGTTATATAAATATAAATAAAAAGTTTTTGAAAAATAGTCTTATTTGTTTTTCAAAATAATTTTACTATTTTTGAAAAAAATGTAATTATTTTGTTGATTATTTTCTTAAATATATTTTTTGTTTTTGTAATTTTATTTTAATTTTTGTAAAAAATAATTTATTCTAATGGTATTTCAAACAATTCATGTGACAATGAAGACAAAATGGACATATTTTCAAATAATGGGATATCAAAGAACCACATTAACGCACTATATACATATTACAGGAGATTTTTCACACCTGACCCTATTTAATATACTATATTAAATATTTACATGTTATTTGACATGTAGATATCAAAGAACATGGAGTTTAGATGTAATTTATCAAATTATAGGGGGTCTATTTATTATTTGACATATCTCTAGGGAGTCTAGTTATAATTAACCCCATAAATTTATCATTTATGAGTAATTTGCACCAAACCCCCCTGAGTTTCAAATTTTTATCAAATAACCCCTGGATTTCAAAAAGGCCCTTAAAATTTCATAATGCTCATAATAAATAATAAAATACAATATTATATGTTATTCATAAATAATACAATAAATAAAAAATCTTTCGAACTACCAATTAATGTCGAAATATTAAAAAATGAAAAAACGAAAAAAATCCAAGGCGAAATTTTTTTTAGTTTAAAAAAAATTAAAACATAAAAATGAAAAAAAAATTGGTCGAATTTTTTTTTTCATTTAAAAACAAATTTTAAAATGGTCGATTTCTTTTTCATTGTAAGACAAATTTAAAACGAAAATTTTTTTATGCCGAAATAAAAATATTTGCGGCGAAATAAAATTTTTTTGAACTACCAATTAGGGTAAAATATAAAAATATATTTTGAACTACCAATTAGATTTTTGTTTTTGTTTTTTAATGTTTTTTAACATTTCGGCATTAATTGGTAGTTCAAAAGATTTTTTTATATATTGTATTATTTGTGAAAGATATATAATATTATATTTTATTTATTTATTGCATTTATTATGAGCATTATGAAATTTTTAGGGGCTTTTTGAATCCTAAGGGTTATTTGATTAAAATTTGAAACTCAGGGGGTTTTGGTGCAAATTATTCATAAAAGATAATTTTATGTCATGGACATTTAAGTCATTTTGACATAAAAAATGGTTGTTTTTGGGAAGAGGAGGGTATTTGATTCAAATCTGAAATATGAGGGGGGTTTGGTAAACCTCAAGGGTTTTTGTGATTAAATCCTGGAACTACTAGAGATTTTGTGTAAATTACCCTTCTTTCAATCTTATACGGAAATGATCTTTTGCTCTAGAAAAAGCAAGATAAGAACGCTCACTTTTCATATTGACTATTAGATGTGATTGATTATCATTTAAAATCATATCTAACGGTCAATATAAAAAGTGAATAACTTATCTTGCTTCTTAGGGAGCAAGAGATCATTACTCATATATATATATATATATATAATTGTATATTACCCTTTACAGATTTAAGAAAAAATTAGAGTCGGGTTGTGTTGAAAATGGATGATGATGAAAATAGGGAAATTAATAGTGGTGGTGGGAACACAGAGAAGAGAGACTCTATTGAAGAAGCTCTTAAGAAGTGTTTGGAGGAACACAAAGGGGGACAACAAGAAGTGCAAGTCACTCATTGAAGCTTTCAATTCTTCTTCTTCTTCAATAAATAAGCCAATTTCACCTTTGAGGCTTAGAAGTGGTTCGTTGACTGATCTGTAATCACATAAACAAGATGGTACTTCTGTTGATTTCTTCTTCAAATTAAGCTATTTTTTGTAACCCATGTGTTTAATTAGACCATTACTGGTAAATGATTGTTAAATAATGTGAATCCATCTATTATAGATCATTTCTATGTAACCCATGTTTATTTATTTATTTTTTATTATTAGACTATAAGAGTATTTGCTCTTGACTTAGTAGTACATGATTGTTAGATAATGTGTGTATAAATAAATAAATAAATATATATATATATATATATATATATGTTTGTTACCCATGTTTGTTCTTGAGCATTGTGGTGTTAATAATTAGACCACTATTGTCTATGTCATTGACTTATTAGTATGTGATTGTTAAACAATGTAAATGCCTATATATTTGTAACCCATGTTCTTTCTTGAGGATTGTGGTGTGTATAGACCATTATTGTCTATGATTTACTAGTACATGATTGTAAAACAATCTACTGAAGCCCTTTCCTCAATTAGCTTTGAAAACACTAGGTGTTCAGATCTTATTCTACTTTCTTACCAAACAAACACATACATATATATATACACATACATATATATATATGTATGTTGGGATTAACCGGTCAAAAACACACACAAACATAAGCAAACAAAGACAAAAGATATATACGTGGTTCGGTCCAATTTAAACCTACGTTCACGGAAGAGAGATTTCACTATCTTTGATGAAAAATAGGAAAAAGGAGGATACAACTTTTCTTTATTAAACTCATTCTTTTCTCTCTCTGCCTCATACTCACAAAACTCACTCTTGGTTTTGTTATTTTCTTGTTTGATTTAACTTCTTCATATTGAAGCCTATTTATAGGCTAAGCTTCTATCTTTCACTCATGGGTTGAATGGTAGAGAGTGAGGCTAACCACCAAGTCACATGCTAGCTTCCACCTTCAACTACCATTCTTCAAGCTATCCACCACTCCACAACTACTATCTATACACCATTCTCCAAGCTTCCATTCTTGAGGCATGACTATTTGGTATGGAACCCTTTAATTCTCCCCCTTCCATACCTATCGGAGGAGAACGCATTCTGACACTCTTCAGATGTTGTGCATCCGAGCTATGTCTTTACATAACTCTTGCTTTTCACAAGTAATCACCTTTGTCAACATGCATGTTGGGTTCTCAGCAGTGTGGATCTTTATTATCACCATTTGCTGCTAATCGATTACCTCGCGTAACCAATGATACCTGATATCAATGTGCTTCGTGCGAGAATGGTACATTGCGTTTTTGATGACGTCAATGGCACTTTGACTATCACAATTCAACATAAATTCGGTTTGCTTCAAATCAAGCTCTTGAAGGAATCACTTCATCCATAACATCTATTTTCCTACTTCAGCGACTGCAATATATTCTGCCTCAATCGTAGATAAGGCAACACATTTTTGCAGTTTAGACTGCCATGATACAACTCCCCCTCCAAAAGTAAACAGATATCCTGATGTTGATTTTCTGCTATCAGGATCTCCTGCTATATCAACATCTGTATAGCCTTCAAGAATTGGTTCTGATCCTCCAAAGCTTAGACACAACTTTGAGATTCCTCGCAAATATCTGAAGATCCACTTAACAGCTTCCCAATGTTCTTTTTCAGGATTTGAGAGGAATCTGCTTACCACATCAACATCATGAGCGATGTCTGGTTGAGTACAAACCATCGCGTACATGAGACTTCCAACTGCGGATGAGTATAGGATAGTCGCCATTGATTTATCTTCCTCTGGTGTTGTTGGGAATGATTGCTTACTGAGCTTGAAGTGATTCGCCAAGGGAGTGCTAAGTGGTTTAGCATGCTTCATGTTGAATCTTTCCAGAACATTTTCAATATATCTTTCTTAAGATAACCAGTCTGTTCGAGAGATCTGCATGCTGAGAATCTGCTTTACTGTTCCCAAGTCTTTTATGGCAAAGGACTTGCTCAATTCTTTTTTCAGCTTGATGATCTTGCTAATGTCATGACCAACAATTAACATGTCATCGACATATAGCAAAAGAATAATGAAGTCACCGTCTGAAAACTTCTTGATGAACACATAGTGATCTGCAGTGGTTCTATTGTACCCATGTTGTTTCTTTTCCCCTGGTTTTGAATCCTTTAGGTTGCTCCATGTAGATTTCTTCATCTAGATCACCGTGTAGGAATGTAGTCTTTACGTCAAACTGTTCGATCTCCAGGTTCAAGCTGGCTGCCAAACCAAGAACAACTCGGATGGATGACATTTTCACCACAAGAGCAAATATTTCTTCGAAATCGATGCACTTCTTCTGTCTGAGTCCCTTAACAACCAATCTTGCTTTGTACCTTGGTTGTTGTTTATTTTCTTCAGCTTTTAGCTTGAACACCCACTTGTTCTTGAGAGCTTTTCTTCCTTGCGGTAGCTTGACCAGATCATATGTGTGGTTCTCATGCAACGATTTCATCTCTTCCTGCATGGCTTTCATCCACTCTGCCTTACGACTATCTGTAACAGCTTCCTAATAGTTCTCTGGTTCTCCCCCGTCACTAAGCATCACATATTTTGTGGGAGAATATCTACGACTTGGTCGTCGCTCTCTGGTGGATCTTCTTTGATGATTAACAGGGTTTTCTTCTGCATTTGGTCCCAGTTGTGCACCTTCATCTGTTGGATCTCCTTGAACAGTTCCCCCATCATTTTGTGCTCTTGGTGGAGGAACCGGGTCTAGGTTAGTTGGTAACTCTTCGGGTGACTCTAGTTTCTTATATCTTTCAAGATCTTCTATGGTCTGATCTTCGAAAAACACTACATCTCTGCTTCTGATGAGCTTTTTGTTGATAGGATCCCAGAACCTGTAGCCAAACTCTTCATGGGCATAACCCAGGAAGATACACTATTTGGATTTTCCGTCAAGCTTGGATCTTTCATCTTTGGGGATGTGGACAAATGTTCTGCAGTCGAACACCTTCAAGTGTTTGTACGAAACATCTTTCCCCCTCCATACTTTTTCTGGAACATCACCGTTTAATGGAACTGAGGGAGATAGGTTGATTAAGTCAACCGTTGTTCTCATTGCTTCACCCTAGAAAGGATTTGGCAATTTGGCATTAGATAACATGCACCTAATTCTTTCGCAAATGATTCTGTTCATTCTTTCTGCAAGGCCGTTGTGTTGAAAAGTTTTCGGCATTAATTTTTCGAGTTTGATGCCGAAGCTTCTGCAATACTCCTCGAATGGTTCTCTGTACTCGCCTCCATTGTCTGCACGTACACACTTTAGCCATTTTCCAGTTTCTCTTTCAACCTTTACATGAAACTACTTAAATACTTCCAACACATGGTCTTTAGTTTTCAAGGCAAATGTCCATAATTTCCTAGAATGGTCATCAATAAATGTGACAAAATAGAGGGCATCTCCAAGAGTTCTGGTTTGCATGGTGCAAACGTCCGTGTGTACGAGATCTAGAATGTCTGGTTTTCTAGATGGAAGAGAACTGCGAAATGCAACTTTGTGTTGTTTTCCCATGATGCAATCAACACAAGTGTGTAATGGAGTACCTTTCATTCCGGGTAATAGCTCATTTCTGGCAAGTATCTTAAGTCCTTTCTCGCTCATATGACCGAGTCTTTTGTGCCATAATTCGGTGGTAATTTCTTTCTCCATCGTATTCACCTCAACTCTGCACAGTTTTGTTTACGTTGTGTAGAGTGAGCTGGTCTTCTTTCTTATGGCCACCACAAGACTGCTTTTGGTAAGCTTCCACTTTCCATCACCAAAGTGGCTAATGTAGCCTTCATCATCGAGTTTTCCGGTAGAGAACAAGTTGAGACGAATATCTGGGACATGTCTCACATCTTTGAGTAGTAGTTTGCATCCAATGTTGCTTTCCAAAAGAATATCATCCATGCCGATAATTTTGGATGCTCCATGGTTCCCCATCTTCATAAGTCCAAAGTCGCCACTGGTGTAGGATGTGAACATATCCTTCCTTGAAGTGACGTGACAGGAAGCACTTGAGTCAATAACCCAGGTAGAATCTTCCGATGTGAGGTGAACACAATCATCATCTTGAATGATGACAATCTCTTCTCCGGTTGTTGCTTCTACTTCTGAGGTACTTTCTTCACCTTTATTTCTAGTCTGTTGTCTGGACTGTTCGACTTTTAGCTTCCTGCATTCTCTGATGAAATGGCCTGGCTTGCTGCAGTGATGACATGTTTTGTCTCTTCTGAAAGTGGACTTTGATCGCCCACGATGCTGCGTCTGATTGCGATGGTTTCTACTTTTGCTTCTACCGCGTCATTCTTTTCTTTCTCGGCCTTCAATGACAAGAGCTTCCGAGTTCGGATTATATCTTTCTTCTTGCTTCCTCATTCAGCATTCTGTCTTTTTCCATTTCCATGGTAATTATACCGTCTGGAGCCGAATTGCTTACTGAGACAACTAGCGTTTCCTAACTTTTAGGAAATGAGTGTAATAGGAATAGTGCTTGCATCTCATCTTTTATAATCATTTTCATATAGATGAATTGGTCCATCAGCCTTTGGAATTCACTCATATGTTCTGACACACTTTTGCCGTCTTTGTATTTAAGATTTACAATACGGCTCAAAAGATTTACCTTATTTTGAGATGTCTTCCGCGTATACATCTTCTCTAATTTTTACCAAAGAGCATACGCATCATTGTCATTGGCAAAATTTTGATAAATGTTTTTGTCGATCCATTGTTTGATTTGGGCGGCACATTTTCGGTTGAGTACCGTCTAGTCTCCATCAGACATATTTGCCGGTTTGCCATCAGGTGTGTCGTCGGTCCTTTTGATCGGCTTCCACAGATCTTTAATGTACAAAAGATCCTCCATTTTTGTCTTCCACAATGGATAGTTGGTTGCGGTCAATTTGATCATGGTGCCTGATGCTGAATCTTCCATGGTTTCGATCTGATTTAAGCTTCAAATGGCTTGTTTGATGTGATAAGAGCTGAATCACATAAAAAGGAGTGCACCGTTGCATCCGGAATGGTTGAAAACCTTAAGAATGCCTCTGACTGGACTCAAATCGGACTTAAAATAAACCCAGAATAGCCAAAATAGTGACTGAGGGCAAAACTGTATTTTTCAGAAAATTGATGACGTGGCAGCTTCTAATTATGACACTTGGTAGATTCTGACGACGACACATGGTAACACGTGGCATTGTGCAGCATTGACACATGGCGGATGATGTGGCAGATGACGTCTCCTACCTTTTTCCGGTGACCGGAACTGAAATTTCCGACTTGAAAAAAATTTCGGCGATGCGTATCTTGTTCGTACAACCTCCGTTTTTTTATGCCGTTTGGACCGTTGACTTTGTCTCGACAAGACGAACACAATTGAATGCTCAAAACTGATTTCGAGCAACTTCAAAAATCCAAATTTTTCAGCGGGAGCTTAACAAGCTCGTTTTTGACGAAAAAATGCCTCCGGGAACTCCAACCGAGGCTCTGATACCACTTTGTTGGGATTAACCGGTTAAAAACACACACACAAACACAAGCAAACAAAGACACAAGATATATACGTGGTTCGGTCCAATTTAGACCTATGTCCACGGAAGAGAGATTTCACTATCTTTGATGAAAAATGGGGAGGAGGAGGATACAACTTTTCTCTACTCAACTCACTATTTTCTCTCTCTGCCTCACACTCACAAAACTCACTCTTGGTTTTGTTCTTTTCTTGCTTGATTTAGCTTCTTCATATTAAAGTCTATTTATAGGTTAAACTTCTATCTTCCATTCATGGGTTGAATGGTAGAGAGTGAGGCCAACCACCAAGTCACATGCTAGCTTCCACCTTCAACTACCGTTCTTCAAGCTATCCACCATTCCACAACTATCATCTATACACCATTCTCCAAGCTTCCATTCTTGAGGCATGACTATTTGGTATGGAACCCTTCAATATATATTTGGCAGGAAGTACTTACCCGAAAATTTTCTAAACAAACTTGGGATATGTTTTCCCTTGAATTATTTTTGTAACTCAAGTTTGTTCTTGAGTTTAGTGGATTTAATTAGACCATTAGTCTTTGTGCTCTTGACTCACCTGTACATGATTTTTAAATATTGTTGATTAATGAGTATAATTATGTATAGTTTTTTTTTTTTTTGGGTGAATTATAATTATGTATAGTTGGTCTTCAGACAAAGTACAAAATGTCCCAGGGCATTGGTCATTTTTAATTTCCTACCGAAGTGGTTGATACATATTTTTCTCTGGAATTTTTCGTTAATTTTTTTTTCTGTCTAAACAAACACGGACTATATTCTCAACTTCTTTATTGAATGTTCCCCTACTTGTACACATCCCTGGTTGAAGAAATTTGCAAAAGAAGGTAGATTCACATATATTCTTGTGTAACATTTTCCCTGAAATTTGCTCTCGAGTCTCGACTTACATGTAGAAATTTGCAAAAGAAGTTCTATTAGACTTCGATACTTTCTTACCCGAAATGATTGATGCATATATTTTTCTGGATTTGCTTTCTTTGTCTAAACAAACACGACTAATTTCTATTGAATGTTCAACATCTACTTGTACACATTGCATAATTGATTTAAAAAAATTCTTTTATATGGTCACATAATTGAGATGCTAATAAAGATGTCAAGGCTGCAACTTGAGTGCCAAGAATAGATATACAAAGTTATGCCTCTTAAACTACATTGGTTACACTTCAGATGCATAGAATGTACCTTTTTCTTAGGCTCTTCACTTCGGGTAAATCCTCTGTTAAAGAAAAATTATAGATTCAGAACTAGCACTTGTTTGTAGTTTCTACTCTGCTTGACTTCTTGTGGATCTATTCCAACACTCTTGAGTAGCTCTCTAGGATTGTTTGCCCCAAATCCTGCAAAAAAATAAATATTTCGTTGAGTCCTTCGATGTATGATCCACAATAGTCCTTTACATGCATCATTCACCCATCATTATCCACCTCTATTAGATGGACTCTTCTAAAGTCGGTGAAGTACCCATGTCCCACACATATTAGTCGGACATGGTACGTGACATGTGTCTGACACTTTTGGTTGGACATTTACCTATATTCAAAGCCAAACGATTCCATGTTGTTATATTACTACTTCATATGAGTGAAATGTATAGTTTGAACACTATATTTGACAAAAAATATTAGATAAGATGAATATTTAGTTGTGTCCTTGTGTCCTTCTATTAGATATTTGACACGTCTGATACCAGGATATTTACCCGTATCCGAAACTCATACCAAAGTCCATTTAACATTGTTATCCACAACAACTACCAATCCCTTATCCCAATTACTTGCAAGTCCGCTACATGAATCCTATATTTTCATTTCGTTCCATTTAAGGTTATAGCTTCCTTCACGTACAATTCAACCATACATATTGTTTATCGAGTTTTGAAGTATTGACTATGATATATGGAATTGAATTATGATAATTTGCATAGTTACCTTGTTGTATTGGATCTTGCAAATGTCCAAGCTTGTCTGTGAAAGTTCAGGGTTCCTCTGCTTCAAGCAGAATAATAAAGTCTCAGCTCTTTCTGCTAAGAGCTGATTTTTGTCGCTCCTATCGCTTTCAACCATGAGGTCTTTTAACATGTCCCACGATGATCTCAAATGGCTAATGCACGCTTTACGTCTCCATATATACATTGAAGCTTCAACCCGGTCTGCAAGCTCGAGTGCTTCATGCTCAGAGCTTATATTTAGGCAGTCCATCAGATGATCAGGGGTAAACTTGTGACACCCCCAAATTTTCATGCATAGGTTGGCCAGGCCCATACACAGAAAAATGGGAGCGTCTGTAATTGATAACATAAGCACAGAAGAGAAGACTTAAATCGAAATATAATAATAACAGCAATAACAAAAACAAGGATACCACTTATACATGAAGAAGACCAACCCCAATACATCCTTAAATAAAATAAGTCCCACAAGGTACAACTTGGAAATCCCATAAACATGGACCCCTAGAAACACACTTAAAAGAAATGCAACATATGTCGTTTATCGGATCCTATCCTGGAGTGGAAGGGAAATATGATAGGACCGAACGGATAAATATGATGTCCTCACCCTTGCTAGTGAAACTGCCGAGGACCTGAAACAACAAAAATGTGAGTTAAACCCACGAGCAAGTACAACTCTACATGATCCCAAGCAGAGTACCAAAATCCATCCCCTTAAATTATATTATAAAATAATAATATATATTTAACTATAACCATAGTCACTAATATACCACCATTTAATATAATTAGCTTTATAAATTCATTCCATTAATCCGATTTTTCCATATAACATCCATGTCTTACCATAACCACGTACCCGACAACTCACCCATGTCCCGTGGTACTATTGAGACTGCAATATTAATCAGTCTCCTTGTGGTTCCTTATAAATCTCCAAAACATAGTCATTTGACAAAATCTTATGATTATACGAATTTATTAATTCAATTGTATTCTTTATTCGGGAATGTATAACAATTGGAGAGGTCGAGCCTGGGGGGTCCAGGGGGGCGGGGCGACGTTTTCATGAGCGCCCCCCTGGCGGGGTCTAGGGCAGCGCCCCAACGCCAAGGTATACGGTATTTTAGACGGTTGAAACTATTCATTTATACATTCAAAAATACGTAATCCAGTATAATTCTTGAAACACATAATAATAATATAAATCAATGTTCAGAGTCTGATAACAAAGAAAATAGAGAAAAACAATTACATAAATATGCAATATTTTCTAATAACAGTTTTGAAATCTTTGTCCACATTGAAACCTAAAATATTTCTGCATTCAAATATTTATACTTAGTTCCAACCATATACACCTCATACGAATCATACCAACAAGACACATAACCACGAATCCATACATGTATATCTACACATGGTAAAAACAGATTTGTACGTATAGCTAGATATAAACATAGTCTCATGCATATATCAATATATAACCACAAATCTCTATGTATATACAAGATCTATACATATAATCATGGATATGTACATATATGTATAACCAGAATATAAATCATCATATATATATATATATATGAATATAAACATACTCTAACAGATCTATACATATATACCTATATAAATTCACGAATCTCTACATATATACAAGATTTATATATATACTTATGGATCTATACATATACATATAAACAGAATATAAATCATCACATAAATAAACATGAATATGAACATACTCTAACAGATCTATACATATATGCCTATATAAATCCACGAATCTCTACATATATACAAGATCTATATATATACTTACGGATCTATACATATATGTATAACCAGAATATATATCATCACATAAATAAACATGAATATGAACATACTCTAACAGATCTATACATATATGCCTATATAAATCCACGAATCTCTACATATATACAAGATCTATATATATACTTACGGATCTATACATATATGTATAACCAGAATATATATCATCACATAAATAAACATGAATATGAACATACTCTAACAGATCTATACATATATGTATAAACAGAATATATAAATGTCATATATGAACATGATTTACACATACATATACATATATGAAAAATACTATCTAGCAGATTATAGATGCATAAGGTAAAAGTTACGAAATTTTAGTACAAAGAGGAAGAGTAGAACATATGTCTTGCCTGTAATGTAGAGCTGAATCCACCACAAGTACAGATCCAAACCAATTATAAGCTCTCAACCTTTCAACCCTCACAATTTCGGGAATAATTAATGAAGAAGAAGAAATGAGATAGGGCTAGATCTGAAGTTAAGGATGCTTATATAGAAGAGGCTAGGGTTAGGGAATTGTCCAAACTATCCTTGTGTTATGCATAAATTACCAAACTGCCCAAACACTAATGACAACCTTGCCCCCCTTCAACTGATCACATAATTACATTATGATCTACTAGACTTAAAAAGACTAAGATAACCTTATTCAATAATTTAAACACCCAATATGCCATCTGAAATAATTAAGGAAATAAATATCCATTAAATACTGGGTATTACAAAACTTGTCCGCGCTACACATGTAGCGATATATCGAACCACCTACACTTGCTTTTCCACACTGAAAACACATATACTTTTCTAATATTAGCCTTAATCTTCTCAAAAAATGGAAAATTTTAAACAGTTTGAGATTTCATTAGGTTCTCAGTTTTCTCTAAAGTTTTCTACTTGTATTACTGCCCTTACAGTTTCTTTATGTTCTCAGAATTTCATAGACTATTTCAGATGGATAATGTTTGCCTCAGGCCATATAAGAAGGAACTTCTTTCAATACATGATGTGGTCCATAAGTTCCTATAAGTTTCAAAATCTTTTTATAATCATGAAAATATTTATGACATATTAGATCACATGTCAATTGTTTATGGAGTCACATCACGTGTTAAAAGAAAGTTCTTTCTTACATGGCCTAAGACAAGCATTGCGCATTTTCAGATAACTGAACGAACCGATCTTTATGTTCCGCTACGCTTAGAAGAGAAATTGTAGGATCAGCCTAAGAAACAAACCTTAGGAAGTGATGCCATGTATGTCTGGGATTTCCATCTCAGAAAGAACGCTACGGTTGATAGCCATTGCTGTTTTGTGAATTTGACTAGCGAGGTCGCGTTTGTGGCACAAGTGCTTCCTTGACTTCTCAGAGAGACCGGCAGGAGGGACACATGGATCAGGCAACCACCATTTCTCGTCTTTACGCTGAGGCTGAGGAATCTGCCAGAACAAGTTGTTCCACATACCATAACTCTGTGTCCTTAAACCTCTCAAGTACTTCCTGTCAAAGATAGTTTAGGTCAAGCATATATGTGTGTATATATGTGTGTGTACTAGTCTTGGCAGATAGAGATAGTCTTACAAGGAGCATTGCGTCGAGCTTTTTCAACGCGGGAAGGTTCATATATATATCCGATCTAGGCCTGCTTGTCATCACCTGAAAACCATTGATGTCAAAAATAAGCAAACGGAACAAATATGAAGATTCAAATTCTTCGTTTTGCCAAGTAAGATACCAGACCTCGAACCTTGTTAAAAGGGGTGAAGTACTATTAGACTCCTAACCTTACCAGATTGCAAGGATGGGTTCGAGAACATATTAGAAATGAATGGGAAAATCATCGATTTTGGAACGAAAATTTTACCTCAAGGGGCACACCCTCCAAAAAGTCCAAACTACAAGATGACAACAGAAAACACCAAACAAACCATAACCATACCATTGCAATTTTATGTGAGACTTCCCAAACAAATATTTCTTTTTCTTTTTTTTGGCCAATCTGAGCAGCAATAAGTGAAATAGCTTATGTTTAAATACAAGAACAACATTTACAATGTGAAGAAATCTAAATTTGTGTTTAAATAGCCTTATGTTTAAATACGCGAACAACAACATTTATAATTTGAAGAAATCTAAAATTGAGCCCGAATCAGCATCGATTCCTTGGACTTTGCAGGGCCTTGAAAGACTCGTAGACCAATAGATATCTCCGCTGCTGCAACTTCTTTCCTTAACAAGTTGAAATAATGTGAAGTAAACATCAACGGGCACGGGAGAGTCTTCATCATAGTCTGATTCAGTACAATGATCCTCACAATAAACTGAACAGAACCTGCCTTTTCCGAGATAAAAAAAACCAGCCTACAAAGCATACAAGCTCGACGTGGAGTTCCTATGAAACAGATACGAGCCTGTCAATTGGAGCGAAGAACAAGAAACACAATTATCTTCAAGGATGCCAGAGGATTACTCTTATTATTGATAACATCGCTTTCCGCAACAACATAGGCGTACGAGGAATACAAAACTGGACCGGAACGGAATTTGAAGAATATGCAAAGAAGAAACTCTTTTTTCTCCTCCTTTAACTCTGTTAATAATGCAAGCTGTGGACTTCCCACATAATCCATCTCTTTAATTTTCCCGCCTTTTCTACTCGCCTGTTTCAAATCCCAATTTCCAACCATGCCTAGTTATGAAATTGAACAAGTCAACATTAATTATATGATAATTGAATCAAAAGTAAAAGAAGTATAAAATTAACCAACTCAACATATGTATTAGTCATACGATAATTGAATCAGGTGTATAAGAAATTACAAAAAAATTGACAGAGAAATTAGATTAGTAAAAACAAACAGAAACAAAGAAAGATTTTTACCTTTCTTCCGCCATGATTCGTCCTCCTCTATCACCCATTATATACTACTTCAGTAAAATTGAATAAAATTGATAATGTAATTTTATTAAAATGTCATAATATCACTAAAAGTAATGTTCAACATAACACGTTAGTAATGAAACACAAACATAATTAACTTAAAATACAATGTGAAAATATCTTTACGATATCGAACATAATTGACTTTAGATATTATATGAAAACATATTCACCATATCGATTATCTTCTCCATTATAATTATGAACCAATGTGATTAAAACATGATGGTATCAAACTTTGTTCTCAAAAGTCTTTGATTTGAGAACAATGAAATAGGATATAACTTACATTAGAGGAGATAGTTAAAGTCCTGTTTGATACTCACATTCTCCTTCATCCACTCACTTTCTCTCCTGTATATGTATATATTTTTCTCAACAGCTATTTGGAATTGTTATTTTCTTATCAAATGTTCCAATATTAGATACAAAAATTCAATAGTAGTCTCTCAAATCTAATCTAAACTACATACACAAATCAGTGAATTAATAATTTGGGAATATTAATAATTTGTGAAATAATTCCCAAATATGGGTTGGTCAAAAATAAGAATTTGGATTAACCCGAAAAAGGTGCAGTGCTTTTATTATTTGTGGATTGCCCAAATAAGAGTTTGCTTAAGGAAGGAAAGCAAAAAAAAAGGGAAAAAGAAGAAATTAGGGCCCAACCGGGTTCGAACCGGTGACCTATTGATCTGCAGTCAATTGCTCTACCACTGAGCTATGGACCCAATTGTGATTGACTTACTTACCTTTTATTATAGATATTTAATAAAATAATTATTTATAAAATCCCTGATGCAATTTCTTCTAATTTTGTTTTACAACATTGAAAAAGTATTTCCACTTTTTCTTAACACGAGTTTGTGCATCAAATTAACTGAAAAGTTCCTCAGGGTCCAAGAGGATATATATATATATATATTATTTTTTTCTTTTCCCCGGAAGGTAATTTGCTGAACATTATGGAAGCCACTAAAACGATTAGGAACCCTAGAAGACTTTTGAAGTTATTATATGCCTAATAGTCACCTATAAAAGATGAATACAAAAAAAATCCATTAAAAGATGCCTACTTGCATTTGCAGATACCTTCGCATTCAGTAAGCCTTGCCTAAGCTTTTCCCTCCTTTTAGTACAAAATAGAAAATGGTAATAAGAGCTCCCACAGCAGTTGTACAAACAGCAAAGTTTTGCAGCCATTTTTCAAGATAGCAAATTCACAATTCTACACTAGAATAAAATAAAAATAATAAACGTAAGAAAAAAATCCTAAAACCAACGGTGATTTGATTGGTTTTCCATATTTAATCTTGAGATATAATCCTACGTGGTACCCAAACCAACGGTGATTTTATTGGAATATCATGCAGAATACAAAGCTAGTATATTGTATACTATTTCCCAGGACACCAACCACATTATGCAATGGCTACGAATTTATGACTCCCTTTGGTAGCAAAGGTCAAACAAATAAGAAAAAAAAAAGTACCAAATACATGAGGTTTTAGAAAACCTAAACTGGTTTAACAAACAAAAATTTACAACCGTTAAAATCGATACAATACAGTTTCTCTCTTTAAATCCCCATTAACAAAATGCATCAATCCTAAGAAGCATTTGTCATCAATGAAGACATATTCAAGCCAAAAAAGGGAGAGAGTCCTTTGCTACAAATGGGGGCTTATGGAGGAGGAGTCGCATTGGCAGCACGGAACGACTCCTTCGTTCTGCCATAATAGACTGATTTGTTGCCGGGAAAAGTGACAAAATTCCAACCGAAAGCTGATCCTCCAATCACATATGTCCCAGTAATCCGGCCATCTTCACAGTGCCCCATCTCGGAGATGCTCCCCAACAGCACTGGCCTCTGTCCCGCTGCCTTGACATTTTGGTGATGTCCTTTCGTGTCTTTCCCGTCCTGGAGGTCGCTAGGTAAAGGCTGACCTTCTGGTGTCGCATTCTTGCACTTCCCGAGGGTGATTGGTTCTGCGGTCATATCCTTGTACAGATCCATAAAAACCTTCATCTCTGCAAATTACAAGGCAAATGTGCATAAGCACGTCTTAATCTCTCATAGCAAGGTCATAGGCGTGTCTCCACGTCAAGGAACCGTGTATATCTAGTTTTAGGACGATAACATGCCATGAAATTACAAAACAGGACATTGTTGCTGAACTCTCAAAAAGCACATGAGAGATAAATATCACTGCTAAAAAGTTTTCAACATAAAAATGAAATATTTGTAGGTTTCACATATGAGCTCTGGCGTGTGCACTCTTTCATGCCCCACCCAATTTGTGAGAAGTTTATGTTCCACACAAGTGATCTATCTACATGACATTTCTAAGTATTCTTGGAGCTAGAGTCGAGCAATATATTGTTAAAACGTTTATGGACTTCTTATAGGATACAGATGCTAAAAGTTTTAGCATTTGGTAGCACGGAAAAACCCTCAAGAACAAAATATTGATGTCATAAAAATATGACTGCTACCCACTGGAAGTAGAATAGAAAAAACAAAGAGTAAAATATAAATAATAACATGAAAGTAAAAAAATGTATATATAGAATAATAACATATTTTTATAAATCTTTTTTCAGAACAGAGAATGGACTTAAAAGTACGACCCCACTATAAATGCAAATCAGTTGACTACTAGAATGAACCAACTCAACAATGCAAACATAGAAGCTTCTTAAAACTTATCATGTGATTAATATGGATGTCAGTATCGAAAACGGAGGTTAGAACAGGTATCAGCCGCCAAAAACAGCATTTGACACAAATTTCTGTCCAATGTTGAAAAAAACAACAAGGAAAAATGAAAACCCAGCCTTAGATTTGGCATATCTTAGGCATGTGAGATTACTATTTTCGAGTCATTCCAAGTAGGAGTAGAAAAATGACAAACTCAAGTATACATCCAGAAAGAACCCAGGCATTACACATACAGTTACTATTCAGCTCAAAAAGCTTACTTTCTTGAATTTCATGAGCTGCCTTGCAATTTTGGAAGTCAGGGCTCCGTAGAACCTTCAAGATAACAAAGAAATTTCAGGATCATTATACTTGATATTCCCAATACATAGATATATCGAAGCATTAAAAGAATATATTGAGACTTACACAAAGCAACAGCATTAAATGTAACAACTAATAACATTATACCCTTCTTCAGAACTTCCAACAGTGGACCATTTTTTAGTTGATTGATTTTCCTTATGATTGAAGAGCTTTATAAAGACATCTAGTATTCGACAGGTAACGGGTCTTTCGATCTAATCAATGCCCCAATCTGTTTTGAAAAAGGAATCCAGATGTTCAAGTAAGATTTTATTTAAGACACCCAGCATTGAGACTTTTTTTCAGTTGAAGTTATTTTTGCTCGTACTAAGCCCAAGTTCATGTTGAATGCTCAGACTTGTCGATACTATGGGGTTCTTTATATAGATCATTATGTCCGATGGAAACTATATGTTCATATATGGAATGCCTATCCATTGATAAATCAGTTTCATTTGAAAGAACCTTCAAGTTCTATTTAGGCTTTCATCTTCGAAGAGTATCGAGTATCACCCGTTAGTCCATTCCTTTAATCAACCTCCCTAATGCTCCATGTTGTCTAAAATTCCTAACCTATATTCTCAATTATGAACTACAAGTACTCTCAGTTGCCTCGGGATTACCCAATACATAACAGACTTCATCTGCAACCTAAACAGCATTAAATTGCAACACATCGGGAACTTAAAAGCTTATTCCTAACCAACCCTCGAACGCAATACAAGCAACATTACAAAGACAGAACCCAGATAGTTCAAGTACCAATTACAACCATGCTAAAGATTACAAAAAATATAAAAGGCTTCGTTTGGATTTACCAGAGAAATACATTTTCAAATAAAACCCTAGAAATAAAGCCGAAACAGACATGTATGGAAGTAGACATGAAGTGCGACATCATATCATCATGCATTACAAAACCCTAGAAATAAATTCACCTACATTGCTAATACAAACTCAAAAACATAGGGATAGAGCATATCAAAATGAATCAAGATGAACCCCCATAAAGACCCATTAAAAAGATCCAAATCGGTCAATCAATGTGTCTAATTTTTCGTCGAAAAGATTTGGAAATCAGAAGAGATGGAAGGGTTAGGTTACAGAAATCAACAAGACAGACAAATCCAAAAAAAAAAGAACACAAAAAGCACATGAATAAAAAAGATACGAACTGAACTGTAGATTTAGATCATGTAACATCATGCATCGACAAAAGGAACCCTATAATTAAATTCACTTAAAATACTAACAAATACCCAAAAAAGTTGGGACATTGCATATCAAGATGCACCAAATTTCGGAATCAGAACAGACGGAATTGTCAACTCACAAAATTCAACAACACAAACCCAATAACCTAGAAATTAACACAACCCCCCCTCAAAAAAAAAAAACCAACAAATATTGATATATATATATATAAACCCAGAACAGGGTTAGTCACAGAGTTCAATAAGACAAACCCAGAAACAGAATTCTAACAAATTGTGAAATTACTCAAATATTGATATATATATATATATATATATATAAAGTTTGGATTTGTATCGTACCTCGATGAAGTGGGGTCGGAGGTCTCTGAGAACAGCTCGCATCTTGAAGTAGTTGGAGTCATGGAGGTTGGTGTCAAGTGGTCTCTTTTTGTTGTTAGGAGGGATGGTTTGGGCTGTGTTTGGAATTGAGGGTTGAGTGAGTGGTGTGGGTTGAGGAGGCCTAGGTTCTTCCATGGATGTCCCTTTTTTTTTCTCTGGGTGTTCACAAACTAAGTTGTGAAAGACAAAGGACGGATCTTTTTTTTATGCGAGACTTCTTTGCAAGTAGTAGTACTTTGGTAGTCCCCTGTAAGACTTGAAAGGAATTTAAGTTTGTTAATATATATATATATATATATAGTTTTAGTTTATTAGTAGAACACTATGTAATATCCTTAAAAAATTAATGATAAATAAATAAATTCCATGAATAAAGTTTGTTAATATATATATATATATATATAGTTTTAGTTTATTAGTAGAACACTTTGTAATATCCTTAAAAAATTAATGATAAATAAATAAATTCCATATATATTTTTTTACTTGAATTTTCCTCCGCGCAACAAAACCTGTCATCAGTTTGGCTCATCTGTGTTAAAGGGTTAGAGGTGTCTCACCTTGAGTTCAAATAAAAAGTAAAATAGTTTTATATATGGATTATGTGTTAACCAAATCTAATAGTTTTAAATTTTGAGTTTAATCACCAAATTCTGTTGTCACTAACATTTCTCTCCATTCCGAACTTGCAACGCTATCATTGTGCTTGAGCCACGGGTGTCAATAACTGAATAAAGGGTAAATATCACCTCGTTTTTTTGAGGTTTTCATATTACCATCTAAACCTTCTAAGATTTGGTACATTGTATCTTTTAGACCAGTTTCTTAGTTAACCAACGGATTCTTTTAATGTAACCGTGAAAAAAGTATTTTATTAACTATTTTGCCCTTAAAATGTGTGTGATATCAATATTTTTTTATTATTATTAAAATATTAGGGGCAACAACGTCATCTCACGGTATTTTGTTAGGAAAACCGACTCACGTTGACTTCGGGAGATCTAGATGGGAATATGGAAAAGGGAGGGGGTCTAGGTGGGATGTAGACAAAGCTCAGGGGTCTAAGTGGTATGTTCCCTTGAATAAAATCAGCCTTTGCTAGCTATGAATGTATAGTGGTGTAGTGTACATGTAGCAATGGTAACAGCAAAATTTCTGGATCCACAGCCATTTCAATGCATCTAGTACAAGAAATTCCAGGCCCACCAGAAGTTGAAGCTTTCTGTAATTTCTGGTGATATCTGCTGTTTCTCATTCTCAAAATCTCATACACAAAAATAAATTGATGTCTATCATGCAGGCCATAAGGTACACTACAGTTCTATGTTCCATAAATAGGATGATGCTTTCTCAAGTATCCAAAAATTATCACATAGGAACTGTATGTTTACAACACGAAAACAAAATTTGGATAGTCAATAGAGACCATCTCATTCATCTTCTCAAGCAGAGGACTGAATGAACTCTTCCTTGCTGAGGCCAACAACATTCCTGCTAAAGCTGCAATGGTTGTCAAAATTAAACGCGAATCGTTGAGCTCAATGAATATTGTCGCTCTAGGATCCAATCCCTTGATCAAAAATACCCTTCCAGCAAAACACTCTGGCTTGTGACCTTTGATGTTAGGCTCTTCAGTTTTAAACTTTGCCCCAGATTCGTTAATGCCAAGGGCAGCTTCTCTTCCTTGATTCCGTCCCACACTGGCAACACTTCTACAACCACCTTCTGCACTAATTTTTTCTTGAAACCATCTCGGACAATCTCTTCAAAATCAACGGTGTTACCCCTTAAATCCAGCAAAACGCTGCATAGTCCTTGACTACTGCAATATTCCAAAATTGTTTCCAAATTAATCTGCTCCAAAACCACTGTTTCAATGCCCTCTTGAGCGGATTCTGGTTCCAGAGATGTCTCTTTGCCGGTGAAGATTATTACCTTAGAAGTTGTCTTTGGGATTTGAACATGTGAGCCGGGATCTCTCGCTACTAAAATTTGAAGAGGTTGATTAGCTCCAGGTTCATTGGAGGCGGGGAATGAAAAAGTGTCCGTAAATGAGGTGGGGGAAAGTATAATTGCATCACATTCTTGCAACAATTGCGAGTAGTATCCACCAGATCTCACAGCTTCTTCCCCAAGCTGATCTGAAAAATGGCCATTGACTGATAGGGAGTATCTGCAGGACCGTGAGAGAACATCAATTAAGTATACTTGTAACATATCGAGAGAATTGGATTTGGTTAGACAATGTGTGGTTGGAAAACAAGGATCAGGTTTGAAGAAGGTACAAAACGTACTGTCAAACATTTATATGATACAAGAAGACCTAGTTCTTTCTATTATACACGATATATCCATAAAGTATGTGTAATAGAGAATAAAGTCAATCAGCATTCTTCTCGGAGGTAAGTCAATAGCATATTGGCTATGAAGCTAATCATGAGATGCACACTAGCGAAAGAACATGAAATAAAATGTAAAGTGAAGTAGCTCTCACCGAGCTGTGAAGATTAATTTTACCTCAGTGTAAGAAAGGGCTTTCCTGTCAGCATCTTATGGATATAGGCTTCGTTAAGCTTCTTGCACAATTCTTCCTCGATACCCACAGTCACCTCAATTCCTGAACCCCGTAATTTATCAACACCCTTTGATGCCACAATAGGGTTTGGATCAACCATCCCTACCACCACCTTCTTCACTTTGGCTTTGATCAGTGCTTCAGTGCATGGTGGAGTCCGCCCATAATGATTACATGGCTCCAAGCTCACATATGCTGTTGCATTTTCAGCCAAATCCCCTGCGTCTCTCAGAGCAAAAACCTGCAGAATTTCACCTCCTAATTCAGTTACTCTGAAAATCAGTAAAAAATATGTATACGAAAAAATTATACTTGCATCCCCCTCCTCCCGAGAAATTGCATTGTTGTTAAAACTTGTTAGATGTTGGAAAAATACCCATTTCATAGACTAATTGAAAACGAAAAAAAGTAAAACTTTTTTACCGAACACTTTGCAAAGTGAGTACTAAAATTAATCAACAATGAGGTTACAATCCAAAGCAGCAACCAAATCAATAGAGGATGGGATGAGCTATATAACTGCCTGAAACCCTTCTCCACTGATGGAAGCATGGGCAAGAGAATTTACATCCCTATTACCAAAATCAAAGGAACAAGAATCACACTTGGTTACTACGGTGATTCGAAAGTGCTCATTTTTTTATTTTTTATTTTAGACAAAATGAAGAGAAATGTTTGATTCCCCCTCCAAATGCTACTCTCAGCATCTAAATGTCATCTCTTCATCCTTGGTGTACTTATAAAGAACCACCAATTCCACATCTATACTTTACAGGAACATCATATAGTTCACATAGAAATAATCAGTTATTAGAATCACAAAACCATCAACTATCAGAAATTATTATATGTAGACTTTCTTCAGTTTCTTGTAAGGGTACAAAACCCACTCTAAAACACAATCACAATGAACAGTATCATTAATTTTAGAAGTGACACACACCTATAGACACACATATGGTTACCACTCACATTCAGTTTAAATATCGAATGCAAGTACAGAAGATGAAATTAAAAACTCCTAAATCAAAAAGCCCATTCAATATATTTATTAATAATTTGACAGAAAAAAAAATTTGTGGCTATATTTTTTTTTATATTTGTCACCCTATTGTAATTGCAATTTATTAGAGGCATGTAGAAATTACAATTTCTGCCTTTCGGGATATAAAACAAAATGTTATAAAAAATTCTCCAAAAAATAAAATAAAATTGAGCAATAATTTTGAATTTACCTCAGCATGAGGCTGCCCTGCTTTTGGGTGGAACCCTTCACCAACAATCTTCCCATCTTTCACAATCACACATCCCACCATTGGATTAGGACTGGTGCACCCAATTGCTTTCCTTGCTAGCTCCACACACCTCCTCATGTAAACCCCATCATCACCATCATCATCATTTTGACCTTCACATCTCACACCATCCATAGCACTGTGAATTCGCAAACCAATCGGTGATTTAGACACCCTTTTGACCAAATTGCAAAACCCAGATGGGAAATTTGAAGTGGAGACAAGTTTGGCCTGTTTGGGGATGAATGAATAAGCAGAAGCTGAGAAATTTATTGGGGTGACAGTGTAGTTAGAAACTGAGAGTGTTTGAAGATGCATTTTTTTCTAAAAAAATGATTGCAATGATAAATCCAACGCACTAGGAGAATCTTTGGGAGAGAATTTCCACAGCTTTTCAACTAATAGACCGTTCTTTTAACAATTAGGAATATATGCACTAATATATATATATAATTAGTTATAATGGAAAATAGAAGGAAGAAAATAGGTCTATGACTCTATCTTATGGTGACAATAAGCAAGGGGTGAAAAAAAAAACTTTTTTAACCCCAATATATATATGATATATATGACAAATGAGATCAGGTATTTGGTTGCAGCTCAGATCTTTTGAGTATGTTTTGGTGTGTGGTGTTGGAAAGTGATTTTTAACCCCATCGCATGTATTTGTAATTTATTTATGCTTGTTATTTATAAAAATATAATGAATTGAAAATGTCTGTTAAAAACCACAATTAAGAAGTTTCGGACGTAAATTCAAACAAAGTCCATCTTTATAATTTTCTGAAAATAAAATTTCATTTTCTAAGTTATTTAGAATTATTTTTAAAAAATTGAATCAAACATGTTATTATTACTTGAGAGAGAATAGTACCAAACGGGTGGTGGTTATTTTAAAAATAAAATACATTTTTGAAATTTCTGAACAATTTATTGATACTGATAATTCAATTTAAAGAAAAAGAGTTTTAGTTGCAAGTGAAGCAAAATAAAATAAAATGCTCTTCCCATCACTGTCATTCATGAAGCCAACTTCAATTGCAAGAATTTTTTTTTATACGAAATTGAATACTCACCATCCACTTTAAAAAGTCATCAATGCACACTAACTTATAACTTTGATAATCAATCTGTAAAGTTTAAAAATACATTATTTTGAGCAAATATATCAGGAATGTTCATCCTGTTCAAGGATAGGAAGTAAAACAAAAATATGTATGCCCTAGTGGCCCACTCATCTTACTCCCCTTGGCAAACTGTCAACAACTTTTAGCTTCTTCTTATTGATACATACATACATACATGGTGAAGAACTGAAGGGTACCACAAACAATTCCCAAAAGTGATTTAGGAGGGCACTATCCAAAATGATACATTTAGTCTTGCACTGCAAAATCCATGAAAAAGCCTTCACTGGTCACTGCCAAAGCTGATGGCTTTATACATATCACCATTCTTGTACATCATGGGGTGCCAAAAGTCCCAATATCACCAAAGAAATGCTTCTTAGACAAGTTCAACTTCTACACCAACTCCCAAACCTTGCTTAGCACTATAAACAGGTTCTTTGTCTGTCTCAGAGAAAAAACACGGAAGCTGAAAGGAAAAGTAGAGATCAAGTATAAATGTCGCCGTAAACTTGTCTTATAAAATAGCACAATTACAGCAGGCTTTCTTGTATTGCAGACTCTCTTGGATAGTCTCCAGCTGTACAATTATATCTTCAAATAAAGGTCGGCAGTCTGGATTCTTGTGCCAGCACTCTCGAAGCAGCCTGCAACCAGGATCGCGAAAATCACATGAAACATATATATATATATATCAGCACGAAAAGCCCTCACACAATAGTGGATACATTTTTAGTATCTAATTCTCTTCAAACTTCAAATAGTTAAAGCACTTGGAGAAAACTGATTGGATAAAAGGAGAAAGGCATTTATCGGGGTAATTATATCTTACAGGACGCATTGGTTTTCATTAGAAAGGTGCATATCAACCAAATTCCCTGATCTTCCTTTAAGCACCAGAATTCCGTACAAATTTCACCTGGAGATAACCGATCAATTTTGGAAGATACAGTTTTAAGGGACTATGGTAGAAGGTGTCCTCAGTAGAACATAGAAATATTACATTCCAAATCCACTATTTCTGGTTTTTTTTTATCCACCAAAACCAATATATTTTGCTTCCTTGTTTTTTTTTTTGTCAGAGAATACATTAGAAAGAGGCAGCCCTTTGTAAGCAGGCACGGTTATATTTGGGTGCAATAATTGCAAATATTTGTAAAATGTCTGTCTTATTTATACATCCACAGTAGTAAACAAGCATATGTTGATTTTTTTTAGTAGTGTTAGAAAATTCAGTTCTTACATCTTTATTGGCTCCGGGTAAACATATGAAGAGAGAGGAGGTCGGGAGTCTTCATATGCTCGCTTGTCTGCGACCTTCTCTGGAGATTCTGCAATATTTGATGGTCTCCCTTGAAACATCTGTGGAAAGAAAACAATCATCCATGCCATATAAAAAATATATTGAGCTTCATTTCCCGTTTTAAATTTTATGAAACATATTCCAAACAGAAGCAGATCTAACACTCGTTTCACGAATAAGACTTCATAAGCTTAAATATTTTATAACAGACTACAATGGATTCAACTTAAATCACCTCATGCACTATTAGGGCAAACGAAAAGATATCCACACTCTTCCCATATGATTCACGACGATACACCTCTGGTGCCATGTAACGATCTGATAAATGTCATATAATAGCATCAGATACACTATTGAAAATTTAAAAAGCCAAAATTTCTAGCAAAGTTGGCTAAACATACATGATCCTGTCCCCCCAGTCATTTTATAACCTTGAGCATCTTTTCCCTCCGCAACTTTGCTCAAGCCAAAATCTGTGACTTTAAGGTGTCCTGCTTCATCTTGCAATACATTCCTGTGAGAGGTGCACAGAATAGATAAATCTGTAAGAATCTTTTTTATTATTATTGTAACTATTATTATCATTATAATTATGGTTGTTCCTAAGTATTATTGTATGGGGATTGATAGAGAGCTATGAAAAAGGACAGTAGGATATATATATATATATATATTGTTTAACCTGTTACTATACCCTAAAGTCAGTGATTACAGATGGATATTTAATATTTTAAAGAAAAAATCAAAATTGCAAATACCTTGGGGTCAAATCTCGGTGTATTATAGCATGAGGTTTATGCTGATGCAGATAATTCATACCTCTGCAAGCAAACATTCAGTTACAAACATGAATGATTAAACAATGTCCAAGTAACAGTATCATCAATGTTACTGCGGTATTGACACTGAGGACCTATAGTCTATAGATAAGATGGAAAAGAGTATTGATTCGAATCAATCTAGAGGAACTCCTATCATAACTATGGAGAAACATATACTGTAAAAATAGACTATTTAAAAGTTACTTCTCTGTTGTAAGGATGAAATTCAAACTGCTGAGAAACCGGAGACCATTTGAAGATTAAAGATCTTATCTTAAATATTTCCAAAACTTTAATGTCCTTGTCATGGGATAACCAATCTTCTATAGAGCTCATGATGCTAAAAGTTCATTTCAGACTGAATTCGAAGAAATGCTTTAAAGATGCATTTTCACTTTTAGACAAAATAATTCTAGCTCAGATCGCCTTATATCAAAACCTGAATAATTTATTTTAAAAAATGAGTAAGAGGGGGAGAAAGAAAATCACTATATCTCATGACATAATACAGCTCTGTAGAGGAAGGGCCGAAGGGGGAATTCTTTTCATAAGTATACTTGATCGCTCAAGTACCTTTCTAAAAATATTTATGCTAATAGAAGTATTTTAAATTAGAGTACATGACGGTTAAAAAATAAATAAATTAGAGTACATGTATTGTAAAACATACCTTGCAATATCTAAAGCATAAGAAACAGCTGTCAATGTATCAAGTCTTCCTTTCTTTCTCAAAATATCATACAAACTTCCCTAGGACATAAATGAAAGGAGACATCAGTGTATTAAACTATTAATAGTTGCAATCTATGAGACAAAACTCACATTGTGGAGATATTCAGTGAGAAAGATCAAGCGGTCAGAGTCCTTTAGAACACCAAGGAACTGCACTATATTGGGGTGGCGCAACTTTTGCCACAAAGCCAGTTCCTTCAAGAAGCTTTTCCTGTAAAAGAATGGGCTTTTGAACAAAGATGAAAGTTGCCAATACAGCGAAGTTCTGATTCAAAATATAATCAAAAGTTCCTTGTTAGACAATTCTTGGCCTCCAAGGAATTGGGTTTAGGATTATATAAATAGCTACCTAGTCAATGAGTGAATTCTGAGATAAGAAAGATGTGTAGTAGTTGATTGGCGTGTGAGGTTCTCAATCCTCTACCCCATGTGTCCCGGACATTTGTGGTTTATGGTATGGTAGAGTAGCAAAAGCACCAGTGACACTGGTGGCGAAAAGACGTGTATAAGGTGTCTATACTTTGTAGTTGTAATATCTCTACATATAATAGTGAACATGTAAGCCGGGTTGTGCCAAATGTCTTGGTTTTGTCTATACTTGCTTTATTATCTTATATTGGATCTAGATGTGGATGTGCTTCCGCTGTCTCAACAAAGTTCTCACTCATTTAAGTGTTGGATAATTTGGTATTACAGTTGGGAGTTCACACTTTTTATCAACTACTATTACTTTTTTTGAAGTTACTAAAAATATAAAATAAAATCCCATGTACCTGGTGTAATGACATACAATGGGGAAGATTCAAGATTTGAACCACAAGAATACTATCCAAGTATCTAGATAAGACGAAAGCAAGTTAAAAAAAAAAAGATGAAACTCACTTCACCATCTGGTCTGACGCAATGGAAGAACGAATTGTTTTTGCAGCAACTTCTGTACCACGCCAGTTCACCAAGTAAACTTCACCGAATGTACCCTGTTGGTTAATTAAAAGAAGACCAGTAAATAAGGTTGAATGTCTCAAACGAGCGGTTGCTTGTTAATGTATAGGTGATCTAACAACAACTATTTTCCTTCATGAAAGAGAAATTACTTCTCCGATAAGAGTTGCATCGTTCATGTCCACCTCAGTGTGATCGATTTGATAACATGGATTCTGGGAGTCGAGCCCCACCTGTGCCAAGAAAAAGGATAAGTGTATAATTAGCACCTAGTGAAACAAAGTAAGTTGCAATGCTGATTATCACAAACAAGAACCAAACTTGTCACTTTCAAAAGTGCTTATAAACAAAGTTTGAATAAAAGTAGATTCAATGAGTAAAATAAGATGTTAGGAAAGAAAACTACCGGATCAGTTCCACCGTGTGCCTCCAAAATTTTGCAGATTTCCCCATGGCCAGCGGTACGAGCATCTGATAGTGGCTGCAAGTAATATTTCACACAAATTAAAAAAACCTAGTTATTGAATCAAGAAATTATTTATACAGTTACAAAAAGCACTTTACAGAGTGTCTGTATTTAAAATTTCTGTAATTTTTTTTTAGATGTATTAACAATATAATCCTAAACTTCTGCACAATTGAAATTCCAAAAACCACTGAGATAAGGTTTATGGCCCATTAGGAAGCATCAACTATTGAATAAAAAAATAGGTTAAGAAACAATACTATACAATAAATTAGGACACCCATACGTCCTTACATACAGACATATGGAAAGATGTTTCAAATGAAAACCACACTTTCATTTTTCTATATCAAAAGAAAAGCTAGATTGTCAGATACGGGGCAATAGTCAACAGTGACAGTCTTAGCACATACATCCATCTCGGGAAAAATACACTCCCAATTTAAATACAGTTTAGGACCTTCTAACACAAAATGTCAGTTAACTGTTGTCATAATACCAATCTTATGATAGTCAACGACCATATATCAATAAGGACATACCGTGCGCCCCCAGCGATCCGTGGAGTTCACATCCGCTCCTTTCTCAAGAAGTAGGACAATAATCTCGGTGCAACCTTCACATGATGCTAAATGAAGCGCTGTTCTCCGATCATAGTCGCCTAGATTAGGCTCTACTCCTTTCTCTAACTCTTGCATCACACCCGCTTTGTCACCCTTACTCGAGCAGTGTAGAAGGCGATATGGACCCTCGGAGTCAATCCTTTGTCGCTCCATTCTCTGTAGGAAAATCTCAACTTTCTTAGATTGTATCATAGACCAAGATTACTATGCATACATGTGGTAAAATCAGAGAATCATTCTACGATCGAGTAGTGTCTCGGGAGTACTCTCCTCAAAAGTGTAATCGAGTAAATCACACAATCTGAAAAGTTGAAGAATCAGGCTATCGCATACATGCTCATGCACAAACAACAAGATGGCATTCAAGAAGAAGAAGAGTAGCAAAGATCATGCAGCAGATTAATTTCATTTGCAATACTCAATACTTGTTGCATTGGTGTGGATGTTACGTGCTATTATCACCAACATACCAACCAAAGAGACACAATAAAATTAAGCTTCGAAAAGAACATCCCAATGTTTTCAAACCTGCCACACACTAAAATGATATCTTTATTTGAGTTAACTTAACAGTGAGAATAACAATTTTAGGTAAATATAATCTTGTATTAACCCAATTAATTACAGAAATTCTATGATACACATCAAAGTTTCAAAACTACAGCGCCGCAAAAGTTACAACAACCATGTGGTTATTCTTTGTCAACCATAGTTCCTATATAAATCTACCCATCAGTAATTCACCCACGGAATGATTACACTCCGCCATGTCCTTATTCAGACTCCAACAGGTTGCTAAGAGTTATGATTCTTCTACTAACCCCTTTAAATAAAGAACTTGAATGTTACACATACATGTATCAAACTACCAGCTCCAAAATTGTAAAAAATACCCAAAAAGAAAAGAAAAAACAGACAATTTATAAGGCGAATAATGGAATAACACAAGCAATTTACAATCTAGAAAAAGGGTTTTGAGCAAGTGTATATATATATATATATATCTCATTCACATCAATTTTCATCAAAAATTGCTTGTTCAACCAAGCTTCCCAACAATTTATTCAGTAAATTACAAAACATATATACAAATCAGAGAAAAGGGTCACCTGGGAAGGTGGTGATAGAGGTTTGCTAGCTTCCATGACACAAAGAATACCAACTGAAACCAAAGATGATTGAAATCAAGACAATAAGGGCAAAGCAATCGAGACAATATATGACATGGAAGGGAACATATAGATTGTACCTCAAATTGCAAACATTGAAAGGTCATAGTTAATGTTTGAGAAAAATCCAAAAGGGTTTTCTTCAATCCGGAGTGAACAAGGTCAGGACTTTGTTTGGTAGCATAATTCAAGCTGAAAAATCGAAACCTTGGAGTATTCGCCAGAGTGGGTTTTTGGAACAAACGGTTCAGAGTGGGGGAGGATGAGATGTGGCCGAGGCAGGGGATGATGGAGACAAAGGAAGATAAGAGGAGAATATATATATATATATATATATATATATGTAGATTGCATTCGAACGATTTCGTTTCCAAACAGTGCATATATATATATAATACAGGGGAGAGTCTCCCCTGTTGGGGCGAGCTTATAGCCCTTGTAGTGCATGTTCCACACTGGAAAAACAGAGCCGGTGGATGAGTAAAGGGAAGTGATGAAGCAGGTTAATCGCAGTCTTTAATTAGATTTAAAAAAAAAACAGAAATAAAAAAATAAGGGAAAAGGAACGTGTATTTTAGATTAAAAATATTTTTGTGTATTTTTGTCTATTAAAATTTAAAGGCAAAAGGATCGTGATGTACTTTCTTATTAATGTTTTATTTATTATCTTTTTCCTTTTTAGAAAAAATAATAATAATTAAAGTGTGAGATTTATGCTATTGCGTGGGAGGTTTGCAAATAAATCAAATAGTTTGTGAGTAGGTTTAGACTTGATTAGTTAAAAGGTTAGCTCGAATTTGATCGTCTAGCAAATAAACTGAGGCCGAGCACATTTTTGACATTTATTTAAATAAATGAGCCGAGTTTGAACATTACGGAACTCGGGAGCTAAGCTTATGAAAATGTTTGTTTAAGTCAAATAATAAGATTATATCAGAATCGCCAACAAAAGATATCAGAATTGATGAAACTCAATCAAATAGTTTATGAGTAGGTTCAGACACGACTAGTTAAGAGGTTGGCTCAAATTCGTTCGTTTAGCAAATAAACTGAGGCCGAGCACATTTTTGACATTTGTTTAAATAAATGAGCCGAGTTTGAACATTACGAAATTCGGGAGTCAAGCTCGTGAACATGTTTGTTTAAGTCAAATAATAAGATTATATCAGAATCACCAACAAAATGTATCAGAATTGATGAAACTCCGATGAGAGCTGTTGATAATTATATGATTGATACGATCTCTGTATAAAAATTAATATAATAAAAATTGTACCATCAAAAACAAAAAATATAGAAGAAGAAAATAAATAAAGAATAAAGGAGTCATTTGAATTGTGTTGTACTTTTTGTGTTTTATTTTTTACTAAAATATAAGTAATATTTTTGTTATAGAGTATTGTGAGTCGAAACGAAGCATGTTTGGTATTGTAAATTTGCTATATAAATTGAATTGTGAATCTAACTTTTTTCTTTTTTTTTCACTATAATTATAACAAACAAAAAGATATTGATTTGGTGCTTCTAAATTTGTCTTTTTACTTACAAAAATATTACTACTGTGTAAAACAAAAACTATCATCTAACATGTTGCTTCTATTGTCAAAATAGTAATATTGTATATCTTTTGAAAATAAAAACAGCCAAAGTAAAGCCCGAACCAACATGACCAAAGTAATATGGTATTTTTCCATAATTATCAACCCGCACTTTTAATTAAAAATAGGATTAATCTCACTTTGACTTTCTTAAATTTCAAACATCTCAATTACACCCTTTTAAATTTATTTTTGTTTTTATTTCACTTAGACGCCTATGTGATGAATTCGCCATCTAACCACAACATAAAATGGCTAATTTATCCTCACAAAACAAGTATTTTTTATTTTTAAATATAGTATTCAGGGATAAAGACATAATTTCGCAAATTATAGCTAGTAAAGTTGACCTCCTCTATCTTCTTAAGAGGTGTAATTCGGTTATTTAAAATTAGAAGGGGTTAAAGTGAAATTATGGCAAACGTCAGGGTGAAAGTGAAATTAAGCCCAAAAAGTAATTAAAGGAGGACCAAATTACAGAGGAGACCTCAAATGACTTCGAATTTTCAAAACTTGAAACCCTCCTCAAAACGCACAGCTCCTAACAAAACACTCTCTCTCTCTCTCACACACACACACGCACACATACACACAGTGACCATACCAATCGAACCAACCATGGCCAGTACATCCCAAACCCTAGAACCCCAAATCTCCGAACACCACGACGAGGACGACGAGAGCGACCTCGAAGAGCTGGACCAGTTAGAGGCCGATGTGAACCGAATGGCTCAGAAAATTCTCGAATACAGAACCACACTACCAGATCAACTCAAGAACACTCTCGCTTCACAGAGACCCGTTTTGGAGACCCGTTCTCGAGATGGGTCCGAACCCTATCACTCGGGCCACCCAAATCCAGGTACATTTCAAGGGTTTCAATTTCTTTTTATTTTTATTTTATTTTATTTTATGGTTTTGCTCCGTTTGATTTGAATGTGAATAGTATTTTTAGGATAATGCATCTTTCAAATCTCTGTTTGAATTAAATATGTTGAGCTAAATTTTAAGCAATGAGGCTCAGTGGGTATGAACCTTTTCTTTTATCTATTTTTGTTAAATTATTTTCTCCATTTGATTTCAAGGTGGGATAGAGTTGTTAGATATTGAATTTCAAATTGTATGTAGCTATGGTGCTGTGTGACTGTGTCACTTTTAACAATGGTTTATTTTTGGGTTTTGTAATTGGGATTGATTTGTTTTTGGAATTGAGGGAGTTGAAGTGAAGGTTTTGCAGTGAGGCTCTTATGAGTGATGTTAATTTGGGAACCAAGATTTGACCTGAAAACCCCAGAATAAAAAATGATCAAAGGTAAATCGTAAATAAATAAATGAACAATGAAGTTGTGTTGGTTGTTAGTGAAGATAAGGAAATAGCTGATTCCTTCTAAGGGTTTACAATATATATATATATAAATATATAGGGTAAAGTGCCAAAAACCCTTGCTACAGAAGAAATATACGAGAATTACCATCTCTATACAGTATGCGAATATAATCCCAAACATTTAAAAGTTTCTGGCAAATTACCCTCTTATAGTCAAATTTGACCAATTTTTATACTCTTAATAACAAGGAGGATAACTTTTTTTTTTCTTTCTAATTTTCCTTCGAGGGCATTTTATCCTTCAAACTGAGAAAATGAACTTTTTTGCTCAATTTGAAAATTGTAGGGAAGTTTTCTGAACACTGGGGTGTTGCACATTGTATATAATGTGGTGTTTGTTGTTTTGCACTATCTAAAATGATTGAAGAATAATGACGTTCATTTTCCTTGACACAAACTTTGAGGCAAAAAGATATGGATATAGATGAGTATGAGATATCCGCCATCTGATGTTTGTACAACAGTATCCACTACTCCTTTGTGGCTCCGTAGGTTGTTGTATTTGCACCCCGACCTGACTTGAGGAATCCGTAAATGGTCCCTTGTCCACTCTGGTTCTGAGGGTAACATCTGAGCACCATGTGAACACGTATTCCCTCCACTGGGATAGGGATGGCAATGGGGCGGGGCGGGGATCCCCATCCCCATCCCCGAACCCGCCCCACCCCCGGGAAATTTTTTTTTTTTGCCCCACCCCGTCCCCCCCCCCGCCCCCGCCCCGCCCCGCCTCCCGGTATGAAATTTTTATATAAAAAAAATATTATAATATATATTATTTCTTTGTAAAAAAAAAATATTATATATATATTATAATATATATATATATTTTTTACCTTTTTATATAAAAAATTATATCTTAAATATATATATATATATTTTTTATATATATTATAATATATATATATAATATTATACTGGGGCGGGGGTACCCCCGAACCCGCCCCCAAACCCGACGGGGATTTTTGTTTTTGCCCCATCCCCGCCCCCATTTATGTAATCGGGTCCCCATACCCGGACTAAACGGGGCGGGGCGGGGCGGTTCCCCACTGCCATCCCTACACTGGGATGTCCCTATAGTGAAGCCATGATCCTCTGCCTGCAAGACCCATTCCTAACCGGTTACTATAGATCAATGAAATCAGTTTTGACTCGAGGAAAAGAGAAATGAGTGGAGCTACATATATATATATGTTAGATATAATTTGCAGAAGTGAGAAGGTGGCAGTGGGAGGGTGGAGAAGAGTAGAAAGAGAGTGGTGGCAATGGTGAGTGGAGTTGATGCGAGGAGGTGGCCGCAGTGTACTAGGAAGTGGAAGATGAGAAATAGAGGAGAGGAAAAAATGAAAAAATATATAAATAGTACTCCCTCCATCCCATATTAACAGTCCACTTTCCCCACTTTACTTGTCCCAAATTACTTATCCAGTTTCGAATCCTAATACAATATAACTTTTACTTTCCCTAATTACCCTTCTTATATTACCTTTAAACAAAGACTGGACCCCACTAGCTTTTGTTTTCTCCTAGTTACACAAAGGTAAAAGTGAAAAGTATCGATACAATAAATTCTACTCTCTTAAAAAGTCAAAAAGTCCAACATGGACTATTATTTTGGGACAGAGGGTGTAAGAAGCAACTTTTTTTTGCTTCAACTAGCAAATTTGTTTAAATGTTCTTTGAACTGCACATCAACCCTCCTGGCTCCTTCTATCATTTAGTGTTTATTATATTCTTCAATTGCATAGGATTGACCTGTTTCTGTTCTTATAGATGCAGGAGGTCTCACTGAATTAGGCAAAGGGGTCTCAAAACCAGAAGAAGATCAAGAGACAATTGATAAAACACAATTGCTTAAACAAAAGATTACCAGTAATGTCTCTGCCATGCCTGTTGTTTTGAAGAGGATGAAAGAATGTATGTCTAGAATTGACAATCTAGATTCACGCAATGTGATCATCCATCCTGTTTTTAAAAGGAAACGGACTAGCTGACCCGACTTTATCACATTTGCTTGGTCGTTGGTAAGCTTTTGATGTGAGTTAAATGGAATCAGTTGTTACAGTTGATAGATTCCATCTGTAGAATGGGTTCTCAGTGTTGAAAAGAAAGAAGTTAACTAACATGATTTGTATTTTCAGCTACTACAGTTTTTTGTAATTACTCACAAGCATCGAACGTGATATGTATTAAAACATGTTGCTGACATGGACGGTAGTTAAAGCAGGTTCATTGTTGTGTATTTATCAATGTGATAACTGTGCGGTTGGGATTGATTTCTTCACTCGTGTTTCTTTATTTGATCTTGCCTCTCGAAGTGTTTGGCCTAATATTCGAACTTGGAGAAACTGATGGTAGTGTGTTACGGATTTTCTGTTGAAATGTGTTTCGTCTCAGTTATGTCCTTTGCTCATGAAATGTCCCACAATTTTTTCTTGATTCAACATTTTAACTCCCTTCACTTGTATAGACAAGAGTTCCATATGCAATTAGGGTTTGTGTGATTGTTGAAGGGAAGGGAAATATAAGATTGGACTGAAAAAATCCCCACATGTAAGTACCTGGGAAGTACAAGAACCAGTTTGGCAGGCAAGATATTCTTAATCCTCCAACTCAACTAACCTGTATACACTATTCTCAAATACACAATACTTACAAAGGATCCAAATCTGGCAGAAACCCAGGCAGCTACTTGTTGTGCTTCTAATTTTTGTTCAAATTATTTAGCAGACAAAATTTAACAGAGGTTCCAGAAAGTTTTGCCCCAAAAAGTGCTTAAAACTTGCAATGAATGATGCTAAATTTGATGGTATTTTCATTCCTCCCCAGATTGGGCGAGGTGAGCCATATAGGGTTCATGTGGGTGTTTCAGTTCCTTGACATTCAAAAAAAAAAAAATGGTGTTGAACTCCACAAGCAATCAACTCAAGAATTTTAGCATATACTTAACTTGCAGTGAAGGATGTTAAACTTCATAACATGCAGAAGCATTGTTCCAAGAACTCCAGCTCTCACTTAATAATATTGCACTAAACTTCAATCTCTTCTCGAATGCTAAGCCGAAGCCAAAATCTTGAAACGAATGTTACATTTCACCAAGGCATTTTCTCATGAAATCTGCGGATGAACATCCATAATCGGGAAGTATCAAAGTTGGTAATTATCGTGATGTTTCAAAGTATCGAACAACTTTGGAATGAATTATACTTGAAGGGGCTCTCAAAAAGGCCCTGAATTTTAACACTAGCAGAGTTACAATACATCATCAGAAGCCCACTAATTACATCATTCTTCAAATTGTGACAGCTTTACAACTAATTACATCATCATCAGAAGCCAATTTAGGTACAGAGGAACTCACCATCACCCCTCCCATGTTCCCTGGTTTGCCAACATTTAATACCACAGTGCTAAGCCCTTTTCCGATGACAAAAATGCTCGTCTCAATTGCAACGAGCTGACAAGGCGGCCTTGTGAGAAGGGAGGAAAGTCTTCCAACAGCCACCCACTCCCTTCTATCCTTTTGCCACATCGTCAGCCTCGTTCCAGAACTTTGATCCAAAACATAGAGGTTCCCATCAGCGACAATAGCGGGTCCTAGCCAGCCTAAGACAAAGTCTGCATCGGCATACTGCCATATGCCACTTGATGGATCATAAATAACTGCATAAGCACAAGAAGATGGAGCAGAATATCCACAACGGATATAAATTTTCCCATCCCAAACAATAGAATCTTCAATGTCCGGGACAATGTTGGGATCGGAGTATGATCTCCAACTATTCCTGCGAGGATCATAGGTGTCCCAGGAGTATGAATCACTTGAGTTTGAACCTAAACCGCCGATGGCATAAATTTTGCTTTCCAGAACTTCACAAGCAAAATAAGACCTGCATGTGCCAAACAATCAGAAATGGTTCAAATGACCATAGATAACTCGGAAGTTAACAACATTATAGTTTGATTAATCTTCAACCAGATGTTTTTTGAGTTCAGCACATCCTAAAGGTAGTTCACCATAGAATTATTTAATTTTAATTTTTATTTATTTATTGGTCCTTCCTTTTAGAAGGAAGATGAGAAACCACTCGGCCTAGATTGATCATTTGTTACTTATAAAAGAAAGGTTCAATTCAAGATTGATCACTAAACTATGGACAACATCCCAATCTCTTTCAAGTATAACAACGAACCATGTGAAAATGATGTGGAATAAGGCCTATGATGTTCCAACAAGAAAAATCCTGCATAAGTGAAGTATTCACCTTGTTTTACATTAACATAATGTGGGACCATTACCAAGAAGAAAACTCTCATGAAAGATCGAACAATATAATGGACAAATAGAGAGTTTTAAGCCACAATTGATATAATATACAAGTTATAACGATTGTAACCGTTCCTTATATCCAAATGAAAAATATTGAGCAAAAGCGAAACTAGCATATCCCTCTATATCACAAGCAAACATGAGGAAGTATAAGATCTGTTGATTGGATTGATTGGTATTTCTCTCCGAAATATCTGTTTAGTAATTCCCCTGTGATCTTTTTACATGCCTACTAGCATCAATACTTTTTTTCTCAGGATGCGATTACATGTTATTATTCATGTGAAAAATTAAATAGATGATGTTACCTAGCAGTAGACAAAGGAGCAGCATCACTCCAAGTGTTCATGGCAGCATCATAGCAGTATACTTCATCAGTAGCATCTTCAACCCAACCACAGCCACCCATTAGGTAAACTTTCTTCCCCAAAACTTCAAAGCCCACACCTTTTCTCTTCAAGCTGCTAGGTGGAAGGCTTTGTATGCGCTTCCAACACCTTTTAGACAGGTTGGGATCCAACACGTAACAGCAAAGCTGTTCAGACTTGTCCTTGCACAAAGCATAAATCCAAGTCTCCTCCAGATTATGCTTTTGACGGTAAGAATGCCACTCTTCGCTGCACACCAACTCTCTCCATCTTTTTGAAACACATTTGAGGAGTGCATGATACCTTCGGGGAACCCTTGCAAGGCAGAAAAGAGCAATGTCATCAGGAAGGCCACATATTAGTGGTGATTGAGCAACTTCTGTTTGACTGTGATCGCCTCGGTCACTTTTCATAGTCCTTTGAAGTGCTGCTTTAAGTCCTAAACAGTAACGAAAATAATATTAAAGGCTCTCAAATATTGCAATTTTTAATCAAATCTAGTCAATCGGCAAAATGATTAATTTAGATACAAAACCTTCAGTAAATCTACTAAGTTCGTAAACAACAATGTATACCAAAAATCTGACTCAATCTCAATCACTTTAGCCCCAAAAAACACATATATATGACAACCTCAAGCTTCGTAAATCTATAAACCCAGAATTTAACAAAATCAAACTCAATCTGGCAGAACCTATCCTAAACAAACAAGGAGTCGGTTTTTCACAATCAGAGTGTCAAACAATATGCTATCCCCCAAGGATGCAAGAAAAGTCCATGTTGTATGACATGCAGCCTTCATTTCAACGATTTATTCTTCGGTTTTTTAGTTTTCCTCATCTTGAGCTATTTTGTCTTGTATTGGAAGTGGGCCTTTCATGTTGCTCTCTTCTTGTAATCATGGGGTATCCCCCTGTTTTCCCTACACACTTCTTAATCCTATGAAACAATCCCTTAAAACACAAAATTATTGGAATTTCTACACACCTAAATAGAATCAGATCAAACCTCTAGCATAGCAATTAAGCAAATAATCAGCAGTTTATTCCAGATATACCAACAAAAAATTGCCAAAGCTTTATAACAAGGTACTTCTACTGGTACGAAATGGGCATTTCTTTCGAGAACAAAAACAGTTCTTGACTGGGATTACTCCCAAATGATGAAGGCATCATCCATTTCAATTGTGTTCAATTGGCTTACAGCAATCATTAATTTATCAAATGATAAACCCATGGTGCTGTAAGCCAATTGTTAGAAATTTAAAATTTGCTCATGGTGTTCTTGATTATTCAAACCAAACAGTAATTAACAGGAAGTAAACACACATTCGATTTACAGATTTTGAAAATGCATGCACAGTTTCTAGATGAAATTGAACACAGATTGAAATTCCCCTTCTTTGCAAAAACAAATTAACACAATCTAAAGGCTTCAATTTTATTTAAACCCTTCTTTCATTTTTCAAAATTTTTCAGATCCATTTTTCACAATTGATGTAAATTGTCTGCGAAATTTCTAGACGAAGAACAATAACAACAACGCAATTAATGAAGCCAATTGATCAAACATAATCAAAGTGAAAAACCCTAATTTCCCAGCAAGCAAACAGATCAGATATGAATTATACAACGATATAATTACCATGATATATAACATTCATATATAGTATATATATATATATATGCATTTGTATATATACAGTATAGCAAACCTGAAAATTGAATCGATGAAAACTGAACTCGTTCTTCAGTCTTTTGGGGACTTGGGAAGGAACAAAGGTAATGGGTGGTTTCATAGACACGTCTACGATTTTGGGGGGTAATTTGCAAAAATTACCAATATTTTGGGGGTTGATTTTGCAATAAAAAATTATTTCGTGGTTAATTTCTTATTTGACAATTATTGGAGGCTCAGTTTACAAAAATACTTCATTTAATGGCACTAAGATGAGTCCATAAGAACATTAGGCCCGAATAGACTCGAACATAGAGATGGACAAGCCCAAACAGAAGTCCTTAAGCTAATTAGGCCTAAATAGACTTGAACTCAAGCCCAAATGGAAGCCGAAATCAATCCAACAAACGGCCCAATTCTTTTGACTGTACTATCTTGGGCCCAAAACTGACCCAACCGACCAAACCATGTCTAAGGCCATGTTTGGTAGGCGGTCTTATTTGGTCTGGTGTGGTCTGGTCTGAACTTAAAATTCTGTTTGGTAAGCGGTCTGTTCTTACTATTTATTTTTTATTTATTATAATATTTATTTATGTATTATTTATTTCTTTTATTTATTATTTCTTCACTTTATAATATATTTTATTAATTTATTATTTATATTATTAAATTATTATTTATATTGTTATTTAATCATTTATATATTAATTTCTAAATATATTATATTTATTTATTATTATTTCATTATTTAATTCATTTTATTTATAAATTATTTAAAAATATTTTTTATTAATTTATTATTATTATACTCATTTTTTTATTATTATTATGAAGTATTTATTTATTATGTATTATTTATATATTATTATATTTATTTATTTATTATTATTATTATTTATTTCATTTTGTTTATTATTTATTATTTTTATTATATTTTTAAATATGTTTTATGTAATTTATTATTTATTTTATTATTATTATTTATTCATTTTTAATTATTTATGATTATATTTTATTAATTTATTATTTAGTCTATTTTTTTATTATTATTTAATTCTATTTGTTTATTATTTATTATTTATTTTTAAATATTTTTTATTTAATTTTTTATTTATATTATTAATTATTCATTTTTAATTATTTATAAATATATTTTATTATTTATTCATTATTATTATATTCATTTTTTTATTATTATTAGGTATTTATTTAATTCATTTTGTTTATTATTTATTATTTATATTTTATTTTTAAAATATGTTTTATTTAATTTGTTTTATTATTATTAATTTATTATTATTATTTACTTATTTATAAATATATTTTATTAATAAGACCAAACCGGACCACCATAAACCACCTTTTTTTTATCTGAAATCAGGGAATTTTGGTCTGATTTGGTATTACTTGGTCTAACCAAAAATTTGGGACCAATGCTACCAAACATGGTTTGGTTTCATAAAACACAAGACCAGACCAGACCAACTGGAAACAAACCACCTACCAAACAGGGCCTACGTATCATTGGGCTCATCGGACCAAGGTAGACGAGTAAGGTAGGGTAACCCAAACTGGTATCACGCCAAATGCAAATTTTAGAGGTGTTCGGGTCGGGACGAAGTCCCCCTGTTATAGTGGATGAGTAAGACGGGGTGGTCCGTGCAATGAGGTCGTTGCGTGTTTGGGTATGATGAATGTGACAAATCTTTTCTTAGATTGTATCCGAATAAAAAAATCCTAGGTATAAATGGATTGAATATTAACCCCACATAACAATTTAAATTTTTGAGATTTGATAGTGAAGCACCCATCCAGTAACACTATGATCACAAATATAAATGAGCTCATATTTGCTAACATATAAGATGCTTAGCCTGTTTATTAAACGAACTCGAACTAAATCTTTAATGAGTCAAGTATTGGTTTTTTTCTATTAATATACCTTTTCTAACTATTTTCTATATAAAAAACCCATTTATGCATAGATAAATTTATCTAAACCATTTATTTAAAAAATTAATTTCAATGATCAAAAATAATTCATATATGTAAATCTAAATCATCAAATTTTTAATAATTCATTATAATAATAATTGAAAAAAACATATAGTCATTTTAAGAAAGAGCCCAACCATAAAAACATTTTCTGATAGATTTTAATAGTTTAGGAAATATATCTCATAATCCATATATATATAAAAATGGATTTGGATAAATAGATGTAGAAAGTGCCTAGTTGCCTAATTGGTCAAAGTCAACAAAACGTGGGCAGCAAGGCCTAACCTGAAGAGCAGTAGTGCCGAGTATTAACGGATCTTTTAGGCCCCGTTTGGTAACGTGTCTGGTCCGGTTACCTCTAGTCTGGTTCGTTCTGATCCGATTCGGGTGATATTCTGAAATTTTGTTTGGTAAGCAGTCTGGTCTGATAGACTTGGTCTGAGGAAACTGGAACCAAACCATGTTTGACAAACTGTCTGGTTCTAAACTTCTTTGAACCAGATCATATTTGGCAAACTGGTATGGTCTTAAATTTCTAATAAACTGTGAAAATATTGAATATGCTTTATATGATGTAATAACTTTAAAACCCACACATTTAATTTGTAAACATTTGTTAAAGTCTTTTTGATTAATTTTTATTATGTATTTCTTATATAATAAAGTTATATTGATTTTGTAAAAATTTCTTAGAATATGATTATTGCACTCCAATTATCAAATATAACAACAAATAAGTTTTATACAAGCCACATTTTTTATTATACAAAAATTACGATCACCTAAATTTCACAAGTCACACACTAATATTACATAACAACTTCAACTGTCGATAGCATGCATATAATGCACTATAATATTTTGGCTTTTAAAAAAATATATTATTTATTATTTATTATAATATATATATATATTATTATTTTTATATATTATTTAATTCATTTTGTTTATTATTTATTCATTTATTTTTATTTGTTTAAAAATATATTTTATTAATTTATTAATTATTATTATTATTTATTATTGTATTTATTTCTTTATTTATTATTATTATGTATTATTTAATTCATTTGATTTGATTTCATTTATTAATTATTATTATGTATTATTTAATTGTATGTATTTAATTTATTAATTATTATCATGTATTATTTAATTCATTTTGTTAATTATTCATTTTTTTATAAATATAATTCATTTAATTTATTATTTAAATTAGTATTTATTAGTTTATTTTAATTAATTTATTAAAATATTTTATTCATTTATTATTTATATTACTATTTATTCATTTATTTATTTTTTTATTATATTTATTCATTTATTATTATATTTATGTATTATTTAATTTATTTTGCTTATTATTTATTTATTTACTCTTATTTTTATGTATTATTTAATTTATTTTGATTATTATTTATTTATTTATTCTTAATTATATATATTATTTAATTCATTTCATTTATTATTTATTACTATTTATTCTTATTTTTATATATTATTTAATTCATTTTTATTACTATTTATTCATTTATTTTTATTTGTCTTTAAATATATTTTATTAATTTATTATTTATATTATTATTATTTATTATTATAATTATTTATTTATTATTATTTATATGTATTATGTAATTCATTTTATTTCATTTATTATTTAATTCATTTAATTTATTAATTATTATTATGTATTATTTAATTCATTTTGTTTAGGGTTATTCCCACCGACACCCTCTCAAAGAGACCCTAATCCCACATGGACCCCCTCGATATTAAGTATTCTCACACTGACCTCCTCTGACAGACGGCCGTTAGGTTTATTGACGTTTTAATGTGAAATTACTAATTTGTCCTTCGATATATATTTAAAAAAAGGGTAAATTGCAGTAGCACCCCCTAAGGTTTCACTTATTACATTAGGGTAATATATAAAGTATGAAATTACCCATATGCCCAAAATATATATATATATATATATATATATATATATTACGAAAATATATAAATATATATTTTACGAATATATATATATATATATATATATATATATATTAGAAAAAATATATATATAATTTGAAAAAATATATAAATGATAAAATTCAAAAATAATATATAAAATTTGAAAGAAATATTTAAAATTCAAAAAAATTCTATAAAATCTGAAAATGCAAAAAAAATATAAAATTCAAAAAAAGTATAAAAGTTTGAAAAATTATATTAAAATCTGAAAATATATAAAAATTTAGAAAAAAATATATAAAAAGGGGAAAAATATATAGATTCAAAAAAATATTTAAATTTCAATAAACATACCTAAATTATAAAGTTCAAAAATAATATATAAAATTTGAAAAAAAATATTTAAAATTCAAAAAAAATGTATTAAATTTTTGAAATGTATATAAAATTCGAAAAAATATATATTAAAATTTGAAAAATATTATAAATTCGAAAATAAATATAATATTAAAAATATATATAAATTTCGAAATTATTTTTTTTTCAAAAAAACATATTAAATCTTGAAAATAAATATAAAAATCGCAAAAAACTTAAAAATTAAAAAATATATATTAAATTTCGAAAATAATTATAAAATTAAAAAAAAAACATAAAAATTATAAAATTCGAAAATAAATATAAAATTCAAAATATATATATATTAAAATTAAAAAAAAATACTAAATTCGAAAATAAATATAAAATTAAAAAAACATTTAATTTTTTATAACTCTCTCTCTCTCTTTCTCTCTGTCACACACACACACACACACCCCTCCCTGCACACAAACGCGCACATATATATACATATATACACACACATATATATATAGATCTATACACACATATATATACGGGTATATATATGTATATACGGGTATATAAGGGTATATATATAGCAGCTATATATATATACATGGGTATATATACGAGTATATGGGTATATATAGCAGCATATATATATATGTATATATGGGTATGCAATATATACAATCCCTATCTTCAATCTCTCTCCCAATTTTCCACTTCCAATCTCTCTATGTATATAAATTAGGGTTAGGGTTTTGAGATGCCAAATTGAAGAAGAAGAAGGATATGAATGTCATTTTATATC
Source organism: Cornus suecica (assembly GCA_963922005.1). Classification (NCBI taxonomy): domain Eukaryota; kingdom Viridiplantae; phylum Streptophyta; class Magnoliopsida; order Cornales; family Cornaceae; genus Cornus; species Cornus suecica. Next base: position 2,043,627 of record OY998247.1, on the reverse strand, counting down.
ATTTTGAGGGCAAAATAGACAATTCACAAGGTGGTTAACGACACAGTTTAACGGCGTGGAGACGGAGGGGGTCTTTGTGGGACAAAATTCAATTTTGAGGGGGTCCGAGTGGGAATAGTGAATATCGAGGGGGTCTGTGTGGGATTAGAGTATCTTTGAAGGGGTGTCAGTGGTATTTACCCTTTTGTTTATTATTCATTTTTTTATAAATATAATTCATTTAATTTACTATTTATATTATTATTTAATCATTTATTTTAATTAATTTATAAATCTATTTTATTCATTTATTATTTATATTATTATTTATTCATTTATTTATTATTTATTATTATATTTATTCATTTATTATTTATTTATTATTTATTATTATATTTATTCATTTATTATTATTATTTTTGTATTATTTAATTCATTTTGCTTATTATTTATTATTTTTTATGTATTATTTAATTCATTTTGTTTATTATTCATTATTTTTATTTTATTTATAAATATGCTTTATTTAATTTAGTATTTATATTATTAATTTATCATTTATTATTATTTATTTATTTGTTTAATTAATTAATAAATATATTTTAGTAATGTATTATTTATATTGTTATTTATTATTTTTTTTTTATGTATTATTTAATTTATTTCGTTTATTATTCATTTTTTTGTTTATTTTTTATTCATTTATTTGTATTAATTTTTAAATATATTCTATTTAATTTATCATTTATATTATTATTTTATTCATAAATATATTTTATTTTATTTTATATTTTATTTATTTATTCATTTATTTTTATTAATTTATAAATTTATTTTATTAATTTATTTTTTATAAATTTAAACACAATGAAGATGAAGAAGTTTATAAAACAACCCCTTAATAAAAATATTAATTCTCTTAGAGAAAATATATTCTTTAAAGAGAAACAAATCAATTATTTGCAAAAGGAAATTATGTCCTTGCACACCAATCAAAGTTGTCCAATCATGACATTCATAATGAAAGACAAACAATTCAGAATCAATTTATTTTTTAAGTTTGTAGTAATATCCCTAATGCTTTCTGGGGATCGTAAGAAACATATTGTTTCCCTTCCTTATGAAGAAAGTTTTGATGAAAGATTTATTCCTACAAAAGCCCGTGCTAGTCAAATGAAAAAAGACTACATGGACCTTTGCAAGAAAAAAATCAAAAACCTTCTTGATAAGAAATAAATTGTTCTAATTAATAAATTAAATGAATTTAATAATAAACAAAATAAATGTAATAAAAAATGAATTTTACAGACGGCACCAAGTAAATTATTCTAATTAATAAATTAAATGAATCCAAATCCTTAAGAAAAGAAAAGAATTTTTTTGAATAAAAAATGAATGAGAGAATTTTGTTGTTTCCACATAAGCACCAACCATAAGGAATATTTTTGCTCACACATATAATCACTTTATTGAGGCTCTAATGACCTAATCTATACTCAACAACCATGGTCTTTTGTCCCCCTTAATAGCAGTAGTCGTGCCCCTAATTTTATGGGGTCATGACTTGCTCTTTCCTTAACCGCCCATTTTTCATAAGTAGTGGGTCTTGTTTCTTAACTTCCAAATCATACTAGAACATACTATGGGGCCATACTATTTCTATGGGCCTTATATTAATAAACGTGGGCTTGCGAATATAAATACATGGGCTTGGGCTTGACAATTTCACCGATTACAGTATTAAAGAAAGTTAATTATATAACGGATTATTTATTACTACTTGGCACAAAAAAATATACAAAAATACTAAAAAAACAAAAACTCATGTTAAGAGTTCTATGCATACAACATTACAACGAGACAACTAATACTTATATGTAGTATATTTCTTTTACAATTCTTGTAGTTAATCGATTTCTGATTTGAAATCAGTAATTCAGGCGACAATATAAAATTTCAAGGGATTAATTGATTAAAATTAATACTAATTGAGGATTTTATGATAATAATCTTGAGATATATATTAATCCTTTTAGAAACTAAGAAAAATAATTTTGCAAGAATGTTCATTTAAATATAGGAATTAAAGAACTTATCAGACTAACATGCATTCGTTATCTAATAAACAACATAAGTTGTATACTTAATATGATAAACAACATTGGTGGATGCTTCCCAAGTTTGGTATTAAATAATATTAATCCTACAGGAGGTAGCTAAGTTTTTTAATTTCATTGCCTATTATATATTTGGCTTTTTGAGGAAGATCAAGGTCAAAGGGTTTATTCATTTGTCAACATGCTCATGAAAAATGATAACTGTACCAGGCAACCAGCTTTAAAGATGAAACATATGCTTATTTGTGTTATATATATATAAATATATATACACAAACACATACTATATGTATATATATGTTTCAAGTGAAACCCAGGATTCCTACTCAAACATATCCAAGGCAACACTCCAGCAACTAGCTTCAGGTCAGGCACAAGACACGAGATTTTTGTACATTTGCTGCAAAAACTTACTACAACAATTACTACCTCGAAAGTTCTGAACGTAAAACTTACTATAATAATTAAATCTTGTACAGGGGTTTAATTCTCCATAGAATAATTTCATATATGGAAAAAACAAGGAATTTCGAAATGGTGCCAGAGGATCTTCAAAAAGACATCCAGAAACAAAATAATACGTAGCTCCTAACAACATTTTAAATTAAACTCTGTAGCATAATCATAATAATATTAAGAATACAAAAGGGTTCATGCTCGGTGGACGAGCTGCTCCTGCTAAAAAGACCCCCTGTCGTCCATGCATGTTTGGATCGAGATATGAAAGCCATCATCTTGCCAATTTTCTGTCAAAACGAAGAAGATGAAAATGAGGTCACTGAACAGCAATGGAAGAGTAAAAACTGGGCACAAAATAACAGAACCCTAATAAACCAAAACATCATCATCGTTATCACGAAATCAAGCAATAATTGGTAATAAAGCACATACCCAGATGCATAAATAATATGTATAATGAACTGAAAATCAAGAGCTAATATTACTGAGGCCATGTTCAAAAGGCAGGTAGGGAAGTACACAAGTTTCGTGTCTCCATATCAAATGGTTCATGATGCATCAGCAGAAACAAAGTTCAAGATATACAAGAGCTTCGTATCTCTATAGCTTTCGCTTTTCCAGTCAGAAGTTCAATCTGAGAGAAAGGGACTTCATTCAAATCCGCTTCCTTCCTTCGATGAATGTCAAGATCCTAAACTAATGCTTCCCAGTAGCAACCTGCTTGACTGATGCTCATTCATTCCTATTCTCATATGATCTCTCTCTCACACGCAAATTGGCAAGTATATAATTCTCTTTACGAAGTGTCCTCCAATATGGGTCAAAATAGGATACAAATATTTCAAAAAAAGCCACACAAAATTTTAGTTTCTAAACTGACAAACATGGGCATGGGATCTGTTCAAGAAACCATATAAACCAATACAAAACCCATGACTGATGATGCAAATTCTAAAAGAAATGTAGCTCCAAAATATAAGAAATGTTTAAGATTGCAGCAACTAGTGCAGTGACAGCCACAAAGAGAACTATAACATTTATAAGTACTGAATTGTAAAAGAGACCAGAAAAATATAAGCCACCTGGTCACTTGGATACAGAGTGCAGGGCGTATCTTTGGACATCCAGCAAGTAATTAAAACACTTCTCCTCTTCCAGCCCTTTTTGCAAGTTAGATTGTCTTGATGGTTGTCATCATTACTCACTACATCAACTCAATACTCCCGAAAGTTTAGTCCTCATAAATAATAGCTACACAACATACACCATGGATTCACCATGCTAATGATTCTTTTGACTGCCTCCAATCGAACTCTGAGACTAAGGAGAAGATATCAAGACAAGTAGCTTCAACCGGTAATTATCTTCTATACAAGTACTTTGACAAAGGAAACTTTAGGTTCCTTGCTACCTATCAACCATTACAAACACCATTAGACCATAAATTCAATGGAGCATGATTTTAGGTTACTTCCAAGATATATGAGAAATTAACTACCAAAAAGGTCTAAAATGCTTACCTTTAAAGCCATATCTTCACATACTGTAGATCGGTATCGAGTTGAACCCTCCAGTGGACACCTTCCTCCTTTGGTGATAAAATTAGCATTGCAGAGACTGGATAATGGGATCTTCTCGATCCAGACCATCCTATCTATCGGAGGATTTGCACTCAGATGATTGGAGTCCTTGGACCACCCAGCACAACCTGTTCCACCTTGCCACTGAGCCATTTCCTACTGAGATCACTGCTATCCAGACCGCCATTACTACATCTTCTTGTGCTGTACCCATCCGTTAAAATGAGGTATCTCTATCTCACACTAAGCCAGTAAATTAATAAACGAGAAATTTGGAGAGTAATCATCCTCATCGGAAGTGGAGATTACAGAGGAGCTGTCATCAGAATCAGAGGCATCAAGTTAGTTGCAATAGAACATCAGACATAAGGCCGACATCCTCATCTTCAACTCCCAATCCATCATTTCCGTCCTTTTCTTCTACTGAGTATTCAGCCACAGAGGTGATACATTGATATATGGCTAATAACCGCTCCAGTGGGAAAGTTCCAGGTCCTTTCATGAGCAACTCTTGTTCAGCAGTTTCTTTCAGCTCCATCGATTTTTCAGAGCTCCTAAGCATGAAGCAAGTGGAGAAAATGAACTAGTGTTTCATAGTCAGGTATGGGCAGGTGAAAACACCATTGCAGCTCAGAGGGGAAATGATGGCATGGCGTGGGATAAAGGATTTAATTCTTATTATTAACTCAACTCAACAAAGTCTTCAAAAGATATTCACCCAAAAAAAAAAAAACCATGTCTTCAAAAAACGAAAACAAACATAGATATCTAATCAATAATGAAGCAAACACAATGAGACACCTAGTCAATGGCGCACTAACATACAGGGGCAGAACAAAAGGGTGCTCGCAGGGTCAACGCCCACCTTTTAGTATCCTTTGTTGCAAGGAATCAAGCTGCATTACTTACTATCTCCTCTAAGCAAACATTACATAACACAGATTGAATAGTAATTTGTCAAAGCACTTACTTCCTTTTTCGCTTCCGATTATCAGAACCCCCAGTTGAATCAAACAGCGATGCATCAAGGGTAGCTGGGTTTCTAGAAGCAAGGAATGCTGATATAAGAAGATACTTTGCAGAAGTTGCCATATGGAAATCTAAATCATCAAATGCTTCAAAATGTCCCAATTTCTTTGTATTGGCCTTGGGCTTAGCTCTCTCAGTCTTCGTTCCAGCAGCTTCAGGATAAGGCTGAGTTATAACCCCAAACATCTCATTTAGTGAAGTCACTATATGCGGCTGAAGATGACTAAATAATCTCCTCTTCATTACTTCATTTGGAGTAACTCCCAAATCACTTAAAGGTTCACAATATTTCTTAAATTTTATATTTGGACCAATAAGTCATACTTTTTGAGATTCTTTTCCATTTAAGTCCTAATTTATTTTTATTTTTATTTTTTTCCATCCTTAGTAAATTAGTTTTGATGATAACTTTATTCATTAATTCATACATAGTTTATTTTTTTATAAGTTTTAGTTACGAAAAATAGTATATTACGAATTTAAATAATAATTGATCTAATTTAAATTTAATTTAATAAACTTGAATGCATATATAATAACTTTTTCTTTAGACCAATAACTCCTACTTTTGAGATACATTTCCAATGAAGTCCTAAAATATTTCTATTTAGACCAATAAGTCCTACTTTTTGAGATTTTTTTCCAATAAAGTCCTAAAATATTTCTCTTTGGACCAATAAGTCCTACTTTTTGAAATTCTTTTCCATTTAAGTCCTAATTTATTTTTATTTTTATTTTTACCCATCCTTAGTAAATTAGTTTTGATGATAACTTTATTCATTAATTCATACATAGTTTATTTTTTTTATAAGTTTTAGTTACGAAAAATAATATATTAAGAATTTAAATAATAATTGATCTAATTTAAATTTAATTTAATAAACTTGAATGCATATATATATATATCAATTTTACTAAATTAAATTTAAAATTATTGAATAATTTTATCATCAAAATTAATTTACTAAAGGTATAGATAATTTTTTTTAGGAATTTAGGACTTAAGTGGAAAGGAGTATCAAAAGTATGACTTATTGGTCCAAAGACAAAAAATTTAGGACTTCATTGGAAATGAATCTCAAAAGTAGGACTTATTGGTTCAAAGAAAAATATTTTAGGACTTTTTTGTCTTTTGGTATAAAAAGTAAGACTTGTGAGGAATTTTCTGAACAATTTTTGGGCAACCAAACATGTTCTTGTTCTTGTGATTAGTGGAAAAAACAAAAACAAAAACAAAAACATGCTCAGCCAAACGGGCCCTAAGACTAACATAGAGGTTGTTCCATTAAGAAAAGAAACTAAAATAATGCAAGAGTAACTGAATTAAACTTGTGTCTGCAAAAACACACTAATACACAAAAATCAGGCATAAGAAATTCGCCCCAACTCCATTAAAAAATCCAATAAAATTGTGTGAATGAATCAAATAATGCATGTTTAAAGGAAAAATTCACAAATAAATGAATCTAAAGAGGAATAACAAAAAGAACGGAAAAAAATAATCAATGAAACAAACCAAATTGAAGAGTACAGTAAACCTCTTTATCAAATTTGTACCTTAATCAATTAGAATCGTGTTTGGCTAACTTTTCAATACAAATTCTACAGTCATTTAAAATTAATAAGACCACCTTTTAATAATAAGGAAAAAAGGATCATAGAAGGGCAATTTACCGTCAAATGTCGAAATTAGAGTGCCCAATACCGAATTTATGAAATTCTCATCACCACAAAAGAAAACAGAGATGCTTCTCACTACATTGAAATTTGAAATCACATCAAAAGCACATACATATGAACTTAAGCACAAGTAGAAATCTAGATTATCAATCCACTGACAACTTGGCGGCCAAAATTAGAGCGCCCAATACCGAATTTATCAAATTCTCGTCCTCATAAAAGCAAATAAACATGCTTCCCACTACAAAATGGCATCAAAAGCACCTACATATATAAATGTAGATGACCAATCACAAACATTTTCACTGATTGCATTAACACATTTCACACAACGTGCTTGACAGCCTTTCTTTCGAGAGAGTGACATGCATCACAATTAATAAATCAATAATGTGGAGCTGCTATTAGCCAATTCAGTTACCCAACTCTATAAAAATTCCAACTTCATATGCACTGTTTGATAAAATTCTCTTACTATTTTTCAACTTTATACTTCACTTTACATTGAAAAACAAATAGTGTCTCGGATTATAACAATACTAGTTATATATATATATAGATGGATAGATATATATATATATATATATAATCTCCCCATCTTGGAAGGGCACACATTGAACATGTAGACAATGGAGAAAAGAAAGAGGCAAAGTTTAAGCAGCATTTCAAGAAATCAAATTATAGCAGTATATTTTTAGGCCACACATTGAACATGTACATCTGCTGAAATTTTTTGTATACATATAAATATATACCCAATTGAATTTTGTCATTTATGGATTTGCCAAAAATAATAAACAATTTTCACTGTATATATATATTAATATATATGAATTTTCCTTCACATACATAGATATTTTATATATAGAGAGAGAGAAGGAGAGAAGACGAACCTGTGAAGTGTTAACTGAGAGAGACGAGAAAGAGGGCTTCGCAGACGGAGAGGCGAGAGAGGAAGGCTGAGAAGCTGAGGGACAATCTAGGGTTTCTGGGTTGGTGGGTTGGGTAGATAATTGCCAGCCCTAACTGTATATGTATATATGTATATGCCCTAGTATTTCAGTGCATTGTAGAGAGAGAGATGAGAGTTGGAGCAGAGCTGGAGAAGAGAGAGAGAACAAGGAAGACTGTTGGTTATTGTTGTTGGGTTTTCAAAGGTGAATTTACCTTTCTAACCCTTTTTCTTTCTCTTTCTTTCTTTTGGCATTTCGGCTTTCCTTTTCTGTACTTGTTTTTCCCCTATTAATTCATTCATGTAACCAAAAAAAATGGAAAATGGTGGCTTGAATCTATTCAATTTATACTTAGGTTTGGTACTAAAAATGTATATATCTCATATTTTTTTTTATGTCATAATTAGTTTTTTTTCACAATACTTGTATTTGTGTGCATGCCTGTGTATGTTACTTGGGGTTTTGTTACCTTTTATTGGAATGATTTTATTGTGTTGGGTAATGAGAACCGGAAAAAAAAACTTTGTTTTTTATAATTAAGGAAAATGATTATTAACATATTTGGAGCATCTATCTATATATATATATACTGATTTTTATAATTAAGGAAATTTTTTTTGAAACGTGATGATTACGAGTATTACACTTATATTTACTTTTGCGGATTTTATTATCTTCTCCTTCTCTCCTAAAATAAAAAGCAAAATCAGTTGATATATATATATATATATATATATATATATATATTATAAGTATAAGGACTTAAATGCTCACTTTTGTTGTTTAGGAGGGTTTAATGCAACTTAGCTACAAGTGATTTTTACGCACTTTTGCCTAATAGATACAGATATATAGACTAAACCTTTAAATTTTTCAGCTTCCCTCTAAGCTGACGAACTTAGCGTTTGCCCGTTTTTAAAAGGGAATGGATTTATTCTCTAAATCAAGGAGCAACGGCTCACTAGGAAGCTAACTAAGCGCTTATTAACTTCCAATCATTGGAGCATAAACAAAAAGAAACCTAAAATGGCTAGATGATGGACAATTCACAAATAATTTTTGGCTTTGTTTTCTTGAGCTTAAATTCAAAGGTGGTGAATTCTTAAATCTAATCTTATAGAAAATTAATAGGTTGGCCTCCAAAATTAATTCTAGACACCTTTCTAACCCTTTTTCTTTCTTTTGGCATTTATGCCTTTCCTTTTCTGTACTTGTTTTCCCCCTATTAATTCATTTATTTAACAAAAAAAACGATGGAAAATTATGCTACTCTAATTATCTTTGTTTCTGGTGGAGTGAATCTCTTCAATTTATACTCAGGTTTGGTACTAAAAATGTATATCTCATATTTTTGATTCTGTCATAGTTGTGCATGCCTGTGTATGTTACCTTTTATTGGAATGATTTTATTGTGTTGGGTAATCAGAAAACTTTGTTTTTTTTTTAATTAAGGAAAATGATTATTAGCATATTTGGAGCATCTATGTATATATATATATTGATTTTTATAATTAAGGAAAAAGATTTCTAAACTTGATGATTACGAATATTACGCTTGAAGATTGATGGCAATTTGTACTTGCCCCTTGGAGCCCCGTCCCCTCCCGTCCCTTTATTCAAGGGTTCGAGAGTGTTTTTAATTTTGTAGGGACGGGTATGGTACTAAAAATCGAACCCGTCAAGGCTTATGGAGCGGGTACGGATTTTAATAGATACCCGCCCCGCCTCACCTCATTTATATAAATTTATCTTATTTGTTTGCTAGTGTATATATTAAGCCCTCATATTTAGGTTACTCTTTGAATTTTTAGTGTAATATGAGTTGTAAACTTTTATTGTAATATTTAAACTCTTTTCATATATTTGGTTAGGATGAACTTCATCATATTTAGGTTACTTTTTAAATTTTTATTCATGCACCTAATTTTGGCTTTTATTGGCACTATTTGAATTTCTAAATTTAAATTTTTGGGTTGATATTATTTTATAATTCATTTTAGTTTAAATGTTCTATTACTTAGACAAGAGAAAATTATGTTTATGCTATGCAGTTAGTAATTTTGTTTATTTCGAAACATATGCTGAAAAAATTTGTGTTAATGGGACAGGGCGGATTGGGGTGGGTAAGGGTTTAGTAAAGTTTTGATGGGGTAGGTATGATTTAGAAAAAGGAAACCTCTGAAGGATATGATATTTTTAAAAAATTAATGGGGCGGGTACGGATATAGGCAAATCCGTTTCGTACCCACCCCATTACCATCCCTATGCCCAATGTTGACGCAGTTATTCTCATCACAGGAATTGCTTTCACAACTCCTTAATTTAGAAGATTTGGATATTAGAAAATGAAGAAAATTGAAGGAGATGATTCCAGTGGAAGACGAAGATGGCAATGATGAGATCAGCAGTAGTGGTTTGAAGCTTTCATATTGTACATCACTACCCAAGCTGAAGCGTCTGCGTCTTAGATACCTAAATGGATTTGTTTGTATTTTCTCCAAAGAGAATGTTTCATTGAGTTGGCCTTCATTGGAGGAGCTCCATCTTGAGAGCTGTCTGAAACTGGAAACTGTAAGAATATTTTTGTCTATTGTTTATTTATGACATGTTTTAGACAATAACCATGTTGAGTGTTAGATAGGTTAGTTTGGTTTCAATAATATCGATAAGCTTTGTAAAAGGTAGAATCAAGCGTTGAAGTAATGAAGAATACAAGTGAAGCGCGAAAGTGAACATATTGAGGTAAAATGTCTCATGGAGGGCGAAAATGACATTTTCCGAAGCCGTCACTTCAAGCAAAATGTATCGTGGGTTCAAGAGGGTCATTTTGGCGCAGTTATGAAAAAAAAGTGGTTTTAACAAAAATGTCTACGCTTTCAGTTTCAAAAAGTGGCTGAAAAACACATTTATACGCTTGGACCTACGCTTGAAGCGTAGTTGCGACAAGTTTTTGCCTATTTTTGCCTGCGATGTCCAAATTATTCGGGGGTTGGTTTTATGATACGACCACAACTTATATACATCAAAGTGCGTTCTATATACAATATATTCACCAGAATATAGGATTTGGATGTGAAATTACGAAAAAGGGAAAACTTAGGGTTTGGATCATCATTATCTATAAATACCCAAGTCTATAACAAGAGGAGACATGTCTTTAAGAATTTTCTGCAAGTTTTTTACAGCTTCATCTACAGAGATATACAGATGGTGAGAGAATATTATTGAGTGATTAGAGATACACAAGTTCTTTCTTGTTTTTGGACGTCTTCAATCGTGCTTCTACATCGATGATTTCTATGCACGATTGAATGGTATAGTTGCTGAAAAATTCACACACCATCTATAGCAACGAGGTTGCGTTGATTCGTTTTGAGAAGCGGAGCCGTCTGAGTACGGAGATCGAAGCAGGAGGTTTCGTGGTGATTTTGATCTGTTGAGAAGCAGAGTCATTAGAGTATGGAGATCGGAATGAGAACTTCGTGGAACGCGAGTGAATCTACACTTTCAGACGTCGAGTGAAGAATAACAAATTACAGCGGTTGTAAGTTCTATTTTTATAGAGTCTGTACAAATTCTCTGATTCATAGTGCATCGATACTTGAGCGTATCGGTGATTTTTACTTTGAGTTTTTCCAAGATTTTCCACGAAAAAATCTCTATGTCTTCTCATGATTTAAATTTTTGCACTTATATTCATATTGATTGATTGATCTATTTTTGAGAATTGAATTAAGAATTAGGGTTTGTGACTAATTAAAATTGAATTTCCGCCAAATAATTTTAATTAGTCACAAAATCCACAAAAAACCTATTCACCCCGCCTAGGTTGTTTTCACTATCGTCTAGGTAATTTCAATTGGTATTAGAGCATGGTTGCCTCGATTTAGGTTAACTACCTAGGGTTAGATTCTGAACTTGGACAATGGGGATGCCTTGTGAAAGAGGTTCCATATCTAGATCCCCTTTGTTTGATGGGTCGAATTACACATATTGGAAAGCGAGAATGAGAGTGTTTTTGAAATCTTTAGATGAAAGAGTGTGGAATGCTGTAGAAGTAGGATACTCATCTCCCACTGTGAAAGACGATGCGACTAATGAAGTGAAAACAAAACCTTCAAGCGAGTGGACTGTGGCTAAGATGAATAGTGCGAATTGGAACTCAAAAGTGTTGAATGCATTATATAATGATGTTACTCCGAGTGAGTTCAAGAGGATTGTTACGTGCGTAATTGCCAAAGAAGCTTGAGACATTCTCCAAGTTACTTATAAAGGAACGTCGAAGGTGAAACAATCAAGCTTCAAATTTTGAATTCTCAATTTGAACAGTTGAAGATGGAGGAGAATGAAATCTATACTCATTTTGAGGCTAGATTAACTGATATTGTTACAGGTTGTCATAATCTAGGTGAGCCTATTTTTGAGACTACCATAGTGAAAAAAATTCTCAGGTCTCTACCTGAATGTTTTTTATCTAAGGTTACTATCATATCTGAAATTAGGTTTCAAAGGGATTAAACTTGAAGAATTGGTAGAGAATTTAAAATCTTATGAGATGGAGATGTGTGTTCAATCCTCTAAGAAGTCTAGCTGCATAAAAGAGAAAAACATAGCTTTCAAAACCACTAAGGAGGATCCTAGTGAGTCTGATGAGTAGAGTGAGAGTAGACCAAGACAGATTGACATGATCATGAAGCAGTTTCATAAGTTTTTAAAATCTTCTTGTTGTAGACTTGGGTATTTATAGACAATGATGATCCAAACCCTAAGTTTATCCTTTCTCGTAATTTCACATCCAAACCCTATATTTTGATGAATATATTGTATATAGAACGCACTTTGATGTATATAAGTTGTGGTCGTATCATAAAACCAACCCCCGAACAATTTGGACATCGCATGCAAAAATAGGCAAAAACTTGCCCCAGTTACGCTTCAAGCGTAGCAGGGCCTACGCTTCAAGCGTAAGTCCAAGCGTACCTCCAAGCGTAGAAATGTGTTTTCCAGTCACTTTTTGAAACTAAAAGCGTAGGCATTTTTCTTAAAACCACTTTTCTTCATAACTACGCCAAAATGACCCTCTTAAACCCACGATACTTTTTGCTTGAAGTGATGGCTTCGGAAAATGTCGTTTTCGCCTTGCATGAGACATTTTACCTCAATATGCTCACTTTCATGCTTGACTTGTATTCTTCATTACTTTAACACTTGATTCTGCCTTTTACAAAGCTTATCGATGTTATTGAAACCAAATAAACCTATCTAACACTCAACATGGTTATTGTCTAGAACATGCCATAAATAAAAAATAATAAAAATGTTCTTACAATCTCCCCCTTGGCATTTCTGAGACAAACAGTGCTAATTCGACATCAATTCTTGACCATAAAAAGATTTTAAAAACTTATGAAACTGTTGCATGATCATGTCAATCTGTCTTGGTCTATTCTCACCCTCTTCATCAGACTCACTAGGATCCTCTTTAATGGTTTTGAAAGCTATGTTTTTATGCTGCTAGATTTCTTAGAGGATTGAGCACACATCTCCATCTCATAAGATTTTAAATTCTCTGCCAATTCTTCAAGTTTAATATCTTTGAAACTCATGATTTCAGATATGACAGTAATCTTAGACCGAAAACGTTCAGGTAGAGACCTAAGAATTTTCTTCACTATGATAGTCTAAAAAATAGGCTTACCTAGATTATGACAACCTGTAACAATATCAGTTAATCTAGCCTCAAAATCAACATAGACTTCATCCTCCTCCATCCTAAGCTGTTCAAATTAAGAATTTAACATTTGGAGTTTTGATTGTTTAACCTTTGAAGTCCCTTCATAAGTTACTTGGAGAATATCCCAAGCTTCTTTGGCAATTTCGCAAGTGACAATTCTCTTAAACTCACTCACAGTCCAGTATTGTATAAAGCATTTAACGTTTTGGAGTTCTAATTAGCACTATTTGTCTCAGTAGGAGTCCACTCACTTGATGGTTTGGGTTTTGATACATTAGTTGTATCATCTTTCACAGTGGGAGGTAAGTATCCTACCTCTACGGCAAGCCAAGCTCCCTCATCTAACGATTTCAAAAACACTATCATCTTTGTTTTCCAATAAATGTAGTTCGAGCCATCAAACAAAGGGGACTATGATACGAAACCTCCTTCACGAGGTATCTCCATCGTCTAAGTTCAGAATCTAACCCTAGATTTTTAACCTAAAACGGGGCAACCATGCTCTGATACTAATTGAAATTACCTAAGCGACTAAGCAAAATAATCTAGAGAGGTGGTGAATAGGTTTTTTATGGATTTATTGACAAATTAAAAATAATTGCGAAAAAGTCAATTTTAATCCAATTCTCTAATAAGATAAATCATACAAAGATTAATTTAAGTGCAAAAATAAAGCAATAGAGACACGATATTTTTATGTCAAAAATCTTGGAAAAATGCTCCAAGTAAATATCACGGATATACACGGGTACGATGCACTATGAATCAAGAAGTACATAGACTTTATGAAGTTTTAGACTTACAAATCACTCATGATTTGTCTTTCTTCACTAGACGTCTGACATACTTGAATCACTCGCGCTCCACGAAGCTCTTGCTCCGCTCCGTACTCTAATGGCTTCGCTTTTCAACAGATCAATGAATCATGAAGCCTCCTGCTCCGCTCCGTACTCTAATGGCTCCGCTTTTCAACGGATCAATGAACCACGAAGCTTCCTGCTCTGATCTCTGCACTTAGATGGTTCTGTTTCTCAAATGGATCTAAGCAACCACGTTGCATAAGGTAGTGTGTAGATTTTTCAGGCTCTTGGTAATCCAATTGTGCATAAAGATCTTCGATGTAGAAGCATAATTGGAGAAACCCTAAACAAGAGAGAACTATAAGATATATGATCACTCAATAATTTTCTCTCTCGATTTCTCTCTGCAGAAGTATATGAACTGTAGAATAATTGCAGAAATCTCTCACCAAAACCCATTGAAAATCTGTAGAGACTCCTCCTATTTATAAAAAGAGTTGAGGGAAACCCTAAGTTTACTCTTTTTCATAATTTCACATCAAATTGAGCAAAATTCTTTGATCTGGTCTTCAATATGTATATATCACGTGTATCAAAGTGTTTGAGTCACAACCGCATCAAAAGATCTTAAGTTGTAGACAAAATTAAGATTTCACAACTTGACTTCGCAGTCCCACCTACGTGTAGCGCGTAGGCATAAGCTACGCGCAGCGCGTAGGTCTACCTATGCGTGGCGCGTAGGCCAATTCTATCGGGCGTAGGCTGAACGTAATTTTAACACTTTCTAGCCACTTTTAGCTATTGGGTGCGTAGGCTGGTCGTAGCAAAATTCATGGAAATCACTTTTCTTGGGAATAGTGTCGTTTGAAATCCCTTGACTCCATTAGAATGATTCTTGAAGTTTCGGCTCCGAAAAATATCGTTTATGCCCTCCGGAATGCATTTTTCGCTCGAACTTGCGCCTTCTTCATTTCTCTTGTATTTTCCACTTTCTTTAAGCTTGATTTAAATTTTCCTTCACTTTCTTCATGGAAACCACTTCAATTTTCCTAAAATTACCCGACCTCACAATTCACTCAACATGGTTATTGTCTAGAACATGCCAAACATAAACAATAATAACAAATGTTCTTATAGATTCATCTTACTATTTTGAGTGCGGAAGCTTCGACGAAAGTCACTTCGTAAAAGATTAAAAATATGTTTTAAATAGTGATCTTGGCAACTGTTTCAAAATCTTGGAGCATTAAAAAAAATGTGGATTGTTTATCAATGGTTGAGAGAAAGATTATTCAGATGAAAAGAGTTGGAAGAAGATGGTTTAGAAAACTCCAGGTAAATGAGTATCTGTGGCTTTTGGATTGTGGGAAGTCATTGAAGATAATTGAAATTTTGTTACATAATCAAACAATTTTCACTATTTTTCAGATTCATAGACCTAGTGGAATCTTTGTTTCATATTTTTTCACCAATAATGTTTCATAAAACCTTTTTACCTCCAAGTCAGGAGTATCTTACTTTCATGCAATTCATATGCTTCAAAAGAAGATCGATATTTCACAATCAAAGGTGTAATTTTTGTAGTAGCATACATATCATATTTAAGTATTGAAATATGGTTGAACCGGTGAGACCATCAATTTGGTGTCGTCTCCCAAAGAAGAGGCATGGAAGATGTTCAATTTAAAATTCGGAGAAGTTGCTAATTAAGTCTTCGACTATCCAACAAATCGATCAAGATATCTTGAGAAAGTGTGGCTCACCACTTGCACAGATCAACTATTTGTGTCTTAGATGATTGTATCAGCGTGATTTGTTGGACAATTTGACATCCCCTGATTCGTCCTCGGTTACCCTCGTTGGTTTTCTTTACTACAAAATCTGGTAAGCATTCCAGCGTTGCTTCTCAAATGTTACATATAATTTTATGGCATTTCCTCATGAAAATAACGAACTTAAGACACTATGAGGTGTTAGAGATTGTTAGCATTGATGACTCATTTCCTCAAGGATTGAGAAGAGAATTGGAGCAAAATAAGTCAAAAGTAAAAGTTGCGTTGAAGAACCACCGAATACTCAGTAAGTACGCAAACGTGCACACTTGCGCATTAGAGGAAAAAATGGTAGAGGCTTGAGCGAACTTGCGCGGCCATTGCACAGCCACCAAGTACTTGGTAGCCCAGTTTCAGGATTTTATGGAAAGACCTAAATTGACTCCTATTTTGATTGGTATGGGATACCAATTGACTTGTCCTCCACCTCAGTTTCTCCTATAAATACATGGGTTATTTCTATTGTATTGTGTGGCACAAGGAGAGAGAAAAAAGAAGAGATACAGAGTGGTATTTCTTGGTGTTAGTGAAACACCGATGAGAGTTAGGAATAATATATGCTTATATTATTTCCGGTGATACAAGCATGAGTATACACTGTGTGCATGTGTATGATCTGTGGATCATCCCTTTGTAATCCTCTCATTGATTATAGTGAAACGGTGCTCTCCGTGGACGTAGGTTGATTTGGCCGAACCACGTATGTGTCTTTGTGTCAACTGTGTTGGTGTGTGTTTGTGTATGATTTTGATTTGCAAGTGTACACGATTTTTGAACAGAGGGTTTGGATTCCCTAATAAGTGTTCTTGGGCGGGTGTAAAAACTTTAACAAAGGTCACTCGTCGTAGATTGCCAGATCGTCCTGCTGAAATATGGGAGTTCAACAGACTTAAAACTTTTGAAGTTGAAGGGGTCGATGATTGCTAGTGGGAAAATATCCAAGCTCTCTCAATTGGAACAGTTTGACATTGCAAACAATGTTTTGAAACTAGATGATCTAAGTGTTTGAGTTGTGGCAGAGGAGATTTCCAGGTTGATGTATGGATTTTTCTTTATAGTTTCCTTATTACAGTTGTCCTTATTTGTATTGCTGTAGGCTAAGGATAAGAATTCGAAGACGGATCGTCTATATGTAAAGCTTAATTTGTATCTGGTTGTTATGTCTAAACTTCTTGATTGTTGTCTTGTTTTATCTGCTGCCTCTAATTAGCACTCACCAAAGGCACTAAACTATATAGTTTAGGCTCAAATGCTCATGGTTTTTAAATTTGGGATGGTGTCTAATTCTTTCCTTCAGTTATTGCAAACTTAATTTTGTTGTAAAGAAAACCAACGAGCAGGACGGAGCCAGAAAAATTGGTAATGGGGACAATTTATGATATTAAGGTAATTAGGGGTAGTAAGCCGAATTTTTTTAAATTTTAATAGGGGTTAAATCTCATTTTTTTTCCTTATATTCTCTTAAAAATATTGAAATTAACATTAAAAATAATCTAAAAAAAAATTATTGGGGGCACTAACCCCATAATGTGCCTCCGTGCCTGCCAACGAGGCAAGTATGTACGGATGAAATTGTCAAAAAAAAAATTTGATTGATGATGACAATCGGTGCTCAAAATCTATTCAAGTAATAAATATTTTCCGAGGTAACATCTTTATTCAACACATAGCTCTAGTGGCAATATATAAGCTACAGTAAGCTGATGGCATCAACTAATGCTATAAACAATTTTCCTATTATAACCGATCCATCTAAGAATGCCAATCCATGGACCTAGCCTTTTTCTCCACAAAATGGTTACAATGAGATATCAGGTCTAGTTGGTTGAGAAATAAGGCTCTCATCAGGCCTTGTTCCCCGGAGCCCAACGACCTTAGACCCTCCATTAATTCCATGAGATAGACATGACACCCGCCACAAAGGACTGTTTCACCAGCATGATAACAGTAGGGTCGGGTCCTGAGATTTTAAAATATTTTAGATTCCCTAAGCAAGATATTAATATAAGGCTCTTTATAAATAAGATTTTACATATTCAAAAAACTATTAAAGTGTTTGTTTTTTTTTATTAAATGAGACAAAATCTGTTGTTTCTACCATTTTTCATTTCATTTCATGTCACTTTTCATTTAGTTCTTTCTAAGTTCTAGTTATTTTTTATGTTGTATTTATTTTCTTTAACTAAGAATCAAATATTAATCATGTGAAAAATAATTATATTTAGACATTAAAGAAGATATATTTTGAGACATTCATAGATAAAGAGAAGGTAAGGAATTATGAATAAAGAGTGTTATTTTATTGGATGAATAACTTATTTAAGTAATTAAAAATATGACTTAATTAACTCACCAATAATAAGTTATATGTTGTGTAATTTTTAATGGGACATATTGCACTTAAATTTTATTTGGACTGGAAGAATTGGGTTTTTGTAATTTTTTAATAGATCAAATTGAACTAACTTTTATTTAGTTGAATATCTGAGTTGATTAATTTTTTTTTTTTTAGATCTATACTAATTATTATAAAAATAAAAAATTGATCCACCCATATTCCAGGGACTGTATAACGAATTCAAAAAACATATCAGTATAAAAAGATACGTAATGTATGAGACCGACGGCGCAAACTATGCTTACCACACGCGGCAATGGTCGAAAAATCAGTACGAATTGTCTACCAAGCATTATGAGTGACCAATGAAAAGCTCCCACCCATGCTAATCCTTAAATGCTGGACTTTGAGAGCACATCAAAGCCTCACCATAACCATAATTTCCGTGTGGGCCCCAACACCAGCTTCGGAGCAGCACTAGCCCGCTTAACTTGAGGAAAGACTTTGAAACAACTTTTTAGTGAAGCAGGGACTCGAAGAGTTAAGCTTTGTGTTGTTGGAATCTCTTCAATTTATACTGAGGTTGGTACTAAATACCCGTATCTCATATTTTTCATTTCTCTTAGTTAGTTTTTTCCATAATACAATATTTGTGTGCATTCCTTTATCTATAGACCTGTCAATTAATTAAATTTTGAATTGAATCCAATTCGAACCCGATCATTTTAGTCGGATAGTGATTAATGAAAAAAAATTGATAATCCGAATATGACTCGCATTCGATCTGATAATAATTTGATCATATTATATATTCTATATATAAATATGTTATTAATTGTATATGTTAAATAGTCTCTCTAATTATGTCCCAAATTTTCGTTTGTTATTTTAATTTCATATTTGTTATGAACATAAACAAGTATGGTTAAGGATTTTCTGGGACTTCAAATAAGATGGGGACAATGTAATTAGCCAAAGGCTCAAATTTTGTATTAAAATGAGGCAAAATTTGTTGTTTCTACCATTTTTCATTTCATATCACTTTTCATTTAGTTCTTTCTAAATACTAGTTATTTTTTATGTTGTATTTATTTATTTTAACTAATAATCAAATATTAATCATGTGAAAAATAGTTATATTTGGACATTGAAAAAGATATATTATGAAACATTCATAGATATAAGGGTTATTTACAGTAACACTCCCTGATATTTGAGTAAATTACAAGTAGATGCAACGTTTGGAGAATGCGTTTTAATTGTCCTTTGAGGTTTGAAAAAGTTGGCAAAGACACCCTCAACACCTAGGAAATGTCCATAGTACCCCTTGACTTTGGATTTGCAATATAAATATTTTTTTCCTTTCATTTCTTACTCTTTTTTCCTTAAATTGAATAGACTAAAATGACATGCCTACACTTTAATTTTTTAAACTTTTGTGTTGTAACATTATTAATCCTCAAGATAACTTTTATTTATTTATTTATTTATCATAAATACTTATTACCATATTCAATATACGCTTCTAACACAAATTTTCGGTTTGCCCCTATGTGTGTGTATATATATATATATATTTTAACTATTAACGATTATTTTTAAATATAATTGTAATACTTGTTAATTAACTTTATATAACTTTATAAACAATGCCTACTTAGAACAGTAATCTCTTCATATATCTAGTAGAGTTGTTAGACAAATTTCAATAATGGTAATATATATATTATATTTTATCATTAGTAACTAATGATTTTTTTATAAATTTTATATATTTGTCACACTTAAAAATAATTAATAAAAAACTTAACTTTTTGGCACAAGTTGCCAAATGTAAATATTCTGCAACCAAATAGAACTTTGTCGTAAAAAAATACATTTCAAGCTAAAAAATTTATTTTACGCAACAAATAAAAAATTTATTACAAAAAACTAATTATTATAACAACAAAAATTTGTTACTAAAAGTTAATTAATTTGCACCAAATAGTTTGTATCTAATTTTATTTTTTTGTACGAATTATATTTTTGTCGCTAAATTCAAAAGCCAATTGGAACTTTGTTGGAAAAAAAATTTTAGACAACAAACATATAAGTTTGTGGCTAAAAATTAAATTTTTAGGCAACAATTTTTTTTGTCTGTGTAAAAAATGAATTATATATACAATAAAATCTCATGTTGTTACATAGAATGCGTCATTTTATTATTCAATGATTGTACTCATTTAATCAATTATTTAATTTAAGGGCATATGTGTTTTTGTCAACTTTTTTAAACCTCAGGGAACAATTGAAACACACTCTCCAAACGTTGCATCTACCTGTAATTTACTCAAACCTTAGAGAGTAAAAAAAAGGTTAGGAATCAGGAGGAAAGAGTGTTACTTCTTGGATGGATAACTTATTTAAGTAATTAAAAATAAAACTTAATTAACCTACTAATAATAAATTATATGCTGTGTAATTTTTAACAGGACATATTGCATTTAAATTTTATTTGGACCGAAAGAATTGGGTTTTTGTAATTTTTTAATAGATCAAATTGAACTAATTTTTTTTTATATATATATTAATTATTATAAAAATAAAAAATTGATTCCCCACATTCAAAAAATATCAGTATAAAAAGATAGGTAATGTATGAGAGCAACGGTGCAAACTATGCTCACCACAGGCGGCAATGGTCGAAAAATCAATACGAAAGCCCTGTTTGGTTCGCGGTCCAGTCCCATGTGGTCCAATCTCATAATGATTTTTTTGGGATTGGACACTGTTTGGCAACATGGTTCCAAAAAAACGGTTCTAAAAAAACAAGGACCACTTGGGACCAAAAGGGGTAATTGGAGACAACAAAAAATGATGGTCTCAAATGGTCTCAAGTGGTCTTATATACAATTGTCTTAACACATGGGACCATAAAATTTGAAAAATATATATAAAATTAAAAAATATATATAATTTGAAAATAATATATAAAATTAAAAAAATAATATAAAAAATTTGAAATAATGTATAAAATTTGAAATATATATATAAAATTCAAAATTAATATATAAAATGCAAAAAATATATTTAAAATTTGGGAAAATAAAAAATTCCAAAATAATAGAAAAAATAAAAAAATAATGTATAAAATTCGAAAATAATATATAAAATTTGAAAAATAATATAATTTTTTAAAAATAATGTATTAAATTCAAAAAATATATATAAAAATCGAAATTAATATATAAAATTTTAAATATATATATAATTTAAAAAATAATATATAAGTTTTGAAAAATAATATAAAAAATGGGAAATAATATATAAAATTTGAAAAAAATATAAAATTCAAAAATAATATACAAAATTAGATATATATATATATATTTGAGAAAATATAAAAAAATTAAAAATAATATTAAAAATCAAGAATAATATATAAAATTTTCAATGATGCTCCACGAAATAGCCCCGAATCGAAACTGTTGCGTGTTGGAGCCAAAAATCTGGCCGGAACTTCAAGTGGCGTGTGGGGGCGCGTGCAAAACTTTACGATGATGCGCTTGACACTACTGGCTTCGTCTCGTCGATACGAAGTTTTTGGTATGGTCGGTTTCTGATTTCGAACAACTCTGATCTTCGAATCTGGACCAGAACGTACGAGCTTCTTCTTTCCTTCAACCTGAAGCTTTGATACCACTTGTTAAGGTTTTTACACCCACCCAAGAACACTGTTAGAAGCCGTGTGTACCTGCAAATAAGAAAATGCACAAAAACACATACCAAACAATGGACACAAAGATTTATAGTGGTTCGGCCAAAATAAGCCTACGTCTACTAAGAGCACCGTTTCACTATCGATCAAAGAGAGGATTACAAGGGGGTTGATCAGCAGATCAAACACATGCACACACACAGTGTATACTCACGCCTGTATTACCGGATTAATATAAGCCTATATTATTCCTAACTACATATACATAAATATCTATATATACACACATACCCCTATATATATACAAATATATATATAAACACGCTTATATATACAGGGGCAGAGCTAGGATTTGAAGGTAGGGGGCCGAAATAAAAAAAATCAAGTATGGAGTAGATGTATATAAAAAAATATTTAGCTAAGCCTTGGTGTATTTACGTATACCGAAATAAAATATTATCTATAATAATCATTATAAAAAGGGGAAAAAAAGAGAGACCAAAACACGATAGCTATTACAAAATTTGAGCTCAAATAACACAATAGTTATAGAAAAATTAAGCTCGATGAGTTTTCAAAGATTGAGGATCATCTTTTATAGAATTAATTAAAATCAAAACAATTTCTTTTAATAATGATACTTAAATAATTTGTAAGAATTATATAAAATTAAACCAATTATTTTTAAGTTTTTTTTGGTAAATGTTATTTTTAAGTTTGAATGAACTACAATGCGCCATTTGAATTGTACTTAAAATAACTATTGAGAATTAAGCAAATTCACACCCAAAATAATAATATGCCTATGTTAATGCCACTAGTGATAATTATTCATAACCCCATTCAACAACTAAAGAGAAATTGTGAGTTTGTACTGTCATAATTTTATAGATAATAAAAATTAATTAAATAATAATCACTCAAGTAATTATTGTATGTGTGTGTAATGTCATAAAATTTTAATTTTTAAAGATAAGCAATTTGAGTTGTAATTACATTGAATAATGAGAACACAAAATTTGAGTGATAAATAATGTTGTCATGCTCACACCTACACATGAATTTTAAATAATTTTTTTTTTATAAATTGATAATTCTTAATTAGTGCATCAAAAAGTCTTTTATTTAATTTATTTTTTGCCCCCCTCCCTCCGCCCCTGTATATATAGAAACATATATACACATTTATATATTTGTATGCATATATATATAAACTCATAGACACATATATATACAAATATGAATACACCTACACACAAATATATAGCCACACACACATATATACACATAAACACATACATATAAATTCACACATATAGGGCTGCACAAAAGAACCGGTAGAACCGGAACCGGCGGTTCGGTTCCAAGGGCAAATGGTTCAGTTCCGGTTCCCAATTTTCAAGAATCGTAAATTTTGGTTCGGGTTTGGTTCCGATTCTCGCCTCTTTGGAACCGAACCGAACCGGAACCAGTTTTTATAATATGATATATATATATAAGGTTCTTTAATAATAAATGTAACTTAAGTTTTAATAATATATATATATACACTATTTATATACACTGTTAGTTTTCTAAATTAGTCATTTGGTGTATAAACTGTTTGTTTGCTAAATTAGTCCTTTGGTGTATAAATTAGTATCCAAAATTTGAAATACTCTATTTGGTTGGATTTATAAATTATATATATTTTTTAATATTTGGTTTTATTTTTTAAATGAGATAGTAGGAACCGGAACCGAATCGAAATTTAGGTTCCGGGTTGGTTCGGTTCCTTATCCGAACGGTTCGGTTCCGGTTCTAAATTTTAAGGAACCGAAATTTTCGGTTCGGTTCCAGTTCTTCTACCGTGTACAACCCTACACACATATATACACATTCACATGCATACATGTATATATACACATATACATGTATATACACACATACATACACATGTATATATATATATATGAATACATATACTTGTATACTTATATCTATATCTATATCTATATATATTTATCTATATTGTTTATTTTAATTTTAAAGTTATGACATTTTACATTTAAATTAGATTGACTTTGAGATTGAATTTCAATTACACTTGAATTTCAATACACATTCAAACAATGTATTTGTAATTGTATTTGTAGAATTGAGATACCATGATATTCCAATTCCAATGTAATTCTAATTCAATTCCAAATCCGCGCACTCAAACGAACCCTTAGGCTATTTTTAAGGCTATTGAAGATCCCAAATAGAAGTATTTATTTGGTTAAGTTTTGTGTTGAAACTTGAAACATTAGTTCGACTGCGGTATCAATCACGGGCACGGTTGAGTTTACGGTTATTGTATAATAAATACTAATAAATACGGAGGATGTCACTGTGAAATGCAAAATGAATATGGTGTTACGTAATTATATCTATCGATTCATTTCAAAAATGTTACACCAATGATAAGTTGCATAGTATGCAGACACTGCGAATTTGTGTTCAAAACTTCTCATCTCACTTCAACATCTTCACTTAGTCCTTGTTATCTGTATATGCCACATACTATCGCCAACCAATTTATAGTGAAAGTGCATCACGGGTGATGAACTTTACGAGTTCTGTGTAACACCTCGAGCAAGTAATTTTTCCCCTTTATCCTCTATCCGACTCCAATTTGCGATTCTCTAAATTTTTTTTTGTTACGAGAAATGATAAGAATTTTAAAGATCAGATCAATAGGCATGCGTACATGTGTGAATTGGAGAAAATAAATGTAGTAATGTTCATACTTTGTGTTTCGCGAGAATGTGAACATAGGAAAACAAATAAAGAGCCAAAAAATAAATAAAATAAAATTTCCCCCTTCATATATTAAAGTAATGCTACAATGTCTAAATCAGTTTTTTGACATTGTAATATTCAACCGGTGTCAAAATTAGCTGTCATGTTGGTTAAAGACATCAATTGCCCTTAACGGTGTAATGGATATCTGTTAACCCCTTGAAGACTTGGGGGTGGGGGCTTTGCCTTTGTGATATGGGAAAAGGCCCCATGACAACACCCATAAGTAATGGGGGCTGAGAATGACACTTGGAATGACATTGGAAAAAGAAGTCAGAAAATAAACTAAGTATTGGAGAAAAGTCAAGAAACACCCTTGTGGAAAATGACTTGAATCTACGAAAGGAGGTTATTGGGAATTATTAATTAAATCCATTACTACTCCTCAGACATGGTTGATATCTGTTCTGATCACTTTGACTTTTGTGTATTTTGCATATATAAGTGGGTATGTGAGCTTGACAAAAGTTGGCAGCCAACAACCAAGCAAGGCCTTGGCAAACCTTGGCTAGGGTATGTGTAGGGAGGCCTATGTACATGCGTGGACATGGTTTGACAACACTTGGCTTGACGGCATGGGTCTAAACCAAAGTATGTTAGGTGTAACAAGTTCTTCTCAAATAATTTTCAACCTTATTTGGAGTTTAAGAATGAATCGTGGTTTGCCAAAAAAAATTATGCTCATAGTGCATTGATTAGTTTAATAGTATAAGAGAATAAAATCAATCGAAAGCACAACCACATTCATCATGATAATATAATAACCTTTCATTCATAGGTGTTCAGGAACGAACCGGAACCGGAACCGGAACCTGCGGTTCGGCCATAGGGGTTCGGTTCCGGTTCCGGTTCCGATTCCAAAATTCCAAGATCCGAAAATTTTGGTTCGGTTGCGGTTCCGGCCCCGCGGAACCGAACTGGAACCGGAATCGGAACCGGTTTTTTTCATTTTTTTATTTTAAAATATATGAAGGTTGAAAGGTTTAGTGGGTTTTTTTGGGTAAACTGTAATATCACATTTAGCTCAATGATTCAATAGCTTGTATAAAGGCCAACCACAGATCAATTGAAGCCACCACCATTCCATTAGAGCAATCATAGTTGTTGCTGCAATTTCATATTGAAGCAAAAAGACCAACTTCCTATTCAGCACCATAATCAAAAGCCATCAACCATTACCATACATAAACAACCTCATCAGAAGCACAACTTGAAGAGCAATCTGATCAGCTCCAGACCAGCAACCAAAAATAATACAAACTTTGTTCATCATTTTTTATATAGTTTTTTCATTCCGCTAATTATACATTTGATTTTGAGTTTGTAATATTTCAAACATTCTAATTTATAATTATATTATCTTTTAATATTTGGTGTTTTTTTTAACCGAACCGATTCGGTTCCGGTTCAGTTCCATACACTTTAGATTCCGGTTCCGATTTTTCAGGAACCGAAAAAACCGGTTCGGTTCCGGTTCCGGTTCCGGTTCCCAACAGCCCATGCATTAGACTGATATTAGTAGTGGTTGAGAATATATATGTTATATGCAGTGAAATTTGAATAATAATTCAACTGCTGGCTAAACTTGAGCTCTTGCCATTATCAAGTGGTCCTCCACCATAAGGTTATAACTAAATCAAATTTCAAAACTCATACTTAGGTTGTATAATGATCTTCTAATATGTCAGTCAATACTGGATAATTTTTGTGAGAGTTCATTGAACATATATACTTGGGTTTATCTATATCATATTTAGTAGTCTCCTCTACAATATGTTTTTTTAATTGTAAATTTGTAATGCTTCACACAATATATGATTATATAATAATTTCTGAAAGGAGGAAAAATAGTACTGGGACAGTTCAGATTGAGAGAGGGACAGGTGAAATTGAATTGGTCTGAACAACTTTTAATTTATTTTGTAGGAGTAATTGATAATTTGGATGCTGTGAAAATGATGGCACAATTATAAATAAACAAAAAATTGTTGGTGAAAATGCCATTAGGGACATTATTAATTTGTGGGGTAGATAACATATTTAATGATGAGAGTATGTGATATAAGTTGAATAATATTTGTCCCTAAGAACGTGAGCCATAATAAGAAATTCAGGTGGTAGTTGGAGGAAAAAACACAGTTTAGGTGGTTGCAAAGGGCGGAATTAGGAAAGTTACCTAGGGGACCAATGCAATTCTTTCTAAGTACATTGGCCAAATTTATATTTTTCGGGGTTATTCCCAAAAAAACCTTTTTCAAACAACTTGGGGTGGGGCAATGCAATTTTGTATAAATTCATTGATAAAATTTATATTTTTCTAGCATATCAAAGGATTATTTTAAAAAAATTGGAGGGATCATATGCAATTTTTATGCTATATTTATAATATATATATTATTTGAGGTTAAAAAAATTTTGAAAAAAATTGGGAGGGGCCATGGCTCCACTAGAAAATGAATGGCTCCGCCCTAGGTGCAGTGGCTGTCACCATTTTGGACCGTTATTAAACTATTTCACATCCTAGCTACAAAAGTGCTATTTTATTTTAACTTTTATCTTTTAAATCCATACAAAATTTAATATTCTACTTCGAAATGTGAAAAATAATTACTGAATTATAAATAAACTTAATGTTTGGCAATTTCATTAATACTGATCATGAATAATATAAGCCCTCAATTGAGATTTAATAATGTTTGGATTTGAAATCTGTCTCACTTAAATCTACTCTCACCCACTCTGACCGCAAATATAAAATAATTAAGTTGCCCTTTCAAAATACCTATTTTTTCTTTCCTGAATATAATATTGAAGGACAAAAGAGGTAATTGAACAAATTATTTGTAGTAAATTTGACATCTAATATAGTTCTATTTAAAGAGGTGTAACTGAGATATTTAAAATTCGAGAAGGTCAAATTAGAATTAAGTCAAACCTAACAAAAAGTTGGATCAACCCGAATTCTTTTAATAAAATGAGAGGTAGTTGTAATATTTTGATAATTGAGAAAAATTTATTTATAGTTGAGGAATTAGATGCAAAACTGTATTCGTCCCGAGATTTATTTGTTCTTTTATTAATTATTTATTATTTTGCAATCCACCCTAATGAAAAAAGTAAAATTCTTCTCTTTGTCCATTGTTTGGCATTCAAATTCATGACGAAGAGAACTCCGAATGGAACGGATTCTCTGCCGATTCTGGTGGCGATGGGAGGAGTGAAGCGGTGAAATAAGAAGAAAGGGGGAAGATGCGGAGGAGGAGTGGCGGCGGCGGCGGAGATGGCCACACGCACATATAACATATCTATATATATATATATATTACATAGTTACTTTTAATGTTTTTAAAAATTTAATTCCTAAAATTATTTTTTAATTTTATAAATTTACTTCTCTTTTACTATTAAAAGTTATTTAATTATCTTTCTTTAATCAAATTTATTCTTTTCGTCTCAAACTGTTTTCATGTTCTATTACCTTCTTCCTCCTATTATTTATTTTCTTTTAGTGGGAACCATGTGAGATTAGCCATTATTTTAGGGGAGTTTAGTAGTATATACCCTTTTGATGTTAGGTGGATGATAAGAAACTTATACTATATTAAGACGACTTGAGGCGTCAAATTGGAAGTCTGGAGACAATAATATATAATTATAATACAAGTTAATTGACAAATTAAAGAATATGATTTTCTTAGACAATAGTGCTTTATATATACATATATGTATACAACTTGCTTCAGATGTTGAAGATGATGCATTCAATTTATTTCTTTATTTGCATAGAATAGTACATTTGGGCTTGCTGACCTTTTCCACCACGTATATATCATCAGAAATCTCAAGATTCAAATTACTCAAAGCATCTCCTCAAGTGGTGTAGTAGTCCAACAATCAGGTACTAATTTAACTTAACTGCTTCATTTATTAATGCTTGATTATGGTGGTTAAATCAAGTTGATATGTTTTGACAGAGATAAACTTGTGCTAAACAATTACCGGTATTCTCTTTGCTTCTGGTGGAGCGGATTTCTTCAATTTATACTGATGTTGGTACTAAAAACGTGTTTCATATTTTGGTTTCTGTTGTCGATTTTTTAAACCTAGGCCTTTTATTTTTGTATACAACATTGTTTTTTAAAAAACTAATAATTATTTATATTAAATATTAATACAGTGTCATTAAATATTTAGCATATTAATAGATGCTATATTTATTTCAATCTAGGTTAAGTTAAAACTGAATTTAAAGAGATACCAATAATATTTTTAAGATCATAGTATTAAGATTTCCAAGAATTTATTCTTTATTTTTTATTTATGATACACATTTATATGCAATCACATAAAAGGATGTTTGTTTAGTTGCAAAATTATTTACTCTTTAGTCTTTACTATTGTCGTTCATCATTTTAAATCTTTTATACATCACTTTACTTGTTTATTTATTATGTTAATTTATTCAAGAGTCACAACTATTAATATAGGTTTTAAAATACAAATCTACATGTGGTTCCAAAACACTTCAAAATCGGCTACTTGATCCAAATGTTTCTTTGAAATTTTAATTCCTAAAATGATTTGTTAATTTTATAAATGTATTTCTCCGTCTATTAAATTTATTTAATTTCTCTCTTTGATCAAATTTAATTTTTTCCTTTCAAACATAGATTCTTTTTCTTTCTTCTATCTTCTGTCTATTATTTTATTTTATTTTAGTGGGAACCATGTGAGTTAGCCATGATTTTAAGGGAGATTAGTGATATATGTGTACCCTTTTAATGTTATGGGGATGATAACAACCTTATACTATATATATTCATAAAAATACAGACGACTTTAACCATGTGACTTAGCCATGAATTTAGGGGAGATTAGTGATGTCAACCAATTGATGTCAAACATGTACTGTATTAATAGATCTACCCATATGAAAGAGAGATGACTTTGAGGTGTCAAATTGGATGTCTAGAGACCAAGTATATAACTGTTACACATCTGAATGTATTGTTATAATACAAGTTAACTAACATGTACAAATTACAGAATATGATTTTCTTAGATAATAGTGCTTTATATATATATATATATACAACTTGCATAATATACTCTATATACAACTTGATAATAGTATATTTGTTGGTAGAATAGCTTTTGCTGACCTTTTCCAGTATATATTTCCTCAGAAATCTCAAGCTTCAAATTACTCAAAGCATCTCCTTGAGCGTATGGTACTGGTGTAGTAATCCAACAATCAGGTATCAATTTAACTTCACTTCTTCATTAATTAATTCTTCATTATGGTCGTTGATATTCAATCGTATCTAAAATTAATCTGTTTGGTTAAACAAGTTAATTCGTTTTGACAGAGTTAAACTTGTGCTATACAGCTACCAAAGTTCTCTTTGCTTCTGGTGGAGTGGATCTCTTCAATTTGTACTAAGGTTGGTACTAAAATCGTGCATCTCATATTTTGGTTTTTGTCCTAATTGAGTTTTTTTACACAATACGATATTTGTGTGAATGGCTCTTGTAGTTGGGTTTTATTAGATTGGAATGATTTTTTCTCAAGTTCTGATGAGTAGTGAGACTGTCGCAATAGATTTATTTGTGTAGATGTAACATTGAGTGCCATATATAATTGGACAAAAGCTTTATTTTTTATAGTTAAGGAAAATGATTATTAGCGTAATGGAGCAAGATTCAATATCTATATCTACTATAACGGTATGTACTTTTTTTTATTTATGTTTCAATTTTTTTTTTTTGCTTTTTGCTTTTTATGTTTTTATAGTCATGTATTATAAGCATTGATTGTAAAATATATAATTTAGTGTTTAATATTCTTAAAAAATAACATAAAAAAAAAAAAAATTAATAGTTTTTTGTAATTTTTTTTTACCTAATCGGATCGGGTTATCGGATCGGATATCCAAAAATAAAAAAATTCGGATTTGGATCAATTAAGTGAAAATCCATCGGGTTATCAGATCGGATCGGATCGGATATAAGCTTATCGGATTCGGATCGGATCAGGACAAATCCAATCCGAATCCGACCCGTTTACAGGTCTACCTACAGGTGGGTGAATAGGTTTTTTATAAATTTAATAAACAATTAAAATTATTTACAAAATATTTAAGTTTAATCAGAATAAATAGGTCATTAAAAAAACTATTTCTAGAATAATAATATTAATGAGAAATAAAATATATTTTTATATATTTTAATAAAAATAAAATATTTTTATTATTTTTATTAAAAATGTTTTCTGAAAAGACAAAACAATCATTTGTGGTTTTGTAATCGATCGTGATTGTCCTAGGATTTATCGCGAATAGATCGATCGTGTGTTCCTAGGATTGATAGTAAACTTGCTTGATCTATGGTAAATGTGAAATCGAATTTTGGGTTAACAATACTACAACCAAATTCACAACACAATAATGTAAATGTAGAATAAAATCAAGAGATGACACATAGATTTTTTACGTGAAAAAACCTTGGAAATATTTCAAGTAAAAAACTACGAATACCATCGGTATCAATGCACTGTAAATCAAAGAATTTGTACAGACTCTATGATGAAAGGACTTATAATAACTGTGACATCCCACATCGTCAGGGTATAGATCTGGGATGTACTTATATGTGCGTGTATGTCTCGAATTGGTATGAGGCATTTTAGAAGTGAGCCCAAGAACAAAAAAGTGTGGGTTGGGCCTAAAACAGACAATATCGTACCATGTGTTAGAGCGAGCTATTACAATTGGTATTAGAGCCAGAGCCCAGTCAAAATTAAGTATGGGAGCATGCACAAGCACGAGGAAGCTGGGCCCAAGAAGGGGTGATTGTAACGTTCCACATCGCCCACTATAGGTCTGGTGATGTACTTATATGTGCATGTGTGTTTCCAATTGGTATGAGGCCTTTTGGGGGAAGCCCAAGAGAAAAATAGTGCGAGTTAGGCCCAAAACGGACAATATCGTACCATGTTTTGGAGTGGGGTGTTACAATAACTCTGACTGCCTTTGTTCACTAAACGTCTGAAAGTCTTGATCCACTCACGCTCCACGAAACTTCTCGCTCCGATCTCCGTACTCTAACGACTCCATTTCTTAATAAATTAACACACACACAGTGCAACTAGTGATGTGAAGATTTTTCAACATGTAAGTCTTTCAATTGTGCATAAAGATCTCAAGGTTTGAAGCATAATTGAAGAACCCACCATATATATCAAAATTTTATAACTGTAACTAGTTGAGGCTATATTTACCGTTATAAAATTAATTTAAATACTATAATCAATGTTTTAAATAAGAAAAAATAATATTGATATTTTAAAATGAAATAAACATAATATAAAAAATAGGATTGTCTTTTGCAAAGAATTTGGAACTAATTAAAATAAATTAATAATTTAGAGAGATTAATTACAAAAGTGTAATAGTTGAAGTTGGTTTTCTTGGATTTTACACTCTAAAGTTCGATACGTGCTAGTAATATTTTCAAGTGAAAAAGTAATTCTTCTCTTCTCCTGGAGGAGCGGTGGTTGACTCAAGTGAGGGCTCAGTTTGGAATTCCGGCGCAACAACGACGGCGGAGGAGGACGCCGGATTCCACCGCTCGGTGTATAATTAGATAATCCCAAGTCAAATTATTAACACTTTCATTGAGGCTATACCTGCCTTTTGGGATTGGGTAAAATTATTCTAAATATATTCTTACAATTCAAATTTTAGTTAAATTTGAAATTTCAGTTTTAATTAAGTGTTTGTTTGGTAGAGGGAGTGGTGCCCTTTTTTTGGGTTTGGTTTGAAAATCTTGTTCCACTCCATGTTTGGCAAGCATGGTGTTGGACAAAAAGTGTTTGAATAGTGTCACTCCATTGGACCCAAATTCATCAAATTTCACACCATCTCAATAGATGGTTTGGTTAGAGTTGGGTCCAATGGTTTGACACTATTCATTTATAATATTATATATATATAAATTTGAAAAACAAAATATTTATAAAAAAATAAAATATTTCAAAAAAATCAAACAAAAAAATATATTTCATAAAAAATAAAATATTTCGGGAAAACAAATATTTCTAGAAAAAATAAAATATAATAAAAATATATTTATTATTTTTTAAAAAATATTCAAATTATATGAATTTTTACTGAAATCTTTTATTTTTTCAAAATATTTTATTTTTTTGAAATATCTTATATAAAATATTTTATCTATAAATATTTCGAAAAAATTAAATATTTATGAAAAATTAAATATTTCGAAAAAATTAAATATTTATATATTTTATTTTTTAAAACATATATATTTACAAAATGTTATCTTAAATAAATAAAATGTCAAACTATTCCAAGTTACCAAATATGATTGGTTTCAGAATTTCAGCTCATACCAACTCTACCAAACATGGTTTGGTTTTTCAGTTTCACTTTTTCTCACACCAAAACCATCTGCACCAAACATGGTTTGGAACCAAAATAAAACCACACCAACTCCAACCAAACCAAAACCAAAAACCAAAACCACACCGTCTACCAAACAAGCACTAATGTCTTAACATTATAGATTTGGAATTTAAATACGTACATGTAGGTATTTATACATGTATGTGTGTATTTTTTATGTATGTATATACGCAGTGACAGACCTAGGATTCTACACCAATGGGGAGTATTTTAAAAAAATATTTATAATGGGAGTAGATAAGAGATATTACTAACTTTTAGTGGGGGCATGTACGCTAATAAATAATTCCAGTGGGGGCATATACATAAATAATTCCAGTGGGGCCCATCGCTCCCACTTGCCTCTGTATAAGTCTGTCCTTGTATATATGCCTATCTTATTCTTAGACCAATCGGATTTTGATCCAAATCTGATCTGATTAGCCGAATATGAATTGAAAAATAAAATTCGATAATCGATTTCTTAACAAATGGGATTTAAATTTATGTTAATCCGATCCGATAATAATCTTATCTGATTAATTTTATATATACACATATATACTATGTTATTAATATATAAATATTAAGTCGTATACTTAATTATGTTTCAATTTTTTTTGCTTTTTCATTTTTGTGTTTTCTATAGTTATGTATTATAAGCATTGATTGTAAAATTTATAATTTGGTGTTTAATATTCTTAGAAAATGAAAAAAATAAAAAAATAAATAATTCTTTAGTAATTTTGTTTTTATCTATCCGATCGAATTATCAGATCGGATATTCGATAATAAAGAAATTTGAATTTGAATTAACTAAGTGAAAGTTTATCGGATTATCGAATCGGATCAAATCGACTAATAAACTTATTGGATTGGATCGGATCACAACATATCCGATCCGTTGACAAGTCATACTTATTCTTATTAAAGCAATGGTGTCCTTCCTATCAACCTAACTACTTGCATAGGAATAACTGACATGATGTACATGTTTGTGTGTGTATATATATATATGTTTTAGTAAAAAAAAATTTAAAAATTAAAATTACAACTTTATCTTGTGAAATTTAATTTGTTGATTTCGATTGTTGGAATTGCAATGTAATTCCAAATCCAAGCTTTATTATAATTTCTAAACAAAAATTTGAAATTGTAACTCATAATCTCAATCCCAAAGCTTTAATACGGTGCTGCCAAACACACCTAATATTCTTCCCTAGATCATATTCACCTAAACTTGAATTATGCTCAACTTATGAGTAAATAGAATCGGGGTGGAAAGGGGCGAGAGCAGGCGCCCACACACACAACATGTATATGTATAACATGTTTAGTATTAGTGTTACTAAAATTTTAATTCCTTTAATCATTTTTCTTTGTCTTTTGAAGTTATTTGATTTTCTTTCTTTAATCCAATTTATTTTTTTCCTTTTAAACTTTGATTTTTTCTTTTTCTTCTATCTTCTTTCTATTATTATTTATTTTATTTTAGTGGGAACCATGTGAGATTAGCCATTAATTTAGGGGAGCTTAGTAGTACTTACCCTTTTGATGTTAGGTGGATGATAAGAACCTTATACTATATTAATAGATCTACCTAATTAAAGACGCAGACGACTTGAGAGTTGAGGCTTCAAATTGGAAGTCTGGAGAGTGGAGACAATAAAATAAATAAGCTATTACAGACGTGAATATATAATTATAATTTATAATACAAGTTAATTGACGTGTACAAATTAAAGAATATGATTTTCTTAGACAATAGTGCTTTATATATACATATATATGTATACAACTTGCATAAGCTGTTGAAGATGATGTATTCAATTTATTTCTTTATTTGCATAGAATAGTATATTTGGCCGGCTTTTGGTAGAATACAGTGTTGACCTTTTCCACCATATATATCATCAGAAATCTCAAGATTCAAATTAGTCAAAGCATCTCCTCAAGTGGTGTAGTAGTCCAACAATCAGGTACTAATTTAACTTAACTGCTTCCTTCATTAATGCTTGATTATGGTGGTTAAATCAAGTTGATATGTTTTGACAGAGATAAACTTGTGCTAAAGAACTACTGGTATTCTCTTTGCTACTGGTGGAGTGGATCTCTTCAATTTATACTTGAGGTTGGTACTATAAACGTATATATCATATTTTGGTTTATGTTCTAGTTAGTTTTTTTTCACAATACGATATTTGTGTGCATGCCTATGTACCTGCGAGTATGTTACTTGGGTTTCAATGTTTCATTATATTATATTGGAATGATTTTTATCAAGTTCACTACTCTAGTGAGATTGTGTTACCAAGTTTGTCCCACATTAGATCTGGATGGGAAAATAAATGGGTATGTAAATGGGTGGATGTTAGTCTCACCTATAACTTAAATTTTTAGGTCAAACTGTAAAACATTCATTCATTATGGTTAGTATCAGAGTTAGAGCAAAATGGGTGTAGATGTAACATTCAATACCATGTCCAATTGGACAAATACTTTATTTTTGATAGTTAAGGAAAATGATTATTAGCATATGAAAGCAAGACATCCATCTATATCTATCTATATGTTCATACTTTATATTAGTATGAACCCCTTTTATTTTTTCTATACATTCTTTTATTTTTTTTCCACTCGTAATATTTTATATTAAATATTAGTATAATGATGTCATTAAGTATTTAACACATTAGTATAAAGCACAAGCGTTGCACAAGTAAATTTAATTTATAACGACTTTCTAAATCGAATCAAACAATTTCATGATAATGACTCACAATATAAAAAATAAAAAGAACAACAACACATATACCAAAAATATAAGAGAAACACAATATCTAAATATTAAGTACAATAATACTTTATAAAGAATAAATATATAGAACTTTATAAGTAAATAGTACTTTAATAAAATTCATAAAAATTCAGACACTGAAAAATTTAAACTTGATAAAACAACAATCCATGTCAAGTTAAATTGAGAGAAAAAAAAAAATCAATTAGATTTCATTACTAAAATAAATACCAACATAAAAGGAAAAAGTCAGAATAAATAAAATCTAAAAGAAAACAAAAAAAAAATCACAACAAACGAAGAAAATAAATTTAAAGCAAAACCAATATATAATAACATATAAAAAAATTGTAAGATGTTTATGGCAACTAAAAGTAGACTAAGATGTTTGAAAAGCATATAATAAAAGAAATATAATATGACAAGATGAATAGAAATATTAAAATTATAATGTAATTATTGAATTTTAAAAAAATGAGAAAAAATATGATGATAAAAAAGTTTAGGAATAAAATTCAAATTGAATGAGAACCCCATATATAAACATAAATAAAAAACATTGTGAGGTATTAATTGAAACTAAAAGTGAAATATATATATATATAAATAAATATTTACCCATATATTATTAAAGTGGAAAATTTTGAAAATAAATTACGTAAAAAATCCTTACTTTGGTGAAACTTTCGATTAAATTCAAAAAATTAAATTATCTCATAAAATTATGAGTTACAAAGAGAATAGTACTTCACAATTATTGCTTCACAAAAGTAGAGTATAAAAAGCAACTAATAAATAATGAGTAATTTTTGCAAACTACAAAACTTTAAAATTCATTATACTTTTAATAGTAAATTCATTATAATGTTAGCGAAATTTATATATTTGTATATACATATATGTATACATATATGTATATACATATACTTGTTAGGTGAAAAAAATAGAGAGAATGTAAATCACGATTTGTGCTAAAAAATATATAGAATTATAAAAATAAATAAAAAATAAACGAATTTGATGAATTCTTTTGGTAACTACTATTGTAGGAATCTCCAATAAAAGAATAAAAAAAGAAACTAAACTGATAAAGAAAAATGATTAATAAGAGTCAGGACAAGAAATAAAATTATGCAATATGTATGTAATTACTTTTATCAAAGTAAAATAACAAAAAGATTAGTTAATTAAAAATATATGTTTTTGAAAATGCTGAAACATTGAAATTCATTTAGTCTCAAATTATTTAAGAGAATAAAAATAAATTCAATATATTTGCCTATAACATGAAAATCAACAAGCATAAGAAGGAAAAAATCAACTATAGCTAGGAATATTGACAATAATTTGCAAGACAAAAAGGCCTAGCTCAGGATTGCTTGCTTTGACCTCCTGATGCAAAAGAAATTCATGTTATAAGGATCGATCAATAAAGAAGGAATTCTCTTACTAAAACATGAACAATATCTTTAAACGTCACATGTCAACTTCATACAACTTATTTGTTAAAATTGGCAATACGTATCTTGTCCCTAGAATCCTCAACTCCATCATTTTAATCTATAGACAGTCTGTAAAACATTGATGAGTATGGGAACGGTTGCTTGAATTTGCTAAAAAATTGACATATTCAAATTGCAACGAAAACCGAATTTTTCTTATATATATATATATATATATATATATATATATATATATATATTATGTGATACAATTTCAGATCTTAGACAACTGCACGCAAAGTGTAAAGCTTCTACACCTTTGGCATTGTCAAATATTATTTATTACAAAATAAAATATATAATTCACTCTTTAACAGTCCTATAAGATAAGTGTTTTAGTGTTTAATATATTGTTGTTTAGTATTTTAAATATATAATTACTTAGTGTTTTAATAAAAATCACTTGTAAAGCTCTACAAATTAATATCAATTTGTCAAGTTTAAGGAGTTTTTATTTCAATATTTATGACATCTTCTCTTATAATAACTTTTTTTATATTTATTATTGTAACTTATTTTTATATTAGTATTTTTATATACTTGTAAGTAAGATTTAGGGCTATTATCAGTAAACCCCCATATAGGTTCATTTTGCATCAACTAACTCCCATCTGTTTCAGAAAATCACCTGCACTTAACAAATTGTATCACCTTGTTGATTTCCTTATAATTTTGGACAAAAACACCCCTAAGTTTTATTGATAAATAATTTTTTTATGAGTAAACTACATTTTCATCCCATATTATTAATGTAAATTACACTTTCACCCCCTCTTATTTTATTAATTATACTTCCACCCCTTATTTATTTCACTTTGACCCCTCAACCAAATTTTGAGAAGTTAAATGACTAAATTATCCCTAAACATGTGTGAGGACTTAATTGTCAGCCCATAAAGATGTGAAAAGACTAACATACCCTCCTTTTACAAAAAATATATATATTTGGAAAAAAAAATCAAAAAATATATATATTAAAAAAAATGGAAATAAAAATTTTGAGAAAAATATAAATATTTCAAAATATATATATATTGTAAAATATATATTCCCGATTTTTTTTTTTTTGAAAAAGATACAAAAAAAATATATATTTTGAAATAATTATATATTTTTTTCGATATTTTGGTTTTTGAAATATATATATATTTTTTGTAAAAGGAGGGTAGGTTGGCCTTTTC
This sequence comes from Cornus suecica, assembly GCA_963922005.1. Lineage (NCBI taxonomy): Eukaryota > Viridiplantae > Streptophyta > Magnoliopsida > Cornales > Cornaceae > Cornus > Cornus suecica. Next base: position 2,004,658 of record OY998247.1, on the reverse strand, counting down.
ACATCTTTATGGGTTGACAAGTAGGCCATTACACACATTTATGGATAATTTAGTCATTTCACATCTTGAAATTTAGGTGAGGGATCAAAGCGAAACAAATAAAGGGTGATAGTGTAATTTATATTAACAACATGGGATGAAAGTGAAATTTACCCATAAAAAAAATCATTTATTAGTAAACCCCTCTACTTTCAGTGGTATTTTTGTCCAAAATTATAGGAAATGAGACAAATTGATACAATTTAATAAATGCAGGGAGTTTTCTGAAACGGATGAGGGTTATTTGATACAAAATGAAATCATAGGGGGTTTACTAATAATAGCCCTAAGATTTATATGAGTAATGATATCAGGGAGTAAGATAATCATACTCACTTTTTTTTTTTACTATTAGATATAATTCTTAAATTTTAAATAGTAATTCCTTTATTCTTAAATTTTAGTTTCCATAAATATTTCATATTTTTAATACTGTATTATATACTGAATTTGGCTTTAAATTCGTTTCCTTTCTTTTGTACGGTTTGTTTGTGTTGTTTTTGTACTCCCATACAAGATCTGACCTTTTCGATTGGATGAATATGGCCGATGTTGTAACATATAAAAGTTCAGAAATGCCTGCAATCCAGCACCATTAACTATAAGATGAAAATTAACTACTATCAAAATCAGTTAGCATATATTAACTAAGACCTTTTCTTACTCAAGTTTTAGGTGTCTTTCTCTTGATAATGTGGTTAGCTCTTTTGAAAGTTTACTTTCTCAACTCCTTACTCATTTTTTTTATTTTCTTAATTTATATTTTATTTTCAGTCAATTCCTAGTTAATTTTAATTGCTTTGAATTTTGATTATTTTACAATATATATTTTGGAATCATATAACTCGGGACACAAACAAAATCAAATTTACTTGCATGTTAAATTGTGATTGACTAAAACATTTGAAAACCCAAATTTATCTCACATTTGTATCCAACAATTGACTGAAAATAAATTTGAAAACGCAAAATTATTTCACATTTGTAACCAACAATCTTTACCCTTCATGGGGCGGATTTATTTTTTGTTGGACTATTACAATTTCACCGCCTAAGTTGTATTTAGAATAGTGGTAGCATTACTTTTCTTTGACAAGTGTTTCACTTTTTTATATCAGAAAATGAATTATTTTGAGGATTTTTCCTGAAATATATGATTTAATTTTTGTAAAGATATCTTTATTTCTTTTATTGAAAAGTCTATCTTAATTTCTAGTATGATTTTATTAAGAAGTCTATCCTAATTTTATTTAGTGTATGTTGTGGTACTTGTTTATATGTCAACAAAGAAACAATTTGTTGCTTAGGATTTTGAATAATGATAAATTGGTATTTTAAAAATATAATGTTAAAATATATAAAAGATGGTTAAATTGTTTAGTTATTAAATGATTTTAAGTGGTGAGCGTAAAGCTATTTTTAGATTCTCCATGTTTGAACAAATATTTTACATTATTTTGGAGGGGTCAAATAAAATTTTTATAGACTTATTATAAAATAACTGTTTGTGATGGAAGCAATTTCTCATAGTAGCTCCGCGGCCTCCGCGGCTGCCAACAATCAAATAAGAAAATTTTAAAAAAAATTAGGGTAAATTGCTTAAAACCCCCTGAAGTTTACTATCTTTTTCTACTATACCCCTCAACTAATTATACCCTCCTAAACTTTCATTTTCTTGCACCATGGACTTGCTCTCAAAATTTTTTACCCTCCAAACTTTTTGTATTTCTACCTTATCTTTAATTCTATCATAACTATTATATTTCTTAATTCTTTAAATTACAAAAATATTATTTTTTTAATTAAAATATTAATTATGCTATTTACCTTTAATATATTAGACTAAATATACTCTCAAATGTTAGTTTTTTTTTTATAAGTTCTAATTATTTTACTTGTAAATCAATTAACTTGATATTAAATTTTAGTTTGATTTAAATCATAAAACTCAATCCTAATTAATATATTCATAAATAAATCACAATTTATGAAAACAATATATATATTTAAGAAAATATACATATATATTGGAATTCGTTAAAAATATATATTTTCCGAATTCTTTTAAAAAAATATGAATTTTTTTTGAAAAATAATTTTTTTGGGAAAAATATATATTATGTTCCAAAATATGATTTTTTTTCCGAAAAATAATTTTTATTGAGAAAAATATATATTATTTTCAAAAATATGAATTTTTTTCGAAAAATATATATTATGTTCCAAAATATGATTTTGAGTCATAATACATAAACTACCATAAATAGTATAGAAGAGTTTAGTGAAATCAAACATTCAAAAAAATTATTTTTTGAAAAAATATGTATATTTTGGAATATATATATATTGGAAAATGATATATATTTCAGAATATATATATGATTCATCAAAAGTATATATTTTTCGAATTGTTTTAAAAAATATGAATTTTTTCTAAAAAATATACATTATTTTCTAAAATATATATTTCAGAAACAAATTATATTATTTTAGGGAAAAAAATCATATTTTGGAAAATAATATATATTTTTCTCAAAAAAATCATATTTTTTAAAACAATTCAAAAAATATATATATTTGACGAATTATATATATATATTCCAAAATATATATCATTTTCCAATAAAACTTAATTTGATTTAAATCATAAAACTCGTTATCCTAATTATTATTATTTTTGTCAAATGAAACTTTCTTTTCATAAAAATATATTCATAAATTGTGATTTATTTATGAATATATTAATTAGGATTGAGTTTTATTATTTAAATCAAACTAAAATTTAATAACAAGTTAATTGATTTACAAATAAAATAATTAAAACTTACAAAAAAAAAAATTTAACATTTGAGAGTATATTTAGTCTAATACATTAAAGGTAAATGACATAATTAATATTCTAACTAAAATAAATAATATTTTTGTAATTTAAAGAATTAAGAAATATAATAGTAAGGATAAGATTAAAGGTAAGGTGAAAATATAAAAAGTTTGGAGGGTAAAAGGGTAAAAATATTTGAGGGCAAGCCCATGGTGCAACTTTTTATGAAACTTTAGGGGGTTCTAAGCTCATTTCATAGTTGAGGGGGTATAGTAGGGAAAGAGAGTAAACTTGAGGGGCATTTTCAGCAATTTACCCTTTTTTTTACTATAGCAAAGAATGAAATACTGAATATTGAAGTGACTGTTACTATATATAATGAGCAAAGTCATGTAATTGAGTGACTACCATTATTCTTAAAAATCGATCATCAAACTATGATTTGATGTTAATGATGGAATTCAAAATAGGAAAGAACTTCAATTCTAGAGTAGTAATATAAAATCTGTTCATTAAAGAGTTCTTGTACAATTGAGTATCAGTTCAAAAGTTACAATATAAATAGTTTGCTTCAACTAAAAGAAAAACATTCAAAAAATAGTAGTATAGAATAGATAATATAGATTTGGATAACCATAAAAAAATTCCTTCATTTTTTATCTCAAAAAATTGAATTTACAAAAAATATTATTTCAAAATTAAAGCTCTACCCTTCTTAGGACTGTAAATAAGCATAGTCGAGGCGAACTTTACAATATTCAAGCTTGTGTTAATTATTAAATGAGCTTAAAAATTATGTTCAAGCTTGGTTCATTTGTTGAATGAAGGAGCCTGAGCTGATTGCTAGTTTTAACGAGTCGAGCTCGAGCATGTTCACAAACGACTCGATTCAGTTGTAATATATATTACTCTTACGGTCTTATCAATTAATGATCACCTAGATTGAATTATTTGTTAGAGATTAGGTAGGGTCTTTGTTAATTTTTAATATAATAATAATATTGGGCTTATATGTTTGTTGGGTGAGGATATTGGCTCATATTAGATTAAATTTGTGAAAAGTAAATTAGGCTTTAGATATGGTAAAATTTTATATTATATACTACATAATATAATAATATATAGTACACACACACACACAAATATATATACATATAAGCGAGCACGTTCACGAACTTTATTTGCGAATATTTTCAATCCGAACTTATACTTGTTTGAGCTTTGTCTATTTATGAAACGAGCTTGAAAAAATTATTCGAGTTTGGTTCACTTATTAAATAAACAAACGCAAACCGATTTTTTATCGAACCGAGCTCGAGTTGCTTGTCGAGCGCTTGGTTCGTTTACAACCCTAACCCTTCTCCGCAAAAAACTCAAATATGACTCAACTTAGGGTCTGTTTGGTTGTGCGGATTTGAAACTGAATTAGAATTGCATTGGAATTGGAATTTATGGTATATGATGTAATATTTGGATAAACCTAAATAAATAGATTAAACCAAATCAAATTTAACTCGCAAGTATACGAATCGAATGTAGTAATGGTATGTATTGCGAGATCGTTCCCACGAGGATTGGTTAGGACAACTTAGTTCTAAAAATTATTATTTAACTAATTCAACAAAAGATTGATGATTGAAGAAAATAATATAAATACAATAATACAAAAAGAATACCAAAGCTTTGATTCCACCACTAATCATCACAAATCCGATTTTCAATTGTAAACTCATTAAATATCCAATTAATTTCCACACATCTAAATAATTATTATTATTAAGTTCATAAATGGTCTATCCTTGTTAGGGCATAGGTTCAATTCAATATTTTATTATCTTGACCAGAAATAATAAATAAATCATTGAAGGAAAATATAAATCACAACTATCTATCCATGGTCAGGCATAAACAATTATAAATTATTGTCTTCTTTTTAAATTGCCAAGTAGATTACATGTTCATAGTCAGACACAAGTAACCTATATGCTAGAAATGAAATACGTTTAATTTTAGTCTTGGTTATTATCATAAAATCCACAATTAATATTAATTTTAATCAATTAATCCCTTGCAATTTTATATTGTCGCCTGAATTACTGATTTCAAATCAGAAATCGATTAACTACAAGAATTGTAAAAGAAATATACTACATATAAGTATTAGTTGTCACGTTGTAATGTTGTATGCATAGAACTCTTAACACGAGTTTTTGTTTTTTTAGTATTTTTGTATATTTTTTTGTGCCAAGTAGTAATAAATAATCCGTTATATAATTAACTTTCTTCAATGCTGTAAATGGTGAAATTGTCAAGCCCAAGCCCATGTATTTATATTCGCAAGCCCACTTTTATTTATGTAAGGCCCGTAGAAATAGTATGGCCCCATAGTATGTTCTAGTATGATTTGGAAGTTAATGCCCTGTTTGGAAAGAGGTTTGTCTGGTCTTGTTTTGTCTGGTTTAATTTTGTCTGATCTTGTCTGGTCTTGTATTGAATCTAAAATTCTGTTTGGTAAGCGGTCTGGTCTTTCTGGTCTGGTTTGAGAAAATAAAAACTTTATATATAATTAAATATATATAATTATAATATATTATTAAATATATATTTATAAAATATATTATTATATATATATTTAATAAAATTATTTTATATATATTATTATAAAATAATAATATATATTATTCTATATATTATTAATATATATTATTTTTTAATTTTATATATATATTATTTTTGAATTTATATATTATTATATATATATTTAATATTATTTTATATATATTATTAGAAAATAATAATATATATTATTCGATATATTATTTATATATACATTATTTTTTAATTTATATATCTTTAATAATATTATTTTATATATATATATATTTAATAATATTATTTTATATATATTATTATAAAATAATAATATATATTATTCTATATATTATTAATATATATTACTTTTGAATTTTATATATTATTTTATATATGTTATTTTTGAATTTATATATTATTTTATATATGTTATTTTTGAATTTATATATTATTTTTATATATATTTAATATATATATGTTTAATAATATTATTCTATATATATCATTACAAAATAAAAAATATATATTATTCTTTATATATTATTTTTTAATTTTACATATTATTTTATATTTATATATATATGTTATTTTTGAATTTATATATATATTTAATAATATTATTTTATATATATTATTATAAAATAAAATATATATATTATTCTATATATATTAATATATATTATTTTTTAATTTTATATATTATTATATATATATTATTTTTGAATTTATATATATATTTAATATTATTATTTTATATATATTATTATAAAATAAAATATATATATTATTCTATATATATTATCAATTTTAGGTACTCTCTCTTTTGGTTGTCAAAACGTTTCTCTCTCCTCATCTCTGTGTACAAATATTTTTAGGGGTAAAATAGGAACCACACTGCCCAAAAATAAACATTAAATAAAATACATATATAATATCTAACTAGGGTTAGACTCATGGTTAAAGTTTGACAAACAAAGACCGGCCGATGGGAAAGTAAGGGCCCGTTTGGTAGGCGGTCCGGTCTGGTCTGATCTGGTCTTATCTGGTCCGGTCTGGTCTGGTCTTATCTGGGTGGTGTTCTGAAAGTCTGTTTGGTAAAGCTGTCTGGTCTTATGGTCTTATTCAAGTTGTTTGGTCTTATGTTTGGAAAATAATACAAAAAATAAAAAAATAATATATAAAATTCAAAAAATATATTAAGGATGAAAAATATATAAAATTTGAAAAAATATAAAAAATTTGGAAATAATATAAGAAATTCAAAAATAATATATATTTCAAATTTTATAAATTATTTCAAATTTTTATATTATTTTTTGAATTTTATATATTATTTTTGAATTTTTTATATTTTTTTCGAATTTAATACATTATTTAAAAAAAATTATATTATTTTTCAAATTTATAAATTATTTTCGAATTTTATACATTATTTTTTATTTTTTCTATTATTTTGGAATTTTTTTATTTTCCCAAATTTTAAATATATTTTTTGCATTTTATATATTAATTTTGAATTTTATATATATATTTCAAATTTTATACATTATTTCAAATTTTATATATTATTTTCAAATTATATATATTTTTTAATTTTATATATATATTTCAAATTTTATGGTCTCATGTGTTAAGACAATTGTATATAAGACCACTTGAGACCATCGTTTTTGGTTGTCTCAAATTACCCCTTTTGGTCCCAAGTGGTCCTTGTTTTTTTGGAACCGTTTTTTTTGAACCGTGTTGCCAAACAGTGTCCGGTCCCAAAAAAGCCATTATGAGACCGGACCATATGGGACCGGACCGCGAACCAAACAGGGCCTAATTTCCTGCTGACTGTTGGATGTTGGTGGGGCCCGAACTGCACCCTCAACACCAGCTTCGGAGCAGCTCCCACCACTTGACTTGAGGAAAGACTTTGAAACACCTTTTAAGTGAAGCAGGGACTTGAAGAGTTAAGCTTGTGTTCTTGGAAATTATTTCTCTTTGCTTCTGGTTGAGTGGAATTTCTTCAATTTATACTGAGGTTGGTACTAAATACTTGTATCTCACATTTTTCGTTTCTCTTATTTAGTTTTTTCCATAATACAATATTTGTGTGCATTCGTTTATATATAGATCTGTCAATTAATTGAATTTTGAGCCGAATCAAATCCGATCAATTTAGTCCGATAGTGATTAATGAAAAAAATTGATAATCCGAATATGATCCGCACATCTGATAGTCATAATAATTCGATCCTATTGTATATTCTATATATATATATATAATTATGTTATTAATTGTATATGTTAAATAGTCACTCTAATTATGTCATAAATTTTTGTTTGTTATTTTAATTTCATATTTGTTATGAATATGAATAAGAATGGTTAAGGATTTTCTGGGACTTCAAATCAGATGGGGACAATGTAATTAGCCAAAGGCTCAAATTTTACCACATGAATATGTCGGATGTGGTAATAAGAATTTGCCCAGTGTATGGTTTGTGAAGAAAAATGATGAATGAAAAAAAAAGGATTTTTTACCGCTACCTCCCTTAAGGTTTGCCCTTATATCAAGGACCTCCTCTGAAATTTGGAATTTATCATAGACCTTTCTTGAAATTAAAACATTTCTCACACACACCCTGCCGTCAAATAGGATAACGAAATATGCGAAATGACAAATATATCCTCAAATATATATAAGGCATTTTACAGTTGCCTCCCCTAATGTTTGCTCTCATATCCAGAACCTCTCCTCAGATTTTTGAAATATTTAAAATTTGGAAAAAAAAATATATAAAATTCGAAAAATATATATAAAATTCAAAAAAAATAATATATAAATTTTGAAAAAAATAAATATATAATTCAAAAATAATATATAAAATTCGAAGTATATATATAAAATTCTAAAATAATATATAAAATTTGAAATATATATATATAATTTGAAAATAATATATAAAATTCAATATATATATTATTTTCAAATTTTATACAAATATTGGTTTGTTGATATTAAAGTATACACATATATATCAATCTATGAAACTTTCACTTTTACATGTCAAGATTTTGTGCAATAAAGTATCAAGCATAGGATACAAAAACATATATATTATTTTCAAATTTTATACAATATTTTTTTTAAATTTATAAAATATATATTTTTTCGAATTATATATATATATTTTGAATTTTATATATTATTTTTGAATTATATATATATTTCAAATTTTAAATATTATTTTCGAATTTTATATATTTTTTTGAACTTTATATATATTTTTCGAATTTTATATATAATTTTCAAATTTTATATATAATTTTTGCATTTTATATATTATTTCAAATTTTATATATTATTTTTGAATTTTATATATTATTTTAAATTATATATATATTTTTTGAATTTTATATATTATTTTCGAAGTTTGTATTTTTTTATAAAATATATGTTGTTTTTAATTTTATTTATTTATTTTTTTCAAAATTTATATTTGAAGGGTAACTTGGACATTTCACAAGGAGAACTCATGGACATGTAGGTCATTTAACACACTGAGGGGCATTTTAGAGATATTTCAAATATATCCTAGTGATGTCAGCATTTTTCGTCATTGACCAGGTTTGACCGTTTGTTTGGAGTGTGTGTAATGAAACGTTTTAATTTTAAGAGAGGTCTCTAATAAATTTCAAACCTCAGGGGAGGTCCGTGATATAAGAGCAAACCTAGGGGTGGGTAACTATAAAAAGCCCAAAAAAAATTCGTATGTTTTATATAGATACATGTTATTTAATAATATTTAATAATGAAAGGTGTTATTTCTATACTAATGAAACTAAACATGTGTGGGGTCCCTTAAAAATTGTAGAATTATATGACAGAAATAATTTTGAATTGAAAAGGACTTCAAAATTTGTATCCACCAAACATATATTTTTGATCGAGATTAATTTTTTAAAAGTTCTTCTTAAAAGACATCCTAATAATAACTTTGGACTTGAGAGCACCACAAAGCCCCGCCACGTGGCCCTCCTCACACTTTGACAATAATCAAAGCACCCATCTAAATTTTCGTTTGTTATTTTAATTTCATATTTGAAACACGTTTTAGTCCTGCAGGGACTTGAAGAAAAGAGATCAGCTTCTGCTACTGGGAATTCTCTTTGCTTGGAGTGGGATCTCTTCAATTTATTCTGAGGTTTGCTACCAAAAATGTGTATCTCATTTTTATTTTTATTTTTGTTAGTTTTTTTTCACAATACTCATATTTATGTGCCCGCCTGTCCATGTTACTTGGGTTTTATCACATTTTATTGGAATGATTTTTTCTCAAGTTCAGTACTGTGATGGGTAGTAAGACCGTCAAAATGGATTTATTTGTATAATTGGACAAAAAAAATTATTTTTTATTATCATATTTGGAGCATCTATCAATATCTCTATCTATACTAATACAAAAAAAGTATGAACTCCTTTATTTTTTTATATTAATTTTTACGTTTCAATACTCGTAATTATTTAAAAATTGTTAATATATGTGTGGTATTAGAATAAAGTGGGATTAGAGCAAATCTCGAGGGAGAAAGTTAAATAAACCCTTATTTTTATTATTATCGTGTAAATTTTAATTCACATGCATTTCTCTATTACTTATATATATGTTTGTGTGTCTCACAAATGTGTTTGGTGAGATAAAATGTCCGCATATCAAATGAATTAGATTCGATCGAACAACAAATATTTTTTTGGAATTCGATTAGACAAGTATGTAAGAAAAAAATATGAAACATGTATATTATTGTAAATACAGTGATGATTTGTGAAAATGTTGCCTATCATAAAAAAATAAAAAATAAAAAATCTTACATGTTTGTTTCTAAATAGTGAACTCAATTTGAAATTCAAAAATAGAATTTATCTCCAAGCTCAATATATAAGTGTTCTGGAAATCTTTTTATTTTCTTTTATTTTTGTGAGAATTTAGGGAGTAAAAGCATGGAATCTATATATACAAGAGTGACATATTTTGAAAGTAAACTTTCTAAGCTTTCTAACCATACGGTGAATAATAACATTTCAGAATCGTTAGCTTCTTAAAATAATTTTCTCCAAGGCCTTCTTTGGTAGGTGGTCTGGTCCCAGGTGGTCTGGTCTGGTCTTGTGTTTTATGGGACCAGACCATGTTTGGTAATATTGGTCCCAAATTTTTAGTTAGACTAAGTAAGACCAAATCAGACCAAAATGACCTCATTTCAGACAAAAAAAAAAAAGATGGTTCCTGGTGGTCCGGTCTGGTCTTATTAATAAAATATATTTATAAATAATTAAAAATGAATAAATAATAATAAAAAATTAATAATAATAATAATAATAAATTAAATAAAACATATTTTAAAAATAAAATATAAATAATAAATAATAAACAAAATGAAATAAATAATACCTAATAATAATAAAAAATGAATAAATAATAAATATATTTATAAATAATTAAAAATGAATAATTAATAATATAAATAATAAATTAAATAAAACATAATAATAATAAATAAATATAATAATAAAAAATGGACTAAATAATAAATAATAATAATAAATTAATAAAATAAATAATAAATTACATAAAACATATTTAAAAATATAATAAAAATAATAAATAATAAACAAAATGAAATAAATAATAATTATAAATAAATATAATAAAAAATAAAAAATAGATATAATAATAAATAATAAGTAAATATAATAATGAATAAATACTTCATAATAATAATAAAAAATGAGTATAATAATATTAAATTAATAAAATATATTTTTAAATAATTAAAAATGAATAAATAATTTATAAATAAAATGAATTAAATAATGAAATAATAATAAATAAATAGAATATATTTATTTGGTGTCAAGAATTTTTTCAATATAGATTTAAGTGTGTGAGTATCTTACCATTCAAAAATAAATAAATAAAATGATGTACTGAAAAGAACTCTCCCCGAGCTATTGCCAACTTGCACTAAACTCTTATGAACCATAAAATTGAGCGATTAAGTACCTAAACTTTGTCACATTTTGCCCCTCTCACAACTGACGGAGTCAACTTTTCGTTTAAAAGTGATATAAAAATACCAATGTAATTGTAACCCCACTATTTAATTAGTTATTATAGTTGTAAAATATCAATAATTATTAAATACAAATATACCCTCTATTGCTTATATTCTCTCATGCTTCTAATTTAGTTAACATATATATATATATATATATCTTTAAGTATATACCCACAAAAGCAAAGTTATTAAGAGACCAGCGTGGGCGGATGCCTCAACCATATTTTTCTGTTGATTTTATATAATATATTTATAGGGCTATTATTACAAAACCTCCTGATATTTCACCAAATCATCAAATTTTTCCTTGGCCTATCAAATGTGACACGACATGACACGTTTGATACGATTATATTTATTCTTATATTTATTTGTAAATTTTTTCTATTTTCTAATTGGTCATGCATTGAAATATATCAATAAACTATTACTGGATCATGTCAAATTCAAATTAAATTTCATTTTTATTTTTTATTTTTTATGTTGGATTGTGTCAAATTTAAATTATTTATTTTTTGTGTCGAATTTTGTTAGATTTAATGGTCGACACGTGAGTAGTTTGAAATAGTTTTTACCCTAAAGTTTTTTATTTTGAAAACAATTAATCCCTCAAACACATTTTGGCATAATATAAAAAAAATAGGGTAAAATATGTTTTTTCAAAAATAAAATAATAATGCCGAAATATTTTTTACCCTATTTTTTTTATATATATTTTACCTTAATTGATAGTTCGAAAAATATTATTTCAAAATTAATTTATTTTTTATTTTTTGAAAAAAATATTTTACCTTACCCTTTTTTTTATTTATGCCAAAATGTGTTTGATGGATTTATTTTTTTGAAAAAAAAAAAGAAATTAGGATAAAAAATATTTGAACTACCAATTAAATTAGTTTTTTATTTTTTAAATATTTTACTATAAAGGAATTAGTTTGAGGGTAATTTATATATAAGGGGTGTAAATGATTTGAGTTTGAAAAAATAAGGGATATAAATGAAAATTGTTAAACGTTGAAGGGTGTAAATTAAATTAATCATTTACCAATTTGATGGTGGAAGGATAGATTGATCAAATTGCAAAGCTTAGGGGGTTATTTGATAGGCTAGAGGGCAATATGATGATTTGGTGAAACTTCAGGGGGTTTTGTAATAATAGCCCTATATTATATAAATTATTAAATATGCCCCCAACTAAAATTATAATTATAAAAATATGTCTATGCTAAAATTAAAAAAAAAAAACTCTTTATAAAAATATAACCCCTCAAACCAGTTTGGTTCCAATTTTTTTTTTCCTGATATAAAATTAAATCATTTTATGTTTATAAATTTGATATTAGTTAGTCAATTTATTTTTACCAATTTTTTAATCTAATGATTAATGTGATAATCAAAACTTGTGAATGCAATTTTTTTCATTTGCTTATATATTTAAAATATAATAATTACCTCTTAATTTACTTTATTTATTGAGATAGTTTAAAAAGAAATACTATTTTTGCCATCGTTCCCTCTAAAATAAAAACTATGTTCTCCATCTCTCCTCAAATTAGAAACAGAATCAGTTGATATATATTATATTAGTATATATATGTTTGTGACATGGGCAAATTAGGAGAATGGGAAGAATATGACTCATATGAGTAATATAGAGTATATCAATAAATTAACATTATTGATATTATATGACTTTAAGAACTAATTACATAGTGGGTTATTTTGGTATTTTTGTTTCACTTCCAAACGAAAAGTTTGACTCCGTTAGTTGTAAGTGGGGCAAAATGTAACAACCGAAAAGTTTAAGGACTCAAATGCTCACTTTTATTGTTTAGGAAGGTTTAATCCAAGTTGGTGATAGTTGTGGGTTTGTTTTTGGCACTTTTGCCTAATAGATACAGATATATAGATAATAGTTAAGTTAAACCTTAAAACTTTTTAGGTTCCCTCTAAGACCTCCAACTTAGCGTTTACTCATTCTTTTACACAAGTTTAAACCAAAAGCCAGTCCTTTACTATAACATTCAATTTCATCTTAAATGAAATTTTTAAGTAAAGAGCTCATCTTTAACTCTGCTTTTTCTTAATTGAATGATGTAGAAACTTTCATTCACTAAAGCTGAGTTGTTTGTCAAATAGTCTAATATTATTTGAAATATTTTGAATTAGGGCCGCGTGCATTAAACCCCCTTATAATATGAATATAGTGCGTATAACACCTTCCTAGTTTGATTTCACCATAATCGTCTCATTTGTGTGCGAATTGATCCCATTTCGTGTTAAATGACATATATGCCCTTCGTATAATTCGAAAAATATATATAAATTTGAAATATTATATAAAATTTGTAAAAATATATATATAATTTGAAAAAATATCTAAAATTCAAAAAATATATATTAAATTTTGAAAATAAAATATAAAATTCGAAAACATATATAAATTTCGGAAAAAAATATATAAAATTCAGAAAAAAATATACTTCTATTTTCTACTTTCTTGGACTTTAAATATTGTTTTGGTGTATTATATTTTGGTCACTTGTATTTTTTATACTTCTATTTGTACAACTATTTGAATTATATATATATATTTTTGAATTTTATATTTTTTTTACGAGTTTTATATATTTGTTTCAAATTTTATAAATTTTTTTGAATTATATATATATTGTTTCAAATTTGATATATTTGTTTCGAATTTTATATATATATTTCAAATTTTAATATTTATTTTTTGAAATTAATATATCTTTTCTGAAATTTATATATATTTTTAAAATTTATATATATTTTTACGAATTTTATATATTGGTTTCGAATTTTATATATATAAATTTCAAAAATTTTATTTTATATATATATATATATATATATTGGTTTCGAATTATATATATAAAAATTTCGAATTTGAATTTTATATATTGGCTTCGAAATTTATTTTTCATAATTTATATATATATTTTGAAGAAAAAGGGTAAAATGGGTATTTAAGAGAGTATAAAAGTCATGTGAGCCGCACATGATCGGAAAAAATGGGGTATTCGCACGTTTTCGAAACTTGTAAGGGGATATTCGCATATTTTCGAAACTTGCAGGGGGTATTTGCACGTTTTCCAAAAATACTGATGTCAATATACATATTTTTAAAGTACATGTGTTATACGCACCATATCTATACTACATGGGTGTTTTCTGTATTAACCCTTTGAATTACTAGCTTTTGATTTTTAGAGAGAAGCCAAGTAGTGTTGAGTCAGCGGCACAACCAAACCACTCACAGGCCGAATAGGAGGAAAAATAAAAAAAAAAAACTAAATGAGGAATGTAATTATGCAAGACAACTTTCAACAAGTAAACATTATCTTTCATCATATAATAGATATATTATAATATATATATACAGTAAATAAAATAAGTGTAACCCACTAATCCTAAATTTTATTTTTGTTATTGTCTAGATTAAATGAACCTAATATTGGATAATTTTTTTATTTTTTGTTATTTTTGGTAGAATGTATTGTAATTTGAATTTTTAGATAATTTGATGGTTTAGGATGCGTTTGGAAAACTTGTTTTTGTCTTTGTTTTTGTTCTTTTGGCACTGTTCACATAACAAAACATGTTTGAGAGACCCAAACACTATTCATTTTATTCTCAAACATTAAAAAAACAAAGTTGTGCAGTGCTGAGAACATGAGAATATCTAAATGATGTTTTTTTGTTCTCAGATTGGATTTTTTATTTTTTAAAAAAACAAACCTTCATCTTCTCGATACCACTAGGTTCCACCACCGACCACCTACAACCATCATCGACGACCACCACCAAACACCACCGACGACCATATATATATACACACACACACACACATATATATACACCACCATCGAACCCCCAATCTGCAACACACACACACACACACATATATATATATATATATATGTATACACCACCATCACCCCCAAACAAACCCCCAAACCTTTTCGTGTTTTAAGTATATGATTTTGTAGAATTGTTTAATTTTAAAGTGACATATTTAAAATTTTCAATGGTTAATGAGTATCCGCGGGCACCTAACGGTTTTAAAAAACTTGACTGAGAGCCGATTTTGGGCGGATCTTGGTTACTCTCTTATGTACTTTCGTGTTTTCTTGATCCTGCCCTACTTTGTGTTTGTATTTTGGGAATGGGGCAGGGGTTTCTTAACGGTTGCGGGGGCGGGGGATGGTACATCCGCCCAGAACTGCATCCGTTGTCATCCTTACTCTTCAAAAACAAAATGGGTTTGTGTGTTGGGGGAAGAAAAATAAAATCCTTACCTTTCAAAAAATAATAATAATAATAATAATAATAATAATAATATTGAATTAGGATATCAATCTTTTTTAAACACTAATTTTATTACAGGATGGAATCTTCTAGAAAAAGAAAAAATATATACACTGGAATATAAGTCCAAGGACTATGGAATATTTCCAAACATTTTTTATATTTTATTAATTAAAAAAATACACACTTTTATTGTAATGTCTTTTCAAGTTCCTCAATAAGAAAACTTCTAAAAGTCATTCATGTACACGTGATATTTTTCATTAGAAGTTGGACAGTCTGAATATTTAAAACAAATATTCTATATATTTGTTCTTTATAGTAATAGAATTTGTACGACTCTTCAAATCTCCAAAATTATACTTGTAGGGCTTTTAAAATTCTAGAGCCCTAGAAATTTCTCTCTTTAGCTATAAAATACATGCATTTATATATAGGTATATTTCTTCTTTACACTAATCATTTAGTGTGATTTATTTTTTCTCTAACTACTTTTTAAATTTTTGCAGTTTTAATTTCATTGTTCCATTATTTATTTGAAGGTATACATATACTTCTAAACTCTATAATCGATTATAGTTTACTCAATTTTGTAATTCTCTATTTGATTCAAAATATTTTCAATCTCATATTTCCTCAATTCTCCTCTATTTCTCTTTATGTCACAAGACTTTATATTTATTGATAATTTATGTCACTTTTAGCTAAATCGGTATCAAGAGAAGAATCTTGATGAAGGATGAAAGATTTTATTTAGTATTTTTTAAAATAAAATAGTATCAAACTCTAATCTATTTTGTGATGACTAAATTTTTATTTCTTTAGCCTAAATTAAACTCTAATCATTTAATTAATTTTTTAGCCTAAATTAACTAAATGTCATCTTTTGGTGTCAAGAATTTTTTCAATCACGTGCATCGTTAGCTTCTTAAAATGTTGTGTGACGTTGGCAATTCTCTAGAACTTCCGTATGCGTTTTAAAATCATTGTTTCTACTAGAAGGTTATAATTTTTCTTAAATAAATAACTTCTTTCAAATAAGTTTTTCCTACGTAAAGTTATAATTAATATTCACTAAGCAGCATACATTTGTCACAGAATATGACCTAGTAGATTAATCCATAAATCATCTTGTTAGATAGATTACATAAAACAGAATACCATTGTATTATTATATAAAATATAAGTATAATATACCGAAACAAATAGTGTACTGAAACTTAATAAGAACTCCCCGAACTATTACCAACTTGCACTAAACTCTTCTGAATTATAAAAGGGAGCGATTAAGTACCTAAACTTTGTTACATTTTGCCCCTCTCACAACTGATGGAGTCAACTTTTCGTTTAAAAGTGATATAAAAATACCAATGTAACCCCATTATTTAATTAGTCATTATGGTTGTAAAATATCAATAATTATTAAATACCCTCTATTGCTTATATTCTCTCATGCTTCTAATTTAGTTAACATGTATACATATAAAATTAAGTTATTTTATGTTTATAAATTTGATATTATACGGGGTATATAGTTGTTTAGTTGCAGCAAACATTGAATTTAGTTACTCAATTTATTTTCACCTTTTTTTTAACCTAATGATTAATGTGAGAATCATAACTTGTGAATGCATTTTTTTTTCATTTGCTTATGTATTTAAAAGATAATAATCACCTTTGAATTTACTTTATTTATTGTGATAGTTTAAAAAGGAATACTACTTTTGCCATTGTTCCCTCTAAAATAAAAACTATGTTCTCACTCTCTCCTCAAATAAAAAACAGTATCAGTTGATATATATTATATTAGTATATATATGTTTGGGACTTGGGCAAATTAGGAGAATGGGAAGAATATGACTCATATGAGTAATAGAGTGTATATCGATAAGTTAAAATTACTGATATTAAAAATTTTAAGAACTAATTACATAGTGGGGTATCTTAGTATTTTTGTTTCACTTTTAAATGAAAAGTTAACTATCGTTAGTTGTAAGTGGGGCAAAATGCAACAACCGAAAAGTTTAAGGACTCAAATGCTCACTTTTATTGTTTAGGAGGGTTTAATTCAAGTTGGCGATAGTTGTGGGTTTTTTTGGCACTTTTGCCTAATAGATACACATATATAGACAATAGTTAAGTTAAACCTTAAAACTTTTTAGGTTCCCTCTATAAAAATAAGGAAAAAATATTTTGCCTTTGAATGAATTTTATTGAATCAGAAAGTGTAACTTTATACAAGAGATTTCCTCTAATCATGCTAATCTATTCTAGGTAATCTAAGTATAATAGGAATCTAAGAATTTACAGCAAATACAATACATATTTATCCCAAGAATATTGGGATATCATTGACCTTCTTAACACTCCCCCTCAAGTTGGAGAGTGAATGTCAAGAACTCCCAACTTGCGTATCATGGTTGAGAAAGCTTCCTTTCCCAATGGCTTGGTAAACACATCCGCAAGTTGATTTGCCGAAGTAACATATCTGGTTACAACCGAACCGTCTTGTATTTTGTCGCGAATAAAATGACAATCCATCTCTATGTGTCTGGTTCTTTCATGAAAAACGGGATTGGCTGCTATGTGTAAGGCTGTTTTGTTATCGCAATACAACAATGCTGGTTTCGGATGTAATATTCGCAAATCTTTCAACAATGAGCGCAGCCAAGATAATTAACAACATGTACCTGTCATGGCTCTGTACTCGGCTTCTGCTGAGGAGAGAGAGACAGTTTTCTGCCTCTTTGTCCACCAAGAAATAAGAGAAGATCCCAAAAAAACACAATAACTCGTGGTGGATCTACGAGATGTTGGACAACCAACCCAATCTGAATCAGAAAAGGCTTGCAAAGATAAATTATTCTGAGAAGGAAAAAACAAACCATGTCCTGGATTACTTTTCAAATAGCGCAGCACACGCAAGGCAACTTCCATATGTGGTTTGCATGGTTTATGCATGAATCTGCTTAACACATGTACCGAATAAGTAATATTCGGCCGGGTAATAGTCAAATAAATTAAGCGTCCAACAAGCCGCCTATATTGAGATGGATCTCTAAGCAATTCACCTTCATCTGAGAGTTTTATGTTTTGCTCCATAGGAAAGTTCACAGGTTTAACACCCAAAAAACTACCATCCTTTAGAATTTCCAAAGTGTATTTCCATTGTGAGATGGAAATACCTTTATTTGACTGAGAGACTTCAATGCCCAGAAAATACTTCAAATCACCCAAATCTTTAATCCGGAAACGATTATGCAGAAATTGCTTAAGAGCAAAGATGGCATTAAGATCATTACCCGTGATAAGAATGTCATCAACATATATCAACAAAGCTGTAAAGGATTTTCATTTTCGACATGTGAACAATGAGTAATCTGCTTTGGATTGAATAAAGCCAACAACTTGGATGGCTGTGGAGAACTTAGCAAACCATTGACGGGAAGCTTGCTTCAAGCCATATTACGACTTGTGGAGGCGACACACTAGGTTCTCCCCCTGTCGCTGAAGACCAAGAGGCGGAGACATATAAATTTCTTCATGGAGATCACCATGAAGAAAAGCATTGTTGACATCAAGTTGATGAAGAGTCCAATTTTGGGCAACTGCTAAAGCCAATAAACAACAGACAATAATCATTTTAACTTTTTCAACTTCTTACCTTTGAATCTGCGAGTTTGCTTAGAGTTCCCAGTCATTTACGGCTTTGAGTGCTTTGAGAAATTCAAATCCATCATCGAGTTTACTTATCAGATTATTTCAAAGCCTTTAACAACGGGAGATAATTTTAAACTCCGGATTAACACACTCAAGGAAGCTACCTGAACAGTGTTACAGGGGGTCACCTTGCACATTTTTCCAAACTAGTGGAGTTATCTGCACAAAATGAAGTAGAGGGGGGTTTCTGCACACTTTTTAAACTACGGGGGGTTTAGTGCCCATATATATATATATATGTATATATATACACAACTTGCATAAGATGTTGAAGGTTATGTATTCAATTTATATATTTTATTGTAAAGAATAGTATATTTGGCTTGCTGTTGGTAGAATAGCTTTGTTGAACTTTTCCACTAGATATATCATTAGCAATTAAGCTTCAAATTACTCAAAGCATCTCCTTGAGGTTGTAGTAGTGTAGTAATCCAACAATCAGTTATCAGGTACGTACCAATTTCGCTTAACTTATTTATTAATTGATGTTTGATTTTGGTGATTGATATTCAATCCGCTTGGTTAAGTCACGTTAATACGTTTTGACATAGATAAACTTAGCGCTATACAGCTACTAGATTTTTTTTTGTTTCCGGTGTAGTGGATTGCCCTTTTCCATAATACGATATTTGTGTGAATGACTCTCTAACTGCGAGTATGTTACATGGGTTTTATTAGATTATATTGGAATGATTTTTTTCTCAAATTAAGTACTGTGATGTGTAGTGAGGCAGTCACAATGGATTTATTTGTTTTGATGTAACCTTGAGTGCCATGTATACTTGGACAAAAACTCTATTTTTTTATGATTAAGGAAAATGATTATTAGCATAATGGAGCAAGATTCTATATCTATATTTATATCTATCTTTATTATGATTAAGGAAAATTATTATTAGCATAATGGAGCAAGATTCTATATCTATATCTATATCTATCTATATGTCACAGGCACGGCAGTGACGGATCTAGAATTTCACATGGGGTGGGGGCGGATTTGAATTTTTTTTTTTAGCAGGGGTAGATAAGTGATATTCTAAATTTACTTTGAGCATCCTCTGTTGTCCGTGTCTTAGAAGTAGTGAAAGAAGACATCCAAAGCTATAACTTTTCATAAAAGGTACTGTATTGCAAGGATAGAATCATAGAAGCTATACATGGTCTAATTTTTCTCTTAAGGATGTCAATTTGACCTGGATTCTCAGGTCCTAATCCTGTAACGCAAAGACAATTTGATTAGTCATGAAAATTTTGTATACTCTTATCTCAAAAATTTTGAGCTGTTTTAATTCAACAGAAAACACTTCAATTTGAAGTGACCAAAAAATTGATATATTAATTAACCAACTTTAAGGATGGTGAAATAATAAAGCTTTATATATATATATACACAAATGACTATACATCTACATGTGGTTCCCAAAACACTTCAAAATCGGCTACTTGATTCAAATGTTTCTTTGAAATTTTAATTCCTAGAATGATTTGTTAATTTTATAAATGTATTTCTCTGTTTCTTAAATTTATTTAATTTCTTTCTTTTATCAAGTTTAGTTTTTTCGTTTTAAACTAAGATTCTTTTTCTTCTATCTTCTGCCAATATTTTATTTTATTTTAGTGGGAACCATGTGAGCTAGCCATGATTTAAGGGAGATTAGTGATGTGTACCCTTTTAAAGTTATGGGGATGATAACAACCTTATACTATATTCATAAAAAGACAGACGACTTTAACCATGTGACTTAGCCATGAATTTAGGGGAGCTTAGTGATGTCAACCCATGGATGTCATGGGGATGATACATAACAACTATGCACTGTATTAATAGATCTACCTATATGAAAGAGACGACTTTGAGGTGTCAAATTGCAAGTCTAGAGACAAGAATATAAATGAGCAGTTACACATACAAGTTAACTAACATATACAAATTGCAGAATATGATTTTCTAAGATAATAGTGCTTTATATATATACAACTTGCATAATATACAACTTGAGTTACTTGATAATAGTATATTTGACCTCTTTTGGTGGAATAGCTTGCTGACCTTTTCCACTATATTTCTTCAAAATTCTCAAGCTTCAAATTACTCAAAGCATCTCCTTGAGCGTATAGTACTGGAGTAGTAATCCAACAATCAGGTACCAATTTAACTTCACTTCTTCATTAATTAGTGTTGATTATGGTCGTTGATATTCAATCGTATCTAAAATGAATCCGTTTGGTTAAATCAAGATAATTTGTTTTGACAGAGTTAAACTTGTGCTATACACAGCTATCGAAATTCTCTTTGCTTCTGTTGGAGTGGATCTCTTCAATTTGTATTGAGGTTGGTACTAAAACCGTGTATCTCAGATTGGAATGATTTTTTCTCAATTTTTGTACACAATAATCATACTCACTTTTTTTTTTTTTTTTACCGTTAGATATAATTCTTAAATTTTAAATAGTAATTCCTTTATTCTTAAATTTTAGTTTCCATAAATATTTCATATTTTTAATACTTTATTATATACTGAATTTGGCTTTAAATTCGTTTCCTTTCCTTTGTACGCTTTGTTTGTGTTATTTTTGTACTCCCATACAAGATCTGACATTTTCGATTGGATGAATATGGCCGATGTAGTAACATATAAAAGTTCAGAAATGCCTGCAATCCAGCACCATTAACTATAAGATGAAAATTAACTACTATCAAAATCAGTTAGCATATATTAACTAAGACCTTTTCTTACTCAAGTTTTAGGTGTCTTTCTCTTGATAATGTGGTTAGCTTTGTTGAAAGTTTACTTTCTCAACTCCTTACTCATTTTTTTTTATTTTCTTAATTTATATTTTATTTCCAGTCAATTCCTAGTTAATTTTAATTGCTTTGAATTTTGATTATTTTACAATATATATTTTGGAATCATATAAGTCGGGACACAAATAAAATCAGATTTACTTGCATGTTAAACTGTGATTGACTAAAACATTTGAAAACCCAAATTTATCTCACATTTGTATCCAACAATTGACTAAAAATAAATTTGAAAACGCAAAATTATTTCACATTTGTAACCAACAATCTTTACCCTTCATGGGGCGGATTTATTTTTTGTTGGACAATTACAATCTCACCGCCTAAGTTGTATTTAGAATAGCGGTAGCATTACTTTTCTTTGACAAGTGTTTCACTTTTTTATATCAGGAAATGAATTATTTTGAGGATTTTTCCTGAAATATATGATTTAATTTTTGTAAAGATATCTTTATTTCTTTTATTGAAAAGTCGGTCTTAATTTCTAGTATGATTTTATTAAGTAGTCTATCCTAATTTTATTTAGTGTATGTTGTAGTACTTGTTTATATGTCAACAAAGCAACAATTTGTTGCTTAGGATTTTGAATAATAATAAATTTGTATTTTAAAAATATAATGTTAAAATATATAAAAGATGGTTAAATTGTATAGTTATTAAATGATTTTAAGTGGTGAGGGTAAAGCTATTTTTATATTCTCTATGTTTGAACAAATATTTTACATTATTTTGGAGGGGTCAAATAAAATTTTTATAGACTTATTATAAAATAACTGTTTGTGACGGTTATCAAAGCAATTTCTCATAGTAGCTCAGCCGCCTCCGTGGCTGCCAACAATCAAATAAGAAAATTTAATTTTTTTTTACTATATAAAAGAATGAAATACTGAATATTGAAGTGACCGTTGCTATATATAATGAGCAAAGTCATGTAATTGAGTGACTGTTACCATATATAATGAGCAAAGTCATGTAATTGAGTGACTATATCGATCATCAAACTATGATTTGATGTTAATGATGGAATTCAAAATAGGAAAGAACTTCAATTTTAGAGTAGTAATATAAAATCTGTTCATTAAAGAGTTTTTTTTTTTTTTTTTTTGATAAGTGTTCATTAAAGAGTTCTTGTACAATTGAGTATCAGTTCAAAAGTTACAATATAAAAAGTTTGCTTCAACTAAAAGAAAAACATTCAAAAAATAGTAGTATAGAATAGATAGTATAGATTTGGATAACCATAAAACAATTCCTTAATTTTTTATCTCAAAAAATTGAATTTACAAAAAATATTATTTCAAAATTAAAGCTCTACCCTTCTTAGGACTGTAAATAAGCATAATCGAGGCGAGCTTTACAATGTTCAAGCTTGTTTAATTATTAAACGAGCTTAAAAATTATGTTCAAGCTTGGTTCATTTGTTGAACGAAGGAGCCTGAGCTAATTGCTAGTTTTAGCGAGTCGAGCTCGAGCATGTTCACGAACGGCTCGGTTCAGTTATAGTATATATTACTCTTACGGTCTTATCAATTAATGATCACCTAGATTGAGTTATTTGTTAGAGATTAGGTAGGGTCTTTGTTAATTTTTAATATAATAATAATATTGGGCTTATATGTTTGTTGGGTGAGGACATTGTCCCATATTAGATTAAATTTGTGAAAAGTAAATTAGGCTTTAGATATGTTAAAATTTTATATTATATACTACATAATATAATAATATATAGTACACACACACACACAAATATATATATATAAGCGAGAACGTTCACGAACTTTGTTCGCGAACATTTTCAATCCGAGCTTATACTTGTTTGAGCATTGTTTATTTATGAAGTAAGCTTGAAAAAATTATTCGAGCTTTGTTCACTTATTAAATAAACAAATGCAAGCCGATTTTTTATCGAACCGAGCTCGAGTTGCTTGTCGAGCGCTTGGTTCGTTTACAACCCTAACCCTTATCCGCAAAAAACTCAAATACGACTCAACTTAGGGTCCGTTCGGTTGTGCGGAATTGAAACTGAATTAGAATTGCATTGGAATTGGAATTTATGGTACATGATGTAATATTTGGATCAACCTAAATAAATAGATTAAAAGCAAATCAAATTTAACTCGCAAGTATACGAATCGAATGTAGTAATGGTATGTATTGCGAGATCGTTCCCATGAGGATTGATTAAGACAACTTAGTTCTAAAAATTATTATTTAACTAATTCAACAAAAGATTGATTATTGAAGAAAATAATATAAATACAATAATACAAAAGGAATACCAAAACTTTGATTGCACCACTAATCATCACAAATCCGATTTTTCAATTGTAAACTTATTAAATATCCAATTAATTTCCACACATTTAAATAATAATTATTATTAAGTTCATAGATGGTCTATCCTTGTTAGGGCATATGTTCAATTCAATATTTTATTATCTTGGCCAGAAATAATAAATAAATCATTGAAGGAAAATATAAATCACAACTATCTATCCATGGTCAGACATAAACAATTATAATTTATTATCTTCTTCTCAAATTTCCAAGTAGATTACATGTTCATAGTTAGACACAAGTAACCTATATGCTAGGAATGAAATACGTTTAATTTTAGTCTTGGTTAAAGCATATAAAATCGAAAGCATTAACATACATGTAATAATAAGAAGAAGAACTCATTAATCAAAATATTCAACAATGTCTACAATTGAAAACCATAAAGTTGCACATGACTAGAGTTTCCTCTCAGCCTTGGCCGAGGGAATCAACTATACATAAAAAATAAAACAAAAACGACCAAACCCGAAATCATAAGTGAAAGACATCTTGGATTTATCCTTGGTCTCACAAGTCTTCCTTTTATGTTCCTTAACCGTCGATGATCCTTTTGTGTATCCACATATGTCCAATTTATAGAGGTCCTTAAGGTTTTCTGTTAGGAAAGTAAATAAGAGAATAAAAATTCTCATATTTCTTTTCCTAATTGGTGATATCTTGCAGCTCACTTTTAACCAATTTTAAGAGTGATTTGGAATATTTTTTAAGAGTGATTTGGAATATTTTTGTGAGATACACTTTTCTTGGAAATTAAGTATTCTTTCTACAACCGTTGATTTCATCTCATTCTGATATTTCCTTCACAACTTATGATTTAATTACCAAAATTGGTCCTGATTTTCGCACAAAACAGTGGGCCAAATTTGAAATATCATTTTTGCCCTTTAAACTT
The DNA here is from genome assembly GCA_963922005.1 of Cornus suecica. Lineage (NCBI taxonomy): Eukaryota > Viridiplantae > Streptophyta > Magnoliopsida > Cornales > Cornaceae > Cornus > Cornus suecica. The sequence goes on along the minus strand of OY998247.1, from coordinate 1,979,014 downwards.
CAAAATTAGGATTTCTATGTGAAATACCAATATTCTTCAAATTGAATCAGCTTTCCAGAAACATAGGGGCTTGTAGAAATCCAATAAATGAGCTGAAATATATGGCTCAAACACTAAGACGTGGTCAAAGAAGATTTTGAGCTTGTTTAGATGGATTTAACCTTAAATCACCAATAATCTACAAAAACATAAAAACACAAATATTAATTAAAATAATTTAAAATAAATGACTAACAAATATATTTTTGGAGGTTAATTGTGTATGAATTATGCACTTATCAGTTTATCAATTCCACCAATGCAATTCCAAATATATTATATAGATAAGTTTTGAAATTCAAGTGTAATTGAATTTCAATCTCAAACTCAATTTGAATGTAAAAAATCATAAAAATTTAGAATTAAATTAGAGAATATAGATAGATACTTATATACATATATATATGAATATATATATATGTGTGTGTGTGTGTACATGTGTGTATATATCCATGTATGTATGTGGATGTGAATATATGTGTGAGTTTAATGTGTTTATGTGTGTATCTTTATGTATGTGTGGCTATATATTTGTGTATCTGCATGTGTATTCATATTTGTATATATATGTGTCTATGTGTATATATATATGTTTGTATATATAAACATATGTATATATATGTCTCTATATGCCTAAATATTTTGGTTTTTTCTATTAGTATATATGTTTTTAAAGTTAAAAATAGTTTCATGTGTGTAATTGGCCCCTCCAAAATAAAATTTAGAAGGCCCACTAAACTATTTACAAAATAAAAAGAATTAAGATTATATATGTATTTTTGTAACTCTAATAAAGAAAAAGGCTAAGATAATATTACAAATCAAAATATGGGAAGGTTTTTCGTATTAATTTACTTATATTCTAATCTCGGTAATGACTTGAATTTCAATTGTGTATATATATATATATATATATGTTTGTATATATAAACATATGTATATATATGTCTCTATATGCCCACATATTTTGGTTTTTTCTATTAGTAAATATGTTTTTAAAGTTAAAAATAGTTTCATGTGTGTAATTGCCCCGTCCAAAATAAAATTTATAAGGCCCGCTAAACTATTTACAAAATGAAAACAATTAAGATTATATATGTATTTTTGTAACTCTAATAAAGAAAAAGGCTAAGATAATATTACAAATCAAAATATGGGAAGGTTTTTCGTATTAATTTACTTCTATTCTAATATCGGTAATGACTTGAATTTAAATTTTAACATCACTTCAATCTTTATTTACCAAAAGGAACTCATACTTTTTAGGCAAAAGTGCAAAATATCTCCTGAACTATCCCCAAGTGAGCAAAATACCCCGATATACTACAAAAGTGAGCAAATCAATCCCTTTAGTTCTCAAAATTGAGCAAACTGCCCCTGAGGCCACTTTTTGAATGTCACATTATAATTGTAATCTTTTGCAAAAAAATAAAAATAAATATAATACGTAAAAAAACTAAGATACTCTCATTAGTCCATATATGTTCATTTGTTACCCAAGCACCACACTTCAATAGGGCATTTTACAATTTTGCCTATGTAATATCCTATTTTTTGGATTGATTAAGATTAAAAAAATTAGTTATATTTGATCTGTGCTAAACATCAATAATTTATTTTTATTTTTAATTTATCTAATAGTAATTCATACACTTTTGTTTTTAAAAAATCAATTACAAAACATATTCAAACATGTATCCAAATAGACAATGAGGGATCCAAAAAAATATTTTGAGGGATCTAGAAAATGATTTTAGGGTGGCAACGAAAATATTTTTACTCTTTAAATTATATTTTAGGGATCTAAAAATTAGTTCTTATAATCTTTGAATTATATCTTTGCTTGTTTTAATATTTTTTTAAAAATAATTATCGTTGAATTTATTTATTTATTGTGATGATTCAAAAAAAATATTATTTTTGCTCAACTCCTCTAAAATAAAAATATTTTCGCACAATAAAAATATTTTCACACAATAAAATAATTTTAGCACAATAAAAATATTTTCGCACAACAAAAATATTTATGTTGCCACCCTAAATAATTTTCTAGATCCCTTATTGTCTATTTGGATACGTGTTTGAATTTGCTTTGTAATTGATTTTTTTTTAAGTGTATGAATTACTATTAGATAAATTAAAAATTAAAAATAAATTATTCATGTTTAGCACAGATAAAATAGAACTATTTTTTTTTAATCTTAATCAATCCAAAAAATAGAATATTACATAGGGAAAATACACCATTGAAGTGTGGTGTTTGAGTAACTAATGAACATAGGGACTAATGAGGGTATCCTAGTATTTTTACGTATTATATTTATTTTTAATTTTTTACAAAAGGTTAAAATGTGGATACAAATGTAATTTGACATTCAAAAAGTGAGTCCAGGGGGCAACTTGCTCAATTTTGAGAACTTGAAGGACTGATTTGCTCACTTTTATAGTACAGAAGGGTATTTTGCTCATTTGAAGATAGTTTAGGGGGGTATTTTGCACTTTTGCCTACTTTTTATTTTGTTTCTTTATGTTTTTATTTTGGACACGTTGGGTATTATATCATGAAATTAATTGACATTTTTTAATTAAAGAATATCAATGAGGATAAATTTCAATTTGTTCAAGTTATTAAAATTGTCCTTACGATACTTATTGATGAATTTGAGATTTGTAAAGGATCAGAGCAAATCAATTTGGTACCTAGAATTTTCAAAAATGACATTTTTTTTTATGAAGCATGTCAAAACAGGAGGAAAAACAAGTTTGTCCTCGAGATTACTTAGCTACTAGTAATAGAAAAAATAAAACTGTTTAAATTTTTTGTTAAGATTCAATAGAAGACGCTTTTTATTCTTTTAAAAATTTTGAATTCTAATTAGATAATAATTTTTTTTTCAAATAACAATTAGATAGAGGGCAACTATATTCTTTTAAAAAGATATGAATTGATCAACATTTATCTAGTGAGCATATTTATTAAATAAATAAATAATTTTTAATAACTATTTATTAAAAATATATTTATGCTAGTAAATTTATTTTTTTAATAGTTCGTCCCCCCTACTTCGAAATCCTGGCTCGGCCTTGTCTCTATATATGTTTATATATACATGTATGTATGTTTGTGGTTGTGAAAAATTAATTATTAGAGAGAGAGTATTTATTGGGTTGAATATTTGGAGAAAACTTGGAATTGAAAATCACAATTTCTTGTTTGGAATTCAAGTTGTGGATTTATGAGGTTTGAAATTGGAATTGTAATTTTGAATTATTTTGTTGTATCCAAACACTGAATTTGGAATTGGAGCTCCCAATTTCAAATCCAAGGATCCAATTCCATGCCGCCAAACAGGCCCTTAGTATAATCTAATTGTACAATTGGACTTGAATACACTAAATAATAATTTATCACAACACCCTTAACACTAATTGTACAGGATTCTTAAAACATTCAACTAAATTGGATTTGAATTTATAATATCATATACACATTTTAAAACTAATATAAATACCAAAATTCTTTAAAACTTTTAACAGTAGTATAGATTAATAGATGGTATTATTTTTAATATAATTTAAGATAAAATTGAATTTGAAGAGGCACCAATAATATATGGCCTGAACCTTTTTCAACTTCTTACCTTTGAATCTGCGAGTTTGCTTTGAGTTCCCAGTCATTTGCGGCTTTAAGTGCTTTGAGAAATTCAAATCCACCATCGAGTTTACTTATCAGATTATTTCAAAGCCTTTAACAACGGGAGATAATTTTAAACTCCGGATTAACACACTCAAGGAAGCTCTCTTCCAAATTGTAATAATTTTTTTTCGTAAAATCATCCCTCACATACCCTTGAAGTTGGAACCTTGTGGCCAATAATCCTTACTGCGTACACAGTTTTTGTCTTTTTTTTTTTTCTTTTTCTCAAACCTCTAACCAATGAGCCAGTGTTGCCAATTTACACATTATTGTGTACTTGTAGAAGAGCACACCTACAACATATCAATGTTTACTTTTAGATATTCTTTGGGTCCTCATGCTTTTTCGTTGAATGATGTATAAACTTTCAATCGCTAAAAGCTGGGTTGCTTGCCACATATAGTCTAATATTATCTGAAACGTTTAAATATTGGATAAATACAATTGATCAGCTAGATCTGTATGAACCAACTAGACCCAAGTCTGGCTGACAAAAGATTAAAAATGACTTGTCTTTGTATGTGGTTAATCTGACTTCACATGCTAATAATGGTGTGACACTTTGGAACTGTGCAGATGGCATTGGATATCTTTAATACTGTATATACCGTTGTCAAAGACATATGTGGATGCATATATACACCAATTGCTACACGCGTGAGTTCTGCCCGAAGCCTGCCAGGGAAGTTCACGGAGCTTAACCAAGAATTAACCACTTTGTATCATCGAAGGGAGGAGATTAAAGATGGCATAGAGAGTGTAAACACACACAAGGCTCCAAAAAGAGAGTGCAGGGACAGGATTGAAGCTGTGGATGAGATTGAAAACCAGGTGAGGGGCATTGAGGAGCAGCACCTTGTTCACAAGAGATGTTTAATGGGATGCTGTCCAGATGTTCGTGCTCGGGCAAGACTCTGTGCAGATGTGGAAAAGAAGATTGTGAGAGTCAAAGAACTCCAGGCAATTTCCAAGTTTGAAGCAGGCTTTCTCACTGATTTGCCATTTGCAAAAGTTAAGATGATCACAGACGAACTTAACAAGCAAGTCGAAACATTATGCCGAAAGAGGGGCGACATCAAAGATGCCATTCATGCTGCACATCTATACAAGGCTCCAACAAAAGAGTGCAGCGGCTGGATTGCAGATGTGGATGAAATTGAAGAACATGTGAAGGAGATTGAAAAGCAGCACCTTGAAAAGAGGAGCTATTTAGAAGAATGCTCTCCAGATGATGTTGTTCTGGTGAGCCTTTGTGAAGATGTGGAGAAGATGATCGCAAAAGTTGGAAAACTCAAGGAAGATTCTAACAAGTTGGAAGCAGGTTTTCTCACTGATTTGCCACTTGCACAAGTTGAGATGATGCAAGTCCCTAATGTGATCGTGGAAGCTTCGGCCAGGAGCACCTTGCAGAAGATACTAGATCACATCAGAGACGAACAAATCCAAACGATTGGTATTTGGGGTATGGGTGGTGTTGGAAAGACAACACTAATGCAACTCTTAAATAATATGCCGGAAATTAGACCAATATTTGAAGTCGTGATCTGGGTAACAATCTCAAAGACTTGGAGCATTACAAAAGTACTTGAGGATATTGCTAAACGCTTATCATTGAAGATAAATGAGGACTCAAATAGAAGGTTTTCAGAAGACGATGTTAAAAAATTATTGTTGCGAGAGCTTGAAGGAAAGAAGTACTTATTACTGATAGATGATGTTTGGGAATCCATGGATTTGCCAAGTCTAGGCATACCAACTGCAAACCGAAACAACGGTTGCAAAATTGTTTTGACAACCAGAGATCTCAGAGTTTGTCACCAGATGGGAATTGATGTGGATATCAATGTGGAGACTTTACGGGAAGAAGAAACATTGAGGATGTTTGAATCAATTGTTGGAAACACTGCTGTGTTACCAAAAATACAACCAATAGCTAAACAAGTTGTCGGAGAGTGTGATGGATTACCACTGGCACTAGAGGCAGTAGGTAAGTTCCTGAGAAAAGTGGACGATGTTCATGTCTGGAGCAATTTATTGACAAATTTGAGAAAACCTTATTTATCTCATGTGCAAGGCATGAGCAAGAAGGTGTTTGTAGCATTGAAAGCCAGTTATGACCATCTAGATTCACATGAGCCTAACCCCCAAAAGCACTTTTTATATTGTGGTTTGTATCCAGAAGACTATGAGATCAAGAAATCTCAAATAATAAAATATTGGAGAGCATAGGGGCTACTTTCGAGCGGATGTTCTGAGGCAGAAGCCAGTGATGAGGGGCATACCATAGTGCGTGATCTTATTGATGCGTCACTGTTGAAAAAATGTGAGGATGATGATCATGTAAAGATGCACGACGTCATGCGAGATTTCGTTCTAAATTTGACTTCCATAAATGGAGGAGAGAAAAACAAACATATTGTGCAAGCTGGACTGTCTTTACATGGGACCGTGGATGGTAAGGAATGGGAGGAAGCAAGTAAGATCTCGTTCATGGATGCTCGGGGGTACAGCTTACCGGATATGCCAAATTGCCCCAAGCTTGAAACATTGCTGCTTCAGACTAATGAATTTTTTTCGGACTCTTCTTTGAAAGCAATCCCGGAATCTTTTTTCAATCTCATGCCAAGCCTCGGAGTTCTGGATCTGTCAGGTAGCAGGATAAAGTCATTGCCATCTTCCATATCAAATCTGGCAAGCCTTCGATCATTGCTTCTCAAACATTGCCGTTATTTGGAAGCCCTTCCTCGTGAAATCAATGCACTTAAGAGACTTGAGGAACTGGTGGTCACTGGGCACTATATGAGAGATCTGCCTACTGAGATATGGGATTTGAGCAGCCTTAAATGTTTGAAATTGAAGGGGTCTACATTGGATATGGAAACGGCGGTCATGATTCCTAATGGGAAGATATCCAAGATGTCTCAATTGGACCATTTTGAAATTTCAGATAATATGTTCAAAGTGGACGACAATAGTGCTGGAGTTGTGGCAGAAGAGCTTTGCAGCTTGACACGGCTTTCTTCACTCAAGTTTGAATTTGGATCCGTCGATGATTTGGCAAAATTTGTTGAAAACAGCAAAGCGTGGAGTGATAAAATGCTAAAGAAATTTCATTTCTATGTTAATCGTGGCACTAATGGGTATTATCGTTTTAAAGGTGAAGATAAGAGAAGTCGTCTGACATATGAAGGGGTCGAATACGGAGAAGACCGGGGCATCGTTTCATCTGCAATGAAGGATGTGATGAAGCGTTCGGAATTCTTGGATTTAGGTCAAATTGGGCAGGCACTAACAAAGCTATCAGATTTGGGTGTGGGGAATATTTCTGGGATAAGATATTGGTGCATTCGCGAATGCTCTGCGATTGAAACCATAGCAGATGAAGAAGGATTGCAAGAGAATGCTTTTGCGAATCTGGAATACCTACATCTGACAGACCTCAGGAAACTAGGAAGCATCTTCTTCTTCCGCACACCATCCTCGATGCAATTAAAAGACAACTTCAAGAGTCTACGAAAGTTGTGTGTGGAAAAATGCCCAATGTTGACGCAGCTCTTCTCATCAAGGGGATTACTTTCGCAACTCCTTAATTTAGAAAATTTGTATATTGAGGATTGTAAGATGTTGAAGGAGATGATTTCATTGGAAGAAGAAGATGCGAATGATGAGATGAGCAGCAGCAGTAGTGGTTTGCAGCAGCTTCAATATTGTACACCACTACCCAAACTCAAGCATCTGTTTCTCATAAAACTAGAGGAACTCGTTAGTATTTTCTCCAAGGAGAATGTTTCATTGAGTTGGCCTTCATTGGAGGAGCTTTATATTATGCACTGTCCGAAACTGAAAATGTTTCCTTGCGGAGGAGCTAATGATGATGATCTGCAGAGATTGACATGCCTGCAGCTAGTGGAACTGCCCCAATTTGTTGGCTTTGGGGGCGAGGGAGATGTTGGCTACAATTTTTGTTGGCCCTCATTGAAGCAGCTTCATCTTGACGACTGTGAAAAACTAGAAACATTTCCTATTGGCCCCCAACATTTCCCAAATCTCCAGGAGCTGAGTCTTGTGAATCTACCAGAATTGGTTAGCTTTGTCGACAAGAGGAATGGCAATGATAATATTGCTTCCTCCACCACCATGCCTTGGGAATCACTTTCCTCTGTTCGTTTTGACCTTTGCCCAAAACTGGCAACTTTTCCTTTTACAGCTGACAGTGCACCTAATCTGATCCAGATTCAGGCAAATGAACCGCTAAAATGGCAAGATAATGCTACTGAATTACGATTCAGCCCTCTCGTCAAGAAGATAATGAAATGGTTTTAAGGTAAATTTTCATTCTATTCTTAATCAATATATATGTAATTTTGTATAATGCCCCTTTTCAAATTATTATATTCTATAAAATTATTTTTGTTTATTAGTTTAGGATTTTGATTATCCCACCTTAGTGTTCACATACTTGTAACCAAACAAATACATCTTCAAATAACTCAAAACATTTTCCTTTAGATTAAGTTATGCTTGAAATTTTAAAAATAATTTTCATTTTTTTAACAATAAATACTGAGATTATTATTGTAATTTTATAGTTTTGTTAAAAATCAAATTAAAAGAGTAGTGATCAAATTTTAAATTGAAGGGGGCTGTTTGATTCGTAACGAAAATGGTTGTATTTGATTAAAATAGATACTTTAGGGGGCAATATGATTCTGATAAAAATTGATAGTTTAAGGAAGTTTTATGATAATTGTTCTAAATAAAATACTAAGTGATTCCTTTTCAACTTATTTTGATTTTTCTTTCCGGTTTTTTCCTTCTCCATACTATTCTTATTCTTTAATTCTTTTCCTTTATCCGGACTATTTTTCTTTCTTTCTTTTTTTCCTCATTACTTTACACTATAACACTACGCCCCCTCTAAATTTAAACCTTGGCTCCCCCCTGAGGTAATACTTTAATCATTTTTTACTATCAAGTCTCCGTAGTTTCCCTGTATGATTGATATTATTGTTCATTTATATAGGTACTCAAGCATGCAGAAAAATAAGATTGTGCGGGATGATGTTCTTCGAGTTCCTCCTTTATGCATTCAACTAAATCATATGATTTAAATACGTTGCCTACTGGTGTTACAGCTAATTTAGCTTGCATGTGTGTGTCTTTTTTCGGAAGAAACAAAAATGGAACTTCATAATAATTTGTAAGCTTAGTTTCCGACTATGTGTTCTATATAAACTTCTTAATTATACCATCTTGCATGTACTTGCTTCAAATCTTTCTTCTAATTTCACTCTCTAATTAGCACTCGCCACAATGATGCCATGGATGTATTATTTATACACATTTTCCTGTCAAGTAGGTGAAAGTTTACTATTTTTATTTTGTGTGCTATTGACAAAAAGATAACACCAAAATTGTGCTATTGCATAATTTATTTTTATTGAACCTCCTGAAATAATCTGCCAGAGATTGAAAATATGTTTCAAATTGTGATCGAGTGTTGAAAAAATGCAGACTGCTAATCATTCAGATGAAAGAGTTGGAAGAAGATTGTTTAGGAAACTCCTGGGAAGAAAGTATCATTTGCTTTTGGATGATGTGGGAAGTCATGAAGAGAATTGGAATTTTGTTACATGATCAAACAATTTTCACTATTTCTCACTTCTTTAAGAGACTCAAAAGCAAGTTATGACCATTTAGGTTCAATCTATGTTTTGACAATCGTATTATCAGTTTTTGTATTGTGGCTTGTATCGAGAAAAACACAAGATTAACAAAACTCAATTGACAACCATGTAAAGATGCTCGATAAGGAATGGGAAGAAGCAAATAGGATCAGGTTTATGCATGCTTACTAGAAATGCCAACATTGCCCCCAAGGCTTTTTTTCATTACTCAGATTGGTATTATTCCTATTTTTCTCTAACAATGCCAGAAATCTTTAATCAACCTCATGGTAAAGCCTTCGAGCAATGTTTCTGAATTGTTGCTTACAATTTTATGGCATTTCCTCGTGAAAATTTATCGAACTTCAAACGCTCTGAGGTGCTAGAGGTCACTCGCCATCAAACCTAAATGTTTGAAATTAAAGCATTGATGATTTCCTAGTGGGAAGATGTCCAGACTCTCTCAATTGGAACAGTTTGACATTAGAGACATGTATTTTTCCTTTTCGCAATTTCTTTATTATAGTTCAGTAAAACTGTATGCTAAGAATAAGAAGAGAGAATTAGAACTTCATAATAACATTTTTTATAGAAGCTTAAATTATAGTTGACTGTGTTAAGTCTAAACTTCTTCATTGTTTTTTGTATTTATCTGCTTCAGTTAGGGCTTCTAGCTAGTTAGCACTCACCACACTTGTACTAAAACTATATAATTTAGGGAACCATGGTGGTGGTGTCAAATGCTAGTGGTTCCATTTTGGTATGGTGTCTCGTTCTTTCCTTCAGCAATCTGTTTATTGCATACCTAATTTTGTAAGAAATCTGTATTAGTTCGTTTATTGCAAACCTAATTTTCGAAGTATATCTACTTCAACAACCAGAAAAGAAAACCAATGAGGGGAAGGATGCCAATCATTATTCTCACCCCAGAAACACAAAAAAATAATTAATAAATAAATAAATCAAAATCTCTATGAAATTCAATTGTGTCATGACTCATAACCTAGCAGTTTAGCCTTCCGCCCATAAAGGTGGTCCATGTTTTATAACTAGTGAAAGAAGACATCCAAGCTATAATTTTTCATATAAAAGGCATCGCATTGCATGGATCATGATCACCATACTTTCCTAAGCCAGAGAAAATTAGACAATCTATACCTTTAACTCAAAGGACTTGTTTTTTATTCAACAGATTACACACCAATTTTAAGTGACAAAATAAGTGCTATATTAACCAACTTTTTGAGAAAAGGAGGATCGAGTAACAATAAAGCTTTATATATATATATATATATATATATATATATATATATATATATATATATATATATATATATATAAGTGAGCATACATCTACATGTGTAGATGGTTCCCAAAACACTTCAAAATCGGGTAACTCCATCCCAACTTGAGACAACTATCACAACATTCACCATGAGGGCCTGTTGTCTGATTCTCCGGCCCTGACTAACGTATGAGTGGCAATCAATCAAATCATATCAACATCCGAAAAACTCATACCGTATCATCTCCACTACATTACTATTCTGAGGGATATATCTCGATGTGAATTTCTATAATTACACGCATACTTGTTTGTAGAAAAGAACATAAGCCTGGTCATGCAACACCTTACTTGTTCCAATGACAGTCACAGATGTGTCATCAAACCGTAACCATTGCCCATTGGAGTAGCGTCCATCAGCAGTATAATGCCCTTTTGAGGATTCCCTCCCATGGTGAGTTATTGTTGAAACCAGTTCGTATCTCCGGCCCTGTAGAAGCCCAATTAGATTTCATTTGGAAAAAAAAAAATCATCAAGAAACGCACAAATCTTCCATCGGTCATATTAAATATAATCAAACAACCCAGTTTCAAGTATACAAAACAATATGAAAGACCTTTAATGTCAATATTCGTGCCATTTGATACAACATTGATATCAACCATCATGAATAGACCTTTACGGGAAAAAAATGTCATCTTAAAGCTCCACATCCCTTCAGAAACCCACACACACAGAAAATGCACTTGAGCGTAATCATACACTAAGAGTCGTTCATATACAATTCAACCATCATCGAATTGTCAAAGGGGATCAAGTTTCTCCAAGATTCGAACAAACAAAATAAATGCTCGAAATCTATTCAAGCAATAGATATTTCCAAGGTGACAAATCTTTCTTTGAAACACATAGAGAGTAACATTATATAAACCAAAGGCCTAATGGCCAAGCGGTACCAATACTAGCCCCTTATTACCAAATGGGAGCTCAGAGGTTCGAGCCTCAGTGGAGGTAGTAATGTGTGTGAGTAAATTCTGAACTTTGACAAAAAATATATATATAAGCTGCAGGAAGCCAATGTTGGTAAAGGAGCGCCTAGGCTCTAGGCTCATTGAGGCGCAAAATACATGTTTATTATGGAATATGTGCTTCCGTAATAATTGTATTTTTTTAATTGCATCTTTCAGTGTGTGCCTCACTTCAATCATGCACGCACCAAGGCTCCAGAGGACCTCAACCACCTTAGTGCGTCTTGAGCTTTTAATAACACTGCCGTAAATTGATGCTATTAACAATTTTCATACTATATATGATGATGAAATATTTTAGTGACATACTCCATATTGAGGGAAATATTAGAGGGACAACAAGACCGAAATTAACTTGGGCAGTTAGTAAGGAAAAATGTCATAATTTTTTTTTTACTGAGGTCATATCAACCTTAGAGTAATATTGGATAAATACGATCGTTGCAACATACCCACCCAAGTAGGTGGAAAAAAGGGTTGTCCTGATTTAAGTTACTCAGGTGTTATAACGGATCTCCGTGTTTTGTTGAAATTTTTCATGGCTCGAAGAGAATTTGATAAGCTAATGATTTCTTTTGGTGATTCAGAATATGGCTAACCAACATGTTAGCTAATCGATTAGGATCAAATGGATCAGATTTTGCAGTTTTTTTCTTCTGCAGTACCTCCACATGGCATGGGCGTGAAAGCGGTTCAAGAATCAGTTTTCTTTATATGGGTTAAAATCACTTGTTCCCTACAAACGCATGGCAGACCCTAATGCTACAACCCAAATTTAATCAAAGAAAAATTCCAGAAGACTGACCTCAAAGGAGGACTTCTATATATATACATACATATATAAGCTTTATTTGTTGTGACATGAAGCTGATTTACTGGAACTTTTAACTAATCTAAACTTTTAAATTATATAACTATAATTACTATGATTCCCTATAACGGGGTTCAAAATAATCTGGCCAATTAAATTTTTGCCATGAAATCTATATCATTTAAAGATCCAAGTTCTAGGGTCATAAATAAAAATCTTTTCTTAAAAAAAAAAAGTAGTGAATGATATAGAGGAATAATACCTCAATTGATGGAGAAAAAAGCAATTCACGCCCTAGCACCAGTTCAAGAGGGAAGTGTACAGATTTATGCAGTTTGGTGCTTCCATGAATTCCATAGCCAAATCGCATCAGGTGCAATATCATTATCTTGGGAAGTGACTGTATGTTTACTGCTTTTCTGGTAGCCGCAACGCCAGTCTGGTAACAAATGAGATACATCAATATTTTGGAATAGTGAGGGAAATACTGAAATTAGACATGAGAATCAACCTGAAACAATCCACCAACACAATCAAACAAAACAAGTAGTGTTCTAGAAAAGTTGCTGATACTAAAACCATATCAAATGTCAAATACGATTAAGCATTGTTTAGCAACCATCACCAAAGCTACGGCATAAACATCCAACAAAAATACCTTAAGAAAGGATTTGAGTGGAAGCATTTCCAGGGTGTGCTTATACTTTTATGTGTGGGTGTGGACGGGTAGGTCGGTTGTGGGTGGGTATGCGAGCGTGCGCGTGTGAGAGAAGAGAAAGATGGAACTAGTTCTTTCATCGAGGCTAGTATGGGAGGCAATTTTCCCTTCCTCCTAGGTAAACCATAAAAGCATAAATAATACAGGTGATTTAAGTTGCACGCTCAACATAATCTATATAGGTATATTTACAGATATAAGACCATCATAGTAACTATTACACCCTCAGTCCCATATTAAAAATGGTCCATTTTCTCAACCTTAATTGTCCCAAAAGACTTGTTCAGTTTTGAATTCCAAAACATTATAACTTTTCACTTTCCTCAACTACACTTCTTCCACAACATTCAAACAAGCATTGGACCCCACTAACTTTCGTTTTTTTCTTATTTACACAAGGGTAAAGATGAAAAGTTATTTAATATCAATACAATCAAATATCGCGCCTAGGCTCTAGACTAGAGCCTTAGTGCGCCTTGAGCCTTTAATAACTATGATTGGGTCCAACATAAAGCAACCGATATAGTACATGTCACAATTTTAGCAACTTCCGAACAACAAAGGTGAATTGGAGACACTTGCTAGGTTTGAATTTGAGAACATATATGAAATTTTTGAACTTAAATTATTGGCAAATGGCAACTTAGGAGAAGATATTAAGCAAAAAGTCCCCTTCCAATGTATTAACTGAAATAGACTTTTCCGAGCCGTGACCACTAAGGCAAGGCGATCCGAAGAAGACGCATGCCTCTTGTGCCTGATTGTGGTCGAACTAAATAGTTAATTACCTTAACGATTACCATTACCTCAGCAAATCAGTGAATAAAAGGTATGAAGAGACTGGTTTCTTTGTTTGTACAGAAGTGTTTTTACAAGTGTCAAAAAATATATCTATATATATACACATATATAGGCATACATATACTCCTCTTGTACTCTTCTGTACCCTTACATTAATTCCCTCGTCTCTTAAAATTAACAATACAACTTACAAGGACCGACATTGATGAGTGATCATGGCATCTAAATGATCTTCTTGATTCAAATTTGGGAAAGTGTGCAAAGTGATTTGTAACTACACATAAGGTAAAAGAGACAACTCAGGAATGGAGGACATTCAATCACCAAATGAATTGGTAATAGAAATGAAGTACACTGTTTTTTATTTGGACCGAGGGGACAAGCAGTCAGCAAAAAACTGCATCAGACATACTGCTTCTGTTTACCACGGAACTCAACAATTATCAAACGAATTGCTCATTCTCAAAAGTTGGTTCATTTACAGATTAAGCCATCAACCAAGATAAACTTGTATCCACAAGTTATTTCTGCAATGTGTCAAATTTTAAAATTTGCAAAATCTCCCTCCTTCTCAAACACCCCTCCCCCCAACCCCCACTTGGCAGCTTCTATCTTTTTCTCTTTCAACTCACACCTCACTTCAGTCAGGCCTGCAACTCGCCTTGCACCTTGCGTCTTGGGCCCCAGGAGACCTTGTCGCCTAAGTGCTTAATCAGCCTTTAACAACTATGAACTGTACATATTCTTACTGCTTTGTTAACGTGCTCAAGACGAGGAGGAGAGGGAGGGAAAGGAAGCAAAGCACAAAAGGAAAAAAGCTTAAGAGAAAACCACACTGCCCACCCAGCCTGGTAACCTCGAAAGGTTAAATGGATAATTCATTTGTGCTACATTCTCTTTCCTTTTCTTTGCTAAAGATGTATTTTAGTTTTTTAACAAATCATACCATATACAACTTTCTTATTATTTTAGTATTAGATATAAACAAATTATTTTTACTCCTCATATCATAACGGATAGGATTGACAGCTTTGCAGCGTATCTAGTGCACTTTCTTGTTTACTGCCTTAATCTCAGAATTAGGTTTTTCATCAGTGTAATAAAGGGTTACATTTAGTCTTTGACATTAGATAATGTCAATACAATTTGTCCCTTTGCTTACATAAAGGGAATGTCTCAAATTTCCTAAAAGTTCCCTTACGTAATTATATAATTGTGGATATATGTATATGAATCCTCCTAAACTTTTAAAGATTTTTAAGACAACTTCTTTTAAAGGTTTTCTGCATAGGTATTCTATTTACTCGAACAGAATGAAATCCTAAGAAATGGATACAAGTGAGACTCGTGAACTGCTGCATATGCATACTGTGTATCCAAACTACAACGGTAAATGGCCTACCATTAACCATTCCAATAGTGAGCCCTGGCATTTTATTTTATTTTCCTTGATCTTACTGGACAAAAAAATGAAATGAAATGGCAAAATCAGATTTCCATATTGTTAACTTAAGCAAAAACCACCATGGACAAGAATTGGCCAGGGGGGTCCTACTATAAAACTATGTACGGCAATGCAATTTATCACAGAAGAAGGGGAGTACAAGCTATTATGACAAAGTCACGTGGGAATTCACTATCATCTACCATTTCAGAACATTAAAGGTTATATACCTTTCCAATAGCTGATGTGCGGTATTCCTCGAGTGTTTCTGGTGCAGAAAATAAATGAAGAGCATCTTCAATAGTATGAACAGCTTCATGAGAAATATCAAGATGGAGCAGCAAAAATGGTTGAACAGTAGCAGAAGCTTTATTTCCTGTTACAATACAGGCATACAATGGCATAAAGCTCAAGAGGTTATAACAGCAGGATACTGCTACTGACAAGATTTTCACAAATCATAAAGTCATTGATAAGAATCTAATATGTTTAGCTAGTTGTCTCCAATTGTTTGATCTTAGAATTGTGGACCTTCAACAGGGCTATTAAGCTTACAATAGGTATACAAACGTAGCACTTTTCTCAGTAATCTCAGGGACAACCCCTAAATAAAATAATTGAACAAGACTGACTAAATTAGTATATATACATTTTTTCTCTTTGATTTTCCTTTCCTCGTGGAAAATTATCCAGCTGTACCACTTTTTTAATAGTCATGCAGCCAACTGAGTTACAACAGGCTGATTAGCTGCCAAATACTCCATTGCCTAATTCATAAACCATGAAAAGACTTATTTTAATGATTCATATAGAGAAGTGGTATACAAGCTGAAACAACAAAAAAACAAAAAAAAAAAATCCTCTGATGTTCTTGGACGCATAAGAACCTTCAATAAATTAGCAACACCATGGGTAAAAAAAAAAAAAAAAACTCATACAAAACAGGTTGAGCATAAAAGACGTACTGAAAAATATTTATGTGTAAACTAAAAAGAACAAAAATAACCAAAATAATAATACTAATCACGTAATAAAAATTTAGGAATGGAAGCATGAAGAAGGACAAGATGAATGCAATTGTGTGTTGTGCATGTAAGAAATGTCATGCTAATGCTAAAATATGTAAACTGATTGTAAGCCCTGGGTAACATTTAAATGTTCATATATCCTCTATGTTCGACAAGTTGAATAATCCTACCTCTTGACTTCACAACACTTCTCAGTTGTCCTCCAAAAATTGCACTGATTTCTGATGGAACGAAATTTTGTGTTCTTGTAACTGCAGATTTGTTCTTTGGGCCAACTGTCTCCCATTCATCATCTTCCACTGAAGAAACCAAAGATGAGTTTCCTCCATTTAACTTGGATTGTCCTTCAAGCTTGAGTAATTCATCATGCATTTGATGCATGATGAAACTCAGAAATTCCTGTGCATCTTCTTGTCTGAAAAACAACAATATAATTGCCCAAATAATATTACTTAAGAGTTATGCCCAATATGATCATATTTATGCTTATTCAGATCACATTCTATCTTTTGATAAAAATATAGAAACTACATACTAAAGCAGCCAACACTCAGGCATAAAATAATATGGGCTCAGCAAATAGGTCAGATAGCAGTTTCTTAAATTTGTTGGTTGTAGGGGTGTATTATAAACAAATTTTTCCCGGCCCAAATTTCACACTCATTCAACCTGAAAAGATGACATGGTTTTGATTGGGCATTTTACTGCGATAAATCCTGGATGAAAACGCAATCAAACACTGCAGACAATTGTACCCAGCTAAATCTAATGACTGCAGGAACAAGGATCATGGCTTAAGCTGAAACATTTACAGAAGCTCACGACCAACAATTTTTAGAACAAAAAAGGCAAAAGCGTACTAAAGCAGAAATGCACCAACCTTGGCCTGCCTGAGATGCTACAATGTACATCAGGAGTAAATTTTTTCAGGACAGTTCCGAACATGGCAGGGCGGAAAGGACTACCGGTTCCAATAACAGTCGGATCCTTTTTCTTTAAGCTTGCACCGCTGGGCATGTCAAAGTCGGAGACAAACTCCGCAAATGCAACCAATGTTGGACAGCCAGCCTAAGAAGAAAAATTCAAAGTTCACAGCAAGTAATGCATAAAATATTTTGAGATGTTTCAAACATAATATAGTCTCAGGACCCAAAAATAAGAGAGATGAACATTGGCAGAGCAAACCTTGGAAATCTTGCGAATTCTTAGTTCTTGTAAAAGCTGAACAAACGGAGAACAGGATAGAAGAGCCTGCAGAGTTGCATTTAGAAAGCATAGATTCCCTGAGTTGATTAAGCCTCTGGGTAATAAGTGTCCGACTGCTTTAGCAGACCCATTAGATGCCTTCTTTGTATGTTCTTCAATGAGACCTTCTGCAGATGAATCATCAATGGTCCCATTTGAATGTCCTTTCTCTGAGCTTCCATCAAAGACTTGTGATTCCAAGCCAGACGAGTTAACTGAAGAACTATCTTCCTTTTCACAAACTTGTAGATGACTTAACCAATGCTCTCTTTAACATGAAGGTCTTTACTGCCATTACTAAGGGTAGAACTATGAGCAGAATTCTGAACTCCTCCATTCCCCTCTAAACTTCCAAAAGCTCCAGTCGAGAGATCATTTTCTGCTCTTACACTCCTGCCTTCATTGTGTCTATGGATATCAGAGGGCTTACAATCTAATGGAACTTTTGAAGTATTCAGCTGTTTGAGTGGTTCTCCATTGAAACCACCAAAAGATATTTCACCTACATAATTCGTTGAACCAAACTGCAGTTTTTTTCTTTTCGGCGGGATTTTCAGCACTTTTTGGCTGCCCCAGCAATGATTTGGTTTCATCTTCGGTGAATGACCCAAACAAAAATAGCTGCAAGCATGAAGACATGCAATATATTAACACATAAACAACAAAGAAGGAAAAAGATGTACTTTTTTCAGTCGATAATCAATGCTACCAACAGGATAATGGGAAAAAGAAGTTGAAAACAGGTCAGAACACATCACTAGGTACGATCAGTATGCAACAATATGTAAAACCACAAAACATTGATTGTGCAAAAAGCAAGAAATTGCAACCAGGAGATACTGTTTTCCTCAATGCAAGCAGATAAAGATCTCTCATGAATAAATCGTATATACAACACAACCATGCATTCATTTATATTTTGTTTATAAAATCAACAATTTATACTAGTATGATTATGTTGATTTAATCCTAAAAGATACTTTCTTTTAGCCTATTTCTAGTTATAATCACATATAACATAAAATAAAACACGCATCACTCCTTTTTGGTCCATAAACACATAACACATGCCTTCTATTCCTATCATATGTACATATTTTTTTGATAAGTATGGATATAAAAAAATGCTCACTATCATATGTGCATTACTCCTTCCATTCCACAAAACCAACAAAGTTAATCAGTGAAAGCCAAATACATCGCCACTTCACATACAAAAAGATGCAACTTTCCCACATTCCACTCCATGCTGAACTTCATGTTAACCCCTCCCTCTCCCTCACACTCAAATTCATTAATTTCATTACATCAATTACCTAAACTTGCATCCCCAGTCCTTGATTAACTAAAACCAGTGCAATATATATATATATATATACATACATTAAACTCTTATTAAAGTTGAATACCCAAATATCATAAAGATGAAGATGGATTGCAAGAGAATGCTTTTGCGAATCTGGAAGACCTACATCTGCAACACCTCCCTAAGCTAAGAAGCATCTTCTTCAGCAGCAAGAGTCTACGAAGTTTGTATGTGGAAAATTGCCCAATGTTGACGCAGCTCTTAATTTAGAAGAATTGTACATTAGGGATTATGGAGGATTGGAGGAGATGATTTCAGTGGAAGACGAAGATGTCAATGATGAGATCAGCAGCAGTAGTGGTTTGCAGCTTCAATATTGTACACCACTACCCAAACTGAAGCTTCTGCATCTCCGAGACCTAAAGGAACTCGTTAGTATTTTCTCCAAGGAGAATGTTTCGTTGAGTTGGCCTTCATTGGAAGTGATTCATCTTAAGGACTGTCCAAAACTGAAAATGTTTCCTTGCGGAACTAATGATGATGATGTGCAGAGACTAAAAGAATTGACCCTTGAGAATCTGTCGGAATTTGTGGGCTTTGGAGACGAAGGCGTTCCCTATAGGAGGAGGAGAAGGTGTTGGCCCTCATTAGAGAAGGTTAGTCTTGAGAGATGTTCAAAGTTGAAATTATTTCCTTTTGGAGCAGGTGATGATGATTTGCCGAGATTGAAAAACCTGATTCTTGTGAAACTGCCCGAATTTGTTGGCTTAGGGGCGAGGGAGATGTTGCCTACAATTTTTGTTGGCCCTCATTAACGTTCCTTTGTCTGGAGGACTGTGTAAAACTAGAAACATTACCTATTGCCCCCCATCATTTCCCAAATCTCCGGAAGTTGACACTTTGGAATCTACCAGAATTGGTTAGCTTTGGCGAGAAGAGGAATGGGAATTGTTGGCTTTGAAATTTACTTTCGGCAAACAATTCCAAAATTGATGATAACAAACCATTGAAGAGTGTTTGATACTAATGAATTATCGAGTTTATATTTTCAGCAAAAGACAGGTGAACGACTCAGAAATCAAACTCGAAAAGGAAACTACTCGAAAAACAAGCTCGGAAAGAAAGCTTGATTTAAAGCGAAAAGCTGTGAAAGAAATTGAAGCGCAAATGGAAAATCAATTTAAATTCAACGGCAAAAGCGAAAGTCGAAGACTCAAGACTCGGGGTAGATAGGTCGGGGAGCGATCATTGTAACAAGGTAATTTTATGTGTCGATTTTATCGTATAAGCTCAAGTATAAAATGAACCGAACTCAAATGGAATGAAAAACGCTTTACCGAACTTAAACGAAAAGAAAAATATTTTTATTAAATATTTTTTATGTTGTAGTCGACTAGAATATACCTGTGTATTTTCTAGTAGTCGACTAAAACAATCAGTAGCTATTGGTTTTTCATCCACATCAAAAGAGTCGACTGAAAGACCTTTGAGTCGACTAGACTACAAGAAGTAGTCGACTAGAACTCATTCTAGTCGACTCAATGAATCATTGTAGACGACTAGAACTCAATCTAGTCGACTAGATGACCCATTGTAGTCGACTCAAATGGAGAAGTAGTCGACTAGTTGATCCTTAAATTCTGCAGATTTTCAGAAAACAATTCCCATGTTTTGTGGATCGTGTTTAATGGTGTTCAAACGGCTCTTGTCTTTCAAATACAATATACATTCTTCATAACCCTAATGTATTGATATATATAGAATGATATGTGTTCATTGAAGACCAAGAGATTGAAAAACAAAAGAGAAAGAAAGCTATCAAAATTCTGCAGAAATTTTCTCTACAAAAGCCATTGAAACCAAGCTTTGAAAATCTGATTTTTTCCAAGTTTCTTTGAAAATCAAAACCTCTAGTATCTCTTCTTATTCTCCAAATATCATTCATTGATTATATCCTTTGAGAATACATTTCTAGAGCTATTATAAAATCACCAAAAACACTTGAGCTTATATTGATTTATCTTCCATAAAAACCTTTGGGTTTTGAGTGTTTTTGTTCTTGAGTGATTTTATTGATTACATACGAATTTGTAATCTCGGACAAGTGAAGTCCACCGATTGTTCAAGAGAGGGTTGTTCTCTTGATTGAGAGACAAGCTCGAGAGGCTTGTGTTGTAAAGGTTTGCCATTCCACCTGTGAAGGAAGGGCCATAGTGAAAGGATCGGGAAAAGTCTCAAGAAGGGGTTCTTGAGCCGAGGAGTAGGAGTTACCGAACCTCGAAAAAATCACGGTGTCAATCTCTCTATCTCTTTCTCTTTACTTGATTAATTTGCATGCTATAATTGCTTAAATATCTTGTATGCTAATTCGTCTTGAAATCAATTATTATAGAAGTTTAAATTGAATCATCAACTTGCTTATTGAGAAATTGATTTTTGATTATAGTGTGTTCCAATTTCGAAAAGAGTTAGAAATATTTTTGAACACCCTATTCACCCCCCCCCCCCCCCCCCTCTAGGGTTAATTAGTGACTAACAATTGGTATCAGAGCCTAATCTCTATTTATTTTAGACTTAACCGTCTTAGAGAACGATCATGTCATCAAATTTAGTCACTCATGTTGAAGGACAATCGAATAATAGGCCCCCATGGTTTGATGGATCAAATTATAGCTATTGGAAAACTAGAATGATAGATTTTCTTCAAGCTATCGATTACCAAATTTGGCAAGTAGTTCTTGAAGGACCATTTGTATTGACCAAAATTGTTGATGGAAAAACCGTCCCCAAATTATCCAATGAATGGGATAATGATGACCGTAAACTCATGTCGTACAATGCTAAAGCCAAAGTAAATTTAAATTGCGCTTTAAGTCCAAATGAATTTAATCGTGTATCTACTTGTTCAACGGCAAAAGAAATGTGGGATAAACTTGAGGTAACCTATGAAGGTACATCTCAAGTACGAGAATCTAAAATTGACATACTCATGCATGAATATGAATTATTTGCTATGAAAGATGATGAAAATGTGAATTCTATGATGTCTCGCTTTACAAATATTTTGAATGGACTAAAGCATCTTGGTAGAATTGTTCCTAGATCCGATGCGTCACGAAAAGTGCTTAGAAGTCTCCCGGCAAAGTGGGATGCAAAAGTAACGGCTATCAAAGAAGCTCATGACCTCAACACCATGAGTCTCGATGAAATTTTCGGCTCTCTACTCACTTGGGAAATAACATTAAAAGCTCGTGAAGACGACATCAAGCCAAGAAAGGGGATAGCTTTGCAAGCCTTCACCAAAAATGAAAATAATGAGCCGAGTGAAGAAGAAGAGGATGAGGACATTGCCTTGTTCACCCAAAAATTCAAGAGACATCTTCAAAGAAAGAAAGCAAATGGTGGAAGATTCGTGAAAAGAATTGAACCAAGAGGCGAGCCTAGCAAAAGAGAACCCCCAACGTGTTTTAATTGCGGAAAGCCGGGACACTACAAAAGTGATTGCTTCAAGCTCAAAAAGGAAAACGAGAAAAGACCTAGCAAGATGGCAATGAATGTCACATGGGAGGACTATGACTCATGCGACTCGGATGAGGAGAAAAGTAGTGAGGAAACGGCAAACATTTATCTCATGGCAAATGAAGAAGAGATACATTTAAATTTAAATGATTTAGATAAACTATCATATGATGAACTTCTTCTTGATTACAATGAATTGCAAGATGTGTTTGAAGAATTACATGATGAATTCGAAAAATTAGCTAGAAAATATATCCTTCTTAAGAAAGCTAAATCTTCATGTAGTCTCACTAGTTCAAGCTTAGAAGTTTCTTGCAATGACAAAAGCATTGAGCTAGAAAAGGAAAATATTCGTTTAAAAAATACTATTGATGATCAAATAAATGTTTTAGCAAAATTTACAAAAGGAAAAGAGAACCTTAGTATCATGTTAGGAAGACAAAAAGGATCATTTGATAAATGCGGTCTAGGGTATGATGCTTTTGACAAAAATGCTCTCATTTTGAAAAAGAGAAAATCACTTAGCTCTACATTTACTAGAAAATCATTTCATGCATCTCCAAATGATTATAAACATGTTACTTGCTACTATTGCAATAGAAAAGGACACAAAGCAAATGTATGCTTTCATAGAAAGAAGAAAATTATGTCAAAAATGGTTTGGGTTCCGAAAGGATCTATTGCATGCTCTCATAGAAAAGAAAATGTTGTAACAAAACAAATTTGGGTTCCAAAAGGAACTATTGCATATCTATCTAACCAAAATGGACCCAAAACAGATTGGGTACCAATAAAAGTTACTTGAACTTGTTTTGTAGGAATGCTTGAAATCCGCATCAAAAGATAAATGGTTTCTTGATAGCGGATGCTCAAGGCATATGACGGGAGATAAATCAAAGTTTATTTCACTAAAAACATATGAAGGAGGAAACGTAACTTTTGGAGACAACTCTAAAGGCAAAATAATAGGAATTGGCTCAATCGGTATTTCCTCTTCTCTCTCTATAGATGATGTGCTTTTTGTTGATGGGTTGAAGCATAATTTGTTTAGTATTAGTCAATTATGTGACAAGGGCTATGATGTTATATTTAGGACAAATGCATGCATAATCAAGAAAGATGGGAAGGAAATGTTCAATGCCAAAAGAAATGGAAACTTGTATACTTTGTTGCTATGTGAATTGCATGATCAAGATGTTAAATGTTTTGTCACATCTAGCGAAAATAGTTGGTTATGGCATAGACGTCTAGGACATGCTAGTATGGACCTCATTCATCGTTTATCCAAAAATGATTTAGTCAAAGGCCTCCCAAAGACTAAATTTTCGAAAGATAAAATATGTAGCGCATGTCAAGTAGGCAAGCAAGTTAAATCCTCTTTCAAGAGAAAGAAAGATATTACCACTTCTAGACCTCTAGAGTTACTTCACATGGATCTCTTTGGTCCGGAGAGAACGGCTAGCTTAGCCGGGAAACTCTATGTACTTGTTATAGTTGATGACTTCTCTAGATATACCTGGGTTCACTTTCTTGCTCATAAAAATGAAACTCACTCCATTCTTGAAAGATTTTATAGAGTCATTCAAAATAAAAAAGATTTGAAAATCAAGAAAATTAGAAGTGATAGAGGTAGGGAGTTTGAAAATCAAGACTTAGAGAAATTATGTGATGACCTCGGTGTTTCTCATGATCTCTCGGCCCCTAGAACTCCTCAACAAAACGGTGTAGTTGAAAGAAAGAATCGATCTCTACAAGAGATGGCTCGAACCATGTTAAATGAGCACAACCTTCCCCGAAGCCTTTGGGCGGAAGCGGTAAATACCGCTTGCCACATAATTAATCGTGTTATTATTCGAATGAAGTTGGGGAAAACGCCCTATGAGTTGTGGAATGGTCGAAAGCCCAATATTGGGTATTTCAAAGTTTTCGGGTGTAAATGTTTTGTATTAAATGATAAAGATAACCTTGGAAAATTCGACTCCAAATCGGATGAAGCAATTTTCCTAGGATATTCTACAAGAAGTAAAGCTTTTCGGGTTTTTAACAAAAGGACTCTAATCATAGTTGAGTCCATTCATGTTGTCTTTGATGAATCACCCTCACCACCATCACCTAGAATTGACCTAGAAGAAGATGAGGTTGTTGGGATTGAGGATAATCTAAATACTCTCAATATCTCCAACTCATCATGTAGTCAAAAGGAAATGAGGGAAGTTGAGCATCAATCCAATGATGACTTGACCAACTCAATGCCTAAAGCATGGAGGATTGTTCACAATCATCCTCTTGATCAAGTCATAGGGAATCCTTCAAAAGGGGTTAGTACTAGATCTCAACTTAAAGATTTTTGCAACCACATGGCCTTTGTATCGCAAATCGAACCCAAGAACTTCCACGAAGCTCAATGTGATGATTCTTGGATCGTAGCAATGCAAGAGGAACTAAATCAATTTGAACGCAATCAAGTTTGGCGTTTAGTTCCTAGACCCGAAAATCAAACTATAATTGGCACAAAATGGGTTTTTCGAAACAAAAAGGATGAGAATGGAGTAATTATTCGAAATAAAGCAAGATTGGTAGCTCAAGGATATAATCAAGAGGAAGGCATCGACTACGATGAGACCTTTGCACCGGTAGCTAGTTAGAAGCAATTAGAATGCTTCTTGCATTTGCATCATATAGAAATTTCACTCTTTATCAAATGGATGTCAAAAGTGCTTTCTTAAATGGTGTCATAGAAGAAGAAGTTTTTGTGAAGCAACCACCCGGTTTTGAAAATAATCTTTTACCAAATCATGTTTTCAAATTGGCTAAAGCTCTATATGGTTTAAAGCAAGCTCCTCGAGCTTGGTATGAGAGACTTAGCGGGTTTTTAACTCAAAATGGTTTTACAAGAGGGAAAATTGATAACACACTTTTTACAAAAACCATTAAGAATAATTTGTTGATTGTCCAAATTTATGTTGACGACATTATTTTCGGGTCAACAAATAATTCTTTATGTAGAGATTTTGCCACAAGTATGCAAAACGAATTTGAAATGAGCATGATGGGTGAGTTGACTTTCTTCTTAGGGTTGCAAATCAAGCAAAGCTCGGATGGCTTACTCATTAGCCAATCCAAGTACACTAAAGATTTGCTAAAGCGATTCGGTATGGAGGCTACCAAACATGCCATAACTCCTATGAGTTCCTCTATTAAGATTGATAAATATGAAAATGGTAAATGTGTTGATATTACTAATTATAGAGGCATGATCGGTAGTTTGCTTTATTTAACCGCTAGTAGACCGGATATAATGTTTAGTGTATGCTTATGTGCCCGGTTTCAATCATGTCCTAAGGAGTCTCATTTGCTTGCGGTCAAACGCATTTTTCGCTACCTAAGTGGTACAATAAACTTAGGGCTTTGGTATCCACGTGGAACTTCAATTGATCTTATTAGTTATTCGGATGCCGATTTTGCGGGATGTAGAATTGATCGTAAAAGCACAAGCGGTACTTGTCATTTTCTAGGACACTCACTAGTATCTTGGTCAAGTAAAAAGCAAAATTCCGTTGCATTATCTACGGCCGAAGCTGAATATGTGGCAGCCGGTAGTAGTTGCGCTCAAACTCTTTATATTAAGCAACAACTACTTGATTTCGGTCTTACTTTCTCTCACGTGCCTATTAAATGTGATAATACGAGTGCGATTTGTATTTCAAAGAATCCTATTCATCACTCACGCACCAAGCATATAGAGATTAGGCATCATTTTTTACGTGATCATGTTGCTAAGGGTGACGTTGAATTGGTTTTTATTGACACTAAAAATCAATTGGCGGATATTTTTACAAAACCACTTGCGGACGAATCATTTTCTAAAATACGTCGAGAAATCGGAATGGCCATGGATTTTGATGTTTTATCTTAATTTCTATCATAATATTTATTTTTTATATTTTTTTTGTGATTTTTGTGTATTTATTTCCTAATTTTTATCTATTTTTATCAATTGTTTTTCTTTTTTTCTTTTCTTTTCTCTTCTAGTCGACTCATCCTGTGTAGTTCAAACCAATCTAGTCGACTACTTTGGTCAGTAGCTACACCATTTCATGATTTTCACATTCTAGTCGACTCATTTCCATTCTAGTCGACTCATCCCCCATTCTAGTCGACTCAAACCTAATTGTAGTCGACTACTTTGCTCCTTAGTCGACTCAAATTCTCTTCGAGTCGACTCAAACCCTAATCTAACCGACTCAAACTCAGCCTAGTCGACTCAAACCTCATTCTAACCGACTCACCTAGACCTAGTCGACTCAACCCACTATAAAACCTAAACCCCCTTTCATCTTCTCCATCCGCCTCCTTCAAACCCTCACCCACCTTCAAACCCTCTCCTCTCAATCCCTCTCCTACTACCACTTATATCCTCAAATCCTCACCTATCTCTCATTATTTTCACATTTCCATCATCATCCACCCATTTCCCTCACCAAATTTCATCATTCTCACTCTCTCTCACATCTATATATATACACCATCATATATCTATATATCTCTATATATTTGTGCATCATCTTCTACAATGCCACCGAAGACTCGAGGTCTATTTCGGAAACGTTCACGTATTGATGGAGGCCAAAGCTCCACCAATCCACGCATGCCTACGGCTGTTGACGAAGAGGAGTCGAATGAACCTCTTCTTCTTGAGGTACTTCTTCTTGATGATGATGATAGAAATAAATTCATAACTGTTTTTGATCATCGTGCTCCTACACCTTGCCGTATTGTCACACAAGATTTATGCACTGAAATTAGGGCTCGAACTTTCGAGTTGTTCCAAGCAATGGGTTGGGATTTTTTCGTTTCTCTTGACATTCCGGTACTTCCGCAAATTGTCAAAGCTTTCTACGCTTCTCTAGAAAATCACAAGGAGAAATTACTCTCTCATCTCCATTTTAATTTATGTGGTGAAGACGAGACCGTTGATGACAGTGAATTCAAGCGCATTTTCTTGCTTCCGAATGACGGTATCCGCCACTTCTCCAAGGATTGGTATAAGGCTGATGGTTTCGATTGTATTGAGGCTGTTCAGGCAATATGCGTCGACAAGGAAATTTCGCAGAACGCCGGTATTACCTCTTCTATGCTACTACCCGAGGCTAGATTAATTCATAATGTTATTACTTATTCTATTCTGCCTAAAACTGGTAGTCGTAGCAGTGTTTCTCGTATGGAGGCTTTTTTGGTTTATTGCGTTTTGACAGGAACCCGCGTTGATTTAGCTCATATTTTTCGTTCCGTCATCCTCACATGTCAGCGCAAGCCATCTGGCCCGCTTTTCTTTCCTGCACATATTACATATCTACTGCAGCAGAAAGGTTTTAATTTTCCGAATGAAGTGTCCGAGCATCACCCTATTTTTCTTGACGCCACTCATGTCAAACATATGCATATTTCTTCCGATGCGGAAGGAAATTTCATTTCTGAAAATGCACCTGCTCCTCGTTCGCGTACTGCTCCTAGCGCTTCTGTATCGCTCCAGGAAGCCCCTTCCTCGGTCCCTCCGTTGGACGGTGCTTCGGCTTCTCAGGCTGCTCTTCTCAGCCAACTTCTTGGGGTTGTTCAAAGCAATACGGAGCTCCTTAGGCAGCAGGAACAAATGCTTCAACGCCTTGATACGACAGTGAACCAGAATACGGAAGCCATTCGATTGATCAATGAGCGCCTTGTTCTTCATGATGAGGAAATGTCTACCCGTATTACAAATCTGGCCGGGTCACTTGATGACCTCACTCTTGCACACAGGAACCCTCGCTCACGCACCCCTCGACGCTGACAAAAAGGGGGAGAAATTATGCTATTGTACTGTCATGTATTTCATTATCCGACATTAGCAATTTCTGTTTTTGTGTGGCTTGTTATGGTTATTTGCGAACTTGTTTGTTTTCTTTCCCATGTTTTTCATTAGTATAAGCAGCTTGTATTAAACTGAAACATCTATGATAGGCTGTTTATTTTTGCTATCTCAAATGTGCGCTTATTTTTATATATTGTATCAAAATGCTTATTAAATTGCAAATTTCATTTACTAAGGGGGAGCATTTGATCAAAATATTATGCACATGTTGAGGGGGAGCATCAGTTGATGTTTCGCCAAATGCCAAGCAAACACAAAATGTTTTGTCATCATCAAGGGGGAGATTGTTGGCTTTGAAATTTACTTTCGGCAAACAATTCCAAAATTGATGATAACAAACCATTGAAGAGTGTTTGATACTAATGAATTATCGAGTTTATATTTTCAGCAAAAGACAGGTGAACGACTCAGAAATCAAACTCGAAAAGGAAACTACTCGAAAAACAAGCTCGGAAAGAAAGCTTGATTTAAAGCGAAAAGCTGTGAAAGAAATTGAAGCGCAAATGGAAAATCAATTTAAATTCAACGGCAAAAGCGAAAGTCGAAGACTCAAGACTCGGGGTAGATAGGTCGGGGAGCGATCATTGTAACAAGGTAATTTTATGTGTCGATTTTATCGTATAAGCTCAAGTATAAAATGAACCGAACTCAAATGGAATGAAAAACGCTTTACCGAACTTAAACGAAAAGAAAAATATTTTTATTAAATATTTTTTATGTTGTAGTCGACTAGAATATACCTGTGTATTTTCTAGTAGTCGACTAAAACAATCAGTAGCTATTGGTTTTTCATCCACATCAAAAGAGTCGACTGAAAGACCTTTGAGTCGACTAGACTACAAGAAGTAGTCGACTAGAACTCATTCTAGTCGACTCAATGAATCATTGTAGACGACTAGAACTCAATCTAGTCGACTAGATGACCCATTGTAGTCGACTCAAATGGAGAAGTAGTCGACTAGTTGATCCTTAAATTCTGCAGATTTTCAGAAAACAATTCCCATGTTTTGTGGATCGTGTTTAATGGTGTTCAAACGGCTCTTGTCTTTCAAATACAATATACATTCTTCATAACCCTAATGTATTGATATATATAGAATGATATGTGTTCATTGAAGACCAAGAGATTGAAAAACAAAAGAGAAAGAAAGCTATCAAAATTCTGCAGAAATTTTCTCTACAAAAGCCATTGAAACCAAGCTTTGAAAATCTGATTTTTTCCAAGTTTCTTTGAAAATCAAAACCTCTAGTATCTCTTCTTATTCTCCAAATATCATTCATTGATTATATCCTTTGAGAATACATTTCTAGAGCTATTATAAAATCACCAAAAACACTTGAGCTTATATTGATTTATCTTCCATAAAAACCTTTGGGTTTTGAGTGTTTTTGTTCTTGAGTGATTTTATTGATTACATACGAATTTGTAATCTCGGACAAGTGAAGTCCACCGATTGTTCAAGAGAGGGTTGTTCTCTTGATTGAGAGACAAGCTCGAGAGGCTTGTGTTGTAAAGGTTTGCCATTCCACCTGTGAAGGAAGGGCCATAGTGAAAGGATCGGGAAAAGTCTCAAGAAGGGGTTCTTGAGCCGAGGAGTAGGAGTTACCGAACCTCGAAAAAATCACGGTGTCAATCTCTCTATCTCTTTCTCTTTACTTGATTAATTTGCATGCTATAATTGCTTAAATATCTTGTATGCTAATTCGTCTTGAAATCAATTATTATAGAAGTTTAAATTGAATCATCAACTTGCTTATTGAGAAATTGATTTTTGATTATAGTGTGTTCCAATTTCGAAAAGAGTTAGAAATATTTTTGAACACCCTATTCACCCCCCCCCCCCCCCTCTAGGGTTAATTAGTGACTAACAGGAATGATAATATTGCATCCTCCACCACCATGCCTTGGGAATCACTCTGCTCTGTTTATTTTTCGCGTTGCCCAAAACTGGGAATATTTCCTTTTAGCGCTGATCGGGCACCCAATTTAAAGGAGATTCAATCCTATGAACCCTTAAAATGGCAAGATAATGCTACTGAATTTCGATTCAGCCCTCTCGTCCGTTGATTTTGGTTCTACTAGTCTAGCAGGTAATACCTTAATCCTTTTTTGAGATCCTCCTCTATGCCTTCAACTGAAGCATATGTTTAATTACGTTGCCTATTGTTGCTACCGTCTAGTTTAGCTGACAAGTGTGTATCTTCTTTCGGAAGAAGCCGGAAATGGAACTTGATAATAATTTGTACTCTTAAATTGCAATCATGCCTCTATCTAAACTCCTTAATTATACTGTCTTGCATGTACCTGCTTAAGATCTTTCTTATTTTTACTCTCTAATTAGCACTTACCACAATGATTCTATAGATTTATTATTTATACACTTACTGTGGATTCAAGTGGGTGCCTTGCATGCTGAGGTTTTATTTTTATATTGTGTGCTATTGAGAAAATATAAACACAAAAATTGTGCTATTGCATCTAACAGATAGAATTTACTTGCTTGAAATGATTATCATCAACTCTGGGTTTTTTTTTTATTATTATTATTTTGGATGAAGTTTGTTTAGGTCTTTGCTTAATTGCAAACTTAACTTTTTAGTATGTCTCCTTCAACCAGAAAAGAAAAGTAGCTGCAGTTGAATTGTTTAAATAATTCGCAATCTAAAAGGTGGCTCGACTAATTGCTATCATTACAAACATGAGGCCTGGAGTTGTGGTGAAACTGGAGGTGGAAGTAGCTGCAGTTGCAGCACTGAATGGCTGTCGTTGTGGTGGTATCAGCAATGCTGATTAAAGTAGAAGAGTAAATTGTAAATTCACCTCATGGAGTGGAAATGACAGTATAAAAGGTGGTGGCAAAAGAAATACTAAAACATTGCAGTGCCGTGACAACTAGATGGTAGAATCGGAGAGGACAGACAATGGTAGTGATTTCGAGACTGATAAACGGTGATGATGGAAGGAGAAGTGAAAAAGGTTGAACGGAAGATAGTAACAGTGCCAGCAATAATGGTGATGTAGGGTGACCTTTGTAACTGTTGGAAGATATTTGTCGGAGAATATCGTTATTGATGCAAGTGAATCCTTGGAGGAATCTTCCCTGTGTTTGTGTTCTTTCACCTATAAAATGGAGGTGACCATAATATGCAAAAGCTAAACCAAAACCATTGGGAATCTAGATCAACAATAATTGTGATTTCATATTCCAAAATAAGAACACCCTCTATACAGATTAAAGGGGAATGCATGCCAATGTGCATTAACAATCATCATTTGCGTCAACGACTCGGCATATACTGATGATGCGTAGAAAGATCGGGTAGAAAACGACGTCGTTCCTGTCAAAAAGAACAAACAGTGACCGGAAGAGGTACCGGCCAAATAGGCTCCGACGGTCAAGTTAGAACTTGAATCGCTCAGAAAACTATAGCAGGAGTAATGGTGGGTGATTATCGCGTACCTCTTTAGGTTGACCCAACCCTATATTTATAGGGTCTTTAATGCGGTGTTCTTGATAGAGTTGTAACGTGTCGTAAATATCTTGACAGCTAACCATATGTATCCTAATAGGATTCTGATAACTACTCGTAGGTATTCTGTTCAGATGTGTAGAGCCCTGGTAGCAGGTAGTCGGTTGACAAATTCTTATCTCCACGTGCCGTACAAATTATACCTATCAGTTGCCCCCTGTTCCCGAATTCGCTTGCCGAATTTTAGGGAACGAAATCTCTTTTTGTACATATATAAATTTGTGAATATACATACTTATATTCTAAAATATTTGTTTGGAATATACCCACCTTGTAATTTATTTAGTATACCTATATATATATATATATATATATATGTAAAAAGTGGGTGAGAAAGTGATATATTGTTATTTGGATAATTATGAAAAACTTTTAGGCTTTTAGGTAATAACTTTGAAAAAGTGAAATGAATTCTCAGAAGTTACGTATGGATGTGGTCTTGACTTTTTCCATATTATTATTATTATTATTATATATATATATATATATATATAACTATATGTAACATATCATCATGACTGAATGGGACAAGAAAAGAAAAAGAAAAAACAGATCATTGGTTTTGTCTGGCGTGTGTTGCACGCCCTTCCCTTGTCTGGCGTGTGTTTCACGCCCGTATGCTTCATGCCTTCCTTTGTCTGGCGTGTGTTTCACGCCCTCTGAACCAAGCAGGTACAACCTGCTATTGAGCTGCAACGGCTATATTAAGCTCCAACGGATATATTTTGTCAAGCCTATAAATTTCTCTTCTGTACCTCTTTTACCATTCAATCACCAGTTCTAATATATTTTTTAGTAGCTTGCCTCTTCCTTCTTCTTGGTCTACATTTTTCTTTTATTTGCCAAAATATTTCTAAAAAAATATTTTATGGCACCAAAAAATGTAAGGGACATAATTTCCACTGTCCACCCGACCATGCTTGATAAATTGAAGATGGACTTTGTATTTCCGTACGAAGTTGAGCTAAACTGTCCGGGTCTAAATCAAAGGGCGCATCACTCCCTTCCACATGGGATGTTTCTTTACACCTCATATTTTGATGTTGGGCTGCGCCTTCCGCTTCCCCGACTGTCGAGAGAGATCTTAGACCATTTTGGTATCCTCCCTTCCCAACTTTATCCGAACGCCTGGAAGGCTATTCTAGGGGCCCCTCTTCTCTGGTGCCTATGCGGGAATGGATCCATGTCTCTTCAAGAGTTTCTCTCTTGCTATTACATTCAGCGCAATGGTGCTTGGGCCAATTTCTTAACTGCAGTAAAGGGCTTTCCACAGGAGACTGGTGACAATCCAAAGTTTTGGTGGAGTCGTTTCTTTCACGCTAATTGCAACGGATTGGAGTTCCTGGATGCGGTCGAAGGCGAGGACAATGGTCCGTCCGTTCCAAAGAAAGCGGGTGATCTTACGGAAGCAGGTAAACTTTCTTTCTTCTTCTTCTTTTTTTTTTTTTTTTTTTTTTTTCGGGTAATTTTTTTTTTTTTTATAACACATCTCCTCTTCTCTTATGTAGTGAAAAAGAAGCTACCCATTATTTCACCTGAAGAGAAAAAACATATGAAGGAGAGACTGAAGAGGGCAAAAGTTTTCTTGGCCCGTCATAAGGAAGAGTCTTTTTTTGACTCAAGTGCTTTGTCAGGTTATTGTCTTGGCCTTCATGGAAACCATAATATCCCACCCGTACCTCCTTTCCTTGACTCTCCGAGTGGGAGTTCATCAGCTTCGCCATCAAATCCGGAGCTCCATTCTCCGGTATCTAGAGGATGTCGGGTAACTGTTGACTCTGGTCAGACCTCCCCCGCTCCTCCGATGACCGACAATCGGGCATTCTCCAGTCCTCCCCCTATTTCTGACGGGAGTCAGACACTTTCTACTCCTCGAGATCCTAGCTCATCCCTGATAGTTGGCACGAGTCGAGCGACTGGAGATCTTGACTCACCCCCGACAGTTGGCAGGAGTCGGGCTCCCTTCACCAGTTCCAGTGCAGGAATCATCATTAATTTTTTTTTTTAGTATTACTTATTTGCTTTGTCTTAAATATAATTTTTTATTGTGTACACAGGGGGATCTCAGTGGTTTCCTCAAGATGTGCTTGATAACTTTTTAAATAAAAAGCGCAAGACCGGTTTGTCGCCATCGATTCCCTGCTTCTCCTCCTCCCTGCCTGGCCAATGTTCTTCTCCCTCTCACCAGATGATGGCGAGAGCCTCTTCTGGTCCCGTTAGGACCTTGGATCTTGATGCAAATACTATGAGCATGGGGCCTGCTGTTCAGACGGGGTTCAGCCAGTTCTCTAGACCGCCTACTTTCGGCCAGTCTTCGCGACCTGGGTCCATTTTTGGGATGTCCGCCCCTGAGTCCAAGTCTTCATCGGGTGATACCGTGATGTCTAGCGTGCAAGTAGCGACTGAAAAACTCATGGGCGCTTTGATGGACGAGGACCTCCAGTCATTGGAAAATGAGAATGAATCTATTGTAGAGGCTTATCGGAGATCTCTCCTTGATGTCGGACGAGTTAGTATATCTACATTATTTAATGTCCGCTTTTATGTTTTGTATGTTGAACCATCTTTCTTTTTGTAGAATTTGACCCGAGGCAGGTACATAGCCCATAGATGCATGCGAGCCGAGTCTGAGAGAGATAAGATGGTTGTTAATCATCAAGCGGAGATCAACGAGCTTCGGGGCCACTATGAGCGTCAACACCAGCAGTTTGAGACCGCCCGACTGGAGGAGATCAACAAGCTAAAGGGGACTCATGAATTTGACCTCAAGAGGGCAGAAGAGGAACATGCCTTTCTTTTGGCCCAAAAGTTGGGCGAAGCAAGGATTGCTGTAGTTGAAGAATTCAGACATTCTCCTGAGCTTCAGGAGCAGCAACTAGTTTATTACCTTGGTGGTTTTGAGGATCTTCGTGAGCAGGCGACTACCTTTTATCCAGCACAGGATTTCACAGGATTCAACCCTAGTGGACGTCGTAGGCAGTAGTTGTTTCTTTTTCTATGTTGAAATCTTGTAGTATCGCTGTGATGTTTCATTTTCTTTCATTTTCATCTGATGTACTTTCAAATTCTATGAATGAAATGATGTTTATGGACCTTGATCCCTAATTTATGTAGGAAAAACTTGACCTTTCATATTAAGGCAGTTTTTGTGAGAAAATGAGTAGTAATTTTTACTCTCTTTTGTTTGTAGGATTTGGGCTTCACTCAGCCATATCCTTTCAATAATAAGATTATAACCTCGAGCTTCACTCAGCCCCCCCTTTCTGCTAGGGGACCCATTTTTTGGGTGGAAGAACATATTTATGATAACACAGTAGGTGCTTAATAATTGTAGAAAAAGAATTCTCTTTATTGATAATTGGCGGGATAACCGCTTTAACAATTAATGTAAATTAAATAAATTCTACTGCTCGATAGCCTATTGCAAACTAAATCTAAGTAAATGAAACTACTAAAAATGATGCTAAAGCAAAGAAAATAAAGGGTAGCCTAAACTGACCCTGATGTTACCTTTCCACTTTTACTGGTGATACTTCCTTAAGTGCTGCGCATTCCAAGGACGGGGTAGCTGTTTTCCCTGTAGGGTCTCTATCCAGTATGCCCCCTGCCGATATGTGTGAGTTACCATATAGGGGCCTTCCCAGTTGGGAGCCAGTTTTCCCATTTTCACAATTTCACGGTTGTTGGTGAGTGGGGTGACTTCCCGTAGTACAAGGTCTCCTGGCTGAAACCTTCTCTGTTTTACCCGCGCATTGTAATATCGTGACATTGCCTGTTGGTAGACAGAAACCCTCATCTGGGCTTGCTCCCTCTTTTCCTCAATCAAATCTAAGCTGACTGCCAATTCCTTTTCATTATGTTCTGAATCATAGTGACTTGTCCTGTAACTTTCCAACCCAATTTCAACTGGGGTCACAGCCTCACTACCAAAAGCAAGGAAAAAAGGGGTCTCACCCGTGGGTGTTTTGGCTGTAGTCCTGTAAGCCCATAGTATAGCGGGCAGCTATTCAGGCCATAACCCCTTGGCCTTTTCCAGACGCTTTTTTATCATCCCAAGAATCGTTCTGTTGGCAACCTCTGCCTGCCCGTTAGCCTGTGGATGTCCAGGAGAAGAGTAATGGTTTTTTATTCCCAGACCCGAACAAAACTCTCGGAATACACTTCCTTCAAACTGTTTTCCATTGTCAGACACTATGACCCGGGGGACGCCGAATCTGCAAATGATTGACTTCCAGGTGAAGTCTTTGACATTCTTGGCAGTGATTCGGGCTAGTGGTTGTGCTTCTACCCATTTGGTGAAGTAGTCAATCGCTACTATTGCAAATTTGGTTTGACCCTTACCCCGAAGCAATGGGCCAACCAAGTCGATTCCCCACTGAGCAAAAGGCCATGGCCCAGTCATGGGTGTTAATTCTTCTGCTGGAAGTCTGGGGACATTAGCAAATCGCTGGCACTTGTCACATTTCTTCACGTATTGTAATGCGTCATTTTGTATTGTCGGCCAGTAGTACCCTTGTCTTATAGCCTTATGGGCTAGAGATCTACCCCCTGCATGGTTTCCACATAAACCCTCATGAATCTCTTTGAGGATGTAGTTTGCCTCCGCAGTAGAGACACAACGCAAGTATGGAAGGGAAAGACTCCTCTTATAAAGAATCCCGTTGATGAGAGCATATCTGGTGGCACGAAGCCTTATCTTTCGGGCTTCCATTCGGTCTTCTGGTAATTCCCCATCCTGGATATACTTGATGATAGGTTGTGCCCATTCCATACCTTGTTCCACTTGCATGATCATTGTAGTTTCCTCCTGGTGAATACTTGGTTGATGTAAATGTTCTAAGGGAAATATATCATCCTCCGACTCAATAGCTGTAGCTAACCGGGCAAGGGCATCTGCATGACGATTCTCTTCTCTTGGTATCGGGCAGATTACGCATTTTTTGAATTGACCAATCAATTCTTTTACCTTCAGTAGGTAAGCCTTCATTTTTTCTTCTTTCGCTTCATACTCCCCATTGACCTGGCCTGCAACCAGTCGGGAGTCGGTGTTGACCTTCAGGTAGGGTGCCTGCAAGGTTTGCGCTATTCGGAGTCCTGCTATTAAAGCTTCATACTCTGCTTCGTTATTGGTAGCTTTAAACTTGAACCGGCGGGCGTAAGGAAATCTTTCTCCCTCAGGAGTGATCAAAAGTAATCCTGCCCCGCTCGCCTGCGAGTTGGATGAACCATCCACATATAATGTCCAGAGCACCTCCGGGTCTATCGGTCCTTCTGCCTCAGGAATGAGTATTTCTTCAGCAACTTCAGGGGCTTCTTTTAGAGGATAGGTGAACTCCGCCACAAAATCTGCAAGTGCCTGTCCCTTAATCGCTGCTCTGGGCTTGTAGCGGATGTCGAACTCTCCCAACTCAATCGACCATTTCACTAAGCGACCAGATGTTTCCGGCTTGTGGAGTACCTGCCTGAGTGGTTGATCAGTAAGGACTATTATCGTATGAGCCTGAAAGTATGGCCTTAATCTCCTAGCAGAAATAACGAGGGCGAATGCCAATTTCTCCATTACTGGATACCTTTCTTCTGCTCCCCGTAAGGCTCGACTTGTGTAGTAGATTGGTCTCTGAATAGACCCATCGTCTCTCATTAGGGCAGAACTTACTGCCGTTAAGGAGACAGCTAAGTAAAGTAGAAGTTGTTCCCCTGGTACTGGTCGGGTCAACAGGGGTGGAGAAGCAAGATAATTCTTCAAATCCACAAATGCATGTTCGCACTCAGGGGTCCACTCAAAGGCCTTTTTAAGCACCTTGAAGAAAGGAAGACATCTGTCAGTAGCTCGAGAAATTAGCCTGTTGAGGGCAGCCACATTTCCCGTCAACCGCTGCACATCTTTGGTTGACTGGGGAGACCTCATGTCCAGGATGGCCCGAATCTTTTCCGGATTAGCTTCAATGCCTCTTCTACTGACCATGAATCCCAAAAAATTTCCTGATGATACACCGAAAACGCATTTGGTTGGGTTAAGGCGCATTTGGTGTTTTCGAAGCACCTCAAAAACTTCTTCAAGGTCTGCCAGATGATTCTCTTTTTTGACACTTTTCACTAACATGTCATCTACGTAGACCTCCATGTTCCTTCCAATTTAATCTTTGAACATGTTGTTGACCAATCTCTGGTAGGTAGCTCCAGCGTTCTTTAACCCGAAGGGCATGACTTTATAGCAGTAAATGCCTCTATCGGTGATGAAAGATGTTTTCTCACAGTCAAGAGGGTGCATGGGGATCTGATTGTAACCCGAATACGCATTCATAAAGCTAAGTAGTTCATTCCCTGAAGTAGCCTCTACCAGCATGTCAATTCTTGGTAACGGAAAACTATCCTTTGGACATGCTTTGTTCAAATCTGTAAAGTCGACACAGAGCCTCCATTTTCCATTCGCCTTCTTTACTAGGACCACATTCGATAACCAGTCGGGGTAGTGGACCTCTCGAATGAAGTCCGCCTTTAGAAGCTTGTCAACCTCCGACATTATAGCTGCATTCCTTTCTGGGGCAAATGTTCTTTTCTTCTGCTTTACAGGCTTGGCAGTAGAATCCACATTTAGGCGATGTTGCATAACTTGAGGATCAATGCCCGGCATATCTTCATGTGTCCAGGCAAACATGTCTTGATTTTGTTTCAAGAATCGAATAAGTTGATCCTTAACATCATCGGGGAGCAGTGACCCGATGCTTACTATTTTTCGGTTCTCGCCTTCTTCCAGGTTTACCTCTATGAGGTTCTCTACTGGCTCTGGTCGGGGAGTATTTTGACTTGAGACTGATTCGAGACCTTCGATAGTAAGTGATTCCCGTGACCTTCTATCTTTCAGAGCGGCTGCATAGCATTCCCGTGCCATAGCTTGGTCTCATCTTACCTCTCCTAAACCATGATCAGTTGGGAACTTCATTAGCAAGTGGTAAGTTGAAGTTACTGCTTTCAATGCATTAAGAGTTGTTCTTCCGAGGATGATATTGTAGGTGGAAGGGCAATCCACTACAAAAAAATCTATTATGATGGTAAGCTGTCTTGGAGCCACCCCTACAGTGAGAGGAAGGGTCACTATCCCCAGTGAAGAAACCTTCTCTCCAGAAAAAACGACTAGAGGCGATTTGGATGGCTTTAACTGGTCATTTCCTATACCCATCTTGTCGAAAGCTTTAGAGAATAGCAAATCTGCAGAACTTCCATTGTCGATCAGCACCCGTCGAATAGTAAAATTGGCCACTGCCACGGTAATTACCAGTGGGTCATCATGGGGATGTTGTACTCCCCGTGCATCATCGTCAGTGAAGGTAATGACCTGTTTTTCTAGTCGTGGAGATTTGGAAGGTGGAATAGAGGTATCCACCTTTTGAGCCTCCATCATATTTCTAGCCCTTCTCGCATGAGCTTTTCGGGATGAGCTTGTTTCTCCACCTCCAGCAAACCCTCCAGAAATCACATTGATCACCCGAACCGGCTGTTTATCTGGTGTGCGACTTCTTCGGGGAGCATCCTGTTGGCCTTTTCCTTTATCGCCATTGGTCGTGAACTGGCTCAAACGCCCTCTCTGGATCAGACTCTCAATCTGATTTTTGAGGTCGATGCATTCATCTGTCGTATGTCCATGGTCACGATGAAAGCGACAAAACCTATCGCTCGCCCTTTTTGATGGATCCGACTTCAGCCTGGGTGGCCAGGATAATGAATGATCGTCTTGTATTTGAAAAAGGATCTCACCTATCGGCTTGTTCAATGGAGTGAAGCTAGTGAACTTATCTTGACTCTTTACAGGTCGAGATGACCTGTCCATAGTTGGTTGGGTTCTTCGGCCTTTAGCTTCTCTTTCGTCCCTGGTAGTTATTGCTGGTCTCTTTTTCTCCACCTTCTTTTCTTCAGTCCCTTTTCCTTTTCGGGCATTCATGGCATCCTCCGCATTCATATGCTTCTGGGCTTTAACAAGTAGTTCTGCCATCGTCTCGGGCGGTTCTTTTGATAAGGAAAAAAGAAACCTAGAAGACTGTAATCCTCCCATGAAGGTTGTCACTGCTACGTTATCATTAACCTCATCAACCTGTAGCATCTCATTATTGAACCGGCTTATATAATCTCGAAGCGACTCTCCTTTATCTTGTTTGACGTTTAGCAAGTAGGTGGCGGGCTTCCTATGTCTCCGCCCGGCAATAAAGTGTCCGATAAATTTCCTGCTTAACTCACCGAAGTCACGAATAGAACCGGGCCTCAACTTATTGAACCAGACCCGGGCTGACCCCTTTAGGGTGATGGGAAAAGCCCGACACATGATAGCATCTGGGACAGCCTGTAGATGCATGAGTGCCTTAAAGGTCTCCAGGTGGTCAAGAGGGTCCTTGTACCCGTCAAAGTTCTCCAATTGTGGCATTTTGAACTTGTTAGGTAGAGGAACACTCATCACCAAAGCATCAAAGGGGGAATTAGTCTTCTGTAGGAGTTCATCCACAATAGCGGGGCTTTTTCCCTTCATTATCTGTGCCATACCTTCCATCTGTGCTTTCAGGTCTTGGATCTGTTGATCCACACCCATGACTTCTGTAAGACCATCGGGTGTCGTGCCTCGTCGGGTGCTCCTGATTACCGTCCTTCGATCCTGGTTGTGGCTATGCTCTGCCCCCTCTTCCAAATTATTTTGTCTTGTCGCATCCGGAGCGGGAGGAATGAGCCCAGCCAATCGTTGAAGAAGCAAAGCATTCTGCTGGTTCTGTTGGATCAGTTGGTCCATCCCTTGGGCCAGAGTTTGAACCTGCTGTTCTAATACTGCCACACGTTCTGTAGGATCGTTTTGTCTAACTGGGTCTGAATTTTAGGGACTTTCGGAGTTGTGTGATGACCTGTCATCACCAACTTCTTGGTCTCCCAGAGAAACACGTGCCTCCTCTTGGCCATCATGCCGGGGAGGATGCACTGAAGGTAGACCAGTATGGGTCGGTGGTACTCCTTGGTTGGTTGGGAGCAAGGGATCATTGGGTTGTCCAGAGGCATCACCCACCTTACTTTTGCTTCGTAGTTGGACCATTCTAACGTTTTCTGGAAATAAGAAGCTGTCGCTTCCCACAGACGGCGCCAACTGATGATGCGTAGAAAGATCGGGTAGAAAACGACGTCGTTCCTGTCAAAAAGAACAAACAGTGACCGGAAGAGGTACCGGCCAAATAGGCTCCGACGGTCAAGTTAGAACTTGAATCGCTCAGAAAACTATAGCAGGAGTAATGGTGGGTGATTATCGCGTACCTCTTTAGGTTGACCCAACCCTATATTTATAGGGTCTTTAATGCGGTGTTCTTGATAGAGTTGTAACGTGTCGTAAATATCTTGACAGCTAACCATATGTATCCTAATAGGATTCTGATAACTACCCGTAGGTATTCTGTTCAGATGTGTAGAGCCCTGGTAGCAGGTACCCTGGTAGCAGGTAGTCGGTTGACAAATTCTTATCTCCACGTGCCGTACAAATTATACCTATCATATACCACATGTTTTTACTTCTTACTCCTTTTCTGGGTGTAGTATTAAGGCTAAATTCATCAAAACACATGTTTTTACTTCTTACTCCTTTTCTGGGTGTAGTATTAAGGCTAAATTCATCAAAACACATGTATTAAGCTTGAACTAATTCTGAAGAATATAACCAAAAACAAACATTTACGATCAAGTACAAAAAATAAATAATAAAAAAATGCAGATAACGAGTAGGAATCACACATACTTTGCAGGAGAACTCGACTTGACACCAATCCTTTAGTGATCAATGTGCTCATGCAGCTCCATCCACTATACCAGTCTCTTGGCGAGCTTCCAAAATGTCCCGGTTTTACTGGCCTGGAAAGCATTTGAGGTCAAGAAATAAAGTAAATAAAATATCTAAAACTATCTCAATATCCAAAAAGAACCTTCAATAAAATCAACAAGTTTAACCAATATAAATCCTTGTAAACAGTGAAGTAACATACACAATTGGCACTCGAGAAAGGCCACTCGCTTCAGCAGCATCAATTAGCTCCTGTCTTCGCATAAATTCACTTCTATAGGCAGTCCCCCTAAAGTAAAAGCTTTTAGTCACAAAAATTATTTCTAATCACATGAAAACAAAATAAAGCAAGACATAAAAAGCAATCAAACTTGCATCTTAGGCATCTATCTGTACAGAGTAATCAATAATGCATAGGCCATTGAATTCTTTTGTGGCAATTAGAGGTCAAGAAATAAACGTCTCTTAGGTTTGTTCCCTAAAATATCAAGAGAACAAATTTATGAAGAACAACAGCTAATGTGAGCACCAGAATAGTGTCTGAGATTATTACTTTTCTTCCCTACCTAGAGTAAACTACAAAACAAACGAATAAAATGAAGGCTGGAATCAAAATACATATTTGCATCAAATCTTCATGTTCAGAAGGACCAGAATCAGCCCTAAAAAATCCTTGGATGAGCCTCAAAATCCATTTTACGACACCACTGCATCCAAACAAAAAAAATGACAACTGAATCAGAGCAAAAATTAGTGTTCGTCAATATGTTTTTGAATCTATCTCAAGACAAAGTGCATCCAACTCTCTAACGGGGAGAAGATGATATTAATAATTAGTGAACAAACATAGATTCGATTAATATTCCTTAAACGCATGCCTCTTCCACCCACCAAGGCACCAAACCCCCAAAATAATAAAAAGAAAAAAAAATCCAACTACATGCACAAATCCAACAATCAAAGTAAACCACAATTGAACTAAACCTCATGTTTACAAACGAAGGCACAGACTCTGAACAAAAATATGAATACCATGTCAGCTCTAAGGCATATGATATACTCTTACGTTGGTCCATGAACAAAATCCATATACTAAGTACACTCAAAGGCACATGATATACTCTTGTTTTGATTGCTTATGAAAGGGAAGCTTCACTTTTAGCTTTTGTAAGAAGTAGAGAACAAAAAAAATGTAAAGAATTTCTCCCAACAATAAAAGATTAATGTACACACCAAAAATCATGCCCTTTTAGTAAGACCGGGTCAATTATCACCAAAGCAGTGTTTTAGTGGGTTTGCATTATCTTTTGCAAAAGATGGCTTTTTTATGATGCGAGCCGGCATCATCGCAATTATCATTAAGAGCTTTTGCCAAATCAACTGCACAAAGACATAACCCTTATATATCATATGAACTATTAAGTCTTTTCTTTTGGGATGGATGAAAAACAAGGATCTCTAATCTATTTCTTCGCATAGCATAGCCAATTGCCTAATCAATTTCTTTGTAACAAACAGCTATCCTCAGAGTTGTACTCATTTTGCGCATTAGACTTAACTACAACTACTAATTACCACCCATTTTTTACATTAGAGTTGGAACAAAACCCAACTGCACTAATTAACGGTTCTAGCAGAAAGTTCTGGCTTGATTTTATCACAGTTTGCAGGTTATCATTATAACTTACTGAATACCTTGCATTAACATCTTAGCGTGCTATGGCATAGTGATCAAATATGT
Source organism: Cornus suecica (assembly GCA_963922005.1). Taxonomy (NCBI): domain Eukaryota; kingdom Viridiplantae; phylum Streptophyta; class Magnoliopsida; order Cornales; family Cornaceae; genus Cornus; species Cornus suecica. The sequence continues at coordinate 1,935,447 of OY998247.1, read as the reverse complement.
CGCTGCATTACTAACAAGATGGAACCAGATTAATACATTTCACTTTTTCTCATGGTCAGAGGGAGTTGCATATAGTATGACCAAACAAATTAAATATTCTTCAAATGCAATTCCACAGACTGTTGATAGAATCTTTAGACTATAGCTGTAATTGCAATTAGTAGGTATCTATAAAAAATACATCAGCTAAAGCAGTGAGAGAATGGGATTGTTTAAGAGACAGCAAAAATTAAATTTCACAACAATTTCTTGGTAACCAAACGCCATCTGATAGAATTTGTATATTATAATTGTATTTGTAATTAGAAGGAATTCATCAAAAAATTGACATTAAATAAATAGGTTGCTCATCAAATAATGCTAAACCACTAAGAAAATGTCTTTGTTTTAAGAGACACTAGGCAAAAACTAATTGACTTCACTACAATTTCTCGTCATCCACACGTCGTCTAATTGTGATGTCCCACATCGCCCAGGTACAGGTCTGGGTATGTGCTTATATGTGCAATGTTGTCTTCAATTGGTATGAGGCATTTTTGGGCAGGAGCCCAAGAACAAAACCGTGTGGGCTGGGCCCAAAGCGGACAATATCGTACCAAGTGTTGGAGCGGGGTGTTACACTAATAGAAAAATTTTACAACACAATTGTAATTGCATTTAGTAGGAATTTAAAAAACAAATGACATTAAAAATAAAGAAATTGTGATTTTTCCATAGACACTTGGCATAAACTAATTGATTTCACTGCATTTTCTCAGCAAGCAAACGCAATCTGATAGAATTTTATAATACTAGTGTAATTGCAGTTAGTAGGTATTCACCAAAAAAAAATTGACACTAAAAAAAAGAGTTTCTCATCCAGCCATATAAAACAGTAAGAAAATGTGATTGTTTAAGACACACTTGGCACAAATTAATTCATTTCACTACATTTTCTCGACTACCAAACGCAGTGAAAATAGAAATTTTCAATTTTTCCCGGGAAAATATGCAAAAACTTTCTGGGTGGGACTTACTTGATTTTGGAGAAATCCTTGAGGGTTTTAATGGGCGTTTTGGAGTTACAGACATTGGAGTAAGCCTTGTAGAACGTGAAATTGATGTTCTCCGATCCTCCTTTGGGTCTGTCCGCCATTTCTTGGCTCTTCTTCCACATCGAGCGCGCCAATTCTTCGTTCTCGGCACACACTACTGGTATAGGCTTCTCCATTGTCGATCAAACCCTAACCCTATGGTTCTAGAGATCAAAATTAGGGTTTCTATTGATTTTTGAAAACTGATTGAACTGGTGAGTAATGTCTCTGCGCTAATAGTGATATCAAAAGTGTTGATCAGATTATTCACAATTCTGGATGAGAAGAGAAAAAAGGCGGCAAAATTGTAATCCGATGGGGGGGTGTTTGGTAACTCCGAATGAGTTTTCCATTCAATAAAATCATAATGGGTAAATATCACCTAGACCCCCTAAAGTTTACCCATATCCCACCTAGGTCCCTCTCTTTTTCATATTTCCACGCAGACCCCTTTCATTAACATTCGTCCATTTTTTTAGCGAAAGTCCGTAAAATGACTTTGTTGCCCATAATCATTTTATAATGAAAATTACCATCACACACATGTTAAGAGCAAAATGATTAATATAACATTTTTTTCAAGTTTACATCATCAGAATCCATTGGTCAACTAATCGTGAGTGATAGCGAGCGCCTAATAGATACTATGAAATAAATTTTAGGAGGTCTAGATGGAAATATGGAAAAATAAAGGGGTCTAGGTGGAATACGAACAAACCTTAGGAGGACTATGTAATATTTACCCAATCAAAATTCCTTTATTAATTTGATAATTAAATAACATTAACATTATATTATTGCTTAACGAAATTAAAATTAAAATTCAATGTTACTTAACCGTTGATTTTGCATTAGAGAATTTGTCTTTAATTTTCTTCTTTGTTTTTTTTTTCTCCATTCCAAACACACAAAGATTTTTTATATCTTTTTCTTTTTTGATTTTCATTCATGAAACTTATGTTTAAAATGCTAAAATTTCTTCTTGATTTTAATTTGATAAGGGGGTGAGGTTTCTTTTCACCTCTCTGATTGTTGACACCCTAAATGAGCCAACACATGACAACGGAAGCGGACTGAAACTAGGCTGAAAATTGGGCAGAATTGGGCTGGAATTCGGGCCAAAACTGGGCTGTTTTTCGGGCTGGATTCGGGCCTAAACTGGGCTGGAATTTGGGCCTAAACTGAGCTGCAAATTGGGCTGAAAATGGGCTGCGAATTGGGCCTAAACTAGGCTGTTTTTGGGCTGTGAATTGGGCCAAAAGGTGGGCTGAAATTGGCCTGCGAAAATGGGTTGAAAATGGGCCAGATCATAAAGTAACCTTGTTGGTTAAGACTAGAAGATTACAAAATTTGTGAAGTATTTGACACTTCTTGAAAGAGATGTAGTTGAGTTGATGATAATGTTTAGATAGGATTAGAATTTAGGTTGTTTTTATCTTTTATTTATTGATTGATTTATTTCTAGTTTATCTTTAGGTTATTTTTAGGCTATAAATAATATACGTATACCATTATCATTATGCAATCATTTATTTTATCAGCATTGTTCCTTTCAATTCATTTAAACTCTCAGTCATTTATTTGCTTTCTTTCAATACCAGTCTTTTCAATTCCTTGCACTTTTCAATTCTTTTCGCGATTTCTTTTGGTTACCCAAAAGTCCTATTTGTTGAGGCAATCATAACCCATTCGCGAGAGTTGAGTTTTTTCTCTCATAAATCGTCTGATTTCATTCCACATGTTCAAAAGAGACGAAAATTTGTTCCTTTTGAACCGGTTGAACTCTATCACCGGTTCTGGCACTCCCACACCCTATGAATACGAAGAATATTATCAGCCCTACTATTCGGCCGATGATTACTATTTTTTAGAATCCTATGAAAATCAAGAATATTATCAACCCTGCTATTCGGCCAGTGAATATTATTTTTCGGAGCGAACACTAATAAAGAAGATATTTATTTTTCATTCAGGCTGTCGTAGTAATAACATTTAAATGTTAAGAGCCATACACCAACTCTCAAGTATCACCAGTTTTTGCTTTCATTTGATTATCTTATTAGTTGACCAAATTTGTTGACCAAAATGTATACATCAAAATTACAATTAAGTGTCTAATAAAAAAATTATCGTCTTATTTCCTTAACTCATTTTTTTTTTTTAGTATTGTTATTGTAAGCAAACTTAAAACCACCTGAGATTGAGCATACTACACACATTATCACTGAAATGAAGTGCTAACCTTTTGAAATTGGTGGATAAACTCTAACTATAAGAGTGATAAATAAGTATATGATTCATTTATTGTTATTTGATTGCACTTAATTTTAAATTGATTTTGTATTCAATTAAGTATATTTGAAAATGTAATTTGAGTATAACTTACAACTGATAAAATAATCAGTTATCACTCATGTCTAAATAGTGAAGATTCGAGACATTATTTTTAAAAAAAAATCAATTACTACTTAAGATTTTCATTAATTTAAATTCATTCTTAAATTTTTAATTTATCAAACAACACCTAGTAATTTATAATTAAGAATATCGGCATATACGCAGATGGAGATTAATTATTTTATTTTTATATTATTTTTCGTGCAAACACCATATAACAGAATTGTATGAGGACCAAAAGGACATTATACAGGATTGTATGGGTGTAACTGGCCTGGATATCATAGTTATAAAAAAAAATTGCAGTGTACACTTACACATAGTATGTATAGTATATGTATATATATATACTAATAAAAAGCACGTGAAATAATAAAATTGTTGTAAATAGATGAATTATTTAATTATAATTTATAATCCTAATTGAACTATAAGATTAAAAATAATTCAAAATCATATCCTATTATAATTATATAACTACCTAATCGGATAAATACTCATGAGTTTAAGGCCCTGTTTGGATTGGTTTTTCAAACGCTGCTTTTGGCTTTCTGTAGGTAAAAGCTGTTTTGAACGGTGTTTGACAAAGTTTTTAGAAGAACTTCTGGGCCTTGGAAGAGCGTTTTAAAGAAGCTGGGGGTACCAACTTCTCAAAACAGCTTCTGCTTCTCTTTTTCTTCTGCGGAAAGCCAGAAGCAAAAGCTATGCCAAACAGGGCCTAAGTTTAATTAGTCTAAATAAAATTCTACTTGAATGTGAAATTAGAATAATAATTTAATTAAATTCATATCTAAAATTCATCACACTTTTAATAATAATAATATAGATATATTTGTGTGGTCTGTATAATTACAATACCTATTATAGAGTTTTTGTTTTCTGTCTTTCAGTTGGCGGGAAAAATCTCGTTAGACTAGCTTGGGAAACCCAATGCTATGGGAAAACTAAATACATGGAAAGTACTTTCCTCTTTCAACAAGAATCAGTACTCCCGACTTCACTAGGAATATAAACATAGAAACACTACACTACTCTCTCTCTCTCTCTCTCTCTCTCTCTATATATATATATATATATGTATATGTGCATATACCTAAAAGAGACAGAAGCTGCTACATCAGAAACAGGCTAGACACAATCATTCTCTCTGGCTTTCCAATTATTCTTAAATTTCTTGATCGTGCTGTAGCAACTCAACCTACTTTAGTTTATATATATATTTATATGTGTATAATGGGTAAAAATATGGATTTGAGCGAGAGAAGTGAGAAAGATTTTGTGGACAGCGAGGAGGAGAATAAGCGTAGGAGGCTGTGGGAGTGCTTGCTCGAGGTTACAAAAGATAAGCTTCTTGAAATCGAACAAGAAGAAGTCATTCGGCAGAAAAGGTTGTCCTTGAAAGAAAAATCTCTCAAGAAGCCCATGGTTTTTGATGATTATGATAATCGCGCAATGATGATCAATGTCATTAACAACAACAAAATCAAGAGATTGGGAACGAATCAAAAGCCGAAGACCACTGGAAAGAATGATGAGAATAAGAAAAAGGGAGGGAATGAGAGGAAGAAGAAGAAGAGCAACGTTAAATGGAATGGTCCCGAACCAGCACCGGACATGCCTATTCGTATGAAGGATTTCGTTACTCGAGAATTGAAGGGTAGGGAGATACAACTGGTGATACAGAAGGCCTTGTATGATAGTGACTGTAGAAAAGGTCAAAATCGTCTAAATATACCCGAGGCTCAAGTGATAAACAAGGGGTTTTTGACAGAAGATGAAAAGAAAGAGTTGGTGATGCAAGTCGAGACGAAGAAGAAGGCTATAAATGTAACTTTGGTTGATCCACGACAGAGGGTGTTCGAGATTTCGTTGAGGAGGTGGGAGCAGAACAAGAACTTCAATTATGTTTTGTCAAACCCTTGGATACAGATTGTTGAGGAGAATAATTTTCATCAGGGTGTGGTGGTCCAGGTCTGGTCTTTTCGAGTTGATTTGGAACTCGGTTTCGCTATTGTTAGAGTGGCCGATGGTCCTCCTGCGGCGGCAGAGGGGGTGGAAGTGGCGGTGGCGGAGATGAGTAGAACATGGGTTTGGGTGCAAGCAGCAGTGGTCATGGCGGAGGCAATGTGGGTCATGATCATATGGAAGAATAGAGTTCTTGATTTATTATCTAGAGAGTTGATTAATTCCCCAGTTCTTGATTTGTTGGTTTATTAGGGTTTGAGAATGATTATTAGTTTTTCTATTTCTAGTTGTTTGAGGAATATTGATTTAATGTGACTCTGAGTGATATTTTTTGTTCTGTTAAATTAGAGGATTTGGTAGTATTCTAATTTGTTGATTTGATTTCATTATTACGTTTAGAGGAAGTGTGTGTAATTGGAGTTCTACTAAAACAGTGTTGCAATAATTAGCACAATCTATTGTTTGTAAATGGTAAGAGTCCATAAAAATAGAAGTCTTGTCTTAATTAGAGAGTTCCATATATAGAGTTACAGTATATACGTTTCTGTTTGTGCAAGTAATTTCCACTCATGTCTCATGCAACTAATGGACGAGAGTTACTTATACTTTTAGGGTTTATGTCTGTGTATATATATAGATATAGATATATATGTTATATAAGCATGGGCAGATCAAGGACGGCTGTTACGTAACGGTTTTTTGGGATGGCCGATCCCGTTACGGACCGTTACTGAGGTGTGGGTCGGTTCCCATGGCCGTTACGGTGGTTGTAACCCCGATTCTCACCGGTTCCGAAAATGCCATAACGGTTAATACAGTTAAAGTTTTTCATTTTGATGGTGAACCATGTAACTTTTAAAATTTAAAATAATTTTGCATTGTTGGAAATAAATTATATCTTTTATGATTTAATTTTTTATTTATTTAAATTTAAAATGAATTTAATAATATCATAACAGGTATATGTTAAATATTAAAATAACGACCACGCCATTAGATTTATTAATAATTCATTTTTTATATTAAAATTATTTTTAAAATTAAATAAAATTGACTTAAATCTACCAAAAAATCATATTTATTCATTCATGTTGCCAAAAGTATCCAATTAGAATATTTTGGGTAAGATGTGCAAGATTTTTTTTAAAAATCACGATTGCGATAACCGAGTCCCGTTACGTAACCTCAATATTAACCTGAGTCCGTTACACCGATACCGTTACCGTTACAGCGACCGATACCGTTACGGCGAACCTTGGGGTAGATAGTGCGATCAAAGAAAAGGAAAAAGAAGACTCAATGTAGAGAGAGAGGAAGAAGAAGATTGAAAGTAGAGAGAGAGGGGGAGAGTGAATACACAGAAATATAAAAGTATGAACTTAAAAGAAAGATCAAGAAGAATGAACAAGAACAAGAGATTATAACTGAATACACACTTGATATTATTTCTAGGACTCTGCCCTTCACAACCATACAAGACCTTCTTATATAGGAGAAAGAGAACATACAGAAAGACCAAACTATCCCCTGTGGGGTAAACAGAGCAATCATAATAGCTGGGGATATCATCCATGACATCAGCTAGCTAAAAATACAAACATACCTTTACCGACAGTCGAAATGGCATAAAACAAATGTGGAAAGACATTTGTACCCTTGCCGACTATCAATATTACAAAATAACCTCACTACAACACTCAGACTCATTTATTACAAAAACAGACAAAATAGCATATGTCAGACACATGCACGGTTACCAATCACCAGGAGGGCTCCAATCATCAGTGTGATTGTCAGAATTGTAACCACTAGGAGCTGGTTCGAGGAGATAAGCATGGAGGTGAACCCTGTAGATGGGATGATCTGAATCTTAAAGATCCCATGAGTATTGAGCTTCATGATCAATCAAGGTGTGGAGCATCTTGTCACGCCAGTCTGGTGGATAGAAATCTGAAGTCCGCCAATTTGCAGTGTCAGGATAAAAAAAGAAAGGAGAAATGGATTGTGGAGGAATTCCATTATGATGACAGATCTGAGTTCGGAAAATGTTGAAATGGGTAGCCAATTCATAGACTAAAATATTCTCATGACCTGTAAAAAAGGCAACATGAAAATTTATTTGAATAAGGATACCATTATCAGGAGAGGGTAAGAACTGCTTAGAACTCCAGAAGACAAACATGGGATTTTGAAAAGGAGTGCGACGGAGTTTAGTTTGCCAAAATGAGATGTCACCAAACAGGGTTAACCAGGAACAGAATTTCAATTCGGATGGGGAAAGATTATTAAACAAACACTTGGCTAGGTATTGTAACAACTGAGATTTATCCAGAATAATCCCAATATGGTAAATATCCACAATATACCAAAGGAGAAGGTAGAGTTCTCTAGAGAAATGGAAATAAAAGGAGGGATTAATCTCAAAATGGGTTAGAAATGGATAAATGGGATGGAAAGGCATGGTTCTGATAGGACCAGACTCAAGACCATATCTGTGAACATAAATGAGCTGAAGGGAATTAACCATGTGACAACTACGGGCAATGAGGGTTTGTTCGAAGAGAAGGGACTGGAGATGGAAAGGGAAAGGTAATGGATCAAAGCAGGAGATCATAGGAATACATATGGGATTTATTTCCTTTTTCAGGCGAGATAGGAAATCAGGGAGGACATTGGTTTTTCCAAGAATGTGGAGTGCATCAAAAGACCATTATGAGAACCAATTTGCCCATCTTAAGAGTTGGGCTTTAGGAGGATGTTTTTGTTTGAATTTCAACATGTTTGGAAAACTGCTGAGATCGGTTTCGATCAGGAAATGGTGGCCAAGGAGATGGAATTCGAATTTTTCAATACCTCTCTTGATGGCTAGGATTTCTTTGTAAGTAGAGTGGTAATGAATTTCAGCAGGAGTAAAAGCACCACTTTTGTAGCCACAAATAGAACGGGATTTAGGGGGAATTTCTTCGAGGAAAACAACTCCCCAATAGAGGTCAGAGGCATCTGTCTGAAGAATTCGCTTGCCATTAGAGGGGATCTGTAATGGGGGAAGCATCTGGGAAATGGACTTGAGATGCTTGATGGCTGTTGTACAAAAGGGAGACCAAGGGGGAGGATTCTTTTTCAGAAGGTCAGAGAGAGTCTTTCTAGAAGGAGCAAGGTCAGAAATGAAATCAGCCATGTAATTTACAATGCCGAGGAATTGTTGGATTTGGGTACGGGTGAGGTTTTCATCTGGGAATTGGAGAAGCTAGGTGGCTATGTGAGGCTGCAGGACATACTGGCTATGTGAGATTTTCATTCCGAGAAACTCAATTTCTGGTTGCGCCAAGATCATCTTTTTTGCAGAGAGCATTACTCCGAATTTTAAGACAAATTGGTGAAATTCTTGGAGAAGGCTGGTGTGAGAGTTAATGTCGGGAGAGAAAATGAGGATATCATCTATGTAGATGAGGGTAGAAGATAGGATGGGGTGGAAGATTTTGATCATAGCTTGCTGAAATAAGGAGGGGGCTGTTTTGAGGCCAAAAGGCATCACTGTCCACTGGAGATGATGGTCTGGGATACAAAACCCAATTTTTGGGCGTTCGTCAGGTGTAATTCCCAATTGCCAAAATCTGGCATTTAGATCAAACTTGGAAAAAACTTTTGCTTGTGGAAGATTTGCAAACATGACAGCTCTTCGAGGAAGAGGGAACTTGATGTCTTGGAGGAAATTGTTTAAAGGCTGGTAGTTGATGACAAGTCTCAATTTACCACGAACTTGTTCGGCCCGTTTGTTGACATAGAAAGCTTCGCATGCCCACTGGGAGATAGTGGGTTCAACAAGTCCTTCTGATTGGAGCTGGTTGAGCTCTTTGACAGCAAGTTGATAATGATCGGGATTCATCCCATGGTGAGTAGCTTTAGTTGGGTTCAGGTCTTCATTTTTCTTGAAATGGAGATAAATGAAGAAGTCAGGGTTCTTCCATAAAGGATGGGTGCATTTGGTGAGAAACTCAGAATGGGACTCAGCACAAGAGGATTTGGTGATGGTGGTCTGGATAGATGTGATCTCACTGGTAAGTTGGAACAGGTTATGCTGGGTGGTCCAAGGGAGAAAGAAGTTCTTGTATTTTAGGCCCTTTGGGAGCCATGAAACATGAGAAAGTTTCTGGAGGATGTCGAAGCCAATGAGAAGATCTTTGTTTGGAAGTTCAGAACCTAACACTCGATGTTTGATTTGTACTCCAGGGAACAGTTGTATCAAAATTGGTTTGCTCTGAAGAGTGATCGCAAATGTTTCACCATTGGCAGCAGTAAATGGGAAGCAACATGATTGCCAGTAGGATCTGGGTAGGATAGCGGGATTCATGATGGTGGAAGCAGCACCAGTGTCAAAGAAAGCAATGACAGAGATGGGGTGAGAGTATTTTTCGGGAAAGACCTTGATTTGGGCCAAAGGTTGGACAAGAAGAGCAGGGGAGATGGAAAATTCAAAAGAGAAAAGGTCTTTAGAAAAATCTTCCTCATCTGAGGTAGAGAATACTGAGGAGCCATCGGAATCAGAAACATCAAGGGAGAAAGCCATGATAGTGGATGAAGAGGCTTCATCATCAAGAGAGAAAACGGATTCTATGTCAGCATCGTCAGTAGCAGAAAGAATTGAGGATAAAGACTGAATCAAGTTGGTTCGAGCATTTTTGTTAGGGCACTGTCTAGCATAGTGGCCCTTCTTTCTGCATATGTAACAACGATCCGATTTTCGGAGACCATGGACAGATTTATTACGGAAGAAACGCCATTTCTTTTTCTTAGATTTGGGAAAAGAGGAAGACTTGTCAGACTTCCATTTTCGGAAATGTTTCTTCTTTGAACCAGAAGTAGGACAGGTACAGGAACCAGAACCTTTGCATTTAATGAGGAAATCTGGTCTGTCACAAGCAGTACCGAGCAATTTGCCTTGTTCATGCATGGTCTTGAGAAATTTCTGGTAATTACATAATTTCTCAAGGGATTGAAGAACATGGGAGTAGATGGATCCAAGAGAAGTATTGGGTAACGTCAAGTTCTTTGTTTGTAGAAGCTTAAGGGTCTCATCGCCGAGGGGAACTGGAAGAGACTTGAGAAATGTTTGCTTCAGGTTCAGATCATCAATACCACCAAGGATGTAAAACCTTTGGGACATTCTGAGGAAATGAGCTTCTAGGTCCTTTCTTTTAAAGGAGCAGCAACGCATACTGAAATATTCTTCTCAGGCTGCATCGAGAATACCTTCAGTGGAGCCAAGGAATTCATTGTGAATTTCATCAACAAAGGCATTGATGGAAGGTGCTTGGACGAGTTGAAGTTGTCGGTATTCTCCTATACTAACATACCACTGGTGGAGGCGTCCAAGGAACTTTGAAACACAGCGAGTAAGGGCTGTGCGCAAGGTAGTATTAGGACTTAGCAATTCTGCAGAGCACCAGGCATGGATTTCATAAAACTTATCAAGCCACTTGCTTCGAGGAAGGTCATCAATGGAGAAACCATGACCATTAGGAATTGTAGAGGTAGCAGGTGGAGGAGCTCGAGGATTGAGATCTGGAATGTCCTCTGGATCCTCAACTTCATCGATTATAGGATCTTCTGGAGGAGGAGGATCAGCCATATATAGGACTGGATATGGATCTTGACTTTCAGAGTCAGAGAAAGCCCCGGGAGTAGGATCAGAAGAAACAGCAATGTTGAACAACATATCACTGATAGGATTTCAGGAGGAAAGTGCTGGAGGATCTATCATGAGCTGCTGAGGTGCTTCAGATTTTCCTTTGGGATCTGGGGTAGGCTTGGATCCGGATATGGGTCCAGAGAAATGGGAAGGTGAGGCAGAGGATGAGCGGGTTGCAGTGATAACAGGTGGTGAAGGTGGTGTCTTGGAATGAGGAATGGAGGCTATGGGAGTAGAGGGGCCAAACAGGCTATGGTGTCCAGTAGGAGCCATAAAGAGAGGCTGAGAGATGTTTTGGGGAGTATAGAGGGATAAAATGGAGAAGGAAACGAGGTTCCGAACAAATCTGGAGGCTGTCTAGTCTGATGTAATTGCTGGGTTTGTAAGGATTGCAACTGGTGCTTGAGGCTTTTCATCTCAGTATCTTTAGCAACGAAGGCTGAAGTGAAGGCTTGGTTAGTGTAGGCCATCTGAAGAAGTTCAGTGTGGAGGTCTTGGATCTTTTGCTGTAGATCATGGATCAGCAGCTCAAGGGAAGTGAGCTTTCTATTGACAGTACTCTCGAGAGACTGTTGAGATATGGCAATTCGCTGCAGGATTTTGTTCTGTGCAAGAGCATTGGCTGACTGCCAATTTAGAGCAACTTCAGCGGCAACGACTGAAGTAGAAGATCCATCAGAATGGACTTCTATAGTATTAGGAACCTTGTGCTGATGGGTAGTGTGTTCGTGGTCATCATGGTAGGAAAGAGGAGGGAAATCAACCTCATACCAAGAAAATGAAGGAGAAAACATGTAGCAAGGGACAGGTTGCGCCAGATCTGGAGGAGTCTGTCTGGGAGCACAGGGAGTATAAGGTGGCTTACAAGATGGAGGAGAAGGCCTTGGTTGAGGTTTTTTTGGTTTGCCATATTCGACAAAGTAGTCGAATTTGCCAGAAAGTTCACCTAGGAGGCCAACTGTGGGATCACCATCCTCATATCGCTTTTGAAGCCGATACTGGGAGGATTTCTTCTGTCGCATTGGGGGTTCATCGTCATCATCAAGATCACGGAGACAGTCATCACAATCACAAGTATCTAAATACTTGTGTCCAGAGAGTGGATCTTCGAAGTAGTAAATGGGATCGCCAGAGGATTGGAATTTACTGATGGGGATTTGGTTTCTCAGCTAAGAGGGGCACATCATGTTAATCTCAGGAAGTTTTGAGGAAAATAGAGGCAAAGCAGTTGAAGAACTGCCGGGTTTAGGAAAGGTGATAGAAACAGTGTCATCGGGTTTAGTGATGCAAGTGGGATTGCTTGATTGAACAGGCTTGGGTTGTTGATGGAGCTTTTCATAGAAGTAACCCAAGAATTGGGAAGAAGCTGGTACAATTCGGTTTTGGATAACTGTTTGGGAATATGGGTACAGGTAGCTTGGTGCTGGGTGTTAATATCAAGGAGGAGAGCATCTTGGGAAGCATTGGCTGGGAGACACATGTCCATGGCATGGTTTTGCAACCGATATGCCATCTGGTAGTGGAGGGTGGCTTCATATGTGGTAGGAACTGCAGAGGCACCATGGATCTGGACTTGGATTTGGAGAGCATTAAGCAGGTGTGGATCCTTCAGAGGCATGTTAAAATTGGGAAAGAAGGTGAAGATCACCGTTCCCGCATTTAACGTCGTCTGGACTGTGGCGATACAGGCATGTTGATACTGTTGGAATCTAGTATCAAGGAGTGCAATTCTGGAAGTGACAAGAAGGCCTTTACGACCGTGAAAGGAAAGTGCATTAAGTGTTATATATATATATCTAGGGTAAAGTGCAAAAACCCCCTTCAGTTATTGTCTAGAGCAAGAAACTCCACTCAACTACAAAAAAAACCCTTCATCTATCAATTTGGTGCAAGTAAACCTCCCTCATCTATCAAGTTGATGCAATTAAGGACAAAAATTCTTAAAAAACACATTTACCCCTAAATTAAATAAAAAAAATAAGTAAATCATAGTTCTTGTGTCTAAGGATGAACAAATTCCTTTCTCAGTCCACGAGACGAAGGATCAAAGAAACTACTGGGTCACTTTTTCTCCTATCAGAACCCAACAACCTTCCAATTTCAAAATAATTGCATAAAAAAAAGGTAAATTACACTTTCACCCCTCTAGATATGACTTATTACAGCTTAATCCCCTCTAGATTGGATAATTATACTTATAGGACTTATTACAGCTTAATCCCCTTTATATTGGATAATTACACTTACACACTTTTTAGTTTGGTTTTTTGTAACAGTTTTCCCCCTCTCTCATTATTCCAGTAAGGTCAACGCTAGTTAAAGATGAAGTCATCCATTTTTTAAATGAGAAATGACTATGTTATCCCTTACTCAATGAAATTACCTTTTTACCCTCAATTTTTTTTTTTATATATAAATATGCATATACACTTGTGTATATATATATATATGCCTACCACCACAGTCCCACTGCCGCCACCACCATATCTCCCCCAAATCCTAGATCCATATACACTTGTAGACATATATACTTGAAATTGTTTTTCTCTTTGGCAAATTCAAAGTCAAGCGTGAACCAACTAATTCAAAGCAAATTTGAAACCAAATTCAAAGCAAAGTGGCTTCCTCTCTTCTGGCTAGTAGATCTGAAACCAAATGAAATCTGATACAAGGAACTGAAACCAAAGCAAGAACCGCAAATCCACAACTTTATCGAGCTCATCTTTCTCTTCCTTCTTCAAACCCAAATCCACTGCAAATCCGCAAATCTCATCTATGAATTCCAAATTTCCAATGGCTCCATCAAACCCAAATCCCTCAGATCCATCCAACCCATCTACGTCATCTACTCCACCAACCTCGCCAAAACCCTATTGTCTTCGACAAGCCTACGAAGCTCAAATCGCTGGCGATCTATATCTATATATCTATATATATAATATTCTCTGTATCTACTTTATATATCTATATCTATATCAATATATCTCTCTCTATATATAAACATCTTCTTCATTTTGATTGATAAATTTAGTATACTTGATTGACAATTTGTGGGATATCAAAGCCTTAATATGGTGAGGAGCCGACATATATATATATAAACATCATATGGAGAAGTATCATATATATATATATATATGGATATCATTTGGTATTCTTTAGGATTGACAAATCAAAGCCTTAATCTGGTGAGGAAAATGGAATGAGGGTGAAGGATAGTAAAGATATTTCACCCTTAGAATGGTATTTTAGGGATATCATATAATATTTTTTATGATGTCAGTCAATTTAACGAAAAGTTAGACATAAGGGAGGTGAGTGTTAACGAAAGCAAACCTTAGGGGAGGTCTCTGATCAAGTTCAAATCATAGGGAAATCCTTAGCCTTTTGCCAAACCACAGGGGAGGTTTTTGTAAATTACCCAATAAATAAGTAATGTGTCATTAATGAAATTCAAAAGGGTAATTTAGTAATCACGTTAGTAAACGTGGACCCCACGACTAACCGGAGAAATAAAAGCCCACTAAGGCCATGTTTGGTAGGCGGTCTTTCTGGTCTGGTTTGGTTTGGTTTGGTCTGGTCCGGTCTGGTCCGGTCTAATCTGATCTGGAAAAGTCTATTTGGTAAGCGGTCTGGTCTTACTATTTATTTATTATTTATTATAATATTTATTTATGTATTATTTATTTCTTTATTTATTATTTCTTCACTTTATAATATATTTTATTATTTATATTATTAAATTATTATATATTAATTTATATATTAATTTATAAATATATTCTATTTATTTATTATTATTTCATTATTTAATTCATTTTATTTATAAATTATTTATTCATTTTTAATTATTTAAAAATATATTTTATTAATTTATTATTATTATACTCATTTTTTTTATTATTATGAAGTATTTATTCATTATTATATTTACTTATTATTTATTATTATATTTATTTATTATTATATCTATTTATTATTTATTATTATATTTATTATTATTATTATTTATTTCATTTTTTTATTTATTATTTTTATTATATTTTAAAATATGTTTTATGTAATTTATTATTTATTTTATTAATTTATTATTATTATTTATTATTTAGTCCATTTTTTTATTATATTTATTTATTATTATTGTACTCATTTTTTATTATTATTATGTTTTATTTAATTTATTATTTATATTATTAATTATTCATTTTTAATTATTTATAAATATATTTTATTATTTATTATTATATTTATTTATTATTATTGTATTCATTTTTTATTATTATTAGGTATTATTTATTTTATTATTTATTATTTATATTTTATTTTTAAAATATGTTTTATTTATTTATTTTTATTATTATTTATTCATTTTTAATTATTTATAAATATATTTTATTAATAAGACTAGACCGGATCACCATGAACCACATTTTTTTTTGTCTCAAATGATGTCATTTTGGCTGATTTGGTTTTACTTGGTCTAACCAAAAATTTGGGACCAATGTTACCAAACAGGTTCAAAAACAGGGTCTTATTTTTGAAATTTTATGACCTATAAATATACAGCTAATTATATAATTATTATTATTTAATATTTTTTTATATAAATTTCCTTATATATCTCAACGGAACTAGAGTATATATATATATATATATACATTATTCACGCGTTTACATCTCCTTAAACATTCCCTCTTCGCGCGCTCTCTCCAAAATCCCTAGCACCTTCAATCTCTCTCTTTCTCTGATAGGCGATTCAACCTCTCAACGACGATCACAGCTCTCGGTGGTACTCTTTCGTACTCGATCTCAGGTTTGCTACTCGTATACATCTCTGCGATCAATCTGCATTAGAATTTTAGGGTTTTTATTAATCGCCATTAATGGAATTTAAACTATCGATCGGCACAATTTCCGTATTCCGATCATTGGATTTCGGTGAGGTTTTGATTTTTAGGAGTTTTTTAGTTAGGGTTTATGTAGTTTGTGTTCTTCTTGGGTTAATTGATTCGTGTTTGGTGTCGCCGGATGATTGAAGGCGGTGGAGTCGAATTAGGGTTTCTAGGGTTTTCTTGGGTAGGGGCCGTAGGGCGATTTTAGTGGTGTAAGCGGTGTTCTGTGGTTATGTGTGATTAACTGTATCTATACGTGTATATTTTGTGTATATATAGTATGGGGGTAACGGTAGCGAGAAAAGTTGTTGCGGAGAGGAATGAGAGATCAGTTTTCAGTCGACTTGGCGGAGTTGGTGGAGGAGGACCAGTGAACAACATAGTTTGTTCCTTTTGGCTTGCTGGAAGATGTAAGAAAAACCCATGTCGATTCTTGCATGAAGGATCACTACCCACACAGCCTAAGCAGTACAATAATTTCCCGGGAACCAATACTTGGAATAGGGATCTGAAAGATGGCTCGATCAAGGCGTCCGTGTCTCCGAACTCGAATCATGTCCCCAAAAATTCCTCTGTGCCCCTGGAAAAAGGGGCATGCAAGTATTGGGTTTCGGGCAACTGTGTGTATGGAGATAAGTGCAGGAACTTGCATTCATGGTTCAGCGGCAATGGGTTTTCAATGTTGACAAAGCTAGAAGGGCACAATAAGGTGGTTTTCTCTAACTATTGTTTGAGAATTGATATTTGTATAGTTTGTTGAATTTATTTGTTTAACTCTCCACTCTGTTTGGTGCATTGGCAACAGGATGTTACTGGGATTGCCCTTCCTTCTGGCTCCAACAAGCTTTATTCGGGAAGCAGGGACAAGTCAGTGCGGGCTTGGGACTGCAGTACTGGTCAGGTGGGTATGATTTTTCTTTTGAGTTTTTTTATTCGTCATGAATTGAATTATAGTCTTCTCGTTTAAGTGATACATATTTACAATGTAGTTGTGTTTCTTTTCTGTTGATGCAGTGTGTTGGTAGTGTTAGCCTTGAGGGTGAAGTTGGATCTGTGATCAGTGAAGGTCCATGGGTGTTTGCGGGATTGCCAAATGCTGTCAAGGTCTGGACTTTTGAACATCAGTGTGATATTTTATTCTAGTATCTTGGTTGTTAAATAATAATATTATTATCATGTCTGGGTTGTTTTTTATTGGGACCTTGTTGATGTTGCAGGCATGGAACACCCAAAGTCATATTGACCTGACTCTTGATATACCAGTTGGGGCAGTTCATGCCATGGTTGTGGGTAACGACATGCTATTTGCTGGGACACAGGTAACTCCTCTTATTTATAGTTGTGAGATAAACTGTTTGATTACTTGTTTTGATCATGGGATTGGTTTAAAATTGGATGTTTATATGATATATTCTCTACTTTATTTTTTAATAGGATGGCGCCATATTGGTATGGAAATCTAGTTCTGAAACTAGTATTTTCCAGCCTACTGCATCGCTGAAGGGTCATAGTAGAGGTATTACATCACTGGTTGTTGGAGCTAATGATAGGCTCTATTCTGGTTCTCTCGATTGTACCGTAAGAGTAAGTTTCTTTTGGTTCTGATTTTACTGAAGTTTTTGTTTAGATGCTTGGTGTTTTCCAGATTTTAATTAGTACTGTATTTTCTCCAGGTATGGGATCTCAACACTTTAGAGTGTATACACACATTAAATGGACACACAGATGGTGTGATGTCAGTTATTTGCTGGGACAGCTATCTATTATCTGGTTCATTAGATGGAACAATAAAGGTATATATATTCCTATCTGGTTATTAAATGAAACTTCTTATTTTATTTTATTTTACTTTTGTTACTCCGATTCCTTTCTTTTTTTGCAGGTTTGGGCTGCTACTGTTGACGGAAACTTGGAAGTGATCTACACACACAATTTAGGGCATGTAAGTTATTTAATGAAGGATTCTGATATTTTTTTCTCTATTTTTTTATACCTGTTCCGTCTTTCTTGTTTAATGTTGCTTATATTGTTCTCAAACTAGACCTCGTTAATGGATGGTGTCTTCTAATTTTAAATAAATTTAATTATAAAACTTGTATGATGATTGGGAAGAGAACTATGTGACATTAATTCATCTTAGTTGAATTTGAGGAATGATGTGATTACATATAAGTTGAATGTTGTATTAAAAAAGCTTTTGTACTACTGTGTGTCTATACCAATCCATTGGACTTTTGTATGAATTGCAATTAACATGGGTTTTCTTTCTGTTTCAATATTTCATGCTTCATAAACTATACTAGTTGTTATGGTCGCCTTGTATGGGACTCTGGCTAAATTGATAGTAAGTCTTACTGCTTATTGTGGTTGAAGCACACAAATCTTGTTCTGGTTAATAATTTTTTGGGGTTTGAGTTTTTAAGTCGTTGGGTAAAGTAATAGGATGAAGTGTTCATGAGTTCTTTCTCTGATGACACAGATTTGGTTTGTATAAATGTTCCCACACAGTTCGACTTTCCAATTATCTGAAACAGCCTTGTTTCTGCGAGAGAGACAAAAAGAATTATAAAGGGCATTATGTATATAATCTCTTTGTGGCTCTCTTTGGTGTGTGGTGTAGCGGGTTGAGTGTGGGTTTTGACTTTGGAGGTCCAAAATGGTTTGCCAGTGAATTCTGATAACGTTGCCCTGTGTCACAATGGTTAGGGGCTACAAATGAACCAACTAATGTTACAATTCAACTGTTTCAGGGAGTACTGACTGTTTGTGGGATACATGATGCCGAAGCAAAACCAATCCTGCTTTGCTCATATGATGACAGCACTGTCCGCTTATTGGATCTGCCAACGTGAGTATCAACAATTCATCATTTTATCGTAGTTTTGGTCTCCATTGAGAACTTCATAAAAATTTTCTTTGCCTGCTGGACAACTAACCAACCATATCTTTTTGGTTTTAGGTTTAAAGAAAGGGGCAAAATATTTGCTAAGCGCCAAGTTATAGCAATTCAGATAGGCCCTGGTGGCCTTTTCTTCACCGGTGATGCCACAGGTCAGATGAGTGTATGGAAAATGTCGGAAGATTCTAGTGTGGTGGCGGCTTAATGCACTATTGATAACCAACATACTTATCAAAGCACTGTCCCAGCTAATAATTGGAGTCGTCGAGTCATATTTTGCCATTTTGTATAGAGGCAACCCATTCTTTTGCACAGAGGCAAACCCATTCTTTGCACTGTAATTGTCACTACAGAATCCCTTTTACTACTTTTTCATGTAAGAGGCAAGATGAAAGAAGCGATAAGTGGCGCGATTTGGAGAAGACAACAACCTGTATTTATGCTTGTAACCAAATTTTATTCATCAATATAGCAATGTTGCAAAATTTAAATTTTATTGTTTATGGTTTCTCCTGAATGACTATTATATCAATAAATTAGATGAAGGTTTGCTGAAATTAGAAAAATTAGATGAAAGTTTGGTGAATCTGTCAAATAGCAAGAATGTGATCCTAAAGCTTTCTGTTCTTTAGCCGATTCGGTTTTTGATAGCAAGTTCCATGACAGCAAATCTCTTATAGACATCTTACAAATTTTTACCAGATATTTTACAAAATTTTCCAAAAAGATTGGGAGCTTGAATTGTTCTTTCAATCATTTAAGCAAAATTCTTTTCACACCTTCCAATCTCCTCCAAAAAATTTCTAAACCTAACTTTGTGGAATTCAACAATTGATTTATATCTGAATCTGTTCATTGATCAAATGACAAAATGACAAAATGAGTTATTCACATCATACAACAAAAAACTCTTGAGCTTCAGATCCCAATCAAGCTCAGCTTCTTATTTCTCCTTACATAATGATTTACTACTAAATAGTTAAATACATTAGTGTACATGATTTAAAATCAACATACCAAAACAGGAAAAGGGAGCTACGGATAGTCTCATGATACCACCTAAAGTCTCCAAAATAGTTTCAAAATTTGTAGAGACCAAATTAGAATCTATATCTATATATATATATATTGGCCAAATCCCATGATTGAGCAAGAATTCCAGGTTTAATGCATTGAAGAGTAAGCAAGCACATTCAAAAACAACTTTATCTACGTGCGTAAATAATGCTAAAAAAAAGTAGAGGTAAACCTTGAATGGCTTCAGCTCAAATCAAGCTCCAAAGCAAGTAATCAAATTTCAGGATAACAATAAACAAAAATGTCTCATCAGTCTAAACCAACTCAAAACCTAATGGCAAAACTCCAAGCTTCTTTTAACAAGACACGCAATCTTAAATAATAAGCTTCTCTACTTTCTAATCTCTTCACCGAAATCTGCTCTAAGAAGAGATCTGCAACCACTCACTTCTTCTTCTCTCCACCTCCAGCAGACCTAGATAAAGGATGTTCGCACATTATAAGAATTATTAATAAGCAGCTGAAAAAGTTCGAATATCTAACTTGTTGTAAAAAATAAAATAAAACCCTAGACAAGAATTATTCGTGATTTTGGGGGAACACGAGTCACTTGAACCGTGAACAATAACCATCTGTTTAATCCATTTCAATATCAATAAAATCTACAAGACATGATGAATCTGTCAATTACCTCATCTTGCGAAGGACATTGGACATCTCCTCACGCTTCTTCTTTGCCCTCTTGTGAGTACCCAACTTCCTCTTTGCAACTTTAAGTGCGCGTTTATCTTTTCCAACTTTGAGAAGTTCAGTTATTCTCTTCTCATAGGGAGCAAAACCAGCCACTTCCCTTATGATGCCTCTCACCGAATGCATTCTTTTGCAGATTTTCTGAAAGAAAATATACATAACCGTAAGGATATAGCAGATAATGTTTACAAATAGTAAGTCAATTTCCAGGTAAATAAGTGTATCAGGCAGCTGAAGAAACCAGTTTATGACTGAGAATGCAAGCGAATATTCAGATGATGAATGGAACGTATAAAATAATGTTAGTTCACCATGAAACACAAACAAAAATGCAGGAGTCATGGTGGAATCAACTTACCCCCTTTCTATCAGAAGGGCGTGCCATCTTTTCCTTCTTGGTAACAACATGTCCTTTGTTCAGACCCACAAATAGGCCACTTTTTGCCTGTGGAGCCATCACCTGAAACCAAAAATTACCAAAATTGGAGACATTGGTGAATTTGCAAGAGAAGAAACGATTTGTCATTAATCCCACTCCAAACACCCAGAAATACACCAAGCATCCAGAGTGTGCACTTATCCAACAGCCAAATGCATCCAAACAAACAAAAAGATTTTTTGTATCAGATCAAAGTGCATTGAACTATAGACACACTTTGAAAAGCATGTCATCTGTAATAATAATGCAGACTACCATAAATTCACCTTCTGTGCAGTAAACCCGAAAACAACAAGAAAAAACTTAAAAGACAGAGGGAAGGGAGAGTGCACTCATCCAACGACCAATGGCATGCCAAATACACCAGTATACAGAGTGTGCACTCATCTGCACTCATTCAATGACCAATGGCATACCAATAAAAATATTTTGTGCATCCGCACAAAGCGCATTGAACTATAGACACACTTCGACAAGCATGCCATTTGTTATTATAACGGAAAATAACATAAAATTCATCCTTTCTACAATAAACCCAAAAACATAAAGAGTAAAAAAAACGAGGGGAAGGAAAAAGTACACAGCCAGCTAGGCAGCACCTATTCTCAAAAGTGAGGACAAACTCCCTATGCATCAGTTAGGGAACAAAACTCTCAATGCATAACTAACAACGATATTGTCCCTTATCAGAATGCATAGATCGAAGATGTTACCCATGTGCAAAATACATTAGGGATGTACAGCAGATTTTCTCTGTCTCCCTTGTCGAAATACAGTAAAACAAAGAAAGGAACACAAATTATTAATAAAAGCCAACAAAATCAACAAAAAAAAGTGACTAAATCCTTTTAATGTTTCATTCATGCAATGGGTTTTGCACCAGGTTATGGTCAATGTGATCAACCAATTAGCAGCAAATTTTCAATGAAAGCTCTAGACCAGTGAAATATAAACAGCAAACAAATTTTTGAATCATATCTTAACAACAGGTAAGCTGCTAATACATTCCAGCAAAATTATTAGTTTTAGAGTCGTCTTGATATCATATTTTGACATAAAACTTTCGAAAGAAACAGATTAATGGCAACTAATACTACAAGTCTAATACATCATCAACTAGGAATAAATGAAAAAATAAACAAACGATGTAATAACCCAACATGCAAATCAAAACAACAGGGCAGTTCAACCAATCAATACCGAACCAATATCGCTGTTTGGTTGCTGGGAAAATGCTAGACAACAGAGTAAATACATTGTTAAAACAATACACACCCAGATATATATATATATATGTATGTATATATATGTGCAACAAATTTCATGCTTCAAAATTCTCTGGTTATCTTAATATTGAAAGATTCAGCTAAAGTGACCCAACGAATATTGTAACTCTCACCAAGTCAGATTATTTTCACACTTCCCAAACAAAAACAAAGGAAACAAAATATAGCAACAGATCTACTTAAACAAGCGAAATGAAGTTCGGATTCAAAGAAGTTGCTGCGAATTTTCTCACTTACCAGTCCGCTCCGGCGCAAAATTCCCGGGAAAATCCTCAGATGAATCTGCCAATAGAGAAAAAAGAAATCAAATAGATGAAGAAATACAAGAAAGGCGTTTTGAAAGACTTTAGAGGTCGATTGGGTTTTTAGGGTTTGATTGTTTCTCACCTTCGGAGGCCACAGAAGAAAGAAAACTAGGGTTTGTGGTTTCTGCGCTTTTTTATATGCACACTGAGGACAGCCACGTGGCCCTTGGTAATTTTGGTATACATTAGATGACTCTTTTACCATAATGCCCTTTGAAAGAATTCCCTTTTTTTTCTTTATATTTTAAATGATCGGGTGGGGGTGTCCCCGCCTCCATCATATATCTAAATTTCAAATATAACAAAAAAAAAATTAAAACCGTTTAACTGTTTATGTCATCATCACTGTATAAAATAAATAAACTATGTCAAATATGTTTTAATAAAAAAAAATACATTCATTTTTAATCAAAAACAAAAATACCAAAATTAAACGAGTCAACGAGGCCTTAAAGAGTATAAGATTGACAACGTATAAACAATTACAGAATTTGAGAGAATTTTAATAATTGTAAATCATTTTCAAATAACTTTAGCACTTTCAACTTTGGAAAAAATAGTACTCCGTAATTAAGCTTTTTTTAAATAATTAATATGTTTAATTAAGAAGCCCGAGGAGAAAAAGTTGGATAGTGAGAGAATGGAAGATAGGAAGAGGGAGTTGGATATTGACTTATTGTTTTTTTTTTTTTTTTCTTATGGATGGAATTCATTAATGAGAGGCACTAGAAAAGTTGTATTAAATTATATTTTATTATAATATATTAATATTAAAATAAAAACGTATATGTTTGAATATTAAGGTATTATATTTTCACTTTTAAAATATAAATGTATATGTTTGAATATTAAGGTATTATATTTTCACTTTTAAATTTATTGAATGACTAAAAATTGTTATCTATGTGTGTAATTTAGTATTTATTTTTTGTGAATTCAAATATTTTGTATTTTTATTTTGATTAAAATAAAATAATTTTTAGTTTAGTTTAGCTTATGAAGTGTGTCTAATATTATTGAAAATATATATTAGTATGTTTCAAGAAATGTAAAGTCAAATATGTATTAGTAAAGTCAAATATTAAAAAATATATCAATTTGATAAATGTAAATACAAACATTTTAAAGAAAAAAATAAAAATAAATATAAATAATGAAAACTTGTATTAGTTTACAAATTTGATAAACGTAATTATAAATATTTTAAATATAAATACTTGTATTAGTCAAATATGTAAATATTTTTTTTATTAATCTCATTTACACCCCTTGAAATAATATAGTCGTTTTTTAAATTGAGAGGGTCAAATTGATATATTAAAGTAGGGATAGGGTCAGGGTAATTTAGGTATTTAATACTGTGTCTGAAAATGTGCCAAAAGTACATAAAGGGGTGTAAATGAAATGTTTTTTCTTAATTAGGGGGTCTAACTACATTTATGCAAAATTAAAAAAGTCAAAATGATGTTTTAACATAATTTAGAGATGTAAATGAAATTAACCGAAAAATACTATACCATCATAAACCCAAGTGCTGAAGAATTCACTCATTACTAAACCATTTAAAATCATAAAAAGAAAACAAATAATGTCCTAATTAATAATTAACACTCCGGGTATGTTTAAAAAGCGGTCTAGTCTGATCTTGTCATTGATTTGAAATTCTATTTGATAAGCAATTTTGTCTGTTTTCAAATTTTATTGAATATATATATACACACACATATACATACGCACAAAATATTTATTCTTTTTTAAAAATAAATGAAAAATTTTGCGGGGTGTGTTGTGGTGGTGGTAGTTCTGATGAGGGTGGTGTGTTGCGATGGTGGTGGTGGTGTAAGCAAAGATAAGACACACAAAAACCAACATTTCATTAGTTTTGGAAAAATGGAATTTTTGATCTTAGTGTTCTTGTCTTTTGTCTTGCATTTTTGAGATGTTTACGAGGTAATACCTCAAACCAAATAGGCCCTTCAAATTAATTGCTTTTGAATTATGGACAAACGATACAATACGGCGTCGTATTTCGTTCTGGTCTAATCATCAATCATAGCTTGTGTTTAAGGCTCACCGCAGCGAAGAATCTAAGCATAAGGACGGGAAGATTCTTGAAAGAGGACCCCGAGAAATGGGTTTGACTCATAGGTAGGTCTACATACAAACTGTTCTTCATTTTTTCATATATATATATATATATATATATATATGTATTGACATAAATATATACAACTCTTATTTACCCGTGTAAAGCAAAAATTCAGAATCTGGGTATCCTTTTAGCTGCTCCAATTTACTTCTTTTTAGGTTTTGTTATTGATTTCCAGAGATGGGTTTATTGTTTAGCTGAATTTGATATCTGTTCTTGAAGTTGGGTCTCCATTAGCTGCAATCATAATTTGTTTTCTTTTCACACCCAATTGTGTTTTGCTTATTTTTATTTATTTTTATTTTGTTTATATATATCTTTTCAATCTCAATTTGTATTTTAGTGTGAAAACTTCAGCTAGAGGAATTGAATATTGGTTTCCATAGTATTCTGTATTCGTGTTATTGATTACCTTTCTGCCTTTGATTATTATTATCTTCCCTCTTGAATCAACTATTTTCTGATACCAGTTTAAACTTTGGAGATTCCATATTAGTTCACCTATAGACAATTTCTGTGTCTTTCCATTGAAGGTCGATTACAAGTCTGAGACCAGTCGAGTTTTCTTTAGAATTTCAGAGACCCATTAGTCATTCTGCTCTTGTTTTCACCCAAGAGTCGGAATTCTTAATACATGGATATGCTTATTTGGTAGGTATCAATGTCAGCTTTGTGTGGCCTTCCCATTCTTGAATGTGTGTACTGTTTGGCATGTGCTCGTTGGGTGTGGAAGAAATGCCTGTACACTGCAGGCCACGAGAGTGAGAACTGGGGGCTTGCTGTAGCTGCTGAATTTGAGCCCGTGCCTCGCCTCTGTCGCTTTATCCTAGCAGCCTACGAAGAGGATATCCGAAACCCCATGTGGGCTCCTCCCGGAGGGTATGACATCAATCCCGACTGGATAATTCTACGAAGAAATTATGAAGAGACGGAAGGGCAGGTTTCTCCTTATATGATATACCTTGATCAAGAAAATTATGATATAGTTGTAGGCATTAGGGGGCTTAATTTGGCCAAGGAATGTGATTATGCTGTATTACTTGATAACAAACTAGGACAGACACAATTCGATGGAGGGTATGTTCACAACGGGCTACTGAAGTCCGCTCAGTGGGTTTTGGATGCAGAGTGTGAAATTTTGAAGGTGTTAGTTGAAAAAAACCCGAACTATACCTTGACATTTGTTGGGCATTCCTTAGGGGCGGGGGTTGTGACATTACTAACAATGTTGGTGGTTGTAAATCGGGATAAACTGGGGAACATTGAAAGGAGAAGAATCAGATGTTTTGCAATTGCTCCTCCTAGGTGTATCTCACTAAATTTGGCTGTGAGATACGCCGATGTCATAAATTCATTGGTGCTCCAGGTAATTGCCATCACTCTCTGTCTATGCCCTTGTGTTATTGCTGCAATACTATAGACAACATTCAAGTTGTTTTTTTTTTTGTTTGTTTGTTTGTTTTTGAAATATGTTAGATGCATAGTTTGTGTAATTCTTTTAGTTACATAAACCATGATTTACGAATTGTCACCTTAACAAGTTATTAAGGTTGTCACTGAAACTAATGTATAATATTAGGTTCTGAGAGAGCTAAAATAAAGGCTACAGATCGTATGTGTTTCTTGATCTTGTGATCACGACATCGCTAAATTGAGCAGAGCTTGAGCTCTTTTGTTGTATTCAGGGGAAATTGTCTACCCTAGAGATTGAAAAGTATAGTAGTAAAAGGCAATAGTTACAATGTCAACAAGTGTGGAGAACCATTAATCTGCCCACACTGACTGGTAGGGAACTACTGTTGTAAATGTTTTCTTTTTTCTATGTGTATTGCAAAAGGGATTACAAATTTGAGGAGTTGGTCTATTTTCACTTGACTGCATTTTTACATCAGTATATCCTGTCTCTATACAAATTATTATACTTGCATTCTAATTTTTGTTATTTAATGAATCAGGATGATTTCTTACCTCGAACAACAACAGCGTTGGAAGATGTATTCAAATCCCTTTTCTGGTAAAAAGATTGCAGGTCTTGGTCACCTTGTAGTTAAAGATTCATTTGCTTTCAAAATCTTCAAATATATATGACGACAGGGTAAACAGAAACACATTTCCAAATTTGATGGGTAGTCACATTTCTTTGACATCCTATGTGACTATCCATCTAGTATATCTCTTAGGCTTAATAACAGATCATTTCCATGTAAATCAAGTGTGGAAGACACTTCATCATTTGTGTGTTGTGGCCATTGAAATCTCATATGGCCTCATAGCTCAGACATGTGTCGAAACTAAATTTTGTGAAAACAATAGGGTCAGGACACGTGACTTCAGCAAATTAATTTGTATTTTGGTCAACTATCACAAATTTCAGTGCCACTTGAACCAATAGATCCCTCTTATTCTAGTAACGATATGTGTGAAGGTCACCTTGAAGATTGTTTTCGTTTTAACTTGAAGATTGTTTTCAGTCATGCCAAAAGGTCACCTCAAGATTACAAACTTTTTTAACAAAAACAACAGGAATTAGCCTCATTGTTTACAGGGGCCTCATTGGAGAAAGTCCCAATATCTCAATGAATGAATGCTTCTGCATCTCCAATTGTTAGATTTATCCAACAACGTAAAACATTCTAGTTAATACATTGTAGACTGCACCACAAGTATTTGGGCCAGGTACTAACATAGTTTGTTGCCCTTCACCTGGACAGTTTGCCATGCTTACTCTGCGTAATGTGCTTGAAGGATACGTGCACACTGGATGAGAACATGCTTAAAGATCCACGGCGGCTGTATGCACCTGGTCGCCTTTATCACATTATCGTTCGAAAACCCTTCAGGTATATTCAGAAGTTCTTAGGGTGTTTCATTTTGTTTATATTTTTTGTTTATTAATTATTATAAGTACTTTCAAGTAAAATCTTGATGAATTGGGGGACTGCAAACAAGGGGATTCCATTCGAGCAGTGTTGAGAATAAAGAGGTAGAGGGGAGTAGGGTGAGTTCCTGCTTTCAAGTAACATTTTGATGAATTTAAGGATTGCTTACGAGGGAATATGCCTGTTAGGAGAGTTAGGAGCAAAAACGTAGAGTGAGGAAGGGTAGAATGCAAGTTCAGTGTCAATGTTTTCATGGAAAATTTATCCCAAGCGGCACGGAGCAGCCATTTTGATAAGAAATTTGAAATGTTTTGTCAATTTGGCACCCGTAATGCATACAATCTAGAATTGCAGAGTCTTTATCCATGAGGGGCTCCAAAAGCTTCAGACAACAGTATTGTGACTTGTGACTGACATAAACAACCAAATCAGGCCATCTTCATTTTGTTATTCCTCAAGAAACACGTGATTATTGGTTTCTTCGTTTGGAGTAATGATGATATTAGGACCAGAAATAGGGCTAGTACCTGTTGATATAGTGTATAAACTATTAGAAAGCATATTTCAGACATTTTTGCCCTTTTTCCAGTGTTAGAAGTGTAATTGAACTCATGTATATAAATTTCTATGCTCATGTTCTTGATTGCAGGATGAAAAAAATTCCACCAGTTGTTAGGACAGCAGTACCTGTGGATGGGAGGTTTGAGCACTTAGTCCTTTCTTGCAACATGACTTCCGACCATGCTATTATTTGGATAGAAAGAGAATCTCAAAGTGCTCTTGATGTAAGTTTTGAATTCTTGTTAGTAATAATTGTCTAGGTTGGTGGCAGTGAGAGCACCATTCAAGCCTCTTTTCATCGATGTTTATTTCAAGTATTGTTGACTTTTCAGCCACTTAGCACTAGCATTTGCTTGAGTGAAGGCAGATTACTCGTCATCACAGTGTTGCACTAAGTACCCAGAACCAAATTTAAGAAGTTTCTGTCATATCAGCTTTAGCAATGATCAGTGCTTGCTAATAGGAGCGCTTTCTGCTTGCTTCTGATATTAAAATTTTGCCCAGTGACTATTTTCAGAGTTAAAGACCTCCTCTGAGAAAGCTTATTTCTGTCTAGCATCATTAGCAAACAAATAAAACACTCAACTTATCGTAGAAAAATACCCAAAATCTGAATGGGTAACACTGAGGATTCTAGATTCTTGCATGATATTTTGCTTTATGCCAAGTGTTGTGGATAAAGTGCTTTCGAGATTGTCTCATTGCAACTGCTATTTGTTACTTGGGGACTTCTAAACAGATCAAAGGGTTCACTATCTACTAATCTAGTGTACCCTCAACTAGGTACACTATGTAGTGTGCAGATTTTAAGACTTGAAGGTTATGTTAAGAGCGTCGGAGGGCATTTTGAAAACGTGGTGGCAGATTATTCCATGTTCTTTCATGTTCAAAATTGTTCCTGAGAGTTTATGAGATTAAAAGAAGATTATTTCCTTGACAGCTTGAGATAAATATCCAAATCTCCCTTCTGAAATGAATCTATTGTTTTTCATGAGGTTTCTTAACTACTCAGTTTTAGAATCTCGGGAAATGATTACTGTTACCATTTATGATTATATTATAGTTGCTTAATATGATAGCCTGGAAAAACAAAATGGAATGATCTCATTTCTATGCATCTGAAACTACAGTTATATAATTGCTTCTATCCTTATGTAACTTAAATCGTCTTATTTCTTGCTTTCAGTCGATGCTAGAGAAGGAACGGGTTATGGGGATCCCAGCAAACCAACGGATGGAGCGGCAGGAATCTCTTGCCAGAGAACACAGCGAGGCGTACATTGCAGCATTAGAGAGGGCTGTTTCCTTGGATGTATATCACCCTTTCTCGCCTTCTACGTATGGAACATTCTACGAAACAGAGCGAGGGGAGGATTCTAGCAGGCTGAATTCGGGAGCCTTAGCTGCCTCATCAAAGAGGAGAAAAAGCTTGGGTGAATTTATAGAGCGTCTCTTTCACACAAACGAGTCTGGCGAGATGGTGTTGAAGAAGTAAAGAGTAGTATAGCTGTTGCTTAGCCAAATCACATTCATTATTCATTCATGTTATCCCTTGTTTGGGAATACAATCACGGGACTGTTGAATTTAAGGCGCTTTTACAATTGTACAACATTTGATTTATTTTTTATTTTTTATTTTAGAGAAGGAAAACTAGTAGGAAACGGAAAGGGATAGGGGCAGGGTTTTTAAATGGTTTTTGACATTGTATCTAGGGGTGCACACGATCAAAACCGAACCGAACCGTTATTTTCGGTTTCTTAAAAATGAAAACCTTGTTGGTAAAAGAAATCGAACCAAATCAAAACATTTTTTTCGGTTCGGTTTTTATAATTGTCTTTCAAAAAATAACGACATAACTGAAAAAATAATATAAGTAAAAGCATAAACTAAATTACATAGAATATTTCATGTTTCAACTATTACAAATACAAAATCAAATCAATAATTAGTGGAATGGAAGTATGCCGTTCAAAACTACATTCCACACTAGTTATCTAAATATGTTTACACACCACTGCAGTACTGCTACACACCATTGGAGGTCAGTGGGGGCTGTGTGAGTGTGATAATGTTTGATACTAGGTTAGATTAAAGGAGTGAATGGAGAATTGAGTGATGAAATTAGGTTGTTTTTTCATACAAAATTACGAACGCACACTCTCAAGTCTTAACATAATCTGATATGGATAATACATATATAATATATTATAAAACTAGTTCGGTTCGGTTTTTGGAGGGTAAAAACCGAAACCGAACCGAACCACCGATTTCAGTTCGGTTCGGTTTTGTGTGCAGCCCTAATTGTATCACATTTGATTTTTTTATTTTTTTAAATAGAATGAGAGTCACAGTTTACCTGGAATAATTATTATGATAACAATATATATGATTAAGAATGCTTTGAAAAACTAGTGAAATAAATTATCAATATCATTTATGAGATTAGGGTTTTAGAATAAAAGACCTAATGGTACTTATATTTAAGTTTTCTTCGAAATTAGTATATATCATGTTACTACATTCTCTTTCTTCGAAATTAGTATTTATCAAATTGCATAAAAACTTAAGTTTTCTCCTATCAATCATAATAAAATGAAAGTGAAATAACTAGAGATACAAAGTGAAAGTGAAAAAAATCAATGGTAAGAAATTTTCTCCAATATTAAATATCATCAGATCTTATATTCAGCAATCATGCAATATTGTGAAATTTTCTAGCATGCCAGAAAGGTGGGTTCCATTGTATATCAATCATACAAGTATTGTGACATGTTCAATCATTTCAAATTGGAAATTGATTAATTAAAGATTGTGATGGTTTTAATTGAAATGACTTGCTTGCACCATGGTGATAAGGACCCTCCATTGGACTGTTCCACATTACTCAGTTTAGGGTTTGCCATTTTACTTGTTCTATTCAATTAACAAGATTTGCTCAATTCCTCCATGAAAGACCAAACCAAGGCTTCCTCAAGACCATTCTTTGCCACCTATTATCTCCTGCAGTAAGTGTGCATGCATTTCCTAACACCTTACTAAATATCTATACCCATGATTGTTGTTTTGGCTTTTAATTCTCCAACCACAGTTGTTCTAGAGGGATTTGGTGATGCTCATATTTTCCAAGAGATGCTTCCTTATAAATCTAATCATATTAGAGTCGCCGGAAAGTAATCGGGACTACGATCGGTGGAGGAACAATACCTAATCCTGAGAATGTTCCAGAATCTTTTCGATTGCTCGTTCGAGAACTACAATCTTTGGCTCTGGAACTGAACCATTTCCTTGTATTTGATAAGAATTTTCTTTCTCTGGTGGTTATTGTTTATCCCACGTCGGATCCGGATGGAAAAATAATTCAGTATATAAATAGGTGAATGTTAGCATCACCTATCCGTTTAAGCTTTTAAATTCAACCGCGAAACATCTCGCCTATTAAATGATAAAGGCAGATCATAAATTGATTGGATGCATAAAATATTTTAGAAAATAGACACTTTTATATAACAATGGAAGTGTCATTTTATGACATGTTTTGTCATTAAAGTGCTTTTATAAAATGTTTTGTCATTTTATGACACTTTTATACTTCAA
Source organism: Cornus suecica (assembly GCA_963922005.1). Classification (NCBI taxonomy): domain Eukaryota; kingdom Viridiplantae; phylum Streptophyta; class Magnoliopsida; order Cornales; family Cornaceae; genus Cornus; species Cornus suecica. Next base: position 1,903,551 of record OY998247.1, on the reverse strand, counting down.
CGGAGTATGTAATATCCACATTAAAAATTGACGTCACTCTAATGATTTTATATACATAAATATGAACATTTTTACACATTCTTCAAATTCAAAATTACCATATATCAAGCTGCATAAACATTTAGATTTTCTCCAATATCTCATCATAATAAACATGAGATAAACCAATGATGGAAGTGAAAAAATAACCGGTAAGGAATTTTCTCCCTTATCTCACTCTAAATAAATATCTTCAGCTCTTACAATACTCCATCACCATCACTTTATTTATTTAAACTAGAGAAGCAAGCACTGATTCTTCATGAATCAAACCAAAGTACTGATTTTTAGAAGTCAATTGCTTTTCATTATTTTCATGCAATAAACAAAGTGCGGATTGAACTAACCCTTTTTTAATATGGAGGGTCCAACATAATCTATCCATTCATGTGATTTAATAATAAAGTTATATGATTTTATTCCTAATTAAAATTAAAATGATATTTATGTTTTCAAGATATTTTATTTGATTGGTAATATGGTTTTTCTGAATTTTATATATTTTTTCCGAAATTTATATATATAATTTTACGAATTTTATATGTTTTTTCCTGAATTTTATATGTATTTTTTTTACGAATTTTATATATATTTTCAAATTTTATATGTTTTTTTTTAAATTTAATTAAACTCCAGGAGTATTTTGGTTCATAATTATAGGAAGGGGGCAAGTTGATACATTTTGCTAATCATATGGGGATTTTCTGAACTGAAGGGGGTTTAATTGATCAAAAATAAAACTATAGGGGAATTTACTGATAATATTCCTTTTTTCCCCTTGCATATTAATAATTCATTTTCACAATTTTATTCGTACTAAAATAATTGTCCAGTTTCAATTAAAATACAATACAATTTCATACTTTGACACTTCTTCATTACATTCAAGAAGCAATGTACGCCACTAAAAAAGCAAAGCAATGGACATGTGAAAGCTTTTTGGTTACTTTATTTTTATTTATTTATTTATTATTTTTTAATGACCTTGGTGTCAGGGCCATTTTACACACACATAGACTAATTTATAGGACCCGTGTAAGGCGACCTCCCACACTGATCGAGTAAAGTTCGGACTATGTCCGCGATTGTGATTCTAACGAATTGTTTGTACATAGTAAAAATCGAACTTGAAACATCATATTTTATTGTATAATGACAAAATAGAAAACACAAAATATCTATTAAAATATTGAAAAATCAATACATGACTATATTTGCTAGACAGAAGGAGTATAAGATAAATTTTTATTATTTAAAAAATTATTTTAATACGATATGAAATTTTACCAAATCTTTGTAAAACAAGTCTTAGGGGAGCTGATTATAATTTCTCCATTTGAAAACCGATGTATTTCTTTGGTGCTTATTGCGGTCAGTCTCTACAGTTTTTATTTTTCTTCACTCTTGGCCTCTATACCACCACTTTGGTATCCCTTTCTGTTATTATCATTTCTTTGAGTTTTTCTCACTTTATTTATTTACACTAGAGAAGCAAGCAGTGATTGTTCAATTCTTGATAAATAAAACCAAAGATCTCAAACTTCTTAACGCGACTATTTTTAGCCTTCAGGTTACTTTATTGGGTAAAATACATCACCTTCAGGCAGGGCTGTAAATAAACTGAGTTGAGCCAAACCGAGCTGAGCAACATTCAAGCTCAGTTAATTTATTAAATGAGCCTAAAAATTGTACTCAGACTCGGTTCATTTGTTAAACGAACGAGCCCGAGCTAAGCGTTAATTTTAGTGAGTTGAATCCGAGCCTGCTTACGAACGGCTCGATTCAATTACAACATATGTTACTCTTGCCAATAATCGTCTGAAGTGAGTTGTTACATGTTTGTTTTTAAAATATTTTTATTTTTCGAATATCATGTTCCATGATTCTTGCTTATTTCTTATTCTTTATATTCTTCTTTTACTGGTACATATTTTTTTGAAGTATTTTTACGAAATGATTGTATCAAGACTATAATTTTCAATAACTCTCTCTTAAAAAAAAAATTCAAATTTGTCACCTTTTCTCTGGGATTATAAGATAATTTTATAATTTTACTTAGACGAGTCTGTTCACGAGCATGACGAGCCAAACTCGGCAATGTTCAAGCTCAGTTCATTTAATAAATAAACCTAATTTTTTTTCTCAAGCTCGGTTCGTTTGCTAGACGAAAGAGCTCGAGCCTATCTCTTAAGGAGCCAAGCCCGAACCTACTCATAAACGACTCAGTTCATTTGTAGCCCTACCTTCAAGTTACTATATTGGGTAAAATACATTGTCCTTCCCTTATGTTTGGTTCAATTATACATAATGGGTGGTTCAATCAAACAAACCGACTATTATTAAAGTTTATAACAATGAGTACCCCTATTACTCCACATCAATAACAAAATTCGCCTCAAGTACGTAGATAAAAGTATTTCAATATGTAATGTCCTATTGTGTGAGGCCAAAATATCTGGCCCACTTAGTCTAGTTTGTATCAAGCCCATTTCAAGAGCAACCCACATAATCCGTCTCATGTGACTAGGTCCTTGCTTGTTTAAGGGAGCACTTGGGACCAGAGGACGAGCCCGAACGTCGACCACTTAAATGGACAAAGCAACCGAGCCCAAAGTTGTCAAAATTTCGATTTTACTTGGTAAAATCTTATGATTCTACAATTATGCTATGATTCTATACAATTCTGTACGATTTTACAACGTTTCTATAATAATATCCCAATATATGGCCTAGATTTATGAGCAAACATTTAAAGAGCCAATGTATTAAAAAAATTGAAAATTATAATATGATTTCAATTTTTAAATTAAATATTTAATTATTAATATTTTTTTAAAAAAATTAATACGAGTTGCTAGAATCTTACGATTTCGATTCTACGAATTCCAAAACGATTCTACCTAGAATCCTGATTTTGACAGCCTTGCCCGAGCCTACCCCGCTCGGAGAGGCACAAAGATGTCGAACAAGTCTCCCAAAGCACTTAGCCGATTCCAAAGGGGTCTTTTGCCTCATGCGCTTTCGACCGACACAAGGCCGAGACCTACCAGGAACTTTCTAGTGAATACAGCCCCTTTGGACATACCCCATAGCTTACTCCCCAAGCAACCTTAAAGGGTATTGATGTAATTCACTCCAAATAACTGTAATAAGACAAAAGAGGACCACGAAGGGTAAGAAGACAAAAGAGGACCACTAAGGTATCCTCGTTGAAACGAACCTCACCTAATATAAATATAGAAGGAATTGCCCCAAATAGGGTAATTGATATATTAAGAAAGATCCTATAACAAAGAAATTTTTTTCTACACATCACCTTTAACTAAAAAATATTTGTGTTTTTACTAATGGATCGGACTCTAAAATAAAAAGAGGAAAGAGGAGGTCGTTGAGATCATGTGTCAAAAAGGAGAGGGTCTTTGTTTTCTTTCATGGTTATTCTGGAGTCATTCTCAACTGACTCCCACAAATGTGACCAGTGTTTTCAAGAAAACTGATGATTTTCACCTTTGAAAAATTAAATTGAGAATTACTTATTGAATTACCTCTTGGAGCCATTGTCTTTCTGAAGCTTTTCCACGACTTCGGTCCTGATTCTGGTACCCCTCTGTTAGTCTCTTCACTATTGGTATAAAAAAACTAAAATAGCAGAATATATGTAAACAAGGCTATTTTATTGATTTGGTGCTGCATGGAAATCAGATTACATGGCTTGCTTAAATAGACAAAGAGGACAATAAAACATCCTAAACAATTTTATTTTAATATTTTAGGAATTTGTTTCAGAAAAAACTATGCAATAGATGACAAGTTAAAATTACATACTAACTGTTCCATTAGCTGAAGCTCAAGTATGGACTTCATTCGGCAACAATTCCAGATCTGGAACAGCTTCCCCTGAAAGAATATCAACCAAAAGCCAGTTGTGATTCTCACCTATCAGCATTTTGAGACCTTACGGTTTAATATAAAAGACAGTACTCCTAAAATACGCAATGAAATGGAAAATAAACGAACGAAGGTTACCATGCATTCTCTTGACGAATATTTCAAATTCTATTAGGTTCTGTCTGTCCATGAGATCTGGGCCGAGCCTGAGGTATGTAAAAGCAGATAAATGCCGCCCATCTGGATCATTGAGTGGCTTGGCATTTTCCAGTATCTTGTTATAGGCTTCTCTCTCATAGCAAGGAAGAGCATTCTCACTTGCAACTGGTATGCCAACATCCCATGCTGCATTCAGCACCTAAACAAACGAAAATTAAACAATTTTTTTAGTTCTAAAAAGTGAATTAAACATCATAAAAATATGTTAGTCATTATTAGCTTCAGGTGGAAAAATAGATCAATCAAGCTGGTAAATGATATTTTAAAACAATAAGCTTGATTATGTTCTGAACCTGTTGACCTAGCCAACAAATTTTGGACCGAAGATTATTTTATTAAACCAATGCCAGTTTCTCAGACGAATGGTACGGAATTTATGCGTCCAGGTTATCATAACACAATTCACAGTTGCTAACCTGCCAAACTAATCCTTCAGGGTCTGCCAGTGCCTCTGGAAAGTCTGCATGCTGGTCCAATGTGCGCAGCTCAACACATGTGAAATTTAGAGCAGCACCGTGCTTCTCTAACATTGCAGCAATTGGAGCATAGCCATCGCGTTGGCTTCGATTATAAAATCCAGATGTCAATTCAGCTGCATGGCTAGCTGTTTTGTACCACCAGTGAATACCAGATACCTGCTCATCATTCAAAAAATGATGAAAAACAATTTGATTCAAACTTCCATTGTGCTCACATAATTCAACCTTTTCATCCATAACAAGAACCGTGAAAGCTGACTCACCTTTGCAGCAATGGAAGTTCCTTCAAAAGCCAAATTTGCCAGAGTAAGTACCCGGTCACCATGATCGACAAGAACCTGAGAGTACCATTTAAGGAAGAATCTGCCATAGTAGCTATCATAATCACCTCCATCACAAAAAAACCTGGTTTCATGTGGTCCGGAATTGTAAGAACCAGCATTATGTGGTCCTCTACCCCAAAGCGAGTGACCCCTAGCTTCTGCGGCCTTCTTTAGACTCTTCAACAAGTACTGATCATAACACTGCCAGTCAAAAAGAGTTGTGTTTAATGCATCAAGGAATCATGAAGTACAGAGGGAAATGACACAACAAAGATGCTAAATTCTAAATGGGGCGATTTAACTATCAAATATCTATTAAAAAATCAAATCGCTTCCTATAATGGCCCCAGTCAACATGTCACTACTTTATTCCGAATGTACCTGGAATTCACCAATACCAGGATATTTCCAACCATGTTTTGCAGGATAAGAAGGGTATCGCAGCTCCCCACATGGACCCAGTCCAATTTCAATTTCAGAGATTACTCCATCCTCAAAGAACTCATCAAATTCACCCCGAAAACTTTTCATGTAGTCATAGTAAACCTACATCGTGAGAGAAGATGTTAATAATACATCAGAAGATATGTAATTTATTAGTTAAGTTGTAAATATAAAAACAACTATATTAATGACCACTTCAAGAGTAAACAGATGGTGATATCAAGTTCAAAATTTTTAACCAAACTTTCAAACCCGAGTTTTAAGTAAAAGTGGAAGTTGTAGTTCAGTAAGCATGGCTTATTACTAGTAAAATATGGTGCATGACCAGCCCAAAAATTCTGTGACTACCGCAAAGAAGTAATCCACAGAGCATGTGGAGCTGTAAGATGGTTGGTTAATGTATGCTTCAAAGAAAGAAGACAACATTAAACAGGACAGGCATACAAACTTTCCAAACTCTGTATTGCCTATTTCAGAGACATGAAGAATAGCTACAACTTAATAATAATGAGAGAATGCAAAACCTCTACAGCCGTTCGGCCTCGTAAAACCCTTTCTTTGTCAATTCCCCAAGTGAGGCATTCAGTATTATGCTTTCTTTCTCTGTCCGTGAAATATATGTCAGGATTGGTTTCACCGATTTCTCTCACCCATTGAGGTAGTGGAATACGAACATCATCACCAACATTGCCTCCACATTCATGAAATGACATAACCACCTGTGCCATTATTATTTTCAAATAACATAAGAAATTAGAAAATAAAACAATAAGAATCAAAAATATGTATCTCTTCCTAATTGTTTATTAGATGATAACGACCAATGTCAGTTGGCTCATTTCAGCACATCAATATAGGGAAAATGAGAAATGCGCCTTTTTCCAAAGGCGATAATGCATTTATAGTAGAGAATTGCCCGTCAACAAAGATATACAAGATACCACTGAAAACAGCAAGGGGGCAAAAAGAACACGGCAATGAAAAGGACATGTTCTGAAAAAGTTAACAGAGGAAGGCTTTTAAATTCAGATATACAACAGCATTAGTAAGCCACCAAATTAAAATGCAAATAAAGATTAAAAAAGCCATAATTTGGAGGATACAGCATCACCCATGTCCATCCCTGCTTTCAAATCCTTAATATTCTATTGTGTACCTCCCGCAAACTATTCGAGAATACAAATTATTAAAATCTCTACTGAGTCCCTTAGAGCACTAACCTTTGACACTATCTATCCACAAGCTTCCAAATTCGAAAAAATTCAAGGCCATAACCATGCCAAACCAAATCTCTGTAGACTCGGGAACCAAATCTAAAACTTAGAGAGGAAGAACTGAAAGAAAACTCAGATGTGACAGAGAAGATATAAAATATGGAAGTGTCACTTTCTCGAAATACAGCTACCAGATTTCCAAAACATTGAAACTCTCCTTTTTCAATCCTGTAATGCTACGTAGACTCTATGAGATATGGGAGATCCCTTTGCAAACTCATCATATAGTATATAATTACAGGTAATTGCATCTTTCATTACAGCTACTCTTGGCAAATGATTCAAACAATCCAAATAACCTGAATTTAAACCTCTCGTAATGACAAACAAGAAGCTAAAATCTAACACCAAAAAATATTAACAAAAGAAGTAAATTTCAACAGAAAACTATTGTTTCATACATTCTAACAATGTTTCATTCTACTCACCTGTAACTTAAGCTTAAGGTCACGCACAATCTGAAAGAGCCTCTTGTAGCCATTCCAGTTATATTGTTGTGGAGCATGTGCCTCCACTATCCCCCACCAGCAGTCAACCATAACACCATCAACATTAACTGACTTCAGGATCCTCAGCTGCTTTATCAGAGCATCTGGATCAACTAACTCACATTCCATATTGATGACCCCCAACTGTCCCCAGAAAAAATATATGCAAGACGTGACAACATTCAGAACCAAAAGATAACTGAGGCATGAACAACATATGTCTTTTAAATACATAAAAGCCCAAGAGTGAGCTGCATCCCCACCAGAAAAAGACTAACACGGAGATGGAGTATTGAGAATGAAAGAGAATTTCTTAAGTTGAATAGGAATTATAAACGACAATAAAATTATAGAACCCACTGGTAGCATCACATAGACTGGAACATAAGGTGTGTCAGAAAAATCTCGCTCCTGCAACCTTGGAGGCATGTCCACAACCTATAAAAAGTGCAAAGAAAGGTTCCAAAGTTATGGAAACTGAGATAATCTAAACAGGAAATCACATTGTAGATGTAATTTGCAAGCAAGTATCACTATAGATCCAGCCAATTATTTAAAAACAGAAGTGCTTGTGAAAATAAGTTCAATTTCAAGCCGTTTTTGTGAAATTAAGATTCATCAATACGTATCCGAGAAAACTGCACTTCAACAGCAATGTCTTGTTACCTGCAGCATTTCCTCTGAAATACATAAATTATAACCCAAGTTACTTTTGATGCATTTGCTTTGCTTTGAACCAAATGGTCTCGTAAAAAGAGCATCTCCAATCACCATAGTTTGAGATGTTGCATTCCTTCAGCAGAACACACCTATTCTGGTGATAGAGGATGCATTTTCAATTCACTGAAACGTTCAGTTTCTAATGGAATAACACCCACGGTTGAACAGACCATACTCTACAGATTTGTCTATGCAAAAATTGTCAGAGTCAGATTCTTTGGTAATATAACTTACGAGTCCGAAGGGCCATTCAAAATGGTTTTCATTGTCAAAAGGGACAGATTCAGCTTTTTATTGAAAAAATTTGTAGATGCATAATCTCAACATGATAGGGGTCTCCATTAAATAGGGATCAAGCAATCTACTTCAACCCGTGATTCAATCACTAAGTCTTCATAACTTCTTGAAATTTATACGATATAACCAGCTCTCCAAAACTATTAAACAACATCCCATGGTCCAAAATATTTGGCATGGACTACACACTAAATTGACAAGGTAAAGTTAAATGGTTTAACAAAATTACATGGCCAACTTGTATCTGGTAATTGTAGCCCAGCCTTCAGGATACTGTCACCTCTTCTCTTTCCGTTCAAGGTCGGTCATCAGTGTCTGTAGAGTTGAAACTTTTGTGAAAAGCAGCACTGTTGACCCAGAAAAGATATTGGAAAAATACTTAATTGATGAGGACAGCAAAAAGTAAAAATAATGGCCAAGAGAAACTGAAGAATAATTAAATCCATCTCTCTGATCAAAATTATCCACGAAAAGGTATACAGAGGACGACTTTGCCCATCGTACTTAGTTACATGGATGAAATGTAATAATACATTGGCAGTGTTCTATGAATGTAGAAGGTCTTCCGAGTACATACAAAGATTTAAATAGGCCCCTAAGACCAGTGCTTGGAAAATTTCTGAAAATAACCAATTGAATGCTTTTGTGGAATTGTGGGTGGCATTGATTGAGAAGAATAACGGAGAATTACCAAAATCATTAGTCCATGAACATATGCCAATTAATGCACTTATGTAAAGAGTGCTTTGATCCTGTTGACAGTGCATGGAAACGGGAAGAGGAAGTCCATGTGAATTTGGGTTTAATCCATGAGAAAAAAACACATTTGCATTGAAATAACCAATGAGATGACTTGATATCAAGCAAACAGGAGAAGACAGATGACGTTGTTCACCCAAATTTAAAGTGGGTTTGGCTTGTTGAGTTGAGATGAAATTAGGCTAACGAACAGGTTGATACTTTGATTAGTTTCAACCAAATTCTGACACCCTCCAAACTTCTCCTTGCCTAGACAGTGCCACTTCCACTTCTTAATTAAGCAACCACAGTCTCCTCTTCACATGACCAAACCATCTCATCTGATTCATATCCAACAACATAGACAACGCTAATCACAGTTATAAATAAGATTGGCCGTCAATGTCAGTTCATCTATAGCAAATAAATGGACCTAACATGTTCCTCCTCCAAATCTTCTCAAGTTTTAACCTTGTAGTTTAGCTTGATAGATTGAAGATGCGAGCAAGAAACAAATGGACTATGGGATTCCTCACTACAAAGATGTACACAACCCAAAAAAAGATAACCAAAAAACAAGGGGTTAAACAATATCTAACCTTCATGGTCATGCTTTAGTGATACTTCAGACCTCAACTATTGATTGTCCTTATCATCCTAGAAGCTTATAAGTTTCACAAATTCAGATCCCAAGAAATAAAAAATAAAAACAATTGCTAATGTTGCAAGTATATTAGATTGCCTTGAGTTTCCTCACTTAAATGTACGTTATTCAATTTTTGTTTTCCGATTTCCCTTCCATCACTTTCTTTTTAAGGAAAATCTAACACGTCCTTTAAGCTAACTGTTCTATCTTCATTTTGACTTCCCCAGACATCACTTTTTTTCCCCCTCTTTTTCACTGACAATCTAATCTGATCTTTAACTATCATTTTCCATTTTTCTTGCTTATATATATATATATATATATATCATTTTTTCCCCGGAAAGTAGCATTCTTGGGTTTACTACTTTGTTCAAAGAAAAACCCACATATCTATGTTTCACAAAAGTAATCACCACACTCTAAATTCACCCTTTCTTTAATAAATTTCTTAACTAAATAAAAAAATAACTTTTCTAAATACATTTTACGCCCAAACAAGCAGTGCCTAAACCTCTCTAATTCTTTCACAATTCTTCTGAAATTCAATGACTACCATTCACCTAGCAAAATAAAATATAAATGCAACACAAGCTCATAGTTACATTAATCCACATACACACACATATATATATATGTATATTAGACAAGAAATCTCGAAATGATTTGAGGAAATTACCTGATTTTCACTAACAGACTCCACCAATCCATCATCATCAACAAGAGAATGAGAATGATCGTCGGTTCGGTCTTCTCTGTCTCTCAAGATCGCCCAAGTACGGGTCCCACCTCCAATATTCACAGATACGCCGCGAAAGCAACACAACCTGTAGTGAACGGAGGAGCTCCGGTAACCGGAGGAGAGTCGCGACGGAGCTAAGAACACCGGCGACGACACCACCTGTGACAACAACGAGGCCATTAATGAGAGTACTGGGAGGTCTCAGAGTGTGAGAGGGTGGGGCATATTGGTAATTATATAGAAGTGAGTGTGTATCAGTGAATATATAGGTTTGCGTGTATGTATAGGTTTGTGTATTGTGATGGGAGAGGGAGAGCAGCGGGGAAGATGCGTGATGGTGGTTGAGGATCTGTAAATTTTTTTTTTTGGTAAAGTGCATTCCCCCCACCCCCCAAAAGGGGAAAAAATATATATAAATTATTGGGAAAATATCACTTACCTACCCTGAGGTTTAGAAATATTGCATACGGACCCCTTAGTTTTCATATATATCAGTTACCTCCCTTGGAAATGTAAAATTACGAAATTACCCTCAATAAACCCCCTAGACTATTGAATTTTCACATTGCCCCCACCCTAATGGGTAAATTACAGTCTCACCCCCTAAAATTCTAAAAAATATTTAAAATTTAAAAATATATATATAATTCAAAAAATATATATAAAATTCAAATATATATAAAATTTGGAAAAAATATATAAATTTTGAAAAAAAATATAAATTTTGAAACACATAAATTTTGAAATATATATAAAATTCGAAATAAATAAATAAAATTAGAAAAAATATATAAAATTCAAAATATATATATATAATTCCGAAAAAACATATAAATTTCGAAAAACATATATAAATTTCGAAATATATATCTAATTCGAAATAAATATATAAATTTTGAAACATATATATATATATATATATATATATATATATATATATATATATAATTTGAAACAAATATATAAATTCAAAAATATATATTTAAAATTAGAAAAAATATATAAAATTCGGAAGAAATATATAAATTCGAAATGGATTAATTTGCAAATTCAAACATGCATATATTTGAAGAAGCTACATTACAGGAAGATGTTCCAATGTTTGTTGTGCAGAGGGTGAGAAGTCTATCAAATCCTAAGCACTTCTTTTTCTAATAGATTTGATGAGTTCTGCTAGCTATTATGTAATTTTTTGCTTGGAAGATTGAACCATCAAAATTTCAAATTATATATATATTTTTCTAAATTTTATATGTTTTGCAAAATTTATATATATATATATATATTTAAATTTATATATGTTTTTCAAATTTTAAACATTTTTTTAGAATTTTATATATTTTTTTCGATTTTTTTTTTTTTTTATATATTTATTTCTAATTTTATATATATATATTTCAAATTTTATATATTTTTTTTGAAATTTATATATATTTTTATATTTTTTTTCAAAATTTATATATATTTTCCAAATTTTATATTTTCTTTTGAATTTTATATATTTTTTCAAATTATATATATATTTTAAAATTTTAAATATTTTTTTCAAATTTTATGAGGTGAAATTGTAATTTACCCATTGGGGTGGGGGCAATGTGAAATTCAATAATTTAAGGGGTGAAACTGTAATATGAATTTGAGAGGTATTTAGGGTACTTTACCCCTTTGACTGCGTTAATTTTGGATGGAAGGAATGAAAGTGATAGAAAAAGTTAACCTGGAGGAAAGTAATTGATACATTTGAAAACTAAAGCGTACCGCGTACAATATAATCAACCTCAAGGGAGGTAAGTGATATTTTTCCTAAATTATTTTAAGGGTTAATTAATATATATATAATTCAAAAATATATATAAAATTCAAAAACAATATATTAAATTTCAAAAAAAAATTAAAATTCCAAACAAATATATAAAATTCAAGAACAATATATATAAAAAATTCAAAAACAATATATTAAATTTTGAAAAAAATTTAAAATTTGAAACAAATATATAAAATTCGAAAAAAATATAAAAAAATTGAAAGCAATATATTAAATTTCGAATGAAAAATATAAAATTTGAAAAAAATATAAAAATTTTGAAAACAATATATAAAATTCGAAAAAAATACATAAAATTCAAAAATAATATATAAAATTCAAAAAAATATAAATTTTGAAACAAATATATATATTTTGGAAAAATATATATATAAGAAGATCACTAATTGATATTGGTGGTAATTGATGTTGGTGGTAAGTAGTTTAATTCACTTTATTAGAAAAGATATGACATTCTATCAATATATATATTTTTTTAAATTTTATTTTTTGAAATATATATATTTCTAATTTTATATTTTATTTTTGAATTTTATCTATGTTTTTTAAAATTTATATATTTTTTCTAATTTTATATATTTGTTTCGAATTATATATATATATTCGGAATTAATATATATTTTTGAATTTTATATACTTTTTCAAATTTTAATTTATGGTTAAATGTGTCATTTATGAATTGAAGGGATACATTGCACCCAATTAATAATTGAGGGGGATTTTTTGCTCCTAGACGATAGTTTAGGAGATTTTGTGCACTTTGTGTTTGTTTGGCTAATGGAGTGGAGCCTTGGTTTAGGGTTTGGTTTAAAAAAATGGCACCAAACCCATGTTTGGCAAATGGAGTGGAAATTTGGAGTAGACACTGTAGCAATTCCATGGTGCAACTTTTGTGAAGGAATGAGCCAAAATTTGGAACCATCATTTTTGATGGTTCATGGTTTTGGTTTTGGTACCAACACTGTAGCAAATTTATTTTTGATATTCATAAATTTTGAAAAATTAAATATTCTGAAAAATTAAATATTTATGAAAAATAAATATTTCGAAAAATTAAATATATTAATATATTATAATATTAATATATTAAAAAATATTAATATTAATATATTTTAATATTATAATATTAATATATTAATATATTTTAATATATTAATATTTATGAAAAATTAAATATTTCGAAAAATTAAATATATTAATATATTAAAAAATATTAATATTATAATATTAATATATTAATATATTTTAATATTTATGAAAAATTAAATATTTCGAAAAATTAAATATATTAATATATTAAAAAATATTAATATTATAATATTAATATATTAATATTTATTAAAAATTAAATATTTCGAAAAATTAAATATATTAATATATTAAAAAATATTAATATTTATGAAAAATTAAATATTAATTTTTCGAAATATTTAATTTTTCATAAATATTAATATTTTTTAATATATTAATATATTTAATTTTTCGAAATATTTAATTTTTTAATATTAATATTAATATATTTTAATATTATAATATTAATATATTTTAATATATTAATATTAATATTTATGAAAAATTAAATATTTCGAAAAATTAAATATATTAATATATTATAATATTAATATATTAAAAAATATTAATATTAATATATTAATATATTTTAATATATTAATATTAATATTTATTAATAAATAAAATGTGAAACCCATATATTAATTTATATTAATAAATAAAACTAATATATATTAATATTTATTAATAAATAAAATGTGAAACTCATATTTTAATATATTAATATTAATATATTAATATATTAATATTCAGAATTTCAACCCATACCAACTTTACCAAATATGATTTGGTTTTTCAGCATCACTTTTTTTCACACCAAAACCATCTGCACCAAACATGATTTGGAACCAAAATAAAATCACACCAACTCCAACCACTCCAACTCCAACCAAACCAAAACCAAAAACCAATTTCACACCGTCTACCAAACAAGCACTTTATCCTATGTTTTTTTAACAGACGAGAGAGTTGTAATTGATTTGGTTTAGAAGCGCATATATTGATGAATTTATTTTGTTACTTTATGGAATTATTTTATTTCTATCATTTCATATGCTTTTGTGCCAATTTAGTTATGGTACTTTCCTTAATTTGTAGTGCACTTTAATGTATTTTTTTTTTTGTTTAGTTTTGATATTTGTTAATTCGACATAAAGTTGTGCACTTATTCAATGAGGTGGGAGAAATTTGGAAAAAAAAATAAAATGGAATTAAGATATTAGATTGGAACTTATGATATGGAGAAAAAAATAAGAGAAAATATTACTAACCTCCCCTAAGGTTTAGTGATATTAGATGCGATACTCTTACTGTTTCAAAATCGAGCAAATATCTCTCTCCAGGACTAGCTTAGCTCCGGCTATCACTTTCACCCCCTCCGTCCAAAGTCAAGCCGGTCAATTCTGATTTTCATGTGTGATTTTACCTAATTGCCCTTCATATTATATTATAATTTTATGATTAATTTCAATAAACTCCCTTAAACTATTGAATTTCATATTGCCCACACCATAATGGATAAATTACAGTTTCACCCTCTAAAATTTGAAAAAATATTTAAAATTTAAAAATATATATAAAATTTTAAATATATATATAATTCAAAAAAATATATAAAATTTTGAAAATATATATAAATTTTGAAAAAAATATAAAAATTGAAAAAAAAAATATAAATTTTGAAAAACATATATAAAATTTGAAATATATATATATAATTATAAATAAATATATAAAATTAGAAAAAATATATTAGAAAGTGCTTAGGATTTGATAGACTTCTCACCTCTGCACAATAAATATTGGAATTTGAATAAAGTATAAATTAACACATTTCTGTAATGTAGTCTCTACAAATATATGCATGTTTGAACTTGCAAAATCAATATTATTTTTGATCTTCAAAGTGAGTAAGTATATTTCTGAATTAAGATTATGAAGAAAAGAAGAAACCCATTTCTAATTTATATATTTTTTCTGAATTTTATATATATTTTTTAATTTCATATATTTTTTCCGAATTATATATATATTTCAAAATTTTATATATTTATTTCGAATTAGATATATATTTCAAAATTTATACATTTTTTTCTGAATTTTATATTTTTTTTTCGAAATTTATATATTTTTTATAATTTTATATTTTTTTCAAATTATATATATATATTTCAAATTTTATATATATTTTAAAATTTTAAATATTTTTTAGAATTTTAGGGGATGAAACTGTAATTTACCCATTAGGGTGGGGGCAATGTGAAAATTCAATAGTTTAGGAGGATTTATTGAGGGTCATTTCATAATTTTACATCTCTTGGATTCATCCAAGGGAGGTAAGTGATATTTTGGAAATAGTAGGGGTACCGCGTGTAATATCACTAAACCTCAGGGGAGGTATGTGATATTTTCCACACAAAAAAACTCCTTTTTTTATTTTGAATATAAAATAGTAGTAGAAATTAACTCTAACAACTTTTACTATCATTATATTTAACTCAACATTTGAAGATTTCATATCTCCGCTCTCGTTTCAGCTCTTAAATTCACTATTGCTCCTGCTTTATGCAAGTTATAGTATTAGGAGCTATGCAGATATTTATATTTAGTAATCAAGAAAAGATTTGGAATTTATTTTTGTTTTTTCAAATGCTCGCCCTTTTAAATGGAAATAGATGATGAAATAAACATCGCGATACCTGACTGCTGAGTGTCTCACATAAGTATATGAGATTTCGGACCAGCTAAATATATGGTTCACTATATTAGTTCGATACGTTACATATTACCTGATTCGTAAGATTTTTGAAAAATGTCAATACTCTTTTATATAGTACCGATTCAACTGCTACTCATTTCTAAAATTCACTTTTACCTCCGACTGTGAACCATGGATGAATGTCACATTGCATGTCATTACCCAATTGGTAAAGGGACAACTTATAAGCTAAATAATTATATAATGTGCTGCTAAATGCTGACAAATTAATCAATTATCATCCTATTCTTTGACTGGTGGTGCAATTAGGGTTCTTGAGAGTACTCTGTGGCAGAATCATAATCACAATTAATCTAAGCAAGTTGGTTAAAGAACCTTTCAGATAGTTGACCATGTGCCCCAAATTGATGGTCAAGTCAGAGTATTTTATTTGAATTAGATCTTGAAAACTGTAACGAGTTGCTAAAACATTAACTCCTTTTCGTTTATTAACTGAATTCATCAAACATGAACACAAAATGTTTAATCATGTATTATGAAAACAATCATAAATGCAAGTATGAAACTGAGTTTCGTAACAGCTTTCAAAAGTGTTACGATTCAAACGATACAAAGTGCTACAGCTTTCAAAAGTGTTACGATTCAAACGATACAAAGTGTAAGAGATGCTACATGCAATTCTAACTAATCGGGGCAATAAAAAAAAGTTATCTGCAAATCTAGAGTAGCCCATTGCTAAAAAATATATATCCATTGTTATACATTAAACATGTAATATACATTTATTATTGTACATCATACATGTGAAATGCCTACAATACAATTCTACAAGGAAATGAGAAACATAAGCTAGAAGTTGCAATTCAATCTGTACAACCATTTGAATATCAACTAACAACAGGTCAAAGCTTGGCAGCTCATCTTTCATTGAAACAGAACAAAGAATAACACATAATGACTTGAAGATCACATTCCTAAGAAAACATAAACAACTTACAGAGACTAATTTTGAGGCTCAACTCCTGCGAAATCTCTAACTGTGAACTTGACTTTCTCGAACTTGCCTTTCTCACTGCTCATTCTGAATTTCAAATAATCCGAGCAAACAAACGGCTCATAAAGCCTCAATTTCCCTTCTCCAACGACGTCGTCAGGTGCCAGGATCACCTTCTCGTCCTCGAAGCACCAAAAAAAAGCTAGAGAGAAACGGTTCGCTATTTGCTTTAAAACAACTCGATGTTCGGATGACCTGAGTTTTTCATTGCTCCAAGCCTGCAACATATCACCTATGTTCACCACAAGGGCCCCCTCGCACAGCGTAATTTCCATCCACTTCCCTTCGCTTGATCGCACTTGGAGGCCGCCTGTTTCATCTGGATACACAATTGTTACGCAGCTCATGTCGGTATGCATTCCGAGACCCTCAACCTCTTCTCCCAAACTCTCTGGAGGTGAGTAGTTATTTATCCTCAAATACCCATGGCAACTTTCAAATTGAGAATCATAGTACTTCTTCTCAAAATCATCGCCCAAACTCGTCAACAGAATCTTCACAATTCTCTTCGATAGCTCTGTCATTTTTCTCCCATATTCTTCCAATTTTTCACTGAATAAATGACACATTAGTACAGAAGATTCTCAGCAAAATAAAAGGCATATCAAACGCAAGAGAACATAATGAAAGATGTGTGTGTGTGAGGTGATTGAGGCATGCTTGGCAGAACTTTTGTTTATGCTTTTAAACAAAAGAAAAAGAGAAGCATAAGCTTTTTTAGAAGCTAGTGTGGGTACTAGTTCTTCAAAATACTATTTCAAGGCCCAAAAGTTCTTTTGATTTTTTTTGTAAATACTATTCAAAACAGTTTTTTATTCCAAAAAAAATCAAAAGCAGTGTTTGAAAAGTCAATCCAAACAGGCCTTAAGTAGCACAAGTACCTGAATTCAGAAGTGTTTTGCTCAAAGAGGACATCGGCAGAAGACTGAGCAGATGCAAAGAAGTCCGGTCCAGAGACTCTGAGACTCTCGAAAAAAGGGGAGGCAATGAAATGAGGGGTGTAAGAATTTACTGATGAAAAAGGACCAAGTTTAAGCTTTGTTTCGGAACTGTTGCTGAAGAGGTGTTGCGAGAGTGAATGGATTTTGTCGTAAAGATCTGTAGATATTCCGTGATTGATGATGTGGAAGAAGCCCCATTCTTTGCAGGCTTCGGCAAGAGAGGATAAAGAAGAAGGGTGCAGCGGTTGGGAAATGTCTACTACAGGGAATTGTATGGATGTCTCATATTCATGTGCCATTTTTCTAAAAACAACAGAACCGTTTGGTTTGTGTATATTGGTTGGGGGTATTAAATAGATGCATGGTCTTTGAACCTTGGAAGACAAGCAATGCATACATGTACATATATATATGTATGCACTTCCTGGAATCCATTAGTAAATACTATTTTTGATATATATTATTAAGAATATTCATGCTGCAAAATACATACACATATTTAAATGTTATGCTTTTCCATGACAAAGTTTGTATTATGTTGAGACTTGAGAGAGGGAAGTGACAACTACCCTAGCCTTTATGTACAGACATTTTAAAAAAAATTGTCATGAATTCTCAAGTTGTTGATTAGTTTTATGTATAGAAAGAAAGTCAATGCAAGGAAGCTCTAAGTTATTAATATGCAAGGGGCATGAAGTGGCATAAAGCAAGTAATAAGGAGGAATCTAGGTCTAATGGATGTTAAGTTTTTCTTTTTCTGCATGGACTTTATAGTATTGATTCTTCTGAAGAAAGTTTAGACAACCCTGTCACTAAGCATATAGAGTTGAAAACTAAGCATACATGGCATGAGGGATATAAAAAATGACTTCAAGAAATATTTTAGTAGGTGGAACAAAAAAAAAATACTAATTAGGGCCTGTTTGGGAACTTAGTTTTGGTCTTGGTCTTATGATTTTTGGTTTTGGTGGTTTTAGGTAAATCTAAAACCTATATATAATGTTTGGTAAGAAGTTGGTCTTAGTCTTGGTATAATTATATATATATACTAATATGTATTAAAAGTATATAAATATGAAAAATATATATAAAAAATTGGAAAAAAATATTAAAATGAAAAAATATATATAATTAAAAAATATTTAAAATTCCCAAAAACATTTGACATTTTTATTTATTTTTATTCCAAAAAATATATATATAATCGAAAAAAATATTTTAAAATATGAAAATTGTATATAAAATTCAAATAATATATCTTAAATTCGAAAATATATATATATCATTCAAAAAAAATATGAAATTCTGAATAATTTTATTATATACTGAAAAATTTTTAAAAAATAATTTTTTTCCAAATATTATATATTATTTTTTTCAAAATAATTCATATTTTCGGCCATATATATATAGAGAGAGGGAGAGAAAAAAAAAAGTCAAATTTGGTAGGCTAAAACTATGATTTTAGTGGTTAGTTTTAAAAAATCCAAAATCAAGTCAAAAACCCACCAACCAAACATGGTTTGGTCTTGAAATAAAAAACCAAGACCAAAACCGAGTTCCCAAATATGCCCTAAACAATCTTGAGATAGTACGAAGCTGATATAATTTTAGTTCCTCATTTATATGCTTTACAAAAACTGATTTCTTTCGTAGGAGATCGACATGGTTTCACATTTCACGTTATATGTTACTTTCTATAAACTCAAAATGCAGACAGATTACTCTGATTTAATGTTACTCACCGAAAATTTATGCACCAAAGCGACGTCTGAATATAGGACTTCTCTGACGATGATCAATGACAATATATACCAGCAGAGTTGTAATATATATAATCATGTGGTACAGACTTCACTAAAAGCAAGCCAGAAAATTATAGCGATGATAGTGGCAATTAAACTACTAAAACATGTGTTGGCAATCTGGTGGGAAATTGGAATTCATAATGTGGGGTGCAAGTAACAAACAGGTTTTGACTCTGTCATAAATTCATAAAACAATGTGCAGTTGCAAGCAACCAACAGCTACTAGGAAAATGCAGAACATGCAATTTGGTCAGCAGGCTACCACTTGATGTCTACAAAACAAAATTCTATATAGTTATATATAGCGAGCACACACAGACACATATCTATATATGTATATACCTATGTATGTTATACAACTCTTCTTTATGTTGCCCAATTCTCACCTTTTTAGTACCTCTGTGTCTTCATAGTTGGTCCTCAAATCTGGTAGTGCTCTCTTTATTGCTTGCATTCATTCATGCATTAAGCTTATATAGAATCGAGAAGCCTCCATAGTATGTCTTTCCTAATATTTTTGAATTTTCCAACATAGCAACACCAAGTCCTGAACTTAGAGTAAAACTTTACCGATGCAATTTATAGTTTAAAAAAATAATAATAAAAATAAAAATTTCTGTTTAATTATTTATCTTGTCAGCTCTATCATGAACTTGTACACCTAAATATACCTCCCCTTTTCCACCTTTTAATGTTCTCCTTCTTCGCCTTCTTGAACATGTATGCTGCGAAGTTCAATCTAAGATAGTAATTGCGTACCCTATCAAACAATGAAGTTCCAAAACCGAAATCAGAATCATAACAGTAACAATAACATCGGCACTAATAACCGAAACTTAAATGGCGCAAAATGGAAATAGATAACAAGTTTATTTATATGATTTTGTTTAATTTACTCAACACTCCTACAAGTTAGCCAATTTGCACCAGGACAAACAAAAAAAAAAAAACCCACCAGTTAAGGTATGTGGTTCAATGCCTTGCATAATTGGACACACAAAATGCCTCCTGTAATCTATATATGGGGACAGAGTATTACGAACTTTAAAAATAAAGATTTAGTATGTAATTAATAAATCTCATATACTTCACAAATCAATTAGTTTCTTACCTAAAGGGATAAAAATAAATAAATAAAAAATCACTCTAACTTCAATTTTAAGAATGGTTCTGAGTAATTCAAAAATATCATATACTTCACAAATCAATTTCCCAATTCAGCTACATAACTAGTATTCTTTTTTCATATGTCCGAACCATCTTAATCCATTTCATCTCCAACTTTTTGCTACCTCATACATCAACATTTCACCATCATTATCAATAAATATGCATATATGAACAATAATCATATTACCTCAGCCATCATTGGCCATGAACATTAACAATTACCATATAATTAAGGATGAAAAACCAGACCATACATGAATGTGCATTTATAACAACATTACAGTAGCCTAGCTGTAGAAATTAAATTACAAAGTTTTTCTATTTTTTTTTTGGAAATTGACTGTTAGTGAAGTTATGAAGGTGACAGTTCGATTGCTCGTAATCTAGTCTGATTAATGATATTACTCTAGCGTACAAAAGCACCGACCTTTAAGTATGAATAAGTCCACACAAATATACATACATAATATAAGATTTAGTTACCGGGTTCACCTTGAATCCTGTGATATAGACCATTCTCTGGGCTGCTCCACCCCCCCCTAATAGCCCATCTTGACCAATTCAATTTCAAGCCACTCCGGCCCAGCCCAACTAAAGTGCTTCTTTTAGGCCCAAAATATAAATAAAAAAGAAAATTGTTTTTAATTGGCTAAGGAAAAAAAATAATGCAACTTTGATGCTAAGAACTTATTTAATAATCTTATTTTTTTTGTTAAAAAAAAATTATAGTGACTTACGTTTACCACCCCACGAGATAGGTAAAATGAGTAATTTACATATACATGTCAATTCTTTATTGGATCATATCACGTGTCAGATAAACATTGTTCTTAAAATATTACACGTATCTCCATCATGTTTGGACCTTTTTATCAAATATTATTTCTGATTTAACAAGACTAGTTATTTTACATGTGGCATGGAAGACATAAAAATTTCAAAAAAAATTTGTGGTGTCCTTTTTTGTTTTTTTTCCCTTGTATACCATTCCATTATTAAGCATCATCTTGCACCTAGGTCTCAAACATTTGAGAAAAAAAGAAGCATTTGGACTTGAAATGAATATTCATATGCCATTGACTCTATCCAACCCCCAACACACGTTCATTTAGACATACAAAGAACAAGGACTCAGAATACCTTGTAATGCCTTGCACGTCTGTCTCATCGCCCTATTGAGACAATTATATTCCCATTTAAAAAACATTATCATAATATACATATACAATAATATATATGCATATATATAAATATATATGTATTTATATAACATGTTGGTCATTCTCAAAGGGCTTAATGTATTTCGCAATTATCCTAAGCTAACCTCAGACCAAACCAGCTACAACATGTCATCATATTAATAGTCCAAAACGTGCAATTTGGAGAGTTGTCAACATAATTCAAACAATTAAATGAGGATGGGGATTTAATTATGTGTTCATAATTCAACATTGTGATGGTAGAATTCTGAAATCATAGCGACTACTTCATTATATTTTTATTGAAATTTGACTTTAGAAATGCCTGGACCAATCACCAAATAAAGTTAAAAATAAAACCTTGGACCTACATAGCAAACACTATATTTCATTTATCTCTAATTTTATCCCTGAAAAACAAATAATTTTTATTCCTAATGTTGTGTGTGGGATTTATTAGTAGTGAAGAAAAATTGATTGCATAAATTTATAGTGGTTGGTTTCACTAAAAGTTGCAAAAGAACAAGTATGTTTTAATTAATAAAGAATAATTTATCAAAAACACAACGAATACTCACTCAAAAAATTTCACTAAAAGTTTCAAAAGAACAAGTATGTTTTAATTAATAGGGTAAAGTGCATTAAACCCCCATGGATTATTTTCTCTCTCTCAACTAACCCTCCTGAATTACAATTTTTACACAAAACTCCCTAAACTATCATAACTTATACAATTCACTCCATTCGTTATAACACCGTTAGTTAAATTATGATATTTTGCACTCAGATCCCCTGAGATTTTGGTCAATTTCACTCGCCCCATGAGATTTCATTTTCCTTGCAATGACACCCCCTGAAGTGGAGAAATGACCGGAATGCCCTTGTGTTGTCTCCCTTATTTCATGAGACAAATATTTAGGTGGTAAAATTACCTCCATGCACCATAATGAAAACCCTATAATGTATATATATCTATAACAACTATTCTAAAATGTGGGTGGTTGAGAATATTTTCAAATATTTTCTTCAAAATAAAAATTAATGAATTAATATGTATTAGTTGAAGTGCAACACTATGGAGTATGTCAAAACGATATACAGTAAAAGAAAATGGGTTGAAAATATTTCAATACTTTTAAATAATAATATTAATTAATTAATATGCATTATTTGAAGTGTAAGTCTAATGAATATTTCAAAAGATATAGAATATTAAAGATATAAGACAAGGGGTTATAAATATTTTCATATATTTTTAAAAATATATATTATTTAATTAATATACATTAATTGAAATGTAATGCTAATGGATATTTCATAAGATATAGAGTAAAGATATAAGACAAATATATTTCGGTAAGGAAAAATAATATAACTTAAAATACAAAAATCTTTATATATTTATCTATCTATATATATACTACTAATAAAAACATAAAGACTCTAATATTTCGATTCATTATCACATTTTATAATATAAAAAATTGTCATTATTTAAAGTGTAAGAGCTTAAATTAACTTTACAAAAAAATAAATAATAATAAACCATTTGTTATATTTTTATAAAAATATAAAAAATTACAAAAATAAAGTTTATTATTATTTTACAGTGTAAGGGCTTAAATTAATTTTACATAAAGAATAATAAATTATAAAAAAAGAATAATAATAAATAATAAATTAATTTTATTCATGTATCACCTTCTAAAATACAAAAAAAAAATATTATCATAAATAAAATGTATTATTATTATTTAATGTAAAATGTCACAATATTAGTTTTAGGGAAAAATTAAAAAAACGATAACTTTTGGGGCCTATATTACAAAAATGACAATTTAAGAAAAATAATTTAAAGAAATGTGATAATATTTCAAATTGAGCTTAAGATACAAGGGTTGCTTGGTTTATTAATTTAGACAACATATCTTTTACACTAAAGCAAGGGTACAAGAGTCATTTCATGGGGTCTTCACCCCTTCAGGGGGTGTTATTGCAAGAAAAATGAAATATCAGGGGGCGAGTGCAATTGATCAAAACTTTAGGAAATCTGAGTGCACATTATTCTAATTTTAACTAACGGTGTTATGACGGAATGTGATTAAATGCAATACTTAAATAGTTTAGAAGGGTTAGTTGAGAAAGAGTAGGAAGGTTTAATGCACTTAACCCTAATTAATAAAGAATAATTTATCAAAAACACACCAAATACTCACTCAAATATATATGAACAAACAAGTTTGATTTAACCAATAAAATTAAGGGTTAATTTCACAAAACCCCCCTATACTATCTAATTTAATCAACTAACCCCCACTGTATCCATTTTGCCCCTATACTATTCAATTTTATCACTATGCCCCCTCCCCTCACATTTTGAGTCATAATACCTAAATTACCCTCAATAGTATAGGGGGGTTTAGTAAAATCAAGCTTTTAAAAAATTTATTTTTCAAAAATCAATTATATTTTTTGTAAAAACTATAAATTTAAAATATATATATATTTCGGAAAAAAATATTTTTCGAAAACAATATATATTTTGGAAAAAATATATATATTGGAAAATGATATATATTTCGGAATATATATATAATTCATCAAAAATATATATTTTCCTAATTGTTTTCAAAAAATATGAATTTTTTCCGAAAAATAATTTTTTTGGGAAAATATATATATTATGTTCCAAAATATGATTTTTTTCGAAAAATGATTTTTTTGAGAAAAATATATATTATTTTCCAAAATATGAATTTTTTTGAGAAAAATATATATTATTTTCCAAAATATAAATTTTTTCCGAAAAATAATTTTTTTGAGAAAAATATATATTATTTTCAAAAAATAATATAATTTTTTTACGAAATATATATTTTTTATAATGTATATTTTTCACAAAAAAAAATAAAATTTCAGAAAAAATTCATATTTTTTAAAAACAATTCAGAAAATATATATATTTGATGAATTATATATATATATATTCCGAAATATATATCATTTTCCAATATATATATATATTTCCCGAAATATATATATTTTTTCCAAAATATATATTGTTTTCAAAAAAAAAAATTCCAAAATATATATATTTGAAATTTATAGTTTTTACAAAAAAATATAATTGATTTTTCAAAAAAAATGTTTTAAAGGCTTGATTTCACTAAACCCCCCTATAATATTGAGGGTAGTTTAGGTATTATGACTCAAAATGTGAGGGGAGGGAGCATAGTGATGAAATTGAATAGTATATGGGGCAAAATTGACACAATGGGGTCAATTGATTAAATTGAATAGTATAGGGGGATTTTGTGAAATTAACCTAAAGATTAACTTTCGATGAAAAACAAATTATTATTATTTTTTTTATAACCTTATTGTTGGGCCAGCTTATGCGCACATCGATTAACCCAGGACCGTGCAAAACAAACAAACTGAGTATTTACTAAAACTAAAACAATTAGTGATAATAAAGGTTGCATGTGTGTGTAATAAAAAAAAATGTCAGTATTTATGTGTGAAACTAAAATGAAATGGGCTAACAATACAATTTGATAGTCTTTATTACTTTAGTTTAGGTTTGATGGAAGCATCTAATGGGACCATTTCATGCACATAGAGGAGGTGAACTAGTTATATTATATTCATTACAAGATTGCAAATAATTTGAGAATCATATATATAATATAACTCCCACTACCACAACATCACTTCCACATTGCTTTGCCTCACTGTACTTGATTCAGAGTATTAATCAATTAATACATCCATTTTCTGCATCTGGGTGATCAACGGCTCATATTTATTGTTTGTCATCCTTGATCATCTAGTGAAATAATTTTGTTTGGATTCTGAGAAAGTTGTTTCTTTTGGAAAGAAAAAAAGGGTTGTGATGAAAAAAGAGAGAATTGGTATGTAGTTGGAGGGAACTGTTTCAAACGGTCCTGATGCCTTCAAACTGCTCAAATTAAAGGTAAAATGAAGAATAAATTTTTTTACCGTTACTTTTTCTTCAAAAAGAAACCGTTGGCTTTGAATTTTCAAAATTCTGTTTTGCTCTCCCATCCAATTTTCTCTTCCAAAGATTGCTTTATAGAATTATAGAGTAACTTTGCTGCAAAAAATCAGTGAATTATTCAAATTTCAGAATATAATAGACCTCTTTTGCTTTTTTGTGACAATGATTTATCATGCTTTTACACAAATGAATCTTACAATTGAAGTTGAATTTCACTAGAAATTCCCATGAATTCCCACCAATTTTTAAACTTTGTGACATTTCATGACCTTATGCAGATTTGAGCATATGACACCAAACAGTGCTCAGATGGAGAATTTATCAATTTGTGATGAAAATTCTGATATGGGTTATCATCCTTCACCTTCTTCAGTGGATCAAAGTGATCCATCACCCACAGAAACTCCGGGGTGTTCGACGTTGAGCGGCGATTCGTTCATGTACTGCAGGACATATTCAGAGACCTCCGGCTTCTCGGAGCCCACTGATGACAACAGCTGCTCCGAGACAGCCTCTCCTTCGTGTTGGCCAGGCACGAAATCTCCCCATCGGGCTGTTCTATCGAGGTTTGGAATGAAGAAGCTGCATAGGCTTGAAATGGAGGACAAGATTGATGATCAAGAGCCACTAGATATAGGTGAGTTCATGTGATTTGATTATATGTCTAAAGAGGAGCTGAATGTGTGTATGTGTGTGTATATATATATATATATATATATATATATGGTGTTGGTTTGCTAAAGGTGTTTGAAAATTGTTGGCAGAGCTTGAAATGATGAAGGAAAGATTTTCAAAGTTGTTGTTGGGTGAAGACATGTCTGGGAGTGGGAAAGGTGTCTGCCCAGCAGTTACTATATCTAATTCCATTACCAATCTCTATGGTATGTTTTCCAAACAGATCACAAAAACTTGAAATGTGTGTGTGTGTGTGTGTGTGTTTGTGTCCTGTATCTATTCATTGCTCATAATATTAGATGTTTTATGCAGCTTCTTGAAGTGTGTGTGTGTGTGTTTTCCCTATTTCTATGTCATTGCTCATGATATATGTGCTGTTTTATGCAGCTTCTGTGTTTGGGCAACACCTGAGGCTAGAACCTCTCCATCCTGAGAAGAAGCTAATGTGGAAGAGAGAAATGAACTGCCTCCTATCTGTATGTGATTACATTGTTGAATTCATCCCCACCGCACAAAGTTTACACGACGGGGCAACCCTGGAGGTAAAATCTTCGTTCCAAAATCGACGATTTTCCCAATTAATTTCTAGTTCGTGTCCTCTACCAATCTTTATAATCCTGTTTACGTTTCGAGTCTACTTGTACTTCAACCCTTTTGAAAGGGTTCGAGGTCTGGTATCTTACTCAGCAAAAAAATTGTGTCCTCATATTCGTTCCAAAATCGATGATTTTCCCAATTATTTTCTAATTTGTGGCCTCAAACAAATCCTTGCAATCCCATTAGGCTTTGGAGTCTAATTGTACTTCAACCCTTTGAATGTCTGGTATCTTATCGGTTTGCTTATGCTGACATCAATGGTTTTTCAGGTGATGACAAGCAGGCCTAGATCAGATATTTACATGAACCTTCCCGCGTTGAAAAAGCTCGACGCAATGCTCCTTGTAAGAGTCTCTCTATCTGCTAAAACTAGTATACATATATAGATAGATTTTTTTTTTCTTGACCAGAACAAGTGTGGTTAAGAGAGGCCTAAACTGTCTTTGACAGGAAGTACTAGAGAGCTTTAAGGACACAGAGTTCTGGTATGTGGACCAAGGAAGCATGTCCGGTAAATCGACGCGTTCAGGCTCGTTCAGGCGGATTCCTCAGCCTCAGCGTAAAGACGAGAAATGGTGGTTGCCTGATCCGTGTGTCCCTACTGCCGGCCTCTCTGAGAAGTCGAGGAAGCACTTGCGCCACAAGCGCGACCTCGCTAGTCAAATCCACAAAGCAGCAATGGCTATCAACAGTAGTATTCTTTCTGAGATGGAAATACCAGACACATACATGGCATCACTTCCTAAGGTTTGTTTCCCATTCTGATCCTACCATTTTGATTCTAAGCGTAGCGACACGTAAAGACCTGTTCTTTACAGTTATCTGAAAGTGCGCAATGCTTGTCTCAGGCCATGTAAGAAGGAACTTCTTTAAACACATGATGTGACTATCTCGTAAATATTTTCATGATTATGAAAAGATTTTGAAACTAATAGAAACTTATGAACCATGTCACATATTGAAAGAAGTTCCTTCTTATACGGCCCGAGGCAATCATTATGCATCTGAAAATAGTTCTATTAAATTCTGAGAACATAAAGAAACTATAAGGGCAGTAATATAAGTAGAAACCTTTTGAGAAAACTGAGAACCTAATAAAATCTCAAAACTGTCCAATATTTTCCATTTTTCTAGATAAGACTAATACTAGAAAGGTAAAAAAAAAGCATAATCATGATTTTAATACAAAAACTGTTTGTTTTTTCAGTGTGGAAAAGCAAGTGTAGGTGATTCGATATATCGCTACATGTGTAGCGGGGACGAGTTTTCCCCTGATCATCTGATGGACTGCCTAAATATAAGCTCTGAGCATGAAGCGCTCGAGCTTGCAGACCGGGTTGAAGCTTCGATGTATATATGGAGACGTAAAGCGTGCATTAGCCATTCGAGATCATCGTGGGACATGGTAAAGGACCTCATGGCTGAAACCGATAGGAGCGACAAAAATCACCTCTTAGCAGAAAGAGCTGAGACTTTGTTGTTCTGCTTGAAGCAGAGGTACCCTGAACTTTCACAGACAAGCTTGGACATTTGCAAGATCCAATACAACAAGGTAATTATGCAACTTATCACAAATTCAACTCTTATGTTCAATATTTCGAAACTCGATAAACGGTATGTACAAGTGAATTGTAAGCTATGGCCTTAAATGGAGCGAAATGAATATATAGGATTCATGTAGCAGACTAAAAGTAAATGGGATAAGGGATTGGTAGTGGTTGTGGATAACTATGTTACATGGACCGGGTATCAGATATGGTTAAATATCCTCATTTTGA
The DNA here is from genome assembly GCA_963922005.1 of Cornus suecica. Classification (NCBI taxonomy): domain Eukaryota; kingdom Viridiplantae; phylum Streptophyta; class Magnoliopsida; order Cornales; family Cornaceae; genus Cornus; species Cornus suecica. The sequence goes on along the minus strand of OY998247.1, from coordinate 1,874,399 downwards.
ACGTGTCAAATATACAATATCAGGACGCATGGACACGGCTAAATATTGATCTTATTTGATGTTTCTATTTTTTCTCACATGTAGGATATTGTTTTTGCCAGTGTTTAAACTAAACATTCCACTCATATGAGTAATTCACATAACAACATGGAATCATTTGTATCTAAATAAGCAAATGTGCTACCAAAAGTGTTGGACACGGGTACTTCACATACTTTAGAAGAATCCATGTAACATAGGTGGATAATGATGGGTGAATTATGGATGTAAAGGACTAATCGTGGATCTTAGATGGAAGAATTCAACTAAATTTTTTATTTTATTTTTGCAGGATTTGGGACAAGCAATCCTAGAGAGCTACTCAAGAGTGTTGGAAGGTTTAGCATTCAACACTGTTGCTTGGATTGAAGATGTACTATATGTAGATAGATCCACAAGAAGTCAAGCTGAGTAGAAACTAGTGCAAGTTCTGAAGGTATAATTTTACTTTTAACACAGGATTTACTATTTTTGAATGTATAATTTTCTTTAACAGAGGATTTAGAGTATACAGAAAGAAACCGAAGTGAAGAGCTAAGAAAAATGTGCATTTGAATTGTATCCAATGTAGTTTAAGAGGCATAACTTTGTATACCTATTCTTGGCACTTAGTTTCAGATTGAGATGTTTATTAGCATCTCAATTATGCAATCATGTAAAAGAAATTTTTTAAATGAATTATGCGAATTTTTTAAAATCAATTATGAAATGTGTGTGAAAATTATGACTCAAGTAAATGAAGAAGTGATCCATGCATGATGCAAGTGAAGAAGTTGATGCATGCAATGATGCAAGTGGAGATAATGATGCCTGCAATGACTCAAGGTCCACTTGAAAGAAGCTTCCATGGAGTGAAGAATTTCATAATCATCTCTGCCACCTCCTTTGTAGTTACAAAGTTGGTTTTCTCTTCTCCCAATCTAAAACCTTATATATATATATGGGTGTAAGCTAAGATGTAGCTAAGGGGCATTGGCACAATTCTGTAGAGAACTGTGAGGGTGGAGAGAAACCCGGAATATATTGAGCAACCTCCGTGGACGTACCCGTTTTGGGGAACCACGTATATATCTGTGTCTCTGAGTGTTTGTGTGTATTTGGTTTGAGTAGATTCAAGTAATAGGACACAACAATTGGTATCAGAGCCGGTTTGGTTCAAAACAGAGTCGTTCCTTTCAACCTTATTTCGAACTATTTTAGTCACCAACACACAAAATGAAACACATTGGGAGTCGACCCATCTCCAGAGCAAGCGTATTCCGTTGAAAACAGGTCTAAACCCCATCGCACGCGTGGCCAGAAGGGAGGCGCGTGAGAAAGCTCGATGTTACGCGCCTCAGTCGTCTTCAACCACTAGTGCGCGTGAGTCACATGCTCACCCACGCACCACCACATGTCCCAGTAGGAGATTGACACGTGTCACCAATTGGGGACGGACACGTGTCTCCAATAGAGGACTGCCACGTGGCACTACCGGGAGTGACCATGGACCAGTGAGCAACTGCCACATGGCAACAATCAACGACTGTCACGTGGCATCAGTGAGATATTGCCATGTGGCATAGCTAGGGGCTGCCATGTGGACTAACCAGAGCCTGCCACGTGTCATAGTTGACCAACGAGTTACTGACACGTGGCACGGCCAGGGATGCCATGTGGACTAACCAGATGCTTCCACGTCATCAATTCAGGGTAAAATTACAGATTTGTCCTCCGTCACTATTTTGGATGTTTTGAGCCTGTTTTAAGTCCAATTTGAGCAAACGAAAAGTCGTTTCTAACTAATTCGAGCATTCTAGATCCAACCGTGAGCTCAGTTTTTCCATATGAGAAAAAAATTGGAAAAATCGAGTTTTGATTTCTATTGCTCCTGTTTGATGAGTGCATTCATCAATTTATGGTTCCGATGCTTCATACGACTGAAACATCGGAGACCGAGCAATCCGAAGTTAGAAAAGAAAAGTTTGAAAACTGGTTTAATTAGTATTGCTCCTGTTTGGTGAGGTACCGTCATCAATTTATTGTTCCTGTGTTTCATACGGTTGAAACAAGGAGACTGAGCAATCTATTCAAATAATCAGTGTTGTCAAATGACAAGATGAGTGGTTCTAAAAGGAGAATCATGATGTCAAATGCAGAGTTTAGGTGGAAAAATAGTACGGCACAATAACTTTGGCATGTGACAATGCGAATGTTCCAGATCTACGGCTCCGAGACAGTGGAGGATAAACCTTGGATACCAAGCGTCAGGACTTCTCGTGCTCCGAGACAGTGGAGGATAAGCCTTGGAAACCAAGCGCTAGGACTTCTCGGATGAAGATTGGAAATTCGTAAATCATCAAGCTTGCGGTACAATCAGACAAATACTCAAGTTCGGCACAAGAGCTTAGGGGAGGTGGAGGATCAATGGTCCCATCTCTAGGGCAGGAAATCAGTCAACAGCTTAGGTATTATCAGTAAAGACTAGTACAACCTAGTACTTTACTGAGGTGGAGATTTGCTCAGACATACCAGTTCCAAGAAGCCTAGTACAACCTAGCCTTCAATCAGCTCTACAATATGAATTGTATGAGAGAGCGGTATCCAGAAGAGCATATTTAACAAACAGTTCAAGAAGGGACTGTTCAGAGAGGTCTCCAGTAAGAGATCTCTAGTACCGGTAACAAGTCAGAAATTAATGAGAGGTGGAGGATGTTCCATCTCCAGTACTTGGAAACGAGTACCGGGAAATCAGTCAGCAGTTGAGGGAGGTGAAGAGAAATGCCATCTCCAGTACTGGTAGTCCAGTCAGCAACTCGGAGGAGGTGAAGAGTGTTCCATCTCCAGTACCGGTAACCATTCTAGCAGTTGATCATCCCTTGAAGGTGGAAATGATAATCAGGAAGAGTCAAAGCTAGATAGAGCAGTTGAGGGAAAGGTCTCCAGTAAGAGATCTCCAACACCAGTGATCTAGTCAACAACACAACAGTTGAGAGAGAGGTCTCCAATTAGACATCTCCAGTACCGGTAGTCCAGTCAGCAGTTGAAGAGAGATTAAGAAAAGTGTCATCTCTAGTACCAGTAATCCAGTCAGCAACTCAGAGGAGGTGAAGAGTGTTCCATCTCCAGTATCGGGAATACAGTACCGGAAAATGAGTCAGCAGCTGAGGTTGAGGTGAAGAGTGTCTCATCTCAAGTATCGGGAAACGAGTATCGAGAAATCAGTTAGCAGTTGAGGGAAGTGAAGAGGAGTTCCATCTCAAGCATCGGTAGTCCAGTCACCAGCTAAGGGGAGGTGAAAAAGTGTTCCATCTCTAGTACTGGGAAACGAGTACCGGGAAATATGTCAGCAACTCAGGATGAGGTGGATAGAGTTCGATCTCCAGTATCAGTAATCAGTCAGTAACAGACTGACCAGAAGAGATCTCCAGTAAGAGAACTCAGTTAAGGTGGAAGATCCATGGTGCCATCTCTAGTACCGTGTGACCAGTGAGTAATCAGACTGACCAGAAGAGGTTTCCAATAAGAGATCTCCAGCATCGGTGACTCAGTAGCAAGATGACTCAGTTGAGGTGGATGATCCATCTCCAGAACCGGTGATCAGTCAGTAGCCAGAAGCTATTGACACTAGCAGATCCAAAAGGGAGACAATGTAGTTTATGCCCTTACAACGACATACGATGATGTCACGTATACGGACAAAGAAACGGTACATAGTATTGATGGTACGAAGTGGAAGGATGCAGTGAATGACGAGATGAAGTCATTTCACCAAAATCAGACTTGGAAGTTAGTCCTACTTTCAATGGTTAACTACCGATGGGTTTATGCCAAGGTGCTTCCGGCATAAACAATATCTCTCGGAATCAAAGTGCCTAAGGGCGCATTTGTGTAGAGTCAGTCATTGGACTTTCATCATGGTGGAGATTTGTGAGAATTATGACTCAAGCAAATGAAGAAGTGATCAATGCATGATGCAAATGAAGAAGCTGATGCATGCAATGATGCAAGTGGAGATAATGATGCATGCAATGACTCAAGGTCAACTTGAAAGAAACTTCCATTGAGTGAAGAATTTCATAACCATCTCTGCCACCTCCTTTGTAGTTACAAAGTTGGTTTTCTCTTCTCCCAATCTAAAACCCTATATATATGGGTGTAAGCTAAGGGGAATATATTGAGCAACCTCTGTGGACGTACCCGTTTTTGGGGAATCACGTATATATCTGTGTCTCTGAGTGTTTGTGTGTGTTTGGTTTAAGTAGATTCAAGTAGTAGAGCACAACAATGTGTACAAGTAGATTTTTACCATTCAAACAAAAAATTTATAAATTTGGTGGTTGTTTAAATAGAACAAGCAAATACCTACATGAAACATTTTGGAATTTAAGTGACAAAATAGAAATAATATCGGCTAACTTTCTACTCCAAATATGTTGCATAATGCCCAGACTTCATTTACATACACATATAAATGCATCTACATTCTTTTGCAATTTTCTACTAGTAAGTTGAGAATCGAGAGCATAGACACTAGTGGTCATAGAACACTTCTTTTTATAGAATTTGACACACTGGATGTTTACGAGTAGGAAAACATTCGATAAAGAAGTCCAGAATAGTCTATGCTTGTTTAGACAAACATTTCAACGAAAATATTCCAGAGAGAAAACTATGGGCCTGTTTGACAATCCTGTTTTGGGTTTGGTTTTGGTCTTGGTTTTGGATTTTAAGACCAAAATCATGTTTGACAAGCCGGTTTTGGAGTTGGTTTTCAGCTTTTTAAAACCAACCACTAAAACCTGGTTTTGGCCCACCAATTTTGACTTTTCTCTCTATACATATATATATATATATATGGCCAAAAATATGAATTATTTTGAATTTTTTTTTATATTTTTCGGAAAAATTATTTTCAGAAAAATTTATATTTTCGGAGAAATTTATTTTTCAGAAAATATTTATTTTTTCGGAAAATAATTATTTTTTCTGAAAATAATCATATTTTCGGAAAAAAAATTAATTTTCGGAAAAAAATATTTTCTGGAATTTATATTTTTCGGAAAAATTAATTTTGGGAAAAAAAATTTTGCAAAAAAATCATAATTTAATGTAATTTTTCAAAAAATAAATTTTTGGAAAAAAAATATTTATTTTTTCGTTAATTATTTATTTTTTCAGAAAATATTTATTTTTTTGTGAAAAAATTAATTTTCGGAAAATAATATTTTTTCGGAAAAAAAAAAATTTTTGGAAAAAAAATCATATTTTCGGAAAAAAATTATTTTTTCAAAAATAATTATTTTTCCCAAAAAATTTATTTTTCAGAAAATATTTATTTTTTGGAAAATAATTATTTTTTCGGAAAAATATTAAATTTTGTGAAAAAATTATTTTTTCGAAAAAATTTATTTTTCGGAAAAAATTAATTTTTTTTTTCCGAAAATTAATTATTTTCCGAAAAATTATTTTTTATATTTTTCGGAAAAATAATTTTTCCCCGAAAATTACTTTTTTTCCAATTTTATATATATATATTTTTCATATTTATATATTTTTAATACATATTAATATATATATATATAATTATACCAAGACCAAAACCAAAACCAAAACTAACTCCTTACCAAATATTATATATTATTTAGATTTACCTAAAACCACAGTACCAAAACCAAGTCACCAAACGAGCATATGTATCAACCACTTTGGTAGGAAAGTAGAAATGACCAATGCCCTGTGACATTTTGTACTCTGTGACCAATACATAATTTATATTCATTAATAACATTTAAAAATCAAGTACAGGTAACAGGTGAGTCAAGATCACAAAGACTAATGGTCTAATTAAATGCACCCCACCTAATAACAAACTTAGTTACAAAAATAAATTCAAGGGAAAGCATATTCTATGTTCATTTAGATAGAAAAAATTTGAGGGCAAGTACTTCCTGCCAAATATATAGTCAACACGCATATATTTATTCCAAATATTTTAAAAGCTAATTGAGAAGAGGGGTTTCATAATGCCAGGCTTTCATTAGATACACCTATATATGCATTTACATTATTCTACAATCATGTACTAGTAAATCAAGTCTCAAGATAAGTGCTCTAATTATAAACACCACAATGCTCAAGAACAACACGGAGTTACAAACATATATTATATATATATATGCATTTCCATAATCTAACAACAATGTAGTAATAAGTCAAGAGGACACACTCTAAAATGGTCTAATTAAAAAATCAAAACGTGGGTTACATAAAAATGATGGATTCACATTATTCAACAATCATTTACTAGTAATATTGTTATTAAACAAACATGGGTTACAAAAAATAGCAAAATTTAAAGATAGCAAAATTTAAAGAAGAAATGAACATAAGTACCATATTATTTATGTGATTACACATCAGTCAATGAACCACTTTTAAGCCTCAAAGGTGAAATTGGGCTTTTTGTTGTTGAAGAAGAAGAAGAGAAATTGAAAGCTTCAATGAGTGACTTGCACTTGTTGTTGTCCCCTTTGTGTTCCTCCAAACACTTTTTCAAAGCTGCTTCAACAGAATCGCTCTTCTCTGTGTTCCCACCACCACTAATTTCCCTCTTTTCATCATCATCCATTTTCAACACAACCCAACTCTAATTTTCTCTTAAATCTGTAAAATGGTAATATACAATTATATATATATATAGGTATATATATCAAATTGAAAGAATTGTAATTAATAGGGGATGGGAATTAAATAGCACACCATAATTCCTGAATTTATTACGTTTCTACGACTATATATATGTGTGTGCGGGTGTGTGTGTGTATATATATATATATAGAGAGAGAGAGAGAGAGAGAGTTGACGGCTAACAGCAAGGAAGACTTATAAAACAAAAAAACAGCAATGAAGTTTCAACCAATCTGACGTATATTTTGGCCGTTATTGGGTTTGAAAAGGACAAATCAAAAATGTTTTTTTTTTAATATATATCTTTATCCTAATATATATGTACATATTATATATTTATGTTTATTTTTATTAGTTTTTTGAAAAGTATATTTCTGTTTATTGCATCACCGTGAATTTACCACATTGGATTGTGTAACTCTCGAATGGTATTATTCTACATATTTTAATATAGTATATTAACTATTATCAAGTACTTCCAAACAAATATATGTAATGGTGTTAGAAAATAAATTCAACACCAAATTTTATTAGAAAAAAATTCAATTCCTTATTAACAAAGGTAGTTTTAAAATTAAAAGGAACTCGAGAAAAAAGGGGTTAAGTCTTTTCAAATATAAAATCAAAGGTAATTTGCAGCCATACCCCTGAGGTTTGCATCTATTACACCTAGCGGTTGATTTTTGCAATTTTGACACCAACACCCCCTGAGGTTTCGTTTTGCTTGCCAAGACACCCCAAATGACGAAAATACCCTTCAAAAAATTCAAAAATATTAAGGGTTATGTGAAATGACCTTTATGCCCCAACCCCAAATATATAAAATTTCGAAAAACATATATATAAATTCGAAAAAATATATAAAATTCGAAAAAATGTATAAAATTCAAAAATAAATATTTAAATTTTGAAAAAAATATATAAAATTAGAATAAAATATATAAATTTCGAAAAATATATATAAATTTCAAAAAATATATATAAAATAAAAAATATATATACTTAGAAAATATATATAAATTTCAAAAAATATATATAAAATAAAAAATATATATAATTAGAAAATATATATATTTTTTGAAAAATATTTAAATTTGAATATATATATTTCAAAAAATATATATAAAATTCAAAATATATATATTTTCAAAAACAAAATTCAAAAAATTATATAATTTCGATAAAGATATATAAATTTCAAAATATGTATAAAAAATTCAAAAAAATATATAAAATTTGAAATATATATATAATTCGAAAATATAATATATAAAATTTGAAAAATATATAAACTCAAATATATATATTTCAAAAAAAAAATTCAAAATATATATATTTTCAAAAACAAAATTCAAAAAATTATATAATTTCGAAAAACATATATAAATTTCAAAATATATATAAAAAATTCAAAAAACTATATAAAATTTGAAATATATATATAATTCGAAAAAATATATACAAATTTTGAAATATATATAAATTCGAATATATATATATATTTCAAAAAAAATAAAAAATTCAAAATATATATATTTTCAAAAACAGAATTCAAAAAATTATATAATTTCGAAAAACATATATAAATTTCAAAAAATATATATAAAATTCAAAAAAATATATAAAATTTGAAATATATATATAATTAAATATTTTATATATAAAATTTGAAAAATATATAAACTCGAATATATATATATATTTCAAAAAAAAAATTCAAAATATATATATTTTCAAAAACAAAATTCGAAAAATTATATAATTTCGAAAAACATATATAAATTTCAAAAAATATATAAAATTTGAAATATATATATAATTCGAAAATATATATATATATAAAAAATACATATTTTTTGAAATTTATATATGTTTTCCGAAATTATATAATTTTTTGAATTTTGTTTTTGAAAATATATATATTTTGAATTTTTTATTTTTGAAAATATATATATTTTGAATTATATATATATTTCAAATTTTATATATTTTTTTGAATTATATATATATTTTTTGAAATTTATATATGTTTTTCGAAATTATCTAATTTTTTGAATTTTGTTTTTGAAAATATATATATTTTGAATTTTTTATTTTTTTTTTGAAATTTATATAAATTTGAGTTTATATATTTTTCAAATTATATATATATATTTTCGAATTATATATATATTTCAAATTTTATATATATTTTTGAATTTTTTATACATATTTTGAAATTTATATATGTTTATCGAAATTATATAATTTTTTGTATTTTGTTTTTGAAAATATATATATTTTGAATTTTATATATATTTTTTGAAATATATATATTCGAATTTAAATATTTTTCAAAGTATATATATATTTTCGAATTTATATTTTTTTTGATTTTATATATATTTTTTGAAATTTATATATATTTTTCGAAATTTATATATTTTATTCTAATTTAATATATTTTTTTCAAAATTTAAATATTTATTTTTGAATTTTATACATTTGTTTTGAATTTTATATATTTTTTCGAATTTATATATATGTTTTTCGAAATTTTATATATTTGGGGTTGGGGCATAAAGGTCATTTCACATAACCCTTAATATTTTCGAATTTTTTGAAGGGTATTTTCGTCATTTGGGGTGTCATGGGAAGCAAAACGAAACCTCATAAGGTGTTGGTGTCAAAATTGTGAAAATCAGCCGCTAGGTGCAATAGATGCAAACCTCAGGGGGTGTGGCTGCAAATTACCTAAAATCAAATACCATACCGGTTACAAGGACAGCAGCACTAAGAATTGAGATTTAGAGGTTGCAATAAATGAATTTAATGTCACTTTGTTTGTTTCAAATTTCGATATTTATTTTGTTGAGTCAATTTTTTTTATTAAATGACTCGTTGAAACCACATTTGTTAGTGTATACAAGAAAGACTGTACAACTGTCACTCGTCAATGACTATATATCAAAAGTTTACCTTTGAAGTAAATTGGTCATAGCTAAAAGCAGGTACTACCAGTAAATTTCACTGCTATTTAGGACATTAGAATGTGCTCTTTCTCTCTCTCTCTCTCTCTCTCTCTCTCTCTCTCTCTATATATATATATATATACATATTCACTGAATATTGCTATACATGTTCATGCATGTTCTTCAATGGCCTTCTTCAGAAGACAAATTAAAGAGATAGCCTTGAATCAAGAAGTACATTGAAGAGCAGAATATAAAATACAAAACATACTGTAACCAAGTGACAGGTCAGCTTTTCAGAGCAAGTATTCAAGCATTGCCAATAGTTACTCAACATAATGATACTTGCATATTCCATTTCATGCATTTGAAAAGCTTACTCAGATTTTTAAGATCAAATCTCAGCAATTCAAAACTATTAACAAGTACCAAAAACACAAAATGACCATCACAACTTGTGACTCTGTACCGATCCTTCTTAAGAAACAGCTAAAGATCATTCTTCAGAAATGTTACTCATCTAAATTTTAACTCAATTACGCAATGTGTACAAGTAGATGTTGAGCATTCAACAGAAATTTTGTGTTCGTTTAGACAGGAAAAGCAAATTTCAGGGAAAATGATCTTTTGCAATTTTCTACTATTAAATCGAGACTCGAGAGCATAGACACTAGCGGTCATAGAGCATGCAAATCTACAACAACAACAACAACAACAAAAAAAAAAAAAAAAAAAAAAACTTCTTTTGTCATAGAATTTGACACTGGAATGTGTGCAAGTAGGGGACCATTTAATAAAAAAGTTCAGAAAATACTCCATGTTTGGTTTAGACAGTGAAAAGGCATATTCCTTGTTTGTTTTAGGAAGAAAATTTTCAGAGTAAGAACTTCCTGCCAAATGTATATATTTATATATATATATGTAGTTGGCAATAAAGTAGAATAACAACCCGAATGGGTTGGCGTAGTTGTTTCAAGAAGCATGAGGTCTCATGTTCGATTTTTACCGGTGCAAACAATTTATTAGGGCTACGATCGAGAACATAGTCCGAACTTTATCCGATCCGTGTAGAGAGTATCTTTGCTCATTAGAGCCACAACCAAGGACATAGTCTGAGTTTTATCCGTTTCGTGTGGGGTAATTTTGCTCATTAGGGCCACGACCGAGGACATAGTGACTACACTTTTCAATTTTATCACCAAATTGGAAGGAACCAACCCAAATTGAAAACAAGTTATTTTCTAATACATCGCTTACCGGGGTTAAAGCTTTGATGGAGACGTAAAGCGTGCATTAGCCATTCGAGATCACCTTCTAACAGAAAGAGCTGAGACTTCGTTGTTCTGCTTCAAGCAGAAGTACCCTAAACTTCCACATAAAGAAGAGAGTAGAAAAGGCAAGATTGAGATGGATTAAGTGGGAAGTTCACAGCTTGCATTAAGAGGAGTAAAAAAAACACGGGTTTTATATATATCTATACTACTATTAAAAGTGTGAATAAATTTTGGTATATTATTTATAAAAAATATATGGACTAGGGACTACCAAGCGGAAAGAGCCAGCCAATCTTTTGCAATCTAAATAACACTTTGCTTATTAAAAATAATCACAAACTCTTAGTAACTTAAGAGTATAACTAATTAATAAAATATAAGGTAAAGTGCATAAAACCCCCCTCAACTATTACCCTATGAACACAAAACCGCTCTCAACTACAAAAGAGACAAAAAAAACCCTTAACTATCCCAATTGGGTGCAATTTACCCCATCCCCATTGCAAAATTACAATTTTACCCTTACAAAAGTAAAATAAATTATATTAAGGGTTAATTAATATATATAAAATTCAAAAAACAATATATTAAATTTTGAAAAACAATTAAAATTCAAAAAATATATATATATAAAATTCAAAAACAATATATTAAATTTTGAAAAACAATTAAAATTCAAAAAATATATATATAAAATTCAAAAACAATATATTAAATTTTGAAAAACAATTAAAATTCGAAAAATATATATATATAATTCAAAAACAATATATTAAATTTTGAAGAAAAAAAAATTCGTAACAAATATATAAAATTCAAAAAAATATATAGAAAATTCTAAAACAATAGATTAATTTTGAAAAAAAATATAAAATTCGAACAATATATATATAATTCAAAAAATATATATAAATTTTGAAAACAATATATAAAATTCGAGAAATATATATATAAAATTCAAAAAAACATAAATTTTGAAAAAATATGTATAAAAGAAGATCACTAATTGATGTTGTTGGTAAGTAGTTTGATTCACTTTATTAGAAAAGATATGACATTCTACCAATATATATATTTTTTCAAATTTTATCTTTCGAAATATATATATATATATATATATATATATTTTGAAATTTATATTTTATTTTTTTTGAATTTTATATATGTCTTTCGAAATTTATTTATTTTTTTGAATTTTATATTTTTTTCAAAATTTATATATCTTTTTCGAATTTTATATATGTTTTTCAAATTTTATATATGTTTTTCAAATTTTATATATTTTTTTGAATTTTATATTTTTTTTGAATTTTATATATTTTTTCGAAATTTAAAATATTTTTTTTCGAATTTTATATATATATTAATATTTTTTTTTATATACTTTTTCAAATTTTAATTTAGGGGTAAATGTGTCATTTACTAATTGAGGGGGTACATTGCACCCAATTGATAGTTGAGGAGGTTTTTTTGTAGTTGAGAGGGATTTTGTGCTCCTAAGCGATAGTTGAGGGGGATTTTGTGCACTTTACTCCATGGTTCGCTGTCATGGTTTGCCAAACCGGTCGTTACGTAACGGATTTCCATATCGTTGTTATCGTTACGGTGGCCACCCAATTCTCACCGGTTCCGAAAATACCGTAACAGTTAACATAATTGAAATTTTTCAAAATTTTGGTTAAAAAACTTTTTGTTATGCATATGATATGATAAATGTTATTCCATTATTAAATTATTGACAATCTTTTCATGAACCCCAACCAGAGGAACAAGATCCACCACGAAATTCATTTTATTGGTGAACCATGTATCTTTTTTAAAATTATTTTACATTGTTAAAAATAAATTATATCTCTTGTAATTTCAATTTTTTATTTATTTAAATTTAAATTAATAATATCATAATAAGTATATCATAAACATTGAAATAACGACGATACTATTAGATTTATTAATAACTCATTTTTTTATATTAAAATTCTTTAAAAAATTAAATAAAATTCACTTAAATCTACCAAAAAATCATATTTATTCATTCATGTTGCCAAAAGTACCCAATTAGAACATTTTTTGTAAGATGTGCAAGATTTTAAAAAAATCACGATTGCGATAATCGAGTCCCGTTACATAATCCCGATACTGACCCGAGTCCGTTACACCGATACCGTTACCGTTACAGTGACCGAAACCGTTACGTCGAACCATGCTCTGTACCTATCCTTCTTCAGAAACATCTAAAGATCATTCTTCAGAAATTTTACTCATCTAGATCAGAAATATAAACAAGATGAAACAAAATATGACGAGTATTAGACAGCTACAGATCATTCTTGAGATATTTGTACTCACCTTAACCGGTAAGGTATTAAAATGTAACAAAGATATTGATGATCATGAAACAGCTACAGATCGATGTCGGCTCAAAAAAAGTAAAACAATTATCTCTATATATACAACAAACCTCCTCACCTCGCCTTCTAAGCGCAGAGTCCAGAAACTGAGGGGTGATACAAAGGTTAGTAGTCAAACAGGCTCCGAGACCTGTATGGGTTGGGCTGATGGAGAATGTCTTCAAAGTTCTTTTACAACAACAATCTCAGCCCCCCCACAAAAGAATGTTCCGACCTCCCCTTTTCTTCTCTCCTTGACAGCAGACTCCCTTTCGCCAAGCGCCTCGGAGGCGGCACGAGGGAAATAACAAAATATTACCTGCATGTGCAGGTATACAGGGAGGGAGAGGACTCTGGGTCAAACCAAGAATAAATTCAATTTAATCAGCTGTCGTCGTCCACAGCACCGATGTATACCAGATCTGTCCGTCTCACCCTTACACACCCCTTAAGCCAGCTGGATGCCCTTAGATTAGCATGATCACCACCGCTAATGACAGCGGCATTACTTGATGAAGGAGTTGATCCTGCTCCATCCTCTAAGAGAGTCCATGGGTCAATCTCCATGTCAAGATCCTGTTGTACTGGCAAAGGCTTAGTCTTCGCCGCTACACTATTGGTAGTTCGCGCTAAAGAAGCAGGATTTCTCTGAGTTAGGTTTGAATTCCCAGGGTTCAATCCGGAAATCAAGATGCTTGGTTGAAGTAAAGCAATGGCAGCAGGTGAGACGGATGGTGGTTGGCAAGAGATGGACCAACGGACAGAAGGGGAAAGAATTGGCATTGCAGATTGGATACGCCACCGGATAGCATCCGGCAATTGCATGTGATCCAATTCATTCTGTATCCATTAGCAGCAAAAAAGACGTCCAGAAGTAGAAAAGCATCAGAAAAAAAAAAAAAAAAAAAAAAAAAAACACCACAGCATCTTATGTGTACTTAAAGCTATGTTCCATAAAATTTGTACACCTGACCTAAGTTATTTCGCCATTTTATTTATTTGAAAAATAATATCAACAATAGCCCAACAATTACGTTCTTTGGGGATAAATAACCGATCAGTAGTATGCTTCCGAGGCGTCCCAAAAATCTTGACCCACTCGTGTATTTTACATAAGATTTCTGCAAGTACTAACATCTGTCACACGTAGAAAGATGTTAGGTGAACAGACCCACAAAGTGCGATAGAGGCTGAACAACTGAGCCTAGGCCTTCTCTTATGTTCTAGTGACCAATCCAAATATACCATTTAAATGCTTATTGTGGCCTGGCAACATCAAATAGTCAAGTTTCCCAAAAATCAAAGTTCAATATTAGAGTTCAATTTTGTCCGATTTCTCACTCTTCAGTGATCCGATTTATGTCCCAACTTAGCAAGAAGACTCGTTATTTGAGCATAAAAAATCAAATAAATAATTTTTTTAAAAAAAACTTATTCAGTTTAAAAGACATATCCATCCATTTGTGTTATTCTTCCGGACATTCAGATTTTGCTTTCACACTTCACATTTCTTCACACAAGCTTCCAGAAAATGACCAACTAGACCCTGGGTATAAAACCATTTATTAAAGCCACTTTCATCGAGGCATAACAAATAAGATGTCAGCATGATGAAGGTTAGTGACCTTCCTCTATTTGATTTTTCCTTAAATTTGGATGGACCATCATAAGTTTAAAATAAATACCAATCATAGGATACTAGTTGATACAGATCATACCTGCAAAGTCTCAGCCACCTCGCGATCAAACACAGGAAAGTCCTTAGTGTATTCAGCAGACAACTTGGAACTAGGCTTTGACCTCAGCCAACTTGGCCGGTAGCTGCTCAACAACCCATGCAGCACCAGCAATAAGCGATCAAAGAGACTTTCACAAGATAAATCAACTAAAGCAGCGGCAGAAGCTTCAGTTGATGATTCGACCTCCCTCTTTAACAAAGAACTCATTGTCAGAGAAAAGGACTGGTCTGCATCCTCATGCACTACCCTACTTCCAAGAAGACGGAGAATTACAGAAGCAAATAAGTGCCTCATGTTACGGCTTGACGGCTCCCTGACAAAGCCAAATAAAGAAGAAAGCATATTAGACGAGAAAAAAAAAACAGTAGTTGCCTTGCAATTTATAAAAAAATTCCCAACGCAAACTACAGTAACTCCAAGTTACTAATGAGGAAAAAGAGGTGCAAGAAGAACAATATACAAAGCATTAAGAATGCCGTCTTCACAAAAAATTGTAATTATTGAACAATTTCAGAATATAAGTCACACCCTCTCTAACAGCTTAAATTTTTGGAATAGATAGTTGTCCAAGTCATGAAAGGATTAGTTATTCCGAAAATATAATGAACAGTAGCAGAAGTTTGAATATAAGAATATCTTAGTCACCTATCTGCACAAATGACGGGAAGCAATCTCATGAGAAACTGCAACCGCAACGACATGGAAGCTCGCAATGCTGCAGGGGAAGCTGGAATGATATCAACCACACCGGTTTGTCGTCTAGCTAATCCAGGACTGCCACCTCTTATACCTTTGCGGTTATTGCCTTTATTTCCAGTACCTTCAATACCAGAAGTAACTGTTCCAGCCTGCTTACTTGCACCACGAGTAACTGCATTCATTTGTTGTTCAATATTATTCATCTGCTTGATCAAATCACTTGCAAAGGTATTGCGAGAGTCATCAGAGCTTTGATCTATGCATGGGAGAACTAATTCAATTAGAGCCCTCTCAGTTATGTGCTGCTGACCCGCATTTAAGCCTTCAACATCCGGCACCTGGGTGGACCCCTTTCCATGACTTTTTAAGTCTGTACCATCCTCAACTACTTCTCCTTCTTCAAGAGAGGTGGCCTCAAGCTTGCACTTGTCCAGTTTATTTGTTGCAAGATCAAAACTAGAATAACACCAACCCCATGGTTTCCGAAACTGGGCCTTTGTTGACAGGCCCTTACTCTCAGCAATGTTAATGAGCCGTTGCCTAATAGATTTCCGACCAAACAGAACGTCCTGGCCTCCAAGGAACCATTTAACTTGCAAAAGCATTGAATCCTCAAGTGGCCTCCCAAAAAGATGTACAACCTCTGCAAAGAGGGGAGCAGCATCAGGTCTGACAAGTAATCTTGTGAGGATTATTTCAATGAAGTTGTTCTCATTCTCAGAAGCAGCGGCTTTATCAGGCTTTGGTGAAAGGGAGCATATAGCCTCTGCTAAGGAGGTATCATGGGCCTCTAATTTTTCGATGAGAGCTTGCTCATTTAGGAGAAGCCTGAGCTCAATCCACTGCCAATGAAATTTCGCAGGTTGCAGAGTATCTAGAGCATGTACAAGCTTATCCAGAAGCTTTGTCTCCTTTTCTGCATAACGAACCACTGAATCTCCCTGCCCAGAAACCCGATTCCCATCTTCCTGAGGAAACTGTGAGAATGGCATTTTACAATCAATGATGGCATTTAGGAAAAGCCTTGCACGAAGGGGAACAAAGGCCATAGATTTCAAATGCCTGTCTGGACCACTCAATTCTAGCATGGCAGCAAACTCAGAGTCATTGGCATCTGCAGCTATCATATCATAAAAACAACGAGTGTCTCTCAAACACACATCACGAAAAGGCAGGTGCTTTATGGCATCACCTATGGCCAACGTCAATGAATGATACAATTGGTTAATGTCCTCACGGGTTACAAGGTTAGAGTTGAGAATGAATCGCCTCCATATGACAAATGCAAATATGGAATAGGCAGGTGGAAGGACCCAGCAGAGAGGGAGTGTTCGCTGCATTCTTGATAGTGCTACTATAGAAGCTTCTCCCAGAAGCTCCACAATAAATCCATCAGAAATGGTTCTGCAATTCCCAATAAGCACCCTAAACCAAATAACAGAGACCTCAACCAAATTATCTACCTTAAAAGCCCCGAGTGATCGTGCATTCCCATTTGAATTGGATCTTGAACTCCTCATGAACTGAATTACATCTATCCCTTCCTTTAATCTGAAAACAGTTACCATTCTCTCCAGGCTAGCAACTCCATGAAGAACAGCCCCAACAACAAGGGCACAAACAGCAGCTGTAGTCTTAGTATTGGAATCATGGGTTTCAGGAGACAGTTGAAACTGAGTACGAGGAGCCTTTCCAGGGGCAACAACTTGAGCAAGGGCAGAAGAAGCTTCTGAGGCAAGAGCTATCTCGAAGACACGGCTTTGACGCTCTCCAAGTGCTTCTTTAAGTAGGCCTAGGCATGTTATATGAATGCGTAAAATGCGCCGTGCATAATCCAATGACACAATGCTGGACGGTTTTGCTATAAACAACCCAACGCTATTAACAATTGCAGAAACAGCTGAGGATACCAAAGAGGGATCCCCTTCTTGGGCAGCACCACCTGTTTGTCTAAAGCAGTCCATCAGTCCTATAACTATTTGTTGAGCTATTTGATACCCATCATCCAATTTCTCTGAGGCAGGGCCTTTTACTGGGCCAGGCACGAAAGGCTTTCTCTCCTTGCCAGAAAAAAATTGAAAAGCTTCTTCAACATGTCTTTGCACTAATTCTCTCATGCTCAAACCCACTCTAGATACTCGGGCACCGCTTATCTTTTGACGTAAATAATCATCAAGATCTTCGACTCCTGCAGGAACTCCTAGTGGAAAGCCAAACTCCCCATCCAGTGACCTTCTAGATTCAAGTTCCGAAATAAGCCTTTTATCATATGTTGACTTGCAGTTCTTCTCCCAATCCACGACACTAGCCACATTGCTGAATTTCTTCAACAGATACCGAGTATACACAAAAGCAGCCGAACCTGAAACTCTTCCATTGGAAGCCATGATTGTGGCAGCACGGTGCATTGCAGCCGACAAAGTTTCAGGGATAAGATCAGCTGCAACAAGGATATTTTCATACCTAAACAAAACAAATTAGTTAGCCAAATACATTAATCTGAGACCGCAACTGCTTCAGTAAAGGTTGCCACAGGAATCTACAAATACGAAATCCAATCCATAGCCAAAGATTACATCCTAAAGACAAAATAAGGGTGACACAAATTGTATAAACAGATTAGAAAATGTCTCCTAATCAAAATATTACAATCAACTAGAGCAACAATGGACCTCTTGAAAGGTGGATCTTAGTAAAGGTTGAAAAACACACAACACAACTCTTCTGGTAGTCAGAGAAATATATTGGAAATACTTCTAACAAACTTGGGTTATTTCAGATCCAACTGTAAATACATGCACATAAGTGACGAACAGGTTGCGACATAGTCACTCCAGTTCCTCAAACTCTGGCTACAACACTATGGCCTTAGGTCTTAAGCCTTAACTCTTCCATGATAAAAAGATTAGTGAATTTAGTGATTATTTCTGGAAGTTAAGCTTATAGAGTAAAGGTCAGAAATTTCTGGAATCTGCCATCTGTGAGAACAAATTAGAATACATTTAAGCCCAATGAGAGTTGGATGCTACCAATTTTCCTAACACTAGGCTAATTAAAACATACTAATTTTGCAAAAGAAGCAAAAATGACTTCAGAAAATTAATTGGACACACCATTAGCTCAACTTTTGGATAGGGAGGTTCAGAGATCTATCCTACTAAAATTAATAGAACAAAACAAATTGGAACGATTTACTCGAGCAACTCTGCTTGCTGCTATTACTCGCAACATTCAAAAAGGAAACCAGAAGGCATAGCAATCTTTATAGACACACCAGAGTTTAATTAAAATATGCTTCAAACTCACTAAAATATGCAGGTGAATGAACAACAAACAACCAAAGAGGAAAAAAGAAAGAAAGAAAAAAAAAACTTCCTGGAATTATGATTCATTTGTTTGTTTGGTCCAAGGACTGGGGAACGGATATACTAGAGACATAAAAAAACGCAGAGGTAAAAGATACAGAGTTCAGAATTAGTTCATATTCAAGATGTACCGCAAAATTACAAAACCACTAAATGCCATTTTTCCTACTTCTGCAGCTATATGGAAGCCACATCATATATCTGGTGTACTTTCTGGGGAGAGTGGAAATTAAGATGTGCAGAATTTATCAAAATTACATCTGAATGTGGCGCTCTGCCGGACACCAAAAGACAAGCAGACACCAGAATAAGCACCAACAGACTCGAGGACATAAAAATAACCACACAGTAACTATTAATATAGATAGAAATCAAGAGTGCACCTCCGGATAGACGACAAAAGAAATGACTCCCCGACTTCACAAGCTTGGCTTCCCACATTCCTTGGCAACATAAGCATCGTCCTCCCGCTATTGACTGTAGAGCTGGGGCTACTTAAAAGCTTAGGCAACAACCAAAGAAGAAATCTAATAGCTGAAACTAAATCATCAGAAACATCCATCAAATACAGTATAGCAGACAACTCATCTTCGCCAAGCTTCCACCGTACGGAGCTCTTCTCACTAACAGCAGGAAAAGGCCTACTGTACTGGCCGGTCTTGGCAGCAGTCTTTTCATTTTCTTCAACCAGCTGCCTGAGTGCAGTTATCAACCAAACTGTGATGACCCTCTTTTCTACTAACCGGAGCTTTTTCAAAATTTTCCCAATGGAAACAATATCTCCGCAGTGATTTGTCTTTATACCATCCACTGATTTAGCTTCACCTTCAAAACCTGTTCTGTGGTGAGGGCAGCTTATCTTACTATCACAAACATGGCTAGTTGATGCTCCCTGGCTACCTTCAATCCTAGCAGCCGCTAACTGAGCAAGACTTTGGGTTTTACGTACACTCTTTTGCCTACCCCTTGAAACCTGCTTTGATGGCTTAACAGGTGGATCAGCTTTAAAAGACTCAGAGGATTTAGGCCCCTTCCTCACCCACCAGTTTTCTTCATCATCTGATAGATTAGGTGAATATCCTTGAAGGTATGAGTTCTTCTCCTCGCTTAATTTTTGTCTCTTCACCCTATTACATTCTTCACACCCGGGTGATCCTCCTCCCAGAGCTGTCTTGTTGCTAGTTGACAGAAAAGGCCTCTTCACACTCCCCTGAGACTCATCAAGTCCAGAATCAGATGATGCAGAAAAAGAGCTTGGGAGCTGCAATAATTCTGAAATAGCAGCCTTTAGCGCTTCGAGGTCAGCACCTCTGTAGACAGTTTTTCCAGACAATGAAGCAGATGCTGACTGAAGAGCTTTCAACTGATCAACAGTAGCAGAAGAACCTTCCCACATGGAGGTTGGATGATGTTTTCGTTCTTTTGACGAACTATTTGCACTTTTTGGACTTTTACGATGATCATGAAACCGCTGCAGCACGAGACGATGTTCATTTGAGTATATATGAATTAACTCTGAAAGTATTGGCCCTTCAGCGATTCGTGCTTCTTCCAAAGCATCACGAACATAAGGCCCAGGCAACTGCTTCAAGATTATAGAGTGTCTCTTCCATCTGTCTAGGTCTGCCGGAGGTCCATTATCATCCATGATACCACCAACAATCAGCTGCCGCACATATGCCTGAGGGTAAAAAATGCCAGATCGTGTGAGCTCAGTAATAAGCAATTGAAGGCGTTTAAAACCTTCTCTATTTTGGTACTCGTGTTGATCTATCCAACACACAACAACATCATGTAAAGGGCCTGGGCTTTGAAACAGATCTGACAAATCTTTATTTTTTCCATCCGCACGCTTCAAATTATTTTTCATCTCATAATCGTTTCCCACAGAAGTCCAGACAAAGTAATTATTCATCTGACCAGGACCTTTGATAGAACTATTGACACCACGGACACTCTTGTTCTTGTTTGGGGTTGAACTTTGCACGTCTCTTTTAGCCAGCTTTAAAAGCCGAATTGCAATGTATATTTGAGAAAAATCTCTTCTGCCTGTGAATTTTAGGCCGTGAGGGAGGGCAGTCCTAAAATCCCTGAAATCACATGTCGCCCACTCACAAAGGAAAAAAATAGAACAAACAAATGACAAGGTCACCGTCCCGATCCACTTCATTGATGATCTCAAGCAAGGGTTGACTTCGGCTGTCCAACCTTCATCAACACAATCGCAAAGATCTTCAAATAGAAATCTATATGCCATTCTTACATCACCCTGTATAAGAGCCTTGTCCAACTCCTGTACAGCTTTAGCCATATTGCGACCTGGATTACCAGGCCTCGCAGCCATCGCAAGATTATCCGCACGTTTCTGGACTGACGAAACAGCATGACCAATGGACAAGGACTGATATTGAGCTTCAAGCCCTTTATCTCTAAACAAAGAACCAACTTCCACCAAACCATTTTTCATTTTTACAGCATCCTCATCTACTTTAGACATAAAGCCTCCATCATTTACCACATGAGATACCACACAGGGTGGCAGAGGAAAACAATCCAACGCGACAAAAGTATCAGGCACAGCCAATATCAAATACCGAAGCATCTCAACAAGAGCAGAGGTAGTGTATGCTCTGCGGGAATTATCAACAAGATCAGAACCACCTGGGGAAGGTTCCTGGATGAAGCGAACAGCTATTGCCACAATAGCTCGCACATAGGTCTGAGATAAGACCACAGCTTCTATGACGCAATATATAATAGGCAACAGCAACTGCAAAGTCCCAATCGATCCTTTTTCCTGAAAAAGCAAAAAATTGACATCCAAACCCAAGTATTAACTGCAAATAATTTGGATAGAAACAACTAGTCCTCACTAATTCAGCTGCAAGCACATTGTATAGGAAAAGGCTGTCATGAAGAATGCAAGCCCACCCAATGACAGCACCCTCATGTTAGACTTACTCCATGATACACTACTCTCCAAAGAAATGTGTTCGAGAAATGACTTGAATAGAAATACCTGTAGTTGACTGAGAACCCAATCGATAATGACAGAAGGAAGCATCAGCCCTTCAGCATGGTGCCATTGTAATATCCGCACCACATACAACCATTTAAAATGTAGAGAAGGCTCCTCACCATCAAGGAGTGCGGATGCTGGATCGCTCTTGTGCTGTATTGACCCAGCATAAGCCATTTGCTGTGATCTATCCCTAATATGTACATTAGAGTGAGGAGTATTTTTTGATACAAATTCATCCAAGAGGTATTGCAAGTAATCAATAATATCTTTTGTCCACTGCTCTGTGCGGGAAAAGTGACTCTTGTCCGGTGCCCCTGAAGGTATATTAGTGGAGCCAGGCCGAACCTGCAACATAAATTTATATTTGCTTCCTTTCAATATAAAAAACGCCAAGTTGAAAAAGACAATACAATATTAATACCAGTGATCACAGAATTCATACCTGATTCAGATAAGTTACTTTAATAAACCATGTTGCCCTAAGTAATGGAACTTTATTCCTTATAAGAACTTCAAAAAGGTATTTCCTCCTGTAACCATGAGGAACATGGTCGGCCAAAGAACGTAATCGTTTATGAGGTTGGGATAATCCCTGGAAGGAAAAAAAAATAGAATTTATCAAGTCATCAAGCACCAATTTTTGACCATTTAGAATTGGGTAATATCATAATTGCAGCAAAATATATCCAAACATGAGCATAAAAGGTCAGATGACAAGTAGCATCATGGTTGTCACATTTTTCCTATCTCATTCTATTAGCTTTTTTCTGACGGGGTACCTTATATTTATAACAATTCTAACAGAATGAACAAAATATAAATG
Source organism: Cornus suecica (assembly GCA_963922005.1). Lineage (NCBI taxonomy): Eukaryota > Viridiplantae > Streptophyta > Magnoliopsida > Cornales > Cornaceae > Cornus > Cornus suecica. The sequence continues at coordinate 1,851,428 of OY998247.1, read as the reverse complement.
TTATAAGACTTATCACCTGAAAAAAAAGGATAACTAATTAGGTTGAGAAGAGGAAAGGATGGAATAATTTATCCGCTTTCCCTTTTCTTTCCTTCCCTCCAATGCAATGCTCTAAATTTGCATTAAATGTGACAATAGAGAATAAAAACAAATACCCAGAGAAAAAAATTCCAAAAGAGAAATCAAGTAAATATTTAAGTTACCTAATTTTATATTCACACAATATCTAATTATCCCAATAAAAAAGATTTCCAGAAGATAAATGATCCAAAGGAAGTTTTTTTTTTTTTTTTGATAAGTAAGTATTTTATAAACAAAAGCACTCAACCGGGGAGTGCATCCCATAAACGAAGACCTCTATGGGCCAAGAGATCCCAAAAACTCAATTTTCTCATCTAAAGATCTACAACGACGACCTTCCACCCAACTAAACAAACAAGAAATAAAGAGATCTTTGATTGCCCTCACTGGGGACTCTTCATCCTCAAAACAACGCCTATTGCGTTCCAACCATATCACCCACCATAAACATAGGGGGGCAACCCTCCAAAAAGGCCGGGCATGCGACCCAATCGGCACGCTCCTCCAAGAGGCCATAACATCCCGAACCGAGGCCGGCATCACCCACTGCATTCCGAAAAGACCAAAAAGAAGGCACCAACAATCATAAACAATCGAACAATACAAAAGGAGGTGATCGATGGATAAAAGGTGTTAATTCCAAAGGAAGTTAATATTTCATGTGAGATTCAGGCTTCATATGTTCCGATTCAGGCCAAAAGTCCTTGTTATCACTCCAAAATAATCGTATACTGACGGTCCATTTGAGTAGTCACTATCAAATGGCTTGTCCAAGTGACTAGGCAGCGGCAATAATTACAGTAGAAAAAATAGGATATGTCTAGACATTTTAATGGCTTCAGCGCCTTGTTTGAACTCTATATTTCACTAAAGACATCCTCCAGAGGGCAGACCTTTCGCTTAAAACATTGCATCTGTCCTGATATTTGCTTACCCAACTTCTTTTGTCTCATTTGATATGTATGCTACGGTCTTTCATTGCTCTAACTCATGAGTTACTATCGTTAATTGATCCATTCAAGTTTCCTTCGGGAAGCAATGCATTGCGATGTTAATATGCTGTATGCTCACTTGGAACTTATTTTGAGATCATGGTTTGCCGAACCGACCAGTTCATAAGTTTTTATAACCATCTGATACCAGTTTACCCCGGTATATCGGATGGTGTGAATTCTCACACCTGAACCGACAGGTTCTTAAAGAACCGTCGAATACCACTGCGGCAGGCGTTACGACATTGAACCAGCCGGTACACTTTACTGAACTGGCCACTCCAACCATCCTGACCCAACAAAAAACTGAACTAAATCCTAGGGTGCATTAATGCACACATTGTTGGGCCAAATCAGTCGAAAAAGCCATAATCAGCCCAAGAGCCATCTAGAACACCTGTGGCCAAAGCTTTTATAAGCCACTTTACTTTCAATCTTCATCATACTGTCCGATGTGGGACAATAAGAAATCGCACCCAGTCAATTCCTATAGGCAAATACACTATGGTAACAGTTGTAAAGACACTTTATTCTTGTACCAATAGGAGAACACACCCAATCTACACTTGCAAGACACATTATTCCTGCATATATCAGTAATCCAACACACAGCACTCACCCATAGGGGAAAAAAAAATCATTTACTGCATATAAGAATGAGTACACTAAAATATACTCCATCTTTCAAAAAAGTGTTTATCAGATATCTAAAGAAAGTATGAACCATATTTCTTGTCTATTAGGATACTTTGAACATATTTTTATCATATCTTTAAGAAATATAATTTTGATTATATAATAAATGCTATATTTCTCTTTTCACATGTCATATATGGTATGAATTATCTTATATCTTTGACATATTGTTATCCATATATTTAGTAAGAAAAAAAATTATTACCATGTATTTTGAATAAGAACAAGAACACTCCTGGTATTGAATTGTCTTACTAAATTTCATAAAATCACTTAAAATTTTGAAAATCCCATCTTTATCATATTATGTTATGAACAGACCCATACCGTTGCATTTTTGGATCCCATGAGAGTGATCGGAAATAATTAACAACTGCAAGAACCAATTCCTTTACGTAACGCCAATACCAACCTGATTCCATTACACCGCAACCGATACCATTACTGATACGGCGACTGTGAACCTTGTTTGAGATGCATTCATATTTTCACATATTACTAATGAAATTTCTTACTTAACAGAGAAAAGGGAGAAGATTGCCCCAGTCGCCATCACTATACTAGGGAAGTGTTACTAAGAAATCAACTCTAGTGTATCTCTGCTTAAGTTGAAGCAAGGCCACTTAAGCCATCACCAAATGTTAGTCCATGTTAACTGAGGAGAAGCAGACTAGTTACAGAAAGCAACTGCCCTCTGCATTCCCACGCTTGGCAGCCTGAAAATTCATCCTTGAACCATACAATTATGAACAACAAAAAGGGGAAATTTTCATTTTTGCGCCAGGTTTGTTGAAGAATGAAGGACAAGAGACACTAACTACAACAGAATAACATATCACTACACCACAATCACTATAATAGAAAGAATAAACACTTCCATTCGTATACATAAATTTCAACAGGACAAAGATGCACTTGCAATGCTCCATCCTTTTCTTTCTGCTTTCTTTCTGAAAAAAATATTTGGACCCTAAATTGCTTTCGTTGTCACATTCTTCTTTAATTAGGAAAATATAGTTTGTTAGTTATTCTACTTGTTAAGACATACTCTGCCATCAACTGAGAATATTGAGGGCTTGGATAGGGTATAAACCCGCATACCCAAATAAATAATAAGTTAAAAAAGAAATGGAAACAAACCTGGCTTCTATATTATCTGTTTTTACTTGTGCACGTATAATTTGATTAGCTATTTTATCATATATACACATTATCGATATGTTGATTAGACGCACATTATCACTGCAAATCATAAGTAGTAACATCTAAAATTCTATTGATATTGTACTGTGCATAATATATACCACATGCAGGATCGTCTATTTAGAAGTACAAGGCTGACCTCAATCCATTTCCTCTTAAAATCTTCCCCACACGGCCTTTGATCAGGAAATACTCCAGGCTTTGTTAAGAGTGAACCAGATAATGGCACTCCATAAACTTGACCTGCCTGTTATACCAGCAATATATTTCAAGCTTTAATTTCGATCAAGACTATATAAAATTTTAAAAATAAAGGGAGAACACATTATTAGATTAATTAGTTCAAAAGAACAATATAGAAGCACTGAAAAGCATAAGGGAAGGTCAAAATTACAACTGATCATAAAAGTTTTTATTTCCAGGTTTTTCTGGCAAGTATAAATATAAATAGTTTCCACCACTATCCAGGGGCGGAGCAAGCTAAGGCCTGGGGGCACTTCTCCCTTATTCCAATAATTCTTCTTTTATTTTCTTATTTGCTCTTATTCCACTCTAATTTCTTTTATTCCCAAAATTTTGTATTCAATCTCCCTCCGAAAATTCTCCCATTACTATTTTATTTTCTTATTTGCTCCTATATTATTTATTTCCTTATATGCACTTCTTTTCTTTTCATTTTCTTCCTTTCTTTTCCTTATCGTCTTCATATGCCCTTAAGTTAAATTCCTGGACCTGCTCCTGCCACTACAACACCAACTGAAGAAGGGAAAACGCTTCACCTTGCGCTTTTGAGCACGAGCTTCATTAATAGCCCTGTGACGTTTCCTGATTGCCTGCGAGAGAGAAAGAGAGAAAGCGAGAGAGTTATTATAGGTAAACAACTGTTGCTTATATGAGAAACCAAAACTTAAATGAAGTTAAACTTGGCAGCACAAGAAGTTCACAACAGTAAGTGATGGCTGGTCAACAACCTAGCTTCATTTTTCTTGAGAGACTAACCTCTTTGCACTTTCCGATAGCAGGCTTGGTAAAAATTTGAACCTGAGAAAGTGTGATTTCTCTAGTTTCCTGAAAATTCCAGAAATCAAAACTGGTAAGACTATAACTGACAAAATAGAGAAAGGTTGTGATACAAACTATCCTCTAAACAGGTGTATCATCAAAGATTAAATACAGAATGCAGCTACACGGATATGTCAAATTCAGATAGACCAACTCCTCCAATATAGATTATTAGTACTACAAAGATTCCAAACGAAGAAGCTGTCTGATAACACCCTTGTCCAATGATGAAATTTCAGTGATTTCTCTCCATTGAATGTGTTTAATAAACTATAATTTGTTATATCTTAAAAGTAAATCCCAATTTCACATTTTAACAAGATAGTTGAACACTTGAGACTCGACTTAACATATGCCAGTTATCTGTTAGCACTGAACAAACTTAGTAGACGGGGTACTTAAATTAAGTTTCATAGGTCGATATACATAACAAATAGCATCCTTGTTTACCACTAGGACTTCTGGGGGATCTACTCCTAAGAAGGTAAACAAATTTATTGTTAGATATGGTGCGCCAATTTATAATCCTCAATTAATAAAGCCAGAATTAAAAAACTTGAGCCAAATTTTTGGATGCACTTCAGAGTGAAACCATTACATGCAATGGTTCCATGGTTCTCGCCAAGAATAAACATCAACATATCAGAATCCATTGTGATCAGTAGAGAGACCGCCTTTTTGTGAGCTAAAGCGATCCTATATTCCAATCCCCAAACATAGGAAACCAAGGGATTTCTGGGAAGAATGAGGGCATACTACAGGTAGGCGCAGACAGGGAGGGCCGGAAACCCCAACGGGAAACCTTTCCCGCGCTTCGCAAGAAAAAGGGTGGATTTGTCTGCACCGTCTCAAAGAAGTTAGATACTTCCATATCCGGTCATTTTTTGTATTGCTTTCTAAGGCCATTACCCGGTGTTAGTCCTCCGCCTCTTACCAATACAAGAAATAGACTACTGGGAAATCTGAACCCAGTATGACAAACATTTTTTTTGTTGAATACAATTCCACAAAATTAAATCTTCAATTGATCAAAGTCAGAAGAAAAAAAACTTTAGATTACATAAGTATTGGATGCACTTCAGAGTCAATCATATGGTACCCTGGTTTCTTGACCCCTGCATTCAGAATAACCCTTAAAATATCAGAACCTATCTCGCCCCAGTGGAGATACCCTTTATTTGTGAAGCTAAGGAGATCACATATCCAATACACAAGCATAAGATACAGAGGGATTTCTCGAAAGAATAAAGGAGAAGGGGGTGGATTTGTGTGCTCCATCTCAAAAGAAGTTCGATATTTTGATATCAGATCTGTTTTGTTTCTTTATTGCATTTAAAGGCCATTACCCAGGGTTGCTCCTTGCCCTCTTACCAATGGAAAGTGCCACATGGAGCACAAAATAGACATCAAATCATGTTATTTGCACAAAATACTTGCTGTCATACTCGAACCACATTCTCATGGCTGGCGCCTAAAAAACTTTTCTTGGTTTCAGAAAGCATACCTCAAGTCCCTCAACAGTTTCCCTGTATCCAGATTGCACATATTCCCTGGTAAGGGTCTCCTCGGGGCAATTTGGACTCTGTGGGTGAAAGTCAGGCGGCCCAAGTCTGCAAAAAGAAAGCAAAACCTCCAAAGTGAGATGATTACACAAAATCTAGAAGCTTGATAGCATAAAATCAGAAACTTCTTAAACCAATCCAATCCATTATTATAGACAGCAAACTCAATAAAAGTACTAAAACTGACTTCCATATATCTTCAGTAGCCTAATTATGGCCATTCTGTACAAAAGAAAGCATTTCACTTACTAACGAATACAATTAGAGATATTGGGTACGCAGAAATTACCGTGAATTCAAAGGTTCTTTATCACACCTCAACTTGTATGAAGTCGGTTGTAACGCCCTCCTGCAAGATAATATTAGTCACCAATTTATATAAACTGACACAAATCAATTTAGGTTAACATATTGAAATAATTTAAGGCTAAATATAGATAACATCAAGCTAAAGAACATTAAACTAAACCTAATAAAAGCACATTGAGGATCTTCAAAGGAAGGACTACAGTACATGTAATGCTCGAGGAGAAAATAGGTTTGGATAACTAATCTTTCAGCCTTCATGTTCAATGAAAGACAGCAGCCGATGAACAAAATACCACAGAAAAGTGCATAAATTCAGTGTAAAATTTTAAAATATAAAAAAGGCTAAAAAAAATTAGCCTGCCTTCACTTCAAGCAGCTTCCTTATTCCATGGAGTATAAATAGATCCACAGTAAGCACTTTATGCAGGACAAGAGAAGTCTAACTCCCTTTGCCTCTTCGATAATAGAGTGTCCCCCTCTGACACTTGATCCCCATATGAAACTTGGCCCAACTCTCTGTAATACCTTAACCTCAAGCAGCAAATGGTCATCTCAAAACTGACTCTGATATCGAAGGTTCCCAAGCCAACCCTTGCAGTCCCGAGTTCCACCTAATCTATGTCTCCTGGAACTTCTATAACAATACATGCAATTCCTCATTTCTACACATCAGCAATAACCCGCACCAGATAGCTAAAAAAAATTTTTTTGATAAGTACCAGATAGCTAAATTATAATGCCAAAGTCCTATTTTCAAGTTATATGACTTGAGTAAAGCAATATTAGGCGCTATGTAAGGGAGTATAGCAATTACAAGGAAAGATAAATAGTGTTCAAAGGAAGTGTCTTCAAAATCCTATCACCATTAAGGGAAGGCTCGACGAAATTCAAAAGTGTATAATCGAAAAATAGTGAAGTATTAAACAGACCGAAAGGCATCAGTCATTGGTACCCTGCCTTTGAAAAGTTTCTGAAACCCAATTGCGTAAATGGAATTTGGGCAAAACATTTTTCAAGGGAGATTTTAAGGTAAGATTATCTCTGGCGCTATATTATAATTTAGCATACAACTTAGAGCTCATGTTTAGTGTGCTGATCTGTTACCTATAGAAACAAGGCAATACAGCATGATATAAGGAAAGAAAATAATGCATCCACAAGCATGTAGAGATATTTGTCTGTAAACCCATGCTGAGATAGGGGAAGAGAAACTTTGGAAGTGCATAAGTAACTGTTTGATGAACATGTTTACCTTGGATTCAGGGAGAAGTTAGATGGTAATGAAGACGAATCAGCTCGTGATGTGTCCCTGGCTGATGCACCACCAATTGCACTGTTATTAACTGCACTAGTGCAGCTTGTAGCATGATACCTTTGCATTTCTCCAAATTATCACCTGCATACTGCCTCCACCATCGAACTGCGAGAAGATGCTATATAAGTCAAACTGCATCAAATTTGACGTGTTACAAAAAACATAATAAATGTAAGTTAAATGACAGCCACAGGTTATTAACCAACTGAATAAAAATTAAATGGACTTACTTGTCTATGACTGTCAATGCTGCAAGTATCTTAGCTCGTTACCATGAGATGTGGATGTTGTAACCCCTAATCATCGTATATGCTCCACCTACAATCTGAACTACAGAACAAAGTGCAACAAGTTGCGAAGGATATCAGTACATAAGGCAAGCAGGTGAAGTAAAAGGAAATTACATCAACTGAATGCGGAATCCAGTAACTTCAAACAAACATCATAACATCTACCTAAACCTAAAACATAAAAATCAGATTAAATATGTAACAAGGTTTTGGAAAGGAAAAAAAAAAAGGAGGATTTTGAACCTATGAGAAACAAGGCCATGTAGTCTGTAGTTTGAAAAATACAGAGTATTTAACATACTCTAAATAATTGTTAAACTCTAACAGAACGCAACCCACTATGAAAGTTGCTAATATCTGAGTTTCAGACATGATTACCATAGTAAAAAATGATAATGAAACATAATCTCTCATGGTTGAGAACCAACTACATATGAATCACATAGCTGTGTAAAGAAGCAAAACCGTGACCGAAAATGCAAGCGGAACAAACACATAGGACCTCTAAGAAGCATGAAAAAGTATTGAAGCTGCATTTATTTAATACAACAATTAATTAAATAAATAAGAATAACTTCCCCCATGAAAAAAACACCGCCCAACATAACATTTTCAGTCGCTAGTATATGACACTATGAATTTACATCAAAGCCGACGACAAGGAAATATGCAGTACCATTATAGCAACTGAATCAATAAAATGCAGAACAAATTTTTGATGGTCTAAAATTTTCCCTTCAAACCAAGCCCCCGGGCTAGCTGAAATCAATTTACCAAAAACTGACAGATGTATAATGACAAATATTTGAAGTATCTGGTCTGTAACAGTTAGTTTATCACCCCAATCACTCATAAAGTTTCAAAACCATCATTATAAATCGGTTAGCATATCTAGTGCAGTACTCAACATAGAAACAAAATTTTAATCCAACGGGAAGCATAACCGAAGATGTCTCATTTGCAATACATATATGAAATTGTACATATACATGTGCATTAAAATTTATGTAATCCTAAACCTGAAAACAATAAGTACAATGGAAAAATAAACAAACTTCAAACTAAATTTAAAAAGTATAAGAGAAAAAAAAAGTACTTGTGTTGGATTGACACTACACAGATAATCTACATAGATACAAACAAACAAAGCTATATGAAGCACTGCTGGATGATCAAATCATTGTGATCCCTACACAAGTATACAAAAATTCAACCTTTCCGTTTGTAATCAAAATAAAATCTGTGCAACACCAACTCTAACCTCATCACCAGGCACAACCCATATACAAAAATATATCAAAATCATATAAGAACAACACAGATAGCCGATTACCCAGTAAAACCCAAAAGAAAAAAAAAACAACTATATCACATCAAAGTTCTTTTTTTGCTGAATCAAACACACACTAAAACACAAAATAAACAGCTTCTTCATGTGCAACTATGTAGAACAATTCAAACCCAAATCGAATTGGGCAAGTGAAATCGAGCATACCTTCGATACCAAAAAACCTAACCAGAATCGAATCTGTTGAACCAATGAGTTCCAATTCTGTGTTCTACGAGAGTACGCGAGTTCAGAGGGGTTCGTCACGAGCCTTTCCCAGCAGAAATGAAAACTAGGGTTTTGGGAAGAATCAAGAAAAGGTGCGAACTTTGACGGAAATTGGAGAGAAAGTGAGATTTGAATATAAATGCAGAGGAATTAGGGATTTAACTTAGGGAATCGTATACATACATATATAGAGATATAGAGAGAAAAATAAATGTTACAGAGAGAGAGTTAGAGAGAGAAAGAGGGAGGAGGGTCGAGGGCTCTCAGGGGCTTTGACTCTTCAGCTTTGGCTGATGATGACGATGATGCCTCTGTATATTGCTTCCGGTGCTAGAAAAAGGGAATGGACCAACAAAAAAAAAAAAAAAAAATCTTATACATATATACCATTTTTATATATCTTGTGCTTCTTTTTGGTTAATTTCCAATTTTGACCCTACATGGTGTATGATGGAGGGGATTGGGGTGGGGTGATTCTGTAATTTCAGTAGGGCATTGGTATATACTTCTACAACATTACAACTTGAGAAAACATAATCTAGACCTACTTACGGTAAAAAAAAAACAATCCAAACCAACTTGTACCAACACCCAGATTTAGTTTGAGTACTGGTTTGAAAAATCTATACTTCACCCCAATTTGTAGGGTTTTTCGGTAAGCACCACAATTTTAGGCTGTTTCTAGATTTACATATATCATAATCTAATTCTATAAATTTTGTGAGAAACTCCTTGAAGATTTCAATTAATATAGACTTAATACAAAAATAAAAATTTGATTCATAGTTTTTGTTTTAATTTTGTAGTCAAAGTTTTTAATGGACCTTAAATTTTAGGGTAAATTATATTTTCATCCCCTTAAGATATAATTTATTATAGTTTTATCCTTATTTTTTGGATAATTATAGTTTCATCCCCTCAAGTTTTGAAGTTGTAATAAATACCCTCCTGGAATGAAATTTCAACATGATCAAACCCTGTCAATACTAGGTGAAATGTCTAAAATAACCCCAGATTTATTATTATAAACATTTTTGCTCCAGTCTACTACACTATTGCTTCATTTTGCCTTAATTTAGACACACTAATTAGACAATTGCAGATAAATCAGATAAAAAACCTAATTTTTTACACCAAAATTAAGAAATATTCAAGGGTATATATGTTATTTCACTTTTTCAATAATCAGAATTTGGCTTTGATGGCCTAGAGGGGTGAAACTGTAATTATTCAAAGGATAAGAGTGAAATTGTAATAAGTCATATCTTGAAGGGTGACAGTGTAATTTATCCTATATTTTATTTTGGATAAATACTACTGACACCCCCTCAAAGATACCCTAATTTCACACAGACTCCCTCCATATTCACTATTCCCACTCAGACCCCCTCAAAATTGAATTTTGTCCCACAAAGACCCCCTCTGTCTCCACGCCATTAAACTATGCCGTTAACCACCCTGTGAATTGTCTATTTTGCCCTCAAAATGATATAAAATGACCTGCATATCCTTCTTCTTCTTCAATTTGGGCATCCCAAAACCCTAACCCTAATTTATATATAGAGAGAGATTGAAGATGGGGATTGTATATATTGCATACCCATATATACATATATATATATATGCTGCTATATATACCCATATTACATACTCATATATACATATATATACCCGTATATATATATAGTTGCTATATATACGTATATATATGTATATACGCTGCTATATGTAGAGGAGGAAGAAGGAGAGAGGAAGAGTAAGAAGGAAAGGGGAAGAGGAAGAAGGATATTTTTGTAATTTCCTACAAAAATGTTAATAAATCTGACGGCAGAGGGTTCGAGTGGAAATAGTGAATATCGAGGGGGTCTGTGTGAAATTAGGGTATCTTTAAGGGGATGTCAGTGGTATTTACCCTTTTATTTTTGTTTGATGTTTCCAAAGACATGAATGAAAATATATAATTGATATGAATTAACAAATTTTGAGAGAAATAAATATCAGTACCAAAATAATATCAAAAAATAATAATATATTATTACATTACAATGAATGTTCATGCAATATTAGCCAATTAAAAGTAGAACTACGAATAAACTTACGATTTGTCGGTTTAGGTACAAGGTAAGTTCAAGCTCATTTTGTAAATTTGTTTAGTAAATGAGTCCATCCAAATAGTATTAGATTCAACTCTTGAAGGCTTGTGAGTATAATAACCTCTTGAAGACTTATATTTGTTCGAGTAGATAGATTTACGAAAACATTTATTAAACATATGCAAGCTCATAAACATATTCATTCGCATGCTTGTTTATCTATAAATAATCTTATACATGAGCTCAAATCGAGTCAGAATCGTATATGTTAATTATGATGTGAATTAATGATTTTAATTTAGGAGCGTTGTATAAACAATAATAAAAATAATTAAATGAATGATAATACGGAAAAAGAAAAAATATAGACCAAATCGCACGAGCCCATGGAGGGCTTTTCTGAGGTGACAATGCACCCAGTAAAGATATCAAAAAATCGTGTGGTTACTCCAAGGGCATCTTGAAATGCATTGGCAGGAAGACACATATCCATGGCATTATTTTGCAAACCGTAAGCATATAAACAACCTCTTTGAGAGATCCGTGAAGAAAGAAAAAAAAAAAAAAAAAATTAAACAATAACAAAAGGAAATATGATGTGGTTTAAGAAGAAAGATGTAAAGCTCAGCATGGTTTGCTAGCTAAATTATTAGCTAGCCATGGTATGGTGCATTTTTTTTTTTTTTTAAAATTTAAAAATATATAAAAAATTAGTGTTTGATTGAGTATGTATAGATAGTGTTTGTATAAAATTAGTGTTTGACAATATATATATATATATATATATATATATATTTATAGCTATTTTAATAGTTTTTTTATTTAATTTATTAACAAATATGTTCGCTAAATAAAAAAATATAACATGAAAGTTTTTAAAAAATTAAATAATAATCCATATATTTTACTACATAAACAAATTAAATAAAAAATGTTACATTAAACAAAATGCATTACATACATTTTCGCTCATAAATAAAAATATTACACATCATTAGTTTATTAAGTTAATTTTTTTGCAATTGCCTTTTGTTGTGCAATGATCCATACTTTTAATGCTTTTGTTGGAGCCTTTAATAGATCTTGAAACATTATTTTTCTTTCAAATTCCATTTGAGCCATCTTTTCTTTCGCTTGTATTTCTATTTGAGTTATCATTAATTTCATTTGTATCTCCATTTATTTAGTTCATTGTCTCTCTAAGTGAATTTGAAGTCTAATTTGATTGTCTCTGACTCTAGATTCATTCATTTTTTTGCTTTCTCCTACAACTTGCATTTCTGCAAGCAATTTTTTTTATGTCAATAACATAAATGTATTTTTTTCCTTACTATTTTTATTGTTTTACGTCCAGCGGGGCAGACACCATTATGTGAACCTTCATCGGTATATATTGTTGGTATCAATTCATATAAATTTCTAGGTTCATTAATATCCAAATCAATAATGCCTATCTTTCTTCTGTGTTCAGTTGATTTATGTTTAATACTGCAATGGACATATCATTTTTGTGTATCCCGAAACACAATCCAATAATGCTCAAACTTAAATCCGTGATGTTCTTGTGGTTTATAAATTTCTTTGGCAATTTTCATCTACAGTTAATGAAAAAATAAAATTCAACATTGAATTTTTTATAATTATTAAATAAATAAATGAATTGCTTTTGTAATTAATAATAAAAACTTATTATATCGCGATTATTTAAACTGCTAGCTAGATTGTTGCGGACATTATTGTAAAATTCTGAAAATTTGTTTTTTTACTTGCAAGGTTAAGAAACGGTTCATCAATTAATCCTGAAGCAATTAATTTTTTTGATTTGCCAACTTCAGTTTCCAAATTTTAGTTCGTACAAGAAAAAAATTACATGTCATCTTCATCCTAAATTTCATCATTGTTTTCTGAGTCTGAATCGTCCTTGGTTCCAGAAAAGTTCACACCCGAGCTAATAAAAATATTATTCGGTTTAAATAAAAAATGATATATCAAGCGTGATCGAGAGGAGGCAATCCAATAAGTGTTTAAAGATTACTTTGCTGATAATCCCGTTTTAAATATTTTATTTAAATCTATATTAGTTGATTGGGCTGTAATAATTAATACTATTATTTTATTAAATTGATTTCAATTAAGTTAAATATAAATTATAACTAAAATATATACTTATGTAAATTTCTTTATTATATTAACTATATATATAATTACATAATATATACATATTCCTAGCGCCGCATCAAGGTTGTTCTCCATCTCTCTCTGCCGCCCCCACCACAACCACCACCACCACCACCACCACCTCACCTCCGCCGCTCAGTCCTTCAGTGCCGGCCATCCATTTCCCAGGAGCTACACCAAAAACCCCTTCGGTACTAATCTTCTTCTCACTCAACTTAAATCTATATATCTATATATCTCTATATGGTTTTGAGCAGTGTGTTCGTTGTTTATATATATATTTGATCGTGTGTATATATAATTTTTGCCCCAATTTCTTTGATTTTCATGTCTGATGTGTGTATATATAATTTTTGCTCCAATTTCTTTGATTTTCATGTGTGATGTGTATATGTGGGTGAATATATATAGATGTGTATGTGTGTAGATACAAGCCCTTCCCTGTATTTTTCCCCAACTGATTCCCTTGCCCCAACGTCTTCCCTCCATTTTGCCGGGTTACCAGCTGGCTAAAACCCTTGCACTCCGGCTGCTCTAAGGCTTCGCCTGGATAAATAGGAGAAATATGAAAAGAAAAAACAACATCAGTTATGATAAAAAAATAAATTAATAAAGGATCGCAAAACTTGTATTCGTATTTAGATAGCACTGGTCATATCAATAATTTAGCCCAAAATAAAATAAAATAATTACATTATCCTAACTTTGAAGCAGTTACTCTTCAATCTTCACGGCTAAAACATTATTTTTAAATTTTTGTTTCGTAATTTTAGATATGTTGTTTGATTGTTTGGTCAAATTTCTTCAAAAAAAATTTATAAGACACTTTTGAGATATGGATTATAATTTTAATCTAATAGAATTAGGATAAGGATTTCATTCACCTTGATTTTTTTTGACAGAAATGGAAAATATTGGAGGTGAAGAGCATGAGATGAGAGCTAACCCTCTTTGCTTCTGGTACAGTGTTGAATCCTTATGTTGATTGAATAATCAAATGCCTAAATCAAAATACGGTACTTTAACTTCTTAAATTGTTTGTTTTGTAAAATGAGAATATTTTTTATATTTTTAAAAGTTGTATTTAATTTACTGTCATTTTTCTCTACATTTTCTCATATTTGAAGTGGTAGTAATTGAGTAATTTGGTGGGATAAATTATCTTTCTATTTTTTTTTCCTAAGTGCATATCCAAACACAAAGCTTATTATCCTTGTTTTATTTGTTTTCAAATCATTCCACTAGTGATATGCTTTTGTTTTGTAATTTGTGCAATTGATTTATACATGAATTCATCTATTCATGCATTCATGCTGATGAGTTTGCATATATTTTTTAATTCATGTGCCCATATAAGTTCTTATTTTTTATTATCCATTTAATGGACTTTAAATCCAATATTTATAATTATTCACCAAGTGTATCCATCCACAATCTTACACCTTAATGGAGACATCAATACATAGTTAATGATAATTGAGAACATCTTTATTTGGCTTCAACCTCCTTAAAATTTACATTTTCTGTAAACATGATGTGTTAAAGATGATTATATATTTCATGATAATATAATAAATACCATGATTTGTTGCAACATAATAATCTTAATTCTTTTTTTTTTTTTTTACTTTAATTATTGAATTAAATCGTATCTTGACAATCTTAGGTCATGTTTGACACAACTTCCGTTTTTACTTTACGTAGAAGAAAAAGAGAAGGAGAAATCATTTTGAAAAGCTGGTCCCTTAGCTTCTTTAAATGCTCTTCTAAAGCCCAGAAGTTCTTCTAAAAATTTTGTCAAATTTCATTCAAAACAACTTTTCCTTCAAAAAATCAAAAGTAGTTTTCGAAAAACCAATCCAAACAGGACCTTAATCTTACATTATATACTTGGGCTTGAAAGTGTCTCAGTACACTTATCCCCCATCAAGCTTAATATATATATATATATATGTGTGTGTGTGCCGGGGGGGGGGGGGGGGAAATAATCTTAGATGTTAGAATTTACGTAATGAGAATAAAATGAATATACAAAACTAATTAATATGATAGGGGCCAAACCATTATTATAACTGAGGGGGTGTCAGTGTTAATAAAGGAAAAAAAAAATATGTTGAAGGGAGAAAAACGTAGAGAAGAAGAAGAAGAAAAAAAGGAAAAAAAATTAAACAAATTTAGAAGAAAATTAATTAGAGTTTGACTCAAGTAGTAAACTTTTACTTTTAAATTATGAAAATATAGAAGGAACTTTGAAACTAAAAGAGAAAAGAGAAAGAAAGTTAGGAATTTTTTTTTTAATTCAATAGTTTTAGGAGGAATGATATTTAAGATTGAATTTTTTTTCAAGATAAATAAGAACATTAAAACTAAAATAAAAATAAAAATAGTTCTTTATTTTAAAAAAAAAACTTTACTTCATAAATATAATTGATTAATTTGAATTTTTAGAATTTCTTCAATATAAGTATATATATATAGTAAGTAACTTGAAATAACTAAATAAATAGTTTACAATGGAAATATTGGTAAAGTCTTGTTAATACACAATTCAAAAGGATAATTTAGTAGTTACAACGGTAATCATGGAACCGTCCGATCTCTTAATCCAACGGCTCTAAAATACATAAACCCCCTCTCGCCTCTCACTCTACTCCCAGCGTTTCCAAGGTCAGGTCTCCTTCTCTCCTAGGGTTTCTATAGATCTTTTAGTAGGTTCCATACATCGCTTTTGTTTTGTTTATATAACCATGTGTATATGTCATATGTATATGTATGCGTATGGATTGATCATCTAGATTTCTATATGCGCTTAAGTTCATACACATATGTTATATGTATATATATATATATATGATTTTGAGGCGATTTCAAAATTTGATGTAGTAGTAAGCATGTTTGTTTGCTTTTGTGACGATGAGAATTTGATAAATATGGTATTGGGCACGACTGTAATGGTATTGCCTAGGTCAAATTCAAGTTGTGCTTGGAGGGTAAATTGGCCAGCCATGATCCTCCAATTAAAAAAATGCAACCTTGTTTATTGTATATAACAATACAATAAACTAGGTTTATTAAAAAAATGCAACCTTGTTTATTGTATATAACAATACAATAAACTAGGTTGCAATTTATTTAATTTGTAAAACAATCTTGTTCAATTTAGAAAAAGTAGTAAAAGATATATCTACATATTTATATAGTGTTGAGGAACTTCTCATTTTATTTTTAATTTTTTTTGAAATTTTATGTTGTATAAATGTATTATGCAACTTTACTTGAATTATGTAAATATTGGTGGTACTTGCACATTTTTACTTGCATCTATATATCTAATCACAGTTACACACACACATCTCACTTTACCGCTTCCCCCTCATTGTCCACTTTTGCTCCCAATTGACCGCTTTGTGCTTTCGAATCACCCAACTTGGGAAGAGATTCTGGAGAAAAAATTCTCATTTTTTTTATGCTCTTGTGGTTGTGTTTTAAAAGCGGTTTATCTTCCATGGTTAGGTCTCTTTGTTACCTTCTATATAAAAAATATTCCAAACCCCAAGTCTAGGCCCTCTCAGCCTCACTCCTCTCTGTATTTGTTTAAATTTATTTTCTTGTAAAATATGAAATTTTGTTTGTGTTTATGAATGACGTTACAATTTATGTGTTCATAACTACTGTAGTTGCAATGAGCAAGGATGCTTCAACCCAAAAGGCTGCACTTCCGAGATTGGTGAAGTTAGATACCGCCTTCAAACTAGTGAGTATTCAAGCTTTCTCTCACACAATAAAAAGTAGATTGTATTTTATTTTTTGGGGCTAATTTAATGTTAATAATGGTGTAGGGTAACTGTGTTACTTTTCTTGGAACTGTGATAAATATTGTTAAATTTATGGCAATATCTTGCAGTCCTCGTGAAGAGATCTTACTCTCGGTTGCTCTTTAATGTTAAGCTAAAATAGCGTACTTTGGATTTGAGGAAACTACGATGTCTCAGTACTGGATGGTTCGACTGTCCACTTTAAGTTTTTGTTGTTTTTTGATATTCTGTGTGACTGATGGTGAATATAGTTGTTTCTCATGCATTCAATGTCTTGCAAATCTAATGTGTAATTGTAGTACATTTTGAAATGCCCGTGGAGGTCGACGACGATCTACTCCCCCCCCCCCCCCCCCCCCCAAAAAAAAAAAAAAAATCGAAAGGAGGGTGTATTTTTTATTGTTGGTAGTGTCGTGTTTGGCACAGCAAGGATTTAGGCCGTGTTTCATTTTTGGTGATTATCTGTATATGTCGGGTTCTCTGCCATTTTTGTTTTTGTTTTTTGTTGTTGTAGTAAATGGCTAAGCTTATGGTGATAATATGTGGTAGATAAGTACTCATCACGTGCGCTTTAGTTTATTCTTTCAATAATTTTGCTTAGTTGTACTAAGGAAGAAAGAGAGTGAACGTAACTTTTTCATTTATGTATGCTATAATTCTGTGAATGAAATGCGAGTCCAGGATACGATAAGTAGTAACCTTGTCGAAGTTGGTTTCTTTAGCCAAAACACCAAAGAGAACTTTATTTCAATGAGTTCATGATTGGCTACTGATTTTCTTGCTCTGTCATTGAACTGCATTGCCCGTAATGTTTCATATTTTTTTTGCTTGTTCTATTGCGAGGTTCAACTGATACCTTTCCTGTGATGTTATAAGTTTGCGTCTTTCCTGTGGCAATTAACTTTCTGGTTTTATACAGGCTGAACAATGGGTTAATAACATGACTAAATCCGTAGATGAATCAGCTGAAGTAGAATTAGAGGGTCGACCCGCTAGGTCAGTAACTCTATACTTTCGTGGCTACAATCATAATTAAAGGCAGTTTATTTAATTTTTTTCATGCATTTCTTTAGGCTAGGACTAGGGGCAACAGCTCCACGCCAGCCCAAAATTGGGTATTCGAATGACCCTGTTGAAAGGAAATTGCTTGCCAAATTGAATATTCAAAGAAGAAATGCTTCCCAAAATACTGTTGAATCCACCCAGTCTGCAAGAGATGGAGGCGGTGGTAGTGATGGTGACGAGGAGGATTTGGATAGCAGAACCAATGCATTCGCCAAGAAGAGGCCGGTGCCTTGGACCTCATCTTTGCAGGTAAACAAGAAGAATAAGAAGAGGAAGAAGTAGTAGGAGGAAGTGTTCCCTGCCAAAGTGAAGGCCTTTTGAAGTGCTTTGATTACTTTCTTGATGAAGTCACCTATCTTTCCCAAAAATTTCTGTAATGGTATTGTACAATGTAAAAATGGAAAAATGTATATTAGGGCTCTTAAGCTTTTAGGCTTGACAGTTTTGTAATTTTTGTTTTTCTACCTTTATATGGTGATTCTGATTTGATTGATTACTGCCCTTAACCAGCAGTGATATAATTAAATCTGAACTTTGTGGACAATTTTATATGTTTATCAAACTCTTTTGGAGGCAATATATATATATATTATAATTTTTTTATTTTTTATTTTTTTGGGTAATCAATAGCAGGGTGTGAAGTTTTTTCTGATGATGCCTTTATGTATGTGGGATAATTACTTGAGTGAAGTTTAAGGCAGTATGGAAGTCTCTCATAATTGCCCCTGGCAGAACAAATTGATGAGTTTGCATTGTTGCTTTGCTTGGTTGTATTCTTCAAGCAATGTTGGTGCATTAAATGAAAGATTTGAAATGGGGATTCTTTATTGTCATATTCAATTTCGAATATAATAACTGGAAAATGTGATTTTTAGAAGAACTGGAAAATACAAAACACAACAAACACAGCCTGTCTAGTGTGTATAAACACTTTCTATAATTGCTTTCACATATACAACTGACTGGTCACAACTAACAATGCTCACAAAGTTGTAATTACAACAGGAGGTACTATGAGAAAACAAAACCACAAAACAGAAGGAAAATCAAATGAAATCAAAGCAAAGAAATCAAAACACTCTACAAAGAACTAGATACAATCATACAACCCATTCAACACACCACACCTGTATTCTACGACGATCCGAGCACCTACAAATTTCATCAGCTAAGCCACCAGCCAAGATCTGTCACTCATCTTTATTTGTATCTTCACAAAGAGCACTTTCATGGGAACTAAATGATTCTGAACACTTCCCATGTAGCATGGATCGTTTATTTATTCGCTTCCACCAAGTAGAGATCCTAATTTTCTGTTAATAAACTGGAAGCTCTAACTACAGTCTTGAAATGATTTCAATAGCAACTTCTGTACCTGCTATGTGAACTTTTCGATAGAGAGCTCGGAGGGATAGACAGAGAGCTAGAACAGTCCCACCTGAAATGACTTGCTCAGTTTCCTCCAATCCTCACTCGAGGGTGGCCACTTCTGAGAAAATTGAATTAAGTTGGTAGGGTTTACAAATACATGGTACTTTCGTTTTCCTTTAACTCGGTGGGAAGTTCAGAAAAATCCCATGTTGGACTTTCATCTACAAAGTCTAATAACATGTCTTCTATCAAATCTTCAATAATGGATTCCGCTACCTCAATGCCAGTAGTTTCAGTATCGAATCGAAGGTCCATCCATGTTCCGGCTTTCACCATTTCTTTTCTGACAATTTGATCCAAAGTAAGTGGCTGTGGCTGTAGGAGAAGATGCCATTCGACTCCTTTCCATACCTCGAGGATGAGATTCTTCCCTTTTGGGACTGGCTGAATGTTCTGCTTTACAAATGATACCCCAGGAAGGTAACTAAAGTAGTTTTCGCAAACCTCCTTGAGAACTTCATTAGTACAATCAAAAAGGAGCTTCTGGTCATACCGAGATCGGTTGGAAAACAATTCTACTTCATCGAACAACGATGGGTCGAGAAGTTGGTTCGAAGAAAGCCACCTCGAGAGGAATTCATCCCAGCTCAAGCCAGAACCAAGCAGCACTGCTTCAACATAATCAAATGCAGATTCTTCATCCTCCATACCTGTTCTTACGAAGATTCCTTCGTCTGCTGCTGGAAAGATCGGATCTTCTATATGGATATCTAGTGATTGCATTGGTGATACAACTGCAGATTTTTTAATGGCTCAACTTTAGCACAAAAGAAAATGTGATGGAGAATAAAGAAATATTGAATGTGAGGTCATTATACTCTGGGCATGAGAGCCTACCAGGTAAGAATTTGATGCTTGCAGGGCTGATCTCATCTTCTGAGAATAATGGCTCGAGCACAGATATGGGACTTGGACGCTCTGGTCTTTCAAGAGCAGTCTCTACATCTTCAACTTGCTTCGGAATCAAAAGGAATGATGGAGATGCATATGGAGTATACAGAGATTCATCCTCACCAAGTGGATCCTAGAAAAGGAAGCGGATAAAAGCTGTGAGAGAATGCGCTAGAACAAGATGGACAAAACCAGGAAAACACAAAGCACTGGGCAAATTCATAAAATTGCCATTCAATATTCTAAGGAGTTTGACGTTTTCTTAGTACAAGTTGATCTAAGAACACCATGTTGAATATGTTGATTTAAAATATGTTTTCTCATAATACTCTTCGATATAACCATTTTGCTAGTTATAATGGAAGGCTCACTGTTTCGACATATATAACCATATGTTGTTTCATTCTCTGACATTGAATTTGAGCACTTAACTAAAGTTTATTTCTAATAATTTGTGCCTTAAAAAGAACACCAGTGAGCAACAAAAGATTACCACTTTTAAGAACTGGGACGTTTCCCCTTCTTCGCAGACTTCAGCTGCATTGCCCATCTGGTCATCTCCAGTAATTGATGAGCTTTCAGCTAAAACATCCAGAACTTTGCTGACTTTTTGAAATTCAGTATCATTTATTTCTAAAATTTCAACATCAGCTGCATAAGTTCATAATAAACAAATATTCAATCAAAGGCGTCAAACCTAAAGTTAAAGAATGTGAATCAATATTCATATATATACATACATATATATATATATATATAAAGTGAGAGAGAGTACCTCCAGAGCTCATTTCATCTAGCGTAGGAGACGGGGTTTCTACCGCTGCATTAGCATCATTAAGCTCATCCGAGATGTCCAGATTTGAGTTAGGAGCTTGTGCATTATCTTCAGGGTTGTCATCAGTAATGCATGATGATTCACTCTCTAAGTTTTGCCTTGAAGGACCTTGATGACTAACGTTGACCATTTGAAGATTGTTGCAAGAAGACAATCTCATCTGTGCAGTTACAAAACCATGCTCCTTGTCTATTCCAGGACTGCAAATAGGAGAAAAGTTGAACTCATTAAGAGAGAAAATCCTCCCTAGGGTTTTCGGTAGCTGTCTGCTCACAAATTCCTCAGCTTCATCATCATTGCTCAACATCTCCAAAAGATGTTTCTTGGCCTCAATGTAAATATTAGAGACCTTTTGCTCGGGATCACCAGTGGTTAGATTTCCCATAATTTTCTCAGTGTCTTTTGGACTGCCTTTCTTGTCTCTCCTTTTGATCCCAATGGAACGTTTGGAGATTCTGTCATTATAAAAATGGTTTCTATTAGGAGAACCCCATCCACCATTCTCTCTAGCAGCCTCTTTCTCATTGTTTCCGGATTTTCGACTCTCAGTTAGAAATCTATTGGTAACACCATCTGCGGAGATCCCATGTCGCTCCTTTCCCATAGCATGCTTTAACCTCCTTTTAATTTCAGTAAAAGAATATTGAGAAACAATTTTCTCAATCTGCCCTCGATTCCCCAAGCTGTAATGAGATTGCGCTGATGTGCTAAGTTTGCTATCTGTTCCAGGATTTCGCACGCCTTTTGGTCCTGGCTTCAAAATGAAAATTCTATTTGAAGGTTGACTACTCTCATTTCCACTCAATTCATTTCTTTCCAAAGACTTGATCTTTCTCCTGAAGAAGGTGTGCTTCTTTTGGTTGGCAAGCTCACATGGTGTTGAGTTGCTTAGCTCCCCATTTACCAAGTTGGGTCTCACCACGGAATCGGGATTTTGGTCTTTCTCAAACTGAGAATCATCCAAGTCCTGAATATGATTCACCAACAATGAGTTTCGATCCTTAATAAGTTTCAAAAGAACTTCCTTTTTCGAACTCAATGTCTGAAGCGCGTCAATGAATTC
Source organism: Cornus suecica (assembly GCA_963922005.1). Taxonomy (NCBI): domain Eukaryota; kingdom Viridiplantae; phylum Streptophyta; class Magnoliopsida; order Cornales; family Cornaceae; genus Cornus; species Cornus suecica. The sequence continues at coordinate 1,828,992 of OY998247.1, read as the reverse complement.
TTTGGAGGGTTGGAGCTTCCCATCTTCAGGGAGATACTTCCGGCATTCGAATTTCTGATTTACAAACACCTTAATTGCCTCACTGAACTTCTCTTCAAAAACACAATCTTTCTGGTTTGACTGCATAGTAAGATCATCATTCCAATCATGCTTCACAAAACCGGTACGTTTCTCATACCTCTGGTGGCAGATCTCTTCCAGTATTACTTCCAGATCAAGATCATTTGACGTTTTTCCCTCTGCTGTTTGATAACACGAGTTTTCAGGAGTATCCACATCAGATACATGTATGTCACGCGACCTCTTGGTACTTCTGTTCATTCTCCAGCGGTTCTTTTTCATGTGTCCAGCTTCAGAAGCAGATTCTGTTGGTTCTCCTTCAGCAATACTCATCTGTTTCTTCATATCTTGTTCATCGAACATCTCTTCTTCCATGAGTTTCTTTACACTCGTCTTACCAGCGACGGCTCTTGTTGTTTCACCTCCTTCACCATCCTGAAACAATTTCAAGTTAATTAAGGGAAATGTAAAAATGCTAGAGGCCTCCTTTAGTTTATGGCCTATAGTTCATAAATGTGACTGAGCATCCCCCTCTCACCCCACACGACACAATAGGAAAAAGGAAAAAAAAGGGAATGGAAAACAAGCAGTTTTATTCTAATCTTCATGAGTAATTTTTAAACTGTCAATACATACTGTGCTTTCTCCACAGTTGTCGTCGGAGTTTGTCAGCATGTTCATTTTGGACCTAGGATATCCGGCGCCTGCAGCAAGGGGAAACAAATAAACAAATTACATGATGTGGAAATGGAGATTATTAAGAACTTGAAAGAATTGTTTTATGAGCTAAGCATGGTTCGATGGATGTCTTCGCTGATACATATTTAAAAAGAAACTCAATAACTTGTGAAACAAGCTGTCCTTGATTTCTATTTTCTCCATCAATGAAATTTAGGATGCAAACCATAATTCAGAATTTTAAATATCCACAGATTTACCCAAAGACTTCTACTTAATCTTTCTACTTCATAAGGAAATAACAGTAATAACATCGAAGTTTTACTTAATATTAAAAAAACTCCTTACCAACAGCATTTCTGCTCCCATGCCTTCGATCTGAAAGCAGTTTATGAGTTGATCTACCATGGTGAAAGTCAAAGATGCTTATCAAACCCCACATGCATCCTGGCCGATCTCTTTCATGTCGCGCTGGGCGTCTTTGTGATTTTTTTGCCATAACGAATGGGTGATTCTGACCTTTAGAATGCTCTGTTTGTGTAGATTTTCTTACTTTTATAGCCACATTAAGCCTGAAAAATGAGAAAATAGAGATAGAGGGAAATAAACAAGGTAAGTTGCATTGCCTATATACCAAACAAATGACATAAAAAGCAACATTTAAGAAATGCTAAGCAAGGCAGTCCAGAAAATTCAGGAATACACTTTAAAATTTCTAAAATAACAATGAGAACCATATGACCAGTGTTAACAAAAATGATATATATATATATATATACACATTTATATATACACATTTATATATATATATATATATATCTCATCCATGAGAGCAAGTAGAAGTGTGTAACAGCAAATTATATCCCTTAAAAAATGAGGTAAAGCTTTTAGTATTTGCAAAGTCGGGGCAATAGTCCTGAAGCCAATTTTATCCAAAAATGCGAAGAATTACGCGAAAGCATTATGTCAAGATCTATTCAGAGAAAATTCTGCTACAAAAGTGGAAAATCCAAAGAATGTTACTGCATTGGATCTCTTTAAACAAAAAAGATGCTGAAATTCACATTACTATGAAAAATGAGAACCACAGATAGATCATAAGCTCGGGAGTTCTACATTCGTTAATATTCTGAAAAGACAGTGAGACACTGGTCAGACAATACGGATTGGTTACACAGATTAATGTGGTTGTTTCACGAGCCTGTGACAATTATACATTGTGAAACAAAAACAACAAAGATCTGACTACATGCGGCTTGATTAAGGCAAGTACGGTTGGAAAATTCCGATTCTTGTCGAATTGATCGATACTTTGACAGCAACAATTTGGATGCTAAGCTGGTTGATGTAAGTATTGACTTGTCTTATGCTCCTGTTATAAGATGCGGGCTTCCGAAAAATAATGAGAGAAAATTATGTATCAAATAAATGAACAACAATCCCAATTACTTAGTATCCTTTTCAAATAATTCATTGCAATTTCAGAGAAGGAAAAAAAAAATGATGTATCAAAGAAATGAACAACAATCCAATTACTTAGTATCCTTTACAAATAATTGATTGCAATTTCAGAGAAGAAAAAAAAGAAAAAAAAAGCCATTGAACTTCTAAGAAAGATATGATAGGAGGCAGGAGAAAAGTACCTGACACAGATGGCTTAATACTAGGCCAGAAATACAAGAAGATCAACAAATACCAACTCAAGTGTTTTCAAGCTTTCTTTGACTCTCAATTAACCAAAAAATTTCTTCTCTTTTCATCCACAAGTCTTCAGCAGTAGTCTTGGTGATAGGCCAAAAAACCAAATATTAAGACTCAATTATTCACCAAACATGTCATTAAAATCTTAGAAGCCATATCTTGAAGTGAAGGGTGTTAATTCACATCCCATTAACCACTAGTTCAACCCAAACCCTCACTCCTTTCCACCCCACTTAACAAACTTCAATGCAATCCAACAAACAGTGTCAAATCTCCAACTCCTTCAATCACCAAATAGCTCACTCTTCAGCTATTTAACCAAAATTTATTATTTTGGGAAAATACCCAACTCAATTCATATGCTTCTGCTTCATGGGTTTCAATTTCGAACACCAAAGAGAATGCACAGCCTAGAAATTTAAGCCTTTTGACACCAAAAGAAAAATGAACAACTACCCAATTCAATTCACATGCTTATGCTTCATGGGGTACACAGAATTGTAAGCTTTTTTGAGGCAATCCCAAGCCTATCACAGAGATAAGATTTTATGCAAATCCCAAGCAATTCCAGCACATAGTCACTGACCCCCAAAAGCAAAAGTGAGAATCCTATAAAAAAAAAAATGAAACTTTGCAACTTTGCAGCTTTTTGGGTATCTTCACCGACCAAAAAGAGAGAGACCCAGATGGATCAAACACCAACCCACATAATAAAATGGGGAATTAGGTGTGGGACAGCCATTAAAGGGCTCAAGAAGGTGGAAGAACAGAGGAGGAGAGAGAAGATGAAGAACAAGGGGTTGGAAAGTGAAAGCGGGAGTGGGAGTGGAATTAGCTTTTATGGTGTTTGGGTACCAAAGATTGAAGAAGAATACGTGAAAGATGGGCAAGGATTGTGGGACCCATTGGTGTGTCGAGAGCTTTTTCTCTGCCATTGAAGAATGTCTCCATTTTTATCCCCTGTAGCAGTTTCAGTGGCACCTCCCAACACCTGTCTACCCTTTTTTTCTCTCTCTAGATTGGACTTTTTGTGGGTTCGTTTGGAAAACAATCAGAGAACAATACGTATGAGCATTGTTTTCTCTCTCTAGATGGGACTTTGTGGGGTTTGGTTACAAAAAACCAAAGTCTCAGCATTGTCAGGGTGAGAGAGAGAGAGAGGAAATGAGGAATTGACTATTAACAATTATGAGACGACAAAACTGCAGTGTGAAAGATTATTTTTTTAACTTATTTGTATTTTGGTTCTGTTTTTGCAGTGTAAATTTAGACAAGAAAATTGTGAATAATGATAGAAAGGAAATAATGACAATAATAAAAACAAGGAATTATAATTTTAGATAAAATAAGAAGTTCAAAGAAAATTTGTTTATGCATGGATTTGGTTAATTGAAAAATAATGCAAGTAAAAGAGTAGTCTTTTTTTATTTGAAAAATAAGAAAACTTTTTCTCCTCATTAAATGAAGTTATCCTAAAATTATGATTTACAATTACTGTATAACATATTTAGACGATATCAATCTAAAAAGTTAATTTTAGACAAATATTCATATAACAGTATAAACGCATTTAAAATAACGTTACACATCAGCAGAAACATAACATATCAGATCATATAACATAAAATATCGTTATCTTTCTTTTCTTTTTTGAAGAAAAAATGTCATTATCTTTAAATATGTGAAAATGTACTAGCATTTTGTACAAATAATAAAACAATGAAAAGGAAAAATTAGAATCAGTGGTAATGGACATGAACACAACCCCATGACCAACTCTAACGGTGATCTCTTCTCAAACCCCACAGGCCATTATAGATAATAACAAGCCTCCAACCACATTTTTTCTAATCATATATATATATATATATATTATATAGATATAGATAGGAGTGTGTACTGTAGATAATTGTAATCAGAATAGCCAAATTGCAGTCCAAACACCTACTCTTATACAATAATATTATATCGTCAATAGCATAATATTAATACTAATAATTATACTATTCTGAACAAGCATATAATTAGATTCAGAGAATTTATTGGAGTAGTCGATATTTTCCTAGTTTTGTTCAGCTACTAAATGGTCCATGCTATTACATTGGGACCATTGCTGAATGACGTTAGTAAAACGGCAACTTACACACACTACGGTGAGCTGCTTCATGGACTATATGACGGGGAAAGAGATGTGTTGAGTTCAAGGTTGGCAGATGTGGTATCGGTAACGGTATCAGTATAACGCATTCAAATCAATATCAGGATTACGTAACGACTCAATTCTCAAAGTGGTGAATTTTTTTAAAATTGCACAAAGGTGACCAAAATGCATTGATAGCCACATTTGATAAGCTATTTGAACAAAATGATTTTTTTGATAAGTTTTAGTAAATTTCATTTATTTTTTGAATATCATCAAGTATAAGAAATGTCTTAATGAATTTTACGGTATTGTTGTATGAAAAATGTTGTATTATGTTTCTCATAAGACTATTGAATAATATTAAATTAAAATTAAAATTAATTTAGAATTATTAAAAGACAAAGTACATGATTCACTATCAAAATTAATTTCGAACCGACTCAAGCATCCTATTGTCAACACCACAATAAACATATACATAAAAGGGTAACTCGGTGCAAAATAAAATAAAATTATTAAAGTAACAAATAGAAAAACTCTAATTTAAATTCAAATTTTATTTAACAAAAGAAAAAATCAGTATTTTCTGAAATTCAAGATATAGTCAAAAATAGAATTTGTAGGGAAAAAAAATAAAAAAATAACACACACATATGCACAAAAAAGAGAGGGTATATATGGTATTATACTTGCTAGGTTTTCCAAGACAACCCTACTTAAAACCTCAAGCCCCGTTTGGAAAGCTTATTTTTGTCTTTGTTTTTGTTCTCTTGGCACTGTTCACAGAACAAAACATGTTTGGGGAAACCCAAACACTGTTCATTTTGTTCTCAAAAGGAAAACAATTTCTTTGTACAGTGCTGAGAACATAGGAACACCATTATGGTATTTTTTTGTTCTTAGCTTGGATTTTTAAAAAATAATAATAAAATTAATTAAAATAGCAAACCCAAACTTCTCGGCACCACCATCCTCCACCACCTCACCACCATCTCCACCCACCTCCAACTAAACCTGTCAATGGATCGGATTTTGATCCGAATCCGATCCGATTAGCCGGATATGGATTGAAAATAAAATCCGATAACCCGATTAGGATCCGAATCCGATAATCCGATTTCTTAACAAATTGGATTTGGATTTATGTCAATCCGATCCGATAATAACCGGATCCGATATAAAATATATTTATATATATATAAATATATATTTGATATTTTTATGAGTATATATTTAATACTGTACATGTATATAAATGTTAGTTGTTAATTATTTTATTATTTATTAATAATGATTGATCATAAATACAATTATTAAAAGTGTGAATAATTTTAGTGTTTCAGTATTTATTGATTTTTGTATTTTTTTAATTAAATATTTGGATAAGATATTCTATAATGAAGAAATTCGAATATGAATTAACTAAGTGAAAATTCGTCGAATTATCGGATTTGAATCGCGGATTGGGAGTTTTTGTCATCCTTATTAATAGACCTGTCAATAATCCGATTATGATCCGAATCTGATCCGAATCCGATATTAACCGGGAATGGATTGAAAATAAAATCCGATAACCCGATTATGATCCGAATCTGATAATCCGATTTCTTAACAAATTGGATTTGGATTTAACTGATCCGATCCGAATCCGATCCATTAACAAGTCTACCTCCAACCGCTACCGACGACCACATTCGATTTCTTACATACCAAATTTCTCACATACCATACACACACACACACACACATACATATATATATATACACCATCATCGATCCCCACCATCCCACCACCCGCCACCCGCCATCACCGTCACCCCCAATCGAACCCCACACATATATATATATGATATATGTGTGTGTGTGTGTATATACACCCCCAATCCAAACCCGAAATCCTAACCTCTGTAATTCGACACCCCCAATCCAAACTCCTAATCGATCCCCCATGGAAATGAGGAGAGAGAGAGAGAGCTCTGCCGATTTTCTTCTTTCCCCTACATGTGTGTGTGTCAGTGTGTGTTTTTTGGTGTGTTTGTGTGTGAAAACAAAAATAGGGTCCCAAACACAACTTTGTGTTTTGTTTTTAGGGTAAGAAAATAAAGACAAAAATAATAAAATGTTATTGTTTTTTGGTTCCCAAAACAAAAACAAAAACAAGAATTCCCAACCCTCAGTATAATTAATTGCAGTAGCCCCTTTTCATTTGTGGGGTTTGACAGCTTTCTATTTACTTCTTCCCCAAATTGGCCCTTCAAGAAATCCCTAAATCAAAGAGAGATTATCTTCACTTTCATTTATTATTTTGCTCATATTTTATCTCTTTGTTTTGGATTAACATTATCATCACTATTGACCAGACCATCTCAGATCTGGTGATTCCGGTTAGTATTTAGTATTATATATATATATATGTAAGTGCTTGAAGCAGCGATTTGTTGGGAGCATGTGTATGTATTTGAAACAGTAAGGTTCAGGGATTAAGGCGATACTCCAGTTCTGAGTATCGTCGGAACTAACGTTACAGCCGATGTATCGTCCGGTTCACCTGTGAGAACCGGCACCAACCGATAAATCAGTAAGTATTAGTATCGGTTGGCCGGAAAACCGTTACGAAACGGCCGGTTTGAGTTATGCTTCCATTATATAAACATAGTGTATATGTATACAAGAAATATATTTACATCATATATTGATCATTGGATATGATGAGAGAAAAAGGAAAAAAAAACAAATTAATTTTACTTTCACCCTTTGAAGTTTGGTTTGATTTTAATTTAGTGCCCTCGAATTTTAATAACTCAACTGCACTTTGAATTTTAATTTATTCTTACTTAAACTCCCTCTGTGTTCACATCGTAAATTTTCGTTAATCAATTATACAATAATCTGACTCAAAAGTGTAACTGAAATTATTCAAGTTTGAGAATATGTAATTGGAATCCATCCAAATCTCAGGTGGTGAACATGAAATTAATCCAATAAATTTTTTTTGTAATATTTTTTTGTCTCACATATAAAAAAATAAAATAAAAATTAATTTATACATTTATAAATAATACTTAAATAAAAGACTATTAAATTTCAACTTTCCACTTGCTTGCTGCATAAGAGAATTCAATGTATAATTCAAGGATGGTGAAATGAAATAGAGGAGGACCACAACAAAAAGCACTGTTCATACTTTTCATCATTTTTTTTTTCACATACAATTTCATCATTCACTACCAACTTTTTGTCTCTACTACTCAGTCCCACTCACCCAATTGGCTCAAAGCAAAAAATTATAAAAAATATATATATATAAAATAAAACAAAATAAAAAAATTGAACCACCATTAAATGTCGAAACCTTAACAACCTTTGATAAATGCCATGGTTTGGTTAAATGCTTTTATTAGAGACCAAACTTTATGACCCATTTGGTGAAATTTATGTTCACCAAATACTCTTCCTACACTGCCATTACCGACATTTATTTAAAAATATAATATTAATTTGGCATATAGTTTCATGAGATTGTATCAGAGGAAGCCATTAATTATAGCAATCAATTAAATATAACTATCTACGTCATGAAGTCCCTCGTTTGGCAGCTACCATGTAAACTTCGTGAAGGTGTCATATGCTCTGACCACAAATGTTTGTTATGTATAAGTATAAAATAGACTTACAAATTTAAAATAACCATTTTTGCCAATTGTTTTGCTATTTCTTTATCGGAGAAATGAGTCATTTTCAGTTTGTCTGAAAGATTGGTTATTACCAATTGATTAACTATTTAATTTTTTTATTTAACTACATTAGTTAAATAGTAACACAAACTTTACCAAAAAAAACCTTTTCACATCAAAGGTTAAGTGAGATAATAATATTATCATAATATCTACCACTAAGAATATATTGGATAGTTTAGTGATATATTGGATAGTCATTAATTCTTTGCAAACTAAAATTACGTTTCTCTTCAAATGATGTAATAACAGAAATTATCTAATTAATAATTATTTTAACTACAATTATTCTATTGAATAATAATTTGTAATTGCGAAATCGATTTTAGTCGTCGATCGCGTTAGCGGTATAAATTACTGAATAAATAATTATTGTATAGCATATGGTTTATTGACCATTTAGGGTTTGGGTGGCCAAATGTCTCTTGAGAGATTGGTTTAAGCATCCGATGATCCCACCTTTAGGACACTCATGTCTTGACAGTTGACATAACTCCCATACCCTTATCTTCTATTTATTATTAAAGAATAGAAAAGAAAGTAAAACTTATGAATTGCAACATGCCCATTAAAGTAATGACAGATTATGAAATCTAATCAACTTTAATAAATCTAATCAACTTTAATACACATGAATTATTGAGGGGTTGAAAAACTTTAAAGATAGTGGAATTATGAGTCTATCACACCATATCTCAATTGGGCTTTGTTACCTTGCATCTACAAGCACTATTATCGTTACCATTTTCCCCTTCGAATAACAAGAAAAATATTTACTAGTTTAAGAGTAACGCTAATTTAAACAACATAATGACATCTTGTTTACTGAAGTAAGAAATTTAAACACGCTAAATATATGAATTGTTGGATGTAATTGATGTAAATTAAATAATTATCATATTCCCTTCGTCTTATATTAGTTATTTACTTTCACAATTTTACTTATCCTAAAATATTAGTCCACTTTCGAATTTCAATACAATATAATCTTATATTTTTTTAAATTATTCATTTAACTTCAAAAAGTAATAAGCTCTATTAAAAACTACAACTATATTATATTATCAAAAGGTAAAGTTGAAAACACAATATAAAAAAAAAAAATTGAAAAATCAGACTTTAGACAACTAATTTAGAAAAAAAAAAACGTACAAAATTTAATAATCAAACTCCAAACCTAACCGTCATTCTAATTAGTGTGTGTTCTGAACATGATATCATTTTTATGTATATATATATATAAATTAGTGCATATTGTGATTTTTAATCGAGAGAGGGTCCATATGAGTGGTTACAACCGTACGCATTGATCATCACAACAGAATAAAAACATTGATTAAGGAATACGACAATAATAAGACTTTGCTTGATGCTTAGATATGCTTATTATATAATGGGAAACGAATTTATTAATCATTGGAAACGCAGGACCCTTTTATTATAGTCTTCACCTCCATGTCAAGACAAATTAGCTGTGCTTCAAGAAGGATTAACAATGGAATTAATCTATAATTAAAATAAAATAATATCATTGGTTTAAAGGATGGAAATTATAAATTTCATGATTATATAATCCAAGTGGATTTGGAAGCATGACCACATCGCCTTTACAACCAAAAGAATAGAATTGGAAAAACAGCTGTAAATCATTAGAGCAAAGAGGAACCTAATCCCTTAAAAATTTACGCGCTAGACCTCACCTATCCAGTGCAGATTTTGGTACATTCTTTGTTTAACCTTTCTGGCACTAGTTTCTAAATTACACTCATTCCTAGAACAAGAAAGATACAAACACTATATATATATATATATATTTACCCCTTCAGTAAATCCGGTATTCTTCATTTATTCATTTATTTTAAATAAAAAGGGTCAAGTATGAACTCAAAGTATGTTAGTCAAATTTGGACAAATGATATATATATATATATATATATCTCATTTGTCAAACAAATGATAAAATGAATTTATCATATTTCAGTTCATATATTTCAACTAAAATCATGTCAAACTTCGGTGACGAGTGGATTTTCTAGCCATATCTTTCACTATCTTTTATCTAATATTTTCTTACATAAATTCAGTTTTTATTTTTCAAAAAAATACAATGATAAAGAATCAATTAATTATTACCAGGTAAATTGAAGATGCAAATCATGAATTCGCAATTTGTCAAATGTGTAACATATATGTATCCAACGTCTACACAAATTATGACAAATCGACATAAAAATTAAAATGTCCACAAAAATTAAGGACAAATTTGACTTTACAGTTAAAATGAAACAAGGTAAACCAAAAACATATGACCACTTTTGACAAAAAGCGAGGACGAACCTAAAGGTATCTGTGATTTCTTTCTTACGCAACTGACAAAAAACACTTACCCGCCACAATGTCTCTAACAGCAACTTAAACACAACCTTGTAATGAAAGGTGAAATAATACACAAATGTTAAAGCCTTTGACATTATGGGCCTACAAAGCCCAATTCCCAAATAAGCTTGGAGGGTGGGCTGAGCCCAACTTCGAGCAGTTGAGTCACAATTGTAGTAAAATAGGTTCTAAGCATTTCCCATGGAAGTAAAAATGTTCCTATAGTTCTTGAATCTGTTTATTCTGTTTTCATTAGAATCTGAAGTAAGCAACATCCATATTTGGAAGAAAGATTTAGTTATAACAGGTTCATTATTACAAAACACACATCCAAATCATATACGTGTATATATGTATCTATATGTATAACAGCTCCATTTGTGCCTACAACTGTTTATTAGAAATAGCAGCTAATGATTTTATTATCTTCTTGCACTAATAACATTTACAAATTGCATAATATCATCAACATGTGACAGGGGACATCCTAATGCACATACCAGTTTCAAATACAAAATTATTTTAAAGAAAATAAAGACATAAATCTAACAATAGCAGTTGGGTGAAACAGAAAATATACCAGAAATGATCAAACTCGTGATAAGAGGCAGCAACGGAGCAAAGACTGGTGGGGAGTGTCAGTAAAAATCCCTTCGAACTCATCTGTCATCCCATGGAGTGAAGATCTGCCTTCTGCCCAACTAGCAGAAGGCAAATGAAGCCGAGAAGATGCTACTCAACACCTACCATCAATAATGGACAAACACATAAGTCATTACATGAGAGTAGAAAATTGGTGAATTTATAGTAAAACTTGTACATTATGCCATTCAATTATTTGCTTGATATGATGCTGCATGACATGTAACAGACAATACTATAGCTCTGAAAAAATAATGATTTCAGCTCCGATGTTTCGTTAACTTTGATGGCACTGGGACTGAAAGATCTTTAATGTCATTGACAATGTTAACATAAGATCCATGTATCAGTATAATGTAGGAGAGCTGCATAGCCATTACGTCAGCACCTAAAAAAGTATCAAATTAGCCTTCCACAAACAGGACATGTACGTTGTTTGGCACGATGGATGGTAAATGTAAAAGCTGCATGTTAGGTTTTTATGAATTATTAGTCTACGTTCCTCCACTAATTATAGGCTTTAAAGATGAAAATTCGGGGGGAAATGGGGAGGGGAAGGTAAACTTCAACCGGTTTACAGGAAAAGTAAAACCTAGAATGATTCTACCAAGCCTTCCATCACCACACAACAACCTGAAGTTTGTTCACAAACCTACTACTGCGAAGAGAACGACGCTTCTTGTAGTGAAACCCAGTACTCCTTGTTATTGTGTGCTTTATGTCACAATGTTTAAGACCCCTCATTTGACCACCCATATGTGCTTTACTAGTCTGCTAATGGTCAAAGAACTTCTCACAAAAGTTTGGTAGTTTAGTTATGAGTTGTGATGTAGACTCCGAAAGTCAGATACATCCAACTAAATATATGTGTATGGGGAGTGATGCCATCATGATGTTATCATATTTGACCGTCATGATGACATCATCCCGCACTCGCATAAAGAGTCAGATGTGTCAACTACTTATCACCTAACTTCATTCATAAATTTAGAAATATTTAGCTCAACTCCAGATATGTTTTACTTTCAATCTTTAACTTACCAAATACTCATATTTTAGACAAGTGTGATCGAGCAAAAAGATATGGTAGGAGTCACGTAACGTTTAGCAAAGTATAAATAGAAGAATCCTCATAATGTTTAACAAATAATAAATAGAAGAATCCATTTTCCATAATAAGAGGTTGGAGACCATTCCATATCCTTAGAAATAAATAGAAGATAACACTAGAAATCATTAGGGTTGTAACTTGGTGGTATCTGAGTATCTCTAATACTCACAAGAATATTTACTAATGAATTTAACTTGAAAAGAGATTGAGCCAAAAACAATTCTGATATCACCAAAAGAAAGACGTTCACTTCCTAATATATCCTATATGTAGGTGGAAACAGGGGAAGGGATGTCAAGAGAACAAATAATAATAACCTTAACAATGCTGCAGCAGAAGGTATACAAAGCAAAATCATGCCACAAAAAAGATCAAAGTTACTGGTGACGATAAAAGATAAATAAAAATAAAAATGCACGAAGCCTTAGGCCCTTAGCCGATGAACCAAAAGGAAATGTTATATCTTGATGGAATGAGAAACACATTAAAGAAAAGCTGATAAAGAAACTTGCACAAACCGACGAGCAATAGAGCATTTTTAGATGAAGGTATATGAGCATGAAGTGTCACTGTACCTTCAATCTATAATTATGTGATTACAGTACTTTCTCTTTCGCTTCCTTGCTTTCTTCAGAATCCTTTCGGCTTCTTCCTTCATTTCCGCCATTGAATATTTTTCTAAGCCTTCCCAACAAAGAGACAGGTAAAGAGCACTAATTTAAATACCTGAGTATACTGATTAAGTAATTTTTCAGTACTAACAAGTCAAATCCATTAAGCGGAACTAACCTCACACATGCAGTCTATCTGAGGTGAAGAATATATAGTCATAGGAATCAATAGGTTCCACTTATGGTTGTAGTTAATTATGAATTCAAAAAATTCACCTGCTAAGCATTTGTTCCTCAACTTCATTGAAGTAATAGAAATACAATGGTACTATTATCTGTGAAATGAATTGTTTTAGAGGCCTAAATGGATGTTGGTTTCCACTATATTTTCCTAAATTAGTCTTCAATATGGATAGATCTATTTTATCATGTGGGCTACGGAGATCATCCAGCTAGACACCTACTGCTAAACATTTAACTGAGACACCAAATTACACGTTACACACTGATTGTTTCTCGTGAGAATTAAAACAAGGACAGAGTTTGCGACACTACAGAAAGGAGAACAAAAAGCTGCTGTCTATTTTAATGTATCTTACCTGTTTCCTTTTCTTCCAGCAAGCAGGAAAATCCTCCATCGATATCTTCATCTGATTCAGTGGCAACTCTCTGTTCTCTTTCCTGCACAAACCAAATTTCGTCTCAGTTTAGGCATTGATACAAGCTTCACAAAGTTTTCATCTGGAGATCGCACTAATCGGGCATATATGATGAAAGTTTAACTTCCTACTAAGTTCATTTCATGCAATATACCCCCATTTCAAGCCCCAACTCCACACCCCAGAGGGGTAAAAGGGAATATTTGAAAGAGAAACCCAGTAAAATAGAAGTGCAAGACTTGCCAGCTCAATAGGACAGACTTCCTTTTGTTTGTGTTTCTTATTGGAGCGCGCATAACAGATAGTAGATCGTCCTTGTTTTACTGTAGTCCAGCTTCCCGTTTCCACCTTTGGAACCACAGTTTCTTGCCCATGAACCTTCTGATGCACCTCTGGACTGAAGTCAAAAAGAAAATTTTAAATCACTTGACAGGCTAGAGGCAACAACAAGAAGAAACCAAAACTAGAACACCAATTACACACTAAACAACTCTGAGAGTACATCTGGAGAAATGACTGATTTTGAAATGAAGGGTTCAAGTTTAAAATACTGACTGGTTTTTTATTTCTTTCAAAATTTACCGCCAGTTCAAAGTAAAAATGCGATCCATTGAATGGTAAATTGCTACATTATACATCTTCAGGGAGATTCGCAAATTTATTCTGGTTTGAGTAATGGCACTAGCAACGAATTGCTTAATCAATCAATATAGCAACAAAAAAAAAACAAGAAAGAAATCAAGAGTCTTTAAAACTAACTTCTTGAATGGTGCCATTTGCTGTGAAGTAGCACAGTAACTGATACCCTACAAATTTGAAATGCAAAAGATTTATGGAGAAAGCTCTTCAAGGGAATCTCTGAAATTCTTGATAAGTCTTTCAAAAGCAGAGCAAAGTACCCTTGCAAGAACAGCAGCGGGAGTTACAGGTTTTTGGGTGGTAACATTCGCTGATGTTATTGCCTGTAAGTAGCCAAATCATGTACAAGTAAGCAAATCTCTAAACTGTAATGTGTAGTAACATGATAATATTAAGCACTTGTTTACGTCTCTCAAGAAAAGGAAAGCAAATTATCCTACAATTCTATTACACATACCTGCATCTCTTGGGGGAAAGTCCTGCCGAGACCATATTTTAACTTCTGTAAACATGTCTCAATCTGCTCTGGTAAAGCTGAAAGGATTGAAGAAATCTCCTGTAATCTTCCTTGATATGTTTCCTGGATGCGTTGATCAGAAATAGATTTCAAGCCCCCGTCAAGGGTAATTTTAATATCATCATGTCTCTTGTCCTGATCATAATGTATCAGTTGTATTAGAAAGTAAACATCCCATTGAGTCTGCAATAAATAGTCAACTTGAGAAAGAAACTATCTGGAAAGGCTATATTGATGTTACCAGTAGCTGCAGCGAGTGATCATGAACAATCAATTTCTGTCGTAAACCTTCCACTGGTGAAAGTTGAGAAAACAAAATAATTATACACTAATTATATGACAAGTTCTGATTTGAATTTAGAAGAAATAAGAATGATTATTATACTTCAGTACTTTAAACCCTCTTTTAACTGTTCATGCCGATTCATGTCCAAATTCTAAACGACATGTTGAAACTCCTCTCTATTTTCAACAAGCTAAACCAAAAATACTCTTTAGCAAAATTAATCAATCATCGGTCAAAATGCACCACCTACATCATATTCATTGAAAAAATTTCGACTGGCTAATAGAATTGAAGGACACGGAGCATGCCACTTTTCTCAAATCTATATAAACTAATAAAAGAAAATATCAATGAAGCCAGTAGAACTTATAAATACCCGATTACTTACCAACCCTTATAACGAACTTATAAATATATTGAGGATTTTATATACTTACTTTCCACTGCTATAGCCTTAGTTCCTCTGTTTACTTGCAATATGTCACTCTGAATAGATTCCAAGATCATTCCAAACTTGTTTATTGAAGTTTGCATCATTCCGATCCTGTGTTCAAGTTCTTCACTTATATGATCTGTTCATGAAAAAAACAATTCAAATAAACCTTGTAAAGACACGCCAATGTATATAAGAACACCACTTTTAACGGATGAGTTGTGCAAAAAATTGTCCAAGAACTGGAACGTCTTCTGTTTAGCCTTCCAAAGTTCAGGCTGAATATACTGCAATTCTTTTGAATCTGTTTGTGAAACAAGAAATTCATAGCTAAACTCATGAATAAGCTGAAGTTATCCCTTTACTCTAAACTTACCTCTGTGATCTGGAACAGGAGCAGAGTTCCATTTGCACATTAGATTGGAAGTTCTTGAGATTGGCATCTGATTATCTTCTCGTGCACAACTTATTGGAGGCAAGCAAGTAATCTTTCTCACCGAGTTCTCTCTTTCTTGAGAACCAAACCTCTGCAAAAAGAAAGAAAGAAAAAAAGGAAACAAAATAAAGAAGCAACACTGGACATACAATTTAATTCCACTGGAAAAGGCAAGTCATGAACATTAAAACAAAAGGTTCTCTTTCCTTTTCTCTCTTTTTTTCTGAAGGGTTCGCAATATGGGATCTCAAGTCCTCGGTAGCTTTTTCATGTTAAAGAACCAATAAAAGCAAGTATTAAATAGTCAAAGCACTTTGAGGACTGGGC
The DNA here is from genome assembly GCA_963922005.1 of Cornus suecica. Lineage (NCBI taxonomy): Eukaryota > Viridiplantae > Streptophyta > Magnoliopsida > Cornales > Cornaceae > Cornus > Cornus suecica. Next base: position 1,812,639 of record OY998247.1, on the reverse strand, counting down.
TTCTTCTTTTGAAAACATAGAGAACCGGATACATTTTTTATTAGCATTTCTTAAACATGATCAAGCATGTCAAAATATTCAAATCATGTACACAACGTATACTGCAGAAATACCTAGTTGTGATAACTAAGAGGGAAGAGAAAAGGAGCAAGAAGGTAGGTGATGAAGATATAAGAAGGTACACATAAACACCAATAATCAGGATGGGCAGGCAAGATATTGGAACAGGGAGTGATTTCCATCCCCAATTTTCACACAGTCCGAAACCTACTAATATCTCATGATAGACCAGATAACCCATATTAGACCCATTAAACAGTATCCAAAAGGGATTGACAATCGAGCACACTCCTTCATAAAAGAAGCACGTGGAAAGCTGAAAAAGGCCATCCAAGCGACAACAATGAAGGCAACAGACACATGCAGAGATACATTTCAAGTATATAAAACTTTTAGAAGTACACATCTAATGATAAAAATCTTGAAGTAACTTCACGCAGAATCTTAGCAAAGCTTTTCAACGTTGAGCACTTTGAAGGATGCTGCAAGTGCCTTTGATATATCCATGTCGTTGGTGAGAACTTCAAGTCATAATGTCAAAACCATATGGCTCAAGCAGTTCAAGTATTCAACTCGATTTTATTCCAAAATAATAGAAAGTGGTAGATACTTTTTTCTAATCTAAGCGAGTAAATATCAATGCTGCAAGGCAAAATCATCTGCCAAGTGTAGTTCATTTTTGTGATATACGCAGCCCTAAATACTGAGAGCTATTTGCACAGATGAAACAGATACTCAAGAAACACTAAATTCAGATAATAGAAAACCAGAACAAACTCATACTGCCATAAAAAAATGAATCACGAGAGCTTTTCAACTCAAGTTTCTTCTGCTATTAAATATCATTGTGTACTCCACAGACAACCAAAAAAAAAGTGTATTAGAATCATATCCTTATCTGTATCGCATAGAAACAAGAATTCTATACAGACAGACTATATCAAATCTGATACCTTTCAAGACTTAGCTAAAAGCTCTTTAAATTCAGATCTTAAGTCAGTTAAGCATCAATAGATTACAGGAATGCACAGATATACAAACACATACATATACATATCTACAAATACATCTATGTGTCTGTGTGAGAATATACATATACATATATATATATAGATGTATATAATGAGAGATAACCTGATCGTTCGTCAAGATTTCATCGAGAGAATTCTGTGAGAGCTGAGAGTACATTCCGTACTGAGACGACACTCCTTGCGAAAACGACTGCTGCGATTGCTGTGATCGGAGCTGCGAGGTTTGGCTTCTGCCAAAAATCGAACATTCCGGTCCATTCGGTACAGTACTCGCTCTCCTTTCAGATCATCACATGAACGAACAAAAGACAGTCAAAATCAAAATACATACAATTACATATAAATACAAGATGCATATATCATATATGTTCATATGTGTGTGTGTGTGTGTGTGTGTGTATAGATATATGAAGATCAATTGTGAGGGAATTGAACCTCGCGGGAGGAGGAAGAACTGAAATGGAGCTGAGATCGCAGGCTTTGTTGATCTTCAACTTCATTTGATCGAATCAAACTGTGATTGATCGAAACCCTAAGTGATCAATATAGAGATTGATGTACTAACTTGAGTGAATCGATCGAATCAAGTGTGTGAATGATTCGAATTTGTGTTCGTATTCGAAGTGTTTGATTTAAGCGCGCTCTCAAATGATTTGAACTCAGCAATGTGTGTGTCTGGTAGTGAGAGAGTCGCGCGAGGCGTGTTTTGTGCACGAAGTTTGTTGACAGAAATAGGAGCCAAATGGGCTTCAACAATGTGGATTGTGGATTCTGTGAGGAAGGGCTTTAAATGGGCCTGTCCACGGAAAAATAGGTCCACCGTCTTGGCCCAGTCGAATGATCGGATTTTTTTTTTTTCTGTTTTTTATTTATTTTAATTTATGGAATGGAATGAATTCTCCATGTATAATTATTAAAAAGATTTATTTCGGTTGCATGGATTTAGTGTTTTAATACTTGAAATTAAAAAAAATTAATTTAAATTTAAAGTTTTTTTATTTTTGGAATATTATCACAAACCGCCTATATTATTTAAAATATATCATATAATCTCCTAAACTATAAAAACTATTTTCAAAATGGCTATCATATTTGGCCATCTAATTCACAGTGTCCGATATATAATGAAAATCTCCTTGGATTAATAAAACACTAAACTTCTAATTCACTAGAAATTATTCGTTTTAACGGTGATACCACGTCATTAAAGTTGATATGGTATCACCAACCAATAAAATTGTAGTATTTTTCCCATATAACATATTACTTACCAACACATATGGAAATCAAAATAAAAAGAGAAAACAAGATATTCAAGTTCCCAAACACAATCGTTTCTCTCTCCTCTTCACTCATCCAAACCCAAAAGCCTCTCCTCTGTTCTCATCCAAACCCCAAACCCAAAATAAATTGTAACTGCTTCATATTAGTTTTAGGTGACATATATATAATAGTTGAAGAAGGTGACATATAAATATATATACATACATGATTCTTACAAGTGATAAGAATTAATATGGTGGGAATTTTCTATAGAAGGAAAATATGGTGGGAATGAATTAAAAGGGACAAATCAGTTAGATATGAAATTGAAGCTGAAAAATAAATGGGATTTCTTAAAGAACCAAAAGCCTAAAGAAATTTGCAATAGAGAGACAAATTTTATTTTAGCAAATCAGTAGAGAAATCATTATAGAGGAAGAGGGAGACGACTTATGTTCGTGAAGAGAAGAGATAAACGATTGTTTTGGGAGCTTGAATATAACGTGGTATCACTGTTGTAACGAATAATTTATCCTAATTCACAGTGTCCGATATATAATGAAAATCTCCTTGGATTAATAAATCACTAAACTAACCCCAATCACTCTTTTAATAATAATAGGCTTCAAATTACAAAACTCTCCTATAATATCAAAAGATGTAGAGGGCAATTAGGTCATTTCAAGTAACATTAGGTCCTTACAAGTTAGGGTCATTATGATTCATGTTTGTAACAAATGGAGTGTTAGATATCAAATGGAGTTTTTATGATATTTTTTTTTATAGTACAAGAGATTTTGTTCTGGGAAATGATTATTGCACTGAATTGTTGGACATTTTTTTCATTTTTTTTTTATGATACATGTTTACAACACAGTTTAATTTGATATGGGGAAGGATTTGATTATCCAAACCAAAGCAAACTAGTTCAACTGAGATTTATATATTACACAGATCAAATCAGAACTAAACAAAGAGGAAGGTTGGAGATAGAAACAACTTTATGAAACATGAATACATAAATGTAGCAGATCTAACAAGCATTAGGATTTTATCTATTAATCAAGGTGGGGTCAAGCAAAATAATCCAGCTTTTTTATTTGTTGAAGTCCCAAATGATACCTCCATCCTCTGCAATAAAAGCAAATATATGTTAATCATAAAGAAAAGGTGTGCTGATAGCCTGATACAGCTTTGAATTCTTTTTCATACAACCCAAAAGTTAGCTCCGAAATATGTATTGCAATTTATATATATATATATATATATTCTACAAGAATGGAAACAATCAAACAGGCTCTTTTTCCCAACTATTTAGGGTAGACTATGTGAATGCTAATGTTGCTAGTCGAACATATTTTGGCATACCTGGTGGAACAAAGAAAATTTTATTCATTAGACAAACCCATCAAACAAAATTTTCTTTGTCCCACCGGAGTCCAAAATTTGGAGCCTCTATTATATTGTAATTATATCCGGGGAATGACCAGAAATACATGGCCCTGTGAGGTCTGCTTCTAACGTCAACTTCCAAAACGTGTTTCGAAAAAAGGGTCAATTAACAAAAATAAATACAAGAAAGAAAAAAAATACAATTTTAGTCTTTAATGATTTCGGTTAAAAGTTGTTTGAGACATTTTAGTCATTAAACTAACTTGTCAAATACATAATTATTTTACCTAAAGTTGTCACATACAAAATTATTTTTATTAATTGACTTTTTTCTCGAAATACTTGCTTTTTTTAATACCCGACCCAAAAATTGTCGCTTTTTAAATTTTCTGGAAACCGACTCGGACCTTACCTTTCCTAACCATAGCAGCTAACTGTTGGCTTATTAAGTTCTAAAATCTCTTGCTGTGATTATACCTGTCAGCACACTGTGTAAGGCTGTTACTTGTCCACGTTTCAGTCCATATATCACCTACCTATTTGTCCATGTCAATGTGAGGTTGTTGCCACTTTGGAGTGCCAACACATCCATATGTATATATACAAATATATATATATATATATATATATATATATATATATATATATATATCTACACTCCATGTAAGAAACTAAAGGCAAATGCCATAATAGCCATCCAGCATAAAATAAATGCGTTTTATTTATTTATTTCTTTTCCCCTTATAAACTATCACTGAACCAACAAGACACACTGGCGAACAAATGCTTAATGAATCTTAGGTTATACAAGTGACTATTCATGATCCATAAACAATAAATTTACTAGTAAAAAGACAAGGACAAGTATTTATTTCTTTTGAAGGTCTTGATTAATTCTAAAACAACATTATCGATGTTCATATTATTTTAATTTGAACATAACGTGTACCTAGTTAACTAACCATTCATTGCAGTCACTATCAACAACATTTTGTTAGTTGTAGTTATGACTTATAATTAAGTTAGGTTTGAAATTAACTATATCTTTCAGTACTATAATGAATCATATATATATATATATATACTATCATTCTAACCTACCTTCCCAGAAGATATATGTTCTATTTGAATGTTTTATTTTATGTATCATCTAGCTCAGAAACTGTAATCTAATAGTATTTAAATGTCTTTCAAAATAGGAAAATAGGAGTTTCAGGCTTCAAGATTTTACAGGACAAAGTTAATGCATAAGTGTGGTTCTCATTAATTTTCAAAAATAAAAATAAAAAATAAAAATGATTGCAAAATGATTGTACCTATTTTTCAGCAATGAAGTGAAACGTGCATCAATACTCTTTCCCTTTGCACTTGAATGTTTTCTCTATTTAACCATTTAGTGTGCAAAATGATTGTACCTATTTTTCAGCAAAAGATAAATCTTTGATTGTACCTATTTTTCAGCAAAATAAATTAGATAAGTCTTTCATCATTCAATGATCTATCCTCTATGACCAAGTCCACCTCTTCAGCCAACAACAGTCCTTATTTCTCCAACTATTTTACAACTTTTGCAGCACAAAACTAGGGCCTCCTATACTCTTTCCCTTTGCACTTGAATGTTTTCTCTATTTAACCCCTTAGCCCACCATTTAGTGGGCCCAAATTTCTAGAAACCAAACCAAACCAACCTAGAGCTCACCTTTCCTAACCATAGCAGCCACGTGTTGGCTCATTAAGTTCCCACATGTCTTTCCTTTGAATTTCCATGTCAGCACACCACGTCAGGCTGTTACTTATCCACGTTTCAGTCCACATGGAACCCATTGATTGGTCCATGTTGATACTGAGGTGGCTGCCAGTTTGGAGTGCCAACACATCCATATATATATCATATAAGAAACTAACAGCAAATGAACATATGACTATTGGTTCTATACCTGATTCATAACTATAAAGTTTCTCTGGTCCTTCGCTATTCGGAGCTAAAACTCGGAAATGGAAAGGAATAATGCTTTATATTATTCGAAATGCCCAAAAAATATTATATCAGTAAAGCAGAAACCTAGATGCATGTGGAAAATGTACCAAATTAGTCGATTCAAATTGAAATTATTTCGACCCGGACATTTCCGGGATGCACTAATAAGCAACGAATGGCAACTGTTTGAGTTTGGATTGGAATTGAATTTTGATTCAATTAAAGCAAAGTTATCCGAGGTGTGAAGTGGGATAAAGCCAATTTTGGAGTGTCAACAAATATTATCTTGCGAGTGTCACCATGAAAAGTAGATGAAGTGGAGTAAATTTTATGCCAACCTTATGAACAGCGAATAATTTGGAGCAAAGAAGGACGTACCTTTAACCTTCTTGTTTATCCAGATTTCTGCCAGCATCCCGGCACCAACTCCCGAGGCAATCCATGTCCCGTAGAAGGCAATGGCTGACGGAATTGATCTTCGAGGAAGGTAATAAAAATCTGGAATTCGCCTGATCTTTCTCGGAAGTCGCTTTTTTTGTTATTGGTCCTGCACTGGGCTCATTTTGCACACAACCACCAATGCTTTTCCAGTCCATCACTTTAATAGGTCTTTTGGCTCTGCAGTTCCCATGTCAGGATACTAGTGGCATTATGGTTTTGTGCTGCAAAAAGGCACAGATTATGATTGCAATAGGCACTTCTGATGGGAAAAATCGCATTACGAATGGGGCCGCACGCACATGTTAATATCACCACTTAACCCCTCAAACAAATCTTGCATAAAAAACATTTTCCAACCGTAAGTCACATTTCTCGCCATAAATGTAATGCTCCTGTTCTCCTAATCACTACAATAGGGATTCAAACGCGCCTGATATATTAACTTGGTAGTTGGTTGCAGAAAATCGATGACAATAAAACAAAATTAATAATTGAATAATAAGATATTTATGACTTTTACGGAAAGAATTGTTAGACTCTTTTATGATAAAGATGGAAACCTCTGTCAACAACAACAGTTATATTGGGCTAAATGGAATGGTTTTGCAGTAACATCTACCAGGTCATGAGAAACCAAACATTCAAAAGCCACAAAGCACCTACACAAACTTCCCATAGACTAATAAACTGCACATCTCTTATAAAAGAATTTTTCGTTCACGGAAATCAAAAGTTGTATCTCAATTAGTTTACTATACAACTTTCCATCCCAAGTAATTTCAATTGGTTTCAATGTGTAAACCAGAAAGTTCATCAAAGGCATCAGCAAATCCCAAGGGGGATGTGTCCTAATTGTTACTGTGAATTTAAATGATGCCTAGAACATGGTATATTAGTGGACAGTAGCCTAAGAATCTCACAAATAAATGCAGCACCGAAAAAATTGGAAAGAGCTGCTAAGAACGCTTGCTTAGATTTGTGTGAATGAGTTAGCTTTGATATAGAAATGGATTGGATATACACAGAACGGTACCAAAAAAAGAGAAGGGGGGGCGGAATTGCATATACAATGTTTTTATAACATACTAAAAAGGAATAATTTTCATGAGGGTGCCTGAATGTTTTTTAACAATGAAGATGTTGAACATTTCTTCCATTCAGCTATAATTCATTCACATTATAGGTTAATTTAGCATCACTTATGTTTCTCGACGTGAGAAGGCTAGCATGATCGCATTAGATGCAAAAGCATAGGGGGGCTAATTCTTACTTTCTAACACTACGTTGACCGAGTGAGCTTGACAAATGCAAAACCATTCTTGTTTTTGCTACATCCATATAGCATAGTTCACCTCATAACTATCGAATTTTCGTTTAACCTTCGTGTTATTCTTCTATCACATAGCAATGTCATTTCTATTTTCATTTTTATTTTTATTTTCCTGAAAGGTAATGTCATTTCTATTTAGCATACCCATTTCAATTGATCCTACATATATCCCAATCTATCTCTCTATCCTATATACCTCAAAGTATCTTTTCTATGCTTTTCTATTCTCGATTCTAAATAACGAAAATAGTTATCTTAGAAGTAAGGTACAAACACTAGAATACCAAATTCACTGAGCATACAACAAACAGCAATGAAAAAGTGAATTTTGGAAGTAAAACAAACTCTGGAGTACCAAGAAACTGAAATTTAAGCAATTGGTACTCACATGAAACTGATGTGCAAGTAAGTAATCAAATGGGTTCACTTCGTCACTGAATCGCGATCATGTAAACAATAAACTACTAAGTTTAGTACATGGATTTAATCAACTCAAGCACAAACATGATTCATGAAAAAGATAACCTAATGACATCAGAATTCAAGAAATGGGTTTCACCCACATCAATATATATATATATATATATATATATATATTATAACAAACAAAGAACCTGATTCACTTTGCAAATATTCTTCACACGTTAGATACAATATTTGAAATTTGGGGATGAAAAATGTGTGTGAGAGAGAAACAGAGTGAGAGAGAGAGAGAGAGCGCGCTATATTGGCTCTACGGGCTGGCTGGCTAATTAGGGCCGTTGGGCTCTGACTTTTATAGCCCAATGTTGGTGTGCAACCCAAAATAGTTGGTCCTGGCCCATGAAGAGTAGGGGAATTCGTACTGGTTTTGGTGGTGCTTTTTTAAAAAAAGAATAATAATGTATGTATATATATATATATATATATATATATATTCAACTAAATCGTCATTCATCTTTAACTTTCGAAGTATAATGGATACCTTGCTCGAGTTTTTGAGCAAAAAAAGTATGAATACATATTTTATATGAAAAATTGTTACACCAGGTAGTAGCAAAACAATTGATTACAAATAATTTATTGGAATGACGGTTCTTAACTATGTCCAATTTTTTTCTAATTTGTTTGGGTTATTTTTATGAGTTTATTAATTACTCGAGTATTCCCGAATACCTTAATATAAAAAAATTGATTACAAAGGTTTTTTTTTTTTCTTTTTTTCATATCTAGACCTCACTTTTAGGATACTACATTCCTTTTTTAGAATAAAAAGCTAGCAATGTAAAGTAAAAAAAGCAAATGAAGATGTCCAATGTGATTTGGTCATTTGGTGTCTTCTTATCACTTTGTTGGCTCTTCTTTGATGTAAAGCATAACTTTAAGTGACTTCTGCATAAAAATATAGCATATAAAGTAATAACAGCAAATTAAGAGGGTCCAATGTGATTTTGTCATTTGGTGTCTTCTCATCACTTTGTTCATTTTTCTTTGTTGCAAAGCATAACCTTAAATGACTTTTCAGGTGTAAGTAGCACAATTTCTATACATGATAGTGACATGATGCATTTATATACTCCAAAACATTAGGCTATTTGGCCTTCTCTGAAATTATATATATATATAATATCAGATAAGATAAGAGTTTTATTTAAATATTTAGAGAGAGTGAAATTTGGAATTTAATGCAATTTAGCCAGCTTGGAGCTCCCCTTGTTGGTCTTTAGTATTCGTTTTAATTTATTTACTTGGCTGTAATCGATGATCGTTTTCATCGTACAACAAGTACCCAATTGTTGATTTTATCTTTTCTTATTATGCTTTTTTTATTATGTTAAATTAGGGGATATTCTCTTCTTCTTGGTAGATATTTAAGGGATATTCTCATTGATGGATAAGTTAAGCTTTTTTATTTTTATTTCGGATAATATATTAATAACAGACAGATACATTATTTAATCCTTTTTTATTTACTATCACGCTTCTTCGGGGAAAACAGAAAAGAGAGATTTTAATTAGATCCTTGCTATAGTTTGTACTAAATTGTAACAAAAGAGAGAGACCCAAATACATATTTTTTTATCAATTTAAAATTAAAGCTTTTAAAAGGTGAATTTTAAGAACTGACATTTATAGACAATTTAAAATAAATTTTCTTATAGATCTCTTTAGCATTCAATTTTTTAACATATATTTAGTTCTTGTTTGAATTGGCTTTTCAAAAACTACTTTTGAATTTCTGTAACAAAAAACTGTATTACATGGTGTTTGACAAAAAAATTAGAAAAAAAATTGAATCTTGATAAAGGGTTTCGAACAAGTTAAGGGTATCAACTTCTCAATATAATTTATGTTTTTTTTTTCTTCTTTTGTATAAAAGTAAAAGCAAAAGCACTATCAAACATAATTTAGAATCTTACTTATTTTAAATGATACTTATCTTTTAAGAGATATTAAATTAAATTAAATTATCAAATTCAGTTAGTTGAGAAGCAAATTATTATCCAAATATTCTCTTTATTCTAATATTCCATCTTACCTTTAACCTTTGTCAAATTGTGTCATCTTCAACTAGCTAATATTATCGTATACTAATATTTACACAATCTATAAATATGCACACACATGCAACACAGGAAGATTTTACATCTAAAGCTAACCACTTGGAAGTAAATGTTGCCTTGTTGATTTTAGTTAGAAGGTCTAGATTAATTCTAAAATAACATTATTGATGTTCATATTATTTTAATTTGAATATACACATGGACATATTTAACTAACCATTCATTGCAATCACTATCAATAGGGCCGCAAACGAACCGAATCAAGCGGAACTTTGAAATATTCAAGCTCGGTTCATTTACTAAACGAGCCTAGAAAATATGTTCAAGCTCGGCTCATTTACTTAACGAATGAGTGCGAGCCGAACGCCAGATTTAATGAGTCGAGCCCAAACTTGCTCATGAATGACTCGTTTCAGTTACAATATATATTACTCTTATTAGTAGTTGTCTGGATTAAGTTATTGCATGTCTGTTTTTAATATATTTTCACTAGTATAATTTTTTATGAATGATTTTTATGTTATGGCCACATAATTCCTATAATATTTTCACAATAATCTTCATAATTTGTTCATTTTGAACACTTTTTTGTTGTCAAATATGAGATAATTTTACTATTTAACTTAGACGAGTATGTTCATGAGTTTGGCGAGCCGAACTTAGTGATGTTAAAGCTCGGATTGTTTACTAAATAAGCCTAAAAATTATGCTCAATCTCGGTTCGTTTACTAGACGAACGAGCCTAAACCTGCTCACGAACGGCTCAGTTCATTTGCAGCCCTAACTATCAACAACATTTTGTAAGTTGTAATTATAAGTCATGACTTATAATTAAGTTAGGTTTGAAATTAACTACTATAATAATCATATACTATATCATTCTAACCTACCTTCCCAAAAAATATATGTTCTATTTGAATGTTTTATTTTATGCATCATTCTAGCTCAGAAACTGTAATGTAATAGTATTTAATTGTCTTTCAAAATAGGAGTTTCAGGCTTCAAGATTTTACAGGACAAAGTTAGTGCATAAGTGTGGTTCTCATGAATTTAAAGTTAGTGCATAAGTGCGGTTCTCATGAATTTAAAAAAAATAAAAATAAAAATAAAAATAAAATAATAATAAAAATATGAAGAAGAAGAAGAAGGAAGAAAGGAATTGTTTGTCATGGGTTTCTATTTTTGCATATTTTGTTTTTGTTTTAGTACTGTAACTGTTTTTACTTCCAACATGTTTGGTAAAAATATTTTTTGTTTTGTAATGTGCCAAATGCTTCAATAATAGTGTCTAAAAATAAAAAAAATAAAAAAATCATTTAATATTTTTTACATATTTCCCCATGATTATATGATCTTCTTTAACTGATCATTACATGTGTAAAAATATTTATTAGTATTGTTTATTGTTGGCATGTTCTAGACAAATATTATGTTGAATGAATGAACATGATATTTGTCTATAACATGGCTTTTAGACACACGGCGTTTGAAAATACCAAGAATTGGATTTTTTTTTTCATATTTTGGTATTGTTGGTTGAATTTGGGCGCATGGGACAAAAAGAAAAGTCTCAGGGGGTGTCATTGTAAGGAAAATAAAATTTCAGGGGGCGAGTGCAATTGATCGAAACCTCAGGGGATTTGAGTACAAATTATCCTAATTTAACTAACGGTGTTATAACAGAATTGAGTGAATTGTAAGTTTTTGATTGTTCAATGAATCAATAGTTAGTTCAAGGGGTTAGTTGAGAGAGAAAAAATAATTCAGGGATTTAATGCACTTATAATGTGATGGTGAATTGAAAATGACAAGATAGCTCTATGTTTCAAAGGTCTATGGTTTTCCAAACTATTTGAGTAGAAAAATCGCCTTTTCTTTCTTTGTTGGACATGCATGCATCATCTATCTTATGTAACATAAAATTAGACAACTGATGTAGGAGTATTGGTTTTGGAGGTTAAGATAATTAATTGATTAATCAACAAATAAGTACTACTTAATGAATAATGATTTAATAAAAAATTGGTGACGTTTAACAGAGTCAACACACTGAGATTGGAGTGTTGTTATATCCCTCGAAATGGATTATGCTTAATTATTATTAGGGTAAATTACACTTTTATCCCCTTGAGATATGATTTATTACAGTTTCACCTCCTATTCTTTGGATAATTAAAATTTCACCCCTCTAGGTCATCAGAGCACAATTCTGATGATTAAAAAAGTGAAATAACATATATACCCTGAATATTTCTCAATTATGGTGTAATAAAATGGGTTTTGTTTTTCTTCTGATTTATCCGTAATTGTCCAATTAGTGTGTCCAAATTATGACAAAATGAAGCAATAATGTAGTAGAATGGAGCAAAAATGTTATCACAATAAATCTAGAGGTATTTTAGATATTTCATATAGTATTGACCGGGTTTGATCACGTTGGAATTTCATCCCAGGAGGAATTTATTACAACTTCCAAACTTGAGGAGGTGAAACTGTAATTATTCGAAGGATAAAAGGTGAAATTATAATAAATCATATCTTGAGAGAGTGAAAGTATAATTTACCGTTATTATAAATTAATAAGGAATCTAATACTAAAAATATTGCAGATAAAATTTTATACATCTTGGACTTGGTCCAAAGGAAGGACATTAATCCTCTATTGGTAGTAGGAAGTTCCTTTTATTCCAAGATAGTTCTTATCTACTAGACTATATAATATTTAGATGATATATATAAATATCTAGTCTAGTCAATTAATTTGACAATCGTTTCGCAAGAAATTTCTTAGAAGAGACTGTGATTGAAATTAATCTATTAGCATTTAATACTTGAGCTTTCCTACCAACAGCTAATTGGGCTAGTATCTCATGATTTTTTTTTTTTTTAGTTTTTAAGTGCATCAACAACATCAATATTATTTAATAAGTTTCGTAATTCAGTTTTTTTTTTTTTTATGATAATTAACCGGGGTACTCGGGACTTTCACCCGACTAATTCACAAAATTCGTATAAATTAACCCCACATGAATCGAGTAAATTCCAAACTTTTTCAACTAGATCAATCCTATAAATAAAATGGGACCAACTTTGCCACTAGTCTACATTAATACATTCATGTACAATTAATGTATCTATGTTCTATTGAGTACCCTATTTTGGTTTGTTCTGGTGAACAATTTCTTCTTGAAATATCAATGGTCAATGGAAGATTTATCCCAAAAAAAGAAAGGGAAAAACAAGGTTTATGACTGCCCATGGCATGTCCTCTTTTGTACAGTGTGTCTAGATGAAAGTAAGGGAAGACAATGACAGCAATATTTTCTACTGGTACATTTGATAAAAAAAAAAATAATGGAAGCAAAATAAAAATAAAAATAGATATCACAAATAAAATGGTAAAACTGAAAAAAGAGAGCATTTGATTATATTATTTTGATTTCGTTTTCTCTTTTTTATAAAATTTTACGTACATTTGTGTCGCTGAAATATCTAATAATTTTTTAAAAACTTGATAGAGGGATTTGCGTTCATTATTCATAAAAAGAAAAATGTTCATGGCATAAAAGAAAAAGAAAAAAGTGGAAATAAACAAAATTATTTTACGTTTCAACAATAGATGTATTATGCGAAATAAAATCACAAAGATGTAGATTTAGTTGTCTATCAAATACGAATACACGAGTTCGATCAAATTAAATAAAACATAATTGTTATAACTCATACAAAATCGATTATGTAGTTTTAAAATAATTCCTTAAACGGTTTCATTCTTTACTCGCTTGAAAAATAAAAAATAATCAATTGTATTTGACAAATGGGATCTTATTATTTTTTTATAATGTAATATCTAGTGTTGTACTTGATTGCGTGGACATCCTCACTATGAGTTGTACGTAAATTGACAAATAAAGGATATGCCTATAACAATTAATCAAACCCTAAACAAGAATCCAAACCTAATAAATGAAAATGGCGCGTATTCAACCGACAGTTTTTACCGTTGACTGGAAGCAATACGACATGTGAGTATAGACTACGGTAAAAATTAAAAAATCTAAAACTAAGAATCTATTAAACGCCAAGTGTATCTAATTAATCACACCTACTTAAATTAATTACTAATCAATCAAACTCATCAGTCATCATTCGTAGTCGTGATTGACAAAGGCCGACACAGAAGACGATTTCATAGAGAGGGATCAAAAGTCGGCCCCAGAATATCCTTCGGATTGTGGGCCCACAATCTCCTCCTTAGTCAATATAGCATCATTTGAGGAAGGTTCTTCGTATGTTTCCTATTAGTAATTTACAACCAATTTTTTTATATCTTTTTTTTTTAAACACATTTTGTATCTAAATTGTCTTGTTTTATTTAACTCATTATCTCATATTTTATTATTTTTTTGTTTTCGATAGTGTTAGAAGTTAGAACATAGAAGTGAGGATTTTTTATTTATTTTTTAATTATTTATTTTTGTGTGTGTGGCAGTTAGAGGATGCAACCTTCACTTAAGATTCACCAACTCACATTGAATAATATGAACTAATGATTGAATATACTCAAAAGTGATCTTATGAGATTTGCTAATTTAAAATTTAAAGTACAAAGTTAAATAGGACTCACAAAAAAATGAGTTTGTATAAATAAATCAGAATGATTAATTGATAATTAATTGTGTATGTTCGAACCGCAGGTGTAACATGTGTAAACTATTTTGATATATATCTAAATGTGTACTTGTTTTGAAATAATGTTATACTGAATCGTAACTGATTAAATCAATATAATGTCTAATTTTCGCAGACAAAGGGGTGACACCTTTAATTATTAACAAACTTTGAGTTAGATATATGTATTAAAGGTGATCGACTGTATCATTAAACAAACAATATTTGAATCGTTTTGTTTATAATAATACACTATAATTGATACTAACAAAATTACAACATGCAAATATGATCATATTATTTACATTTGTCAAGCACTTCATCAAATTAATATTAATGGCACAATGATGGACAGAGACGGAGCTAGGTTATAGCTAGAGGCGGCCATGGTCTTTTCAAAATTTTCAAAAATTCTATTACTTATACATATAAAAATATATATATTACACATAAACTTATTAAAAAATATGTATGGCTAATTCTGAAAATTTCAAAAAAAATTATTTTATAGCCCACAAAATATGTATTTTATAATAATGGCCCCTCTTATATATTTTTCCTGTCTTCGGACTAAGATCAAACCTAACACACATGAATGATTTTCTCATTTTAAATCTTATTATATTTGGTAGCATTCTTCCTTTTCTTATGTCAACTTTCATGGTTTGGATTAGGAGAAAAAAAAGAGAGTTTATTTTTAAGTAGAAATTGTAAGATGAATCTTGTGAATATTTAAAAATTGATTATAATAATTTGAATTGAATTAGCAACAAAGCCTTGATGGGGTTATTCTAATTATATAATATAGTTTATAAATGTACCAAAAACATCTAAATCAAGAGAATTTTAAAAAAATATCTAATAATCCATCCAACACACTCCATCTATTTTCATGGCACCACATTTTCTTAGCAACCAAACATTTTTTTAACCTCAACTAACAATTTCTTATACAATCCAGTAAAAAACAGAGGACTTTTGGTCCATGATAAGCGTATGAGGGTGCCCTTATTTTAACTTAGCTCTTATACTTCAACTTGTGAGTAATAAACGTTATTCGCAGAAACTTCATGTTTAAGGAAATTAATCTAGGCAACCTCGTTGTGTATGTGTATGATTATATATATATATATATATATATATATATATATATATATATATATATATATATATATGTCTTAGTCTATTGTAGCTGACAAGCAATTCCTTTTGAGGTCAATCGTAGCTACACTTCGATTTTCTGATTGCATTGATTGTTCCAAAATTGATGCGAGGAATTGAGTGATTGATGGTGTATTCTTTCTGATTCCGAAGAAAATTAGGGTTTCAGTTGAACAGGAAGGAGTTTTGGAAGAGAGAGAGGTTTCAAGTATGTTATCGTAGAATGTCTTAATACAGTGTTTTATGTTCTTGGAATATACGATCAGAGATAGAATTGAGGTTCTAAAGTGTGAATTTGTCTTAAAGTATTCAGAGAATTGGGGATTTTCTGTTGTTTGTGTAATTTCATTGTTTATATATATATATATATATCTGTATATACACGCGCGCACACTTGCAATATGTATGTATGTACATGTAGAGAGAGGAGAGAAATAAGGGTTTAGTGAGAGATTAGGAGTGGAACTCTTTTCAGCATTTTGGTTTCGAATATTCAGAGAATTGGGGGGTTTCTGGTGTTTTAGTGAAGTTTATTACATACACTCACATAGATATATATATATATATATTTGTATGTATATGTAGAGAGATAGAAATAAGGGTTTAGAGATATATAAATAGAGACTGAGGTGGGTATAAGTTAAATCAAAACTTCGATTAAAGTGTTATTTTTCTTCAAATAATCAGAGAATTGGGGGTTTTTCTGGTGTTTTAGTTAGTTCAATAGGCATCCACACAAACACACACACACACACACACACACACACACACACACACACACACACATATATGTAGAGAGAGAATTTGAATTGAGTAGTTGAAGCAATTGAAAGTTTTCTATGGCCGTGGTGAGTTGCATGCCTGCGATCCCACAACGCGTTGATCTGGTAAGGTATCCTGATATTGAAATATCTTCAAGAATGATGGCGAGTAGAAATGAGATTGTTGAAGAAGCACCTGTGAGAATTATCGAAGAAAAGATATATGTTACGGTGGGGACGAGTATCAAAGAGAGCAAATTGACTCTGTCTTGGGCACTTCATAACTCAGGAGGAAGGAAAATCTGCCTCCTTCATGTTCACCAGCCGGCTCAGATGATTCCAACGAGTAGTAATTTCTCGAAACCCAATTGATTAATTTTGATTATTGAAACCCAATTGCTCCATAATCTTATATGTAAAGCCAAATTATGTATGTATTTGTCGAAAAATGTATTGAATTTTCAGCTCTGTTTAGATAAATGTTTGATTACATATGTGTGTATAAGAAGGTCCAAGTTTAGATAAATGTTTGATCAAATTTTCAATTTTTTTTTTTTTTTTCCTATTTCACTTTAACAATTGGAAGTTCATGGTAATCATGTAATTCTTCTTTGTTGAATTGCTATTTGCCTATTTCATGTGACGGTTCCAATTTCCGGGTTTTAAAATTAACCCATAATCTTTTGTTATTACTTTTGGCAGTGGGCACAAAGTTTCCGGCGAGTCGATTGCAAGAGCATCATGTCAGGTCATACCGAGAAACTGAAAAGGAGTATATGCATAGGCTTTTGAATGATTACAGCGTCATTTGTGAACGAGCTGGGGTATGATTTTCTTTTCTGCTTTATCCCTCGAGTTCACTTCCATTAAAGATACCTAGCCAAGTCTCTACTAAAGTGAAATCGGACATGTAAACATTGGATAGCTTCCGTAAAACCTAATACTACTATATAGGGGAACTAGTTGGTCAAGATTAGTTAAAAAAATTAAGGAGAGAATTGCAGTAAAAGTTTGTTTTTTTTGGTTAATATGCAAGGCAATCAGTTTAGTGTAAGAGCCATTTATTCTGGTTGTCTATGCTTAGATGATGAAATTTTCAAGTTCTTATTTTCAAATGCTTTCAGCTACCAATGTTCAGCAAATGGTTCTTAAGTGTGGACTTCCTCTTCGAATGATGAATCATTGCATTCTGTGAACTTCAGTATTTGGCTTTCACGTTTTTCTTTTTCGATTAACTGATAATACCTTCACAACTTACTCTCTAGGTGCGGGCAGAGATACTACACAAGGAAATGGACTCTATTGAGAAGGGCATTGTCGAACTCATATCCGAGCATGGCATCAGAAAGCTAGTTATGGGAGCAGCAGCAGATACACGCTATTCTAAGTAAAAAACACAACATTTCTAATTTCAGTTATTATAAATATTTTAATTTACATCCTCTGCACCCGTTTTTACTGGCAAAAAGAAGATTCTATGATGCTTTGAACACCGCTCTTTCTGATTCTTCCTGTGTTGTAAGTTCATGTTATAATAGGACTGATTCATTAATGGCAAGTTTATGCTAAATGCATAAACTCTTGAGTAATCAGAAAAAAGGTCTCTGGTTTGGGAGGCGACCATCTATGGCATTTATCTATTCTCCCTTTGTTCTACCCTTTAAAGTTATGCTTCACCAGAGAGGTGGTGGCTGATTTCGAAAAAAATAAAAAATTGTGCTTGATTGCAGGAAAAAATTAGTATTTTGATACATCTTATATGGGTTGAAATGCATTGCAGGAAATTGACGGAGCCAAAGTCCAAAAAAGCCATCTATGTTCACTTACAAGCTCCTGTTTCTTGTCACATATGGTTTATCTGCAAAGGGAACTTGATTCACACAAGGTATTCTCGACATTAATTTTTTTTATATTCAATGAGAAATGTTTGAGGGACAAGGATTTTTGTTTTTGACTGGAAGCTTCTAAGAATACAGCCGTTTGGACCAACTTATGGTCACGATTTTCAATTAATTATGACAAAATCTTGTAAATTCTGATGAGCACTTATTTTTTAAAATCACTGTCTCTTTGTTTTTCATAATTTCTTACTGAATTTTTGTTGTTGAACTATCTTTTGTTGTAATTGTCATGAGGACTAATGTTAGTGCCATAAATAAAACAGGCAAGGTAGACTAGAAGTAGCATCTCCATCACTGCATTCAACTCCAACCACTGAAACTGGACAAGCTAGTTCCTTGAGATCTGTGTCTGCTGTAGAGGGGATGAAAACATTTGGTCCAGACTATCGCAGAGTTAGATCTGATGTTCATGGGATGAAAGGTTTGGCATTCTCTCCCTCAGATGGCACTGGAGGGGTATCTCCTTTCAGTCAAATATATGCAGAAGGGAGCTCTGATGAATCAGATGGAATATCGAGGAGAAGTCCTTCTCTGGGTTCACGTATTTCATCGTGTTCTTCTAGTGAAGTGGTTAATGGAATAGTCTCGTTTGGGAGAACGGAGGGCAGTGAAAATGAGTTAGAGCTACGTGCACCACCTCATTTGGAGGAGGATCAAGGACATTCATCTTCTCCCAGTGAACTAGTATGTATACATTATTACTATGGGGCGCTCGTGCACACACATGTCGTGGAGCAAGTACACTAGTTGCATTTGTATGCTAAGATACTGTAGACATATTTAAGTATCATATAAATTTTATCTCTGTCATCATGGCATGAGTTGGTTCATTCACTAAAAGCATTTGAATTTCAATTTTGGCATATCCCTCATGGGTTCATGAATTTTGCAGGCAGGAAATTGGAATAATGAACTCTATGATCAGCTGAAACAAACCATGGAAGAGGCTGAAAAATCTAAGCGAGAGGCATTTGATGAGTCAATCAGGCGTAGAAAAGCTGAAAAAGATGCAATTGAAGCTATTCGCAGGGTAAAATTCTTAGTCATTATACACCTTTTTCTTTTGCCTTTTCTTGTAGCAAATTGTCAGAAATAGAATACATTATGAAGAGTTTGTTTTTGTATTTGTGATAGAAGTTCTAGAAAGGTTTCATAGATAAAAGAAATATGATGTCTATCTCTCATACATTAACAACGTCATAGGGAGCACGCAGTTGTTCATACTCAACTCTTACATCAGCAGACCCCCTTCTGGATGGAAGATGGACAGGTCCTGGGCACAATGCATGGGAGCCCTTTACTGATCGAACTCCTTGCTTCAATGCACTGGTTTGGATGTAATAAATGTTGAAGGATTAAATATTTAAGTTACACCCTCTCTAATAGCTAAAGCTTTTAGAGTAGTTGGGTGGTTAACATGGTATCAGAGCAGAAAGTCATGTGTTCAAATCTCGTCGTCACCCATATTAAAAAGTTGTTTCACGTGTTGGACCAAAAAGAAGGCCACACGTGAGGGGGTGTGTTGAAGG
Source organism: Cornus suecica (assembly GCA_963922005.1). NCBI lineage: Eukaryota > Viridiplantae > Streptophyta > Magnoliopsida > Cornales > Cornaceae > Cornus > Cornus suecica. The sequence goes on along the minus strand of OY998247.1, from coordinate 1,792,578 downwards.
ATTAAATATTTAAGTTACATGATCTCTAACAACTTAAGCTTTTAAAGTAGTTGGGTGGTTAACAATAGAGGCTCCAGAGACGGTTTCCTCTTTATTTGATGATTTTCCATCTAAGAGTGCGGGTGTTATTTTAGAGTTTAGTTAAAGGATCTCTTGAACCTCAAGTACATAGACATCAATTTCAATTTACTGTAAATCTGCAACATGTCTGACTTTAAATGGAACATTTCAAGAACTCTTGATCTTATGTGAATTGTCCTTATGGCTGTCACTTTGCAGGCTAAAGCATCAGAAATGTTGCATCATGAGGAATTGAGAAAAAGGAAAGAAATTGAGGAAGCAGTAGCTAGAGGAAAAGAGGAACTTGCAAAGATGAAGCAGCAGGCAGAGGAGGTCATGGAAGAACTCTGTATTGCCCTGGAACAGAAATCATCACTGGAGAACCAAATTGCAAATTCTGACCAGATGGTACAGGAGTTGGAACAGAAGATACTTTCTGCTGTTGAACTATTGCAAAATTACAAGAAAGAACGTGAGGAGTTGGAGGTAGAGCGTGATAATGCACTAAGTATAGCTGAGGAACTGAGAAAAAAACAAGCAGAGGCATCCTCGAGCACAACTGAGCCAAGGTTCTTCTCTGAATTCTCTCTCCCTGAAATCGAAGAAGCAACTTGCAACTTTGACCCCTCCTTGAAGGTCGGGGAAGGGGGTTATGGCAGCATATACCGAGGCTGCCTTCGTCACACTCCAGTGGCTATAAAGATGCTTCACTCTAATAGCTTGCAAGGCCCTTCAGAATTTCAGCAAGAGGTAAGATGATTTGATTGTTATTCTTAATTAATGTCAGTTAAACCATTAAGTTGCACCATGCATTTAATTTCTGCTGGTTGTAGTTATCACCAACATTGAATGTCTAACTATACATGAGCATTTTTTTTCAAAAGTATACAAGAACATTTTGTTGTCTGCAGATTAATATAATAATCTATCAAAATTTGTAACCCTTCAAAAGTTTTTCATCCCTTCTTTAATCAAACCCTCATTTTTTCCTCGAAATTATGAACCCCCCCTCTCCTTTTCTAATTTGGATTTCTTATTCTTGCACTCAGTTATAATTTACTTGCGACAATATCTTTGTCTTCTTAATTTTTTCCCTCTCCCATCTTCATCTACGAATTAATTACTACAATTTTACGGACTTAATGTCTTTACTGCATTTTGTTTTTATTTTATCGTGCTCGTATAATTGAGCGTCAAGTATTATATAATTATTTAATAGCTTATAATACCTACAATCACCAAGTTGTGTCCATGCGGGATAAATAAGCCATAACTAATAAATTAAAGACAAAAAATACATGGAATCATTAGTTAGTAAGATGGTAAATATTTTATAGATGCACACACACATAGAATAAACTTTACAATTTCTTGGCCAATGAAACCCTTGACATTTTGGAGTATTTAAGTAATAAATAATTTTTTATTTTTTATTTTTTTTTGTCTTCCTTTTTGCCTAATGTTATTACTCCCTCCATCCCAATTTTGTTGCCCACATTTGACTTTTAAACAATTTTTTTGATATTTTGTGTTTCTTATTTTTGTTCTTTGATAATGTAGTATAGTTGTAGTTTTAAGTAGGGCCCGTTGCTTTTTGAAGTTAATGAAGAGGGATAATTTGGGAAAGTATATGATAATATTATATTGGAATTTGAAACTGGACAACTAATTTGGGATAAGTAAGCAAAGTGGACAATTAAATTGGGACGGAGGGAGTAGTAAAAAGATGTGTTGCCTTTAATGGTGGAAGTATTACTGAGATGGTGTGCATTTTTTTTTTAAGTGCGGAGTTAGTAAGGTATGGAACAATTATAATTAGGAATTTCTGAATACTCTTTTCTACGTATTTATAATTATTATGGAGTTAACCGATTAGGAGAGTTATGTTGCACAAAAAATATATTGTGAACTTGAATATGTTTATTTTGTTCCATTCTTTCATTACTTTATGCCCCCCCCCCCCCCCCCCCCCCAACACACCACACCAGAAAAAAAGGAAAAAGAAAAATCCCCTCTTTCTCCACCCTACTCCTTTCTTGCAAGCATGCTCAAAAGTAGCTGTGCTTTCATTGACGGAAATGTTGACATATATTTATTGGAGGAGCTGAGACTCTGGCCGAGTACTGAAGAAGACACAAAGCTTGTAGGGCTCACTATGTGTATATGGTGGAGATACTGATAAACGTTAAAACTGAAGACAATTGTTTTCTGTTAGAACTTGTGAACAAATTCCTTACGTCATTCTAATACTTACTCTCCATATTCCATTGGCATTATTGCACATTGTAGCTTATCAATTTCTTTTATGTTTAACTTACTGGAAAAAAAAAATCTTTTACAAATAGAGTTGTTACCCACCGTAAGTGCATATATCTGGTGCCAGGAAAGTTGACTAGACACAGACCAACAACCAGCAGTACATTGCACAAAGTGGCTATTCATATACTCGAACTTTCTTTTTTAGCAATAGATTTCAACATTTCAATATATCCCGAATATCAGTTTCTTTTATTGTAGACTGTAAAGTAGACGAGCAGTTTTACTGTTTGCTGAAAAACGAACATATTAACCTGTTATGTGTTTGGTCTATCTTAGGTTGATGTTTTGAGTAAGTTGAGGCATCCGAACCTCGTCACTCTCATAGGAGCCTGCCCGGAAGCTTGGGCCCTGATCTATGAGTATCTTCCCAATGGAAGTCTTGAAGATCGACTCAACTGCAGGGAAAACACTCCCCCACTATCCTGGCAAACTCGGATACGAATTGCTGCGGAATTGTGTTCAGTTCTCATCTTCCTTCATTCATGCAACCCCCACAGCATAGTACATGGAGACTTAAAACCAGCAAACATTCTTCTCGATTCCAACTACGTGAGCAAACTCAGTGACTTTGGAATTTGTCGTGTACTCTCCCGCGATGAAGTGTCAAGCAACCACACGACATTGTGCTGTAGAACTGATCCGAAGGGCACTTTCGCTTACATGGATCCTGAATTCCTTTCAACAGGAGAACTTACTGCAAAGTCGGACGTCTATTCATTTGGGATTATTTTATTGCGGTTATTGACAGGGAAATCAGCATTGGGAATAACAAAGGAAGTGCAGTATGCACTAGATAAAGGAAATTTGAAAAACTTGTTGGATCCTACAGCTGGAGACTGGCCATTTGTGCAAGCCAAACAATTGGCTCACTTGGCTATGAGGTGCTGTGAGATGAACCGTAAGAGCCGGCCTGATTTTGCCACAGAGGTGTGGAGGATACTTGAAGCAATGAGAGTTTCCTGTGGAGCCTCATCTTTCCGCTTGGGCTCAGAAGAGCATTGCCAGATTCCATCCTATTTTATCTGTCCCATTTTTCAGGTAACGCCATTGCTTCCATTAAGTTGAACGATAACATCATTTATGCACTAGGACTGTGGATTAGCTTCCCTTAAAATTTAAGAACTCAGTGCGGCGCTCTCCTGACAAAATTAAATAAGTTTTTGGATGTTTCCTGCTTACTTGATTTCCTCAATAAAGTTCTTAGCTTTTCCCGGTAGCTGATATATGTGTGTGTATTTGTATTTCATGTTCTGGGTTGTCTGTAGAAACATTTCATGTTTCTTTTGGGTAATCGTTATTGACTCCTTTTTGTTGGGTTAAACTTGCAGGAAATCATGCAAGATCCACATGTAGCAGCGGATGGTTTTACATATGAGGCAGAGGCATTAAGGGGATGGCTTGACAGTGGCCACGACACTTCACCCATGACGAATCTCCAGCTACCACACACGAATCTAGTCCCGAACCATGCTCTCCGTTCTGCTATCCAGGAGTGGCTGCAACAGCCATGAAATATATATATATAGATATATGTATATGTTCCCATTCCATTCTGGTGTCGTATGTGTTGTGTATTCTTCCCCCTTCTTATTCTTTGATCTTGGACATGAAATTCTTGTTCCATGTTATAGATGACAGTACAACGGAAAATGTCTTTCTTGCTGAGTTGGGGTATGCGCCTTGCCGGCTCCTCCTCTGACTTGGCAAGAATAGTTGGACTCCGGTACTAATATACGTGTTCCGCATAGTGTTATACAATCTTTTTGAAATGGTAGTATGTAAAGTTTCATTCGTTTCGAGACAAGTAAAAACCTAGCTCTTCTTTTCCGTCTTGTCTTATTAATCTTCCTCAATTTTGTTCGGGTGATTTTGGGTCTTAACTTTCAGGCTCCAGTGAAGAATGAAGAAAAGGAAAGAGGTTTTGAAAGATATGTAATAAGGTTTATTTGTCCCCAGTTCTCCTTCACTGGGCCTTTTCCATCACCCGGTGTAAGCATATGGAATTATCAGTAAACCAGTTTTGGCCATCTAAATACTTCTCCAGTTTAGTAACTTTAGTGGTTTATTTTCATTTATCCATTTCATCCAACAATCTCCATTCAATTATTAATTATCTGGTGCCTGGTGGTGGGTCTATTGTATATGTGCATAATTTTTATTTTTATTTTTTGAAAAGTGTATATGTGCATAAATGCATGTGTGTGCAAGTACCAAGTACATTCACCCATTAATATATACTAGTGTGTGTATATAAATCCATCTCAATAGTGAAAGTATGTCGGATCTGAAACTAGATTTTGAATTTCTCAACTAAATTTTGAACTTTGAGTGCTGTAATAATCATTACGTCTTTCGTATTTCCGTATCTCGTGTTACTATGTATGGATCAACAATACGAGCAATCTGTATTTTTTATTTTTGTGTGTTAAACAAAGAAAAAAGGATAGCACTTCCCCTAACCTTTGTTTTTGAATGTTTAGAAATTCACACATTATATATCTACAATGTCTCTTCGAAGGCTCGAACACTCACATTGACAATTGCCAATTGGAAAGTGAGGTTAATTATGTCAATTTCCTAAAGTATTTGATAACATGTCAGAATTACAACAACGAAAGCTGAATATCATGGACATAGTCCGAGTCTTACCTGATTTGTGTGGGAATCTCCTTGCACGCCCGATTCGTGTGGGGATCTCCTTGTACAGGTCTCGTGAATTAGTTTAGGTGCATGTAAGTTGGTCTGCCAATTGGAAAATGAGGTTAATTATGTCAATTTTTGAAAAGATTTAATAACGTGTCAGAACTACAACAATGAAAGCTGAATATGACAGACATAGTCCGAGCCTTATCCAATTCGTGTGGGGATTTCCTTGCACGGGTCCCAATAATTAATTGAGGTGTACATAAGCTGACTCGGACATATCGGTTATCACAAAAACAAAAAAACAAAAAAAAGGAAAAAAAGAGCTAAATATGACCAAAAAAAATACCGGATTAAAATGACCTGTTTGGAAACCTTGTTTTTGTTTTTGTCCTCTCAAAAACAAAAAATATTCTTGTGTTTTGTTCTTGTTTCTACATTCAAAACAAAAAAACACAATTTTTGTTTGGGACAAAAAAACAAAAAAAAACAAGTCTTCTTCTTCTCGACCTTCATTCTTCAATTTTTTCGTCTCTCTCTCTCACATACACACTTCTCTTTGCCGCATATAAACTCATTACTGCAAATGATCTCTCAATCTCACTTTCTCTCTCTAAACCCCAATACCCTTCAGCTCTCTACACCACATTCAACTCCAATACCCCCAAATCGAACTTCACCACTTTCCAATTTTGCCATAAATCTTCCAATTTCGCGCCCAAGCCACCTCACTTTAACAATGTCTTCAAATCCAAACCTCTCGAATTACGTACAAACTCGCAATACCGTTTCACAAGTCAACGAAATTGATCGGTTATGTGTGTGTGTATATATATATATATGTATGTGTGTGTGTGTGTATAGGTGTTCAATTTGGGGGTTTGATGGTGGTCGAATGTCAAAGGTTATTGTTGGGGGTGGTGATGGTGGTGGCGTTGGTGGTGGAAGGTGGAGGTGAAAGGGTGGTGCCGATTGCAAAACTATTCGGGAAAATATTTTCACAAATTTTTATTTTATTTTTGGAAAATCCCAAAAAGAACAAAAAAACAAGTTTTTATTGTTTCCTTGTTTTTTTACTATTCATGAAAATACTTTCTAAATTGAGAACAAAACAAACAATAAAAATAATTGTCAAACACGTTTTGTTCTCATGAACAATGCCAAAAAAACAAAAACAGAACAAAAAATACTATTTCTAAACGCAACTGATACATTAGATTGTTACTGACGAGGATAACTATAGAAACATGATAAAATACATACGCATACGTATATATATTATTGGTCGAAGTTGGTAGGCCGCTATTCACCTGACCAAGAGCTAATCCACATAACCTATATTTTCTCTTATTTAATGTGATTTATAAGCCCACCACCCACCGGAATGTGCATTCCAAGCTGAGACACCGTGGGCCGGTCTAACTATGTCCACGTGGCCCATGACTTATGTGTCATCACCAGTATTAATTTTGTGTCTTCCATATATATGTTGCCATTAATTGCAATATCAATGGTGTAGATCAAGTGGGAGACTTAGGTGTTAAATATTTTTTTTAATAATAATTTAAAAATGGGTGAAATATATATATATATATATATATATTTTTTTTTTTGTAAGGTGAAATATATTGACCTTCCTAAAATTTGATTCAATTACTCACGTAGATTATATTTGTTATTTATTATTATATATTTTAGAGCATTGAGGTTTGAGTTGCTTGACACATGATATCATCAACTCCACTTTCATTGTCTTAAAGTACGATTTTTTATTGAAATTTTGAATAAAATTTTAAATATTTAGTTATATGATAAAAAATGACATAACATATTGATGAAAATAATCCTTTGCCAATATATTTAAGGTGAATTTTGATTAATAAAAATACTTATAATAAATATGGAATCACTCTATGTAATTGAATCAAATATCAGAAGAGGTGAATGTATTTTATACTTTAAAATTTGTACACTAACTATGAGGAACATGTTGACAATAGGTTTGAGCTCTAATTCTTATGAGATGGTTAACAAATTACCAACAATGTTTTTGGCTTTTTAAAAGAGGAAGGGCAATGAAGTCTTATTTGATATTTGATGATTAAAAATGAGTTTTTATGTTGACTTGGAGTTGTGGTCAAGTCTGGCTCATCCTTTTGCTATCTACCTCAATAAATTCCTACCAGCAAATAACAGCTACTCATTAAAAATGGTTGCTTCTTTGTTTTATTTTTGCTAGAGCATGAATTGATGAACCCTAGTGGGGTACTTCATCTTCACCAAGGGTGGTAATTTCTACCATTTTGTGGAGAAAATAGTACTATAGTGCTAAAGGTTGTTGATCTCATGGAAGGGTATTTTTGGAAGTCCAAAAAGGGAAAAAAAAAAAAAAAAAAAACTAGAATTTTGCTTTTTTATATTGATTTTACTTAGAATAATGCAAGTAATAACACGAGATAGAATTTACATTCAAACAGATTTAACAGTGAGACTCTTATTAATAGAATGCATGTACTATCATATGTCATCAGTAATATTGATATCACGATAATGTCAATTAATTTTCCATTCTTATTAATAATTAACGAGTGAGACTCTTATTAATAGAATGCATATACTATGATATGACATCAGCTATATTAATATCATGATAATGTCGATTAATTTTCAGTCTTTACACATATAATTTAGTCGGAGTTTGTTAAAGTAAGTACCATTCTTTTCAAGAATAAAACACAATTTCCTTTGAAATTGAATCGAAAACCAATTGCGCTAAACCTTTCAACAGTTTTTTTTCCTAACAGATGTCATTCTTTTTAATAAGGGCTTTTTACATATACCTCCCCTCCCATGAGATTTGGGACCTCCTCTCTCTAAGGTTTGAGATTTATCACAAATTTTTCTTAAAAAACAAACGTTATATCGACCCACCAAATTAATAATCAACATTGGTCAATGACAATTTTTGCTAATGTCACTTGGTTCAAATATTTAAATTCCTATAATACCCTTCAGTATGTAAAATGTCATTTATAACCATAAATATTGCATGTGAAATGGAATAAATGCCATTTTCTTCTCCAAATCTAACTTGTACAGAGCTTATATATACACACAATCATGTGGGTCTATAATTGCATTTGTGAATAAACAAAATTGAAGAATTGATAACAAGTGAATCAAACCCATTAACGACATTACTTTCTCTCTCATTACCCACTTTGATGTCGTGGAATCAAATGCAATTTGTGTAATTGAATCTCCAAGTGAAGTGGGTTTTATAGGAGAGAAATGGGGATGGTGATTTTTGGTGGGAAATGGGTGTGAGGGAGCTTTAATGAAAGTATAGAGAGATTGTGTGTGATTTTAGAGAGAAAAAACATGTTTTATTTTTTGTTTTAGTCATTTCACATCAAACATTGGAGGCAAATAAGTAAAATTAGTAGGTCCGTTAGGTCAATTAATGGTGTATTAGTATCAGGGAAAGTCTGTGATGTAAGTAGACTTGTCAATGGATTGGATTTTGATCCGAATCCGATCCGATTAGCCGGATATGGATTAAAAATAAAATCCGATAACCCGATTAGGATCCGAATCCGATAATCTGATTTCTTAACAAATTGGATTTGGATTTATGTTAATCTGATCCGATAATAATCCGATCAAATTAATTTTATATATACACATATATATTATGTTATTAATATGTAAATATTAAATAGTATACTTAATTATGTTTTAATTTTTTTTTCGCTTTTTCATTTTTATATTTTTATAGTCATGTATTATAAGCATTGATTGTAAAATATATAATTTAGTGTTTAATATTCTTAAAAAATAACATTAAAAAAAATTAATAATTTTTTGTATTTTTTTTTATCTAATCGGATCGGGTTATCGGATCGGATATCCAAAAATAAAAAAATTCCGATTTGGATAAATTAAGTGAAAATTCATCGGCTTATCGGGTTAGATCGGATCGGATATAAGCTTATCGGATTCGGATCGAATTAGGACAGATCCGATCCAAATCCAACCCGTTTATAGGTCTAGATGTAAGGGAGGTACATGATAAATCTCAAATTTCAGAAAAGCTTCCTAATATAAAGGCAAATCTCAGGACCTCAAGGGAGGTATATGTAAAAAGCCCTTTTAATAAATTAATTTGACTTGATGAGTTTACTATTTAGCAATGATATTCTTCTATTTCACTTGAATAGACAATCTTCCCCTCGTATATATATATATATATATATATATATATATATATATATATATATACATTATACAAGCAATGTAGTGTACACATAGCCATCACAAGCAGCTAGTTCAAGCTAACAATCTACAAAAACAGGTATAGTAGGGTCACCAACTAAAAGTGGCAAACAATTGAACTCTTTGAAGAGCTCAACTGCTCCAACCAAACCCTAATATAATTCAAAATTTTAGTGTACCCAACCTCTAACAATCAACTATATCCTAAATTCCTAATGCCCTTCAATTTCTACCATGCGTTACAACAATATTATTAGATCATCCAGCATTTGTCTTAATCAATGAAGAAAGAAAACATGATTCTCCAACTCATTGAAGCACTGCATTTAATGGCTTACCCAAACAACGTTATTGATCAACCCCGTTTAAGTCCAGTCCACCTGATTGTCAGCCACATTTAAATCCTAGTTTTGCTGTCATCCACTACATTTCATGTTGAAAAATATATGTGAATATTTACATTTATATATATATATATGTTTCTATATTACTCATAAATAAAATAAACAGTATGTTGGGCTATGTGATTTGTCCATCACAGAACAATACCAACCGTTTGATGTATAAGTTTGGTGGTAGAATCAACTTTTTTTTGACTAATTCTACATCCATATTAATTTTGGCACCATGTTGAAATTTATACACCACCAACCTACTAAATGTTCCTGTAATTAAATGTGGATCAATTTAATGATGGGACATTTTTTCTTTGGACAGGCATTGAAGTTAGAAAAGTGTTTTTAATATGACACTAATGACACAACTTTTGAGTTTGTTTTTACAATTTTGAAATTCTCTATATTTTGGAGTTAAATTGGTTTTTAATTTAGAGTTATGCCAATAATACCTAATAAATGAAAATTTTAATATACTAATGCAATATTTGGTACGAGGGAATGAAATGCTCTTTCATTCTATTCTTATGTTTAGTATATTTTTTAGAATGAAAATTCATTATTGGGAATGAAAATTCATTTTATTACTAAATTTATGGAATGATTATTCCATTCTTTAAATAATATTATTAAAATATAAAATTACTAAATAACCCTCTCATATTTTAAATAAATAAACCGCCGCCGCTGCCTTCCACCTCTTCCTCCTCCACCACCACCCCGCCATTACTATTCCCTTTACCTTTCAATATTTTTTTTGTAAAAAAAATATTATGTTATTAATATTAAATCTTTATTATTAAGAGGGGTACTTTTGAAAAAAATTCTTCTAGACTTATTCCTTTCCTAATGTGCGACATATTATAATTAAAAATTTATTATTTCATTCCATTATCATTCTCATTCTATTCCCACCTGCATTTAATTTTATTTATGTGTACCAAACACAGCATAACAGAAAAACACCTTTAATTTACTCTAAAAAGTTTAAAAAGTGTATAGTAGTCATAGTATGTAGACACAGTAAAAGTGTAACGGATTCGAGGGATGTTAACATTAAATCTGAATGTTGGTGCTATGTAAAAAGTATCGACACGTATACAAAATATTACGAACTAGAGCTAGGGCTGCAAACGAACCGAGCCGAGCCGAGCTTTGGAATGTTCAAGCTCGGTTCATTTACTAAACGAGCCTAGAAAATGTGTTCAAGCTCGGCTCATTTGCTTAACGAACGAGCCCGAGCCGAACGCCAGATTTAACGAGCCGAGCCCGAGCTTGTTCACGAACGACTCGTTTCAGTGCAATATATATTAATCTTCCTAATAGTTGTCTGGATTGAGTTGTTGCATGTCTGTTTTAACATATTTTTATTAGTATAATTTTTTATGGATGAATTTTATGTTATGATAGCCTAATTTCTATAATCTTTTCACAATAAATCTTCATAATTTGTTCAATTTGAACATTTTCTTTTGTCAAATATGATATAATTTTACTATTTAACTTAGACAAGCCTGTTCACGAGCTTGGCGAGCCGAACTTAGTAATGTTCAAGCTCGACTCGTTTACTAAACGAGCCTAAAAATTGTGCTCAGGCTCGGTTCGTTTACTAAACGAACGAGCACGAGCCGAGCTCTTAACGAGCCGAACCCGAACTTGCTTACGAATGGCTCGGTTCATTTGCAACCCTAGTCTAGAGCCAACAAAAGCCCATTCATATTGTACATGTTTGCAGAAAATATAATAAAGAAGATAAAAAGTAAAAAAAATGGACAATTATATATATATATATATAATTAGACCTATTAAGGGATGGGATCTGTCCAAATCCGATAAGTTCATTAGTCTATTCGATCTAATCCGATAATTCGACGGGTTTTCACTTAGTTGATCACAATCTGAATTTCTTCATTGTCGAATATCCGATCTAATTAGATTAAAACAAAATTAAAAAAATTATTAAAGATTTTTTTTTTAAAGAATATTAAATACCAATTTATTTATTTTACCATCAATGCTTATAACACATGATTATAGAAAACATAAAAATGAAAAAGCGAAAAAAAAATTGAAACAAATTAAGTATACTACTTAATATTCATATATTAATAATATAGTATATATGTGTATATATAAAATTAATCGGATCGAATTAGCATAAATTCAAATTCAATTTGTTAAGAAATCGGATTATCGGATTCGGATCATAATTGAGTTATTGGATTTTATTTTCAATCCATATCCGGCTAATCGGATCAGATTCGAATCAAAATCCGATCCATTGACAGGTCCATAAATCTATGAAACACGAACATTTCGTTTAGGTTTGTCGTGTCTGTGTCGAACACACTGATAGGGATGACAATGGGGCGGGGCGGGGCGGGGATCGCATCCCCCCATTCCCATCCCCATCCCTGTTTAATTTTGTTATCCCCATACCCGCCCCAAACTCAATTATTAAATGAGGCGGGGCTGTTTTTCACACTTAAAATAAAAATTATACAAATGAAGGTAATGTATAACTCCTTAATTTATACTTTGGATATATTATTATTATACGAGAAACAAAGTAAACTATGTAATTTTTAATATAATTGATATAAAATTAAGACTAAAAGAGTGAAATGATAAGGAGACTAATATTGAGTGAAATATATAAAAAATGAAATAGTTATTTTATATAAAGGAAATATATTAATAATATATGATAATGTTGAAGGTATATATTAGTAAAAGAAGTAGGATAATCGGAGCGGGGCGACCCCTCCCCATACCCGCCCCCATTTATTTTATCGGGTCCCCAAACCCGCTTAAATCAGGGCGGGACATGTTTTTTTGCCATCCCTACACGCGGACACTCCAAAAGTACGTGTCCGACATGCCAAAATCGTATCCTGACATTTTTTTAAAATTGGACACTCGAGGTACACGCTGTGAATCGGTTGATTCCATGAAAGATAGAGGATTTATGGAGCCAGTAATTTGGTGGGTTATTTATGGAATTTCAACACTCCTATTCTAATATTTGGCTTTAATGATACTTCGACATCCTTGTTCTTCTTCATATTGTGAGAGAAATTGGATCACCTATTCATTTATCCTCTCTTTGAAGGGAAACGAGATAATACCATAAAGAGCTGAAAATTTAGTATTTGTACATTCCAATCTTCATCTTCTATCAAATATTTTTTTTTATAATATAATGACTGACAGACTAAGATGCGAGATGTTTGAGAAGATGCATTTAATTCATTGGATGATAGTGAAATAAATAATTTTGAACATGTCTGATATTTTCTTTTAACCTATTTATTTAATTTTATAAGTAAATTTATTTAACTTTTATTATTTAAATGATTAATGAAATATTTATCTAATAATATATATAAAGAATTTAATTTTTATAAACGCATTTGAGACCTGTCGTGTTTTATTTTTTTGAATTTACCGTATGGTCATGTTCTTGTTCATGCTTCATAGTGAGTAATACTAGAACGCAAACAAACCTGCCCCCTACACTTCCACAAAGAGTCAAAACAACATTTACTTCTCATTTAATTCCAAGCCCATACCCTAAAAGTCACCAGAGCGCACTTTCGTCAATTCACCCAAACAAACCGCCAAAACTCTCAACCGTAAAACCCCTCCAAGGCTATTTCCGTCATTTCACCTCCCTCCCCCCCCCATTTAAAACCCAACCTTCCCTCCCCTGCATACAAGATAGTACAGAGTCTCGCATTTCTAGAGAGAGAAAGTAGAGGAAGAGGTCACAATGTCGCCGCCGACAACCTTCCCGCCAATCACCGCCTGTGACATAGCCTCCGTGAAGCACCGTTCGATCGCCGCCGACCTCGACGGCACGCTCCTCATCTCCCGCTCCTCTTTCCCCTACTTCATGCTCGTCGCCATCGAAGCCGGCAGTCTCCTCCGCGGCCTCGCCCTCCTCCTCTGTTTTCCCGCCATCGCCGTTGCCTACGTATTCTTCTCGGAAGCCCTCGCCATCGAAATCCTCATCTTCGTCTCCTTCGCCGGCCTCAAGGTCCGCGACATCGAGCTCGCGGCTCGCGCGGTTTTGCCGCGCTTTTATGCCGCGAGCGTCAGATCGGAGAGCTATGACCTGTTCGAGAAGTGCGAGAGGAAGGTGGTCGTGACGGCGAACCCGACGGTGATGGTAGAGCCGTTCGTGAGGGAGTATTTGGGCGGAGACAAGGTGTTGGGGACCGAGATTGAAGTTAATCCGAAGACGAAGAAGGCCACAGGGTTCGTGAAGAAGCCGGGGGTTTTGGTGGGAAAATTGAAGAAATTGGCGGTTCTCAATGAGTTTGGGGATGAATCGCCTGATATTGGGATCGGAGATCGCGAATCGGACCACGATTACATGGCCTGTTGCAAGGTTTGTTCTCTGTTTCTATTGTTTAAATTTGATCCGCAGATTTTCCACAGTTAAATAGTAAATTCTTGAGTAAAGTCGTTTTGTTTTGTTTTGTTTGGTTGCTGAGAAAATGAAGGAAAATGAAATTATGAATTAATATTTCTCTTACTTCATGGTTTGAGTAAAATCCATTCATTCGCTGCAAGTGACTTTCAGCTACAGAGATTTAAAAATTTTAAAATAGAAATATTATATGATTTTGACTCCTGAAAATAATTTACGAGTTTAGCTTGCTTGAGTTGAGGACTATATGTTCATTATTATTTTTATCTTATATATATATATATATTTATTTTATATTTAATTTCCATGGAAACAGCTGATTTCGTGTTTCATATTAATTTCCTAGCCAACCAAATGGGGTTAATGTTCTAGAACTTAGCTTGCTTGAGTTGAGAACTATCTCTCCTTATAGTTTTTTTTTTTCATTATTATTTATTTTTTTATTATTTTTTACAAAAAATTGCAACTATAAAGTAACAGCCGTATTTTATTATTTCAATATATAAGTATGTATATATATATATATACACACGGGGCGGAGCCACCCCTTGGCTAGGGGCTATGGCCCTTCCCCAAATTTTTTTAACCTAAAAAATTATATATATATTATAGATATGTTTATAAAAATTGCATATGATCCTTTCAATTTTTTAAAAAAATTTCTTTCATAGTCTAAAAAAGTATAAATTTATAAAAAATTACATTTTCACCCCAATATTTTAAAAAAAAATCTTCTAGTAACCTAAAAAAATATAAGTTTTACTAATAAATTTATAAAAATAAATTTGCATTGGCCTCCCTAAATATGTTTTCTAACTCCGCCCCTTATAGAGATATATATATATGAAAATTTATTTCAAAATATTATTGTCTCTGAGTAAAACATCGACTAAAATATTATTTTTCTGAACTTTCATTCAATACTGTACTCAGCATGTAGATTATTCATTCAATACATAATTGTTTTTATCTAAAATCGGTAATCACATTACATCCCAATTATTTTAGTGCGTAGTATATCATATACGTCACTCTAATTAGATTGTTGCGTAAACAAATTTTCTAAAAGTTGTTCTATATTTGGGTACTGTGTAATAGAGCATCACAGAGCCTCCAATGAGTGGACATTTTGAGTCCTATTTTTATCATCTTTAGAATTTATAGCACCCATGTGTGAACCCTTTTAATTGATTGGGTAGCTGAGGCTATATTGATTGAATATTGCTGTGGATATGGTAGAACTTAAGGACCACATCATGTGAGGGCCATGATGAAATAAATGCTCAACTCAATGACACAAGCTATCATAAAAATCAACAGTTGGCTTTGTTACTTTGGTTAATCAAGGGGCATTGAATTCAAGTTGTTGGATAATTTATAACTAGTACAGACAACCTGGTTTCATATTTAAGTTATAGTAAGTACTAAAATGAGTAATATTGCTTCTAGTGTGAAATATTTGGCAAACATGTCTTTACTAATGTTTTACTCCTGTGTGCTTGACAGGAGGGATACATGGTACCCCCGGACAAATCAGCAAAACCGGTACCATTGGATCGCCTCAAAACCCGAATCATCTTCCACGATGGACGTCTTGTACAGCTCCCGACCCCACTCAACGCCCTGATCACTTACATCTGGCTCCCATTTGGCTTCATCCTCTCCATCATCCGTGTCTACTTCAACCTTCCCCTCCCGGAACGCATTGTTCGATACACATACCCTATGCTGGGCATCAACCTCGTGATTCGTGGAATTCAGCCCCCACCTCCATCACGAGGTACCATACCGCTTTTAACCTTGTTTGCATAGGTTTACGGAGCCATGAGATTTGCCACATACTAATTTATTTTATTTATAATAGTAATTTTTAAAAAATGAAATTATAGGTAAAAGGATAGATTTGCCCCATCATAAAATTTAAAGAAATTTTCTATTATTGCCCTCATTCTAAAATAATATTATAGATTAGAATAAAAAAATGTTAAATAAATTTTTTTAAACGGTTCCCACCTAATATTTTTTTCTGGATCCGTCCTGTTAGGTACACCTGGCAATCTCTACGTCTGCAATCACCGCACAGCCCTGGACCCCATCGTCATCGCCATTGCGCTCGGACGCAAAGTCTCGTGTGTCACCTACAGCGTATCCCGCCTCTCCCGATTCCTCTCTCCAATCCCAGCCGTTGCTTTGACACGTGATCGCGAAGCTGATGCTGCCCGCATCAGATCACTCCTCCAAAAAGGTGACCTCGTGGTCTGCCCAGAGGGCACCACGTGTCGCGAGCCCTTCTTGCTCCGATTCTCTGCTTTGTTCGCAGAATTAAGTGATAGGATCGTCCCCGTAGCCGTTAATCTGAAGGCTAATATGTTTCATGGGACCACTGTACGTGGGGTCAAGTTCTGGGACCCATATTTCTACTTCATGAATCCTAGGCCCACTTATGAGGTCACATTTCTTGATCGATTGCCGGAGGAGATCACGTGTAAGGCCGGCGGGAAATCGGCGATTGAGGTGGCGAATCACGTGCAAAAAGTGTTGGGGGGCGTTTTGGGGTTTGAGTGCACTCAATTGACGAGGAAGGACAAGTATATGTTGCTGGGAGGGAATGATGGGAAGGTGGAGTCTATGTATTCCAAGAAGTAGAGTTGGTGTTTGTTGGGGCATTTTGTCATTTTGGTTTCTCTGGTAAGGGTAATTTGGTCATTTGAATGTTGTGACGTCAAAGTGAAGGGGTATATGTGTCAATCTGTGTCTTGACTGTACAGAATTGCTTACAATTCTGGTGTTTGATTACATTGCCTAATGTGGTTTTGGCGCTTTGATCTTCTATTTTTATCAACTAGTAAATGAAAATTAATAGTGTAATGTTGAGACTCTTGAATTACATATGTATTCAAACTGATTGAGTTTGCATGACCACGATCAAAAGTCGCCATATATATCACTTTGTAAATTTATATATATTGATAACAGGACAAATGAGAAAAGAATAAAATAATTTTTTTTATATGTTTGGTTTGTATTTTTAAAAATAGTTTTTTGTTTTTTAAAAATTAAAAATAAAAAATTTGCTTGGTTGGATTTTCTTAACTCTTTTTCAGAAATTTCAATTATAAAAATGCATTGTAAATAGTGAAAATTAAAGGCCCAGGTCCATTTATTAGGCCCAAGGTGTATTGAGCCCATGTAAAGTGTAGATAGTGAACAACCCATGTATTTGAGCACACCAAATATAAGTGGGACCATCAACATTAAGTCATTCCCTTAAAAAGGGAGTAACAACCCACTACAAGAGGAAAGTGGGTAGTTATTAAAAAGAGTGGATCATGACCCCATGAACTTAGGCCATGATCCACAAACACAAATGTATAAATATGGCCACTTGAGCCTGAATAAAGATATCTTTTTGATGTGAGTGAAATTTGACACTTACATTTGGCGCCGTCTGTGGGAAACGATAATATTTTTCCACTTGCAACAAGTTTTATTTAAAATGGTGTCCACACGGTCAACAAACAATGAGATCAGGTTCGAAGAAGTCATGAGGAGGTTGGAGGCTGTCGAGCAAAGAAATGCGGCCCTCGAGCGGCAGAATGCTGAATTGCTCCATCAAGTTACTCAGGGCCCTTTTCCTCTCCAGAGTCCTAATCCAGAAGAGTGCGCAGAAGAGCCAGAGCCTTTCAACTCTCATCACGGGCAAGACGCATCCGCCGCCCGAGGAGATAAAATCCCGAGGGAAGAGGAAGAGTCCTCTCACCCCATAACAGGGGGAATGCCAAGGATGCAGGTCCCGACTCAGAATGACCTGCACGAAATGGCTGCCAAAATCCAGAGAGAAGTGATGAAAGATTTGAAATTGCAGACCCCTGATGATCTGGCCATCCATGCGACAACGGATATGACTCAGTCCCCATTCACCGAAGAAATTGAAGCAGCAGAATTCCCGAAGAAGTTTGTGCTGCCAACTTTTACACTATATGATGGTACAAAAGATCCACTCGATCACATCTACCAAGTGCAGACCAAGATGACTGTTTATGGAAGGAACCAAGCACTCTTGTGCAAAGTCTTTTCAACCAGTTTGACGGAGGCACCACTTCTGTGGTTCAGGAAGCAGACTCCTGGATCCATCAGCAGTTGGAATGATCTCTGCAGACGCTTTATTGGTCAATACTTCAGCAATCGGAGGCAGAGGAAGACGATATCAAGCCTCTTCACCATGACCCAGGAAAAATGGGAGAGCCTCAAGAGTTTTTTATCCAGATTCAACGTCGAAATGTCTTCTATCGATGACTGCGATCAACTGTCAGCGGTAGAGGCATTCTGTATGGCGGTCATCCCTGGCACAAAATTCCACTCTTCACTAGTAAAACGACCCCCTATCAACATCGGTGAGCTCAACTCCAGAGCACAAGGGTATCTCAGAATAGAAGAGGAGGAAGCAGTCAGACACAGAAGAGCCTCTCTGGTAACGATAGAGGCAAAATCCAAAGAAAGGATGAAGGATCAGAGGCCTCAACGACAAGATCCATCTCGGCAAACCTCATCATCCAGAAATTCAGACAAGCGTCAACGAACGGAAGAAAGATCCACTCCGCTCAAAACCAGCCTTGGGAAGCTCTTCCAAGAAAATAAAAATAAAGGGATTTTCAGACCACCTCCACCGATCAGACAACCGATGGAGTTGAGGGACATGACCAAGCATTGTGCCTTTCACAGCGAGTACGGTCATCATACAAATGACTGCAGAAATCTCCGAAGGGAGGTAGAGGCAATGATCGCCAAAGGAGAACTTGCAGATTACGTAATGAAGGATCAGCCGAGACCAGACAAACCACACAGGACACAGCCGAACAGCACTACATCAGGGCAACCAGTGAGGGTTATCCACATGATCCAAGGGGGTGAAGAGGCGTTGGAGGCCGAAGGAAGCAGAAGGTCAAAGCTAAGAAAAGCACACAAACTCAGGCGAGTCGGTGAAGTCTGCCAGACAACCCTCCTACAGGGAGAATCAATGATCATGTTCTCCAAGGATGACATACAGAATATTCAGATGCCTCACGAAGATCCTCTGGTAATCACTCTTCTGGTAGCTAATTGTCTGATCAAACGCGTAATGATTGACCCAGGAAGCAGCACCAATATCATGACAAAATGGGCCTTCGACAAAATCGGAATTGATGTATCATAGCTTCAACCGGCTCGGATTCCTCTGGCCGGCTTTGACGGACGACGCGTAGAGCCAATAGGCGTAGTCCATTTGTCAGTATCAGCAGCACGCCGAACCCTGAGAGAAACTTTCGTAGTGGTGGACGTCAAACCATCGTACAATCTACTGATGGGACGCGGGTGGATCCATCGGATGCAAGGTGTTCCTTCGACACTCCATCAGGTCATGCGTTGTCTTGACCCGAATGGAGTGGATGTGACAGATATTCCTGGAGACCAGGTAGCAGCGAAGGAATGCTACTCAGTATGCATGAAGGACCTGAACCAGAGAAGTAAACAAGTGTTGGAAGCACCAGGAGAGTCCCTGTACAACGAGAAATAGCAATTACAGTCAGACCCTACCTCAGAAGGTCAGGGGATTCAGTCAACAACGGAATCCCTAGAAGAGGTGAAAGTTTGTCAGACGGATCACACCAGAGTCACGTTCATCGGATCGTGTCTCCAGAAAGAAGAAAAGGACAGGCTGATTCATTTCCTCCAATCAAATTCAGACGTGTTCGCCTGGTCTCATCTCGACATGCCGGGCATTGATCCTTTGATCGCTCAGCATAACCTGATTGTTGATCCAAATGTCAGACCTGTAAGGCAGAAGCAGAGGAGGTTCGGGATAGAAAGAAACCAGATCATATCCGAGGAAGTGGGAAAACTGCTAGAAGCTGGATTCATAAGGGAAGTTAAGTACCCATCATGGTTATCAAACGTGGTAGTAGTCAGAAAGAAGAACGGAAAATGGAGAGTCTGCGTGGACTTCACCAACTTAAACAAGGCTTGCCCGAAGGATTGCTTCCCTCTGCCGAAAATTGATCAGATGGTAGATGCCACCTCGGGATATGAAAGACTCTCTTTTCTTGATGCATACTCCGGCTATAACCAGATCCCGATGAGCCAGGCTGATGAGGAGAAAACAGACTTTATTACCGAAGAAGGTACGTACTGCTACAAAGTAATGCCTTTCGGACTTAAAAATGCAGGTGCCACCTATCAAAGACTTGTCAGAAGGATATTCAAAGGTCAGATGGGCAAAACGGTTGAAGCTTACATAGATGATACGGTGGTAAAGAGCAGGAGGAAAGGCGACCATCTCAAGCACCTGGAAGAAGTGTTCGATGCACTCCGAAGCTACAAAATGAAGCTCAACCCAGCCAAGTGTTCTTTCGGAGTCTCCTCCGGACAGTTCCTCGGACATATCGTCAATCGAAGAGGAATCGAAGCCAGCCCATCGCAAGTCAAGACTCTGATAAGCTGCGAAGAACCAAAAACACAAAAGGAGGTCCAAATTCTGACAGGAAGGGTAGCCGCACTGAGCAGGTTCGTATCCCGACTGACAGACCGATGCAGACCATTTTTCCAGGCAATTAAAGGCGGAAAGGGCAGCGTATGGGGGCCAGAACAGGCAGAGGCCCTCCAGAAGTTGAAGCAGTATCTCCAAAGTCCACCGATCCTTGCCTCACCAAATCCAGGAGAACCATTGCATCTGTATCTTGCCATGTCAACAACCTCAACTAGCGCAACACTGGTAAAAGATGACAAAAAGTGCCAGAAACCAGTCTTCTTCAGCAACAAATCCCTATCTGATGCGGAAACCAGATACACCATGGCGGAGCGAGCTGTTCTTTCTCTAATCAACGCAAAGAGACGACTGAGGCATTATTTTGAAACTCATCCAATCGTTGTGCCAACCACCCTGCCGATGAGGTCCATCATGTCCAAACCCGATCTGACAGGAAGAATAACCAGATGGGCGTTGGAACTCGGGACATTTGACATCACGTATGTGCCACGAACAGCAATCAAAGGTCAAGCCTTAGCTGATTTTCTCCTAGAAGCAGAGCCAGAGTCAATCCTCCAAGATCCAGACGAACCCGAATGGACGCTCTTTGTAGACGGATCAGTTGGTTCAGCTGGCTCGGGAATTGGGCTCGAAATTATAACACCAGATGGGACCCGAATCCAGCAGTCAGTGCGCCTGGAGTTTCCCGCCACCAATAACGAAGCTGAGTACGAGGCACTCCTAGCTGGGCTGCGACTAGCTCAGAGCCTCTGTATTAAGAGGCTCCGTATTTTCAGTGACTCACAACTGGTGGTAAAACAAGTTCAAGACGAGTACGACGCTGGAGAGAAACTGCAGCCCTATAAGAAGTTGGCTCAGATGGAGCTAGACAGACTGGAGCAGTATTCCCTCAGTCAGATCCCAAGGGAGGAAAATGAAAATGCGGATCGATTGGCCAACATGGCTTCAGTCAATAATCAAGACCTGACCAGAATCGCCCCGATCGACTATCTTGATGTCCCAACCATCCATCAGACAGATGTGGTGTGCGCAATACCTTGGGAGCCGAGCTGGATGGACCCCATAGCAGAATACCTCAGAAATGGTGCACTTCCTGCTGACAAAGCAGAGGCTCGGAAAATTCGCATGAAGTCGGCCCGATATGCCTTGCTACATGGCCAGTTATATAGGAGATCTTTTGGTGGACCCTACCTTCGATGCCTCACACCTTCGGAGGCATCGGCTGTAATGAGGGAAATCCATGAAGGCTCATGCGGCAATCACTCCGGGGGACGAGCTTTGGCCCATAAGGTACTAAGCCAAGGATATTTTTGGCCGTATCTTTCCCATGATACTGAAGCCTTTGTCAGAAGATGCAAAAAGTGTCAGTTCCATGGAGACTTCATCCATCCGCCACCAGAACTGCTTAACCCCATATTCAGCCCGCACCCATTTGCGCAATGGGGGATTGATGCAGTTGGACCACTTCCCATGGCTCTCAGATCGGTAAATCAAGCACTGATAGCAACTGACTATTTCACAAAATGGGTCGAGGCAGAATCTTACTCCACCATCACTCACAGACACGTAATCAAATTCATATGGAACAATATCATCTGTAGGTTCGGAGTGCCGAGGGTGATAGTGATCGACAATGGATTAAATCTGGATAATCAGTGGACCAGACAATTCTGTAATGAACATGGGATCCAGTTGAGAACCTCATCGGTCGCATACCCTCAAGGAAACGGCCAGGCTGAAAGATCCAACAGAACCATACTGAATACCCTGAAAAAGAAGCTAGAAGAGCACAAGGGAGTATGGCCAGACAAGCTTCCAGAGGTATTATGGTCTTACAGAACAACGTCAAGAGTCCCTACAGGAGAAACATCATTCTCAATGGCGTATGGGACAGAAGCAGTCATTCCAACAGAACAGATAGTGCCAACAGCCAGAACAGAGCTGTATCAGGAAGAACTGAACGACCAACAGCTGGTTGATGGACTCGATCTGCTCGAAGAAAAAAGAGAACAAGCTGCCATCAGACTAGCAGCCTACCACCAGAGGGTCAGGAACACCTTCAACAAAAAAGTCAAAAGACGAGAATTCCAGGTGGGCGATATGGTATTGCGAAAGAAAATCGGGCTTATCGAAAAGCTCAGGGAAAATTGGGAAGGACCATACACAGTCACAGAGGTCATTGGACGTGGGGCTTACCGCCTCATGACTAATGACGGCAATATGGTACCCAATTCACAGAATGCCTCACGACTGAAGAGGTACTATCCTTGATATTTATTTCATTTTTAGAATAATTAAACAGAGGCGTCTGAGCCTAACTTTATAGATAACTTTAAAAATTCCATGTTTGTTATCCTGATTCAGTCAGATGTTCTAATCTTTGTAATTTCACGGTTATAATAAAGATGGTCATCCTTCTTGCAAACAAATAGCCTAAAATTAAAATATTTCCTAAGTGGTGAAATGACAGAGGCTTACAAGCCTGATTCACTCCCAGAGGAATAACATTAAAATATTTCCTAAGTGATGAGATGACAGAGGCTTATAAGCCTGACTCACTCCCAGAGGAATAAAATTAAAATATTTCCTAAGTGGTGAAATGACAGAGGCTTACAAGCCTGATTCACTCCCAGAGGAATAACATTAAAATATTTCCTAAGTGATGAGATGACAGAGGCTTATAAGCCTGACTCACTCCCAGAGGAATAAAATTAAAATATTTCCTAAGTGGTGAAATGACAGAGGCTTACAAGCCTGACTCACTCCCAGAGGAATAAAATTAAAATATTTCCTAAGTGGTGAAATGACAGAGGCTTACAAGCCTGACTCACTCCCAGAGGAATAAAATTAAAATATTTCCTAAGTGGTGAAATGACAGAGGCTTACAAGCCTGATTCACTCCCAGAGGAATAACATTAAAATATTTCCTAAGTGATGAGATGACAGAGGCTTATAAGCCTGATTCACTCCCAGATGAATAAAATTAAAATATTTCCTAAGTGGTGAAATGACAGAGGCTTACAAGCCTGATTCATTCCCAGAGGAATAAAATTAAAATATTTCCTAAGTGGTGAAATGACAGAGGCTTATGAGCCTGATTCACTCCCAGATGAATAAAACTAAAATAATTCCAAGTAATGAAATGACAGAGGCTCATAAGCCTGATTCACGATAAAAAATTTGCCTGACTCGTACCATAGAAAAGTGCATATTCCATTAAATAAGCAAAAAATTGCTGTTTTGTATTACAAAATTGCCTGAAAGGCATGTTACAAAATACAGCACTACAAAAGGAATACGGAGTGACCTAAGCTTGGCCTGAACCACTAAAATCCTTTCCTAAGGTATCCACATGTGTGGTCGGAGGGAAGAATTCTATGGAGGGGTTGAGAGGGTCAGCAGGGAGATATCCCTTAAAGAATTCTGTGAAAAGATTCTGAGCATGACTAGGCTCGGGGCTGGAATATGGCCTCTGCACCCCTAACACCTTATCCATGGCATCTGGATCTTTGATCTTCCTCCTTGCTGGATCCTTCTCTCCAACAACAAAGCCCTTCCTCCAGAATTCACCAGCTACAATCCTATTCATCTGTGAATAGTGCTGATGCATGTCAAGCCCTCCTTTCTTACACATCTCCAGGGCTGACTGAGAGATGCCGAATTGGTGTTGAAGAGCCTCATGGTCAGATGCCAGCTTCTCCTTCTCACTGGTCAGCCTGGCATTTCGCTCTTTTGCTTGAGCCAGTTCCTCTTCCAATTGAGCAACCCTGGATGGGAGGTCTCCTAGCTGAGCTTTCAATTTTTTCTCCTGATCGTCCTTCTCAGCTAGGTCAGCTCTCAGGCGTTCAAGCTCCTTCACACCCTCCTCGTGGGAAAGGCATAACGCATTGACGCTGAAGAGAGCCTAAGAAGAAAAATACAAGACAAAATGGGTCAGTAATGTATACAGAAGTAGGAATAACATGGAATCAAGCAAATACGTACCCCCAATAACAACCCCGGAGTTTTGCGCACAAGGCGGTCAGGATCAGCATGCCTCTGTGCCTCGAGCTCCTCCGACGTCCAGAGCGCCTGCGCCCGTGTTATCATGGCAGACATAGAAGTAAGGCTGGAGGTTGATTGGTCAGAAGAAGCAGAACTCTTCTCCTTACCCTTATGCTTCCTCTTCTTACTAGGCCTTTCTTCTCCCACCGGTCTGGTTCGGGCGGAAGAAGGTTGAAGCAGTGCAGGGATGGTGGTCTGCACAAGTGCAGACCCAGAAACATCGCCCGCCGAGTTGACATTCGCAGCCTGAGCATTAGATTCCAGAGGCATTTGCCCTTGATCAGCCGAAGGAGCAGCCATCTCCTCGATGTCATCATCATCATCCTCAATCACTGGTCTGATCGGATCCATAATGATCTTGTACTTGGCTCCTAACCTGGATATACCCTGCAAATTGGCAGGAGTAAGCAGGTCAGCGCATGACATACGGTCCGACCAGACCTTAAACTTTAATAAAGAAATACGGGCTTCTACATCCTGAGCCACTATATCTGTATCCCTATAACCTAAAGACTTATAAACAAAATCCGCCCTGAGCTGGTCGCATCCGGAACAGAGGCAGGATTCCTTATGGATAAATGAAAAAGGAAGAAGGGCTAGATGCTTGAAAACACAGGGGATCGGCCATCTCCTAGAATAGGGGTAAAACCAAGTCCCCTTTACCAAAACCATCTTCTCCTTCCAGTATTTCTCTATTTTCTCAGTCCCCTGACAGATCGCCCGACCCTTGAATGGGTAGAAGTTGTACCTCCCCTCACAATCTTTCAGACCTACAATCTTGTAGCTAAGCAGAAGATCTGCCAGACCCAAGGAAAGTTTTTTCTTTCTGTTGATCAGGATTAACATGGAAATTATCCTGAAGAAGTTTGGATTGACTTGCAGAGGGGCTATTCCTAGGGTGAAGAAGATAAAATGAAACAGAGGATGAAGAGGAAACCGAAGCATCTTTATCTGAAGGGCTGATAACAACACCTCGTCCGGACCCACTCCGTCGCCCACTCTGAAGTCACGAGAAGAGTCGTACTCCGTCAAGATCACCTCTTCTGGGATCCTACAGTCCCTCCTCAGACTTTTAAGGTTTACGGATTTTCTTTTATGACTTTCAAGTGGTTCTGCCACGAAAGGGGCTGATTCAGTGGAAGATCCAACGGGAGCGCCTCCAGGAGCATCGGCCCCAATCGGGTTAGATATGACAGAAGTCCCGATCAGAACAGTATCAGCAACATCTGTCTGGTTTTTTATCTCCGAAATAGTTGTTCTCAAGCCAGATAGCTCCGGACGACTAGACATGGACAAAGGAGGAGAGGACGAAGAAGATGGATTTGTAGAAGGGGGGCTGGGAACCTCAGATCCACCATACTCTTGGTGAGTCATCTCCTCGGTAGACCTTGTGGCACTACTATCAGACATGATGAGAATGAGAATGACAACTTACACAGAGAACCGGTTGAAGAAAGAACCTCCGGCAACCAAAGTATAATCGGCGGTCAAAGTTTGAACACTGCTGAAGATTGCTTGCAAGATTTGAAAGTGATAAAGAATGAAAATGAGGCTACATAAGGATTTATATACACACGGCATACCAACAGACATCATTAAGGCTGAAGGGGTGCGTCGATTCCCTATGCCTCGAATACAGTGAAACGACGGCCGCCATTATGAAATTCGAAATCACACGTCTCTCCACAATAATGACGCTGACGTCATCAAAAACGGCTGCCATCAATCAATTCAATTAAATTCGGGTCAGGCCCACGAACCGTATGTCAAACCCGAATGGGGCTAGTGTAAATAGTGAAAATTAAAGGCCCAGGTCCATTTATTAGGCCCAAGGTGTATTGAGCCCATGTAAAATGTAGATAGTGAACAACCCATGTATTTGAGCCCACCAAATATAAGTGGGACCATCAACATTAAGCCATTCCCTTAAAAAGGGAGTAACAACCCACTACAAGAGGAAAGTGGGTAGTTATTAAAAAGAGTGGATCATGACCCCATGAACTTAGGCCATGATCCACAAACACAAATGTATAAATATGGCCACTTGAGCCTGAATAAAGATATCTTTTTTATGTGAGTGAAATTTGACACTTACATGCATGTTTTCAGATAATATCTTTTTATTGTTCTTTATAAATAATTTTTAATTTTTAGAATTCTCAAGAACAATTTTCAGATATACAAATCAAGTAGGCCAAAATTTTGAAGTTGTTTAGAAATAAAGGGTCTGCTTGGTTTGTATTTATGAAAATAATTTTCTGTAATTTGAAAACTAAAAATTAGAAAACTGTTCAAAATTTTGCTTGGTTTAGTTTTCTGAAAACAATTTTTAGAAAACTCGTAATGACACGTTTGGTACGGTTGAATGGAATGAAATAACCATTCACATTCTATTGTTTGGTTGTAAATATGAAGCACATTGAGAATGAAATGAACTTGATTTTTTTTTTTCAAAAATACCCTTCTTAGTATTAGATATAAAATTAAATAAAATAATACTATTTTTAAAAAAATTTACAAAAAAAATGGTAAAATGTAACGGGAATAGTAATGATGGACAATAAAGGTGGCAAAATGGCGGTGACAGTGGCTTATTTTTTTAAAATGTGAGAGAATTATTTAAGTAATTTTATATTTTAAAAGCATTCCTAAAGGAATGTCATTCCCTAAGTGCATGTTTGGTACGTTGGAATGGAATGAAATGGAATGTCCATTCATTCCATTCCTTGATTTGGTACAACATAATGAATGAGAATGACCATTCCCAAGGAATGAAATTTCATTCTTAGGAATGGATTTTCATTCCATTACTAAAGCTATGGAATGGTCATTCCATTATTTTATGAATACTTTTAAAACATAAAATTACTTAAATAACCCTCTCACATTTTAAAAAAATAAGCCACCGCCGCCACCACCGCCATTTCGCCGCCACCACCGCCGCCACCTTTATTGTCCATCATTACTATTCCCGTTATATTTTACTATTTTTTTTGTAAAAAAAATTAAAAAATAGTATTATTTTATTTAATTTTATATTTAATATTAAGAAGGGTATTTTTGATTTTTTTTTAAAGTTCATTTCATTCCCAATGTGCTTCATATTTACAACCATACAATAGAATGTGAATGGTTATTCCATTCCATTTTCATTCTCATTCCATTCCCACTTTTATTCCATTCAATTCAATCGTACCAAACGTGCCATAAATGTTTTCAGAGAACTCATTTTTATTATTCTCATAATTTTTTTTTCTATTATCAGAATTTTCGAGAATAGTTTTCAGATATCCAAAGGAAGCAAACCAAATGATTTGAATACCATGCATTTTTTAAACCGTTTTCAGTAAATTGTACAAAAAAATTGCGTTTAGTTTTCTGATAACTGATTTAAGACAAACTCACTTATACAAACACATTTTCCAATGACTCTTTTCTAATTGTGTTTTCGAAATTCTGCAGAACAATTATATTATTCTACCAAACTGACCGACAGCCTTTCCGGGGCCGTCTTTTCTTTTACTGGGCTGGTGTAAAGCCTTATTGATGGGCCAGTCTTTGGGCATTTTTGATGTTTAGCTTTCTTCGCTGATCAAACATGGCTATGTTGGAACCCTCTATTATCTACTGTCCATTCCTGGTGTTCGTTGATGATTTTCACCCTGGTTTATTTGACTGCAATTCCATTATAACAAAGTAATTTTATGTTTAGTTGTTTAGTTAAATGTGGAACGTTAAACGCATATTAGCGATATAGATGAGGCCTAGCTTGAACGCAACCTGTGCAACTTATCTATATTATATAGTATATGTAATAGTGAAAATGTCCAGCCCAATTGAGCCCATCTGTCATCAGGCCCATCAAGTTTATGGGCCAGCAAGATATTTATGAACCCAATAATAAAGCCCATTCAGAGGAGGTATGTAATAAAGGACCCTGATTAAATGTACAGGAGGAAGTCCATTTAGGGGATGTATATAAAGAAATTCCAGAAATTAATGGAGGGATTCGAAGAAGTGTTGAACATTTTTAGGTGTTTACACATTGGCGCCGTCTGTGGGAATGAGGGAGGTTCCTGACTTTTCAAATGCCCTTCGGTACGTGTAAAATCGCCTCCTTCTTCCCATCTCGAAAAGCTAAGTCTGTTTGACAGGCAAAAGACCCTCCACTTCCAAAAAACCTCCACTCACCGCCTCCCCGGACGAGAATGCCAGTCACCCGTTCACAGGCAGGCATTCTGCCCACTGAGGAGAATCGTGCAGAGGACTCCCAGACCATGGAGCAAATTCTTCAGCGCTTGGCGGCTGCAGAGGAACGTAGCATGGCCTTGGAGAAACAGAATGCAGAGCTCAGGGAGAGGTTGGCTCCACCAGCAGCTGCCTCACCGGCAGTTACACCTAACCCTCCGGTGGCGGCGATCGACCATTCTCTGAACCAACCTGAAGAGCACGCCGAATCTTCTCAGCGCTCGCGAAAGGCTCCAGCAGTCGACGAGTCTATAACCCCCCAGAAACTTCAAGCAATGATGGACGAGTTCCAAAGGAAAGTTCTCGGAGATTTGAGGTCTCGATCTACGGACGACATGGCCATCCAGGCGTCCACTGAATTGATACAGTCGCCTTTCGTTCAGGAAATAACCCAAGAGCCTTTCCCAAAGAAGTTCGTTATGCCACAGTTCACCCCTTATGATGGCACGCGGGATCCCGAAGAGCACATATACCAAATTCATCAGAAAATGACCATGTACGCCGAGAACGAGTCCCTGCTATGTAAGGTGTTCTCCACAAGCCTTGCTGAGGCCGCCCTATTATGGTTTAGGAAGCAGCCACCCCGATCCATTGGCAGCTGGCAACAGTTGACCAGGCTCTTCATCGCCCAGTATTATGGAAACAAGAGACAGAAGAAGACCATATCCTGCCTCTTCACCATGATCCAGGAGAAAGGAGAGTCACTGAAAAGCTTTCTGTCCCGATTCAACATCGAGTCCTCTTCTGTGGATAATTGTGACCAGCACTCTGCGGTCGAAGCATTCAGGATGGCCCTCATTCCTGGAACAAAATTCCATCAATCCTTGGTGAAGCGCCCTCCATCGGGAATTGGGGAACTAAACTCTAGGGCCCAGGGGTACTTGAGAATTGAAGAGGAAGAAACTATCAGGCAGAGAAGATCAGCCTTTGTCGGCCTTGAAATTCAGTCCAAGGATCGATTGACCGATCGGAAGCGATCAACTCCACCGGGATCGTCTGCCCCAGCGGGATTATCAATCCCAAAGCCATCCAAACGACCCAGGTTAGAAGAAAGGATAACACCCCTGAAGGTGAGCCTTGCAAAGCTTTACCAGGAGAACAAGGCCAAAGGGATTTTCCAGCAACCCCCTACCATGCGACAACCACTTGACCAGAGAGACAAGACAAAACACTGCGCTTTCCATGGTGATTTCGGGCACATCACTAACGAATGCCGCAATCTAAGGCAACAGGTGGAGACGTTACTACTTCGCGGAGTACTCCGGGATTACGTACAACGAGACAGGCCAAGAACCGATCAACGCGCCCCCGGCGTCCCTCGAAACGCCTCGGATGCACAACCGGTTAAAATCATCAATATGATTCATGGTGGCCCCCCACCCAAAGAAACCGAAGGATCGCGCCGAAGCTATCTACGGAAAGCCCACAAAATGAGAAAAGTCAACGAAATTAGTGAAGCCCGGTACAAGGCTGAAGAAACTCACATCACTTTCTCGGTGTCGGACCTTCGAGGCGTCCAAACCCCGCATGAAGACCCTCTGGTTGTGACCCTAATGGTGGCCAACTGCCTTGTGAAAAGAGTCGTGATCGATCCTGGGAGCAGTGCCAACATAATCACCAAATGGGCTTTCGAAAAGCTCGAAATCAACCCTTCTGAAATTATGACATCCCGGTGCCCCATCGCGGGTTTTGACGGCAGGCAGATCGAGCCGATCGGTGAAGTTCAGTTACCTGTGTCTGCCGCCCATAGGACCCTGAACGAGACGTTCGTTGTGGTGGACGCCAAACCCTCCTACAATCTGCTTATGGGAAGGGGATGGATTCACCGAATGCAAGGTGTGCCTTCAACTCTTCACCAGGTCATGAGATGCTTAAGCCCTGACGGTATAGGCACCATTGATGTCAAGGGTGACCAGGTGGCAGCCAAGGAATGTTATTCGGTCACTCTGAAGGAGATCCGGAAGGCTCAGGCCCCAGGGGTACCTCGATCGAAGGAGCAAAGTTCGTGCTCCAAATAGCAATTAAAGAATGGGGAGCCGGGCACCCCGACTGTGGTTGAACCACTACAACCGATCTGTGTTGTGCCCAACAGCCCGGAAAAAGGTACTTTTGCAGGTACAACCCTCACCGATTCTGAATTTGAAGAACTAACACAATTGCTGCAGGACAACTCCGACGTCTTCGCATGGGAGCATACAGACATGCCGGGGATAGATCCCGACTTTTCACAGCACTCATTGCATGTTGACCCAAACGTCAAACCAATCAGGCAAAAGCAAAGGCGAATGGGTGCACATCGGAACCAAATTATAGCAGATGAGGTATCCAGACTGCTCCAGGCCGGCTTCATCCGGGAAGTCAGGTATCCCGAATGGCTTGCCAACGTCGTGGTTGTCCAAAAGAAAAATGGCAAGTGGAGAGTTTGCGTTGATTTCACCGACTTGAACAAGGCATGCCCGAAGGATAGTTTTCCACTCCCAAAGATCGACCAGATGGTTGACGCTACCTCGGGCTATGACCGTCTAACTTTCCTGGATGCCTATTCAGGTTACAACCAAATAAAAATGAACCCTAAGGATGAGGAAAAGACTTCCTTCATTACTGAAACAGGTACATACTGCTTTAAAGTTATGCCTTTCGGACTGAAAAATGCAGGTGCTACTTTCCAGAGATTGGTCAACAAGATCTTTAAAGGCATGATGGGCACAGTAATCGAAGCCTACATTGATGATACTGTAGTCAAGAGCAGAAAGAAGGAGGACCACATCACTCACCTGCGCCAAGTGTTCGCTACCCTCAGGTCCCATGGCATGAAGCTTAATCCAGCAAAGTGTTCTTTTTGTGTATCATCTGGGCAGTTCCTGGGGCACATCGTGGACCGGACTGGTATCCAAGCCAGCCCGACACAAGTCAAAGCCCTGCTAGAGATGAAGGAGCCCCGAACACATAAAGACGTTCAAGTCTTGACGGGAAGAGTGGTAGCACTTAGCAGATTCATCTCACGACTCACTGATCGCTGCCGACCATTCTTTCAGGCAATAAAGGTAAAGAAGGGAGAGATCTGGGGTCACAAACAATCGGAGGCCCTGGCGAGGCTAAAAGAATATTTGACCATGCCCCCCGTCTTGTCTACACCAACCCCCGATGAAGTCTTATACCTTTATTTGGCAGTATCCTCCGCTTCAACCAGCGCCGCCCTCATCAGAGAGGACGGGAATCTTCAAATGCCAATATTCTACACCAGTAAATCCTTGGCTGAGGCAGAAACTAGATACAGCAGGCAAGAAAAACTGATTCTGTCACTGGTGAACGCCAAAAGAAGGCTAAGGCATTATTTTGAAGCCCACCCGATCGTTGTCCCAACAGCTACACCCCTACGGGTTATTATGTCAAAGCCTGACCTATCAGGACGAATCTCTAAGTGGGCCATCGAGTTGGGCATATACGATTTGACATACATACCCAGGGTCTCCATCAAAGGACAGGCTGTAGCGGACTTTTTGCTCGAAAGTGAGACTGAGGAGCCAGACCCGGGCAGTGAACTGGATACATGGAAGATTTTTGTGGATGGATCAGCCAGCTCTTCCGGATCAGGAATTGGCCTAGAATTTTTAACACCTGATGGGACACGCCTTCATATGTCGGTGCAGTTGCAGTTCCCAGCCACAAACAATGAGGCAGAGTACGAGGCCGTCGTATCCGGTTTGAGGGTAGCCAGAAGCCTCAAAATTCAGTCCTTAGCAGTACACAGTGATTCTCAACTAATTGTCCGTCAGATCAACGGGGAATACGAAACAAAGGACCCGACAATGAAGTTGTATCGAGCGCTAGTTTTGAAGGAGACAAAAAGTTTTCACAAAGTTACCTTTACCCAAATCCCCAGGAATGAAAACTCTGAGGCTGACCACCTGGTTAATCAAGCTTCCTCAGCGGGAGAGGATCTAACTCGGGTTGCACTGTTGGATTTTATTCAGAGGCCCAGCATTCAAGAGCCCGAACGAGTAATGCTCATCCCATGGGAGCCCAGTTGGATGGATCCCCTGGTAAATTACTTACGTAATGGAACTCTTCCTGAAAGTAAAGCTGAAGCTCACAAGGTCAGGAGGAATTTGGCTCGGTACTCAATAATAAACGGGCAACTCTACCGAAAATCCTTTTCTGGTCCCTACCTGAGATGTATCACGCCGTCAGAATCTAGAGCAGTGATGCACGAGATTCACAGTGGAGCCTGTGGAAACCACTCCGGCAGCAGGTCCCTCGCCCATAAGGTGCTGTCTCAAGGGTACTTTTGGCCCTACCTTTCTCGGGATACCGAAGAATACGTCCGAAGGTGCAAGCCCTGTCAAATGCACGGGGATGCAATCCATCGCCCAGCTGAGTTCCTGCATCCCACTATAGTACCGCACCCATTCGCCCGGTGGGGAATGGATATAGTGGGACCCTTACCGAAAGCAATCCGGTCGAATGCGTACGTCCTTCTGGCAACCGACTATTTCACCAAATGGGTTGAAGCAGAAGCCTATCCCACCGTCAAAGGGAGTCACGTCGTCAAGTTCGTATGGACCAACATTATATGCAGATTCGGGCTACCAAGAACGATCATGATGGACAACGGAACAAACCTGGACAACAAGGAGGTTAGAGCATTCTTTGCCGAACATGGTATCAACCAGAACACGTCTTCCGTCGGCTACCCGCAAGGGAACGGGCAGGCGGAAAGGACAAATCGCACTATATTCAACACTCTGGCCAAAAAACTTGAAAAAGCCAAAGGGGCCTGGTTAGAGAAACTGCCCGAAGTTCTCTGGTCATACAGAACGACCCCCAGACAACCCACGGGAGAGACCCCTTTTGCCATGGCGTACGGTGCCGAAGCTGTTATCCCAACTGAGGTCCGAGTTCCAACTCTCCGGAGTGAGGCCTGGGTCGAGGGACCAAGTAACCAGCATTTGGCTCAGAATCTTGATCTTCTGGATGAAAGAAGGGAGGCTGCCGGGATCAGGCTGGCTGCTTACCAACAGCAAGTCCGGAACCACTTCAATCAAAGAGTCAAAAGAAGAGAGTTCCAGATCGGGGACATGGTCCTTAGGCGCAAAATCGGGCTTGTAGGCAAGCTCAGGGAGCCCTGGGAGGGCCCGTACACCATCACTGAAGTCATCGGTCGCGGAGCATACCGAGTCCGAAGGAATATTGATGGCGGAATGGAACCAAACTCCCAGAACGCCTCTCGCCTCAAGAGGTACTACCCTTGATGGTCCAAGTCCTATTTTTACTTGGATCTTTTTGTAAAAAGGCTACAGCAACTGGTCATTAAAAATCATTATTATGGCCAATTAAGTAAGTCATAAAATCTGTTGGTGTGCCCGAAGATCCTGAAGAGATCCTTTTTCCAAAAATAAACGTAGTGTTGCATTGACTTTCGCATGGCCTGAAGAGCCCGAAGTCACAACACAGATCCTGAAGTGATCATTGTTCCAAAAATAAACCAAGTGTTGCATTGACTTTCGCATGGCCTGAAGAGCCCGAAGTCACAACACAGATCCTGAAGTGATCATTGTTCCAAAAATAAACCAAGTGTCGCATTGACTTTCGCATGGCCTGAAGAGCCCGAAGTCACAACACAGATCCTGAAGTGATCATTGTTCCAAAAATAAACCAAGTGTTGCATTGACTTTCGCATGGCCTGAAGAGCCCGAAGTCACAACACAGATCCTGAAGTGATCCTTGTTCCAAAAATAAACTAAGTGTTGCATTGACTTTCGCATAGCCTGAAGAGCCCGAAGTCACAACACAGATCCTGAAGTGATCCTTGTTCCAAAAATAAACCAAGGGTTGCATTGACTTTCGCATGGCCTCAGGAGCCCGAAGTCACAACACGGATCCCGGTTAAGTGATGCATTAACTGTAAAACTTTGCAAAAATAAACAAAATAACCAATATTCGTTATAACTGTAAAAGTCAAAAGTCGACTGGACAAAACCAATTATGTTTCACTAAAATTGGGCCCCTGTGGCCAAGGCTTACAATGCATTTCATAAACAGTAAATGCTAAGGGACGACGCCGGTGCCTGATACATCTGGGTTCACTGAAACGATGGCCCCATCGGGAGCCGGAGGATCAGGAGGGGCGGTTATGCTCATTCCTGGGAGAGGCTTGGTCAGGAACTCGCAAAAACGAACGTCGTCTGGACCACCAACCGGATCGTCGTACGGTGGGGAAATGCCCAAACTCTCATCCAGTTCTTCCACCGAGGCAAAAGTCCTTTCTTCGACGGGTTTCTGCATGTCACTAAAGCATGACCTCCATCCAAACCCGATCCGGTATTGGGAGGTTTCGCAGAAACGCTTATACATTTCGTTCCCGCCCCGGTGGCACATCTCCACCACCGACCTCTCCGTAGCGAGGAGATTCTCAATCTCAGCCCTCTCCTCCAGGAGCTTCGAATTGGAAGCCGTCAAGTTCTCAATATTAGCTTTCAGGCTCCCATTCTCAGCCTTCAGGGCCTCCGTCTCAGCAAGGAGAGCCCGCCGAACTGCTTCCATTTCCTTAATTTTGTCTTCAGCCGCCCGAAGCTGTTGCTCTGCAGCAATTGCCCTTCGGGACTGGACATCCAACTTTTCGTTGGATATGGACAGTTTGGCGGCGACCTTCATTCGAGATTCCTCTTTCAGTCTCAGGAGCTCGTTGGACTTCTTGAGCAAGTTGGAGTCCTCCTCCAGCTTCGCATTATAAGCTTGCGTCAGGTAGAGCATCTGCCAAAAGATCAAGTGTTAGCCTGATAAGGAGATAAATAAAATATTAAAAGCAATGGAGGAGTCTGTAGATTCAAGCACTACCTTCATAGCAACCTCTGGACCTGTCAGTGCCAACTCCTCCCGATCGATGTTTCTCAATCTCTTTCGGTCTATGGGAGTCCAGATCTGAGATCCCATAGCCCGAAGGGCAGTGTCGTTGTCAATTGTTGCGTGCCCTGCAACCAGAAAGTCGCCGCCTGGGAGTCTAATCTTCGGCGCCTAGGGCACGGGCAGCTCCTTTTCAGTTGCGGCCCCACTGTCATCTAGAACGATAGGGGACTCCTGCGTAGACGTTCGGGCCCTGACGGACCGTTCGGGTGGATTCTCCTCCGATCGGGGATGTCGCGCCCCCGTCAGGCTCGTTTCCCCTTCAACCAATCGGAATTCAGGGATGGGAACATCCACTGAGGATTGAACAACCTCCTCTGATCCTTGAGCAGGAGCCTGGCCGGTTTGCACATTTCCCATCGGTGGAGATGGAACTACCGGGATATTCTCTACTGGGGGTGGGATAACGGGAACAGCCGGAGGGGTTGGAACACTTTGTGATCCCTGCCCGGTCTGGATCTCACCGAGGGCTGAATTTGAGGCTTGAGGCCCGACTGCCCGCTTATTCTTCTTCTTCAACACCGCCTGCGGGATCCTCAGCATCTCTGTGGATAGGGCCTGCAAATTAGAACCTGTCAAGAAACTGGTACACATCCTCAAAGGCTGTCCCCAAATTTTTGATTTAAGCAATTCAAAACGGGTTCTGATATAGTTTGAGGTTTTATATTCATCGGGTGCTCCCAAAAACTCAAGCACATGGAGGCCCAACTTATCATTGCACTGATCACAGTTGCATACCCCCCTATGGAATGGCTTGAAAGAGGGGAAAAGGTGTTGGTTAAACTCATTGGGTACTTTGAATCTAGATGAGCTCGGGAGTCTCCAACTCCCGCTCACAAGGACCATCCTCTCTTTCCATCCTTTATTGGATTTTTCCGTACCATCACAAATTTTCCTCCCACTAATGGGAAAAAGGTTGTACCGGCCCCTGCACTCCTTCTGGGCCTGTATCTTGTAACAGAACAGAAGTTCCGCCAGACCAAGGTCAAGTCCCAGATCCCGATTGATCATCAAGATCATGGCCAGGACCCGGAAGAAGTTAGGTCCCACCTGAAGTGGGGCCAAGCCTAAAGTGGCTAAGGCATAAAGGAAGAAGGGCTGGATCGGGAATCTAATAACCTGAAGGTGAAAAGCCGACAACAAAATCTGATGGTCCAAAATTCCCTCGCCCTTCCTAAAATCATGCTTTTTAGGGTAATTTTTGATAATCACCCCATCGGGTACCCCGCATTTAACCCTTAACCTTTTTAATACTGTCTCTACCCTGTTCATAGGGGGAATGGGATCAGCATAGAACTGATCCCCCGAAACCCCTGCAACCGGATTTCCGGCTGCTGCTACATTCTGGTTAACTTCAGGTGGGCTAGACACAATTGTCCTAACCACCTCCACTGAGGGTGAACTAAGGGATGCGTCCGGGTTTACAGAGGAGGGTAGACGGTCGCTACCCGACCGGGTATCATCACTATCAGACATTTCGAAAAGAAAGACGCTAAGATGAAAAGAAATAACTTACTCTAAGATGAACCCCGAAGGATTTCTGACGCTTTCCTGAGAGTGGAGGTAGACTCTGGCAATGATAAGTCAAGGTCTCAAGTGCAGGGAGCTCTCTAAAAATTTTTATAACTGTGAAACGGAATGAATCCATAGCACTGTAGGCATTATTTATAGAAGCCTCAGGGGCGCTTGAAAAGCCGTGCGCTCGGGAACCGAAACGTCACCTCGCTTCACGTGCGCCTCCCTTCTCGCCTACCAAGGCCACCCGTACCACGAATTTCAAATGTTACAATGATTGTACAACCGTCGTATTAATTGTGTCAGCCACGTCATCCCGATCAGGGGTGATGTATCTTGTCCCCACTCTGTATCCTTTGTAATGGGCCGGGAAGATCGACAACCCATCACAAAGGATAGAATGTGTAAACACCTAAAAATGTTCAACACTTCTTCGAATCCCTCCATTAATTTCTGGAATTTCTTTATATACATCCCCTAAATGGACTTCCTCCTGTACATTTAATCAGGGTCCTTTATTACATACCTCCTCTGAATGGGCTTTATTATTGGGTTCATAAATATCTTGCTGGCCCATAAACTTGATGGGCCTGATGACAGATGGGCTCAATTGGGCTGGACATTTTCACTATTACAGTATATATAGACAAAATTTATATTTTCATGATCTAAATAAAGAATATCTTAGATTCTTAGGTAAATCGGGATTCCTTATTAAATTGGCATAGGAAATAAATCTAAATAATACTGTATTATTCTATTTAAAACATTAGAATCTAACGAGTCTGTGATCTCAGTTTAGTTTTAATTGTATGAAATTACATTTCTAATTTAATAACATTTTCATTTAATTGCACTAAAAAGTAGGTGAGCACAAATACAATATATATGTATTGAATACACATATACATATACACATAAATGCGAGTATAACATGATTACACACGAATGCTCTCCGATCTACCAAAAATGTATTACAATGGTATGAAATTTTTGCCTTTAACTATATGGCCCCGTTTGGATACGGAAAAACAGTTTTTGTTTTTTTACTATTCACCAAGTTAAAAAAAAAAACACGTTTGGCAAACGCGTTTAATGTTCACTTTTTTTTTCTCAAAAAAACTGTTTTCTGTGAATAGTGTGTAAAAGTGATAAAAACACCAAATACAACTTTTAATTGTTTTTTGAGTTTTTTCACTGTTTAGGTGATAAAAACAGTGAAAACACCAATTCCATAAAATACAACTTTCACCAAATAAAAGTGGTGAAAACACCTTCATCCAAACGCTTTTTTGTACAAAAACAGTTTTTATATTTGAAGATAGAAAACAAATACAAAAAACAGGCTATCCAAAAGGACCCTATATTTCCTCCTATCTTAATTTTATCACTTATGTTGAATACCTATAAATGCAACTCTATTTAAAGTAAAAATGAAGGTGATCCTTGAATATTGAATAATCATGATTTGTTATAAAGACAATTAGACTTAATTTAAATTATTTTAAAAAACTTGAAGATATACGCCCAAAATACCAGGATAAACTTTGTCCCATAGTGTATTCATTTTATTCTTTTTCAAATAATTTTTGATTAACCCAATCTGTTTATATAGTATATTTATTAGTTTATTTTATAATACATAGTTAAATCTTTTCATATGATTAAAACATTGAATTTCATAAAATGACAAATTGTACTTTTAATATTAGTGACAATAGTAGAATTATTGAATTGATTTGTCAATTCTCATACATCGTTGAATAAACAGATACTGTAACAAATTACGATATAATTTGTCAATGTCCCACTATTATTTTGATAATATTGAATTGATTTGTCAATTCTCATACATCGTTGAATAAACAAATGCTGTAACAAATTATGATATAAATTGTCAATGTCCCACTATTATTTTGATAAATGATGAAGAAACACGACTACACTTCAAATGACAACTTTACCCTTTTTCCGGTCACTTCTGACCGCAACATTTGCTATGGAGAAAGGGCTATCATGTAAATAGAGTTCAGTTTCCTTAAACACCCCTACTACTCTCCATTATTCTCGATATTTCTACCTTAAAAGAGATGTAATTTCACCAACCATGATGGGTCATCCCTATAATTTCGTACCTTTCTAAAAAAAGAACCGTTCTTCACGAGGATGAAATGCCACGTGTCAATCTCTCGACCTTCCTTTTGTCTCTGGTATATATCAACGCCCACTGAGATTTTTCCCGCTATTGAATGCCGAAAAAAAAAATCGCCCAAATTCGTATGAAGAACAACACCTGTTATCCTTTTAGAGAGTAGAGCGAGAAAGTACTTGTAGAGAGAGAAAGTACTTGTAGAGAGAGAAACATATACATATAAATATATATATATGTGTGATTTACTCTACCTTAGCTGACTGTTACTCGCAATCGCCGGTAACAATGGCCATCGGCGCCGTCGTTTCGAACCGGAATTTCGGTTCGATTATCGCTTCAGGTATCTGTTCACAAATACATACATTACACCCCCCCCTATATATATGTAATGTATATATATTGGTGTGCGCTTATCTATACTTTTGCTTCTGGTTTGACCTTAATTGCTTTCTGCATCTGGTGCATTTATGTAGAATTCGTGTTAATAGGATTTTGGGAAATTAAATTTTCGATTACTGGACCTAGTGTGTAATATATATATATATATATATATATATATATATATATATCTTTCTTTTCATTGACTGAGCTGAAAATTTTGGTTGCATTCACGCTGTATATAATCAACAAATTCAGAATTGAAATTGAAATTGAAATTTCCGGTACTGAATTTTCTATTGAAGAATTTACTTTACTACTACTACTACAGATTTTCGGATTGTAGTTTGATTTTGGGAAATTCTTGTGGTTCACTGGAGTGGTTATTGTGTATGATTTATATATCAATAGATACAGATATATTTGGCTTCATTTCGAATTTTGATGTAATTTTGTTTTCATTCTGCTTATGATTGTTACAGCGAATAGATCTTCCATATCTATTACATTCTGATTGAATAAGATGAATATATATATATATATATATAAATTTATATATACCAATTAATGTGAATATATCATACTTTCTCCCAAATTAGAATGATGTTATTTTTTCATTGGATGGTGCTAATAAAAGCACCTACACCTAATTCTAGGTTGTTACAGCTTGGAATCTCTCTCTTGAGCTATACTTTTTGAGCATTTGTAATCTCAGGAAAGCAAACCTCCTTTATTGTGACAAAACTCAGAGAAAATAATATATTGATGTAATTGATTCAATTTCTGAAAAATCGGTTCTAACACTTCCACTGGAGTTCAATATAATATTGGATTCTAGGTCAAGATTTGGCCAGACAATATAGTTGGGTTAGCTGAGTGCTACCAAATGATGAATAAACTGTAAAGCTTGTGTAATCAAGCACGGACCTGAGACACTGAATTGGTATTTGCTTGCTAAACTTACCCTTTTCGAAATCCGTGTTGTTCAATGTTCAGTTCCTGTAAAGACATTTGTTACATTTCAAATCAAACTAAAATGCATGATTTACCATGTGATTGATCACTTGTAAGTAAATGATGGGGTGAAAATGGATGAGGAGACTACTCTTTTAAGGGAGAAATTTTATTATTC
This sequence comes from Cornus suecica, assembly GCA_963922005.1. Taxonomy (NCBI): domain Eukaryota; kingdom Viridiplantae; phylum Streptophyta; class Magnoliopsida; order Cornales; family Cornaceae; genus Cornus; species Cornus suecica. The sequence continues at coordinate 1,751,556 of OY998247.1, read as the reverse complement.
ATGGTTTTTGATGAGTGCACATTTTCGATCACAAGCAGTAGCCGCAGAATTTGATAGTCTGGATATATAAACTTTGTGCACAAACTTGCAAAGTTGTGAAACAAATGAATTCTTCAACATGTTTCCAAAGTTTATTGCGTTCATGTTCTCAATCAGTTCTTTCTATTTTTGAACATTTGAGACTTTAGTACTTTACAATAAGTTCCATCAGAAAATTTACATTACGCGAGTTTCTTATATCGGCAGGAAAAGTTTATCAAATAGAACAAGCTACAGTACATCATCAAGGAGAGCGTCTGAACTTTGCTACCGCACAGTACGTTAGAAAAAACCAGTTCTGCAGAAAGTTATGTGTTGTACGGGAAATATGTTCTTTGTCAAGATACTCAAACTGTTCATCTCTTCACGTGATTGGTCTTCCAAATGGAAAAACTCCGAGACCACATACCACATTCCATGATGAAGGGGATCATCCTATGTCCAAGCGACTTATTACAAAGCTTCAGAGGATCAATACTAGGCAAAAAATTAAAAAATTATGTCAATGCCATCTTTCTTCAATTTTCTCTGACAACAGTTGGGTTCAACCAAGAAAGCTGGATAACCATAAATTGAATGACAGGCAATGGCAGCTGTCAAAGCGTGTTAAAGTAAATAGGATCCGTGCTGACTATAAATCTGAGGATGACATAACTGGAGCACCAGTGGACTCAGAGGGGCCAAGTGAAGTTGTTTTAGCGGAAGGGGTGCAGCAAATAAAACCTTGGTGGGAGCAGTTCCCAAAACGCTGGGTGATAGTACTGCTTTGTTTTACTGCATTTCTGTTATGTAACATGGATCGAGTGAGTAATTTTCTTGTTTCCTTACAAATAATCCTTAATTCATTTCTTAATTCCGAGTTTTTCAAAATTAAAGTTTTCGCAGCTTAGTATGGCCATTCATATGCCTCTAAAATGTTTTAACAATGGTTTACCGTCTTTATAAATTGTTCTTCTTCAACTAGTTGAGGTGCCCCTGTTACATTGACCATTTTATAAACAAATTGAATTTATGTTTTCATGTTGACTAATGTGAAGGTTCTCATTTAGGTGAATATGAGCATTGCAATACTTCCCATGTCACGGGAGTTTAACTGGGATAGTGCGACTGTTGGTCTAATTCAGTCTTCTTTTTTCTGGGGCTATCTTCTCACTCAGGTTTGACTCAAGTACTGATTTTATTCTGGAACAATGTATGGGAATATAACATTTATTGTCAATTCCTAGACAAATGGTTGTTTTAATTCTGCAACAGACACAATTGGTTCGCTGGATACGGTTTTGTCCCGTCCCTCAGAACTGACACTTGTTGTGGTATTCAAATGACATTCATACAATTTTCAAATCCTAATAATTGGAAAGCATTAGTACAGTAATGCAAAAGCATGATATCTCACACTTGCACATCTTTTTAACGTCAATTCTTGATTCTTCAATTTATGAAGTACTCTGGCTCATTTTTGGTCTTCATAACTGAGAGGAATTGGTCTCGTATATAGCTCTGTATATAATAAGTTCAATCACTGTCCACTTTGACAATCCACATGATTGGGCGTTTGATGTATATAGATAAGTCATCATCTCGCCTAATATCCTTGCTATGTCAATTCTTTGTGGTTTTGTTTTTCTCAAATGACATTAACACTTTTTTTTTTTTTCTTCTTCTTTTTCCTTGTGAAAATAGATTGTTGGAGGCATCTGGGCAGATAAAGTTGGTGGGAAACTAGTCTTGGGTTTTGGAGTGGTTTGGTGGTCGATTGCAACAGTTTTGACACCTATAGCTGCAAAACTTGGGCTTCCTTTCTTACTTGTTATGCGAGCCTTTATGGGGATTGGTGAGGTTGGCAACTTCTAATGCTTTAATGGTTATTTTATGGTACTGAATTTTCCAGATAGTATACATCTGTCTAATCCATCTAATGTTTGTATACATGTTTTTCTGGATCCAAGGAATTTGTGAACCTTTAAATAACCAGCTTTGTATTGGCAAGAAATAAGTTCAACATACAACATTCGTTTTTGACATGATAGGGATATAAGAAAAAGTTTTGAAGCATGAGATTCTTCTAAAGTCTTGGTCCTGAAGAAAACTAAATATGTGATAATCAACCAAAATGTGAACACTCAAACCACCCGTATAGTCTGCATATCCCACGTAGGATATGTATGTCCATATGTAAACTTAGAGGTTCCAAGGTCTTCATGATTACAAGAGGAACCATATGGGACTTCATGTCTGTCCATAAACGCTGGATGCTAGATGAACAGTAATAAGATTATCAAGGCATTAGGACCTGAAAGGTGCATCATTGTTATTTTTAACTTCATGCACAAGCCGAACTTTAAAGTTGCTTAGGTTGTAGGAATTCAAGTCAAGCTTCCTTTCATTTGCCAACATACCTTGAGGTTTTCCATCGATCTGGATGATATCTAGGTGTTAGCATGAATTAAATGTCTTTTCTCAGTTCGCTAAATCTAATTAAATAAATAATCCGTATAATCTTATAAAATGTTCATTCTTGATAGGTTAACCATTTAAATGCTAACTGATAGTGATGTAGGAGAAGATTAGCCCTTTCCATATATTTCCGTAGTAGGAAAAGGGGTTTGGTTCATTTTACTTTAAATCTGATCACATCAGTGTTGACTTATGGATAGAACTACTAAAAATTTAATTTCTGTAAAAACAATGGGATGTATTTCATGCGTGTTGTGAAATACGTCACATTTTTATGTACTCCTCTGCATATTTAAACACCACAAGTTGATATTTCCAAGCCACTTTTGTACTCCTTGCGTCCCACTTGATTCTTGTAAATAAGTAAATGACACAATTACTGCTAAAATGTTGAAATAATTATTGATTGTGAGAATGCTTTCGAAGAAAATTGTGTCACTTCTTTTTTTTTTTTTGAAAGGCCAGTGGAGTGCAAAAGAATAAATGTGGAGTGTGAATATCATTTTCCAGGCACTTTTTTTTTTCCCTTTTACTTGTACTAAATGGATAAGCTAGCTTTACTGGTGATTTTCTCCGGACAATAGATGGACCTAGACAACTACTGGAGACTCCATTCAATATAATTAGCTCATGATTTTTCGCTGTGTTGTTTAACTATTGTTTAATTGATATTGCAAAAAATATTCAGTCTTTTAACTGTGGTGTTAGTTCCATCCCTTTTTATATTACTTGAGTTCAATACTTACAGTCCATATATTCTCTTACCAGGGTGTTGCTATGCCTGCTATGAATAATATACTTTCTAAGTGGATTCCTGTCTCAGAGAGAAGCAGATCGCTTGCACTAGTATACAGTGGCATGTATCTTGGTTCTGTTACTGGATTGGGGTTTTCTCCCTTTTTAATCAAAAAATTTGGGTGGCCATCTGTATTCTACTCATTTGGTTCCCTTGGGACTATCTGGTTTGCTATATGGCTGAGTAAAGTAAGTTTTTTTATTCTTTCAGCAGCATTAATTACATTGACAAACATTGGTTAGCATATATAGGTGTTATAATAGGAACAGAGGATTATTGACTCGCTTCATCAAAACCATTATCTTTGCCTCTTCTGGGCTATACTATCTGGTAAAATTTGGACAAATCTCCACAAACATATTTTCGGGATTTCAATTCTGATTTATAGTACTGTTAAAGTTTCTTTGAAAAAGATTAGTATTTCCTTAATTAACAACGAAAGGGGTTTAGCAGTAGACATTAGAATGGTGCCCACGGTAGAGAGAACTTTGGTCCGGGTTTCCAAAAGATTTAGTTTTTGTGAAGTTGTTTGTCATTTTCTCCCATGGACATAACTTGTTGGTGGGTGAACTAAATTAAGTCCCTGTGTTTTGTTTACATCCTTATCATATTTCCCCATATATCTTGTGTTTCACAATACAACTCAAATATGTTTACACTGTGTGAGCAACAACAATTCTGATTGAGTAGCAATTGGAGTAGCGTATCTGGTGCCCCTGGATTGTTAGGATCTTACTGATGCATTTTTCTTGCTTTATAGACAACTTTGAAGATTCTGATATGATAATAGACAGTTGGACAAGGTATACAATTTGTCGTTTTATCAGATTTCTATAATTTTGTGCAAGACTTCATTGTGAATTTTTGTGTGAGAAAATGAAAGAATCACTATGGTTGTCTGTTTGTTTTGTTTGAGGAGTATTCCAAAGGGATAATTACATTTATCACCCCCGAAGAAAGGCCAAATAACAGGGACCTCCCCTCTAGTTTCCAAAATGACACTGACCTCCACAAATACACCCAAAAACAAAAACAAAATAATATATTATTACTATCTGATTTGCACTTCAGAAATCGTATCATGGATATTTACTCCAAAAGTTTCTCTGAATATCAATTCTCCAGGCATATAGCTCACCTAAGGAAGATCCAGAGCTTAGTGCAGAGGAAAAAAAGCTTATCTTGGGGGGCAGCGTCTCAAAGGAAGCTGTAACTGTCATTCCCTGGAAGCTAATTTTGTCAAAGGGACCTGTTTGGGCTCTCATTATCTCCCACTTCTGCCATAATTGGGGAACTTTTATTCTTTTGACATGGATGCCTACCTACTATAATCAGGTATACAAGACATCCTATGTTGGCAATATGCCTAATATCATAATATGGTTCATTCTTCTGTTCTTTTATTTTTTATCTGCATAGTTTTACCTAGGATAGTCCAATATACCAATGAACCATCAATACAAATCTACACTTGTATTCTATGTATCATCATATATCGGTTAAGTTCATTAGGTTGTTAACACTGATAATGATTCAAACTCCTTGAAGGATGTCAATTGTGAAAATTATCAGCATGTTCCATTAATGTATATGTATGTTTTCTTGCGAATTCTAAAATATGCCACTTGTAGTAGCAGTTCCATTATCATTTATTTTACTACATGCCCTCCTTCTTGTCTAAAAATGCATTGTGTTTCTGTTAGGTGGTGAAGTAATAGTTATGGCTGTTTTCTCAGGTGTTAAACTTCAATCTCACCGAGTCCGGACTTTTTTGTGTATTGCCATGGTTGACCATGGCTGTGTTTGCAAATATAGGAGGTTGGATTGCAGACACACTTGTGAGCAAGGGCGTCTCCATTACAGCAGTTCGTAAGGCAAGGATTGATACTTGATGTGCACTGGAAATATATTCTAAATGGAACTATTGTCTGAACCTTTTCAAAATAAAACTTGTAGCGAGGGAATGACTTTTCCTTAATGCTGTGAACATCAATAGAGTACAGAAGTTAACACTGTCAGCTATAACCCTTTTTAAAACCTTTTAATATTGCAGATAATGCAATTAATGCTGTGAACATCAATAGAGTACAGAAGTTAACACTGTCAGCTATAACCCTTTTTTAAACCTTTTAATATTGCAGATCATGCAATCAATTGGGTTTTTGGGCCCAGCCTTCTTCCTTACACAGCTGAGCCGTATCAAGACACCTGCTTTAGCAGTGCTATGCATGGCATGCAGTCAGGTTTGAGCTAGTTCAGCAACACTTCTATCCTAGCCTGAAAAACGTCTCCGTCTCTTGAATTTGTTGATATGCTTGTTTGTAAAGCTTAGGAAACATGTTATAATTTTTTATTTTTTATTTTGGAAGAATGCATGTAAAGGGAAATGGTTCTTCCTTCAATTCTGTTAATGGATTAACTGTTATACCACTCTAAAAAGGATTATATAAGTTCAAGAATTACCACGAGGAAAGAAAAGGCATGCAGAATAAGACAATATATGGCAGGAAATAGTATTTCTAAAATGTTACTGATAAACTCTGTCACCTCCTATACAACTACATGAACAAGCTTCAGTTTTCTTCAAATGTAATGAAGGAAATACAGGTACCGTAGTATAATTAACTGCATTATTAACAACTTTGGTTGGTCATAGAGGAAAGCATATATGATAAATTTGAATTCAAAGGCATTCATACATTCAAAATAGCTAACTCCGCACTACTCTGAACTCCTTGGGGGTTTGTTTTTATTTGTCCAATAGGATATTTGGTTTGCTTAGCGAGAACTACAGCGATAGTGCTCGTCATAGAGTTCCTTAAAAGAATGTTGCTTCATTAAGAACAGAAAAAACAAGAAAACACGCGAACACACACACCACAGCAACAACTATTGACACTCTGAGTGACAGTTGCACAACTGTGGATGTAGAGGTTCAGCTGCTACTGGCTCAACTTTAAGACGAGCACATAGACATGCCTTTTGAGACGCCTGCGACTTTTATTATAATGTGCAGTAATGTATAGAGGGAATGGACGAGATTAACATTTTCAGTTATAAGATCCTCTTAGTTTCATATTTGGCCAAAAGCTTATGATGGAATATGATTATGGCATTACCTTTATTTGACAGGGTTCGGATGCATTCTCACAGTCTGGGCTCTATTCCAATCACCAAGACATTGGACCTCGTTATGCTGTGAGTTTTCTCCATCTTATTATTCTTTCTATCAATATGAAACAGTGTCGATGAATAGCAAAACCGCAATTTGTCCTCCTTAAACCTGAAAATCAGAACATGCCTGATGAACTTGTTTAGCATGTCATCTTACAGAACAAGAAACACTCGAGGTGTATTCGAGTGATGGGAGATGTCAAAACTACAAGAGAAGAATTGATATGGCCAAACAACAGTTTACATTATAATTATGGTCGAGATGCTAAACTGATATAATTATGGCTTTTTTGGATGGATATCCCATCAATCCTTTTGAACTTTATCATGATTTGTGCCTCTTATAAAGTTCATTTCTTTCTTGTATTTCTTGACAAGAACAAGAATTTTGGGAATTTGATGTTTTCGAAGATTTATATGCTTATGCTTTTTTATTGCAGGGAGTATTGCTGGGACTATCCAACACAGCCGGAGTGCTCGCTGGTGTCTTTGGTACAGCTGCAACGGGATATATACTCCAAAAAGGTACCTTTAAGCCACCCCTTGTATTTTCTTGCTTTTCATCTACATATAGTCTTTCAACTTAAGCTGTGTTGTGTACGCGTGCGCTGTGTGAGATACAGACTTAATTTTTTTGCTTCTAAAACTTTTTATTTTCCAGGTTCTTGGGATGATGTATTTAAGGTGGCTGTTGTATTATACATCATTGGCACAGTAGTCTGGAACCTTTTTTCGACTGGAGAGAAAATTCTGGACTAGGTAAATGCAAGAAAAGGAGGTTTTCGTTCAGTGATTATAAAGATCAAACGATCAAACGATGGAAGAATATTAGTAACCAAACGGTCGATGGCTGGGCAATACTCTCAGTTGAGAAAACATTTCTGAGATGTCACTTCCTAAAATACGAGGCCCTTGGATCGCAGCTCCTGAATTTTGAGTTGGCCCCGAGAGAGAATAACTTTTTACAGATTCTCGTCTTCTGCTTAGTTTACGTTGCATTGCTTCCGTGTATACCTGAAGATCACGTTCGATAGTATCATGCATTGCTTCCGTTATTCTTCTTCTATAATTCATCATACTGCATTTCACTTTTGGTTTCATTATGCATGGGAGACTTTTTTCTGGGGATTGTTTGGCTAGGTGAACAAGTAGGTTTTGAGGAGACAGAGTTGGAACTCGGACTTATATAAATGGCAGACTGTTTAATCGCGGCGTGTTGTACGTATATCTTTTGTGTGTGTGTGCGCGTGTGTGACAGAGATGATCTCCAGGTGTTTTTTTTTGTGTATGAGAGAGAACTTTCCCTCCATAATATCTCTCAAATAGAGTTGCATGAGACATGAGTCGAAATTATTTGCACAAACAGAAACTAATATTATGGAACTCTCTTAAGACGAGACCTCTATTTTTACGGAATTCTTATCATATACGAACAATAGATTCTACTAAATTACTAACCGTTGCAACACTGTTTTAATAGAACTCCAATTACACAACTGTCTTTGTGAATGCAATATCAAATTAAATCAATATTACCAAACCCTCAATAAACAGAGAACAAAAAATCACTCGAGTCGCATTAAATCAAAATTCCTCAAACAACTAGAAATAGAAAAAAAAAAAAAAAAAAAATCATTCTCAAACCCTAATAAACCAACAAATCAGGAACTGGAGAATTAATCAACTCTCTAGATAATAAATCAAGAACTCTATTCTTCCATATGATCAGGACCCACATTGCCTCCGCCATGTCCACTGCTGCTTGCACCCAAACCCATGTCCGACTCATCTCCGCCACCGCCAGCGCCACTTCCACCGCCCTCTGCCGCCGCGGGAGGACCATCGGCCACTCTAACAATAGCCAAACCGAGTTCCAAATCAACTCGAAAAGACCAGACCTGGACCACCACACCCTGATGAAAATTATTCTCCTCAACAATCTGTATCCAAGGGTTTGACAAAACATAATTGAAGTTCTTGTTCTGCTCCCACCTCCTCAACGAAATCTCGAACACCCTCTGTCGTGGATCAACCAAAGTTACATTTATAGCCTTCTTCTTCGTCTCGACTTGCATCACCAACTCTTTCTTTTCATCTTCTGTCAAAAACCCCTTGTTTATCACTTGAGCCTCGGGTATATTTAGACGATTTTGCCCTTTTCTACAGTCACTATCATACAAGGTCTTCTGTATCACCAGTTGTATCTCCCTACCCTTCAATTCTCGAGTAACGAAATCCTTCATACGAATAGGCATGTCCGGTGCTGGTTCGGGACCATTCCATTTAACGTTGCTCTTCTTCTTCTCATTCCCTCCCTTTTTCTTACTCTCATCATTCTTTCCAGTGGTCTTTGGCTTTTTATTCGTTCCCGATCTCTTATCATTTTTTCTTTTGTTGTTGTGAACGGTATTGATCATCATCGCGTGATGATCAACAACATAATCATCATCATAAATAATGGGCTTCGACTCATGTTGATTCGTTCCCAATCTCTTCATTTTGTTGTTGTTAATGGTATTGATCATCATTGCGCGATTATCATAATCATCAAAAACCATGGGCTTCTTGAGAGATTTTTCTTTCAACGACAACCTCCTTTTCTGACGAATGACTTCTTCTTGTTCGATTTCATGAAGCTTATCTTTTGTAACATCGAGCAAGCACTCCCACAGCCTCCTACGCTTATCCTCCTCCTCGCTGTCCACAAAATCTTTCTCACTTCTCTCGCTCAAATCCATATTTTTACCCATTATACACATATAAATATATATATAAACTAGAGTAGGTTGAGTTGCTACAGCACGATCAAGAAATTTAAGAATAATTGGAAAGCCAGAGAGAATGATTGTGTCTAGCCTGTTTCTGATGTAGCAGCTTCTGTCTCTTTTAGGTATATGCACATATACATATATATATATATATATAGAGAGAGAGAGAGAGAGAGAGTAGTGTAGTGTTTCTATGTTTATATTCCTAGTGAAGTCGGGAGTACTGATACTTGTTGAAAGAGGAAAGTACTTTCCATGTATTTAGTTTTCCCATAGCATTGGGTTTCCCAAGCTAGTCTAACGAGATTTTTTCCCGCCAAGTGAAATACAGAAAACAAAAAATCTATAATACGTATTGTAATTATACAGACCACACAAATATATCTATATTATTATTAAAAGTGTGAAGAATTTTATATATAAATTTAATTAAATTATTATTCTAACTTCACATTCAAGTAGAATTCTATTTAGATTAATTAAACTTAAACTCATGAGTATTTATCCGATTAGGTAGTTATATAATTATAATAGGATATGATTTTGAATTATTTTTAATTTTATAGTCCAATTAGGATTATAAATTATAATTAAATAATTCATCTATTTACAACAATTTTATTATTTCACGTGCTTTTTATTAATATATATATATATATATATACATATACTATACATACTATGTGTAAGTGAATTTTTTTTTATAACTATGATATCCAGGCCAGTTACACCCATACAATCTTGTATAATGTCCTTTTGGTCCTCATACAATCCTGTTATATGGTGTTTGCACGGAAAATAATATAAAAAATAAAATAATTAATCTCCATCTGCGTATATTTTGAGATGGAAAGAAGGGGAATTGAAATAAAATGTTACCCTTAACAGTAATAATATGGTATATGCCGATATTCTTAATTATAAATTACTAGGTGTTGTTTGATAAATTAAAAATTTAAGAATGAATTTTAATTAATGAAAATCTTAAGGAGTAATTGATTTTTTTAAAAAAATAATGTCTCGAATCTTCACTATTTAGACATGAGTGATAACTGATTATTTTATCAGTTGTAAGTTATACTCAAATTACATTTTCAAATATACTTAATTGAATACAAAATCAATTTAAAATTAAGTGCAATCAAATAACAATAAATGAATCACATACTTATTTATCACCCTTATAGTTAGAGTTTATCCACCAATTTCAAAAGGTTAGCACCTCATTTCAGTGATAACGTGTATAGTATGCTAAATCTCAGGTGGCTTTAAGTCTGCTTACAATAACAATATTAAAAAAAAAAAAAAACGAGTTAAGAAAATAAGACGATAATTTTTTTATTATTGGGATCGATACTAGAAAATATACCAAATTTATAGACACTTAATTGTAATTTTGATGTATACATTTTGGTCAACAAATTTGGTCAACTAATAAGATAATAAAATGAAAGCAAAAACTGGTGATACTTGAGAGTTGGTGTATGACTCTTAACATTTAAATGTTATTACTACGACAGCCTGGATAAAAAATAAATATCATCTTTATCAGTGTTCGCTCCGAAAAATAATATTCACCGGCCGAATTGCAGGGCCGATAATATTTTTGATTTTCGTAGGATTTTGAAAAATAGTAATCATCGGCCGAATAGTAGGGCTGATAATATTCTTCGTATCCGTAGGATGCGGGCGTGCCAGAATCGGTGACAGAGTTCAACCGGTTCAAAAGGAACGAATTTTCGTCTCTTTCGTATATGTGAAATAAAATCATGCGATTTACGAGAGAAAGAACTCAACTCTCGCGAATGAGTTCTGAGATAACTTTTGAGTAACCAAAAGAAATCGCAAAAAGAATTGTAAAGTGCAATTGCAGGGAATTGAAAAGATTGGTATTTGGTCGTACACCTTTATAACAGAGGTATATGTATATTATTTATAGCCTAAAACTAACCTAAAGATAAACTAGAAATAAATCAATCAATAAATAAAAGATAAAAACAACCTAAATTCTAATCATATCTAAACACTATCATCAACTCAACTACATCTCTTTCCAAAAGTGTTTAATATTCCACAAAATTTGTAATATTCTAGTCTTAACTAACAAGGTTACTTTATGATTTGATCCATTTTCAACCCATCTTCGCAGCCCAACTTTTGACCCAATTCGCAGCCCAAAAACAACCTAGTTTAGGCCCAATTCGCAGCCCATTTTCGGCCCAATTTGCAGCCTAGTTTAGGCCCAAATTCCAGACCGAAAATAACCCAGTTTAGGCCCGAATCCAGCTCGAAAAACAATCAAGTTTTGGCCCGAATTCCAGTCCGGTTCTGCCCAATTTTTGGCCTAGTTTCGGTCTGCTTCCGTCAGAGAGGTGAAAAGAACCCCCTTATCAAATTAAAATCATGAAGAAATTTTAGCATTTTAAACATAAGTTTCATGAATGAAAATCAAAAAAGAAAAAGATATAAAAAATCTTTGTGTGTTTGGAATGGAGAAAAAAAAACAAAGAAGAAATTTAAAGACAAATTAATAGATTTCGAGTCTCTCCTTCTCTCTATTATTCTCTAATGCAAAATCAACGGTTAGGTAACATTGAATTTTAATTATAATTTCGTTAAGCAATAATATAATGTTATTTAATTATCAAATTAATAAAGGAATTTTGATTGGGTAAATATTACATAGTCCTCCTAAGGTTTGTTCGTATTCCACCTAGACCCCTATATTTTTTCATATTCCCATCTAGACCTCCTAAAGTTTATTCCATAGTATCTATCAGGCGCTCACTGTCACTCACAATTAATTGACCAATGGATTCTGATGATGTAAACTTGAAAAAAATGTTATATTAATCATTTTTCTCTTAACATGTGTGTGATGGTAATTTTCATTATAAAATGATTATGGGCAACAAGGTCATTTTACGGACTTTTGCTAAAAAAATGGATGAATGTTAATGAAAGGGGTCTGCGTGGAAATATGAAAAAGAGAGGGACCTAGGTGGGATATGGGTAAACTTTAGGGGGTCTAGGTGATATTTACCCATTATGATTTTATTGAATGGAAAACTCATTCGGAGTTACCAAACACCCCCCATCGGATTACAATTTTGCCGCCTTTTTTCTCTTCTCATCCAGAATTGTGAATAATCTAATCAACACTTTTGATATCACTATTAGCGCAGAGACATTACTCACCAGTTCAATCAGTTTTCAAAAATCAATAGAAACCCTAATTTTGATCTCTAGAACCATAGGGTTAGGGTTTGATCGACAATGGAGAAGCCGATACCAGTAGTGTGTGCCGAGAACGAATAATTGGCGCGCTCGATGTGGAAGAAGAGCCAAGAAATGGCGGACAGACCCAAAGGAGGATCGGAGAACATCAATTTCACGTTCTACAAGGCTTACTCCAATGTCTGTAACTCCAAAACGCCCATTAAAACCCTCAAGGATTTCTCCAAAATCAAGTAAGTTCCACCCAGAAAGTTTTTGCATATTTTCCCGGGAAAAATTGAAAATTTCTATTTTCACTGCGTTTGGTAGTCGAGAAAATGTAGTGAAATGAATTAATTTGTGCCAAGTGTGTCTTAAATAATCACATTTTCTTACTGTTTTATATGGCTGGATGAGCAACTCTTTTTTTTAGTGTCATTTTTTTTTTGGTGAATACCTACTAACTGCAATTACACTAGTATTACAAGATTCTATCAGATTGCGTTTGCTTGCTGAGAAAATGCAGTGAAATCAATTAGTTTATGCCAAGTGTCTATGGAAAAATCACAATTTCTTACTGTTTTAGCATTGTTGGATGAGCAGATGGGCCGCTCTTCTCCTTCTATGCCTATTTTCCTAACTTTATTTTTAATGTCATTTGTTTTTTAAATTCCTACTAAATGCAATTACAATTGTGATGTAAAAATTTTCTATTAGTGTAACACCACGCTCCAACACTTGGTACGATATTGTCCGCTTTGGGCCCAGCCCACACGGTTTTGTTCTTGGGCTCCTGCCCAAAAAGGTCTCATACCGATTAGAGACAACACTGCACATATAAGCACATACCGAGACCTATACCTGGGCGATGTGGGACATCACAATTAGACGACGTGTGGATGACGAGAAATTGTGGTGAAATCAATTAGTTTTTGCCTAGTGTCTCTTAAAACAAAGACATTTTCTTAGTGGTTTAGCATTATTTGATGAGCAACCTATTTATTTAATGTCAATTTTTTGATGAATTCCTTCTAATTACAAATACAATTATAATATACAAATTCTATCAGATGGCGTTTGGTTACCAAGAAATTGTTGTGAAATTTAATTTTTGCTGTCTCTTAAACAATCCCATTCTCTCACTGCTTTAGCTGATGTATTTTTTTATAGATACCTACTAATTGCAATTACAGCTATAGTCTAAAGATTCTATCAACACTCTGTGGAATTGCATTTGAAGAATATTTAATTTGTTTGGTCATACTATATGCAACTCCCTCTGACCATGAGAAAAAGTGAAATGTATTAATGTGGTTCCATCTTGTTAGTAATGCAGCGACATACTTGATCACTATGCCATAGCACGCTAAGATGTTAATGCAAAGCATTCAGTAAGTTATAATGATAACCTGCAAACTGTGATAAAATCAAGCCAGAACTTTCTGCTAGAACCGCTAATTAGTGCTGTTGGGTTTTGTTCCAACTCTAATGTAAAAAATGGGTGGTAATTAGTAGTTGTAGTTAAGTCTAATGCGCAAAATGAGTACAACTCTGAGGATAGCTGTTTGTTACAAAGAAATTGATTAGGCAATTGGCTATGCTATGCGAAGAAATAGATTAGAGATCCTTGTTTTTCATCCATCCCAAAAGAAAAGACTTAATAGTTCATATGATATATAAGGGTTATGTCTTCGTGCAGTTGATTTGGCAAAAGCTCTGAATGATAATTGCGATGATGCTGGCTCGCATCATGAAAAAGCCATCTTTTGCGAAAGATAATGCAAACCCACTAAACAACACTGCTTTGGTGCTGTTAGTGGCCTTTATTAGTTCATTTTCTTTAGACAGTGCTAGTCACCGATGGGAACTATCCCAGTGATAATTGAGCCGGTCTTACTAAAAAGGCATGATTTTTGGTGTGTACATTAATCTTTTATTGTTGGGAGAAATTCTTTACATTTTTTCTGTTCTCTACTTCTTACAAAAGCTAAAAGTGAAGCTTCCCTTTCATAAGCAATCAAAACAAGAGTATATCATGTGCCTTTGAGTGTACTTAGTATATGGATTTTGTTCATGGACCAACGTAAGAGTATATCATATGCCTTAGAGCTGACATGGTATTCATATTTTTGTTCAGAGTCTGTGCCTTCGTTTGTAAACATGAGGTTTAGTTCAATTGTGGTTTACTTTGATTGTTGGATTTGTGCATGTAGTTGGATTTTTTTTCTTTTTATTATTTTGAGGGTTTGGTGCCTTGGTGGGTGGAAGAGGCACGTGTTTAAGGAATATTAATCGAATCTATGTTTGTTCACTAATTATTAATATCATCTTCTCCCCGTTAGAGAGTTGGATGCACTTTATCTTGAGATAGATTCAAAAACATATTGACGAACACTAATTTTTGCTCTGATTCAGTTGTCATTTTTTTTGTTTGGATGCAGTGGTGTCGTAAAATGGATTTTGTGGCTCATCCAAGGATTTTTTAGGGCTGATTCTGGTCCTTCTGAACATGAAGATTTGATGCAAATATGTATTTTGATTCCAGCCTTCATTTTATTCGTTTGTTTTGTAGTTTACTCTAGGTAGGGAAGAAAAGTAATAATCTCAGACACTATTCTGGTGCTCACACTAGCTGTTGTTCTTCATAAATTTGTTCTCTCGATATTTTAGGGAACAAACCCAAGAGACCTTTATTTCTTGACCTCTAATTGCCACAAAAGAATTCAATGGCCTATGCATTATTGATTACTCTGTACAGATAGATGCCTAAGATGCAAGTTTGATTGCTTTTTATGTCTTGCTTTATTTTTTTTTCATGTGATTAGAAATCATTTTTGTGACTAAAAGCTTTTACTTTAGGGGGACTGCCTATAGAAGTGAATTTATGTGAAGACAGGAGCTAATTGATGCTGCTGAAGCGAGTGGCCTTTCTCGAGTGCCAATTGTGTATGTTACTTCACTGTTTACAAGGATTTATATTGGTTAAACTTGTTGATTTTATTGAAGGTTTTTTTTGGATATTGAGATAGTTTTAGATATTTTATTTACTTTATTTCTTGACCTCAAATGCTTTACAGGCCAGTAAAACCGGGACAATTTGGAAGCTCGCCAAGAGACTGGTATAGTGGATGGAGCTGCATGAGCACATTGATCACTAAAGGATTGGTGTCAAGTCGAGTTCTCCTGCAAAGTATGTGTGATTCCTACTTGTTATCTGCATTTTTTTATTATTTATTTATTGTACTTGATAGTAAATGTCTGTTTTTGGTTATATTCTTCAGAATTAGTTCAAGCTTAATACATGTGTTTTGATGAATTTAGCCATAATACTACACCCAGAAAAGGAGTAAGAAGTAAAAGCATGTGGTATATGCCGAGTCGTTGACGCAAATGATGATTGTTGATGTACATTGGCATGCATTCCCCTTTAATCTGTATAGAGGGTGTTCTTATTTTGGGATATGAAATCACAATTATTGTTGATCTAGATTCCCAATGGTTTTGGTTTAGCTTTTGCATATTATGGTCACCTCCATTTTATAGGTGAAAGAACACAAACACAGGGAAGATTCCTCCAAGGATTCACTTGCATCAATAACGATATTCTCCAACAAATATCTTCCAACAGTTACAGAGGTCACCCTACATCACCGTTATTGCTGGCACTGTTACTATCTTCCGTTCAACCTTTTTCACTTCTCCTTCCATCATCACCGTTTATCAATCTCGAAATCACTACCATTGTCTGTCCTCTCCAATTCTACCATCTAGTTGTCACGGCACTGCAATGTTTTAGTATTTCTTTTGCCACCACCTTTTATAGTGTCATTTCCACTCCATGAGGTGAATTTACAATTTACTCTTCTACTTTAATCAGCATTGCTGATACCACCACAACGACAGCCATTCAGTGCTGCAACTGCAGCTACTTCCACCTCCAGTTTCACCACAACTCCAGGCCTCATGTTTGTAATGATAGCAATTAGTCGAGCCACCTTTTAGATTGCGAATTATTTAAACAATTCAACTGCAGCTACTTTTCTTTTCTGGTTGAAGGAGACGTACTAAAAAGTTAAGTTTGCAATTAAGCAAAGACCTAAACAAACTTCATCCAAAATAATAATAATAAAAAAAAAACCCAGAGTTGATGATAATCATTTCAAGCAAGTAAACTATCTGTTGGATGCAATAGCACAATTTTTGTGTTTATATTTTCTCAATAGCACACAATATAAAAATAAAACCTCAGCATGCAAGGCACCCACTTGAATCCACAGTAAGTGTATAAATAATAAATCTATAGAATCATTGTGGTAAGTGCTAATTAGAGAGTAAAAATAAGAAAGATCTTAAGTAGGTACATGCAAGACAATATAATTAAGGAGTTTAGATAGAGGCATGATTGCAAATTAAGAGTACAAATTATTATCAAGTTCCATTTCCGACTTCTTCCGAAAGAAGATACAAACTTGTCAACTAAATTAGACGGTAGCAACAATAGGCAACGTAATTAAACATATGCTTCAGTTGAAGCCATAGAGGAGGATCTCAAAGAAGGATTAAGGTATTACCTGCTAGACTAGTAGAACCAAAATCAACGGATGAGAGGGCTGAATTGAAATTCAGTAGCATTATCTTGCCATTTTAAGGGTTCATAGGATTGAATCTCCTTCAAATTAGGTGCCCGATCAGCGCTAAAAGGAAATATTCCCAGTTTTGGGCAACGCGAAAAATAAACAGAGCAGAGTGATTCCCAAGGCATGGTGGTGGAGGAAGCAATATTATCATTCCCATTCCTCTTCTTGCCAAAGCTAACCAATTCTGGTAGATTCCAAAGTGTCAACTTCCAGAGATTTGGGAAATGATGGGGGGGCAATAGGTAATGTTTCTAGTTTTACACAGTCCTCCAGACAAAGGAACGTTAATGAGGGCCAACAAAAATTGTAGGCAACATCTCCCTCACCCCCCAAGCCAACAAATTCGGGCAGTTTCACAAGAATCAGGTTTTTCAATCTCGGCAAATCATCATCACCTGCTCCAAAAGGAAATAATTTCAACTTTGAACATCTCTCAAGACTAACTTTCTCTAATGAGGGCCAACACCTTCTCCTCCTCCTATAGGGAATGCCTTCGTCTCCAAAGCCCACAAATTCTGACAGATTCTCAAGGGTCAATTCTTTTAGTCTCTGCACATCATCATCATTAGCTCCACAAGGAAACATTTTCAGTTTTGGACAGTCCTTAAGATGAATCACTTCCAATGAAGGCCAACTCAACGAAACATTCTCCTTGGAGAAAATACTAACGAGTTCCTTTAGGTCTCGGAGATGCAGAAGCTTCAGTTTGGGTAGTGGTGTACAATATTGAAGCTGCAAACCACTACTGCTGCTGATCTCATCATTGGCATCTTCATCTTCCACTGAAATCATCTCCTCCAATCCTCCACAATCCCTAATGTACAATTCTTCTAAATTAAGAGCTGTGTCAACATTGGGCAATTTTCCACATACAAACTTCGTAGACTCTTGCTGCTGAAGAAGATGCTTCTTAGCTTAGGGAGGTGTTGCAGATGTAGGTCTTCCAGATTCGCAAAAGCATTCTCTTGCAATCCATCTTCATCTTTATGATATTTGGGTATTCAAATTTAATAAGAGTTTAATGTATGTATATATATATATATATATATATATATATTGCACTGGTTTTAGTTAATCAAGGACTGGGGATGCAAGTTTAGGTAATTGATGTAATGAAATTAATGAATTTGAGTGTGAGGGAGAGGGAGGGGTTAACATGAAGTTCAGCATGGAGTGGAATGTGGGAAAGTTGCATCTTTTTGTATGTGAAGTGGCGATTGATTAGGCTTTCACTGATTAACTTTGTTGGTTTTGTGGAATGGAAGGAGTAATGTACATATGATAGTGAGCATTTTTTTATATCCATACTTATCAAAAAAATATGTACATATGATAGGAATAAAAGGCATGTGTTATGTGTTTATGGACCAAAAAGGAGTGATGCGTGTTTTATTTTATGTTATATGTGATTATAACTAGAAATAGGCTAAAAGAAAGTATCTTTTAGGATTAAATCAACATAATCATACTAGTATAAATTGTTGATTTTATGAACAAAATATAAATGAATGCATGGTTGTGTTGTATATACGATTTATTCATGAGAGATTTTTATCTGCTTGCATTGAGGAAAACAGTATCTCCTGGTTGCAATATCTTGCTTTTTGCACAATCAATGTTTTGTGGTTTTACATATTGTTGCATACTGATCGTACCTAGTGATGTGTTCTGACCTGTTTTCAACTTCTTTTTCCCATTATCCTTTTGGTAGCATTGATTATCGACTGAAAAAAGTACATCTTTTTCCTTCTTTGTTGTTTATGTGTTAATATATTGCATGTCTTCATGCTTGCAGCTATTTTTGTTTGGGTCATTCACCGAAGATGAAACCAAATCATTGCTGGGGCAGCCAAAAAGTGCTGAAAATCCCGCCGAAAAGAAAAAAACTGCAGTTTGGTTCAACGAATTATGTAGGTGAAATATCTTTTGGTGGTTTCAATAGACACAATGAAGGCAGGAGTGTAAGAGCAGAAAATGATCTCTCGACTGGAGCTTTTGGAAGTTTAGAGGGGAATGGAGGAGTTCAGAATTCTGCTCATAGTTCTACCCTTAGTAATGGCAGTAAAGACCTTCATATTAAAGAGAGCACTGGTTTAAGTCATCTACAAGTTTGTGAAAAGGAAGATAGTTCTTCAGTTAACTCGTCTGGCTTGGAATCACAAGTCTTTGATGGAAGCTCAGAGAAAGGACATTCAAATGGGACCATTGATGATTCATCTGCAGAAGGTCTCATTGAAGAACATACAAAGAAGGCATCTAATGGGTCTGCTAAAGCAGTCGGACACTTATTACCCAGAGGCTTAATCAACTCAGGGAATCTATGCTTTCTAAATGCAACTCTGCAGGCTCTTCTATCCTGTTCTCCGTTTGTTCAGCTTTTACAAGAACTAAGAATTCGCAAGATTTCCAAGGTTTGCTCTGCCAATGTTCATCTCTCTTATTTTTGGGTCCTGAGACTATATTATGTTTGAAACATCTCAAAATATTTTATGCATTACTTGCTGTGAACTTTGAATTTTTCTTCTTAGGCTGGCTGTCCAACATTGGTTACATTTGCGGAGTTTGTCTCCGACTTTGACATGCCCAGTGGTGCAAGCTTAAAGAAAAAGGATCTGACTGTTATTGGAATCGGTAGTCCTTTCCGCCCTGCCATGTTCGGAACTGTCCTGAAAAAATTTACTCCTGATGTACATTGTAGCATCTCAGGCAGGCCAAGGTTGGTGCATTTCTGCTTCAGTACTCTTTTGCCTTTTTTGTTCTAAAAATTGTTGGTCGTGAGCTTCTGTAAATGTTTCAGCTTAAGCCATGATCCTTGTTCCTGCAGTCATTAGATTTAGCTGGGTACAATTGTCTGCAGTGTTTGATTGCGTTTTCATCCAGGATTTATCGCAGTAAAATGCCCAATCAAAACCATGTCATCTTTTCAGGTTGAATGAGTGTGAAATTTGGGCAGGGAAAAATTTGTTTATAATACACCCCTACAACCAACAAATTTAAGAAACTGCTATCTGACCTATATGTTGAGCCCATATTATTTTATGCCTGAGTGCTGGCTGCTTTAGTATGTAGTTTCTATATTTTTATCAAAATATAGAATGTGATCTGAATAAGCATAAATATGATCATATTGGGCATAACTCTTAAGTAATATTATTTGGGCAATTATATTGTTGTTTTTCAGACAAGAAGATGCACAGGAATTTCTGAGTTTCATCATGCATCAAATGCATGATGAATTACTCAAGCTTGAAGGACAATCCAAGTTAAATGGAGGAAACTCATCTTTGGTTTCTTCAGTGGAAGATGATGAATGGGAGACAGTTGGCCCAAAGAACAAATCTGCAGTTACAAGAACACAAAATTTCGTTCCATCAGAAATCAGTGCAATTTTTGGAGGACAACTGAGAAGTGTTGTGAAGTCAAGAGGTAGGATTATTCTACTTGTCGAACATAGAGGATATATGAACATTTAAATGTTACCCAGGGCTTACAATCAGTTTACATATTTTAGCATTAGCATGACATTTCTTTACATGCACAACACACAATTGCATTCATCTTGTCCTTCTTCATGCTTCCATTCCTATATTTTTATTACGTGATTAGTATTATTATTTTGGTTATTTTTGTTCTTTTTAGTTTACACATAAATATTTTTCAATACGTCTTTTATGCTCAACCTGTTTTGTATGAGTTTTTTCTTTTTTTACCCATGGTGTTGATAATTTATTGAAGGTTCTTATGCGTCCAAGAACATCAGAGGATTTTTTTTTTTGTTTTTTTGTTGTTTCAGCTTGTATACCACTTCTCTATATGAATCATTAAAATAAGTCTTTTCATGGTTTATGAATTAGGCAATGAAGTATTTGGCAGCTAATCAGCCTGTTGTAACTCAGTTGGCTGCATGACTATTAAAAAAGTGGTACAGCTGGATAATTTTCCACGAGGAAAGGAAAATCAAAGAGAAAAAATGTATATATACTAATGTAGTCAGTCTTGTTCAATTATTTTATTTAGGGGTTGTCCCTGAGATTACTGAGAAAAGTGCTACGTTTGTATACCTATTGTCAGCTTAATAGCGCTGTTGAAGGTCCACAATTCTAAGATCAAACAATTGGAGACAACTAGCTAAACATATTAGATTCTTATCAATGACTTTATGATTTGTGAAAATCGTGTCAGTAGCAGTATCCTGCTGTTATAACCTCTTGAGCTTTATGCCATTGTATGCCTGTATTGTAACAGGAAATAAAGCTTCTGCTACTGTTCAACCATTTTTGCTGCTCCATCTTGATATTTCTCAGAAGCTGTTCATACTATTGAAGATGCTCTTCATTTATTTTCTGCACCAGAAACACTCGAGGAATACCGCACATCAGCTATTGGAAAGGTATATAGACTTTAATGTTCTGAAATGGTAGATGATAGTGAATTCCCACGTGACTTTGTCATAATAACTTGTACTCCCCTTCTTCTGTGATAAATTGCACTGCCGTACATAGTTTTATAGTAGGACCCCCCCTGGCCAATTCTTGTCCATGGTGGTTTTTGCTTAAGTTAACAATATGGAAATCTGATTTTGCCATGGAATATCAGTTCATTTCATTTTTTTGTCCAGTAAGATCAAGGAAAATAAAATAAAATGCCAGGGCTCACTATTGGAATGGTTAATGGTAGGCCATTTACCGTTGTAGTTTGGATACACAGTATGCATATGCAGCAGTTCACGAGTCTCACTTGTATCCATTTCTCAGGATTTCATTCTGTTCGAGTAAATAGAATACCTATGCAGAAAACCTTTAAAAGAAGTTGTCTTAAAAATCTTTAAAAGTTTAGGAGGATTCATATACATATATCCACAATTATATAATTACATAAGGGAACTTTTAGGAAATTTGAGACATTCCCTTTATGTAAGCAAAGGGACAAATTGTATTGACA
The DNA here is from genome assembly GCA_963922005.1 of Cornus suecica. Taxonomy (NCBI): domain Eukaryota; kingdom Viridiplantae; phylum Streptophyta; class Magnoliopsida; order Cornales; family Cornaceae; genus Cornus; species Cornus suecica. The sequence goes on along the minus strand of OY998247.1, from coordinate 1,729,528 downwards.
TTATCTAATGTCAAAGACTAAATGTAACCCTTTATTACACTGATGAAAAACCTACTTGCGAGATTAAGGCAGTAAACAAGAAAGTGCGCTAGATACGCTGCAAAGCTGTCAATCCTATCCGTTATGATCTGAGGAGTAAAAATAATTTGTTTATATCTAATACTAAAATAATAAGAAAGTTGTATATGGTATGATTTGTTAAAAAACTAAAATACATCTTTAGCAAAGAAAAGGAAAGAGAATTAGCACAAATGAATTATCCATCAACCCTTTCGAGGTTACCAGGCTGCGTGGGCAGTGTGGTTTTCTCTTAAGCCTTTTACCTTTTGTGCTTTGCTTCCTTTCCCTCCCTCTCCTCCTCGTCTTGAGCACGTTAACAAAGCAGTAAGAATATGTACAGTTCATAGTTGTTAAAGGTTGATTAAGCACTTAGGCGACAAGGTCTCCTGGGGCCCAAGACGCAAGGTGCAAGGCGAGTTGCAGGCCTGACTGAAGTGAGGTGTGAGTTGAAAGAGAAAAAGATAGAAGCTGCCAAGTGGGGGTTGGGGGGAGGGGTGTTTGAGAAGGAGGGAGATTTTGCAGATTTTAAAATTTGACACATTGCAGAAATAACTTGTGGATACAAGTTTATCTTGGTTGATGGCTTAATCTGTAAATGAACCAACTTTTGAGAATGAGCAATTCGTTTGATAATTGTTGAGTTCCGTGGTAAACAGAAGCAGTATGTCTGATACAGTTTTTAGCTGACTGCTTGTCCCCTCGGTCCAAATAAAAAACAGTGTACTTCATTTCTATTACCAATTCATTTGGTGATTGAATGTCCTCCATTCCTGAGTTGTCTCTTTTACCTTATGTGTAGTTACAAATCACTTTGCACACTTTCCCAAATTTGAATCAAGAAGATCATTTAGATGCCATGATCACTCTCTCATCAATGTCGGTCCTTGTAAGTTGTATCGTTAATTTTAAGAGACGAGGGAATTAATGTAAGGGTACAGAAGAGTACAAGAGGAGTATATGTATGCCTATATATGTGTATATATATAGATATATTTTTTGACACTTGTAAAATCCCTTCTGTACAAACAAAGAAACCAGTCTCTTCATACCTTTAATTCACTGATTTGCTGAGGTAATGGTAATCGTTAAGGAAATTAACTATTTAGTTCGACCACAATCAGGCACAAGAGGCATGCGTCTTCTTCGGATCGCCTTGCCTTAGTGGTCACGGCTCGGAAAAGTCTATTTCAGTTAATACATTGGAAGGAGACTTTTTGCTTAATATCTTCTCCTAAGTTGCCATTTGCCAATAATTTAAGTTCAAAAATTTCATATATGTTCTCAAATTCAAACCTAGCAAGTGTCTCCAATTCACCTTTGTTGTTCGGAAGCTGCTAAAATTGTGACTTGTATTATATCGGTTGCTTTATGTTAGACCCAATCATAGTTATTAAAGGCTCAAGGTGCACTAAGGCGCTAGAGGTCCTCTAGAGCCTAGGCGCGATATTTGATTGTATTGATATTACGTAACTTTTCATCTTTACCAAAAAATGAAAGTTAGTGGGGTCCAATGCTTGTTTGAATGTTGTGGAAGAAGAGTAGTTGAGGAAAGTGAAAAGTTATAATGTTTTGGAATTCAAAACTGAACAAGTCTTTTGGGACAACTAAGGTTGAGAAAATGGACCATTTTTAATATGGGACTGAGGGAGTAATAGTTACTATGATGGTCTTATATCTGTAAATATACCTATATAGATTATGTTGATCGTGCAACTTAAGTCACCTGTATTATTTATGCTTTTACGGTTTACCGAGGAGGAAGGGAAAATTGCCTCCCATACTAGCCTCGATGAAAGAACTAGTTCCATCTTTCTCTTCTCTCACACGGGTGCGCTCGCATACCCACCCACAACCAACCTACCCGTCCACACCCACACATAAAAGTATAAGCACACCCTGGAAATGCTTCCACTCAAATCCTTTCTTAAGGTATTTTTGTTGGATGTTTATGCCGTAGCTTTGGTGATGGTTGCTAAACAATGCTTAATCGTATTTGACATTTGATATGATTTTAGTATCAGCAACTTTTCTAGAACACTACTTGTTTTGTTTGATTGTGTTGGTGGATTGTTTCAGGTTGATTCTCATGTCTAATTTCAGTATTTCCCTCACTATTCCAAAATATTGATGTATCTCATTTGTTACCAGACTGGCGTTGCGGCTGCCAGAAAAGCAGTAAACATACAGTCACTTCCCAAGATAATGATATTGCACCTGATGCGATTTGGCTATGGAATTCATGGAAGCACCAAACTGCATAAATCTGTACACTTCCCTCTTGAACTGGTGCTAGGGCGTGAATTGCTTTTTTCTCCATCAATTGAGGTATTATTCCTCTACATCATTCACTACTTTTCTTTTTAAGAAAAGATTTTTATTTATGACCCTAGAACTTGGATCTTTAAATGATATAGATTTCATGGCAAAAATTTAATTGGCCAGATTATTATGAACCCCGTTATAGGGAATCATAGTAATTATAGTTATATAATTTAAAAGTTTAGATTAGTTAAAAGTTCCAGTAAATCAGCTTCATGTCACAACAAATAAAGCTTATATATGTATGTATATATATAGAAGTCCTCCTTTGAGGTCAGTCTTCTCGAATTTTTCTTTGATTAAATTTGGATTGTAGCATTAGGGTCTGCCATGCGTTTGTAGGGAACAAGTGATTTTAACCCATATAAAGAAAACTGATTCTTGAACCCCTTTCACGCCCATGCCATGTGGAGGTACTGCAGAAGAAAAAAACTGCAAAATCTGATCCATTTGATCCTAATCGATTAGCTAACATGTTGGTTAGCCATATTCTGAATCACCAAAAGAAATCATTAGCTTATCAAATTCTCTTCGAGCCATGAAAAATTTCAACAAAACACGGAGATCCGTTATAACACCTGAGTAACTTAAATCAGGACAACCCTTTTTTCCACCTACTTGGGTGGGTATGTTGCAATGATCGTATTTATCCAATATTACTCTAAGGTTGATATGACCTCAGTAAAAAAAAAATTATGACATTTTTCCTTACTAACTGCCCAAGTTAATTTCAGTCTTGTTGTCCCTCTAATATTTCCCTCAATATGGAGTATGTCACTAAAATATTTCATCTTCATATATAGTATGAAAATTGTTAATAGCATCAATTACCGGTAGTGTTATTAAAAGCTCAAGACGCACTAAGGTGGTTGAAGTCCTCTGGAGTCTTGGCGCGTGCCTGATTGAAGTGAGGCACACACTGAAAGATGCAATTAAAAAAATACAATTATTACGGAAGCACATATTCCGTAATAAACATATATTTTGCGCCTCAATGAGCCTGGAGCCTAGGCGCTCATTTACAAACATTAGCTTCCTGCGGCTTATATATATATTTTTTGTGAAAGTTCAGAATTTACTCACACACATTACTATCTCCACTGAGGCTCAAACCCCTGAGCCCCCATTTGGTAATAAGGGGCTGGTATTGGTACCGCTTGGCCATTAGGCCTTTGATTTATATAATGTTACTCTCTATGTGTTTCAAAGAAAGATTTGTCACCTCGGAAATATCTATTGCTTGAATAGATTTCGAGCATTTATTTTGTTTGTTCGAATCCTGGAGAAACTTGATCCCCTTTGGCAATTCAATGATGGTTGAATTGTATATGAACGACTCTTAGTGTATGATTATGCTCAAGTGTATTTTCTGTGTGTGTGGGTTTCTGAAGGGATGTGGAGCTTTAAGATGACCTTTTTTCCCGTAAAGGTGTATTCATGATGGTTGATATTAGTGTTGTATCAAATGGCACGGATATTGACATTAAAGGTCTTTCATATTGTTTTGTATACTTGAAACTGGGTTGTTTGATTATAGTTAATATGGCCGATGGAAGATTTGTGTGTTTCTTGATGATTTTTTTTTCCAAATGAAATCTAATTGGGCTTCTACAGGGCCGGAGATACGAACTGGTTTCAACAATAACTCACCATGGGAGGGAAGCCTCAAAAGGGCATTATACTGCTGATGGCCGCTACTCCAAGGGGCAATGGTTACGGTTTGATGACACATCTGTGACTGCCATTGGAACAAGTAAGGTGTTGCATGACCAGGCTTATGTTCTTTTCTACAAACAAGTATGAGCGTAATTATAGAAATTCACATCAAGATATATCCCTCTGAATAGTAATGTAGTGGAGATGATACGGTATGAGTTTTTTGGATGTTGATATGATTTGATTGATTGCCACTCATACGTTAGTCAGGGCCGGAGAATCAGACGACAGGCCCTCATGGTGAATGTTGTGATAGTTGTCTCAAGTTGGGATGGAGTTACCCGATTTTGAAGTGTTTTGGGAACCACATGTAGATGTATGCTCACTTTTATATATATATATATATATATATATATATATAAAGCTTTATTGTTACTCGATCCTCCTTTTCTCAAAAAGTTGGTTAATATTGCACTTCTTCTGTCACTTAAAATTGGTGTGTAATCTGTTGAATAAAAAACAGTTCCTTTGAGTTAAAGGTATAGATTGTCTAATTTTCTCTGGCTTAGGATAGTATGGTGATCATGATCCATGCAATACGATGCCTTTTATATGAAAAATTATAGCTTGGATGTCTTCTTTCACTAGTTATAAAACATGGACCACCTTTATGGGCGGAAGGCTAAACTGCTAGGTTATGAGTCATGTCACAATTGAATTTCATAGAGATTTTGATTTATTTATTTATTAATTATTTTTTTGTGTTTCTGGGGTAAGAATAATGATTGGCATCCTTCCCCTCATTGGTTTTCTTTTCTGGTTGTTGAAGTAGATATACTTCGAAAATTAGGTTTGCAATAAACGAACTAATACAGATTTCTTACAAAATTAGGTTTGCAATAAACAGATTGCTGAAGGAAAGAACGAGACACCATCCAAAATGGAACCACTAGCATTTGACACCACCACCATGGTTCCCTAAATTATATAGTTTTAGTACAAGTGTGGTGAGTGCTAACTAGCTAGAAGCCCTAACTGAAGCAGATAAATACGAAAAACAATGAAGAAGTTTAGACTTAACACAGTCAGTTACAATTTAAGCTTTTATAAAAAATTGTTATTATGAAGTTCTAATTCTCTCTTCTTATTCTTAGCATACAGTTTTACTGAACTATAATAAAGAAATTGCTAAAAGGAAAAATACCTGTCTCTAATGTCAAACTGTTCCAATTGAGAGAGTTTGGACATCTTCCCATTAGGAAATCATCAATGCTTTAATTTCAAACATTTAGGTTTGATGACGAGTGACCTCTAGCACCTCAGAGCGTTTGAAGTTCGATAAATTTTCACGAGGAAATGCCATAAAATTGTAAGCAACAATTCAGAAACATTGCTCGAAGGCTTTACCATGAGGTTGATTAAAGATTTCTGGCATTATTAGAGAAAAATAGGAATAATACCAATCTGAGTAATGAAAAAAAGCCTTGGGGGCAATGTTGGCATTTCTAGTAAGCATGCATAAACCTGATCCTATTTGCTTCTTCCCATTCCTTATCAGCATCTTTACATGGTTGTCAATTGAATTTTGTTAATCTTGTGTTTTTCTCGATACAAGCCACAATACAAAAACTGATAATGCGATTGTGAAAACATAGATTAAACCTAAATGATCATAACTTGCTTTTGAGTATCTTAAAGAAGTGAGAAATAGTGAAAATTGTTTGATCATGTAACAAAATTCCAATTCTCTTCATGACTTCCCACATCATCCAAAAGCAAAAGATACTTTCTTCCCAGGAGTTTTCTAGACAATCTTCTTCCAACTCTTTCATCTGAATGATTAGCAGTCTGAATTTTTTCAACACTCGATCACGATTTGAAACATATTTTCAATCGCGGGCAGATTATTTCAGGAGGTTCAATAAAAATAAATTCATCTGAATAATCTCTTTTGGTTGGATGCAATAACACAATTTTGGTGTTATCTTTTTGTCAATAGCACACAAAATAAAAATAGTAAACTTTCACCTACTTGAGAGGAAAATGTGTATAAATAATACATCCATGGCATCATTGTGGCGAGTGCTAATTAGAGAGTGAAATTAGAAGAAAGATTTGAAGCAAGTACATGCAAGACAGTATAATTAAGAAGTTTATATAGAACACATAGTCGGAAACTAAGCTTACAAATTATTATGAAGTTCCATTTTTGTTTCTTCCGAAAAAAGACACACACATGCAAGCTAAATTAGCTGTAACACCAGTAGGCAACGTATTTAAATCATATGATTTAGTTGAATGCATAAAAGAGGAACTCGAAGAACATCATCCCGCACAATCTTATTTTTCTGCATGCTTGAGTACCTATATAAATGAACAATAATATCAATCATACAGGGAAACTTCGGAGACTTGATAGTAAAGAATGATTAAAGTATTACCTCAGGGGGGAGCCAAGGTTTAAATTTAGAGGGGGCGTAGTGTTATAGTGTAAAGTAATGAGGAAAAAAAGAAAGAAAGAAAGAAAAATAGTACGGATAAAGGAAAAGAATTAAAGAATAAGAATAGTCTGGAGAAGGAAAAAACAGGAAAGAAAAATCAAAATAAGTTGAAAAGGAATCACTTAGTATTTTATTTAGAACAATTATCATAAAACTTCCTAAAACTATCAATTTTTATCAGAATCATATTGCCCCCCTAAAGTATCTATTTTAATCAAATACAACCATTTTCGTTACTAATCAAACAGCCCCCTTCAATTTAAAATTTGATCACTACTCTTTTAATTTGATTTTTAACAAAACTATAAAATTACAATAATAATCTCAGTATTTATTGTTAAAAAAATGAAAGTTATTTTTAAAATTTCAAGCATAACTTAATCTAAAGGAAAATGTTTTGAGTTATTTAAAGATGTATTTGTTTGGTTACAAGTATGTGAACACTAAGGTGGGATAATCAAAATCCTAAACTAATAAACAAAAATAATTTTATAGAATATAATAATTTGAAAAGGGGCATTATACAAAATTACATATATATTGATTAAGAATAGAATGAAAATTTACCTTAAAACCATAGACTTATCTTCAGAGGGCTGAATCGTAATTCAGTAGCATTATCTTGCCATTTTAGCGGTTCATTTGCCTGAATCTGGATCAGATTAGGTGCACTATCAGCTGTAAAAGGAAAAGTTGTCAGTTTTGGGCAAAGGTCAAAACGAACAGAGGAAAGTGATTCCCAAGGCATGGTGGTGGAGGAAGCAATATTATCATTGTCATTCCTCTTGTCGACAAAGCTAACCAATTCTGGTAGATTCAGAAGACTCAGCTCCTGGAGATTTGGGAAATGTTGGGGGCCAATAGGAAATGTTTCTAGTTTTTCACAGTCGTCAAGACGAAGCTGCTTTAATGAGGGCCAACAAAAATTGTAGCCAACATCTCCCTCGCCCCCAAAGCCAACAAATTGGGGCAGATTCACAAGACTCAGATATTTCAATCTCTGCAGATCATCATCATTAGCTCCTCCGCAAGGAAACATTTTCAGTTTCGGACAGCGAACGATATAAAGATTCTCCAATGAAGGCCAACTCAATGAAACATTCTCCTTGGAGAAAATACTAACGAGTTCCTCTAGTTTCATGAGAAACAGACGCTTGAGTTTGGGTAGTGGTGGTGTACAATATTGAAGCTGCTGCAAACCACTACTGCTGCTGCTCATCTCATCATTCGCATCTTCTTCTTCCAATGAAATCATCTCCTTCAACATATCACAATTCCCAATCTCCAAATCTTCTAAATTAATGAGTTGTGAAAGCAATCCTCTTGATGAGAAGAGCTGCGTCAACATTGGGCAATCTTCCACATACAAACTTCGTAGACTCCTGAAGTTGTCTTTTAATTGCATCGAGGATGGTGTGCGGAAGAAGAAGATGCTTCCTAGTTTCCTGAGGTCTATCAGAGTTAGGACTTCCAGATTCGCAAAAGCATTCTCTTGCAATCCTTCTTCATCTGCTATGGTTTCAATCGCAGAGCATTCGTGAATGTAGCAAGCTCTTATCCCAGAAATATTCCCCACACCCAAATCTGATAGCTTTGTTAGTGGCTGCCCAATTTGACGTAAACACAAGTCTTCCGAACGCTTCATCACATCCTTCACTGCAGATGAAACGATGCCCCGGTCTTCTCCGTATTTGACCCCTTCATATATCAGACGACTTCTCTTATTTTTAAAAAAATAACGAATATACTCTTTAGTGCCACGATTAACATAGCATATCCGGTAAGCTGTACCCCCGAGCATCCATGAATGAGATCTTACTTGCTTCCTCCCATTCCTTAGCATCCACGATCCTCTGTACAGATAGTCCAGCTTGCACAATATATTTGCCTTCATCTCCTCCAATTTTGGAAGTCAAATTTAGAACGAAATCTCGCATGACGTCGTGCATCTTTACATGATCATCATCCTCACATTTTTTCAACAGTGACGCATCAATAAGATCAAGCACTATGGTATGCCCCTCATCACTGGCTTCTGCCTCAGAACATCCGCTCGAAAGTAGCCCCTCTGCTCTCCAATATTTTATTATTTGAGATTTCTTGATCTCATAGTCTTCTGGATACAAACCACAATATGATCTCATAGTCTTCTGGATACAAACCACAATATAAAAAGTGCTTTTGGGGGTTAGGCTCATGTGAATCTAGATGGTCATAACTGGCTTTCAATGCTACAAACACCTTCTTGCTCATGCCTTGGACATGAGATAAATAAGGTTTCATCAAATTTGTCAATAAATTGCTCCAGACATGAACATCTTCCTTTTTTCTCAGGGTCTTACCTACTGCCTCTAGTGCCAGTGGTAAGCCACCACACTTTCCGACAATTTGTTTAGCTATTGGTTGTATTTTTGGCAACACAGCAGTGTTTCCAACAATTGATTCAAACATTTTCCATGCTTCTTCTTCCGGTAAGGCCTCCACATTGATCTCGCGATCAGTTTCCATCTCGTGACAAACTCCCAGTTCTCTGGTTGTCAAAACAATTTTGCAACCGTTGTTTCGGTTTGCAGTTGGTATACCTACACTTGGCAAATCCATGAATTCCCAAATATCATCCAGCAGCAATAAGTACTTCTTTCCTTCAAGCTCTCGCAACAATAATTTTTTAACATCGTCTTCTGAAAACCTTCCATTTGAGTCCTTATTTATCTTCAATGATAAGCGTTTAGCAATATCCTCAAGTACTTTTGTAATGCTCCAAGTCTTTGAGATTGTTACCCAGATCACAACTTCAAATATTGGTCTAATTTCCAGCAGCATATTATTTAAGAGTTGCATTAGTGTTGTCTTGCCAACACCGCCCATACCCCAAAGACCAATCTTTTGGACTTTTTCGTCATTGATGTGATCTAGTATGTTCTTCAAGGTGCTCCTTACCGAATCTTGCTCAATCACACCTGGGATTTCCATCTTCTCAACTTGTGCAAGTGGCAAATCAGTAAGAAAACCTGCTTGAAACTTGTTGTAATTCTCCTGGAGTTTTCCAACTTTTTCGATCATCGTCTTCATTTCTTCACAGAGACTCGCCAGAACAACATTATCTGGAGAGCAGTCTTTTAAATAGTCCCTCTTTGCAAGGTGCTCCTTTTCAATCTCCTTCACTTGTTGTTCAATTGTATCCACATCTTCAATCCAGCCGATGCACTCTTTTGTTGGAGTCTTGTATAGATGTGCAGCGTGACTGTCACGTTTGATGTCGTCCCTCTTTAGGCATAATGTTTTGACTTCCTGGTAAAGTTTGTCTCTCATCATCTTAAGTTTTTCTAGTGGCAAATCAGTGAGAAAACCTGCTTGAAACTTGTTGTAATTCTCCTGGAGTTCTTTTACCCTCACCATCTTCTTTTCCACATCTGCACAGAGTCTTGCCCGAGCACGAACATCTGGACAGCATCCCATTAAACATCTCTTGTGAACATCAATGGCCCTCACCTGTTCTTCAATCGCATTCACATCTTCAATCCAGTCCTTGCACTCTCTTGTTGGAGCCTTGTGTGTGTTTACACTCTCTATGCCATCTTTAATCTCCTTCCTTCGATGACACAAAGTTGTTAATTCTTCATTAAGCTCCGTGAACTTCTCTAGCAGGCTTCGGGCAGAACTCACGCGTGTAGCAATTGGTGTATATATGCATCCACATACGTCTCTGACAACGGCATGTACAGTCTGAAAGATATCCATTGCCTCTGCAAAGTTCCAAATTGTCGCACCATTAGCATGTGAAGTTAGAATAACCATATACAAATACAAGTCATTTTTAATCTTTTGTCAGCCAGACTTGGGTCTAGTTGGTTCATACAGATCTAGCTGATCAATTGTATTTATCCAATATTTAAATGTTTCAGATAATATTAGACTATATGTGGCAAGCAACCCAGCTTTTGGTGATTGAAAGTTTATACATCATTCAACGAAAAAGCATGAGGACCCAAAGAATATCTAAAAGTAAACATTGATATGTTGAAGGTGTGCTTTTCTACAAGTACGCAATAATGTGTAAATTGGCAACACTGGCTCATTGGTTAGAGGTTTGAGAAAAAGAAAAAAAAAGACAAAAACTGTGTACGCAGTAAGGATTATTGGCCACAAGGTTCCAACTTCAAGGGTATGTGAGGGATGATTTTACGAAAAAAAATTATTACAATTTGGAAGAGAGCTTCCTTGAGTGTGTTAATCCGGAGTTTAAAATTATCTCCCGTTGTTAAAGGCTTTGAAATAATCTGATAAGTAAACTCGATGATGGATTTGAATTTCTCAAAGCACTCAAAGCCGCAAATGACTGGGAACTCTAAGCAAACTCGCAGATTCAAAGGTAAGAAGTTGAAAAAGTTAAAATGATTACTGTCTGTTGTTTATTGGCTTTAGCAGTTGCCCAAAATTGGACTCTTCATCAACTTGATGTCAACAATGCTTTTCTTCATGGTGATCTCCATGAAGAAATTTATATGTCTCCGCCTCTTGGTCTTCAGCGACAGGGGGAGAACCTAGTGTGTCGCCTCCACAAGTCGTAATATGGCTTGAAGCAAGCTTCCCGTCAATGGTTTGCTAAGTTCTCCACAGCCATCCAAGTTGTTGGCTTTATTCAATCCAAAGCAGATTACTCATTGTTCACATGTCGAAAATGAAAATCCTTTACAGCTTTGTTGATATATGTTGATGACATCCTTATCACGGGTAATGATCTTAATGCCACTTTTGCTCTTAAGCAATTTCTGCATAATCGTTTCCGGATTAAAGATTTGGGTGATTTGAAGTATTTTCTGGGCATTGAAGTCTCTCGGTCAAAGAAAGGTATTTCCATCTCACAATGGAAATACACTTTGGAAATTCTAAAGGATGGTGGTTTTTTGGGTGTTAAACCTGTGAACTTTCAAAACATAAAGCTCTCAGATGAAGGTGAATTGCTTAGAGATCCATCTCAATATAGGCGGCTTATTGGACGCCTAATTTATTTGACTATTACCCGGCCGAATATTACTTATTCGGTACATGTGTTAAGCAGATTCATGCATAAACCATGCAAACCACATATGGAAGTTGCCTTGCGTATGCTGCGCTATTTGAAAAGTAATCCAGGACAGGGTTTGTTTTTTCCTTCTCAGAATAATTTATCTTTGCAAGCCTTTTCTGATTCAGATTGGGTTGGTTGTCCAACATCTCGTAGATCCACCACGAGTTATTGTGTTTTTTTGGGATCTTCTCTTATTTCTTGGTGGACAAAGAGGCAGAAAACTGTCTCTCTCTCCTCAGCAGAAGCCGAGTACAGAGCCATGACAGGTACATGTTGTTAATTATCTTGGTTGTGCTCATTGTTGAAAGATTTGCGAATATTACATCCGAAACCAGCATTGTTGTATTGCGATAACAAAGTAGCCTTACACATAGCAGCCAATCCCGTTTTTCATGAAAGAACCAGACATATAGAGATGGATTGTCATTTCATTCGCGACAAAATACAAGACGGTTCGGTTGTAACCAGATATGTTACTTCGGCAAATCAACTTGCGGATGTGTTTACCAAGCCATTGGGAAAGGAAGCTTTCTCAACCATGATACACAAGTTGGGAGTTCTTGACATTCACTCTCCAACTTGAGGGGGAGTGTTAAGAAGGTCAATGATATCCCAATATTCTTGGGATAAATATGTATTGTATTTGCTGTAAATTCTTAGATTCCTATTATACTTAGATTACCTAGAATAGATTAGCACGATTAGAGGAAATCTCTTGTATAAAGTTACACTTTCTGATTCAATAAAATTCATTCAAAGGCAAAATATTTTTTCCTTATTTTTATAGAGGGAACCTAAAAAGTTTTAAGGTTTAACTTAACTATTGTCTATATATATGTATCTATTAGGCAAAAGTGCCAAAAAAACCCACAACTATCCCCAACTTGGATTAAACCCTCCTAAACAATAAAAGTGAGCATTTGAGTCCTTAAACTTTTCAGTTGTTGCATTTTGCCCCACTTACAACTAACGATAGTTAACTTTTCGTTTAAAAGTGAAACAAAAATACTAAGATACCCCACTATGTAATTAGTTCTTAAAGTTTTTAATATCAGTAATTTTAACTTATTGATATACACTCTATTACTCATATGAGTCATATTCTTCCCATTCTCCTAATTTGCCCAAGTCACAAACATATATATCTACTAATATAATATATATCAACTGATACTGTTTTTTATTTGAGGAGAGAGTGAGAACATAGTTTTTATTTTAGAGGGAACAATGGCAAAAGTAGTATTCCTTTTTAAACTATCACAATAAATAAAGTAAATTCAAAGGTGATTATTATCTTTTAAATACATAAGCAAATGAAAAAAAAATGCATTCACAAGTTATGATTCTCACATTAATCATTAGGTTAAAAAAAAGGTGAAAATAAATTGAGTAACTAAATTCAATGTTTGCTGCAACTAAACAACTATATACCCCGTATAATTTCAAATATATAAACATAAAATAACTTAATTTTATATGTATACATGTTAACTAAATTAGAAGCATGAGAGAATATAAGCAATAGAGGGTATTTAATAATTATTGATATTTTACAACTATAATGACTAATTAAATAATGGGGTTACATAGGTATTTTTATATCACTTTTAAACGAAAAGTTGACTCCATCAGTTGTGAGCGGGGCAAAATGTAACAAAGTTTAGGTACTTAATCGCTCCCTTTTATAATTCAGAAGAGTTTAGTGCAAGTTGGTAATAGTTTGGGGAGTTCTTATTAAGTTTCAGTACACTATTTGTTTCGGTATATTATACTTATATTTTATATAATAATAGGGGTAAATAGCTAAAAATACCCCTCAATTTTCTTCTCTTTCTCTACTATACCCCCTCAATTAATTATACCCCCTTCAACTTTCATTTTCTTGCACCATGGGTTTGCCCTCAAATTTTTTTACCCTTTTACCCTCCAAATTTTTTTTATTTCCACCTTACCTTTAATCATATCCTTACTATTATATTTCTTAATTCTTTAAATTACAAAAATATTATTTCTTTTAGTTACAATATTAATTATGCCATTTACCTTTAATATATTAGACTAAATATACTCTCAAATGTATTTTTTTTTTAATAAGTTCTAATTATTGTATTTGTAAATCAATTAACTTGGTATTAAATTTTAGTTTGATTTAAATCATATAAATCAATCCTAATTAATATATTCATAAATAAATCCAATTTATGAAAACAATATATATATTTTGAACAAAATATATATATTTCGGAATATATATATAATTCGTTAAAAATATATCTTTTCCGAATTCTTTTAAAAAATATGAATTTTTTCCGAAAAATAATTTTTTTGGGAAAAATATATATTATGTTCCAAACTATAATTTTTTCTGAAAAATAAATTTTATTGAGAAAAATATATATTATGTTCCAAAATATAATTTTTTCTGAAAAATAAATTTTATTGAGAAAAATATATATTATTTTCAAAAATATGAATTTTTTCCGAAAAATATATACTATGTTCCAAAATATGATTTTGAGTCATAATACCTAAACTACCATCAATAGTATAAGAGGGTTTAGTGAAATCAAACCTTCAAAAAAATTATTTTTTGAAAAAATATGTATATTTTGGAATATATATATATATATATATATATATATGATTCGTCAAAAGTATATATTTTTTGAATTGTTTTAAAAAATATGAATTTTTTATGAAAAATATACATTATTTTCTAAAATATAAAAAATATATATTTCGGAAAAAAAATCATATTTTGGAAAATAATATAAATTTTTCTCAAAAAAATTATTTTTCGGAAAAAATCATATTTTGGAACATAATATATATTTTTCCCAAAATTTTTATTTTTTGGAAAAAAATCATAATTTTTTAAAACAATTCGAAAAATATTTTTTTTTGACGAATTATATATATATATTCCAAAATATATATCATTTTCCAATAAAACTTAATTTCATTTAAATCATAAAACTCATTGTCCTAATTAAAATTTTTTTTTGCCCAAATGAAACTTTCTTTTCATAAAAATATATTCATAAATTGTTATTTATTTATGAATATATTAATTAGGATTGAGTTTTATGATTTAAATCAAACTAAAATTTAATAACAAGTTAATTGATTTACAAATAAAATAATTAAAACTTACAAAAAAAAAATTAACATTTGAAAGTATATTTAGTCTAATACATTAAAGGTAAATGACATAAATAATATTCTAACTTAAAGAAATAATATTTTTGTAATATAAAGAATTAAGAAATATAATAGTAAGGATAGAATTAAAGGTAAGGTGGAAATACAAAAAGTTTGGAGGGTAAAAGGGTAAAAAAAATTGAAGGCAAGCCCATGGTGCAACATTTTATAAAACTTTAGGGGGTTTTAAGCTCATTTCATAGTTGAGGGGGGATAGTAGGGAAAGAGAGTAAAATTTAGGGGGGGTTTAAGCTATTTACCCTATAATAATACAATGGTATTCTGTTTTATGTAATCTATCTAACAAGATGATTTATGGATTAATCTACTAGGTCATATTCTGTGACAAATGTATGCTGCTTAGTGAATATTAATTATAACTTTACGTAGGAAAAACTTATTTGAAAGAAGTTATTTATTTAAGAAAAATTACAACCTTCTAGTAGAAACAATGATTTTAAAACGCATACGGAAGTTCTAGAGAATTGCCATCGTCACACAACATTTTAAGAAGCTAACAATGCACGTGATTGAAAAAATTCTTGACACCAAAAGATGACATTTAGTTAATTTAGGCTAAAAAAATAATTAAATGATTAGAGTTTAATTTAGGCTAAAGAAATAAAAATTTAGTCATCACAAAATAGATTAGAGTTTGATACTATTTTATTTTAAAAAATACTAAATAAAATCTTTCATCCTTCATCAAGATTCTTCTCTTGATACCGATTTAGCTAAAAGTGACATAAATTATCAATAAATATAAAGTCTTGTGACATAAAGAGAAATAGAGGAGAATTGAGGAAATATGAGATTGAAAATATTTTGAATCAAATAGAGAATTACAAAATTGAGTAAACTATAATCGATTATAGAGTTTAGAAGTATATGTATACCTTCAAATAAATAATGGAACAATGAAATTAAACCTGCAAAAATTTAAAAAGTAGTTAGAGAAAAAATAAATCACACTAAATGATTAGTGTAAAGAAGAAATATACCTATATATAAATGCATGTATTTTATAGCTAAAGAGAGAAATTTCTAGGGCTCTAGAATTTTAAAAGCCCTACAAGTATAATTTTGGAGATTTGAAGAGTCGTACAAATTCTATTACTATAAAGAACAAATATATAGAATATTTGTTTTAAATATTCAGACTGTCCAACTTCTAATGAAAAATATCACGTGTACATGAATGACTTTTAGAAGTTTTCTTATTGAGGAACTTGAAAAGACATTACAATAAAAGTGTGTATTTTTTTAATTAATAAAATATAAAAAATGTTTGGAAATATTCCATAGTCCTTGGACTTATATTCCAGTGTATATATTTTTTCTTTTTCTAGAAGATTCCATCCTGTAATAAAATTAGTGTTTAAAAAAGACTGATATCCTAATTCAATATTATTATTATTATTATTATTATTTATTGAAAGGTAAGGATTTTATTTTTCTTCCCCCAACACACAAACCCATTTTGTTTTTGAGGAGTAAGGATGACAACGGATGCAGTTCTGGGCGGATGTACCATCCCCCGCCCCCGCAACCGTTAAGAAACACTGCCCCATTCCCAAAATACAAACACAAAGTAGGGCAGGATCAAGAAAGCACGAAAGTATATAAGAGAGTAACCAAGATCCGCCCAAAATCGTCTCCCAGTCAAGTTTTTTAAAACAGTTAGGTGCCCACGGATACTCATTAACCATTGAAAATTATAAATATGTCACTTTAAAATTAAACAATTCCACAAAATCATATACTTAAAACACGAAAAGGTTTGGGGGTTTGTTTGGGGGTGATGGTGGTGTATACATATATATATATATATATATGTGTGTGTGTGTGTGTGTTGCAGATTGGGGGTTCGATGGTGGTGTATATATATGTATGTGTGTGTGTGTGTGTATATATATATGGTCGTCGGTGGTGTTTGGTGGTGGTCGTCGATGATGGTTGTAGGTGGTCGGTGGTGGAACCTGGTGGTATCGAGAAGATGAAGGTTTGTTTTTTAAAAAAATAAAAAATAAAAAATCCAATCTGAGAACAAAAAAACATCATTTAGATATTCTCATGTTCTCAGCACTGCACAACTTTGTTTTTTTAATGTTTGAGAATAAAATGAATAGTGTTTGGGTCTCCCAAACATGTTTTGTTATGTGAACAGTGCCAAAGGAACAAAAACAAAGACAACCTATTCGGCCTGTGAGTGGTTTGGTTGTGCTGCTGACTCAACACTACTTGGCTTCTCTCTAGAAATCAAAAGCTAGTAATTCAAAGGGTTAATACATAAAACACCCATGTAGTATAGATATGGTGCGTATAACACATGTACTTTAAAAATATGTATATTGACATCAGTACTTTTGGAAAACGTGCAAATACCCCCTGCAAGTTTCGAAAATATGCGAATATCCCCTTACAAGTTTCGAAAACGTGCGAATACCCCCTTTTTTCCGATCATGTGCGGCTCACATGACTTTTATACTCTCTTAAATACCCATTTTACCCTTTTTCTTCAAAATATATATATAAATTATGAAAAATAAATTTCGAAGCCAATATATAAAATTCAAATTCGAAATTTTTATATATATAATTCGAAACCTATATATATATATATATATATATAATAAATTTTTGAAATTTATATATATAAAATTCGAAACCAATATATAAAATTCGTAAAAATATATATAAATTTTAAAAATATATATAAATTTCAAAAAAGATATATTAATTTCGAAAAATAAATATTAAAATTTGAAATATATATATAAAATTCGAAACAAATATATCAAATTTGAAACAATATATATATAATTCAAAAAAATATATAAAATTTGAAACAAATATATAAAACTCGTAAAAAAAATATAAAATTCAAAAATATATATATATAATTCAAATAGTTGTACAAATAGAAGTATAAAAAATACAAGTGACCAAAATATAATACACCAAAACAATATTTAAAGTTCAAGAAAGTAGAAAATAGAAGTATATTTTTTTCTGAATTTTATATATTTTTTTCCGAAATTTATATATGTTTTCGAATTTTATATTTTATTTTCAAAATTTAATATATATTTTTTGAATTTTAGATATTTTTTCAAATTATATATATATTTTTACAAATTTTATATAATATTTCAAATTTATATATATTTTTCGAATTATACGAAAGGCATATATGTCATTTAACACGAAATGGGATCAATCAATATATAAAATTCAAATTCGAAATTTTTATATATATAATTCGAAACCTATATATATATATATATATATATAATAAATTTTTGAAATTTATATATATAAAATTCGAAACCAATATATAAAATTCGTAAAAATATATATAAATTTTAAAAATATATATAAATTTCAAAAAAGATATATTAATTTCGAAAAATAAATATTAAAATTTGAAATATATATATAAAATTCGAAACAAATATATCAAATTTGAAACAATATATATATAATTCAAAAAAATATATAAAATTTGAAACAAATATATAAAACTCGTAAAAAAAATATAAAATTCAAAAATATATATATATAATTCAAATAGTTGTACAAATAGAAGTATAAAAAATACAAGTGACCAAAATATAATACACCAAAACAATATTTAAAGTTCAAGAAAGTAGAAAATAGAAGTATATTTTTTTCTGAATTTTATATATTTTTTTCCGAAATTTATATATGTTTTCGAATTTTATATTTTATTTTCAAAATTTAATATATATTTTTTGAATTTTAGATATTTTTTCAAATTATATATATATTTTTACAAATTTTATATAATATTTCAAATTTATATATATTTTTCGAATTATACGAAAGGCATATATGTCATTTAACACGAAATGGGATCAATTCGCACACAAATGAAACGATTATGGTGAAATCAAACTAGGAGGGTGTTATACGCACTATATTCATATTATAAGGGGGTGTAATGCACGCGGCCCTAATTCAAAATATTTCAAATAATATTAGACTATATTTGACAAACAACTCAGCTTTAGTGAATGAAAGTTTCTACATCATTCACCTAAAAAAAAGCAGAGTTAAAGATAAGCTCTTTACTTAAAAATTTCGTTTAGGATGAAATTGAATGTTATAGTAAAGGACTGGCTTTTGGTTTAAACTTGTGTAAAAGAATGAGTAAACGCTAAGTTGGAGGTCTTAGAGGGAACCTAAAAAGTTTTAAGGTTTAACTTAACTATTGTCCATATATCTGTATCTATTAGGCAAAAGTGCCAAAAACAAACCCACAACTATCGCCAACTTGGATTAAACCTTCCTAAACAATAAAAGTGAGCATTTGAGTCCTTAAACTTTTCGGTTGTTACATTTTGCCCCACTTACAACTAACGGAGTCAAACTTTTCGTTTGGAAGTGAAACAAAAATACTAAAATAACCCACTATGTAATTAGTTCTTAAAGTCATATAATATCAATAATGTTAATTTATTGATATACTCTATATTACTCATATGAGTCATATTCTTTCCATTCTCCTAATTTGCCCATGTCACAAACATATATATACTAATATAATATATATCAACTGATTCTGTTTCTAATTTGAGGAGAGATGGAGAACATAGTTTTTATTTTAGAGGGAACGATGGCAAAAATAGTGTTTCTTTTTAAACTATCGCAATAAATAAAGTAAATTAAGAGGTAATTATTATATTTTAAATATATAAGCAAATGAAAAAAATTGCATTCACAAGTTTTGATTATCACATTAATCATTAGATTAAAAAATTGGTAAAAATAAATTGACTAACTAAATTCAATATTTGCTGCAATTAAACGACTATATACCCCGTATAATATCAAATTTATAAACATAAAATGATTTAATTTTATATCAGGAAAAAATAAATTGGAACCAAACTGGTTTGAGGGGTTATATTTTTATAAAGAGTTTTTTTTTTTTTTAATTTTAGCATAGACATATTTTTATAATTATAATTTTAGTTGGGGGCATATTTAATAATTTATATAATATAGGACTATTATTACAAAACCCCTTGAAGTTTCACCAAATCATCATATTGCCCTCTGGCCTATCAAATAACACCCTAAGCTTTGCAATTTGATCAATCTATCCTTCCACCATCAAATTGGTAAATGATTAATTTAATTTACACCCTTCAACGTTTAACAATTTTCATTTATATCCCTTATTTTTTCAAACTCAAATCATTTACACCCCTTATA
This sequence comes from Cornus suecica, assembly GCA_963922005.1. NCBI lineage: Eukaryota > Viridiplantae > Streptophyta > Magnoliopsida > Cornales > Cornaceae > Cornus > Cornus suecica. Next base: position 1,709,479 of record OY998247.1, on the reverse strand, counting down.
TATAAATTACCCTCAAACTAATTCCTTTATAGTAAAATATTTAAAAAATAAAAAACTAATTTAATTGGTAGTTCAAATATTTTTTATCCTAATTTCTTTTTTTTTTCAAAAAAATTAATCCATCAAACACATTTTGGCATAAATAAAAAAAAGGGTAAGGTAAAGTATTTTTTTCAAAAAATAAAAAATATATTAATTTTGAAATAATATTTTTCGAACTATCAATTAAGGTAAAATATAAAAAAAAAAATAGGGTAAAAAATATTTCGGCATTATTATTTTATTTTATTTTTGAAAAAACATATTTTACCCTTTTTTTTATATATTATGCCAAAATGTGTTTGAGGGATTAATTTTTTTCAAAATAAAAAACTTTAGGGTAAAAAATATTTCAAACTACTCACGTGTCGACCATTAAATCTAACAAAATTCGACACAAAAAATAAATAATTTAAATTTGACACAATCCAACATAAAAAATAAAAAATAAAAATGAAATTTAATTTGAATTTGACATGATCCAGTAATAGTTTATTGATATATTTCAATGCATGACCAATTAGAAAATAGAAAAAATCTACAAATAAATATAAGAATAAATATAATCGTATCAAACGTGTCATGTCGTGTCACATTTGATAGGCCAAGGGAAAATTTGATGATTTGGTGAAATATCAGGAGGTTTTGTAATAATAGCCCTATAAATATATTATATAAAATCAACAGAAAAATATGGTTGAAGCATCCGCCCACGCTGGTCTCTTAATAACTTTGCTTTTGTGGGTATATACTTAAAGATATATATATATATATGTTAACTAAATTAGAAGCATGAGAGAATATAAGCAATAGAGGGTATATCTATATTTAATAATTATTGATATTTTACAACTATAATAACTAATTAAATAGTGGGGTTACAATTACATTGGTATTTTTATATCACTTTTAAACGAAAAGTTGACACCGTGAGTTGTGAGAGGGGCAAAATGTGACAACGTTTAGGTACTTAATCACTCAATTTTATGGTTCATAAGAGTTTAGTGCAAGTTGGCAATAGCTCGGGGAGAGTTCTTTTCAGTACATCATTTTATTTATTTATTTTTGAATGGTAAGATACTCACACATTTACCCCCCTCCCCCCACATGAGCCCACATGGGGATCGAATCCAGGAAAAGTGATACCATCACGCGCTACGAGCCCTTTGGTAACATCATTTGTTTCGGTATATTACTTATAATTTACATAACAATACAATGGTATTCTGTTGTAGGTAATCAATCTATCTAACAAGAAGATTTATGGATTAATCTATAGGCATATTCTGTGACATATGTATGCTGCTTAATGAATATTAATTATAACTTTATGAAGGAAAAACTGATTTGAAAGAAGTTATTTATTTAAGAAAAATTACAACCTTCTAGTAGAAACAATGATTTTAAAACGCATATGGAAGTTTTAGAGAATTGCCAATGTCACACAACAGTTGTTATGATTCATGTGATGATGTGAATATTGTAATCTGGCCATGTTTGGTAGACGGTCTTTCTGGTCTATGTGATGTGAATATTGCAGATTACAACACTTGGGCCATGTTTGGTAGACGGTCTTTCTGGTCTGGTTTGGTCTGGTCCGGTCCGGTCTGATCTAATCTGATCTGAAAAAGTCTGTTTGGTAAGCGGTCTAGTCTTATTATTTATTATAATATTTATTTATGTATTATTTCTTTATTTATTTATTATTTCTTCACTTTATAATATATTTTATTATTTTATTATTTATATTATTAAATTATTATTTATATTATTATTTATTAATTTATATATTAATTTATAAATATATTCTATTTATTTTTTATTATTTTATTATTTAATTCATTTTATTTATAAATTATTTATTCATTTTTAATTATTTAAAAATATATTTTATTAATTTAATATTATTATACTCATTTTTTATTATTATTATGATTATATTTACTTATTATTTATTATTATATCTATTTTTTATTTTTTATTATATTTATTTATTATTATTATTTATTTCATTTTGTTTATTATTTATTATTTTTATTATATTTTTAAATATGTTTTATGTAATTTATTATTTATTTCATTAATTTATTATTACTATTTATTATTTAGTCCATTTTTTATTATTATATTTATTTATTATTATTATGTTTTATTTAATTTATTATTTATATTATTAATTATTCATTTTTAATTATTTATAAATATATTTATTATTTATTCATTTATTTATTATTATATTCATTTTTTATTATTATTAGGTATTATTTATTTCATTTTGTTTATTATTTATTATTTATATTTTATTTTTAAAATATGTTTTATTTAATTTATTATTATTATTATTAATTTTTTATTATTATTTATTCATTTTTAATTATTTATAAATATATTTTATTAATAAGACCAGACCGGACCACCAGGAACCACCTTTTTTTTTTGTCTGAAATGAGGTCATTTTGGTCTGATTTGGTCTTACTTTGTCTAATTAAAAATTTGGGACCAATACTACCAAACATGATCTGGTCCCATAAAACACAAGACCAGACCAGACCACCTGGGACCAGACCACCTACCAAACAAGGCCTTGGAGAAAATTATTTTAAGAAGCTAACGATTCTGAAATGTTATTATTCACCGTATGGTTAGAAAGCTTAGAAAGTTTACTTTCAAAATATGTCACTCTTGTATATATAGATTCCATGCTTTTGCTCCCTAAATTCTCACAAAAATAAAAGAAAATAAAAAGATTTCCAGAACACTTTTATATTGAGCTTGGAGATAAATTCTATTTTTGAATTCCAAATTGAGTTCACTATTTAGAAACAAACATGTAAGATTTTTTATTTTTATTTTTTTATGATAGGCAACATTTTCACAAATCATCACTGTATTTACAATAATATACATGTTTCATATTTTTTTCTTACATACTCGTCTAATCGAATTCCAAAAAAATATTTGTTGTTCGATCGAATCTAATTCATTTGATACGCGGACATTTTATCTCACCAAACACATTTGTGAGACACAAACATATATATAAGTAATAGAGAAATGCATGTGAATTAAAATTTACACGATAATAATAAAAATAAGGGTTTATCTAACTTTCTCCATCGAGATTTGCTCTAATACCACACTTATATTAACAATTTTTAAATAATTACGAGTATTGAAACGTAAAAATTAATATAAAAAAATAAAGGAGTTCATACTTTTTTTGTATTAGTATAGATAGAGATATTGATAGATGCTCCAAATATGATAATAAAAAATAAGTTTTTTTGTCCAATTATACAAATAAATCCATTTTGACGGTCTTACTATCCATCACAGTACTGAACTTGAGAAAAAATCATTCCAATAAAATGTGATAAAACCCAAGTAACATGGACAGGCGGGCACATAAATATGAGTATTGTGAAAAAAAACTAACAAAAATAAAAATAAAAATGAGATACACATTTTTGGTAGCAAACCTCAGAATAAATTGAAGAGATCCCACTCCAAGCAAAGAGAATTCCCAGTAGCAGAAGCTGATCTCTTTTCTTCAAGTCCCTGCAGGACTAAAACGTGTTTCAAATATGAAATTAAAATAACAAACGAAAATTTAGATGGGTGCTTTGATTATTGTCAAGTATGAGGAGGGTCACGTGGCGGGTCTTTGTGGTGCTCTCAAGTCCAAAGTTATTATTAGGATGTCTTTTAAGAAGAACTTTTAAAAAATTAATCTCGATTAAAAATATATGTTTGGTGGATATAAATTTTGAAGTCCTTTTCAATTCAAAATTATTTCTGTCATATAATTCTACAATTTTAAAGTGACCCCACACATGTCTAGTTTCATTAGTATAGAAATAACACCTTTCATTATTAAATATTATTAAATAACATGTATCTATATAAAACATACGAATTTTTTTTGGGCTTTTTATAGTTACCCACCTCTAGGTTTGTCCTTATATCACGGACCTTCCCTGATATTTGAAATTTATTAGAGACCTCTTTTAAAATTAAAACGTTTCATTACACACACTCCAAACAAACGGTCAAACCTGATCAATGACGAAAAATGCTGACATCACTAGGATATATTTGAAATATCTCTAAAATGCCCCTCAGTGTGTTAAATGACCTACATGTCCTTGAGTTCTCCTTGTGAAATGTCCAAGCTACCCTTCAAATATAAATTTTGAAAAAAATAAATAAATAAAATTAAAAACAACATATATTTTATAAAAAAATACAACTTCAAAAATAATATATAAAATTCAAAAAATATATATATAATTTAAAATAATATATAAAATTCAAAAATAATATATAAAATTTGAAATAATATATAAAATGCAAAAATTATATATAAAATTCGAAAAATATATATAAAGTTCAAAAAAATATATAAAATTCGAAAATAATATTTAAAATTTGAAATATATATATAATTCAAAAATAATATATAAAATTCAACAAATATATATATACTTCGAAAAAATATATATTTTATAAATTTTAAAAAAATATTGTATAAAATTTGAAAATAATATATATGTTTTTGTATCCTATGCTTGATACTTTATTGCACAAAATCTTGACATGTAAAAGTGAAAGTTTCATAGACTGATATATATGTGTATACTTTAATATCAACAAACCAATATTTGTATAAAATTTGAAAATAATATATATATTGAATTTTATATATTATTTTTCATTAATCACTATCGGACTAAATTGATCGGATTTAATTCGGCTCAAAATTCAATTCATTGACAGATCTATATATAAAAGAATGCACACAAATATTGTATTATGGAAAAAACTAAATAAGAGAAACGAAAAATGTGAGATACAAGTATTTAGTACCAACCTCAGTATAAATTGAAGAAATTCCACTCAACCAGAAGCAAAGAGAAATAATTTCCAAGAACACAAGCTTAACTCTTCAAGTCCCAGCTCTTAAAAGGTGTTTCAAAGTCTTTCCTCAAGTCAAGTGGTGGGAGCTGCTCCGAAGCTGGTGTTGATGGTGCAGTTCGGGCCCCACCTACATCCAACAGTCAGCAGCAAATTACTTTCCCATCGGCCGGTCTTTGTTTGTCAAACTTTAACCATGAGTCTAACCCTTGTTAGATATTATATATGTATTTTATTTAATGTTTATTTTTGGGCAGTGTGGTTCCTATTTTACCCCTAAAAATATTTGTACACAGAGATGAGGAGAGAGAAACGTTTTGACAACCAAAAAAGAGAGTACCTAAAATTGATAATATATATAGAATAATATATATATTTTATTTTATAATAATATATATAAAATAATATTATTAAATATATATATAAATTCAAAAATAATATATATATAATAATATATAAAATTAAAAAATAATATATATTAATATATATAGAATAATATATATATTTTATTTTATAATAATATATATAAAATAATATTATTAAATATATATATAAATTCAAAAATAATATATATATATATATAAAATAATATGTAAAATTAAAAAATAATATATATTAATATATATAGAATAATATATATTTTTTATTTTGTAATAATATATATAGAATAATATTATTAAACATATATATATTAAATATATATAAAAATAATATATAAATTCAAAAATAACATATATAAAATTCAAAAATAATATATATTAATAATATATAGAATAATATATATTATTATTTTATAATAATATATATATAATAATATTATTATTTTATAATAATATATATAAAATAATATTATTAAATATATATATAATAATATATAAATTCAAAAATAATATATATATAAATATATATAAAATTAAAAAATAATATATATTAATAATATATAGAATAATATATATTATTATTTTATAATAATATATATAAAATAATTTTATTAAATATATATATAATATTATTAAATATATATAATATAGTATATTATATATATTTAATAATATATTATAAATATATATATTTAATTATATATAAAGTTTTTATTTTCTCAAACCAGACCAGACCGCTTACCAAACAGAATTTTAGATTCAAGACAAGACCAGACAAGATCAGACAAAATTAAACCAGACAAAACAAGACAAGACAAGACCAGACAAACCCCTTTCCAAACAGGGCCTTAACTTCCAAATCATACTAGAACATACTATGGGGCCATACTATTTCTATGGGCCTTACATAAATAAACGTGGGCTTGCGAATATAAATACATGGGCTTGGGCTTGACAATTTCACCATTTACAGCATTGAAGAAAGTTAATTATATAACGGATTATTTATTACTACTTGGCACAAAAAAATATACAAAAATACTAAAAAAACAAAAACTCGTGTTAAGAGTTCTATGCATACAACATTACAACGTGACAACTAATACTTATATGTAGTATATTTCTTTTACAATTCTTGTAGTTAATCGATTTCTAATTTGAAATCAGTAATTCAGGCGACAATATAAAATTGCAAGGGATTAATTGATTAAAATTAATACTAATTGTGGATTTTATGATAATAATCTCGAGATATATATTAATCCTTTTAGAAACTGAGAAAATTAATTTTGCAAGAATGTTCATTTAAATATAGGAATTAAAGAACTTATCAGACTAACATGCATTCGTTATCTAATAAACAACATTGGTGGATGCTTCCCAAGTTTGGTATTAAATAATATTAATCCTACAGGAGGTAGCTAAGTTTTTTAATTTCATTGCCTATTATATATTTGGCTTTTTGAGGAAGATCAAGGTCAAAGGGTTTATTCATTTGTCAACATGCTCATGAAAAATGATATATGTACCAGGCAACCAGCTTTAAAGATGAAACATATGCTTATTTGTGTTATATATATATAAATATATATACACAAACACATACTATATGTATATATATGTTTCAAGTGAAACCCAGGATTCCTACTCAAACATATCCAAGGCAACACTCCAGCAAACTAGCTTCAGGTCAGGCACAAGACACGAGATTTTTGTTCATTTGCTGCAAAAACATACTACAACAATTACTACCTTGAAAGTTCTGAACGTAAAACTTACTATAATAATTAAACCTTGTACAGGGGTTTAATTCTCCATAGAATAATTTCATATATGGAAAAAACAAGGAATTTCGAAATGGTGCCAGAGGATCTTCAAAAAGACATCCAGAAACAAAATAATACGTAGCTCCTAACAACATTTTAAATTAAACTCTGTAGCATAATCATAATAATATTAAGAATACAAAAGGGTTCATGCTCGGTGGACGAGCTGCTCCTGCTAAAAAGACCCCCTGTCGCCCATGCATGTTTGGATCGAGATATGGAAGCCATCATCTTGCCAATTTTCTGTCAAAACGAAGAAGATGAAAATGAGGTCACTGAACAGCAACGGAAGAGCAAAAACTGGGCACAAAATAACAGAACCCTAATAAACCAAAACATCATCGTCGTTATTACGAAATCAAGCAATAATTGGTAATAAAGCACATACCAAGATGCATAAATAATATGTATAATGAACTGAAAATCAAGAGCTAATATTACTGAGGCCATGTTCAAAAGGCAGGTAGGGAAGTACACAAGTTTCGTGTCTCCATATCAAATGGTTCATGATGCATCAGCAGAAACAAAGTTCAAGATATACAAGAGCTTCGTATCTCTATAGCTTTCGCTTTTCCAGTCAGTAGTTCAATCTGAGAGAAAGGGACTTCATTCAAATCCGCTTCCTTCCTTCGATGAATGTCAAGATCCTAAACTAATGCTTCCCAGTAGCAACCTGCTTGACTGATGCTCATTCATTCCTATTCTCATATGATCTCTCTCTCACACGCAAATTGGTAAGTATATAATTCTCTTTACGAAGTGTCCTCCAATATGGGTCAAAATAGGATACAAATATTTCAAAAAAAGCCACGCAAAATTTTAGTTGCTAAACTGACAAACATGGGCATGGGATCTGTTCAAGAAACCATATAAACCAATACAAAAACCATGACTGATGATGCAAATTCTAAAAGAAATGTAGCTCCAAAATATAAGAAATGTTTAAGATTGCAGCAACTAGTGCAGTGACAGCCACAAAGAGAACTATAATATTTGTAAGTACCGAATTGTAAAAGAGACCAGAAATCAATAAGCCACCTGGTCAATTGGATACAGAGTGCAAGGCGTATCTTTGGACATCCAGCAAGTAACTAAAACACTTCTCCTCTTCCAGCCCTTTGCAAGTTAGTTTGTCTTGATGGTTGTCATCATTACTCACTACATCAACTCAATACTCCAGACAGTTTAGTCCTCATAAATAATAGCTACACAACATACACCATGGATTCACCATGCTAATGATTCTTTTGACTGCCTCCAATCGAACTCTGAGACTAAGGAGAAGATATCATGACAAGTAGCTTCAACCGGTTATTATCTTCTATACAAGTACTTTGACAGAGGAAACTTTAGGTTCCTTGCTACCTATCAACCATTACAAACACCATCAGACCATAAATTCAATGGAGCATGATTTTAGTTTACTTCCAAGATATATGAGAAATTAACTACCAAAAAGGTCTAAAATGCTTACCTTTAAAGCCATATCTTCACATACTGTAGATCGGTATCGAGTTGAACCCTCCAGTGGACACCTTCCTCCTTTGGTGATAAAATTAGCATTGCAGAGACTGGATAGTTGCAATAGAACATCAGACATAAGGCCGACATCCTCATCTTCAACTCCCAATCCATCATTTCCGTCCTCTTCTTTTACTGAGTATTCAGCCACAGAGGTGATACATTGATATATGGCTAATAACCGCTCCAGTGGGAAAGTTCCAGGTCCTTTCATGAGCAACTCTTGTTCAGCAGTTTCTTTCAGCTCCATCGATTTTTCAGAGCTCCTAAGCATGAAGCAAGTGGAGAAAATGAACTAGTGTTTCATAGTCAGGTATGGGCAGGTGAAAACACCATTGCAGCTCAGAGGGGAAATGATGGCATGGCGTGGGATAAAGGATTTAATTCTTATTATTAACTCAACTCAACAAAGTCTTCAAAAAATATTCACCCAAAAAAAAAAACTAAGTCTTCAAAAAACGAAAACAAACATAGATATCTAATCAATAATGTAGCAAACAAAATGAGACACCTAGTCAATGGCGCACTATCATACAGGGGCAGAACAAAAGGGTGCTCGCAGGGTCAACGCCCACCTTTTAGTATCCTTTGTTGCAAGGAATCAAGCTGCATTACTTACTATCTCTTCTAAGCAAACATTACATAACACAGGTTGAATAGTAATTTGTCAAAGCACTTACTTCCTTTTTCGCTTCCGATTATCAGAACCCCCAGTTGAATCAAACAGCGATGCATCAAGGGTAGCTGGGTTTCTAGAAGCAAGGAATGCTGATATAAGAAGATACTTTGCAGAAGTCGCCATATGGAAATCTAAATCATCAAAGGCTTCAAAATGTCCCAATTTCTTTGTATTGGCCTTGGGCTTAGCTCTCTCCATCTTCGTTCCAGCAGCTTCAGGATAAGGCTGAGTTATAACCCCAAACATCTCATTTAGTGAAGTCACTATATGCGGCTGAAGATGACTAAATAATCTCCTCTTCATTTCTTCATTTGGAGTAACTCCCAAATCACTTAAAGGTTCACAATATTTCTTAAACAAGGATGAAAAGGCAGTAGATAGTTCATCAACTCTCCTTGTAATTCGACAAAAAGGCCTTAGTACCACACTGTTTGACAACAAACCAAAAGATACACTCACTAATTGAAGAATATAAAAGAAAACATCATAATGCAAAAAGCACTGCCGAAAACAAAATTTTCTTACTCGAGGAAAGAAGAATACAGCTTCGGGTTTGCTTGGTTTCTCATGTAGATTTGGTGAAGATCATCTTCTGTGTAATCAGGAAAATGAACAGGGATAGGCTCTATATAACCTGTATCCGAGTGATATGTATCTAAGGAGGTGTTACTAATAAAAATCAGAGCAACCTTGGGCATCTTCAGAATATCATAAAGTTTAAACAGAAAAGGCAATATATTATTGCTCTTCTCCCACTCTCGAATAAGCTCCAAATTATCAAAGATCAAATAAACAATCTTTCCACTGGCATGTGAATGTTTCACTGCCTTCTTTGAATCCCCCAAATTGTTTATGGCATTCGCCAAAGCTTCTTGCAAAAGATTAACAAAATCAGATGGCTTTTCGCAACGTTTTGCACTTAAATAACCATTACCCACATTTTTCCGATGAAGAGATAACTGATTCAAGATGGATTCAAACAGTATTCGAGGATTGTAACAAGTAACACAACTTGAATACACGAAAGGTCGGTGTAGGTGTTTGAATACCTGAAGAACTGTACTGGTTTTTCCAGTTGATGGACCCCCATACACAAATAGAGGAAGCATTGCAGTATTCAAGGGACCCAGAAGGCGTATCAGTTCAAGAATCTGAATACGCCTACCGGGAAAGCTAGATACCAAATCATCGAAGCTTATGGGTTTATCCCCAAATATAAGATCCTTGATTGTCAAAGACTGGGGACTACTTGATTCAACCACATTCTTCAAATTGGGAGTGGATGAGGACGATCTTGTAGTTCTTCTAGTAGATTTTGGACATTCCTCATTACACATTTCTTCAAAGGGTGCAGAAATTGTATATATTGTAGCAGAAACCTGATTAGACACAGAGGTTAGTCTGATGAACACCACATGAATTGAAAACTCAAAAAGATAACTCTTTGGGTGGAAAGGAAAGAAAATGAATGGGTTAAATGGGCGGTGGTTTGATGTTAGAACAAGAACTCCAAGTACCCATATATATACAAATATATATATGTTCCAAAACCCTTATATAAACAAATATATATACACAATTATACCTCATTTTCTCTGTTGTCCTTGAACGGAAATCAGCAATAAACGTAAATGAACAATGACTCAGGAATATACAGCACAATAACAAATGAATTGACCCCAAAAGCAAAAAACTAAAAAAAAGAACCGCACGTAAATGAATGAGACTTTTCTGAATACTAACCTTGATTTGAGATACTTTAATCAGATTGACGAAGCTTCAGATGATTTGATCCACATACATTAGTGGTTGGGAGAGAGAGAGAGATCTAATTCATTTCATTTCACTTCATTTCCCCTGCATGGAGAACTATCCTCCTCAATCTTTGTCACTTCATTTCCCCTGCACGGAGAAGATAATTAAGGTTTCTATTAAGACAATAAACATGGAGTGAAGTATGTGTCCCTATGATATTATCGAAATCCTATGATATAATAAGTGTCCATATATAAATTCAACTGATGTGCATTTCTCTTTAAGCCTGCATGCCAATACAACTGGAGAGTTCCATTGGGTTTGTCAACTCAGGGCCCGTTTGGAAAGGACTTGTTTTTGTTCTTGTCTCTTGAATGAAAGAACAAGAACAAGAACAATTCTTGTTCTTGTTTTTGTTTTTCTCAACCTAAAAACAAAAAAACAAGAACTTGTTTGGGGCAAAATCAAAATCTTCTAGAATTTTCCCCCTATTTCCACATATTCAACGCAAACTCATCGACCCAATTCGCTTTCTTCACCCTAGATCAAAACCCATTTCTTGAATCATTCCACAAGCCCTCCAATCCCATCAAAATCAATACTTTTATCGACTATCTCAAAAAACCCAATTCAAGAACTTCCATGGATTCCAATTCCTCCACCCCCAACAACACCATTTCAGTTTCTTCCACTTTCACCTCTCCTTTTGAGAGCTCTCCAAGGGCCAACGGCTCGAATTCTTCGGTCCGAAAGCGATGTAGAAGGAAGAGGAGGGTGGCCATGAACTCGGCGATGAAGGCGATGTAGAAGGACCAGAGCTTGAGCTCACCCATGTTCAACAATGGTGTTGGTGTTGGTGGTGGCGGCGTTGGCGTTGGCGGTGGTGGAGGGTGGAGGAGTGGTGGTGGTGGTGGTGGTGGTGGTGGTGATCGAAGGAGATGAACTTTTGGTTTTTTTTTAGAATAAGAACAAAAAAACAGGTTTTTTTTGTCTTTAAATTTTGAACTAAGGCTAAAAAAATATATTTTTTGTCCTCAACACTGTTCACAAAAACAAGAACACTTTTGGAAAAAATCCTCATAAGTCCTACTTTATACACCAAAAGACAAATAAGTCCTAAAATATTTCTCTTTAGACCAATAAGTCATATTTTTTAGATACATTTCCAATAAAATCTTAAAATATTTCTATTTAGACCAATAAGTCCTACTTTTTGAAATTCATTTCCAATGAAGTCCTAAAATATTTCTATTTGGACCAATAAGTCCTACTTTTTGAGATTCTTTTCCATTTAAGTCCTGATTTATTTTTATTTTTATTTTTATCCATCCTTAGTAAATTAGTTTTGATGATAACTTTATTCATTAATTCATACATAGTTTATTTTTTTATAAGTTTTAGTTACGAAAAATAGTACATTACGAATTTAAATAATAATTGATCTAATTTAAATTTAATTTAATAAACTTGAATGCATAAATAATAACTTTACTAAAAATATAATAAATTACTATATATAAAAATAATAAAATAAAGTTTCAATTTTTATAGTTTAATGCAAGTGTTCATGCTAAATTTGAATTAAAAATTTATATTTAATTTAATATCTTCCATATAATTTAATAAGGGTGTAAATGGGTTATTTAGTAATTTAGAATTTATATGGAACAAGAACACCAAAAGTAAGAATTTCTAAATAATCCAACCCTTATCAAATTGTATAGAATAAATTTGACTAAATATAAATTTGTTATTCAACTTTATATATAAGAATTTTTTATTTTTTATTAAATTTTATATATAGGAATTTTATTATTTATTATTATATATATATGCATTCAATTTTACTAAATTAAATTTAAATTAGATAAATTTGTATTATAATATTATTCGTTACTAAAAGTTATAACAAAATAAACAATGTATTAATTATTTAATAATTTTATCATCAAAATTAATTTACTAAAGGTAAAGATAATTTTTTTTAGGAATTTAGGACTTTAAGTGGAAAGAAGTATTAAAAGTAGGACTTATTGGTCCAAAGACAAAAATTTTAGGACTTCATTGGAAAGGAATCTCAAAAGTAGGATTTATTGGTCCAAAAAAATATATTTTAGGACTTATTTATCTTTTGGTGTAAAAAGTAGGATTTATGAGGAATTTTCCCAACAATTTTTGGGCAACCAAACATGTTCTTGTTCTTGTGAACAATGGAAAAAACAAGAACAAAAACATGCTCAGCCAAACGGGCCCTAAGACTAACACAGAGGTTGTTCCATTAAGAAAAGAAACTGAAATAATGCAGGAGTAACTGAATTAAACTTGTGTCTGCAAAGACGCACACTAATACACAAAAACCAGGCATAAGAAATTCGCCCCAACTCCATTAAAAAATCCAATAAAATTGTGTGAATGAATCAAATAATGCATGTTTAAAGGAAAAATCCACAAATAAATGAATCTAAAGAGGAATAACAAAAAGAACGGAAAAAAATAATCAATGAAATAAACCAAATTGAAGAGTACAGTAAACCTCTTTATCAAATTTGTACCTTAATCAATTAGAATCGTGTTTGGCTAACTTTTCAATACAAATTCTACAGTCATTTAAAATCAATAAGACCACCTTTTAATAATAAGCAAAAAAGGATCATAGAAGGGAAATTTACCCGTTAAATGTCGAAATTAGAGTGCCCAATACCGAATTTATGAAATTCTCATCACCACAAAAGAAAACAAAGATGCTTCTCGCTACATTGAAATTTGAAATCACATCAAAAGCACATACATATGAACTTAAGCACAAGTAGAAAGCACATCAAAATCCACTGACAACTTGGAGGCCAAAATTAGAGCGCCCAATACCGAATTTATCAAATTCTCGTCCTCATAAAAGCAAATAACCATGCTTCCCACTACAAAATGGCATCAAAAGCACCTACATATATAAATGTAGATGACCAATCACAAACATTTTCACTGATTGCATTAACACATTTCACACAACGTGCTTGACAGCCTTTCTTTCGAGAGAGTGACATGTATCACAATTAATAAATCAATAATGTGGAGCTGCTATTAGCCAATTCAGTTAGCCAACTCTGCAAAAATTCCAACTTCATATGCACTGTTTGATAAAATTCTCTTACTAATTTTCAACTTTATACTTCCCTTTACATTGAAACACAAATAGTGTCGCGGATTTTAACAATACTAGTTATATATATAGAGAGAGAGAGAGATAGATAGATATATAATCTCCCCATCTTGGAAGGGCACACATTGAACATGTAGACAATGGAGAAAAGAAAGAGGCAAACTTTAAGCAGCATTTCAAGAAATCAAATCATAGCAGTATATTTTTAGGCCACACATTGAACATGTACATCTGCTGAAAATTTTTGTATACATATAAATATATACCCAATTGAATTTTGTCATTTATGGATTTGCCAAAAATAATAAACAATTTTCACTGTATATATATATTAATATATATGACTTCTCCTTCACATACATAGATATTTTATATATAGAGAGAGAGAGAGAAGGAGAGAAGACGAACCTGTGAAGTGTTAACTGAGAGAGACGAGAAAGAGGGCTTCGCAGACAGAGAGGCGAAAGAGGAAGGCTGAGAAGCTGAGGGACAATCTAGGGTTTCTGGGTTGGTGGGTTGGGTAGATAATTGCCAGCCCTAACTGTATATGTATATATGTATATGCCCTAGTATTTCAGTGCATTGTAGAGAGAGAGATGAGAGTTGGAGCAGAGCTGGAGAAGAGAGAGAGAAAAAAAGGAAGAGTTAGAGGGATTTTATTTCTCCGGTTAGCCGTGGGGTCCACGTTTACTGACGTGATTATTAAATTACCCTTTTAATTTCATTAAGGGTTAATTTCAAGAAACTTTATTCAATTTAATCGACTAACTTCTACTGTGTCTACTTTGCCCCATATACTATCCAATTTCATCACTATGCCCCCTCCTCCTCACATTTAGAGTCAAAATATCTAAATTACCCTCCCTTAATAGTATAAGGGGTTTAATGAAATCAATCCTTAAAAAAATTATTTTTCAAAAATAAATTATATTTTTTGTAAAAATTATAAATTTCAAAATATATATATATATATATTTCGAAAAATATTATTTTTTACGAAAAATAAATTTTTTGTGAAAAATATATATTATGTTCCAAAATATGATTTTTTTACAAAAAATATTTTTTTTGTGAAAATTATATATTATGTTTCAAAATATGATTTTTTTTTCCGAAAAAGTATATATTATGTTCCAAAATATGAATTTTTTGTGAAAAATATTTTTTTTGCAAAAAATATATATTATGTTCCAAAATAGGATTTTTTTTTCCAAAAAATATTTTTTTTGCGAAAAAGTATATATTATGTTCCAAAATATGATTTTTTTTTCAAAAAATAACTTTTTTGCGAAAAATATATATTATATTCCAAAATATGATTTTTTTCTGAAAATTATTTTTTTTTGCAAAAAAGTATTTATTATGTTCCAAAATATGAATTTTTTTTGTGAAAAATATATATTATGTTCCAAATTATGATATTTTCCGAAAAATATTTTTTTTGCGAAAAATATATACTATTATGTTCCAAAATATGATCTTTTCCGAAAAATATTTTTTTTGAGAAAAATATATATATTATTATGTTCCAAAATATGATTTTTTTTGCAAAAAATATATATTATTTTTTTCGAAATAATTCATATTTTGGAAAATAATATACTACATCTGAAAAATAATTTTTTGCGAAAAATATATATATATTTTTTAATTTATAATTTTTGCGAAAAATATAATTGATTTTCGAAAAATAATTTTTTTAAATGATTGATTTCACTAAACCCCCTTATACTATTGAGGGTAGTTGAAGCATTTTGACTCAAAAATGTGAGGCAAGGGGGCATAATGATAAAATTGAATAATAGAGAAAGCAAAGTGGACACAATGGAAGTTAGTTGATTAAATTGAATAGTATAAGGAGGTTTCTTGAAATTAACCCTTAAAAGTATTGGTAGTAAAAATTTATTACCTAATAAAAGCCAAAAGAGTTGACCTTACCTAAACGAGTACGTGTTTTTTTTTTTAATGTAAAACAAGTACATGTTAATATATACATCTATATATTCACTCATGGATAAAAAATTTGTAAACTATTTTATTGTTGCAATTTTGTTGTATTTTAGAAGAATATATATATATATATATATATATATATATATATATTTATCTTTTTAATTATGTTTCTTCCCTCACGTGCATTTTGCACATGGCTTTTTTTAATTTTTTACAAAATTATATATATAATATCATAATTTTTTATTTTCTCTTTTAATTATGATATTGCATTTTGCATGTGACTTTTATTACTAGTACAATTCTAAAAGTGTGAGAGGTTAGGATTATTTCCAAACTTTCTTTGAAAAAAATAAAAATAAATTAATTAAATGCATTAATTGAAGTGTAACTTCAATTGATATTTCAAAAGACATAGACTAAAGAAATATAAAATAATATTATGGATTTATTTCAATAAATCCCCTATATTATTCAATTTAATCAACTAACTCCTACAGTGTCCACTTTATCCCATATACTATCCAATTTCATCATTATGCCCCCTCCTCCTCACATTTTGAGTCAAAATGTCTAAACTACCCTCCCTTAATAGTATAAGGGGGTTTAGTGAAATCAACCCTTAAAAATTTTATTTTTTGAAAATAAATTATATATTATGAAAAATATGATATAATCAATACTTTTTTTGTGAAAAATATATATTATATTCCAAAATATGATTTTTTTTCTGAAAAATATATATTATGTTCCAAAATATGATTTTTTTTTGCGAAAAAGTATATATTATGTTCCAAAATATGAATTTTTTCCGAAAAATAATTTTTTTTGCGAAAAATATATATTATGTTCCAAAATATGATTTTTTTTTTGAAAAATAATTTTTTTGCGAAAAAGTATATATATTATGTTCCAAAATATAAATTTTTTCCGAATTTTTTTTTTTATGTTCCAAAATATGATTTTTTTTGCAAAAAAGTATATATTATGTTCCAAAATATGATTTTTTTCTGAAAAATAACTTTTTTCGAAAAAAATATATATTATGTTCCAAAATATGATTTTTTCTTAAAAATAATTTTTTTGTGAAAAATATATATATAATTTTTTTCTGAAAAATAATTTTTTTTGAAAAATATATATTATGTTCCAAAATATGATTTTTTTCTGAAAAATATTTTTTTGCGAAAAAGTATTTATTATGTTCCAAAATATGAAAAACAAATTCGAAAAATATTTTTTTTTGCGAAAAATATATATTATGTTCCAAAATATGATCTTTTTCGAAAAATAATTTTTTGAGAAAAATATATACTACTATGTTCCAAAATATGATCTTTTCCGAAAAATAATTTTTTGCGAAAAAAATATACTATTATATTCAAAAATATGATTTTTTTCCAAAAAATATCTATCTTTTTTTCCGAAATAATTCATATTTCGGAAAATAATATACTCCTTCCAAAAAATAATTTTTTTGCGAAAAATATATATATTTTTGAATTTATAATTTTTGCGAAAAATATAATTAATTTTTGAAAAATAATTTTTTTAAATAGTTGATTTCACTAAACTCGCTTATACTATTGAGGGTAGCTTAGGCATTTTGACTCAAAATGTGAGGGGGGGTATAATGATGAAATTGAATAGTATAGGGGGAAAGTGGACATAGTGGGGGTTAGTTGATTAAACTGGATAGTATAGGGGATTTGTTGAAATTAACCCTTTCATTAATGACACATTACCTATTTATTGGGTAATTTACAGAAACTTCCCCTGTGGTTTGGCAAAAGGCCAATGACCTCCCTTGTGGTTTGAACTTGATTAGAGACCTCCTCTGAGGTTTGCTTCCGTTAACACTCACCTCTCTTATGTCTAACTTTTCGTTACATTGGCTGACGTCTTCAAAAATATTATATGATATCCCTAAAATACCCTTCTAAGGATTAAATGTCTTTACTATCCTTCACCCTCATTCTATCTTCCTCACCATATTAGGGTTTTGATTTGTCCATCATAAAGAATTCCAAATGATATCCATCTATATATATATATATATATGTATGATACTTCTCCATATGATGTTTATATATATATATGTCGGCTCCTCACCAGATTAAGGCTTTGATATCCCACAAATTGTTAATCATGTATACTAAATTTGTCAATCAAAATGGAGAAGATGTTTATATATAGAGAGATATATTGATATAGATATAGATATATAAAGTAGATACATAGAATATTATACGGAGAAGATTATATATATATATATATATATAGATCGCCGGCAATTTGGGCTTCGTCGGCTTGTCGAAGACAATGGGGTTTTTGGCGGGGTTGGTGGAGTAGGCGGCGGAGATGGGTTGGATGGATATGAGGGATTTGGGTTTGATGGAGAGAGAGGTTTGGTGGGTTTTTGAATGAATGTGGATTTGGGTTTGATGGAGCCATTGGAAATTTGGAATTCATAGATGAGAGAGAAAGAATATTATGTAGTTTTGTAATTTCACTTCAAAACTTAAGGATAATTATGTATTTTTTGTACTTCCGTTAGCTGATTTAACGTCAAGTTAACACAAGGGGAGGTCTATGCAAACTTTTGCAAACCTTAGGGAAAGTCTCTGATTAAGCTCAAACCACATGAGACGTCCTTGGCATTTTGTCAAACCACATAGGAAGTTTCTAAATTACCCTTTATTTTCTTTTCTTTTAACCTCTTTATTTTATTTTAAGGATTCGAAATTAAAAAATACCAAAATAGAATATTAAATAAATAAAAATTAGCTAAAAGATCTTTTTGTGTTAGAACGAAAGTGCTCGTTCCCTCACTCACCGGGACTGACAATACTTAGGTCCTGTGCCTATGAGGACCAAGTTCGTCCTCCCCCATGTGATCCAATACAAGTTGGACACGTAGTCAAAATCTTTTTCAGAAGAATTTGACCTTAATTTGTGTATTTATGGATATTATCTTCAACTTTCTTTTAAAAAAGATTTTAGCCACGTGTCCAATTTATATTAGACCACATCATTGGGGAGGACGAACTTCGTCCTCATGAGACATGACCTAAGTATTGTCCACTTATTAATTGTAGAAACTTTTTTTTGTATATATATATATATATCCCTTAATGCCCAAGAAATTAACTCTCTCCCCTTCTATTTTTTTTCCCAGTCCTGTGTTAACTCTCTCTCTCTCTCTCTCTCTCTACTTTTAATCTTTTTTTTTCTTTGTGTAGACCTATACATACAAATATATATATACATAGTGGTAACCCTAAAAGCATAAGAAACTCGATCTCTGCTTCTCTTGATCTTCTGTGGTAACTCTCTCTCTCTGTGCTTCTATTCTTTTTCTTCATCTTCCTTTTCATATATATTTATATATACACATATATATATATATATGTGTATAATGGGGAAGAAAAAGTATTTGAGTGATATAACTTTGGAAGATTTGGCAAAGAGTAAGCCGAAGAAGAGTTGGACCCCATTGGACTACTTGACCGAAATAACCAAAGTTGCGGGTCTCAAATTCGATAAAGAAAAAGCCATTCTCACACAAAATTTGTTGGAGCAAAAAGCCCGCAAGAAACCCATTATTTATCATCATCATCATCATCTTGATCATCATCATCAGACGGTCAAGAATGAAAGGAGATTGGGAATGAATGAACAGTCCAAGAACATTCAAAAGAAAAAGGGCGGGAACAACAAGAAGAAGAACGAAAAATGGGACGGTCCAGAACTAGCACCGGACATGCCTCTTCCTATGAAGGATTTCATTATTCAAGAATTGAACGGTTCGGACATACAACTGGTGATACAGAAGGCATTGTACAAGACCGATTGTAGCAGAGGGCACAATCGTCTTTCTATACCGGAGTCTCTGGTGATCAACAAAGGATTTCTGAAAGAAGACGAGAAAAGACAGTTGAGGACAGTAGACGAAAAGGGGAAGCACGGGGCTATAGAAGTAATTTTAGTAGATCCGCGAGAGAGAGGGTGTTCATGACTGATTTGAGGAGGTGGAACATGACTCACATGAGCAATAGTTTCAACTATATATATGCTTTGTCAAGCCCTTGGATTAAGATTGTGGAGGGAAACAATTTTCGTGAGGATGTGGTGGTTCAGGTTTGGTCCTTTCGGGATCATTCGAAGCTCGGTTTGGCGGTTGTTAAGGTGGCTGATGGGCCTCCGCCGGCGGTGGAAGGTGGTGACGGTGGTGGCGCAGATGAGTTGGACATGGGTTTTGGTGGAAGTAGCAGTGGACATGGGGGAGGCAATGTGGCTCATGATGATATGGTAGAGTAGAGTTCTTGATTCATTATCTAAAGAGTTACTTAATTCTCCCCCTCTTCTTGATTTGTTGATTTATTAGGGTTTGTGACTTAATGTGACTCTAGTTTGTTGATTTAATTTGGTCATTACATTTAGAGAGAGAGAATTAAATTAAGTGTAGTTATATTAAAACAGTGTTGATTTAATTAGTACACTGGAGTGTTTGTAGATGGTAAGAGTTTTTTTTTTTTTTTTTTTTTAAGAAGTTGTTAATTTTTCAAAATATTTTTAAAAAGGAAATCACTTTAATTTCTATTTTTATAGATTTTAGGGTAAAGTGCAAGAAACCCCCCTCAATTATTGCCTAGGAGCAAGAAACCCCCCTCAACTACAAAAAATCCCCTTCAATTATCAATTTGATGCAATTAAGGACAATAATTCATAAAAGACACATTTACCCTTAAATTAAATTAAAAAAATCACAAAATATATATACACCATTAAACCAAACACCTCTTAAATCAATTTAATCATATAATTCTATATCCAAAGTTCCAAACACTCCTCCTCCACCACCACCAATCCCCAACCCCACCCCTAGCCCAGCCCCCCGCCCCCAACCCCTACCCAGCAGCTCAAATATATATATATATATATATATATATATATATATATCTGATCTATATTTATATAGATATATCTATATTGGTTTGTGTGTATATATTTGATTTCTATATATATATATAAACACAGAGTTCATATACACAAACCTATATATATATATATGCTATTACAAAAATCTGTGGTGAAGGGTGATGGAGAAAAACCATTAAAAAACAAAAAGAAATCTGAGGAAGGGGGTGCGGGAGAGAGAGGAAAGTGGAAATTTTTGGAATATAAATTTATTTTATTTTTTATTTTTGGTAATTAAATAACTTGTATTAAAAGAATTTATTTTATTTTTGTAAGGGTAAAATTATATTTTTACATGCTCATTGAACAATAGTTGAGGGTTTTTTTTTGCACTTTACCCTAGATTTTATGTCACCTTCCTTTTATAAAAAGATTTAGCCACGTGCTCTCGAGATGTATTAGAACACATAAGTGGGGAGGGCGAAATTACTTCTCATGGAATATGTCCTAAATATTGTCGGTGTATGATAGAGTGCTTGATTTTTTTCACTAGTTACTTGTTATTTATCCAATTTTGTTATTTTTGTGTTTTGATGATATATATGGGTGAACAATCTTGGCAAAAGTCTAATTTTAGTTTGATTTTGGTACAAGTGATTTTTCTTCATTAGAGTTGCATAAAAACAGTAATGGATGGATTTGTTTGGCAAGTGGGAAAAAATTTAATTATATGTTTATTTCGTAATAGGTTGTGCTTATGCAAGTAACTAAAACCTATAATACTATTAGACTTTAACAGCTTTTAATTCAGTTCATATTAGTAATGATTAGCCAAAGAAAATTGAAATTTTGATAAAGAGAAAAATTGTATGGACTTGATTAACTATATATATAAGTATTTTTCTGCAATATGGTTAAGCCTAAAATGTTGTCCATCAACGTTAAATTTATGAAGACAATAATAAAAGGTTAAAAATTAAACAAGAATTTACAAAGACAGGAGATTCATGTAACTTCTCCTGTGGATGTTTCAAAAAATGATTTTAGAATCATCATGCAAGGACTTGCATATATTTTATAAGATGTTAAATAGTTGTATATAAGCTCATCTTCCAAGTAGAAAAGGCTTTGAAAGCCAAACGTTGTGATTTTAATTGGAGCATATGGGTGGTTGTTAAATGCTCTATCTCTTTAATGTATTTCCTTTTCTTGAATGAAATTTTAAAATACCTTTCAAAAAGAAGATTTGAAAGTCCTTTCTTTAACTGAATTATATTAATTATAATCCATAAAATAGCCTTTTTTCAATCCTCTCGTGAACACAGTTTTCTGAAAATGGAGAAAAAGAATGTTGTAAGACTACTATTCAAATTTACAAAGACATAAAATTTGAATCTACCTTAGGAAAAAATTGCATCTGAATCTGTAAAGAGAAACACATGGTCAAGAGGAAGTACTACTAGCTTTTACAAGCATAACCTGGGTACTAAACTTATATTTTGAAGCAACCAAACTTCATTGGAGACCTCATACCTTAAAAGTTGTGAAGGTACAAGTTACTATGACAATATTCAACCATTACTTGCTGAAAAGGTCAGCACAAGTACGGGCTATTTAGAAATATATATATAAAATAAAAATATGGGAGTTTAGAAATGAAAGCTTTGGGAAACTGCTATATCATTAATCATAAAAAAAATCCCGAAGTAAAGTATATTTACACAAGTAAAGACTATTTATATCTCCTAATAAAAGAGGCAAAAGACTAAACTACCCACAAAGTAACAAGTAAAGCTATTTATATGCCCTAATAAAGGACTACAAAAACCAAACTACCCATGTAAGAGGAATAAAAGACAAAATACATAAAATAAATAATACTCCTAACAATAGCAACATCTACACATGAACTCTGTAGCTTAATCATAAGAAACACAGGTTAATCACACTTCAAAGCAACCTACCACCTCTCTCTCTCTATCTCTCTCTCTCTCTCGTACACACACACTTCATCATCAACTCATCTTAATGCTCAGTGGAGGAGCTTCCCCTGATAAAAGAACCTCCTCAACTGCCACCCACAGTCACATCTTTGAATTGAGATATTGGAGCCAACATCTTGCCAATTTTCTGCCAACATGGTTTAGATGAAAATGTTAAGATCACAGACAGTGATGGGAGAGGAAAATAAGGGACATACATAAAATAACCGTAATAAAACAAAACATCATCATCTTTGTCCCATATAAAGCAACATTCCGTAACAAAATGCATACCACCAAACAGAAAGCTATATATAATGAGGTAAAACACCAAGAGCTAATAATCCCAAGGCCATGGTCAGATAGCTGGATAGGGAATCGGAGATGAAAGCTTCTGGTCGAGTGGGATCAGAACAAATCAGTCAATAACAAATTTGTCCATTAATTGATGGATTAGAGGGATCAAACTTCGGGAAAGACTGTTTTGTCTCGTATAGCTTAGCTATAGGGGTGACAAGTTCAACCTGAACGATCACAAGTTAAAATCCTCAATTTGATCCGACATATCCACTTGTTGGTGTGTCATGTTCTTAATAACCACATGCCCATTTGAGGTGGATCAAGTGATCTTAATTGTTGCCAAAAAACCTCATTCATGCCTATTCTCATATGCTCTCTCAAACACACACAAAATTGTCAACTGAACAAATTTCTTTACTAAATGTCCTTAAATTGTTGTTCTCCTATTCTTCTCCTTGCTACTCTTCATATGCATGTTTTATTCTATAATTTTGCATGCTCTACATAGAGGGTACAATGTGCAGGGAGATACATAATGCATGTAACCTTATAGTTTCACAATGATAATTTAATATTTGTGATGCAAAGGCCTGAAACATATAATCTGCTTTCCCCTATAGAGAGTGAGCTTGAAGATCTTGAAATTCTCTGCAGTCTCTCTTTCAGTTTTGCTCTTCAACAGCGGTTCTATTTTTCGTTCCCATATCAAACCCAAGAAGTCTTGGTAGTAGAAACTAAGAATTTGGGTGTATACAGAATATATTATAATACACCCACATATGAATGGGTCAGAAAGTTCCCAGGAGATTGTCAGCCATCTAAACTAACAAAGGAAACCCCATATGGATATACGGTGCAGGTAATTCCAAGGTGCACACTACAATGTGGAGAATTGTATGCAGGAAAAAAGCATTGAGAGAGATGTATAAAGAGAGAGAATTTAATATTGTATAGAAAGAAAGAAAGAAAGAAAGAAAATGTTGAGAAAGAAAAAGAGAGAGGTTTAAGGTAAAAAGAGAGTTAAAAATGGTCCGTGAGGTTTAAGGTGAAAAGGGAGTTAAAAATGGTCCGAGAGGTTTAAGGTGAAAACGGAGTTAAAAAGGGAGACTGATAGAGAGACAATGACCAAAAAAATTCATGTGTCCTTATCTACATAGAACAATGTTAGTGACATTTTGGTCATTAAATAAAGGGTATATTACAGTTTACCTTCCACATAAGAGAGAATTTCTGAAGGAGGGGGCAATTTGCACACATTTCTCAATTATAAGAGATTATACATCCATACTAATAAGTAACATATACCCTAATATATAAACATACAGTATATAGTATAGATGCAAACTTGGCAGCATCATTCTCCTTAACATAGTCAAAATCTTTGAATTCGCTCAAAGATTTGGGTGAAACACCATGAATTGCAAACAGTCCACAAAAGGCAATGGAAGATTTATACACATACAGATGGTACTAGTGGAGAAGGGACCAATCCGTGATTGCACTCCTACTCCCACCCTTTAGGTTATGTCTCCTTGCTGTGCTGAAAACATATCAACTAAGCTTGAGAGAGGATTCGGATTGTTTATTCCCAGGATCTTACAAGTCTATCCGCTACAATGGTTTGAAATATTTATTCCATAACCAGGTCTAAACAGGGCCTGAAGCCGTCTCGATGTAATCCATGTTAAAAGTTCTTGGACTAGAAAGACAACGACAAGAAAGAACGATACAAGGAAATGGAGAAGATGGAAGGGGTAGTAAAGAGAAAATTCAAATACCGTTCTAGCCTCTTTCCTAAAAATAAGGCAAACATCGACTTTTAAGGATAAGGAGAAAACATGGTGCTCACACAGGCAGAGAACAGAGCTCATCAATCCGTATTTTTTAATAACAAAAAAAAAATGTCACAAATTCATAGCCTAGCCTTTTTATTGATTTATTTTACAACTAAAAATCATGGCTAACATAAGCCTTTTATTTAAAGAGTTCTCGGTAGACACCAAGCACATCGAATGAAATGAATAAACATCTGAACTAAATACTCCTGCTTAATAGCTTAAATAAATAAATAAATCCTAAAAAAATAAATTCTGAACCTTAAACGACTTTCTAAATTAGTTCTATCACATGGGTTACGAACTTACGAGCCTATAGTAACAAATTATATCACCTCTATAACGACCATACACTTGGAGATTAATAATCAAACAATCCCAACAACACATGCTAGTGACTAGGAATATTAATGTCATGCTAGGCACAGATTATAGAATTGTTCAAACTGATTGAAGTACAAAGAGCATGTGATGCTGTGGCTCGAATTTTGTTTTGCCTAGGTTGCAACGAGAACAAATTTGACCCAATTTTTCACTTGCAGTCGTGGCCTCACATCTGTAACGTTAGATTATAGAATTGTTCAAACTGATTGAAGTACATAGGCCGTGTGATGCTGTGGCTCGAATTTTGTTTTGCCCAGGTTGCAACGAGAAAAAATTTGATCCAATTTTCACTTGCAGTCCTGGTCTCTATGTAGTAAGCTCAGTCTATAGGGGCACTAGAGTTTGTGAAAATCACACACACACAGGATTTGGGGGCTGAAACTTTTCATCTCCAGATTTTCACAAAGTTAACTTTCGCAAGATCTCTCTACGTCTATAAACAAGGTGACAATGTTCATGTTATTTTATGTGTGGGGTATTTACTTTTTTGTCATGTTTCGTGAAATTGTTGTTGGGTCACTACATTTGTAGTAACACATCCATTATTATCGTCTAAAAGGCATATAAATATAAAAATTCCCAACACTACTTTCTCGTACCAGTAGACATGAAGATTGTGAATGTGCATAGAAAGAAACAATCTCCAACCTTAACTTTCTATTACCAGTAAATATGAAGAATGTGCATGGGCATGTCAGCGAGTGCGATCTTACTTATTCTTGCAGAAAATTTAATTTCAATTAAATGTTGTTTATTCGTTTAATTTATAAAAAATATGAAATATAAAATCCTGCAGATTACCTCCTCATTGATTTTGAGATACCACTTGTGTTGCAAAACCTGCCACTTTTCTTGCTGCCATTGCCGCAGGAACAAAAATAGACCAAAATGCATTTGCCTCTTTTGCATGAGTATATATAGAAGTAGCTCGCCTCTTCCACCAAGCTCCACAAGCAAGTTCGGACGGATCATACTTATCTTCCTTTTTGAGTTTTTATGCCATATGCCAGATATCTGAATCTAAGACTTGATCAGCAGAAGGTTCTATTAATTCAGATTTCATCGTGTACTCATAGTATCAAGTTGACCCGTTCAGGGTTGTTTCGGTGTCAAAAGAACTTAATTTGGTTGCATTATACACTCTGCTCTTTACCAGCCAAATTTAACCCCTCCAGAATCGATCCCTTCCTCGAACTCCGGAACACGAATAGCTAACCTGCTACCCTTTTCATCAAAAAACTGAATGCCAGGAAACTCCTCTGGCACAGTGAAATCTTTAACACCCAATATAGGAACATCACTTCTCTTTAATGCCTCCATGCCAATACAACTGGAGTTGCATTAGGTTAGTCATCTAAGACTAACATAGAGGTTGTTCCACTAAGAATAGAAATTGAAATATGCTGTTTGATAAAACTGAAAATTAAGTACTAAAATTTCAATATCTGAATTTTAAGTACCGAAGGTTTCAAGGGATGTTTAAAAAAATTATAATTTTCTGATATTTTTGTAAATTTCCGGTCTTTAAATTTTTACCTCATTTTAAGTGTCACTTAATGTTATAAATGATATTCAAATTTTTTATCAAACGCCCTTAACTGAACAAGTGTTGAATTTGTTCAATATAATTGGTAAATAAGTGTTATCAAACAAATAACTGAATTAAACTTGTATCCACACATACACAAAACCAGGCATAACAAATTCACCCCATCCCCATTCAAAAATCCAACAAAATCATGTTAAGGAATCACATAAATGCATATTATATTTTAAGGAAAATCCACAAATAAATGAATCTAAAGAGGGGGGGGGGGGGGGGGGGGAAAGAATATACATTAAAAATCTGAATCAAATTTGTACCTTAATCAATTCGAGTACGTGTTTGGCTAATTTTTTATTAGTACTGTCATATAAAATAAAAAAGATAACCTGTAAAGGAACATAGAAGTGCAATTTGCCGAAATTAGAGTGCCATTCTATGAAATTTGAAATCGCATCATAAACCATATGTATATGCATATGAAATTAAGCACATAGATCAACATAAATCCACAAAAATCAAAGTTCATTTCAACATCAGAAACACCTATACAGTAAACAGATTGATCTAACCACACAAAAAAGACATTACAGATACACAAATCGCTACATATCTAATATATACATATACATATACAAATTATTATATAAAACAAAACAAAAAAACTCTGTATAGAAATCCTAGGGGGGAGAGAGAGAGAACTGACTTGGCAGAAGAGGAATCGCAGGGGTTCTCTTGCTCGGCAAGCTTAGGGATAAGAGAGAGAGGGTCAGTAGAGCGAGAGAGAGAGTACGAATCGAATAGTAAATGTATATATGTGTATAAGTATATGTGTATATATGTATATGCCCTAACATTTCAGTGCAGTGTAGAGAGGGGGAGAGTTGGAGCAGAGTTCAGAGGGGGATTACTACCTAATTACCAATTTACCCTTTTGAGTTGCATTAATGACACATCACTATTTTATTTTATTTTATTTTAATCACTTTATTATATTTTACCGTTACCAATTCAAAATAAAAAAAATTAAATTAATAAAATTCAAATAAAAGATCTTAAAAGATCTTTCAGAACCAAAGTGCTCCCGAGTGGACTTGCTATATATATACGTATACCCTTAATGCCACGAGTATCTCTCTCTCTACTTTCAGTCTTGTTCTTTCTCTCTCTATATACATTGAGTCTTCTTCTTCCTCTTCTTTGATCGCACTACATATCTGCACACGCTTATATATAATATAGATATATATATACATACACATAAAACCCTAGAAGTATAAGTAACTCTCTACGGTTCTATTCTTTTTCTCAATCCTCCTCTTCTCTTCATCCTTCTGTGGTAACTCTCTGTCTCTCTCTAGTTTTATTCTTTTTCTTCATCTTCCTTTTCATATACATATATACAAATATATATATATATATGTATAATGGAGAAGAAGACATACTTGAGCGATATAACTTTGGAAGATTTGGCAAACAGTAAGCCGAAGAACAGTTGGACCCCATTTGACTACTTGACCGAAGTCACCAGAATTGCGAGTCTCAAATTCGATAAAGAAAAAGCCATTCTCACAGAACCATTGTTGGACGAAAAAACCCTCAAGAAACCCATTATTTACGATCATCATCGTGATCAGAAGGTCAAGAATGAGGAGAGATTGGGAATGAACCAAAAGTCCAAGACCATTCAAAAGAAAAATGGCGGGAATGAGGACAAGAAGAAGAAGGGAAAATGGGACGGTCCAGAACCGGCACCGGACATGCCTGTTTCTATGAGGGATTTCATTACGCGGGAAATGAAGGGTACGGAGATACAACTGGTGATACAGAAGGCGTTGTACAGGACCGATTGTAGCCATGGGCAAAAACGTCTTTCCATACCGGAGTCTCGTGTGGTGAACAAGGAGTTTCTGAGAGAAGACGAGAAAAGACTGTTGAGGACAGTAGACAAGAAGGGACAACACAGGGTTATAGATGTAATTTTGGTTGATCCGCGGGAAAGGGTGTTCACGATTGAGTTGAGGAGGTGGAACATGAGCAATAGCAAGGGCTCCGACAACTTTAAATATGTTTTGACTGACTCTTGGATTAACATTTTGGAGGGCAACAATTTTCGTGAGAATGTGGTGGTTCAGATTTGGTCTTTTCGGGTCGGGTCGGACCTTGGTTTGGCGGTTGTTAAGGTGGCTGATGGGCCTCCGGCGGTGGACGGAGATGAGGCGGACATGGGTTTTGGCGCGAGTAGCAGTTTACATGGTGGAGGCAATGAGGGTCTTGATGATATGGAAGAATAGTGTTGTTGATTTATTTTCTACAAGAGTTACATGTAATTCTCCAATTCTTGGTTAATTGATTCATTAGGGTTTTTGGATGATTTTTAGTTCATATTTGTAGTTGTTTACGAACCCAGTTTGTTGATTTAATTTGATTACAGTTTGTTGATTTTGATAATAGAGAGTTATTGATTTATTTCACCAGTTACTTGTTATCTAATTTGATCTTGGTACAAGTTCTTTCCTTCATTAGAGTTGCATATAAACAGTGTTGCATTAATTCAGATAGTGGATTGTTTGTTTGGTAAGTGGGAAAAGTATTAATTATACCTTTCTGTGTATTATACTCTGTTTTCTTTGGGTTCTAATTTGTTAATTTAATTTGTCTTTATATATATATATATACACTTAGATAGAGAGACAGAGACATGGAACCCTGCACTAATTTTCCTAATCGGATGGTCTTGGGCTCTTAGCAAATTTTGTAATAAAAAACTGCTCAGCATTAAGTTAAATTATTTTTCTCTAAATACTCAAGCAAATTGCAAATAAGTAGAATGAGCATTAAAAGATTTTAAAAGTCATCCCACAAAGAAGCCCAAACAAGAGTTATACAGAAAAGAGAATAATGGGTCCAATAAAGCAAAAAAACAAACAAAGCCCAACCCAACAGTAAATCAAAATCATTGTACTCAAAGTAGACATGACAATTCCATGAATATTTCAGCGATTACATAAATCAAGTATAGGTACAAAAGAAGTGTAGCACCATAAAAAGATTTCTGTATATGAGCTTTAGCCCTTACAATAATTGCCAATGGTATTAACATAAAAATATGTAGTAATAATGAAAAGGGTTGATGTTCAGTGTTGTTGGGTTGTCCCACATCCGTTATGGAAGGGGCTGGTGGTCAGTATATAAATGTAAGGGAAAGTTTCATCCTTCGAGCTAGTTTTTGAGGTGAGAGAGGCTCACCCAACATTGATATCAGAGCCCAGGTTACCAACAAATCTCGGCCCCGATCTGTGAGGGGGAGATTGTTGGGGTTGTCCCACATCAGTTGTGGAAGGGGCTGGTGGTCAGTATATATGAGATGCCCACCAATATATGTATATTTGGATCGAGATATGGGAGCCGCCATCTTTGCTAATTTTCTGTAAAAATGGAGAAGATGAAAATGAGATCACTGAACAACAATGGAAGAGCAAAAAATGGGCACAAATAACAGAACCCTAGTAAGTTAGTAACCCAAACATCATCATATATCCCCATATCAAGCAAGACTCGGTAACAAAGTACAAACCAAGAGAGCACGCTCATATGGCAGATGGGAAATACACAAGCTTCGGGTCTCCATATAAAAAGGTCCATGATGCATCAGAAGAAACAAGCTTTAGGATATACAAAAGCTTCGTGTCTCCTCTAGCTTTCGCTTTTCCAGTCAAAAGTTCAAAATCCAAGAAAACTGGACTTCATTCAAATCCGCTTCCTTACTTTACTGAGTGTCAAGATCATAATGCTTCCCAGAGGCTCATTCAAAGTGGATCAAATGGCCTGGCTTGAATGCTGCTCATTCGCTCCTATTTTCATATGATTCTCCCCCACGCATATTGGTGAGTATATAATTCTCTTCACCAAGTGTCCTCCAATATTGGTCAAAATAGGATATAGAAGATACAGCCAGTAAACGGATCTAAAAAGGCAACACAAAATTTTAGGTTAAAAGTACTTTGACAAAGGAAATTTTAGGTTCCTTGCTACCTATCAACCATTCCAAACACCATAAGACCATCCATTCACAGAGCATATTTTAATTTTACTTCCTGTATATGAGAAAGTAACTACAAAAAAGTCTTAAATGATTACCTTTAAAGCCGTATCTTCACATACTGTAGATCGAATCAAGTTGAACCCCCCAGTGGACACCTTCCTCGTTTGGTGATAAAATTAGCATTGCAGAGATGGTTGCAATTGAATATCAGACATAAGGCCAATATCCTCATCTTCAACTCCCAATCCGCCCTCTTCTTCAATCGAGCAAAATATTGAGGAATTGTCCATACGTAAATCATAATTATCGATACGGGCCTTTTCCACATAAAAAGGGAATCTTTTGTTACAATAGAAGCAGAAGTGACGTGGATTATTCAAGAATCGAAGTCAATTTGCTTTATAAAAGTGTGTTACCACACACCTATGGTGGTCAACCTTGGTATCCCAAAATAAACATTTTAAGTTTTTTAGGCCCTGTTTGGATGGCGGTCCGGTTCTAAGTGATCTGGTCCTAAAATAACTTTTTAGGGACCAAATTTTATTTGGTAAAATGATTCCAAAAAATACGATTCAAAATATATAGAACCGCTTGGACAGAACAGAGTATTTTTAGACGATCAAAATTAATGGTCTTACTCGGTCCTGTCTAAAGTTTTGTCTTAAAATAAAACATACCATTCTATTTTTTCAGACCAGAGCATATGAACCGTGTCTCTTGCTGCTCTCAAACATACGCCTCCTTCAACTCCATCATCCCCAATCTGCGATGTTCCCCAAACTATGCTTCGTCTCTGTAACACAACACGCCGGTGTATTCGCTTCTCTCTCCGCCACCGCCACCGCACCTTCTCGTCTCCTCTCTCTCCGCAGCCCTAGTTTCCGCCGTCGTCGCCTCCTACGCCCTAATTTCCACCGACCCCGACGATGATCAGAAACCGAAATTGAATCGCATTTACGCCGATCTTGATCACGCAATCGACCGCTCCAATGAGAGTGTCAAGAAGGTAGTGAATCGGATGAAGCAGACCGGAGTTGCCGCGTCGGTGTTGTGGCAGTCGCTGAGGTCGGTGCTCTCGTCGGCCAACCACGGTGTGCGGTCAGGGTTCGAGCTTAGGGTTGCGGCGCTTCTCGCCGACATTGCGGCCGCGAATGCCAGCAGGAGGGCGGCGATAGTGCGGGCCGGTGGCGGTGCCGTGGTGGATTGGCTTCTGGAGACGGTGGCCGCGGCGGCGGCGGCGGGGGATAATTGCGGGACGCAGGCGGAGGCGGCGAGGGCATTGGCTTACTTGATTGCCGATCCCAATGTGTGCGAGGCCATTCTTGGGAGGCCTCATGCTGTTCCCAACCTTCTTAGGTTCATTTTCTCTACTCAGCCTCACAAAACCAAGAAGGTCAGACATTCTTTCATTTTTCATTTACTATTTGTTTGCTCTTGTGGTTAATTAAGT
Organism: Cornus suecica; assembly: GCA_963922005.1. Lineage (NCBI taxonomy): Eukaryota > Viridiplantae > Streptophyta > Magnoliopsida > Cornales > Cornaceae > Cornus > Cornus suecica. Next base: position 1,676,796 of record OY998247.1, on the reverse strand, counting down.
TATAAATAAGTAAGCAATCATGATGCAATTAGGCATTAGGATTGATTAATTGTTATTTGGAGTTGAATGTCATACTCAATTGTTGAATTCATTGGATGTAGGAATTTTCAATTAGGTTATGTTGGATTTCAATGTCATGTTCAACTGAAATTGAATTTATTGAAGGTAGTGAAGTTGTTTGGGTTTTGTTGGTTTGAACTGAAATTCTTTGCGTCCTAATTAATCTTTTAGTACAATGTAGCTCACTTGTCCCATTTCAAATGTGTTTGTGGGCGCTCATGTATTATGCCCGTAATTATAAAATCATGTTATTATATTGGACTTGGCCTAAATTTCTTTAAACAAATTTGTTGTTTACCAGTATAGAATGTATCTCACTTGTTAGTGAGTGTTGTCAAAAGTTGCTGAGTTCGGCTTTCGGGGCTACCTGCTTTAGGGCTTAAAATATATTCTTGGGCTTGAAAATATTATTCTGGGACCGGAGGTGTTGTCAATAGGTACAGAGTTATATTCCATGGAAAGTATTGCAAATAGAAGAATTGATGCTAAGATTTTTCGTGTCACCATATCTCTATCACACACAGACTTCATTATGGAAATCAATATATATATATACCTATCACGGAAAGGCTTGCAATAGAACAATTGCTTAGAGGAACTATGTTTTGGCAATACAATGGTTGTCAATAGACCTGTTTGTTAATAGTCAAAGCATCAAAACGAAAAACCAAAAGGAATGTTCTCTTTCTGTATGATTTGTTTCATAAGATATTTGCGGTCTTTAGCCATATCAAATGACTGTTCCATCAAGACAACATCAACAAAAGGAACTCAACCTAAAAGTGACAAAGTGAAGGTTTGGATATGTTTTTTCCTTTCATTTTCATCTAAAAAATTAAATAATGTTTCATACAGATTCTAGCAGATTCAAGTAATTGTAGTATAATGTTATTAACAGTTAGGTTGAGAACTAGGTATACTATAGATATATTATGCAATGTTATTCATGAAGCTACATTAATTTTTGCAGACGAAAATAGATCAAACAAATATACTTTCTGCTGCACTGAGTGCTAATCAGTTGGCGAGTGCTGTAGTTAATCTAGCAGTAAATCAGTTGGGAAATCCCACTGATAGTCCTGATCCATACCCTCTAGCAGATCTTCTTGCTCTTGAACCCTTTGCTGGACCATCTAAAAATCTAAAGAAAGATAGTCTGCCTAAAATAACTGCTGCAGATTCTGCATTGGCTACCCTTAAAGGTATCAAAGCACTAACAGAAGTCTGTGCTGAAGATTCTCTATGTCAAAACAAAATAGCTGATTGTGGGGTTTTGTGTTTGCTGAGGCGCTTTTTATTACGAGATGATTATGAGAAATTGGCTGCAAATGAAGCATATGATGCATCAAGAGCACTAGAGTCACAAGAGCGGGCCACTAGTAAGCCTGGTGAATTTTCTGTTGTAGATAATAATGATCCGTCTAGCGTCCGAGTTCCACCTACTGATCACATTAGAAGGCATGCAGCTCGGTTGCTAACTATTCTTTCAGTCCTCCCAAAGGTTCAAAAAGTGGTGGTAGCAGATGACACATGGTGTAAATGGCTTGAGGATTGTGCTAATGGGAAGATCCCAGGTTGCAATGATGGTAAAATTCAAAGTTATGCCAGAGCAACACTGCTAAATGTGTTTTGCAATGACCAATTTGACCTGAGCTCCGGAGATGATAATGTTCCTGACGCTATGAAGTGCAAGGGAGATTCGAGGACGAGCCATCTGAAATTGATAATGTCATTGCAGAAATTCAATATCAACAAAGGAAGCAGAAGTACATGTTAGTTGGTGCTTGTTGTTGTGTAGGATCTTTGTTCATGTTTATGGTGTTTTATTATTAAGCACTTGTGCAATTTATGTAACTGATAATAATTATAATATTACTTATTATCATGCACTTGTGAAACAAATGTGGCAAAGAGACTGTGTGACTGTATTATGTATAAAGTGAAAATTGTGAATTTTAGGGGAGGTGACAGGAACATTTAACAAATATATAATATAAAAAATATACCAATGAAACAACAAAGACAAAATTAATTTCATGGAATTTTAAAGTTAATTATAACATATAAAGTATATTCAATATTTTTACAGCTTTCCAAAAATTTAAGACCAGACCAGTTTGCCAAACATGGTCTGGTCCAATACAGTTTGGAACCAGACAGTTTGTCAAACATGGTTTGGTTCCAGTTTTCTCAGAACCAGACCATAAGACCAGACAGTTTACCAAACAGACTTTCAGAAGACCACCCAGATAAGACCAGACCAGACCAGACTAGATAAGACCAGACCAGACCAGACTGCCTACCAAACGGGCCCTTAATTTCCTTGCTTCAGCCACAGAGTTGATACATTGGTATATGGGTTAATAATCGCTCCAGTGGAAAAGTTCCAGGTCCTTTAATGAACAATTCTTGTTCAGCAGTTTCTTTCAGCTCCATTGATTTTTCAGAGCTCCTAAGCATGAAGCAAATGGAGAAAATGAACTTGTGTTTCATAGCCAGGTATGGGCAGGTGAAAAACGCATTGCAGCTCAGAGTTGAAATGATGACACGGGGTGGGATCCAGGATTTGATTCTTATTTTTAACTAAACTCAACAAAGTCTTCATAAAACGATAAGAAACATAGATATCTAATCAATCATGAAGCGAATAGTAGGAGACACCTAGTCGATGGTGCACTAAAATACAGTGGCAGAACAAAAGGGGGCTGGCAGGGTCAATGCCCACATTTTAGTATCCTTTTTTCAGCATAATGTTTGGTAAATGCTCAATTACAGAATGAAGCCGGTTGTGTTCAAGTTAAATTCATAGTGAGGTAAGTTATGAAAGCTTGGTAGTATGTGACTTAAATGAGAATAGCCTTAAGTATTTCCTATTAAGAACTACTGGCTCCCAGAATTGCTAGTTGAGATAGGTCTGTTTCTAATGGCTAAAAAGGAAGTATGGGATACATAAAAATGGAAAACCACAAATAATTGAAAATCTATGCTTTTTCATACTCCGGAAGATTAGATCAAAATAACTCTCCACTTTAAGAAACCACGTGGTTATCTTGGTTAAAGGGCACGTGCAAGACCAATTACAGATAAAAATAAATGTTCTTCTGTCCACCTTTGTTCTAACGAATGTACTCATCCCCCATCCCAAGATAGCTCTATTCATGCCAATATTATACATATTCAACCTATATTACACAGGGGAAGCAAAGTGTAGTAAGTACTACAACATATAATAGTTCAAGGAATTATCACAGGGGAGTTGCCATATCTTCGACATCATCATCCTTACCTTTATCCCAAATGGCAACTATAAAGGATATCATAAGCTCTTTGAACCATCCAATTACAGAATAAGTAGAGGTTATGCTTTTTTTCTGATAACTAGGTGACCAGAACTTTTACCCGGACTAATCAATGGAACCCGCACACGGATCGGGCAGTGCTCAGACTATGTCGCAGTTGACCCAATAAATTATTTGCATATAATAGAAATCGAACATGAGGCTTGATACTTCATGAGACACCAAGTCCCAAGTCTTTTCCAACTGAGCCGAGTCGTCCGGGTTAAGTAGAGCTTATAATAACATTGCATCGTTTACTTAATACCATTGTATTATACATATTGATATGTATAAGTTGCAAGGAATCAAGCTGGATTACTTACTCTCTCCTCTAAGCTAACATTACATAACACAGGTTGAATAGCAATTTGTCAAAGCACTTGCTTCCTTTTTCGGTTCCGATTATAGGAACCCCAAGTTGAATCAAAGAGCGATGCAACAAGGAACATACAACACTAACAAATGAATCAAGCAAAAATTGACAGAATGGAAAACACTAAATAATCAAATCAGAATTGGAAATGCAACAAGACAACTTTTTGGGTGGAAAGGAAAGAAAATGAATCGATTAAATGGGAGGTGGTTTAGTGTTAAAACAAAAACTCCAAGCATCCATACATATAAAAATATATATATATGATCCAAAACTTGTATATAAACAATTATATATACACAATGTACACCTTATTTTATCTGATTTCCCTTGAATGGAAATCAGCAATAACCACAAATGAACAATGAATCAGGAACATAAAACTCTAACAAATGAATAACCCCCAAAAGTGAAAAGGCCACATATGAATGAGACATTTTCAAATATAACCTTGATTTGAGATAAGTTAATCCATTTGACGAAGCTTCGGATGATTTAATCCGCACACACGTGGTTGGGAGAGAGCAAGAGTTCTATTTCATTTCATTTCACTGCATTTTTCTGCATGGAGAAAGATCCTCCTCAACCTCTGTCACTTCATTTCCCCTGCACGGGGAAGGAAAGGGTAAAGGGCATAAAACACCCCTCTGGTTTGGCCCATAGGCACTAAACACCCCTAAAAGTTCAAATAGGTCCCTATAGTTTTAATTGTGATAAAAAAAAAAAGCCCCCTACCGTGAAAACACTGTTAAAAAAGAATTGAATTTACTTTGTTACCCCTTTATATTTAACATTAAAATGAAATAATAAAAGGTTAATGTCAAAAATATATATATAATTTGAAATATATATATAAAATTTGAAAAAATATATATTTCAAAAAAATATATAAATTTTGAAATATATATATATAATTCGAAAACAATATATAAATTTTCGAAATTTATTGTTTTCGAATTTTATATATTGTTTTCAAAATTTATATATTGTTTTCAAAAATTTTACTTTTTTTTCAAAATTTATATTTTTTTAAAAAAAAATTGTTTTCGAATTTTATATATTATTTTCGAAATTTATATATTATTTTCAAATTTTTTATTTTTTTTCAAAATTTATATAATGAAAACTTATTAAGGGGGCAAAAGGGTCTTTCTACCACTTCAATAAGGGGTAATAATGCCATTTAATATGTCATGTGAGGTGCACATGATGAACTAACGTCCATTTCTAACGAATGAGTGACGGAGGGGGGTATTTGGCCCACTTTTCAATCTTATAAGGACTTTTCTGCCAAAAATGAAAGATAGGGATGTTTAGTGACCATGGGCCAAACCATAGGGGTGCTTTAAGCACTTTACCCGAAGAAAATTAAGGTTTCTATTAAGTTTATGATAAACGTATTTACGATTAATAAACAAGAAGTGGAGTTTGTGTTCAATACAATACTATGGAAATCATATGATATATGAAGCATCTATATATTAACTAAATTGATGTACATTTCTCTTGAAGCCTGCAGGCCAATACAACTGATTAAGTTTGTCAATTAAGACTATAGAGGTTGTTCCATTAAAAAAATAATTGAAACAACACAGGAGTAACTGAATTAAACTTGAATCCTCATCAACACACACTAATACAAAATCAGGCATAAGAAATTCAAAAATACAATAGAATCAAACAAGGAATGTTTGATGGAAAATCCACAACTAAATGAATCTAGAGACAGAGGGAAAAAAAAAATGAAAGAAACCAAATTGAAGAATACATTACAAATCTGAATCAAACTTGTACTTAAACTGATTAGAATCACAAATGATAATTAATGCAGCCAAAATCAACCATAATTTGCCTTTCAAACAGAAACCCCCAAATTAAAACTGAAACCTACCTATACATATGCACAAGAACATCTATATAGCCCGGTATACATTCTCAAATTCTAATAGTCAAAAAAGCAAACAAAATGCTTCTCTCTAAATTGAAATTTGAGATGGCATTAAAAGCCCATATAGAAATGTAGATTACCAATCCACCAACAAAAACCAAAGTCCATCTAAAAAGACACTACAGATACACAAATCGCTCAGAACAACATAACTGTATATAACTATACATAAACATATACACATGGTTATATAAACAAACTCTGTACAGAACCAACTAAAACATCATAGTAACACTAGGCTAGAGAGAGAGAGAACTGACTTGGCAGAAGAGAAATGGAGGAAATCGCAGGGGTTCCCTAGCTCGGCAAACTTAGATCCAGTTTGGTAACTGGTAACATTTTTTTGGTTTTGGTGTGAAAAGTTGATTCCAACCCATGTTTTGGTAAAATAGTTTTGGGTTAACAGTATTGGCACCATTGGTACTAAGTGCATGTTTGGCAACATGGAGTGGAACCAAAATTTTGGGTTTGGTTTGAAAATTTTGCTCCACTCCATGTTTGGCAAATGGAGTGGACATTTGGAGTAGACACTGTAGCAACTCCATGGAGTGGCTTTTGTGAAGGAATGAGCCAAAATTTGGAACCAAATTTTTGATGGTTCATGGTTTTGGTTTTGGTTTTGGTACCAACACTGTAGCAAATTCATTTTTGATATTAATAAATTTTGAAAAATTAAATATTCTGAAAAATTAAATATTTATGAAAAATAAATATTTCGAAAAATTAAATATATTAATATATTATAATATTAATATATTAAAAAATATTAATATTAATATATTTTAATATTATAATATTAATATATTAAAATATATTAATATATTAATATTAATATTTATGAAATATTAATATTTATGAAAAATTAAATATTTTGAAAAATTAAAAATATTAATATATTAAAAAATATTAATATTAATATATTTTAATATTTTAATATTAATATATCAATATATTTTAATATATTAATATTAATATTTATGAAAAATTAAATATTTCGAAAAATTAAATATATTAATATATTATAATATTAATATATTAAAAAATATTAATATTAATATATTTTAATATTATAATATTAATATATTTAATATTATAATATTAATATATTAATATTAATATTTATTAATAAATAAAATGTGAAACCCATATATTAATATTTATTAATAAATAAAACTAATATATATTAATATTTATTAATAAATAAAATGTGAAACTCATATATTAATATATTTTAATATATTAATATTCAGAATTTCAACCCATACCAACTTTACCAAACATGGTTTGGTTTTTCAGCATCACTTTTTCTCACACCAAAACCATCTGCACCAAACATGGTTTGGAACCAAAATAAAACCACACCAACTCCAACCCAACTCCAACCAAACCAAAACCAAAAACCAACTCCACACCCTCTACCAAACAAGCACTAAATGGCCAAAATTTGGAACAATGTGAATTGACGATTTTTGGTGGTGCGGTAGTGTAGCAACCCAAATCAAAATCAAATGATTGCACCATCTCACCCCAAACCAAAACCAAATAGTTGCACCATATTAATATAGACATAATTTCATTTACACTCCCTGAGGTTTGTCCTATCATCATTTTGACCCCCTGAGATTTGCATATCTTCATTTACACCCCTTCATGATGTGAAATATCTAAAATACCCTTATACCAAACACCCCTTAAATCAATTTAATCCCTAAATCAATTTAAATCCTAAACCAAACACCCCCTTAGAATCAATCTAACCCTCAAACCAAACACCCCAACATTTATTCAATATTTATTCTCTCTCTCTCCTCTCTCCTCTTTCTCTCTCTCAGACACACACACACACACGCACACACATATATATATACACATATATATATATATAGATCTATACATATATATAGATCTATACACACATATATATATAGATCTATACATATATATATATAGACCCATCGGTCAAAAATAGGGGGAGGGGGGAGGCGGTGGCGGGAGGGGGCGGCGCCGACGGCTTATATATATATGTGTGTGTGTATATATATATGTATAGATCTATATATATGTATGTGTGTGTGTGTGTGGTGTGTGCGTCTCAGAGAGAGAGAGAATTAAAAAATATTTTTTTAATTTTATATTTATTTTCGAATTTAGTTTTTGTTTTTTGAAATTTAATATATATATTTGAATTTTATATTTATTTTCAAATTTTATAATTTTTTATATTTTTTTTGAATTTTATAATTATTTTCGAAATTTAATATATATTATTAGAATTTTATATGGTTTTTTTTAATTTTATATATTTGTCTTGAATTTAATATATTTTTAAAAAAAAATTCAAAATTTATATATATTTTATATTTATTTTCGATTTTATAATTGTTTTTGAAATTTAATATTTTTTTTTGAATTTTATATGTTTTTTTTAAAATTTTATATATTTGTTTCAAATTTTTTATGTTTTTTGTGATTTTTATATTTATTTTCGAAATTTAATATGTTTTTTTGAAAAAAAAATAATTTCAAAATTTATATATATTTTTTAATTTTATATTTATTTTCGAATTTATAATATTTTTTAAATTTTAATATATATTTTTTCAAATTTTATATATATTTTGAAATTTTAATACAAATTAAATTATTAAATGATGGGAGGGGGTCTAATTGATAAAAGCACTATCCTTGTTTCCAAACATAATAAGGATAGACATTGAGGGTAGTTTAGGAATTTTAAAAAAAATTCAGGTTGATGTCATCGTTCAGGGGGTCTAAGTAATGAGAATATTGAAAAGTAGGGGGTGTAAATGAAGATATACAAACCTGAGGGGGTTCAAGTGAAGATAAGACAAACCTTAGGGAGTGTAAATGAAGTTATCCCATTAATATATTAAAATTAAAATATATTTTTTGAAATTTAATATATTTTAATATTATAGTTTTATTATCTTTCCTAAAAATTAATATATTTTAATATATTAATATTAAAATATATTTTTGGAAATTTAATATATTTTAATATTATGGTTTTATTATCTTTCCTAAAAATTAATATATTAATATTAATATATTTTAATATATTAATATTAAAATATATTTTTGGAAGTTATTTTAATATTATAGTTTTATTATCATTCCTAAAAATTAATATATTAATATTAATATATTTTAATATTAAAATATATTTTTAATATATTAAAATATATTTTTGGAAATTTAATATATTTTAATATTATAGTTTTATTATCTTTCCTAAAAATTAATATTAATATATTAATATTAATATATTTTAATATTATAAATTTTAATATTTATAAATAAAATGTGAAACCATTCCAAGTTACCAAACATGGTTTGGTTTCAGAATTTCAACCCATACCAACTCTACCAAACATGGTTTGGTTTTTCAGCATCATTTTTTCTTACACCAAAACCATCTGCACCAAACATGGTTCCAATTTAAAATAAAACCACACCAAACCAAATCCAACCCAACCCAACCCAAAATAAAAAACTAACACCGCACCGCACCGTTACCAAACGCACCCTTAGGGATAGAGCAAGAGAGAGTGTACGAATCGAATAGTCTACACAGGAACGGAGGGACATGTAAGGTATTTCCCCCATTGAAAAAAAAAATTGGTTTTTTTTAATGCTAATTTAAGTATTTTAAAGAAAATATAGGGAACAAAATGAGATTTGACCCATTAAATTTTGAAAAATTTATGCTTATTGTCCCTAACTATGAAACATCGACAGAAACACGGGACACGGACACAGTGACAAGGCAAATTCCAAAAAAGTAGAACACGACACACCTCTGACGCATTTATAAAAAATATATTTTTTTATATATATACATATTATATTGTACAAATATTTAATATTTCATTTATCACTTAAACAATGAGTACCAAATAAACTTATAACAAAAATAAACAAATATGTTAAATGAAATGTGTGACATGTTCAAAATTCTACATTTCACTACTATCCAAGAAATAAAATGTGTTTCCCCCAACATCCAACATCTTTGTCTCTCCCTCGTTATATTGTGAAAATTTTATTGATTGAAAACAAATATTGGAATGTACAAATTCTAAATCTTTGACTCTTAATGGTGTTATCTTGTTCCTCTTCAAATAGTGGATAAATTAATAGGTGCTCTAATTCCTCTCACAAGGTGAGGAGGAACAAAGATTTTCAAAGTCAAAGATTGTATTAGGGGTGTTAAAGTTCCATAAGTAATCCACCAAATTACCGGCTCCATAAGTCATCTATCTTTAATGGAATCAATCAACCCATGCGCGTGTCCTCCGGGTGTCCAAATTTTTTTAAAAAATCGGAATACGTATTTTTGATGTGTCTACGTGTCCGACACGGACACATGTATTCGATACAGGTACAACAACCCTAGACGAAGCGTCCGTGCTTCATAGGTCCCTAATCAGGCGCGGAGACAAGGCCAACTATTGGGGGGCAACTGACCCCATAATGTTAATTTAAGGGTTTTTTTATGAAAATTTAGGAAAAAAATGAGATTTGTCCCCGATTACATTCATGAAAATTTAGGCTTATTGCCCCTAAAATGATAGATTGTCCCCCATTATCAAGTTTTCTGGCTTCGTCCCTGTCCTTAATGTCATGGATTATCCCCAGTGGAAAAAATTTATGGCTCCGTCCCTGAGTATACAAGTATATATATGTATATGTATATGCCCTAATATTCCAGTGCATTGTAGAGAAATAGAGATATTTGGAGCAGAGTTGGTTCAGAAAGAGAAAAAGAGTTTGAGAGGGCGAGGGCGAGAGAGGGGTGTTATTTCTCCAGTTAGTCGTGGGGTCCACATTTACTGACGTGATTACCAAATTACCCTTTCAATTGCAATGATAATTACCAAAATATTTGTTTTTTTAAACTTATATATTAACGTTATCAATTAAAAAAGAGTAAATTACACAAACTTCCCCTGAAATTTGACCTAATTACAGACGGTATCCCTAACGTTTCATTAATATCAGTTACCTCCCTTAACTTTTGCTCCGTTGTAACCTTTTCCCCCCTCCGTTCGAAGTCAACGCCAGAAATTACCTTATTTGGTCAAAGAACTGATTTTTTTAAGATGAAAATCCTATTTTACCCTTACTATCAGTGCAATTACATGATTACCCTTGCTTATCTAATCTATCAATCTATGAATATATATATATATATGAAAAAAATTAAGACTAATTTGTTTTTTCATATTACTAAAATTTGTTTTACATCTATATATATATGAAGAAAATCAAGACTGATTTCAACACACCTTTAATCTGGGAAGCCATCCTTAAGGTTGCAGTATGTCACACCAGAACTGATTGAAACATCGGCATTTATGCAAAAGCTAAAAAAGTTGCATGATAGAGGGTTGTTGAATATGATTGCCATTGATGAGGTTTAGAGTTGCTTGTGATGCAAGAAAATTGATACTTAATTGATTTGGCAGAAAGTTTCAGATTTTACCATTTTATTCTTCCTATTTCTCAAAATTTCAGGCACATTGCATCTCAACATGGGGCCATGATTTCAGGTAAAATTCTTACTTATCCGAAGATTTTTTTAACTTGAACACATGAAGCCCTAGAACCCAGTCGCCATCTTCCTCATACACCAACCCAGGGCTTACATCAAATCAGGCCATAGCCACCCGTCTTTGCCATTATCAAAATTAGAAACCTTTCCAAAGGGCAAAAATCCCCAAATCCTCACTTTCGCTATTGGAGGCGTAGGGATCTTCAGGCACACCACCCCTGCCCCACCGTCGTTCTCTTTCCACCTACCGAAGTTGTCACAAACCCGTTACCACAGGCCACCGCCTCTAACACTCGCGCCACTCACCAAGCTCCTCAAGATCTCTTACCTATTCCATGCTTCAAATCCTTTGAATAAGCGTCGGCCTCAGTTGTAAAGCTTCAGGCTAGTAAGTTCAGTGGAAGAAATAACAAATAAAAAATGATTTGAAGATTAGGGCGAAATATTGATTGAATTTGTTATGAGCCGTCTGAAATTAGATTAGATTTTTTTTTTATTTGTCCAAAATATAAGTGAGTAATAGTGTAAAATATATCAATATGCATATATTTATGTATTTTTCCACATGAATTTGGAACTTGAGGGACTTAGAATAATTCTTTGATTTGAACAAAAAAATAGTTATGCAAATAAATTTTAATAGCTCTAATGAGAGATTAGGGATGAATTCAATCTATAGAAAACAAGACATTTTACATTTTAGTATTTTTTTATTTTTTCAAAAAAATAATATCTAAGGGTACTTTTGTCATTTGAAACCTCCAGAGACCGGAAAATGAGAAATGGGGGTAAATGATATTAATGAAACGTTGGGGTACCTCCTGCAATTAGGCCTAAGTAAAGGGGAGGTTTGTGTAATTTACCCATTAAAAAATATCAAAATAAAATATAAAATAAATAAAAATTAACTAAAAGATTTTTAAACACTTTGTTTGGAAGTATAGAATTTGGGGGGATTTGGATTTTAAATGGGATTTTAGGTGCTTGGACAAGATGTGATTTTAAAAAAAATTGAATTCCACGGGATTTCAATGGAAAATTGCATGCTTTGAGAAATCCAAGGAAAAATGCTTGGATTTGATGGAATTTCGTTTTCCTATTTTAACCGTGAAATTTTTTTACCCCTAATCTCATTATAAAGTATTACGTTACTTCTTTGTTTATTTTATTTCTCATCATCTTTTTACTTGTTGAAACGTATACTTTATATATAGGTAAGTAAACAGTGGAAGTCTTAAAATTTAGGAATCCTTATAAGAGTCCAAATAAACGACATATAGTTATAGGATAGATAAGATTATAGATTTTAGAGGTATACTATTTAAAATAATATTAATGGAAAGGGTGGTTTTATATAAAATAATGTTGTAGTTCAATCAAAATATATAACAGGTTGATACAAAACATCTATTTCAAATCAAGGGTATTACAATATATGCGACTGTATACACATTTACCTCTAAATTTTGTCTGTATACTTTAGAAATTACTTTTGTATAATTTTGTAATTTCCTCACTTTTTCTTTGTCTTTTTATTATTATTCATAAGAAATAAAACAATGAAATACGGGAACAACATTTTGGACTTGTCATATTTTAATGGGCTATTGTTAACAAACAACTCCTAGGATTTTAAATTATTAACATACACCCCCTTAAGGTGTCAAATAACCCTATGCACTTTTTCCACCATACACACAACTTCCACTCTGTTAGTATTCCGTTAACAAACACCCCCTGCCGTTAAAAATAGATATTTTATGCCCAAAATACCTCTAGATTTATATTTTATGCCCAAAATACCCTTAAAATAATTTGGTAACTAAATTAAGATTTTTTTAGTAAATTACAAATTATTATTTTTTAACTAAATTAAGATTTTTGAGTAAATTACAAATTTGTTTTTTGTTTAAGTTTACTTATTTATTTAAATTCAAATATGAAAAAATATATTACTTCCCCCGTCTTAAATTATAAGTTCCTTTTGGGAAATTCAATTTTTTAAGAGGATGACTATTTATTGTAGTGTTAGTAAATAAAATATCAATTTTACCCGTGATTCACTATAGTGATGTGATCGTTTATAAAATATATGTTTTATAATTTTAATGCTTGAAGATTAAACTGGTGAATTGACAAAATAAAATGCTTTGACTTTTCAAAGTGGACACTTATTTTGGAACAGAGGGAGTACAAATTATATAAAAAAAATATTACTGATAATAATACACTTTAAATAATGTTTTATTATTTTTATTTTTTTTAAGAGAATAGATGCATAGAAATTTTAAAAGGGTTTTGCCCTTATAATTTGTACTTTCTCCGTCCCAAAATAAGTGTCCATTTTTCTTTTTTTGTTGTCCCAAAATAAGTGTCCACTTTGAAAAGTCAAATCACTTAATTTGGTCAATTTACCAGTTTAACCTTCAAGCATTAAAATTATAAAATATATACTTTATAAATGATTGCATCATTATAGCGGGACTACGAGTAAAGTTGATATTTTATTCACTAACATTACAATAAAAGTCATCATCTTAAAAAGTTGAAATCCCCAAAAGGGACTTATAATTTGAGACGGAGGGAGTAATATATTTTTTCAAATTTGAATTTAAATAAATAAGTAAACTTAAACAAAAAACAAAAAAATAATTTGTAATTTACTCAAAAATCTTAATTTAGTTAAAAAATAATAATTTGTAATTTACTAAAAAATCTTAATTTAGTTACCAATTTATTTTAGGAGTATTTTGGGAATAAAATATCAATTTCTAACGGCAGGGGGTGTTTGTTAACGGAATACTAAATGAGAGTGAGGGCTCTGTGTAAGGTGAGAAAAGTGCAGGGGGTTATTTGACACCTCAGGGGGGTGTTTGTCAAGAATTTAAAACCATAGGGGATTGTTTGTTAATAGCCCTATTTTAATTGACTCAAGTTTTTAAAATTGAAAAGAAATTTTCTACATAACTTCTTCAAAACAAAGTATACTAATATTCTTTTATAAACGAAGTCATAAACATAATACTTCTAAGATTTTAAAGAAAAATTTATTTTAAACAAAAAATAAATTAACAATCAAGTAATTTACCTAAACACCGAAGAACGACTTGAAATAGAAATTTTGTATTTGGATTTGAAATATAACACAAAATAAAAAGACAATAATAAAATAAAATTATATTGTAAAGATAATGTTTAACTATAATTATATTTAAATTAAAATATAACTCAAATTTTAAAAATAAAGTTTATTATAATTGAATTATATTACAATAGGTTTGGAGATGATTTGAAAATTCAAAAATAAAATAGAACATATAATTTAAAATCTTACTCTTCCACTAAAATTAAGTTTTAAGTCTATATATTATATTTCAACTAGATTGTTTTTTTGTAACAATATTTCAACTAGAATTAGATAATTAACATTAGGTAATAAAGATGTAGTTAATTATAATTAGATTATATAAGTAGAGTTAAACTAAAATTAGGTAATAAAGATGTAGTTAATTATAATTAGATTATATAAGTAGAGTTAAACTAAAATTATATTTATGGAGTGTACATATAATAATAGTGGCAAAATAGTAAAAAATAAAATAATCGTTCCAATTACTGTTAACATCCTAACACACTGATGAAATTTTATTTTACTTAAATTACTGTTTATTCCAAACACACAAATGAAATTATATTTCATTACCAATCCAATTCCAAATCCCTAATTACTTAATACCAAATACACAAATAGAATTATATTACCAATTCAATTCCAATTCCAAATCCCAAATCCCAAATTACTAATACCAAACAAAGTGTAAAGATCTTAATTTGTGTCAGAACCACCGAGGAAAGTACTTCTAAATTAACAAACTTGTATATACGCACACATTTACCCTTGCCCGAGTAACTCTCTCTCTCTATTCCAGTCTTCTTCTTCTTTCTCTCTCTACATTGAGCTTTCTTCTTCCTCTTCTTTGATCGCACTATCTCTATCTCCGCACGCTTATATAATATATATATATACACACACATATAAACCCTAAAAGTGGCCGCTTCTATTATTTTCTCATTCCTCCTCTTCTCTTGATAGTTCTGAAGTAACACTCTCTCTCTACGTACTCTTATTCTTTTTCTTCATCTTCCTTCATATATATATGCATGTATAATGGGGAAGAAGACGTATTTGAGCGATATAAGTATAGAAGATTTGGCAAACAGTAAGCCCAAGAAGAGTTGGACCCCATTCGACTGCTTGGTCGAAGTCACCAGAATTGCGAGTCTCAAATTCGAAAAAGAAAAAAACATCGTCACAAACAGAGTGTTGGACGAAAAAGCCCTCAAGAAACCCATGATTTATCATGATCAGAAGGTCAAGAATGAGAAGGGATTGGGAATGAATGAAAAGTCGAAGAGCATTCAAAAGAAAAAGGGTGGGAACAAGAAGAAGAGCGAAAAATGGGACGGTCCAGAACCAGCCCCGGACATGCCTATTCCTATGAGGGATTTCATTACGCGGGAATTGGAGGGTTTGAATATACAACTGGTGGTACAGAAGGCGTTGTACAGGACTGATTGTAGCCAAGGGCACAATCGTCTTTCCATACCCATGGCTCTTGTGAGGAATAAGGGGTTTCTGAGGGAAGATGAGAGTGAGTTCTTGATGGCGCGAGACGAAAAAGACGCTTGTAACCATATGAAAGTGTTGGTGGTGGACCCACGTGGGAAGGTATTCAAGGCTGCTGGGTTCAGGAGGTGGGAGATGAAGCAAAGCGCGCCATATTTTTTGACCAACCCTTGGAAGACCATTGTTGAGGATAATGATTTTCGTGAGGATGTGGTGGTTCAGGTTTGGTCGTTTCGGGTTGGTTCGGAGCTTGGTTTGGTGGTTGTTAAAGTGGCTGATGGGTCTCCAGCAGCGGTGGAGAGTGGTAGCAGTGGCGGAGATGAGTCGGACATGGGTTTTGGCTCGAGTAGCAGTAGACATGGTGGAGGCGAGGGTTAATTTTTTCCACTATTTTGAGTGGACAATATTTAGGTCTTGCCCGACCAAGTTTGTTTTCCCCTGATTTGAACTTTGATACGTGGCTAAATCTTTTTTATAAAAGAAAGATAAACATAATTCCATAAAAATATAAATCAGTATCACTTTCTTTTAAAAATTTTTTTGGTACGTGTCAAAATTATATTGGATTACATTGAGGGAGATTAAACTTGGTTCTCATGGGCAAGATCCAATATTTTGTTGATTTAATTCGGTTATTTTCCTCTTTAATTAGTGATTTAATTTGGTTATTTTCCTCTTTAATTAGTGCAATGGAGTGTTCGTAAATGGTAAGAGTTTTTGTCAAAAGGAGTTTGTTAATTTTGATGAGTGAATAATAGACCTCTTGATTTATTCCACAACTTACCTGTTATCTATTCAATTTAGTCTATTTTGTAACTTTGATGTTGTGATTTGACTTATTTTTTCTTCATTAGTTGCATAAAAACATTCTTGCATGGATTGTTTGTTTGGTAACTGAAAAAGTATTAATTATATATCATAATAGGTTTCACTTCGTATTACTAATGATTAGCAAAAGAAAATTTTAATTTTAATTAACATAAAAAATTGTAAGAACTTTAGTCCCTATTAAATAAGAATATTTCTTGCAATATGGTTTGTCCTAAGGACAATAATAGAAACGGTAAAAACAAGCATTTACAAAGACAGGAGATTCATATAACCGGTGTTGTGGATGTTTCAAGTAATGATTATATAATCATTATTCAAGGGCTTGTATATATAAACTGA
Organism: Cornus suecica; assembly: GCA_963922005.1. Classification (NCBI taxonomy): domain Eukaryota; kingdom Viridiplantae; phylum Streptophyta; class Magnoliopsida; order Cornales; family Cornaceae; genus Cornus; species Cornus suecica. The sequence continues at coordinate 1,659,705 of OY998247.1, read as the reverse complement.
AGCTACATTTACTTAATTATATAAACTTTAGGGTTTGTGACGTAATGTGACTCTAGTTTGTTGATTTAATTTTGGTTATTACATTTAGAGAGAGAGAATTAAAGTGTAGTTATATTAAAACAGTGTTTTATTTAATTAGTATAATGGAAGTTGTTAATGCGACCATGTTCGTCTCCTGCTAATGTTGTCTAATATAATTTGGATACGTGATCAAAATCTTTTTAAAGGAGAAATTACTTCAATTTCTGTTTTTATAGATTTTATGTCATATTCCTTTTATAAGTGTAGTTATATTAAAACAGAGTTGACAGTGTTGATTTAATTAGTATAATGGAGTGTTTGTAGATGGTAAGAGTTTTTTTTCTAAAATAAATTGTTAATTTTCATGATGGCACGTGTATAATGGACAATACTTAAGTTCCGATCAAGTTTGTGCTAATGTGGTCCAATATAATTTGAATACGTGGTCAAAATCTTTTTAAATAGGAAATCACTTTGCTTTCTTTTTTTTTATAGATTTTATGTCATCTTTCTTTTATAAAATGATTTAGCTACGTATAATAAAGTGGTTGATTTCTTTTTTCACTAGTTACTTGTATTATCCAATTTTGTTATTTTTGTCTTTTGATGATATATATATGGGTAAACATTCTTGGCAAAAGTCTAATTTGATGCTGGTACAAGTGATTTTTCTTCATTAGAGTTGCATAAAAACAGTAATGGATGGATTTGTTTGGCAAGTGGAAAAAAAATTAATTATATATATGTTTATGTCGTAATAGGTTATGCTTGTGCAAGTAATTTCGGCTCATGTAATTAAAACCTATACTGCTATATTAGACTTTAACAGTATTTAACTCAGTTCATATTAGTAATGATTAGCCAAAGAAAATTGAAATTTTGATAAAGAAATTTTTTTTATGGACTTGATCAATTAAATAAGGATTTTTTTTCTCCCAATACGGTTAAGAATCATCTTAGTCAACCTATAAAGGTGGCATCAGTCCCCTTTTCAAATGTTTGCAGCTTCTCCCTTTGTTACATAAGGCTTATGCTTTGTTTGGTTGGAAGGATAGAAAAATGAAAGGAAGAGAGAGCGGAAGGGATTAATGAAACATTATTAGGAAAGAGATTATGTGTCTTCTTCTTTGTATTTGTTTGAATGGAATGGATAGTAAAAAGGATGAATATAATAATATCTTTTTCGTGTTTAGTTTAAAGGAATGAATACATTATTGTTATATTAATTTTAGATATTTACCCTCAGTATGTATAATATAATATACGAGTAGATTGTTAGGAAGGCTAAAAATATAAATTTTTATATTTTGAGAAAAGTTAGTTATTTTCTCTCTCTTTTTCCGCTCAATTTTGGGCGGATTGAAAAATGTGAAGGAGAGAGGGATGCTTCATCCCTTCTTGTTTCCTTCCTCTCTTCCCTTACCTCCAACCAAACAAATAATAATTATACTAACCTCCACCTTATCCCACCCTCCTCAATCCATCCCTCCAACCAAACATACCATTAGTTCTTAGATAGTCCCCTTATATTTCTTAAACAGAGGGCTTATTCTGTTGTCGTTGTTGAAAGCGATTGCAAATCTGTGATGTCTTTACATCCTTATGAAAATGCTCTTGTTGTTATTTGTGATCATTCTTCTTGAAGCTTTGTTCGAGTGCTCTCGTTGTTATTTTTGATGATATCCCCATCCTTCTTAAGTCTTGTTCGGTTGCCTCTTTGGCTTGGACTCCTCATGATAATAATAATGTAACTCATTTTCTAAGTAGAAAAGGTTTTGGAAGCCAAATGTTGTGATTTTGATTGGAAATTATGGCCCCAGTGATTTTTAAATGCTCTATCTCCTGAATGTATTTATTTTTCTTGAATAATATTTCTTTGACAGGTTAATAAAAAAAAGAAAAAGAATATACCTTTCAAAAAGAAGATTTGAAAGTCCTTTCTTTAACTGAAGTAGATTGATTATAATCAATAAAAAAGCCTTTTTTTCACTCCTCTCGTGAACACTGTTGTCTGAAAATGGAGAAAAAAAATATCACTTACCTCTTCTGAGGTAAGGCATAATTACACGTGATACTCTTATTATTTCACCTTGAATGCTCGGATTTGGTCCAACCAACTTGTAAAATAACCAAACAATCCTTTATTATAATATTTAATATTTGATTCAGATATTCTATTTTTGGTTCTCTTATATAGATAACCTCCACAAAACAACAATGCATCCAAACATCACATAACTTATACATACACCTCCCTATGTATATATTACTGTGATTGATTGTTATGGAAAATCGGATTTTGTTGGAAGTTTTTGAGTACTGAATCAAGAATTTGAGAAAGTAGTGGCTTTGGGGAAGAAATTTGGTTTGAATGGTTTGGTGGCTTTGGGCAGGTGGTGAAGCCCACAACAACAACCGACCAGTCCGTTCATCTCCTTCCTCTTCAAAGCCCACAACAACCCATCTTCCGCTGCCTCCACGATCCGACTCCGTCGTCCGCTCCACCCGCATTGCAACCACCGCGGCCATCTCCTCTCACATCACCAAACCACCCTTCGCCTCCAAAAGAAAATTAGGAAATAAATATTTTTTTTTATTCCAAGAGAAACCCATTTACACCACCTTCAACTCCAAAAGAAAATTGGAGAATAATTTTATTTTAGTATCTTTCCTATATCCACCACAGAACCTGAGCAACAAACGAAGGTGGTGATTTGCACCACTTGATTGGAACAAGAACCACAAAAAGCAATTCCAAAAGACACCCATAAGAAATTTCAATTATTTCATAAACCCATTATGACCACTTGATTATAACTAGAACCCTAATTTTTGTTTGAATTTTGCAATGAGCGAGAGAGAGAGAGAGATGAGGTGTATATATATATATATTTGTATATTCGTGTGTATATATGAGGTGTGTATATTTGTAAATATATAAAGGTATTTCTGGTACTTTAGAATAAAAAATGAATGAGGTCATCAAAAAAATTCTTTGATTGACATTGACTATGAACGAAAGGGATAAAGTGTTATCCCGAAGTTAAATTGGAGGGGAGGTATTTGATCGCTGGAGGGAGGTATTTAATCACTTTGAAACATTAGAAATACCGTGTGCAATTATGCCAAACCTCAAGGGAGGTTAGTGTAATTTTCCAAGCATAACCTGGCACTAAACTAGTATATTTTGAAGCAACTAATTGTAGACCTCATACCTTAAAATTAAGAAATAATTATTAGGGATACTGCGTGCAATTATGCCAAATCTTAGAGAAGTATTTGAAAATGTTTAACTATAATTATATTTAAATTAAAATATAACTCAAAATTTAAAAATAAAGTTTATTATAATTGAATTATAATACAATAGGTTTGGAGATGATTTGAAAACTCAAAAATAAATTAGAACATATAATTTAAAATCTTACTCTTCCACTAAAATTAAGTTTTAAGTCTATATATTATATTTCAACTAGATTTTTTTTTTGTAACAATATTTCAACTAGAATTGGATAATTAACATTAGGTAATAGATATGTAGTTAATTAGAATTAGATTATAGAAGTAGAATTAAACTAAAATTAAATTTACAGAGTGTTCTTATAATAATAAGGTCAAAATTGTAAAAAAAAAATAAAAATCTTTCCAATTCCTGTTAACATTCTAACACACAGATGGAATTCTGTTTCACTTAAATTACTGTTTATTCCAAACACACAAATGAAATTATATTTCATTACCAATCCAATTCCAATTCCAATTCCAATTCCAAATCCCAAATTGCTAATACCAAACAAAGTGTAAAGATCTTAATTTGTGTAGAACCACCGAGGAAAGTATTCTAAATTTACAAACTTATATACATATATATACCTTGCCCAAGTAACTCTCTCTCTCTCTCTATTCGAGTCTTCTTCTTCTTCTTTCTCTCTCTCTACATTGAGCTTTCTTCTTCCTCTTCTTTGATAGCACTATCTCTATCTCCGCACGCTTATATAATATATATATACATATAAACCCTAAAAGTGGCCGCTTCTATTATTTTCTCAGTCCTCCTCTTCTCTTGATAATTCTGTGGTAACTTTCTCTCTTTCTACGTACTCTTATTCTTTTTCTTCATCTTCCTTCATATATATATATATGTATGTATAATGGGGAAGAAGACGTATTTGAGCGATATAAGTATAGAAGATTTGGCAAACAGTAAGCCCAAGAAGAGTTGGACCCCATTCGACTGCTTGGTCGAAGTCACCAGAATTGCGAGTCTCAAATTCGAAAAAGAGAAAAACATCGTCACAAACAGAGTGTTGGACGAAAAAGCCCTCAAGAAACCCATGATTTATCATGATCAGAAGGTCAAGAATGAGAAGGGATTGGGAATGAATGAAAAGTCAAAGAGCATTCAAAAGAAAAAGGGTGGGAACAAGAAGAAGAGCGAAAAATGGGACGGTCCAGAACCAGCCCCGGACATGCCTATTCCTATGAGGGATTTCATTACGCGGGAATTGGAGGGTTTGAATATACAACTGGTGGTACAGAAGGCGTTGTACAGGACTGATTGTAGCCAAGGGCACAATCGTCTTTCCATACCCATGGCTCTTGTGAGGAACAAGGGGTTTCTGAGGGAAGATGAGAGTGAGTTCTTGATGGCGCGAGACGAAAAAGACGCTTGTAACCATATGAAAGTGTTGGTGGTGGACCCACGGGGGAAGGTGTTCAAGGCTGCTGGGTTCAGGAGGTGGGAGATGAAGCAAAGCGCGCCATATTTTTTGACCAACCCTTGGAAGACCATTGTTGAGGATAATGGTTTTCGTGAGGATGTGGTGGTTCAGGTTTGGTCGTTTCGGGTTGGTTCGGAGCTTGGTTTGGCGGTTGTTAAGGTGGCTGATGGGCCACCAGCGGTGGTGGATAGTGGTAGCGGCGGCAGAGATGAGTCGGACATGGGTTTTGGCGCGAGTAGCAGTAGACATGGTGGAGGCAATGTGGGTCATGAGAATATGGAAGAGTAGAGTTCTTGATTTATTATTATCTGCCAGATTAATTTTTTCAGCTATTCTTGAGTGGACAATATTTAGGTCTTGCCCCGACCAAGTTTGTTATCTCCTGATATGGTGCAATACAATTAGGTGGCTAAATCTTTTTTATTAAAGGAATGTGAACATAATTTCATAAAAATATAAATTAGTGTCAATTCTTTTTTAAAAAGATTTTTGGTCAAGTGTCAAAATTATGATTTTGGTCAGGTGTCAAAATTATATTGGACCACATCAAGAAGAACAAACTTGGTCCTCATTTGGTAAGACCCAAGTATTGTTTTGTTGATTTATTAGGGTTTGGGTATGATTTTATTTTTCCTCTTTGAAGTTGTTCACGAACCCTTGGTTGATTTAATTTGGTTATTTTTCTCTTTAATTAGTGCAATGGAGTGTTCGTAAATGGTAAGAGTTTTTGTCAAAAGGAGTTTGTTATTTTTTTATTTTTTATTTTTTTTTCCAATAAATTAACTGGCTAGTATACAATATGTTGTTAATTTTGATGACAGTGAATAATAGAATTCTTGATTTATTCCACTACTTAATTGTTATCTATTCAATTTCGTCTATTTTGTATACTTTGATGTTGTGATTTGACTTATTTTATTTTTTATTTTTGAAAAAATTTGACTTAGTTTTCTTCATTAGAGTTGCATAAAAACATTCTTGCATGGATTATTTGTTTGGTAACTGGAAAAGTATTAATTATATATTTCTGTCATAATAGGGTTCACTTCGTATTAGTAATGATTAGCAAAAGAAAATTAAAATTTTAATTAACATAAATAATTGCAAGAACTTTAGTCTCGATGAAATAAGAATATTTCTTTGCAATATGGTTTAGCCTGAGGATAATAATAGAAACGGTAATATAACTGGTCTTGTGGATGTTTCAAGTAATGATTCTAGAATCATTATTCAAGAGCTTGTATATATAAACTGAAGCTACATTTACTTAATTATATAAACTTTAGTAATGAGTTCTTGCATTCATTATCTAAACAGTTACTTAATTCTCCTTCTATTCTCCCTTTATTGATTTATTAGGGTTTGTGGCTTAATGTGACTCTAGTTTGTTGATTTAATTTTGGTTATTACATTTAGAGAGAGAGAGAGAATTAAAGTGTAGTTATATTAAAACAGTGTTTTATTTAATTAGTATAATGGAAGTTGTTAATGCGACCATGTTCGTCTCCTGCTAATGTTGTCTAATATAATTTGGATACGTGATCAAAATCTTTTTAAAGGAGAAATTACTTCAATTTCTGTTTTTATAGATTTTATGTCATATTCCTTTTATAAGTGTAGTTATATTAAAACAATGTTGATTTAATTAGTACAATGGAGTGTTTGTAGATGGTAAGAGTTTTTTTTCTAAAAGAAATTGTTAATTTTCATGATGGCACGTGTATAATGGACAATACTTAGGTCCCAATCAAGTTTGTGCTAATATGGTCCAATATAATTTGAATACGTGGTCAAAATCTTTTTAAAAAGAAAATAACTTTAATTTCTTTTTTTTATAGATTTTATGTCATCTTCTTTTAATAAAAAGATTTATTTATTTATTTATAAATTTATGTCATCTTCCTTTTATAAAATGATTTAGCCACGTGTCCACTATTGTTAATGTATGATAAAGTGGTTGATTTTTTTTTCACTAGTTACTAGTATTATCCAATTTTGTTATTTTTGTCTTTTGATGATATATATGGGTAAACATTCTTGGCAAAAGTCTAATTTGATGCTGGTACAAGTGATTTTTCTTCATTAGAGTTGCATAAAAACAGTAATGGATGGATTTGTTTGGCAAGTGGAAAAAAATTAATTATATATATGTTTATGTCGTAATAGGTTATGCTTGTGCAAGTAATTTCGGCTCATGTAACTAAAACCTATACTGCTATATTAGACTTTAACAGTATTAAATTCAGTTCATATTAGTAATGATTAGCCAAAGAAAATTGAAATTTTGATAAAGAAAATTTTTTTATGGACTTGATCAATTAAATAAGGATATTTTTTTCCAATACGGTTAAGAATCATCTTAGTCAACCTATAAAGGTGGCATCAGTCTTCTTTTCAAATGTTTGCAGCTCCTCCCTTTGTTACCGGAGGCTTAGTTCTTAGATAGTCCCCTTATATTTCTTAAACGGAGGGCTTATTCTGATGTCGTTGTTAAAGGCGATTGCAAATTTGTAATGTCTTTACATCGTTATGAAGAGGCCCTCATTGTTAATTGTGATCATTCTTCTTAAGGCATTGTTCGGGTGCTCTTGTTGTTATTTTTGATGATATCCCCATCCTCCTTAAGTCTTGTTTGGGTGCCTCTTTGGCATGGACTCCTCATGATAGTAATAATGTAACTCATTTTTTAAGTAGAAAAGGCTTTGGAAGCCAAATGTTGTGATTTTGATTGGAAATTATGGCCCCAGTGATTTTTAAATGTTCTATCTCCTGAATGTATTTATTTTTCTTGAATGAAATTTCTTTGTCAGGTTAATAAAAAAAAGAAAAAGAATATACCTTTCAAAAAGAACTTTTGAAAGTCCTTTCTTTAACTGAAGTAGATTGATTATAATCAATAAAAAAGCCTTTTTTTTTCACTCCTCTTGTGAACACAGTTGTCTGAAAATGGAGAAAAAGAGATGTTGCAAGATTACTATGCAAATTTTACAGAGACATAAAATTTGCATCTACCTTTCAAAAAAAAAAGAGGAAAATATCACTTACCTCCTTGAGGTAAGACATAATTACACGTGATACCCCTATTATTTCCAATATAACATAGGATAATTTACACAAAAACCCCTGAGATTTCAGGATTTAATCATCAAATTCCATGTCGTTCGTCAAACCCTCTGACATTTCAGATTTTAATCAAATACCCCCTCCAGCCAATTTTCATGTCAAAATAACTTAAATGCCCCTCACATAAATTACAATTTCACCCCTCTTGTTTGGATAATTACACTTTCCCATCTATAAAAAAATATATATATATAATTCGAAATATATATTTAAATTCGAAAAATATATATATAATTCGAAACAAATATATAAAATTTGAAACATACATATATAAAATTCATACACAATATATTAAAATTTGAAAAAATATATAAAATTTGAAAAAATATAAAATTCAAAAAAATATATAAATTTTGAAATATATATATAATTCAAAATAAATATATATAATTAGAATAACTATATAAAATTCGGAAAATATATATATATAAAATTCATAAATAATATATTAAAATTTGAAAATATATATAAAATTCAAAAATATATATTAAATTTCAAAAAAATATATAAAATTCAAAACAAATATATAAAATTTGAAATATATATATATTTCAAAAAATGAATTTTATTTTTTTATGTCACCACGTGAGTGACACGTGACAGGGTGTATGGTTTGGACTAGGCACGTGAGGTTGAATGGGGACCCATGTCATGTTGTGTACTTAAATCTTTATTTTTTATTGTATTGTTTTAAATGGACAAAAAATTAAAGGAAAATGAGGTAAATGTGCGAAAGTTGGACAAAAAGAAGTAGGATGTGATAAGATGGTGGGCTGATTGCTTGTCTTTTCTTATATACTAGCATCATCATTTTCTTTTTCTTTCCTTTCTATTTTTTTATGGGGGTAAATTTATATATTTTTTTCGAAATTTATATATTTTTTCGATTTTTATATATTTTTTCAAATTTTAATATATATATTTTCGAAATTTAATATATTATTTATGAATTTTATAATTTGTTTTTGAATTTATATATTTTTTTCGAATTATATATAATTTTTTTTAATTTATATATATATTCCAAATTTTATATAGTTTTTCTAATTTTATATATATTTTTTTGAATTTTATATATTTGTTTTGAATTATATATATATTTCAATATTTATATATTTTTCAAATTTTATATATTTTTTTCAAATTTTAATATATAGTTTATGAATTATATATATATATTTCAAAATTTATATATTTGTTTCGAATTATATATATATTTTTCAAATTATATATATTTGTATAAATTTTAAATAGTTTTTTTAAATTTTATATATATATTTTTATAGAGGGGCGAAAGTGTAATTATCCAAATAAGAGGAGAGAAAGTATAATATATCCAAAAAGAGGGGTGAAATTATAATTTATGTGAGAGGCATTTAAGTCATTTTGACATGAAAATTGGCTTGAAAGGGGTATTTGATTAAAATCTGAAATGTTAGAGGATTTGACGAACGACGGGGAATTTAGTGATTAAATTCTGAAACCTCAAGGAATTTTGTGTAAATTACCCATATAACATAGACACATTGAACGATTTGATCCAACCAACATGTAAAATAACCAAACAATTCTCTATTATAATATTTAATATTTGATTCAGATATTCTATTTTTGGTTCTCTTATATATATAACCTACACAAAACAACAATGCATCCAAACATCACATAACTTATACATACACCTCCCTATGTATATATTACTGTGATTGATTGTTATTTTTTTATGGAAAATCAGATTTTGTTGGAAGTTTTTGAGTATTGAATCAAGAATTTGAGAAAGTGGTGGCTTTGGGGAAGAAATTTGGTTTGAATGGTTTGGTGGCTTTGGGCAGGTGGTGAAGCCCACAACAACCGACGAGTCCCTCATCTCCTTCCTCTTCAAAGCCCACAACAACCGCCACAACCCGACTCTGCCGTCCGCTCCACACATCTCCTCTCACATCCCCAAACCACCCTTCGCTTCCATAAGAAAATTAGGAAATAAATTTTTTTTTTATTCTAAGAGAAACCCATTTGCACCACTTTCAACTCCAAAAGAAAATTGGAGAATAATTTATTTTTGGTATCTTTCCGATTTCCACCACAGAACCTGAGCAACAAATGAAGGTGGTGATTTGCACCACTTGATTAGAACAAGAACCACAAAAAGCAATTCCTAAAGACACCCATAAGAAAGGTGTATATATATATATATATTTGTATATTCATGTGTATATATGAGGTGTGTATATTTGTAAATATATAAGGGAATTTTTGGTACTTTAGAATAAAAAATGAATGAGGTCATCAAAAAAATTCCTTGCCTGCATTATCTATGAACAGAAGGGGCAAAGTGTTATCTTGGAGTTAAATTGGAGGGGAGGCATTTGATCACTGGAGGGAGGTATTTAATCACTTTGAAACATTAAAGATACCACGTGCAATTATGCCAAACCTCAGGGGAGGTCAGTGTAATTTTCCCAGCATAACCTGGCACTAAACTTGTATATTTTGAAGCAACTAATTGTAGACCTCATACCTTAAAAGTTGTGAAGGTACAAGTTACTGGACAATAGTCAACCATGACTAATGTTACAGAAAAAAAAAATTAAAAAAGGAAAAAACAAAAAAATGGGAGTTTTAGAAATGCTGCCAGAGAAACTTCAAATAGACATCCACAAACAGAATAATAGCAGCATAGTAAAAGCAACATATACACATGAATTCTGTAGCTTAATCATAAGAAAAATAGGTTAATCACACTTCAAAGCAACCTTCCACAGCTCTCTCTCTCAATATCATCATCATCTCAATGCTCAGTGGAGGTCCCTCTCTCCCCTTCTCTCCATCATCATCTTAATGGTCAGTGGAGGAGCTGCCCCTGATAAAAGAACCTCGTCGACTGCCACCCACAATTACATCTTTGAATCGGGATATGGGAGCAAACATCTTGCCAAGTTTCTGCAAACATGGTTAACACGAAAATATTAAAGATCACTGAAGAAACCGTAACAAAACAAAACATCATCATCTTCATCCCATATAAAGCAACACTCCGTAACAAATGCATACTACCATACAGAAAGATTTATATAATGAGATAAAACACCAAGAGCTAATAATCCCAAGGCCATGCATGTTCAGATGGCTCGATAAGGAATGGAATATGAAAGCTTCTGTTCGAGTGGGATCAGAACGATTGTCAGTCAATAACAAATAGTTCAGTAATTGATAGATTAGAAGGATCAAACGCTGGGAAAGACTGATTTGCCGTCTATAGATTTAGCTTTTGCGGTGACAAGTTCAACCTCAACAATCAGGAGTTGAGAAAGTCCTCGTTACACATCCACTTGCTGGTGTGACATGTTCTTAACTATTCCCACATGCCCATTCAAGTGATCTTAAATTTTGCCAAAAGACCTCATTCATGCCTATCCTCATATGATATTTTAAACACACAAAAAGTGGCAACTGAACAACTTTCTTTACTAAATGAACTGAACTATTAGTTGTCCATCCATTCTTCTCCTTGCTACTCTTCATTTGCATGCTATATTTTATAATTTTGCAGAGATACAATGTTCAGTAAGATACAGAATGCATGTAACCTTATAGTTTCACAACAATATTAAATATTAGTGATGCAAATGCCTGAAACATGTAATCTGTTTTCACCTATAGACAGTAAGGTTGAAGATCTTGAAGTTGTCTGCAGTCTTCTCTTTCAGTTTTGTTCTTAAACAGCAGTTTTAGTTTTTGTTCCCACATCAAACCCAAGAAATCTTGGAAGTAGAAATGAAGGATTTTGATGTATACAAAAGCATATATAACTAAAGGGATATCATAATAAGCCCAAATATCAACGAGTCGATTGGTCCCAGGAGATTATCAACCATCTAAAGAAATAAAGGAAACTCCGGATGGATATACAGAGCAGGTAATTCAATGGTGCATACAACAATGTTGATTATTGTATGTGGGAGTTAACATTGAGGATGGATAGAGAGAAAAAGAAGGGGGGGGGGGGGGGGGGAATATTGTAGATAAAGGAAGAAAAAAGGTTTAGAAAGAGAGAGAGAGGGAGGTTTAAGGTGAAAAGAGAGTTAACAATGGTCCAATGAGAGAGAACATCCAAAAGATTGCATAATTGTCATTAAATATATAGAACAATGTTCAAGGCATTTGGAAGAATGTGCATTGGCATATCAGCTTATGTGATCTTAATTATACCCCCTGCAATCACTACTAGTGATTGCACAGGAACTATAGAATACCTGGAATCCCAAAGAAAAATTAATTTCAACTAGTGTTGTTTATTCTATCCGTTTAATTTAGAAAAAGTTGCATGAAATATTAAAACCTGCAGATTACCTCATCATTGATGTTGAGATGCCACTTGAGTTGCAAAACCTGCCACCTTTCTTGCTGCCATTGCTGCCCAAGAATTACAAGGCCCATCACAGCCGCAGCAACAAAAACAGACCAAAATGCATTTGCGTCTTTTGCATGAGTATATAAAGAAGTAGCTCGCCTCTTCCACCAAGCCCCACAAGGAAGTTCAGACTTGTCATATTTATCATCCTTTTTAAGTTCTTTCGACATATGCAAGATATCCGAATCTGAGACTTGATCAGAAGGTTCAGTAATTTCAGAATTCATCGTGGTCTCATCGTATGAGGATGACCTGTTCAGGGTTGTATCACTGTGGAGAGAACTTAATTTGGCTGCATCATCGATACTCTGCTCTTTACCAGCCAAATTTAACCCCTCCAGAGTCGACCCTTCCTCGAACTCTGGACCACGAATAGATAACCTGTTACCCTTGTCATCAAAGAACTGAATGCCAGTAAACTCCTCTGGCTCAGTGAAATCTTTAATATTAAAGTTCTCTTCATCCTTTTTGTTCACTGCCATGCCCTCCCCAGCACCCGATTCAGGAACATCATCTTCGACTTTTTCTGTATTCTGAGCCATGATATTATCAGGCTCCAAAGGCAAATTCTCATGCTGACTTGGGGGAAAGACAAAGTGACCAGACAAAAACAATGCATTTGAAGTTTCAGGTTTACTTTCTCCCTCCGTATTACCCTTTTCATTGTCATTCAATTCATCGTGTTTTGGACCAGGAGCAGCATCATATGCTGATGCTGTGAGCGACACAACTTCCCACTCACGCTCATTTCCACGCGGGGTAGCTTGCTCTGCCTCCTCCTTATCAGCCATCTACCAGATATTAACGTTTCCTAGAGTTTACATTCACCAATGGAAAAAATATAATTAACCCTAATCATGGTTGGAGAGCAAAATAAATAATGACATGAGAAAAATTATATAAATTGGACCAGGGTATTAGAATGATATGTGCTATCTTAATTTTTTCTAGACCTACAACTTGTTAAGTCCAACATTATGATGCACCAAGATCTCCCTTGCCCCCACTGTTTGCCTCTCTACTTTTGCTTTTGCAAAGCTACTTGCACAGGGAAGCATTTACCCTAATTTTGCACATACCTTTACACATACACACACATGCAACCATATTTCCCATTTCATTCAAATAATTTCTAGCCAAATCTAAGTATACTATAAGAAAATTCCAATAAAAACCTGGACAAGCTTGAAAAATATTTGTTTTACAGAAGAAGAAAAAAAAGTCATGCAAATGGTGTGATTTTCAATAATGACCAAATAACATGTATTTGAACCATCAAATTTTACACTTCAAATTACCACCACCACACAGTTTAGCCAATAATTCCTACAAAAGAGCTACTTGCCCCCTCTGTTTGTCTCTCTGCTTTTGCTTTTGCCAAGCTACTTGCACAGGGAAGCATTTACCCGTTTTGCGCATACCTTTACACATGCACACATATGCAACCATATTTCCCATTTCATTCAAATCATTTCTACTCAAATCTAAGTATATTAAAAGAAAATTCCAATAAAAACCTGGACAAGCTTGCGAAATATTTGTTTTAAGAAAAAGCAGTCATGCAAATGGTGTGATTTTCAATAATGACCAAATAACATGTATTTGAACCATCAAATTTTACACTTCAAATCCCCACCACCACACAGTTTAGCCAATAATTTCTACAAACGAAGCTACTTGCCCCCTCTGTTTGTCTTTCTGCTTTTGCTTTTGCTATTGCAAAGCTACTCGCACAGGGAAGCATTTACCCTAGTTTTGCCCATTTCTTTACACATATACACATGCAACCATATTTCAGATTTCATTCCAATAATTTCTAGTCAAATCTAAGTATATTATAAAGAAAATTACAATAAAAACCTGGACGAGCTTGAGAAATATTTGTTTTACGAAAAAAAAACCCGAGTCATGCAAATGGTGTGATTTTCAATAATGACCAAATAACATGTATTTGAACCATCAAATTTTACACTTCAAATCACCACCACCACCACAGTTTAGCCAACAATTCCTACAAAAAAAAGCATGATTTCACTTCAAAACCATTTCCTTCCTTTCCTTTCTCAGCAACCAAACAGAAACTAGCATATATAAACATAAAAAGCAACAATCTCAAAATTTCCCCTAATCAAAAGCTTCAACACCTACGAAATGTCCATCACTGATTCAACTCCAACTCTCAAAAACAAACCCCAACAACCTTCAACAATACACACACAAACACCTATATACACACACAAATCAACAACAACTCGCAAAAACAAACCCTAACAACCTCCAACAATACACACACAAACACATATATACACATACAAACACACACACCACAGATTCCTCCGATCTAAAACAAATACGAAACAAGATCCGAAACGTAATCTAAATCACAAAAACCACATCGATTGAATCCAAACACAAACACAAACAATCGAACACTGATAAAACACAAAACCTAAAAATCAGATCATTCGACTAAAAAAAAATTAAATAAATTTTATTAAATAAATTGACCGTTTAATCGATGATACGAGTACTCACAGAAGTGGTATATAGAGAGAGGTCGATCGGAGACGGCGACGAAGCTCCGGCAAGATTGACGAAACTGCCTCGGAAATCAAGGACGATGGTGTTTATATATTGCGATTTTGGGTAAGGTGATAAAAGCAACCGGAATGACCGGTAAGGTGGAGAGTGGACGAGTCTGTTCTACCGGCTGTACCCGGTTGATGGTGTCGTTTTGTGGATAATATCTGCGTTTTGGTCCGGTTGTGTAGAGTATGAGTGCAAGTATAGTTGCGTGTATGGAGAGGGAAGAATTTTTACTGTCACGCCATTCAGATCCACTGGGTTTTAGGGTAAAATTTCCAAAATAGGGTAAATTTTTTTTACTGTTTTAATTATGTATTACTATATATATATACAAAGTAGCAGTTAAAAATCATTGTTGTACTATATACGATTTTATTTTTAATTTTGCATTATAGTACTATATAAGATGATAAATATTAAATAGTGAGAAATGGTCCCAACTTTTTTGTTTTATTACTTTTTAAGTAAGACCCTGTTTGGTTCCCGGTCCGGTCCATGTGATCCGATTTCATAATGGCTTTTTTGGAATCGGACATTGTTTGGCAACACGGTTCCAAAAAAACAAGGACCACTTGGGACCAAAATGGATAATTTGAGACAACAAAAAATGATGGTCTCAAGTGGTCTTATATACAATTGTCTTAACACATGGGACCATAAAATTTCAAATATATATATAAAATTAAAAAATATATATAATTTGAAAATAATATATAAAATTAAAAAAATAATATAAAAAATTGAAATAATGTATAAAATTTGAAATATATATATAAAATTCAAAATTAATATATAAAATGCAAAAAATATATTTAAAATTTGGGAAAATAAAAAAATTTCCAAAATAATAGAAAAAATAAAAAATAATGTATAAAATTCGAAAATAATATATAAAATTTGAAAAATAATATAATTTTTTTAAAATAATGTATTAAATTCGAAAAAAATATATAAAAATCAAAATTAATATATAAAATTTTAAATATATATATAATTTAAAAAATAATATATAAGTTTTGAAAAATAATATAAAAAATTTGAAATAATGTATAAAATTTGAAAAAAAATATAAAATTCAAAAATAATATACAAAATTAGATATATATATATTTGAGAAAATATAAAAAAATTGAAAATAATATAAAAAATCAAAAATAATATATAAAATTCAAAAAATAATATAAAAATTCTAAATAATTTATAAAATTTGAAATATATATTATTTTTTAATTTTTTATATTTTTTCAAATTTTATATATTTTTCATACTTAATATATTTTTTGAATTTTATATATTATTTTTTTATTTTTTGTATTATTTTCCAAACATAAGACCAAACAACTTGAATAAGACCATAAGACCAGACAGCTTTACCAAACAGACTTTCAGAACACCACCCAGATAAGACCAGACTAGATCGGATCAGATAAGACCAAACCAGATCAGATAAAACCGGACCGGACCGCCTACCAAACGGGCCCTAAGAGAATCAAATTGGTCATCATTTTTTTTATTACTTGGTTCATTGCCTAATGGGTCAAATTTGACTTGATTTGTTAAATGAATTTTAGGGTAATAGTGGGAATTACTTGTTTGACTTGTTAACAAAGAAACAAATTTTAATGTATTTATATTTTATTTTATTGTTCATTTATCTAGGTGGATAGTGTAAAACTCATATAAGGTTATGTTTGACATAATTTTTGTTTTTAGCTTTTCGAAGAAGAAAAAGAGAAGCAAAAATTATTTTGAGAAACTGGTATCCCCAACTTCTTTAAAACGTTCTTCCAAGGTCCATAAGCTCTTCTAAAGATTTTGTCAAATACCGTTCAAAACAATTTTTTTCTCCATAAAGCCAAAAACAAAATTTGAAAAGTCAATCCAAACAAGGCCTAATTCTTATATAAAATGATCATATTAATATGCAGTAACAAATACCTAGAAGTGCTCTATTCTTCAAATAAAATTATAAGTACAAATTAAATTAATTTAACAATTTTCTTTTAAGAATGATCCTCAATCAAACTTGTTCAATTTATTTTATAATGCGATAGTTATTCGCATATTAGGCTTTTTTCTGCATCAATGCAGTCATTAATAAAAATATATTACATTAATGCATCTATGCAACACAATCGATTTAATTAGAAATTAAAATCCCGTTTAACAAGCATTTTTCCTAAAACAAAGAAAAAAAAAAATAAGACCTTTAACTCAAGACCATTCATCCTATTCATTTTTTATTTCATTATTTCGACCCCAGTTTATAAAGCACAAGCATCATTCACCCGATAAATAAGTACTGTCAGTTGTCTTCAAAGAAAAGCCACTGGGCGAGACCATCTCTTTTTATATTTTATGTTGAATCACTTGTGATGTGAAGCCAATTTCGTTTAAGAACAAATAAATTCAAAAGCATATTATGTGCATTTATGTAAGACATTTCTTCACAATTACTATTGGTCGGACTTCAAATGAGAAAATCAATGTCATTTTTTTTTATTATATAATAAGAAATAAGATTCCTATATTAATTTTAATATGGTGTGCAATTATGGTTAAAAAAACTTTTAATGTGGTACAAGTGTCAGTTGGAGGACCAAAGAAAGCAACTATAGTCATTTCATGATCATAAAAGTAAAAACAGCATTAATAATTGCCAAAGATGTGTCAGCAAGGACACTCATATCAATCAGAAATTGTTGATATGGATGACCCATTATTAATTGTTTATTTGAATCCCTTCAATTAATTGGATCAATGCTCCATGTAGGGCCCATTCTCCACTAGGCCCAATTCGTACGACCGGACAAAGAGATAGGCCCAATCTGCAGTAGACCAACCCAACTCAGTTGCAACGGTCACAAAGGCTTAAGGCCCGTTTGGTTTGTGTTGTACCTTTCGTTATTTTTTTGCTTCGAAATGTTACAGTATTACTCCCTCCATTCCAAATTATTGGTCCATTTTGAGAAATATAACTTTTTAAGAAAATAATTTTTGTTATAGTATTAGTGAATGAAATACCAACTTTATTCATGGTCCTACCATAGTGATGTGATGGTTTATAATGTATATGTCTTATAACTTTAATATTTGAAGATTAAATTGATAAATTAATCAAATAAAATACTTTAACTTTTCAAAAGTGGACATTTATTTTGGGACCGAGAGAGTATTATTTGACAACGAAAATATTTTTGGGCGAGTGTTATACTTTGAATATTAACTACATTTTTCAAAACAAAAGGGCGAAATTTAAGAAGTAATCTTTTAGCATTTTTGAATATTTTACAACTGCAACAAAGTAAAAAGTATAAAAAATATTTTATTTATAATTTTAATTTTTATAGCAAATTTGTGATACTAAATATGTCTTTATTTTTTACTCACAACACTTTACAACAAGAGTATTACTTCTGGTGAAAAATATAACGCGATCCAAACCGCCCCTAAGCAATGAGAAACGCATTGATCATCAATAATAAATATATATTCTTTATTTTGCACAAAAATTCACTATCAAAATATATGGAAAAGACAAGGGAGGCCGGACCTAGTATAAGTAATAAGTAATAACACCTTCAAATTATAGTACAATTATTCATGATCATAAACTATAACTAATCAAATCATAAAGTATAAATAATGATACATATTATAATAAAAAAAAAAATTAAAACCCTTTTTCTCTTGTATTTTAAAGAACAAAATAAATTGTTGGCATATTCTTTGTCTTATTCCTTTTTTTTTTGGGTTAATTTCAGTAAACCCCCCTATACTATCCAGATTAATCAACTAACCCCTTCTCTGTCCACTTTGCCCCCTATATTATTCAATTTCATCAAATTGCCCCCCTCAGCTCACATTTTAACTAAAAATGCCTAAACTACCCTCAATCAATAGTATAAGGGGGTTTGTTGATTCAACCATTTAAATTTTTTTTTTTCAAAAATCAATTATATTTTTCACAAAAATTATAAATTTAGAAATATATATATATTTCTTTTGCAAAAAATCTGCAACATATGAAAATTCATTTTTCACAAAAAATTCAAAATTTTTTTTGCAAAAAATAAATTTTTTTCCAAAAATCTGCAACATATGAAAAAAAAAAATTTTCCGAAAATCTGCAACATATGAAAAAAAAAATTTCAAAATTGAATAAAATTTCCTAAAATCTGCAACATATGAAAAAAAAAAAATTTCAAAATTTTTTTTGCAAAAAATCATTTTTTTCCAAAAATCTGCAACATATGAAAAAAAAAAAAATTCAAAATTTTTTTCGAAAATCTGCAACATATGAAAAAAAAAAATTTCAATTTTTTTTTGCAAAAAATCATTTTTTCCCGAAAATCTGCAACATATGAAAAAAAAAAAATTTCAAAATTTTTTGCAAAAAAAAAAATTCCGAAAATCTGTCCACTTTGCAAAAGAAATATATATATATTTCTGAATTTATAATTTTTGTGAAAAATATAATTGATTTTTGAAAAAAAAAAATTTTAAATAATTGAATCAACAAACTCCCTTATACTATTGATTGAGGGTAGTTTAGGCATTTTTAGTCAAAATGTGAGCTGAGGGGGGCAATTTGATAAAATTAAATAGTATAGTGGACAGAGAAAGGGTTAGTTGATTAATCTGGATAGTATAGGGGACCTGGTATAAGTAATAACACCTTCAAATTATAGTACAATTATTCATGATCATAAACTATAACTAATCAAATCATAAAGTATAAATAATGATACATATTATAATAAAAAAAAAATTAAAACCCTTTTTCTCTTGTATTTTAAAGAACAAAATAAATTGTTGGCATATTCTTTGTCTTATTCCTTTTTTTTTTCTCTTATTTTCTTCCAATAATATTTCAAATTCGGTCTCAAACCTCTTTCGGTCTCACACGTGTCGTCTCCAAATTATTTTCCCGGAAAATTTGTCGTGTTCATGATTTTCTCAGAGAAAATGGGGTTGCGAATAACAAGAGTCACATAACCTCAGCGATTATCTATAGAAAACTAGAGAGAGAGATGGAGAATCTCTACGCGTTGGACTTCGATGGAGTTATCTGTGATAGCTGTGGAGAGAGCTCCCTCTCTGCTGTCAAGGTTCTCCCCTATACTTACGCACATATATATATATATATATATATTCGGGTGTATATATATATATTCTTCGACACTTAAATTTGTGTATATATATGTATGTGTGTGTAGATATAAACATTGATATTGCTTACTATATAGGCTGCGAAGGTGAGATGGCCTGCTCTATTCGACGGTGTGGATTCGGCTATGGAGGATTGGATTGTTGATCAGATGCACATAGTAAGCTCTTGCTGATCTTACACTTCGATTTCAGATCATTACACATGAATTTAACTAACCTGTTGAGCCAATTCGTAAATTGATTGTTAATTTGAGTACTATTATTGTACAATGTTTGATTTTCTGGAAAGTACTGTATGATTTGAAAATAGACATGAAATTTTGCATTTTAACTTGATGAAAGAAAAAGCAAACCTAATTATCAATTTTTATAGGGAGTTAGCATCAATCAGTGAGAATTGTATTCAAGTCGTATGCAGAATCATTTATGATGTTGTTATTTGCCTAGTGTTTTAATTGTTGCAATCACTATTGACTGTCAGTAATGCTACCACATCAATGGGACTTAGGTTCTGTTTGATAAACTAAAAATTAAGAATTAATTTTTTTTTTATAACTTTCAAGTACTGAAGTTCCTTTAAGTGGTAATTGAAAAACAAATTTATCTTCATATTTTTTAAAATTTTATTTTTCAGGCTTTAGTGATAAGTGAGGACCCCGTCCGTAGAAAATTTTCTAATTTTAAGTGTCATTTACTGTTTTAGGTGATGCTTAATTGCATTATCAAACACACCAAATTAACAAAGTATTACTGAATTGAATCACTAAACACTAGGGTTGTAAACCAATATAAAGGAGTTCTAATCAGCATTGATAAATTCAAGAGAAGAAACGCTCTTTGGCAATTCATCTCATCATGAATCTGTCATAGATGGTATGGCTGGAAGGTTTTGCATCTAATGTGAGGGATAATATTTGTAGGGGTTTAGGTTGATGGTGAAATCTGTGTTGATTCATTTTATGATGGGCTATCTAAATGTGAAACATAGCAACAGTAATATGTTCCTGAATATGTAAAGCTCAAGTTTCGATGAACGAATCACGCTTGAATTTTGAGGAGCATGATGAATAGGTTATATGAGGTCTATCACTGATGGCTTTGAGGTATACCTGGGCAAACCCACATGACATTTTATTTAGTGGCGAATTGAGTGCATAGCAACTTCATGTTTGAACCGGAAGAAAAATTCAATTTGAGCGCATAGCAACATTGTCAATTTGACCGATTATGATTTTAGGTTTTTATGACCTTCTTAGACAACCCTCAACCTCTCTCCTCAAAACTTAGTTCCTCTCACGTGCTTATGCTGGTACCCTTTAGCTTAATAACTTTCTTATTTCTATTGTCCTTAATCATTTTCTTGCTTCTGAGCATATTTAGTGAATTCTATCTTTAAATCTTTTGCATAGATTAGATCATTCTTCTAATGTTAATTTAATCTTGCAAGATACATATCCGCTGTTATGTATGTACCTTTACTAAAGTATCTTTAGGTGATATTGAGCACATAGCTTCAAGTTATTGCCAAGAAGTCGAATCACTATCAAAATTGATTTACATTAGCTTATCAATAGATTTTCTACCTTGTCTATACAGAAAAGAGCAAGATAGATAAGTTATTTGTGAGGCCAAATTATTTTGTGCCAGATTATCTAAGAGACTTTATGTTTTTCCCTGACTAATGGCGTTTATACTAACATTAAATTGTTTGTTTGAGAAGATTCCATTTTTAAATGCAATGGACACATTCCTGAAATTCTGTATGTTGAAACATGGATATTACAATAACTAGGCTACTTGTGAAAGTACTCAACTTCTCGAACTGTGGCAGGTGCGACCCGTGGTAGAAACTGGATATGAAAATCTATTACTTGTGAGGTTGCTGCTGGAGATGAGAATTCCTCATATCCGCAAGTCCTCGGTGGGTGTATGTTCAGATGAAGTGTGGGTTAACAGTAGGATGTAAAAGGCTGGAACTATATCCATAGCTCCTTTGTGTTTTGCTCTTGTTTTCAGCCCACAAGGAAGGGGAAATTACATCTATTTTCCTGTCTGAAGGAAACAGTTTGGACCTGACAATCATGGTTTAATGTGCAAGGTTGCAGAGGGACTCACTGTTGAAGGAATTCTGGAGAACTGGTCAAAAATAAAACCTTTGGTTATGGAAGCATGGGATGAGAGTAAGGATGCTTTAGTAGAACTTTTTGGAACGGTCAGAGACGAATGGATAGAGAAGGACTTGGCTACTTGGATTGGTGCGAATAGGTAACTTATCTAGACAATGCTTATTCGGATGGTCTCAAATGTGTGATACTGTAACTATATACATGAGCTAACCTACTGTAACTATATACACGAGCTAACATTTTCCTTCACGTAGAATCATAACCTCCTCTAGCCGAATAATGTGTTTACAACAATGGAACAAATCCCTGTAGGAACTGCCAACTTTCTGAAAATTTTGAGTTTTCCAGAATGGTCAATCTATTAATTTCCACTGCCATGCTCATGCCAATTCCTAAATCATGACATCAACATATATACCAAGCTTTACATAGCTTTGCTAATGGCTGATGAAATTTTATCTGCTGGCAGTGAAGTGACTTTTAGTTCCAACTACATTTCCTCCACCTGTGATCACTAATGACATCACTAGATGAAACATAATTAACTTATAAATGTTGGAGCTAACAGACACATATTTGTTTGGCCTAAATTTTACAGAGGGCTTGCCAAAGTCTATTGACTCAAAATTGTGAGAATAGCCAAACTATCCTTGATAGAAACCGAAATAATAAAAATCAGTATTTTACGTAGATTAGACGATTGTGGGAGGCAAGGATCACCCCCTACCTTCAAGTTCTTCAACGCCTCAATAAAGAGGACTTCCAAGCATAACAATGGTGGAATGAATGGTGGGAGCAAAGAAAACTGCACAAGCAACTATTCAAACCTTGAAATGAATTTATAGAATAAAAACGGAGGGGACAAAAAGCCAAGCGTCCATTTTATTCCATAAATAGAATCCTTATACAATGGAACAAGGTACAAGAATTTAAGATAGATACTAACACTACTCCTATGAAAAGAAAATACATAAGAAAGTAAAAATACTACATTGTAATAATGTAAATGCAGAGTTGTTTGGTCGGAGACCTCTCAGCAGAATTTCTTCAACCCCTTTTATATCCATACCAAAGCGGTTGATAGCAGTTCGGAAGTTGAAGCCAACTTCCCTTTTAAATTCAAATTCTTACATTTGAATTTAACTTTAATACAACTTCCTCTTTATGTACTACAAATCTGATACGCCATGTGGCCGAATAAAAATTATTTTTATGGTGCAAACATATGCTTGGAAGTTATAGGTTATTTTGGCCCATAGAGTTTAGACAGGTATTTTGGCAATTAACAGTTAGGGTTATTGGGCAGACTGACAGTCACCGACTCACCATAACCTAATTGACCTTAACCTATGATTTAAAACTTGCCTTGTATCACATACAAAATAAATTTCTCATGTGTGGTCTAATTGGCCAGATGAAAGACATGTATCCCTCGAAGTGATCTCATTAAACTATTAATCATACAAATTAGGCTTCAATTGTATATGCTGAATTATTGGCATCTCTCCATTCACTTGAGACATTTTTGAACCCTGGTAATCACTGTTTTGAATACTTTCGATTTATAGCTCTTAGAATGACACATAGTTATTATATGCGGCTTTAGTATTAATTTATGTTTATTTGTGATGAAAGAATAGTGTTGAAATGTTATTGTGCTTGCTGCCTGCTTGTGTGCTTAATTTCTCATTATTGTTTGGGGGTCTACATTTACAACAGTCGGTTTCAAAAAAATTCAGTTTGCTGAAAAGCAAAATCCAGATTTTGAGAGAAATGGTTGTTTTATTTATTTTAGGCTGAAATATCAATGTGAAGTCTGTTATATTTGCTACCAATAAAGTGCAACTTTATCTATGGGTTACTGAGTTATTTGTTTGTATGTTTTGCTCATAGTATCTGCCTAGATAATCTGTGCATTACTTGTAGTGACCAATGATGCACATTATCAACATACACTTTCTATCCGTAGAAACAAGGTGATGGAGATTGTGAGGTGTTCCGCACCTATGTCAGGCATAGACTCAAGGACATTTTGGTAGGAACATTTTAGTATTCTTACTTCTAGTATTTACTGGCTATTTCTAGTAATTATTGGCTATTTACTTAATTTTGTTTTTGTTATTTGATGTAGCAAATATTATTAGTTTTTGAAAAATTATTGGTTATAGTCCTTTTCTCCGTTTGATATTTTTCCTCCTATTTTTATTCTTACTCTTGGCACCCATTCCATCCATCAAATCAGTTATTCAATCTATGTTTTATCCCCTCCTTCTAATCTCATCTATTCTTCTATTTTCTCACCCTTCATCGTTCCTTTTTGTTCTGCCAAATAAGATAGCTCAAAACATGTCAATCAGTAAGATATATTAGGATGACTGATGCTATTGATTAGTGTCGAACATTAACTGGTATCAAAAGAATTGATAGTTATATATACACACACCTATATATTTGGGGGTAATGTTGACATACTCAAATCTCAATGGAATTTGAACTGGTTCCTTTGCAAAATATATGTATTCCTTAAAAGTGTAACCCACATTGGTCATTCTGTAAACAACTTCCAACTCTATTTTCACCTAAATGATTGTCAGGGTCCCATTTTTGCTGTTGAAAAAATAGGATTTCTAATTATTGATCAGGAATGCTTCTGCTGCAGATTTTATCCAGGTGTTCCTGATGCTCTAAAATTTTCAAGCTCAAGGGTATATATTGTCACTACAAAACAGGTATCCTTACCTTTAAGAAAACAATGTAATTGGAAACATGAGCAATGGAGAATCCTTCGCTTGAAAAAAGAAAAATGTGTATGTGATAAGAAGAAAGAGGATGTCTAAAGCATTCTATATTGATCACTGTGAGAAAACACGAATTTGATGTGTCCATATACTGCCCTTTTCAATGTTCCATGATAGTTTTACATAATTTTTCGTTTGGCCATTTCAGGGCCGCTTTGCAGATGCATTACTGCGAGAACTTGCAGGAGTTACTATACCAGCTGAAAGAATCTACGGTCTAGGGACCGGGTGAGTATTTTTTTTTTCCATAGTTGAAACTAACACATGGGTGAGTAATTTTAACTACTCGGTTTTAGGAAAAGCAAAACATGATTGTGTCCGGCTACTAAAAACCTCTGCCTGCGTTTAATTCGCCATAACACGAATTGTCTTTATGTTTGAAATTCCCATTAGTCCCAAGGTAGAAGTGCTGAAGCAGCTTCAACAGAAACCAGAAAACCAGGGCCTCACACTACAGTAAGATTCTTCTCTGGTCTTTATATACATATGCATTCAAATATATAAACACAACAAGAAACAAAGCCTTTTTCCAACTATACAGGTATATATAGGTATTAAAAAAGGTTCATTTTTACGTAACCATCAGTCTTCTTCTGAAAAGTTTAAATTCCCAGAGTGAAAAAAATTGACTCCTTCATTTACCAGCTTTGTGGAAGATCGACTTGCAACTCTGAAGAATGTCATCAAAGAGCCTGAATTGGATAGATGGAACCTGTATCTCGGTAATCAGTTAAATTCGTTGCTAAGCTGAATTTGAATCACCGTACTCTCTTTCCTTTTGAACCTAGTAATTGTGGTGAAATACTTGGTTTTGTCACTAATCCGGGTTTAACTGGAACAGGGGACTGGGGATATAACACCCCAAAAGAGAGAGCCGAGGCTGCTAGCATCTCCAGAATTCATCTTCTTGAGCTCTCTGACTTCAGCCAGAAGCTGAAATGACCAAATTCTTCACCGGGATGTTCCCAATTGATTTTACCAGCAAATGAAAATTATTCATGACAAATCATGGTGGATTTTGGTATCATACACATGAAATTGTTGTTGTTATTATTATTATTTTTATTTGGTTCACAACATTTTGATAAGTGGAACAATTTACAAGTGGATTTTTCACTGTCGAGTCAATGGAGGCTTTTGAATAACTCAATCAAAGAAATATGTAATCATTTATTCATTAGATGATATCATGTTCCATGTGAATAATATGATTATAGTTCTTCTGAGTTGTTCACTCCACCTCATTTTCAGCTTCAATAAATTTGCTCTTACATCAGGACAAAGACTTGATATGTATATGACCTAATTTGATCAGTGTTTATTTAATTGAAATATATTTCAGCACCTTAATTTCAACTCGAACATAGATGTAGCGCTTCACTTTGAAAATATTATATATATATATATACCTAGAATTTAATTGGCATATTTGACTTCAAAAATAATTTCCTAATCATTAAAACCAATAAAATAAGTGATAAGTAGAAACTTATTTAGTGACATCATGAGGGGGTGTTATCGGCGAATAGAGAGGGGAATTGATATTTCAATTACTTCAAATATCTCAAGACAGACTCAGATAAAAAATAGAAAATGACAATTAGATAAAAAGTTAGAAAATATAGGTGAAACAGACTCAATTATCCCCCTTTACGCATTAAACCATAAAAAATATAGTGATGGATTTAGAGGATGGTTGGTGAAGAACACTGAAAGTGTTGCAACAGAAAAATAAACACATCAAGCATAAAATGTTGGTCCATTTATATCGTGTTTCTTTTAACATAACACTTGGGCATAGGCCTGCTAAAAGAGAAATACGCAGGGCAATACATAAATCAAATTTGAATTTCCACTAACAATTGTATAAACAGAAAGGAATCAAATAGTAGCTTCAACAATGTTTTCCAGCTACATGAAAATTCAAAAGGCTTATTAAATAAAAAGAAATGAGATTTTTTTTTTCTATTTTAAAAAAGAACATTAATAAGAAAAGTTAAATAGGAGATAAGTGAACTGCACAATGTTGAAAGAGGAAGCTTTTGGTTAGTATATTGAAAGCATTTCCAGTGAACTATAATTCATCTTTCTCCTTGGGGCTAGCATTATCTGCTTTGCTTTTCTCACTCTCCATCTTTTTCTTAATAAGTTCCTCTACGGGAGGATCTCCCGGTCTTCGAAAGGTTTGATCGTGTATCTTGATTTCGTATGCCTCGGGTTGGTTCAATATAAACTCTTTCAACTGCGGGAAAAAGAGTGTAAAATGACAGAACAAATTATGCAACTTACTGAATCTGCAAGGAGTTTGAGCAATCTAACCTGAAACAAAGTCATAATCTAAACCAAGACATGTAACATCTCATATATGTCAGAATTCAAATGGTTAATCTTTTCTTTTTTTCACATGAATTCGCTCTTGTTCTTCAAAAGAAATGCTAAATAGTGCAAAGAAAACATTCATATTTCGAGAACTAGAAGATACCTCTGAGGAGTCTTGGCCGTTTTCCATAGTGAACATGATTGTGAACAAATCAACAACCGTGAACTTCACCTCAATCCCTCCCGTTTTCGAAAGTTTGATCCATTTCTTTGCAATGTCAGTTACCATTTCCTGAATAAGAAAAATGGTGGCAAATCCATTACACGTCAACAACATGTTCTTATGTCATGGAGAGAGAGAATACAACTTCAATTTTTCAGCACAAGAACTGTATAAACATGGCAATGTCATAGACTATGTTACACGGACTCGGGTACGTGTGTTGGACACGGGTATGCATCCTAGTGTTGGACGTGTCAAATATCTAATAGAAGGACTCATGGACACGGCTAAATATTTATTTTACTTTATGTTTTTATTTTATTCTTAAGCGTACAATGACATTTGAATTAAATATAGTGTTTAAACTAGACATTTCACTCATTTGAAGTAATGATATAGCAACATAGAATAATTTGGATCTAAATTTAGAGAAGTGTCCGACTAAAAGTGTCGGACCCATATCCCATACCCATGTCCGCCTAATATGTGTTGGACACGGGTACTTCACCTACTTTAGAAGAGTCCAGGTATCATAATAGACTAGCAACTGTTCTCCATTTTTGTTTAATCCAAACTTTTACAGTTATACTAAATTTACCAGTGTTATCCAACACCATATAATCAGAAAAACTAAATAAATAAAACATGAACAATGTGGACTCAGATTCAAATCCAACCATTCATTTAGATAATTAAATAGAGAAAAAACAGCCAGAGATAATTAAAAGATGAGCAATGTTTACTGATGCCCATCCAAAAATTCAGCATTGCATCATTTTCACCAAACTGCAAAAATAGGAGTAACCCAAATAGATTAAACCAAATTTAATTTAGAAAATCAACAAAGTCTAGCTAATAATCAGCTGTTTTTCAGCAAACCCTAAATCAGTCATGATGCTCATGATCTCTTTAGTGTTTATTGATTATCAAAACATGCAGCATTGCATCTTTTCACCAAATTGCAAAAATAATGTCAACCCCAAATAAAAAGATCAAACAAAATTTAATCTTCAAAATCAACAAACCCTAGCCAGTCAACATTGAACAAACAAACCCTAAATCAGTGAGTGTTCATTGATTGAGTTTCAAAACCCCAGCATTGCATGCACAAATAGTAGCAGCCCGAATAAGATCTAACCAAATTCAAATCCCCCAAATCAACAAACCCTAGCCAATCAAATTCCCAACAAACACAAACCCAATTCACCAAACCCATCATTTCACCAAAATGCACAAATGATATCAGCCCAAATAAGATCAAAACCAAATTCAATCCCCCAAATCAAAAAACCCTAGCTAATCAAATCCCCAACAGAAACAAACCCAATTCACCAAAACCATACCCGAGTCCGTTTAACCCCTAATCGGAGCTTGGCGAATCCGAAAACAGGTCCGTATTGGCGCTTCATCATCAGCTCCTGAATCTCCTTCATGTCCATCTTCTCCATTTCTCTCACCGGCGGATCGACCACTTTGTCCTCCGGCGACGGTTTCTTCCCCCATTCCTTCCAGGCCTCGTCCTCCTCGTCGTCGACGACGTCGTTGAGGTCGTCGGTGATGTGGATTCGCTTCTTTCCCGCCTCGGCGAACCGGAGGGTATGGGTGTGGTGGGTGATGATTAGGGTTAGGAGGAGGAGGAGGAGGAGAGAGAAGAGAGAGCTCTGGTATGCCATTGTTGTGTGTGTGAAGATGGTGCAGACAGAGTTTGATGGATCATTTGGTTTGTGTGTGTGTCTAACTGTGTATATATAGGTTTTGTAGTGTGGATTTATTTGGTGAAAAATGATGTCATAATTATATCTCTAATCAGTTTAATATTATGACATCTTACATAAATATATACAACCATTAAATGGTGTGGATAAATTATTTTATTCATTTAGTAAGCAAGAAAATATTTTAATATATATATATATATATATATATTCGTACTCACAAGTAGACATATCAATGGATTGGATTTTGATCCGAATTCGATTTAATTAGTTGGATATGAATTAGTAAAAAAATATAATGATTCAATTATGATCCGAATATAACAATTCGATTTTATTAATCAATCGGATTTGAATTTTTGGTGATCTAATCCGATTAATTTTATATATACTATGTTATTAATATATAATTATTAAGTAGTATACTTAATTATATTTTACAAAAAAATTCGCTTTTGAATTTTTATGTTTTCTATAATCATGTATTATAAGCATTAATTGTAAAATATATAATTTAGTGTTTAATATTCTTAAAAACAACAAAAAATTAAAAAAATCTCTATTAATTTTTGTAATTTTGTTTTTACCTTATCGGATTGGATATCCGATAATGAAAAACTTCAGATTTGGATCAACTAAGAAAAAATCTGTCGGATTATCAAATCGACTAATGAGCTTATCGGATTCAGATTGGATCAGGATAGATCCGATCCGTTAACAAGTCTACTCACAACTAAGTAAGAAATTCATATTCGCCTATCACAATGACAATTAGATGTGATTGACATAAATTAAAAAAATCAGTGTTTAAAATTTACATGTCAAATCTAAAGAATAGGTAAGCATGAATTTCTTGCTGGTCGATGAACAAGATATTATTACTCACTATTGAAAATGATTTATTGCTTTTTGGTATGATCATTTTGATGTGAGGGACATAAATAAATGAGTTATTATTTAAAAATTAAAAATTACATTTAATGATTATTGTAGAAGGTGAATATATGAACTTTTTTACTCACCGTCCGTTATCAAGAATGGCACATTTAAATTTGGCAAATACTTTTGTCAAATTCTCTTCTATTTCCTTTTGTGGAGCACAAGTGAATTTGACAGTGGCTCATTGACCTATATGTGAATTGTTGGGCTGGGCTCAGATAAATTCTCTTTAGGCTGAAATTTGAATTGTTCCACTTTTTCGTAGTTGGGCTGGAGTTGGGTTTCGGGCCTTTTTGCTAATTTTGGTGCATAGGAAATCAGCAACTTCTTGACATGGTATGGTCAATTGTGATTCGTGAAGTATGTATCTATATATCTATCTCTCTCTATATATATATATGTTGATCTGGTCCATGTATTGAGATTCTATGTGTTTGTCTGCAAACTCATGGACTTATATGTTAGATTCTCAAAGGTATCCTCAATTAATGCCTATATAATATTATGATGTTATTATAATGCAAATCAAGAGTACCCACGAATTAGGAAAAAGAGTGTAACTTGAACCAATTTAAAAAACACAGGGTGGGTTTGGAAACTGTATTTTTGTTTTTGTTCTTGTTTTTTTCACTGTTTACGGAAATAAAAACGCGTTTGGGAGTCTTCGATAATTTTTGTTTTTGTGAACAGTAAAAAAATGTTTTCTCACCCTTAGTTTAAAATTTGAGAACACCAAAATGATGTTTTTTTTGTTTTCAGCACTGTTTGTTCTCAGTCAAAAAAAATTTAATTGTTGTAGATTCCCTAAACGTCATCTTCAACCTCCAAACCCTAACCCCCACCACCACCACCACCCGCCATCTCATCACCACCACCACTGCAAATCGACATCACCACAAACTCCCACCACTGCAAATCGACACCACCACTAACACAAACTCTTACATCTGCAACTTGACACCCCCAATCAAATTGGGGTAATATGGTCTTTATACATGCTACTACTTATATATTTATATATATATATATATATTTTCCTGTATGTTAATCTTTTGAACAACAGCAGAGTGGTCTTATTCATTATTATATGGAAGACTTGGAAGTGTACATTGTAGCTGGTTTGTACAAGGGATGACAATCAAGTCAAATTTAATCTCACCCTTTGACAATTTGTTTTATATTTTTTATTCCAAATAAATCTCAAAAACGTGTTGTTTTTTTTTGTTCCTGAAAATTTTTTAGACAAAATTTCCAACCAAACATGTTTTTGTTTCCGGATTACCCTTAGGACAAGAACAAAAAAAATTTTTGTTCTCAAGAGATAAAAAAACGAAAATAAAAACACTAATTTTCAAAGGCACCAATAATTTTACTAGTACGTTCACTATGAATGAAGTCATAAGTACCTTTTTTTTTTTTTTTTTTTTTTTTTTTTTTTTTTTTTTTTTTTTTTTTTTTTTTTTTTTGCTATCTATACATTTTTGACAAATAAACTGTCCCAAACTAATTATTGTAAAATACCAATTCAAAATGCCGGACAGAGTCAAACTTGAAGTATAATAGGTGGAATACATCAGCTTCTCCTTGAAATCAAGACTAATAAGATACTCTTGCACTTCATTGTCTTTTGTTTGGGCATATTTTCATTTCCGGCTCTTTATTCCGTATGTCATTCGCTCGGTTGCCTGAGTGACAAATTATTTTATCATTTACTCGTTCAGTTATTTTTAAAATTAACTTACTAGTGATATGCGCATGTATTACTGATCGAGATTGCCTACTAAATAACAACTTCTGAGGCTTTTTTTTATTTTTTATTTTTAAATAAGCATATATTTATTAATGTTAAACTGAAGCAAAAGTTTGACTTTCCAGATTATAATCCACTTAAAAATCAAAACATTTTTTAGTGGTGACCAAGCATTATTTAATTATCTCATGTCCCCTCTTTGGTGATGGTAGGGATTTTGTGATTGGAATAAGTTTAAATATGTTAAGCCAAACAGAGACTCAAAACTAAACGGCAAGAGAATCTTATTTCATTTTCATATGAATTAAGGTTATCTTTAGCATGCAATCACAGTCACACATAGAGTGAGCATTTAATTCCAAATGAAAAGTGACTTATCAATTACAAAACAAGTGGCTTATTTTCTTTCCCTATGAGGCTATGCCGTATGGCATCAATGTTGCTGTTTGGTAGTGTGTCGTGGACTAAATTGGTAATAAATAGTTGGCCTGAGAAATGCAATTGGTAATTAATTTGGATATACATGTATATGTATGTATATATATATGTATAGAGACATACCCCATCATGGTAAAGTTGTTGTCACATGAGCTAATGCTGATAGATGACTAAATGGGACCATCTGAAAACTCCATCTCCTTTCCTATTATTGGTTGATTCATTCATTTGTTTTGTCAAAAATTAATTATGTTTTCACTTTTTACTATCTTGTGTAATACCGTGATTAAGACCAGGCATTGGTTTTATTTTCCATTTTTCCTTTCTAAGAATTTTTTAATAATTTCTTTCTAGTAAATAAATATTTTAATTATCTAACTATATACTAGCGTTCAAAATTATAAGGGTGTATTTTCAACCCTCACTTTTTTTGTGCATGAACCTTGACTGAAACACATGTTCACCTCTTCAAAGTTGTATAACAATTCTTAATTTTCTTTCGTTGCTTCAATTAGATGGATAGACATGTTACGATGGTCCACCTCTTCAGAATTGTGCACTGATCCTCAAATCTCCAACACTACTTTAGTTAGATGGGTAGACATGTCACGACGGTTCACGTATTCAAAGTTGCGCACCGATCCTCAAATATCAAACGCCGCTTCAATTAGATGAATAGACATGTCACGATGTGACATGGTCAACTTCTCTAGAATTGCTCGAAATCTCTAACGCCGTTTTCAGTTAGATGAATAGGCATGTCACGACAGTCCACCGCTTCAGAGTTGCTCACCAGTCCTCAAATCTCCACGCCGCTTCAGTCAGAAATATTGACACGTCACGACAGTCCACCTCTTCAGCCATCAGTCCTCAAATCTTCAACGCTGCGCTTCAGTTAGATGGATTGACATGTCATGACGTCCACCTCTTCAGAGTTGCGCATCAATCCTAAAATCTCCAATACTGCTTCAGTTAGATGAATAGACATGTCATCACGGTCCATCTTTTCATAGTTGCGCACCAATCCTCAAATTTCCAAGACCACTTCATATTTAATTGAATAAACACTATCTAGTTCTTTCAATCAACAATTAACATTAATCATTGTTGGAAGAGGTGGACCATCGCGATACGTCTATCCATGAGTAGAATGCAAATTTAAGATGAGATTTATAAGGTAAATGATATTGATGCCCCTACAGAAGTCCAAGGGGCATTCAACTCACATACCTCATAAGTGATCCTAGATAAACATGATATATATATATACACACACACAACTATAGTGAAAGGTTTTCATTTGGACAAAGTTTCTCCAACCTTTGTTGTGACCATTCCTGCAGCCAAGAGGTGCATGCACTGCTTTAACCCATCCAGGTGTTGTGTCCCACATATTCATGTACCACCAATAATAAGAAAAGAACAACTATATATTTGAAAATTAGAGAAATATATACATCAAAAGGGAAAACTACTTTTCTTGTGGGCAAATCATATAAAAGGAAAGACTTGGACATTATGTTATAAAATCATGATCATGCCCACTATAAAAGTACCAAACACACTTTCAATATATATGTTAATATACATTACACATCAATGGACCATACAAGAATATTAAATATCAATGTGTAAATGCATCCACTACTCTGGAAAAGAACTTGGCTGCACCTGGGGATGTAATAAATACAAGTTTCTTGCTTTATTAGAAATAGAGTCCTATATACCTTCCTTCGAATTAGGATAAAGAAACACTTTCAACCAGACTCACAACATAATTATTCTACCTTTGAACACTCGTCATTTGCTCGTCCGACTAAGAGTCGTTTAGATGCAAAACTTTTTCGATCACACCCTCGTCACAATTACATCTAGAATCTCGATCAATTATCCGATCGCCTGAATCACTCCGTCAATCTTACATACTTCATTTACTCGTCCGACTAAGAGACGTTTAGATGCAAAACTCTTTCGATCATACCCTCGTCACAGTTACATCTAGAGAGTCTATCAGTTATCCGACTGTCTGAATCACTCCGTCAATCTTATATACGTCATTTGCTCGTTCGACTAAGAGACGCTTAGATGCAAAACTCTTTCAATCGCACCCTCATCACAGTTCCGTCTGAAGAGTCAATCAATTATCCGACTAGTTGAATCACTTCGTCAATCTTACATATGTCATTTGCTCGATCGACTAAGAGGCGTTTTGAATATAATAATTAATATATAAGAAGATTAGGAACACTAAAATAGTATATTTATCAAAATAAATAATTATTTAATATTTTAAAAATAATGAAAATGAATAGAAATAATTTAAAGGCCTTGTACTTTTATAAATAAAATAATAAGTATAGATATAAATTTTTATTTATAATAAACTCTTTGTATTGCCATTAAAAATCATGGAGATAAAATTAATAGGGCATTAATGATGGAATAATACCATGCATTTATTATTCAAAATAACATAATTTTCATTTAATTTTCTTAAAAAAATATAGATGTAGATGTAGATTAAAATAAAGAAGAAATTGACTGACCATTATGAACCTCGGGATAGACACTCTAGTCTTGCCTTTTCATTATAAAAAGGTATCAAATCTTCCATTTTCTGGTCACATACAAGGTACACAACCTCAGAGGCTCTCTTGACTCCATAGTGACCATCAATGGCTGCTTTAATTAGCTTCATCAGAAGAAGATCTATGGTGAACTTGAACCATCTGGTTATGAGAAACAGACCCTTCTCAACACAGCCCCTTGTTGATTCTCCATCTTTTGCTCAGAGACTTAGAGATCTCCCCAAAGATCTTCCTGGTACTAACATCAAGAAGGATGCTTCTCAAGTAAATTCTCTCTTTCTTTACACACACATACACTATGATTGTGTGTGTTTATATATATATATATATATATATATATATTTGTTGGTAATTAGAATTAGAACTCAATTTCAGTTTCTGGGCAGCTTCAATTCTGCTCTAATTTTGGACTAATTATCCATTTCTCAAGTAAATTCTCTCTCCTTTTTTACACATACACACAAACACCCATGTGTATGTATATATATACTAGTATATGTTTTAATTAGTAATTAGAATGAGAGCTCAATTTCAGCTTCTGGGCAGCTTTAATTCTGCTCTAATTTTGGATTAATTATCCATTTCTCAAGCAAATTCTCTCCCTTTTTAGACACATACCCACAAGGACCCATGTGTGTGTGTATATATATATATATCTTTTAATTAGTAACTAGATTAAGAGCTAAATTTCAACTTCTGGGCAGCTTCAATTCTGTTCTAATTTTGGATATTTATATTGATTACTCAGATTTATTGGATCTCCTCATAAAGTTTCTATGTGAATCTACACAGATATACATATATGTAGATGTATAACTATATAGCTAAGGTGTGAGATTTTTGAAGCATTAATTTTTTAGTACTTATTTTTGTCTTAGTAGCAATATTTAATTAATTATCAACCAATAATTTTACATTTACCTTGACTTCATAATTTTTTAATCTCCCACTTGCAGTTAATAAGTTGCTTGAATTTCACAGATTGGATGGTCGGCTCTTTAGCCACGTGTATTGGGAATTGTTATTTTTCTATACTCTAGTGCACCCTTATACCGTGGACCCACCTCCGTATTTTAGTACTCATCTACTCTGGCCTCTTGCTTCTTTTCTAGGAAAAAAATAAAAAAATCAATAATTTTTTTGTTAAATATGTATGGATATTGTTTATCTAAGTTATTAATTTGAGTAATTTAATGAGGATACCCATCTGGTTAAAATGAAAATTTGAATGATCCCAACATGATTTTCTTTTATGTACTTGTTGAGTTGATATGACTACCAAAATTAATTTTTTTTTAAAAATAATTGAAACAAAAATTGTAATTGCTTGTACTTATTTTCAAAATAAAAATAAAAATTGATTGTTTGTCTTTAAATTCCATGAATTCTAGCAACTTGTCTCTCCAAAATGGGAGTCAATATATGCAAAAAGTTATTTAAATAATGGGGCTAATCCTCAAGCACCTAATTTAACAGTGTTTAAACCATGAATAAATAGTTCATTTACAAGAATTTTGATTGTGATTTTGTGTTTAATGTTGTGCTTTTCTTTCACTAAGCCTAAAACTTTAAACTCTACTTTTTACTAACCCAATGTATTTCTTACATTTCAGCTTATTGGTAGAACTCCCCTTGTGTATCTTAACAAAGTCACAGAAGGATGTGGAGCCTACGTTGCTGTGAAACAAGAAATGTTTCAACCTACTGCAAGCATCAAAGACAGGTCTTTTCTAATTTTCCACTGTCAAAACTATATATATATATATATATTAATTTGTGTATGATTTAATGATTAGAATCAAATGTAACTCATTTGTTTTTATACTGCTATCAGACCAGCTTTAGCTATGATTAATGATGCAGAGAAGAAAAATCTGATCACACCTGGAAAGGTAAACTAAACAGACCTCTTTTTTCTTTTTCTTTTTTTCATTGTGGTTTTTGACACTAGAACAATGCTAAAATTTAGCTTTATCAAATTTTTTCTGTGTATGATATGTTAGACGGTTTTGATTGAGCCCACATCCGGAAACATGGGGATCAGTATGGCATTTATGGCAGCCCTGAAAGGGTACAGGATGGTTTTGACCATGCCCTCTTACACTAGCTTGGAGCGAAGGGTCACAATGAGAGCGTTCGGGGCTGAGTTGATCCTCACTGATCCAACCAAAGGCATGGGAGGTACCGTTAAGAAGGCTTACGAACTTTTGGAATCCACACCAGGCGCTTTCATGCTGCAACAATTTTCAAATCCGGCTAATACTCAGGTAAGTAACTAGTCCTTCAGATTTTTATTTTACAGTGTATTAGCATATGTTCGTCTCATATTCTTTGGAATTTTGAACTTTCATACCTTGTTAATTCTTGAATAAGTTTAGTTGTTTTGAACATTGTGTTCTAATTTTGTTTCAAATTTCATTAAATAATATTATGTCACCACTAGGTTCTTAATTGAATTGGCCTATATATGATTTACCTTAACATTGAACGACATGTTCATTTTGAGCCAACTGGTCCTGACATAGTGTATACTAGTATGTGTTTGCTCATATTGTATGGAATTTTCTTACAATATATGTGTATTGTACATTGTGTTCTAAATTTTGTTTTAAACTTAATTGGGTACTTATATTTCACCACTAGGTTCATTTTTGAATTGGCACACATGATTTACCTCAACATTGGAAAACAGGTTCATTTTGAGACAACTGGTCCTGAGATATGGGAGGACACTCATGGGAAGGTTGACATCTTTGTGATGGGAATAGGGAGTGGAGGCACTGTCTCTGGTGTTGGACAATATCTCAAATCCCAAAATCCTGATGTTAAGGTTATTCCATTATATATATATATATTCACACACACACACACTAATATTTTTGATTTTGTGTGTGAAATGCTACATTTTCACTTGTAGAAAAACAAAGGAATATTACATTAATTGGAAAATGGTATTTCATTTTTATGTTTATGCAGATTTATGGACTTGAGCCTACTGAAAGCCCCATACTAAATGGTGGCAAACCAGGTAACACATTCTGTTCCATAATAAATCTCATGTTTTAAATTAACGAAAAGAAAATAAAAGCGAAATCACAGTTATTGAGAGTATGTAATCGACATTCAACATTGATATTTTTTTTTATTTCCTTGAGGTCTTATGTCCCTTGTTAGATACATGGTTTTTGTTTGTGGGAGAATTTTCAGTTGCTGATAGTGTCATGATACAGGGCCTCACCATATAACTGGCAATGGGGTCGGGTTCAAACCCGATATATTGGACATGGATGTAATGGAAGAAGTTCTTATGGTAAACACTGTTGTCATATTAAATTTTCGCTCAATTAAAAATATTTGGAAAAAGATTAATAATGCATTTTCCTAATGTACGTGACAGGTTTCTAGCGAAGAGGCCGTAGATATGGCTAGGCAGTTGGCTTTGAAGGAGGGGCTGATGGTAATAATATAAATGACACATTAATTTCAATTAGTTTAGACAATCCCAATGATTTGTACCCAGAATTTTTTTTACGTTTCTTCAGACATATATGTCGCCATGGAGAAAAATATTTTCCGGTGATTATGGTTTAGTAAGATGAGCCAGACTGATCTCTTTGAGCTTGAAACTGTACTGTCCTTTCGATTGTAATGAGCCTGAGATGCTAATTTATGTGGTGAAGAACATAAATCAGGAACAATTATGTCAAGCAAATAAGAACATTTCTTTAGCAGTCCTATTCAATTCTATGGAAAGAAGAGAGCCTCCACACAATTTAACTAAGAGGCAAAACCAAAATTGAATAAGATAGAGAAATCATTTCAATTTTTAATTTGGAGCTTCATTTAAGAAACAAATATAATTATTTTAAGTTTGTTACTCATTATGTTAACTATGTTCTTAATTTGGTTCTTGCAGGTAGGCATATCATCCGGTGCTAATACTGTTGCCGCTCTTCGCCTAGCCCAAAGGCCTGAGAATAAAGGAAAACTCATTGTGGTATGAATTACTCAAAACTTCACTGTTAGGACTTGAAAATAATTAGATTAAGCTTGCATATATATATATTTTTTCTTCATATATTTCCTTCTATGCATAACAAGGGTGACAATGATTGTGACAAACATATAGAGTTTTATTTAATTGGCACTCATTTTTCCCCATCTTCACACATCATTTGTTGCAATTACCAATTAGCAAATTTGTTTGCTGCTTTGGATTTCAGACAATTCATGCAAGTTTCGGAGAGCGGTATTTGTCATCGATATTGTTTGAAGAACTAAGGAAAGAAGCTGAAAACATGCAACCAGTTTCTGTTGATTAGTGTGCTATAACTACCCAAGAGCAGTTCTTGTGCCAATCTGTTGTAATGTGTGTAATTTTGTTGAACTCTAGTGAATTAAAGCAAAGTTTGACGAATAATTACCAGAATGAAATCAATGTTCCAGTAACATCACATATGTTAGAAGTTACTATGAATATTAAAAGGGATAATAGTTACCTTAGTACTGTGTGTGGAATTGTAAAATGTTACATATATGTATGTATATATATATAGACACCACTTGCAGTATCATCATCTTCTACTACTCCATCCTAATTTTAGTGCTTGTTTGGCAACGGTTGTGGTGTTGGTTTTTTTTTTTGGTTTGGTTGGAGTTGGATTAGTTGGAGTTTGTGTGGTTATATTCTGAACTGAAACCATATTTGGTGCAGATGGTTTTGGTGTGAGAAAAAGTGAAACTGAAAAACCAAACCATGTTTGGTAGAGTTGGTATGAGCTGAAATTCTGAAATCAATCATATTTGGTAACTTAAAATAGTTTGACATTTTAGTTATTTAAAATAACATTTTGTAAATATATATGTT
Source organism: Cornus suecica (assembly GCA_963922005.1). Taxonomy (NCBI): domain Eukaryota; kingdom Viridiplantae; phylum Streptophyta; class Magnoliopsida; order Cornales; family Cornaceae; genus Cornus; species Cornus suecica. The sequence continues at coordinate 1,619,908 of OY998247.1, read as the reverse complement.
TTTAAAAAATAAAATATTTAAATATTTAATTTTTTCGAAATATTTAATTTTTTTGAAATATTTATAGATAAAATATTTTATATAAGATATTTCAAAAAAATAAAATATTTTGAAAAAATAAAAGATTTTAGTAAAAATACATATAATTTTTATATTTTTAAAAAATAATAAATATATTTTTATTATATTTTATTTTTACTAGAAATATTTGTTTACCCAAAATATTTTATTTTTTATAAAATATATTTTTTCGTTTGATTTTTTTGAAATATTTTATTTTTCAAATTTATATATATATATATATATATAATATTATAAATGAATTTGTTTGGGTTAAATAATGGTACACCAAATTAAATTGATTTGGGTTAAAGAATAATTTTGGTGAGAAAACCAAACCAACTCCATTCAAACCATTTATCTCAATGGTGCCAAAAATGATGAATTTCACTCCAATGGTGCAACACTATTACTCCAACACCAACATTGCCAAACATGATTTGGTGTACAATTTTCAACCCAAACTCAAAAAAAGCTCAAAACCCTCAACTAAACAAGCACTTAATGAGCCTCTATAAAGCTTGAGTGCATCACAAATCACAAATGGTCAAACAAGACATATACGGCCCAGATAGATTGTACAGTGAAGAAGGATTCTACATATATTTTTTATTAGCCTCTGTTGAGTTGTACCAACAGAGATTGTTCACTTTGAGGATTTTTGGTGTAACCAACATTTTTTTATAGTAAAGATAGGTATAACAGCTATTCTGTTATAGGAGCCAGTTTGGTATAGTTTAGATTATTATTATTATTATTATTATTTATTTATTTATTTTTATTTTTTTGTAAAGTTAAGTCTTTTTATAAGACACCAATATAGTATGAACTTAGTTTTAGTTGTTAGTTAGGTCATGCACACTAGATTTGCGAGTTAGGTAAGAGTTTAGTTAATACATGCAACTTCTACTTAGTCAGTGCATACACAATAATCATCAGGAAAACTCTATAAATTTGACAAAAACCCTTGACCAAACTACCAAAAATCAGTTTTTATTGTTGTTTACCAAACATGGAACCTTCCAAAATTCTGCTATTTCTTTTTACCATTACCTTACTACAACATTGTTCAAATGCTAAATTTTTTTATGTTACTGGTTTTGACTATTTTACCTTGGTTATTCAATGGCCAAAGGGTTACTGTAAGCAGATAACATGCCAACAACCCATCAAAAATGGTTTTAACCTATATGGCTTTTGGCCATCTAACTACAGTGAATCTCAACCAGTCCAATGTACTCGGGTTCCTTTTGATGCAACACAGGTATAACTCTTACATCGATCCTAAAATTGCATGCTAAATTTAATTTGCATCCTATATTTACATATTTTTTGTCGAATAGATCACCCCTGTTGTAAAACAAAGCATGAATAATTTGTGGGAAAACCTTATCAACACATCCCGAAATGAGTACCTTTGGGAAATGCAATGGACAAAACATGGAGTTTGTGCTGCAGATGTCTTTCCCACCGTCTACACTTACTTCAGTGCTGCCATGGATAGGATGGAATTGATTGATTCACAGATTTACGATTATTTTGAAAGTTATGGTAAGTAAACTTCTATTTATATTTTTTAATTATTTAGTTTTTGAAAAAAAATAAATGTTAGACTTGTATTTATTCAATTAATCACTTTTGAAGGCATTGAATCTTGGACATGGCATGATCTCACAACTTATCAGAGTGCCATAAATGACTTAACTGGACACATTGCTCAGTTTACATGCATGAAAGGAAATGTGGCTGGGGCTAAAATTCAAGCATTAATGGAGATAAGGTTTTGTCTTGCTCATGACGGAATCAGCTATATTGACTGTCCTGCTTTACCTAGCTCATCTGCCATAGCTTGTACGCCTTACCTGGATGTATTTCTTTTCTGATCATTGAGTTGTCTCATTTAAGTTTTTCTTAATTAAGATGTTATGAATGTTTCCTTAACAAGTGCATTATTACGGCATACAACAAAAATTTATTAACCTAACTCATTTACTAAAAAATTAAATTAATTGAACTTGTTCCGACTTACCTACATTAAACTAACTCAAAATGAATGAGCAAACAAACAAATAAATAGATAGGCTCAAAAAAACATCCACCCCTTTAAAAGACATTAATTTCTAGTACCATTGATTGAAACTAAGCTTTCCTTGTAAGCGATCACATTCCTTAAGGGCCGTTTTGCATGAATTCCAAAATATTTAAATTCTCGAGTAGCATGATTATTGAACACCAGTTGTTCCTCGGGATAGGTAAAGAGAAGGAACTCATCATCATTCCAGAGGCCAACCGGTTGGCAAGGCTCTGAAAAATCAAGGGAGGGTAATTTAGTCCACGACTTGTCAACCCCAAATTCATTCAGCGTCCATATATGTTGTAATAATAATTAGAATTGCTTCTATGTTGTAACTTTGAAATAGATTGAAAGAGGAATTGAATTCTAATTGTACTAGAATTGCTTCTTAGGTTATCTCACTAAAATAAAAATTTCCCTGAAACCAGTGCTCTCACAAATAGAGTTTATCCTTTTATATATGTTTTTAGTACTATACATATATATAGTGCTGGAACCCCACATGTTAATATAAAAAATCACAAATGTTTCTGACCAGACTATGTAGTAGTAAACAGATATGTAAAGCAATGACTACAACTACTAAAATCAAAGATGTTACAAAAAGATTAGGAACCAAACTATGCAGTAAATAATGTGAAGCACAAAATACATACAAAAACAAAGATAGCTACTCCGGAAATATATATGCTAGTCTTAGTGCAGACACTCATCTTCCTAAACAAAGCCTCTAAGTAGTACAAATTAATGGCAGCTCAAAATATTTTTCTCTACTAGAGCTCTGATATAGGCAGAGGAGAAGAGAAGATACAATAGCAAGGAATTTGAACCTGCTATTTGGTAGATTTTCCAACGCATTGGGTGCTCCATTCGAACACTCTAATGGAAAAAGGTATAGCATAGACCCTGGGTATGCTCTTCCAATAAAAACTGAGTAACATGTCAATTCAGGACAACAACAACAACAGTCCCTTATTTCACTCTAAAATACTAAAGAGATACAAAAGAGAACAAAAGCTCTAATATAAAATAAAAAATTAAAGAAAAAAAAAAAAGAATATCAATAATAAATTTGTATTATTGAATAAATTGTATTTTTGTGTGTATTGTAACAGTACATAAATGGCCTATATATATAGGCCGAGTATAGAAGCATGTTTAATAAGAAACTGATGTGAGACAACACTAATTATATTTTGTATATTCCAACACTCTCCCTCAAGTTGGACACTGAGATCTTCGCAAGTCCAACTTGAAACTGAAAAACAAAATCGCAACTGAACACATTCTGATATATCTTGTCACTTAACACGTATCACATTACCGAACAAATTGATAGCCAAGTACCAAGGACAAATCGAAAAATACTGATGCTGAGATACTGATTCCGAGATCTCGAAAAAACCATCGAGAAGAGAATAGAAGTCTCCAAACAAATCAAAAACAATTGAGAAGCATGGGGGCTCCACCTGTACCGACACAAAAATCGGTAGCATAAGGGATCAGGGCTCCACTTGTACTAGTAGCAACGAATCAGCAGAGGGAAGAATCAACATGAATCACATAAACGAACACATAAACAAGGGCTAGCAACAACAATGAACCCATAAATAAGGGCAAAACCATGGGAGATTAGGGCTCTCAAATCCTAAAAGACGGAAAAAGCAAGAAACAAGAATTTTGGTGGGATAAAAGACAAATCCCACAAAGAATATAATATATATATTTCATATCAATATATATTAATTGAAGATCACTACCGGAGATGGGATATGGAGCACCATCTCTGACAGAGATGAAGATAAGCGAAAATAACTACTAAGAATCGGTAGGCTCTAATACCAACTAGAAAATCATAAAGAGATACAAATAGAGAACAAAAACTCTGGTATGAAGTAAAAAATTAAAGAGAAATAAAAAAAGAAGAATATCAATAATAAATCTATATTATTGAATAAATTATATTTTTGTGTGTATTGTAATTATATAGATGCAGAAAAAATACACAATTAGTTAGGTTGAATGAAATGTCTTTATTCATCACAAACTCATATATTTATACACATATTGATAGATGGGTCAGACCCATCTACCAAAATTTATCAATCCCTTAAATCATGGGATTTGATAAACCCCTTTCTTTCTTGGGCTCTTTCTTCCCATGTTTAAAACTAATCCCTAACTTGTTGGTCACTTATTTTCTAGAAACTACCATGGGTCAGGCTCATCGGTCCTTGTTTATGACCAAATAAAGGTGGGCCACAAAATTTGTATTTTACACAGGCCCCTAAGGTCATGGGCCAATTACACACATAAACATACAATGTTTTTATGGGAAATGATGGTGGTGACGTGGTAAGTCATTTATTGTTGGACATTATTTGAATTCAAAATGTGAGGCCACAACTACCTTGTTCTTCGCACCATGACGACTCGATGTGTAACATGTGACCCCCGGACTTCGTGCGGACTGTTGGCTTGCCCCTATCCCACTATAAAACCACACTCAAATCATTTGATATCCCTACTCCTAACACATCATCATCCAAACCTATATTTCTCCTAACTCTTTTTTTTTTTTGGATCCTTCACCAGAGTCTTGCACTTATCCCACCAGCAAATCTTACCGGAGTAACCCTTCACTTTACTGAAGACCCCTTCCGTTCCATTCCTTTTCTCGTGTAAGTCCTATTTTCGCTTTATTTTTCGTTTTATCTCTCATGAGCTCCAGTACTTCTACACTCTTCTACCTTTCTGTAATAAAAATGTCGGATAACGACAACAAAAGGTCAGTAGAAGAGGTCGTTCTGTCTTCTGGAACTGACCCTGATTCTATTAGTAACGATAGTCCTTCCACTGTCCATCAAGAGGCCCCTGTTCCCAAAGTCGTTCCCCTAAATACTGACCTTCCGGGTTCATCAACAAATCTAGAGACACCCGATAAAGGGGGCTCCCATGATAATGACGAGCCTGTGAACCCCAACCTTCCTGAACCTTTCTTTGTTGCTCCTCTTAAGAAAACAAAGCCTGAGGTGGACATAAAACACCTTCGGGCTGAAACAAATGTACCCGGTGATGTTCTTCTAGCTCCTTACCAAGGTTATTTAGACTTCTCTAAAAGTGAGGGAATTCAACCATGTAGTATTCTACTATCGGCAGTTCATCTCAAAATATTAAGATTCCCCTTTCACTCTTTTTTTCATTATGTTTTCTTCATGCTAGGGTTACATCCTCTTTAACTTAACCCGAACAGCTTCAGGATATTGGTCATGCTTCTTCTATACAATAGGGATCTAGACCTTAATCTAGGTTTAGCTGACTTGATTTTCTGTTATTTCTTCCAAAATGCCAGAGAAAACAAGGGTAGGTACAACCTATTTCCCTTCCAAGGTCGGGGCATATGCTCCGATACGGAAAATTTTGATAAAGGATGGAAGGAGATAATGGTAATTGTTAATGGCAACTGGCTTTACCTATTCTTTTTGACATACCCGATCCCTAGAGTCTTTGGCCCTATCCGATTGCCTGTCTTCCGTCCCCTCCACAAAGCTACATGCTTCTGTGAGTTTTGTGACTTACATCAGAAGGAGTACGCGTATAGATTTCTCGGTTATGAGGATAGAGAAATACCCTTGTCCCTTATAAGAGAACGTTTTGCACTCCTGAAGGCCAAGATCTGAAGTAACGTTCGTTCTGCCACTACACTTCTGACTAAGGCCAATCTGGAGATGATTTCTAATTTGGGTGTTGCTGTTGACAGAATGGATTTGCCCCTTAGGCCCCTTTCTGCCAGACGTACTCAGGTCCCCGAAGGATCTAATATGGTTAATGCCATACTACTCTCGACAGCACCCCCGGCACCTCCGGTACGCCTGGCTGCACAAAGTCCTTCAGATCCTCCTCAGCCTCCTCTTGCAAATGCTGCAACCACCAAGTCATGATCTGGTATGGGTGGTGGGGCGGTCAATAAAAGGCCCAGGACCCAGACTACTGATGCCGCTACGAGTGATCCTTCCCAGGCTTAGGACACTCCCCACACCGTAATTCCCTGGGAGCCAAAGTTTCTCCTTCCGGATGGCTCCCCTGTCTGTGCTAACCATCTTACTATATGTCAGTCAGATGCTTTTCAGGCTATGGCCAGAGGAGTCTGGACTCCTGCTGACAGGGCTGCTCAGACAAAAATCACCAGTACTGAGCTGTTTCAGAAAGGTTCCACGATGGCCATGGAGGTACTTACTTTTGATATTTTTGTACTTCGCTCATTCCTTCGTCCATTTTTGTTTCGTTATGTACTAATATGTACCATTTTTCTATTTGTGTAGCTCCTTTATGGGATCCAGGCCTACAATCATGTCCTGGAGGCCGATGTCCGGGAAATGGCCAAGATGCAGGCTTAGCTACAGCAAAATAATGAGCATCAAATCACTTTGGCCAGGGAGGCGGATGGTCTTCGTCAGAGTGTATCCGAGCATAAAAGTCTTTTGGAGATCGGAGAGGCTGAAAAGAGGGCCCTAACTGCTAAACTAGCAGATGCTAATTCAGCCTACCAAAAGATTGCTGCAGAGAAGGTAGAGTCAGATAATCTTCTGACTTTTGAGCGATCCAAGGTGGAGATGTGCCGCTTGAGTGGACTGGACATGCACCAATGATACGTCAATATCTGTGACGTTCGATCGATCAGGGCATGGTGGGAGAGACACGAGATGGAGCACATTCCCCTGACAGATCGGGAGTTCAAGATTGCTGAGGAGCTTTAATTCTGCTCTAATTTTGGATTAATTATCCATTTCTCAAGCAAATTCTCTCCCTTTTTAGACACATACCCACAAGCACCTATGTGTGTGTGTGTATATATATATATATATATATCTTTTAATTAGTAACTAGATTAAAAGCTAAATTTCAACTTCTGGGCAGCTTCAATTCTGTTCTAATTTTGGATATTTATATCGATTACTCAGATTTATTGGATCTCCTCATAAAGTTTCTATGTGAATCTGCACAGATATACATATATGTAGATGTATAACTATGTAGCTAAAAAAAGGCCTAAACCTTAAGGAAGAACTCCCTAGTGCCTAGACTCTAAGGAGTTCTTCCTTTGATAGGGTGTTATAAGTCGCCGGCACCACAGCTCCTATAACATTTCAGTCGTCCATTTGCGGAGAGGCGGGGGTTCGAACCTACGCTCGGAGCCTGGATACGGTTCATCCAGACACCGAAGGTTCGCCCTACCAACCAACTCCACTACGCAGGCGGGTGCTATAACTATGTAGCTAAGGTGTGAGATTTTTGAAGCATTAATTTTTTAGTACTTATTTTTGTTTGAAAAAGCTTAGTAGCAATATTTAATTAATTATCAACCAATAATTTTACATTTACCTTGACTTCATAATGTTTTTAATCTTCCACTTGCAGTAAATAAGTTGCTTGAATTTCACAGATTGGATGGTCGGCTCTTTAGCCACGTGTATTGGGAATTGTTATTTTTCTATACTCTAGTGCACCCTTATACCGTGGACTCACCTCCGTATTTTAGTACTCATCTACTCTGGCCTCTTGCTTCTTTTCTAGGAAAAAAATAAAAAAATCAATAATTTTTTTGTTAAATATGTATGGATATTGTTTATCTAAGTTATTAATTTGAGTAATTTAATGAGGATACCCATCTGGTTAAAATGAAAATTTGAATGATCCCAACATGATTTTCTTTTATGTACTTGTTGAGTTTGATGCTTTGGATTTCAGACAATTCATGCAAGTTTTGGAGAGCGGTATTTGTCATCGATATTGTTTGAAGAACTGAGGAAAGAAGCTGAAAACATGCAACCAGTTTCTGTTGATTAGTGTGCTATTACTACCCAAGAGCAGTTCTTGTGCCAATCTGTTGTAATGTGTCACGTGTGTAATCTTGTTGAATTCTAGTGAATTAAAGCAAAGTTTGTCAAATAATTACCAGAATGAAATCAATGTTCCAGTACCATCACATATGTTAGAAGTTAATATGAATATTAAAATGGATAATAGTTACCTTAGTACTGTGTGTGGAATTGTAAAATGTTACATATATGTATGTATATATATATAGACACCACTTGCATTATCATCATCTTCTACTAAATAGCAAAAAAAAACCCTGAAGTATACCCTCTCTTTAACTAAACCCCCTGAACTATTTTTTGTGCTGAAAATTCCCCAAATTATAGTTTTTCCTGCACAGTTATAATACCGTTAAGTGAAATTGTACTGGAATCCCCTGAAGTTTCTGTTAATTTTGCTCGCGCCCTGAAATTTCATTTTCCTTGCAATGACACCCCCCTTGAATGGGTGAAATGACCGGAATGCCCTTGTTTTGTCTCCCCTATTTCATGAGATAAATATCTAGGTGGTGAAATTACCTTCATGCCCCAAGATTAGAACCCTATAATATTTGGGGATATTTCCAAATATTTTTTTCAAAATAAAAATTAAAGAAAAGAGGTTGGAAATATTTCAAAACTTTTAAATAATAATAATAACTAATTAATATGCATTACTTGAAGTGTAACTCTAATGAATATTTCAAAAGATATAGAGTAAGGGGTTATAAATATTTTCATATTTTTTAAAAAATATTAATTAATTAATATACATTAATTAAAATGTAACTCTAATGAATATTTCATAAAATATGGAGTAAAGATATAAGACAAATATATTTCGGCAAGCAACAAGTGTTAATCATTAAGAACAAATTTTGTGACTTCCTATTCCAAATCTTCAACATAATAAATACTCACTTTCTAATAACTAATTTTTTACGACCGCATATATATATTGAAACTTTAAGGTAACAATTTTGCCACTCACTTGAATTTCTATGTCACACACTGCTTCTAGTAAGGCTCCAACTTCATGTAAGGAAAATATTTTGAACAAAATTTGGCCATATGAGATTCTCTATAATGATTGTGGCTTGTTGCTTGATGAAAGACAGCTATGTAACTAATAATAATAATACTTACAAGAAAAAAACCTATTCAAAAATAAAATTTTGAATGAAAACTAAGAAATAAATGATCAACCTGCAATTTCCATCTTGATAAATATTCGAAAAACTAGATCATTCAATTTTAAATGAATTCAGGGGTTACAAGTTCTTGACAATCTTATTTTAAAGGGTTAACACTTGTTGCTTGCCGAAATATATTTGTCTTATATCTTTACTCCATATTTTATGAAATATCCATTAGAATTACATTTTAATTAATATATATTAATTAATTATTTAAAAAAAAATATGAAAATATTTATAACTCCTTACTCTATATCTTTTGAAATATTCATTAGAGTTACACTTCAAGTAATGCATATTAATTAGTTATTATTATTATTTAAAAGTTTTGAAATATTTCAAACCTCTTTTCTCTAACTTTTATTTTGAAAAAAATATTTGGAAATATCTCCAAATATTATAAGGTTCTAATCTTGGGGCATGGAGGTAATTTCACCACCTAGATATTTATTTCATGAAATAGGGGAGACAAAACAAGGGCATTCTAGTCATTTCACCACTTCAAGGGGGTGTCATTGCAAGGAAAATGAAATCTCAGGGGCGAGCGAAATTAACAAGAACTTCAGGGGATCCCAGTGCAATTTCACTTAACGGTGTTATAACTGTGCAAGAAAAACTATAGTTTGGGGGGGTTTTCAGTACGAAAAGTATAATTCAAGGGGATTTAATGCACATCAGGGGGTTTAGTTAGAGAGAGGGTATAGTTAAGGATTTTTTTTTTTCTATTAACCCTCCTAATTTTAATGAGCCTCTATAAAGCTTTAGTGCATCACAAATCACAAATGGTCAAACAAGACATATATGGCCCAGATAGATTGTATAGGGAAGAAGGATTCTACAATTTTTTTTTTTATTAGCCTCTGTTGACTTGTACCAACAGAGATTGTTCACTTTGAGGATTTTTGGTGTAACGAACATTTTTTTATATTCCCTTTGTGCAATTTAGTTGTCCATATTTGACTTTTCAATAATTTTTTTGATTTTTTGTGTTTCCTATTTTGCATGTAATATAGTTGTAATTTTTAGCGGAGTTCATCACTTCTTGAAATTAATGAAGAGGGAGGATTTGAGAAAGTATATGATAATATTATATTGGAATTCGAAACTGGATAATTAATTTGGGACAAGTAAAGTAGGCAAAGTGGACAACTAAATTAGGATAGAGGGAGTAGTAAAGATAGACACAACAAATTAAAGTTGGACAAGGAAAAGTATATCAGCTATTCTGTTATAGGAGACAGTTTGGTATAGTTTAGTAAGTTATGTCTTTTTTACAACACACCAATAGATTATGAACTTAGTTTTAGTTGTTAGTTGTTAGTTGTTAGTTGTTTGTTAGTTCATGCACAATAGATTTGCTAGTTAGGTAAGAGTTTAGTTAATACTTGCAACTTCTACTTAGTCAGTGCATACACAATAATCATTAGGAAAAGTCTATAAATTTGACAAAAGACCCTTCTACCAAACTACCAAAAATCAGTTTTTATTGTTGTTTTACCAAACATGAAACCTTCAAAGATTCTGCTATTTTTTTTTACCATTACCTTACTAGTACATTGTTCAAATGCTAAAAATTTTTATGTTACTGATTTTGACTATTTTACCTTGGTTATTCAATGGCCAAAGGGCTACTGTAAGCAGATAACATGCCAACAACCCATCAAAAATGGTTTTAACCTATATGGTTTTTGGCCATCTAACTATAGTGAATCTCAACCAACCCAATGTACTCGGTTCCTTTTGATGCAACACAGGTATGAACTCTTACATCCTAAAATTGCATACTAAATTTATATATGAATTTGCATCCTAAATTTACATATTTTCTCTATTAGATCACCCCTGTTGTAAAACAAAGCATGAATAATTTGTGGGAAAATCTTAAGAACTCATCCGAAAATGAGGACCTTTGGGAAATGCAATGGAAAATACATGGAGTTTGTGCTGCAAATGTCTTTCCCACCGTCTACACTTACTTCACTGCTGCCATGGATAGGATGGAATTCATTGATTCACAGATTTACGATTATTTTGAAAGTTATGGTACGTAAACTTCTATTTATATATTTTTTAATTATTTAGTTTTTGTAAAAACAAATATGTTAAACTTTATTTATTGAATTATTAATTTATTGAATTAATCACTTTTGAAGGTATTGAATTTGGGACCCAACATAATCTCACAACTTATCAAATGGTCATACAAGACTTAACTGGATACATTGCTCAGTTTACATGTAGGCCTATATAATTCAAGAATTAATTGAGATACGTTTTTGTCTTGCTCATGATGGAATCACCTATATTGACTGTGCTCCTTTGCCTAGCTCATCTGCCATAGCTTGTACGCTTAAAATGGATGTATTATTTACTGATTGAGTTGTCTCATCGTTGTCCTTCAAGTTTTTCTCTTAATTAATGTGTTACGATCTAAGTTTTTTTTTCTTAATTAATGGGTTACGATTTAAGTACGTTTTTCCTTAATTAAGATGTTATGAATGTTTCCCTACATAAATATATATATATATATATATATATATATATATATGAACCCAAGTACTAAGAATTGAGATACAAACTGACATTTGAAACAGGAAGAAACTTGTCTGCCATCAAAATGGAAAAAATCAAAGACCCTAACGGTAAAATAAAAAATCAAAATGAAAGAATAAACATTTCTAACCAGTATATTATGCATACAACACAAAAATATATTGGACATGGACTTGTTTAATTAAATCTAAAGACTAACCCATATACTAAAAAATTAATTGAACTTGTTCTGACTGACTTACATTAAACTAACTCAAAATGAATGAGCAAACAAATAAATAAATAATTTGAAAATATAGAGATCAAGCTTGTATTAATTTTTTATTTTTTGTTTTTTCATATATTTCCTTCTATGCATAACAAGGGTGACAATGATTGTGACACACATAAAGAGCTTTATTTAATTGGGCTGTTTTTCCCTCTCATCTTCACACATCATTTGTTGCAATTACCAATACTTAGCAAATTTGTTTGCTGCTTTGGATTTCAGACAATTCATGCAAGTTTTGGAGAGCGGTATTTGTCATCGATATTGTTTGAAGAACTAAGGAAAGAAGCTGAAAACATGCAACCAATTTCTGTTGATTAGTGTGCTATTACTACCCAAGAGCAGTTGTTGTGCCTATTTGTTGTAATGTGTGTAATTTTGTTGAACTCTAGTGAATTAAAGCAAAGTTTGACAAATAATTACCAGAATGAAATCAATGTTCCAGTAACATCACATATGTTAGAAGTTACTATCATTAATAATTCAAAGAGAATACAGTAGTTACCTTAGTATTATGTGTGGAGTTGTAAAATGTTATATTATATTGGGTTATTCCCACCGACACTCCTTCAAAGAGATTCTAATTTCACATAAACCCTTTTGATATTGAGTATTCTCATACGGGACCCCTTCTGACAGACAACTGTTAGGTTTACTGACGTTTTATTGTGAAATTACTAATTTGTCCTTCGATATATATTTCAAAAAAGGGTAAATTGCAGTAGCACCCCCTGAGATTTCACTTATTACATTAGGATAATATATAAAATGTGAAATTACCCATATGCCCAAAATATATATATATTACGAATATATATATATATATTAGAAAAAATATATATAAAATTTGAAAAAATATATAAATTATAAAATTCAAAAATAATATATAAAATTTGAAAGAAATATTTAAAATTCAAAAAAATTATATAAAATCTGAAAATGCAAAAAAAATATAAAATTTTGAAAAATTATATTAAAATCTGAAAATATATAAAAATTTAGAAAAAAAATATATAAAAAGGGGAAAAATATATAGATTCAAAAAAATATTTAAATTTCAAAAAACATACCTAAATTATAAAGTTCAAAAATAATATATAAAATTTGAAAGAAATATTTAAAATTCAAAAAAAATTGTATTAAATTTTCAAAATATATATAAAATTCGAAAAAATATATTTTAAAATTTGAAAAATATTATAAATTCGAAAATAAATATAATATTAAAAATATATATAAATTTAGAAATCATTTTTTTTTTTCAAAAAAACATATTAAATTTCGAAAATAAATATAAAAATCGCAAAAAAACATAAAATTTTGAAACAAATATATAAAATTTTAAAAAAACATATAAAATTCAAAAAAATATATTAAATTTCAAAAAAAATTATAAAATCGAAAATAAATAGAAAATAAAAAATATATATAAATTTTGATTTTTTTAAAAAAAACATATTAAATTCAAGACAAATATATAAAATTTAAAAAATCATATAAAATTAAAATAATATATATTAAATTTCGAAAATAATTATAAAATTCGAAAAAAACATAAACAAATTATAAAATTTAAAAATAAATATAAAATTCAAAATATATATATATATTAATTTTTTAAAAAAAATACTAAATTCAAAAATAAATATAAAATTAAAAAAACATTTTAAATTTATTTAACTCTCACTCTCTCTCTCACACACACACACACATAAATACACAGTTACACACACACATATATATATATATAGATCTACACACATCATTTTTGACACATATATATATACACGGGTATATATACGGGTATATGGGTATATATAGCAGCATATATATATGTATATATGGGTATGCAATATATACAATCCCCATCTTCATTCTCTCTCCCAATTTTTCACTTCCAATCTCTCTATATATATAAATTAGGGTTAAGGTTTTGGGATGCCCAAATTGAATAAGAAGAAGGATATGCAGGTCATTTTATATCATTTTGAGGGCAAAATAGACAATTCACAGGGTGGTTAACGGCACAGTTTAACGGCGTGGAGACAGAGGGGGTCCGAGTGAAAATAGTGAATATCAAAAGGATCTGTATGAAATTAGGATATCTTTGAGATGGTGTCAGTAATATTTACCCTATTATATATATCCACCTGTAGGCTCCAAAGAATAATATAAGAACCAGCAACAGATTCAAGATGTAATTAATGAGAAGCACAAACAGATTAAAACTTTAATTAATCATCTTTGGCAGAGTCCATTTATCCACTAGGCTCATATGTATGCGTGTGTGTATATATATATATATATGTTTGGAAGCTGCAGCCTATAAAGGAGACTTTTAAATCCTGCAACTGATTTAAACTCCTTGAAGTATTTTATGTCATGGTACTTTTTAAGTCCCGCAAAGCTTCAAACTCAAAAGCACCAAGACCAGTAACATCTTGAGTCAAACCGCATAAGAGCAAGTAGAGAACATACAAGCTTCTAACAAAGTTAACACTATGGTAAACTTAGGCATGGTAGAGCCTGGAGGGTACGGTGACATAGCCACCGTTCGTGAATACAGGGGCTCAGACTCCATCTCCTAAGCATGCCTCCCCTCTCAACCTTCAACATTGTATGTCATCGTTACATAAGGTTGGTTCCGGGGTTCTCCCTCCTTGCTGGGGTGGGAGGGCTCTTCTTCCTGATCACGACAGGTTCCGGGTGTTTGAGCAACCCCCTCGCTAGCCAGGGTCATCAACCTGGGAGGTGTCGTGGCCGGCGTGTGGAACAAGGTTCATAGTAGATTCCATGGGTCCTCGTCATGCCTACCCCTCGCTTCAGGAAAGGAAGGGGTCGAAAGGCGTCCACGCCTTGGTTCATGGCTCCTTGCAGTCTCTCGTCTTCTCCATGGGGCCGTCCCCCTCGAAGGCTCTCTACCACGCTGGGAACCCTCCCTCTCCGGACGCTGTCATGCGAGGATTCGCAAAACCTCTAGCATTTCCTACTGGGCCCTCCAAAGTTTCCATTCGAGACGACATATGATTGTGCGCCTCAATCAGGGTGCTGGGTGCCACCATCTCGACCTCATATCCCTTTTCCTCGGGCAGGATTCTCGTCACCCTTTGGTTACTGTTCCCCGTTCCCGGTTCGGGACCATTGATAGAAGGGGGGCTCATCTCCCTCATCCTTGGCATTTGCGAAGCACTCCTCCCTAGCAGAGTCGTCAAAATGTTGATGCACCGTTCGTAATACAACAAGGATTATGTTCCGCAAGCTCGGGTCCTTGAAAATAAGTGAAAAGGAATGGAGATTAGGGCTAATGCAAGAGAATAATCTTCTGTTCAGATTAAGAGGAAAGAGAGGCAAAGTGATCCGACGTTTCACTTCGAAGGTCTTTCTAAGTTATTCATTATCTTTCTTAGTTCTTCATTTTATGCTTCAGGTGGTAGTTGTGTGTGTGGTAAATGAGGCATAAAGCCACTATTTATACTAGTTCAAGAAGGGTTATTGCCCTATGGTCTCTTGTTGGCACTCATACTTACCCATCGGATGTTCCCTGATGCCTAGGCGGGAGAGACCCTTCGGACTGGAGGTCCTATGAGTCACCCCCACCAACTTCTTCGAGAACCCCGTAGCGCATTAAATGTCAGTCCCCTCAACTATTTTCATTAATGTGGTCCCTCGAAGCCATTCCCTACCCGTCAGACTGCACTTTCCCCCCTTGCATTAGGCTCTCTAAGAAGACATTCCCCATCTCTTCGAGCTAAACCAACTAATCTCAACCCCCGTTTCGCTTGATACTCAAGGTCCTGTAAAAAAGAGTCAATAATATAGGGTTCGGCGCCCAAAGCATGCCTACCTTGCATTGGTTGACGCGACCTTTCTCTTTTTTCATTTAGCAACTCAAGCGCTTGATCAGGAGACGTGTTCGCATAATCAGGTGATGATACCATTTCAGGGTGCCCCTTTAAGCTTTCCCATCCAACTGGAGAGGGGCGAGCTTCGAGTAGGGCCTTGCGCAGTAGAGCCGAGAGAGGAGGGGGTGATAGCACTACCCCTCGGACCCTCTCGCCAAGTGGCTCTATCTGGCAGAGCCGAGAGAGAGGGAGGGGTGACAACACTATCCCTCAAACCCTCTCACCAGGTGGCTCTATCTGTCAGCACCTTGTCACCATACTAAAAGGAGATGATCAAAATAATCATGATCAATCTTACTTAATCTTTTTGCGGTCTATAATAGGCTAACAAATTTGGTTCACATATTAATGTTATATCCTTGTAACTAGTTATTGAAGGAAATTTTTTAAATGGTCTCGGAAGTATTAATTTCAATGTAATTAGTAGCTAAGAAGCAAATAAATATATCATTTTCTCTTCTTTTTTTACTTATTGTGATTGGTCAAAATCAATATTTTAAAGAACATAATAAACTCGTATTTGGTGAATTGATAATATTAATTAGGTTAGAGACTAGAGCCTAACTTGAAAAATACTATAGGATGTTTGTTTATTTCTTTCTTTTCTATTCTAAAAGCAATTTATGATTAGAAGCATTCAAGAATATGACGGACTAATTTGCTAATTTGTAGATGAAAAATATAAATAATTCCTAAACTTTTTATGAAAAAAAAATGCTAATTATTAATTTTTAAATTTTTTTATCAAAATGAAAGTTGGTATAAAGAAGGGATAAGTTTATTTAAATATTTGGAAAATAAGGATATGTGAATAAAAGTAAATTAAGCAATTGGAAGAGCTAGACAATAATGGTTATAAATGAGTTTAGGCCTAAGTCAACAAGTCCTTTGTCACTGTATCTGTATGGTCCATATCTGATAAATAAAAGCCGTATTAAAAGCCACGCGATTCGGCTTCGCCACGTATAAACATTGAACGACTTGATCATGCGATCTATCCAATTACACTTTTAGCATGAAAATTATTATGACTTTAAAAACAGAAATTATGACCTTTTCAAGCTAGGTCCTTTCTTTTATGAGACACGAGAAGATTTTGATGTATAATCATGTAACACGACATTTGCTTTGTTGTTCTTTCCAGCTTTTTTTTTTTTATCTAAACAAATTTATAGTATATATTTTATTAGTGAACGGTCTATTTAGGCTCTATTTGACAAAAATTTTACTTATGTTTTTACACATATGAAAAAGAAAAATAGAAATCATTTTGAAAAGATAATACTTTCTAACTTCTTCAAGACACTCTTCTTAAAGGTCGAAAAATTCTTCCAATTTTTTTGTCAAACACTATTCAAAACAGTTTTTACCTTTAAAAAGCCAAAAACAACTTTTGAAAAACCATCTAAAGAGTGACTTAATAGGTTTATATTTAGTGTTAAAAAAGGGTTATCTGCGAAAAACCCTTTGTAGTTTCATATGAGGTGCGCAAAACTCTCATTTGTTATAAAATGTGTGTATAAATCCATTATGTTTCCAAAATATTACAACTTATCCCCAAAACGATATGAAATCCCTAAAATACCTCTTCTAACCTAATAAAAACAACATATATTGAATCAATAATAAATAATGTATAATAACATGATAAAGAAATAAAAAAATTAAATTAAATTAAATTTTTTGAAAGAAACCGACTTAAATTTTTTTAATCATAAATAAATAAATAAAAATAAAAAGTTTTAAAAAATATGCTTATTTCTTTTTCAAATTTTTTTAAATATTTTTGAATAAAATTGTAATTCTTTTGTTGATGATTTTCTTAAATATATTTTTTATAAAAATATTTTTTGTTTTTTTTTTGTTTTGTAATTTTATTTTATTTTAAAAAAAAAACTAAATTGAATTAATTTGTTTAATCAAATGTTAAATAATTTTTTAAAAAAAATGCCTTTTTTTTCAAGATAATTTTAATATTTTTGAAAAAAATATATAATTATTTTGTTGATGATTTTCTTAAATACATTTTTTATAAACATATTTTCTGTTTTTATTTTTGTTTTTATAATTTTTTTAAAAAAATCTTATTCTAATGGTATTTCAGACAATTCATATCACAATATGAGCAAAACGCACTTATTTTTTAATAATAGGGTTTCAAAGAACCACAAGGGTGTTATACGCACTATATACGTACTACATGGGGTTAAATGCTCCCAACCCGTTAAAAAAATACATTTAAAATCTCTAAATTTGATAAAAATGTGTTATGAGGTATCTAAATATCAGCATTATGGAGTATCTAAGTATTATCTGTGCAAACAGTTAAAGTATTAAAAATGAAAGTATAAAATAAATAAATATATTTTTTATAATAATGAACACATTTATAAAAACATCAAAGACTTACTAGGATGTTACTTTTCTTAATTACCATATGGGGCCAATATAAGTATTTATTTTCAAGTACCGCCATGAGTGTTTTTTCCCACTTTATGTTCATAATGATGAAAAGCTGAAACTCAACAATTTGTAAAACTAATGCAAAAGTTGTCACCAATCCGTTGGTTTTTCCCAGTTTATTTTCCCACTTTTGAGGCTTTTGGGAACATGGGTTTGTTATTCAGCTTTTAAGACTCAAATGCTTTTGATTTTAGTATAAATTTTACTTTTTGTGAGTTGAGAGAAAGTTGCAAAGTTTAAGAATTTCATTAGGGGGTCCAAATTTTGTAATTTGATATGGGAGAATCAAGTTTTGTGAAAAAACCTAATCTCAATGCTTTGTGCTTAGATCTAATCATGTTAGGAATTAGTTCTCTTTTCACTGTTTAAGAATTAATCTCCCCCAAAATCATAAACACAAAATCAATAACTCTTTTATTACGGGGTCGCGAGTGTTTAACCTCTATGATATGCACATAGGTGCGTATAACCCCCCATGGTTTGATAAACCCCCTAACCTTTCATTTGTGTGCGAATTGACCACATTTCGTGTAAAATGACATATATGCCTTTAGTGTATAAATTTCAAAAAAAATACAAAATTCGAAACAATATATATAAAGGACGAGCTAGAAAAAAATTGCCTAGGAGTGGAAACAATATATATTTCAAATTTTATTCCATTAATCATAACATCACTTAAATTTTACCATACCCTAACAAATCCCAAAGAAACGTATCCTCCACTATTTTTTAGGCAAATGATCTACTTTAGTGTAATGTAATGTATGTATCTAAAGTGCAATCATGTAAATTTTAAATTTATATGGGTATAGGCAACATTTCGAGCTATTTTTTGCCTGACAATACAATAAAAACACTAACGAAACAACATCAAACAATAAAATCCAAATCAACTTGAAGTAAAAAGATAAGCTAAGAAAACCAAATATTCCAATATCGATCAGAAAGGTGGTGGCTAGTTTGTATTTGCACCTACTAAAACATTTATAATGCTATTGGGACACAAAATATAAATATATATTAATTTTTTCCATTCAATTGTGAATGAAATCACTAACTAATATTGTGTAGCTGGATGTTTGACATTTTTGTATTCTTAAATTTATATTATGTTTCCAATAATATATAAAAGATTTTAAATTACACAAAAAATTATTTTGTAAACTAAAAGTAAAATTTTTACAGAATTTGGAAAAAAAATTCAGGACACTTCTAGCAATATCTAAGAGTGCCACCATATAATAAATTTAGAAGAACAATATTAAATGATGTTAAAAATATATAAAAATATACATGATTTTAACCTTTTTTTATTTCTTTTGTTTCTTTTCTTTTCTTGCATATTTTTTTAATATAAAAAACATTTAGGCGTACTTAATATATTAAGTCATCAAACATATTTCACTTAGTGATTACATGAATCAGATCAAAACATATTTATCAATAATTTCATAGTTATTGTTAGTTTGATTTTAAAATATTATTTTTGTTAAATATCGACTGTACTGAAAAGAAATTCTGGATCGATCATATTGCAGATATGGTGGGATTTTTGCTTGAACTACAGGGAAGATGCAATTCAATATTATTGAAAGGTGATAATGGAGCATCAAAATAAAATTAGATTATTTCCACTAGCTATTGTATGTATTCATCAAGATGTTTTAGTTTATATTCGTTTTTGAGAGATGGTGTGGAGGCTATAAACTCATTTAAGAATAAATGAATGTATTTGCCAATGGAAAATCAGTTTCTTGAATGTGGCATTACGTCAGATCTCCCCTGTGACTGTAAGTTTGCTTATGCTGGTACGTGTTTGTATATTCATTGTATCTAGAAATTTACGACATTAAATTTAATATAAAGTATAATTAAGTTTATCCTTAGAATGCAATGTGCGTGTACACATAAACATTGATATGATTAATTAACATCTATAGTTTTTTTTTAATAAATTCACATCTTATTGATCAATACGTATGCGAATCCAAGTCTTTCTGAAGAATTTAATATTTTGTAAATAAAAAAAATCCCCATTTAAAAGTACTATCAACAGATTCAAGATGTAATAAATGAGAAGCAGAAACAGATTTAAACTTTCATTAATGAACTTTGGCAGAGTTTGTACCAAGTGACTCAATTCAAGGTCACAAATCCTGCGACAGATATACAAGTCCTGCAAAGTTTTTAACATGTTGAAGCTCATGTTAGGCTGGGTTTGCCTCACGTATTAATATTCCAACTTGTAATTCGTTTTAGTACGACTCTATTAGAAGCTTGTATAGCTCTTACGTGGTTTGACTCAAGATGTTACTAGAAGTCTTGGTGCTTTTGAGCTTGAAGCTTTGCAGGGCTTAAAAGTACTATCAAGGTTGAACTATTTTATGTCATGACACTTTTAAGTCCTGCAAAGCTTCAAGCTCAAAAGCACCAAGACTCCCAGTAACATCTTGAGTCAAACCACATAAGAGTTATACAAGCTTCTAACAAAGTTACACTAAAACGAATTACAAGCTAGAACATTCATACGTGAGGCAAACCCAGCCTAACATGAGCTTCAACATGTTAAAAGCTTTGCAGGACTTGAATATCTTCACCAATGCCACGGCTGAGAGGTGAACTATTTTATGTCATGGTACTTTTAAGTCCTGCAAAGCTTCAAGCTCAAAAGCACCAAGACTCCAAGTAACATCTTGAGTCAAACCACATAAGAGCTATACAAGCTTCTAACAGAGTTACACTAAAACGAATTACAAGCTAGAACATTCATACGTGAGGCAAACCCAGCCTAACATGAGCTTCAACATGTTAAAGACTATGGAATCTTTTCCCACCATTTCAACCTGAAAATTAAGTTTGAGACTTAGATGGTGCATCAAAATTTAGAGGAAAGCTTGTAAATTTAATCAATTGAACAGAACAAAGAGCAAGAATAACTAATATATAGAACACAATAATATAAATCTGTAAAGGAATTTCTCCTAACAAGAATGACAGGTTTGAATCAGAGAAGTACCATGTCATTCAGCTCCCAATAAAAACAAATAGTCTAGTGAAGTTACCATGTTAAAATATTGACCTTTCTTCGGTAATTCAGATATTATCAAAAGCATAACCAAAAGAAACAAAAGGAAAAATTCTCATACAAGAAAACCACACCAGCAAAATACTGCTAGCAGCAGAGAACACAAAAAAGACCTAGCATATGTGTGTGAGAGAGAGCACTAAGAAACCTGCAGCACCAAACCAGGCCACACAACCTTGAGGACCAGCACCAGCACCAAGCAACACCTTATACCACCAAAAGCAGAACAAACCAAAACCTGCAATGTCCAAGCCAACAAGAACTGCTTCTGGCAAGCACCAAGAACTGACCATCTCTGATTTGAGACTCAATGAACCTCCTTATGGAGTTAGAAGGGAGACATTTCCCACTAAACCCAGACCTATCTCTGGTGCTCAATCTCCCCAAGGAGGCAAGCTATGCATACCTGGGGATGTGGTTAGAAAACCATAAACTGTGCCACTAGGGAGAGCTCAAGGAAGGAGGGAGAAGAGCTTAAGAGGCACCCTTAAAACAGAATTTGCATGTCTGATAAGGAACATGATGCTCAATCAGAAACCTCATGGTGAACCAGAGGCATTTGATCAAAGTAACCTCTAGGAGAAATGGTCTTTAAAGATGGGGGACAGATTTTTTTTCATCTTGCCATTCAAAAAAAAAAAAGATAGGGGACAAACCACCTAAGTGAAGCTTTTTAATATAAGGACAATACTAATTCATGCCATATATTGAGGCGGTCGTAAATATTATGTGTCAAATTTGATTTTTGGGTTGTGATACACATAAATTCATACTCACATCTTGAATCTACATGATAGCAAACTAATTATCAATGGTATCCAGGTGTTTTCCTCGACCTAATTCTAAACATGCAAAACCCTAATGGTTGTACGGTTTGAAATGCATTCAATTTAAACATGCCAGCAACTTAAGTTTAACTGCCACTCATATTAATACAAACTCCAGTTCATTATCAAACCCCAAAATCATAATTATTCATCAATTCAAAATCATAGAATTAAATCTAAGTTCAAATAAAACCTAAGCAACAATAGATCATAAAGAGCGTAGGTAATGTACCTAGATGACTGTGGAGATCCCTCTTCTGCCCTTAAAAACACGTACACCAGTCCAACAACAATCACCCCACCAACAACAGTGAGCACACCAAGAAAGACCAGCAACATCCCTGAACCCGATAGGCGAATCGCATGATCTGGACCCAAATATGAGAACTCAATGGCATCATCCGATGCAGAACCAGAACGCCACATTGCATGATCAGGAGCCGAAAGTCCGATTGTACTATTCCGAACCAAATCAGAAAGCCCTAAGTCATACTCCTGGGTGAAATTTCTAAACAAGATACCCCATTGATGAGTCTCTGTTTCAGTATCCAGTAGCTGGTAAACATAGGTGTACTACGATTCCTGTGTCGACCGTCTTCAATTTGGTTACTCTTATCTCCAATCCTTACCCTCCTTCATCATCTACTTTCGATATACCAATTGCTTTAATCAAACCGGTACTGAATTTTTTATCCGAAACAAATTCATCTATGATGGTTAACGTTTATTCATATAATATGTTCAGAGATTTACAAAACATCCCAGTTGGGTTTCTCTGTTTCTTAAGAATAAAAATGAGACAGAGGTGGATAGAGAATCAGGTGTAGATTATAAAAATATGTATATGCTAATATTAGATTCAGTAATTTTAGCAATGATAAAATGTGAATTCAATCAAATTCCGATAATTATGAGTGAAACGAGGTGGCCAAGCGCCGGTGACCTCAATCAACCTGATGCAAACACTTTGTATGCTTCTCTGTATCTCATTGGACTTTTTAAGCAAATGCTTAGAATACTTTTTAAGCATCTATACATGCATTAAGATGCTTAAAAAGTCCATTGAGATACAAAGAAGCATACAAAGTGTTTGCAACAGGCTTGTTGAGGTCACCGGCGCTTGGCCACCCCGTTTCACTCACAATTATCGGAATTTGATCGAATTCACATTTTATCATTACTGAATCCAACATTAGCATATACAGATTTTTATATTCTATACCTGATTCTCTATCCATCTCTATTTCATTTTTATTCTCAAGAAACAGAGAAAACCCAACTGGGATGTTTTGTAAATCTCTGAACATATTATATGGATAAATGTTAACCATCATAGATGAATTTGTTTCCGATAAAAAATTCAGTACCGGTTTGATTAAAGCAATTGGTATATCGAAAGTAGATGATGAAAGAGGGTAAGAATTGGAGATAAGAGTAACCAAATTGAAGACGGTCAACACAGGAATCGTAATACACTTATGTTTACCAGCTACTGGATACTGAAACAGAGACTCATCAATGGGGTATCTTGTTTAGAAATTTCACCCAGAAGTATGACTTAGGGCTTTCTGATTTGGTTCGGAATAGTACAATCGGACTTTCGGCTCCTGATCATGCAATGTGGCGTTCTGGTTCTGCATCGGATGATGCCATTAAGTTCTCATATTTGGGTCCAGATCATGCAATTCGCCTATCGGGTTCAGGGATGTTGCTGGTCTTTCTTGGTGTGCTCACTGTTGTTGGTGGGATGATTGTTGTTGGACTGGTGTACGTGTTCTTAAGGGCAGAAGAGGGATCTCCACAGTCATCTAGGTACATTACCTACGCTCTTTATGATCTATTGTTGCTTAGGTTTTATTTGAATTTAGATTTAATTCTATGATTTTGAATTGATGAATAATTATGATTTTGGGGTTTGATAATGAACTGGGGTTTGTATTAATATGAGTGGCAGTTAAACTTAAGTTGATGGCATGTTTAAATTGAATGCATTTCAAACCGTATAACCATTAGGGTTTTGCAATCGATTCAATCTGATATGTGAACTTATGCATGTTTAGAATTATACATTTTAAATAAGGTCGAGGAAAACACCTGGATACCATTGATAATTAGTTTGCTATCATGTAGATTCAAGATGTGAGTATGAATTTATGTGTATCACAACCCAAAAATCAAATTTGACACATAATATTTACAACCGCCTCAATATATGACATGAATTAGTATTGTCCTTATATTAAAAAGCTTCACTTAGGTGGTTTGTCCCCCATCTTTTTTTTTTTGAATGGCAGATGAAAAAAAATCTGTCCACCATCTTTAAAGACCCAAAATGGAATGTTTTGTAAATCTCTGAACATATTATACGAATAAACGTTAACCATCATGGATGAATTTGTTTCGAATAAAAAATCCAGTACCAATTTGATTAAAGCAATTGTTATATCGAAAATAAATGAGGAAGGAGGGTAAGGATTGGAGATAAGAGTACCCAAATTGAAGACGGTCAACACAGGAATCGTAGTAATTCGTAAATCACGAAGCCCCCTATGGAGATTTTGCATCGTCGGAACGACACTGTTGTCGAGAACGTCGGTGCCGACAGAGATAGCAGAGATCCGAGCACGGGGTAAAAGTGGACAACATGGGTGTGGAACCACAAGTCAGCGGAGGATCGATTGGCGGCGAAGGCGAAGGGAATGATAAACTGGTTTGATATAGAGAGCAGAAGTGAGATACCTGACGGTGAAAACAAGCTGATGACGACTGGCGTTGGGTCGTGAAGGCGGACGGAGGTGATCTTGAGGCTTTGGAGGGTGGCGACGACTCTCTCCGGTGGGGGTGGGCGGTGGCGATGTAGTTCACGCCGAAGGATGACGGAACAGAGTTAACAACGGAGAAGATAGAGAGGAGGAAGACGACGAAGAGAATTGAATACTTCATTGCGTTTGAAACGATAAATTCAAAGAGGTTTGTTATATATAGTGGTATACGAATTGAAGTTCCAAATTTTCAAAATTTTCAATGAAAATTTGAATTTCCCTCCAAGAATTTGAGTAAATTTCAAACATTGGGGAAGAATTTCAATAAGCTTATCTGTCAACAAATTCATTTTCAAAAATTTCAATGAAAATTTGAATTTCCCTCCAAGAATTTGAGTAAATTTCAAAGATTGGGGATGAATTTCAATAAGCTTATTTGTCAACAAATTCATTTGATGTTTTTGTATAAAATAAGCTTATTTGTCAAACTCTTTCCAACACTTTTTTTTTTTTTAAATCTCACAAAACAAAATAAAAGGACACAATAATAAGTCAGAAGATACCATTTTTATTAGATATGAATTTTAAAAAATATAACTAAATTTTTTTATAGAATTCTTTTTATTAATTATTAATATTAGGTAAAATCCACTAACATTTAATTACAACAAATAAGGATTATAATATGTGGTTATTAAGAAATTTTAATTGATTGTAAAATAAAGGTAGGATAATTACACAAACCTCCCCTTAACTATGATATAGTTGCATGCAGTTCCCCTAATGTTTTAATAATATCATAAACACCCTTAATTTTAACTCTGGTTACTCATTTACTCCCCTCCGTCCAAAGTCAACGTCGGGAAGTTATTTTATTGGTGAAAAAAATTATTTTTTTACCAAATTTCTTGATTTACCCTTACTATCTGTGCAATTAGTTTAAATTTTGAGATAATGTGTTTAAATTTGCATAAATTTATTTATAATTTTTTTTTGAAATATTAGGGTAATTTGATTGAAAGGGTAATTAGTTATTTATAATAATTTTTAAAAATATTAAGGTAATTTGTACCAACCGTCCGATTTCCCAATCCAAAGGCTCAAACTAAATCCTAGAAGCATCTTCATTATAACCACTGAAGCATTATAGTTACAGTTATATTCCTGAAGTATTATAATTATTTTTCAAATGTCTTGTATTATTGAAAGTCTCTTTTATAATTTCTTCATTTATTTCCAAGTCTTTGGTGGTATTTTTAAGTATTGGTTGTTGTTGTTGTTGTTGTTTAAGTAGTAGTTTAATTTTTTTTTATCTTGTATGTAGATGTTATTTGACTTGAATAATTCATTATGCATGACATTCTTTAATGTTTGAATCCGTGAATTTGATCCGAAGCAATTTCGTTCATCGCGGTCTGGTTTGGATTGGATTCGTTGGACAAACGGATTGGATTGGATCCATAAATGATGAATCCGGTATTAGTGGATTGATCCTAAAATATCTTCAATCTGGTCCAATCCGATCCGTGAACACCCCTAGTGAATGACACAAAAACCCTTTTGTAGTACGAATATAATGTATATAGTTGGTAAAATGAGACACAATACGATAACGCAATACGAACACGACATAAATCAAAAGGGTTATGGTTGAAACTATATAAGAATTGACCCGCACAGAATACAAGAATATTAGTGTCGGGTTAGTGTCAAACTCGAGTAACCCGAACAACCAGTTTGACACGATTATATTTATATTTATTTTATTTCTCAATCGAATTGGGGTCGTATTTAGCTATTTGCAGTACGACCTAATTCACAGTTATGAATTGCCCTCTTACAGTTGATACAGTGAGGAGCTATATTATGCGGTTAGTGGTGGAGTGATGAAAACCCTAGTATTCTCTCTCATCTGAATCACAACCAATTTACTTTGCTTTCTAGATAATTTTAGTTAAAATAAATAATTTGGTCTTTGACCACCCAAATAAATCATTCTCAGAAAATATAATTCAGTATTTTTGAATTGTTAAAGTGAACAATCTCAGTTTCTGTGGGATCGATATCCCTTACTCAAGCCATTGTTATACTAAAATTGATACGTGCGCTTTTGTAGGGTAAAACCTAGCGTCGTTAAGGTGTCATTTATAACCACATATTCTTACACACCTGACATCACATCAGCAAGCTCGTTTGTTGCGACCCCTCCTACCTAACCAAATCATGTGCCCATGGATCTTTTCACTCCCATGACCAAAGCGTAAATCAACGCGCAAACCAATTTACCAACATCGAATCCTCCTACTTCTTCCTTGCCATTCTTTGTAACTGAATCTCGACTGCTAGATTTCTTTATCAAAAACTCACTGCGATCGGCTCGAGCCCTGTCCTTCAAGCAAGAGCCACATTTTCCAAAGGTTGTCATGCAATTGTCGTACCTGTGGGGTACCTTGTCCCAAAGTTTCAAAAGTACGATGGTTTCGAGGGAGACCCCGAGGAACACATCATCCGCTACATCGAGTTCCTTGGGGGCTTCACCGGGTACGAGCTCCTGCGACTACAGGAGTTCTCGAAGTCCCTCACGGGGCTGGCCTACAAATGGTACAAGAATATAAAGCCCAATTCTATCACGACATGGGAGCAGTTGGCATAACTTTTTCTCAAAAAGTTCATGGAGGTTGACAACGTTGTCACTTACTAAAGAAATACAGGAATAAAGTGAAGAACCTATTAAATTCGTAGCCAGGTTCCAAGCCAAGGCAAAGGAATGCTTCAAAAGTTACAGTGAATGAGATAAAGTCGAGATCTGCATCCAGGGCCTACAGCAATGTTATAGAATTCATTTGATCAATCTTCGTCTGCAGTCTTTCACCGAGCTCACAGTAGTTGTAAGGAATCTGGGTCATGACCTCAAGACACTAAAGATCGAGGTGCCACGAGTCCTGTCATTGCAAGCCATGACATCAAGAGGCACCCCATCGAGGGATGATAAGCCAAAGCGAAAAAAAGATGACCAAGGAGAAAGAGATTGAGCATAGATCACTGAGGCACCCCTGACTTTCCCTGTCCCAATGGAAGAAGTCGAGGGGGTTCTAGCCAAATGGGTGCAACACAGAGATATGATCCTCCCAGTTCCCCAGTACGCGTCATCACAGAAGGATAAGACAAGTCCAAACTTTTGTGTCTATCATCAGTTCGTATCTCATCCAACCAACGACTACCGATCGCTTAAGCATATTTTCCAAAAAATGGTAGTGAAATGGGACCTCGAGATCACCAACCTAGAGGATGTTCGACGGAATCCCTACCCAAGGCACCCGGGAACAGTTGCAGTAGTCTCGTGCTATGACGAAATGGAATAAACAAATCAAACTGTCCTCTTTGTCAAGGGAGCTGACGCCTTGATAGCAGAAGAATACCTGGGAACGATGGCTAGGACTGAGTTCAAGTAACTCGAGCGGGCGGTGATCTCGTTCTCAGATAAGGACAAACAAGTTCAAAATGCACAGAATCGCCCTTTGTATGTTTTAGGGCTTCTCAACGGCATCGAAATCAAGATAACCTTTTTGGACAATGGATTGTCCATTAACATCCTGACTTTGGCCACATTCAAAAAGGCTGGTATCACTGACAAGCATCTAATTCGTGATCCAACAGAGGTTGTTGGCCTAAAGGTTTTAATCTAAAGGCACTTTCATAATTTTGATGATAACAAAACATTAATGATGTATTTGTACTAATGATTACAATGAATATTTGTCCAAGCTTGTAAAAACATAAAAATCCTATATGGATCACACGGACAAAAAGATTATGCCGTTACCATTTAAAGCGAATGAACAAAAGATCAAATGCAAATATATTGAAGTTCAATATGATCAACTGCAAAGATGTTGAAGCTTAAAGTTAATCATCTCAAAGAGGATCAACCATTACTTGAAGATTGGGGTAGATAGGTTGGTGAGTGCTTAAGATTCAATTGTCAAGGTAATTATTTGAATTATCTTTGAAGCTCTAGAAAATTGATTAAACATGCATCACCTCACAAAACTACTTTTAAAGCTAAATTAAAAAAAATTGAATAGTGGGGTAACCTAACTCTACAAGTCAGATAACTTAAGTTTTACAGAGACTTAAAATCCTTTCTTCAGGAAAGTGAGGAAGCCTAACTTAAATAGTCAGGTGGGCTGAATTAAATAGTCAGATAACCTAACTCTCAAAGTTATATAACCTAACTTGCCTAAAAACGACACAAAATAAGCCTCAAACGATTCTTGACTTTTGTGATTCTTTTTTAATGTCTTTATTTCCTCTCAAACGGCTATATTGGACTTCATATGATTTTAAGAGTTAGAGAATCAACTTAGCTTGGCTATAAAAAGGCTTGAACTCTAAACTTCAAGATAACCTCTTGCAATATTAAAAATACACTCTCATACACATTTTTGCATTATCACTCATATATTTTCAAAGTTTAGAGCTTCCATCTTAATTCAAATTTTTACTCTAGTCTTGTGAGCAAAAGAGCTATAATTATACAAATCAATATTTGATTTACGCCAAACCAGAATAGATCTTTCGCACCAAAGTATGGTGCCTTGAACCATTCTGATTTTGATGGCTTGACAACCGCCTTATCTTTTAACAACTCACCTTTCATTCTTCTTCACTCAAACCAAATACAACGGTGTATTTGGCTTAAGGATTTGTATAAATCCCACAAAGAAATAACAAAAGGAAAAACCCTCTTTGACTTAAGAAAATGAACAAACAATGGAAATGCAATGACTTATCCCAATATGTATATAGCCTATACAAGCATAACTGCATATATGCACATTTTCCAAAGCAATAAAAAGACAACACAGTTGTTACGAAAACTCAAACGTCGCCTCATTCTCTCACACACGTTGGCGATACAATAAATGCTCACCTTGAAAACTGGCGACGCTATCATTATGTCAATCAAATCAACTATTACAATGAATCACAATAAAACTCTCTTTTTATACGCACGCCATTTTTCAAACACTACATTTCCCAATAAATACAAATAATAAAACTTGACAAAACAATATCATTTCAACGCACGTCTCTTCAGTAGACCAAATGCATGAATCGTTTATCTTATCTCTGTTCTCTCAAATCATTTCAAAAAACATACTGATTGAAATTCCTTTTGAAACAAAACCTAGCACAAACACTCATGCAGGGGACTAAATGTAGGAGTCTCCTGCACACATGTTAGTTGCTCGAAACACGTGCCATCTTATCATAACTAAGCATGTTCATTACTTGAGAAGTATAGTAGGAATAACTTCCTCGAGGCCACTACTCGACTAAGGAAGTCTCACGAGTGACTGGATTAGAGGATCGAGTTTGGAATCTAGTCTCTTGAGGCCTAAATGGAAAGATAAAGATTCAACTAAGGCATTTATTAAAGACAAGACGGG
Source organism: Cornus suecica (assembly GCA_963922005.1). Classification (NCBI taxonomy): domain Eukaryota; kingdom Viridiplantae; phylum Streptophyta; class Magnoliopsida; order Cornales; family Cornaceae; genus Cornus; species Cornus suecica. Next base: position 1,589,404 of record OY998247.1, on the reverse strand, counting down.
TATTTATTGCTTGATCAGATAACTCTGATTGAGGCTTTTTATTATCACCAAAACAGACGCATATTCATCCACGCGACAGTGACAAGTCCAACACCCCATGAAGCAGCGATCTTCTCGAACTAGATAAAACCCTCAACTGGTCTTGGGAGCGAAACTCGAGCTTACACAATGGGCAAAGACTTGCCTCGATAGAGCCTATAAATAGCCCAATCCTGGTGCCTTAAAAACTAATCATTATTGCCTTTACTCCTACCTAATTTAATTCTCTTTTTCTCCATACTAATCATCTGGTGAGCCTTCTCTTTAATGAAATGATTAATGCCTCTCCTCTACTTGATTAACTAATCCTAAAGAAAGAACCCCTACAAACATATTTGACATGTATATTAATCAGGTTTTTTTCGACATGAACACAAGTTGTTACTCTTAATAGTGTATTTAACATTCCTCATAGTTTGTAAACACCTTTATCATATACATTTGGTGCAAATAACCTCCTCCATTCTATTTTGATGTTACATTATCATCTCACCCTTATTCATTTATTTATTTATTTTATTTTTACAAAAAAATTGAAATGTAAAATGACGGTTTAGTTCATGTTAAAATGATTTGTACTACTTATAAATGAACGAAATCCTATTATTATTTCTAAACATTTTTTGAATAATTTTTTTTATTAATTATTTAAATAAGTGCCTCTTGGTTGGTTGATTATAAACAGACATATCACTTGGAATTCAACCTACTATTTATAACACAAACCTTTAATAATGAAATGTTACATGTAAAAAGTTGTGTGGTTATAAGTCACGTCTCTTACAATAGTCATACACGATCTATAAATAGGAGACAAATTTGATATACGCAATCTACACACAATATCCTTGGTATGTCTTATTAAACCCTGCTTTTACAATTCGTATATATCTCTATCTGTTAATTTAATACATATGTTATAATTCTGTTATGTATACAATTCTTTTAATTTTAACTCATATTCTATTCTGTAATCTGATTATATTTAAAATTATTTGCTATATAATTATTATATGTTTTAATTTACTTTCTAATTAATACATATCTATCGATTATATTTATCTTTTACTAAATACCTATATAAATTTAAATTATTAAAATTTATTAAACTTTTGTATTTCCTTCGTTCATCGCGAGTCCTAGTATACTCATATATATGAAGAAGTTGAAAGATGGACATTTTGGTAAGTGATTAAATACATTTTCGGCATTTGCTGATAAAAAATATTGCATGTGAAACAAAAAATAAACCAAATTTTGGTGGAGGGGTCAAAGTCTACATTTTCTCAATACTAATGGGGCTTATCTTATATCTACAACACCTACATATATATATACACACACACACGTACATATACGAGTCCCATAAACTATACTCCACTCCAACTCCATATTCAAACCAATCTGAGTCTCATTAGGCTCAAGAGTGGAACGATTATATCCAAATTCAGACTTATTAGATACAAATTGAGACAGTGGTTTGAAGTCGGGGCCAATGGCGTCTCGTTGGTTGTATTGGCTTGGATGATTTGAGCTTGGAATTGGCCTCTTCTTTGATTCGATCAGCTTTCGAGGTTTTGTCTTCAGTCCCTATCTCCATTTTTTTTTCTTCTATTATTGTTGCTTCTCAGTTTCAGAATTGAATTTGCAAATGTCACACTTATTTTTATATTAGAGGGAGGTGATAAATGTCGTACACATTTGTTTTTTTTTTTTTTAAATATATGTGCTCCACTTTAAATGTGAAATCACACTATTGTCGTGAGTGTTGGGATGCATAGTTTATATTTGTTGTCAAGATGGATATACAATGATTCAGAATCATAGGTGTTGAAATTGAGTTTCTAGTACAAATTGATTCCAATCGATGGGATTAAATTTTGTCGAAACTGGGTTTAAATTAAAAATACAATGCTAGAGGGTTTCTGGGTATTAATTGAATTCAATAAATGGGTGGAAGTTTGTTTAAGAATGGCATGGGATAAATTAAAATAGGATCAAGAACTTATCTTCTTTTTTTTTTTGTTGCTTCAACAAGACAATTAGCATCGGATAATAGAAAATGATGTCCAATTCATGACAAACTAAGTATATGGGGCATTTACATCATTTGATTTAATGAATAAAGAGAGTGAGTGTGTAAAAAGTTGAGTGCACTTATATTTCCCTATTTTAAATTGTTTTCCTAATTTTCTAGAAAATATAGAGGTACAAAAACAATTTCTTATGCTGAGTGCGGAAACTTGTGAACAGTTAGGTGGTCAGTGGGAATTAAGAAGGCACAACATTATGTTTACTAGGTTAGGTTGATTAGAGCTAAAATAATATATTGGTTTACTAGGGTGTTTGATCTGAAGGAGTATAAGTGGTCAGAACACTTTATTTAGTTCAGAGGAAAACAATGGATTAAAATTCTTGAATTTAGAAACTAACAGGGCTATGAAGAGCAAAGTTGAAGGACAAAGAAATGTGGTAGTTTTGTTTTACATCAAGATGTATCAACATGGGGGCTTCATTAGCCTTCTTGTTCATTTCGTATTTCTGAAGGGTATTGTGTGCTTCAGTTCTCCTATAACTCTTTATTGTATATAATCTGTTGACAGACGGAAGTACTCTCGTGATATGTTTGGGAGCAGCGAATCGGCGACTTGGATTTGGGATTGGAAGAAATTTAGTTATGACTTTGAACTACATTTCCTCCATTCACAAATCTAAAGCACTGATTCATTGCTCCCAAATGCAACATCATTGAATACGAGTTTTGGATTGTCGGATCATAGTTTGTGGATCACTATGCGATCAAGATTGAGAAAAGTAACTTTTATTGATTTTTTATTTTTTATATTATGGATGCAAACCCAATATTTGAACAGCCTCTGCTAATGCTGTTTTTCTTCGTCTTTCAAAATGCTAACAATACATTATGGTTAACTCCAAATGTAATGTTGTTTTTCTTTATTAATTTCAATATGCTTATCATCCATTATGGTTAATTCCAAATTTATCTTCTATCGCCTACAATCGATTTGGAATTTCTGGAATCTATAAATGTCATGGCACTCACTTGTTTCTAAACTGATGTTGTATTTAAGGAAGATATATCTATAATATGAAGTTACATTTGAGTTTGTTCTCTCCTCTATAAAGTGGAAAAGTTCTGACTTGATCGAAATACTTCATTTGAAACAAATAACTGTGACGGACACATACTTCTCTTGTGTACCCAATTTAAAGCTGAAATATTCGATTCCTGTGTCCATAAATTACAGATAAGTACCATTTATCAGTAGCATATGTTTGGAGTTCTGTTTCGTTAGTATTTGAATGCTCTGCATATATATGATACATTGTTGACAGGTTTAGAGTTACTGTAGTTATTTTCTGGTTAGCTGTAATTATAATGCTGGATTGAAATTGTTTCCTGTGCGGACATCCAGTCCTTTGATTGAAGATAGCGGGAACAAAATGGGGGAACGGTGAAACATAATGTCGGATTTTTTTTATTCTTCTGACATTTAGTAATTCTTTACAAGTCACTACTTTTGGTATAAAGTGTAATGCTGACGTATGGAATAGTTTCAATATCATCAGTTTCCATTTATTAATTTCTCTAAATTTGTAGAAAGTTGAACTAATTTCCAGTTCTTAAATGACAAATCCTTAGGGGAAGTTAAGAACTTGGTCTTTATGGAGTCTAAAGAGTAAATTTGTTTGTTGTACTAGTAAATCACTTCTTGCAATTTCTCTGCATCTCTGTAATTTACAGACGTGTATTCTTCTATGGTGTTATGCTCAAGACCTCTGACATTTTCTTCCCTAATTTTTTCGCTTATAGATATGTTGCAGCTTTGATTATGTTGATATCTTGTGCGGATCAGATAAATGATATTCTTTCTACTCATGAGAGTGCTTTTAAAAGGTTGTTATGAAGCTTCTATCACAAATTTTAGATTAATAACTGGTCCACATGGTTTAGACACAATACTATTATTTTCTTCTTCTGGACTTGCAAGCCTCTGTTACATGTTCTCTTGAGATTTTGGTTATTAGGAAAAAATGGCATTTAAAGGTTCGTGAAGAAAACATGCTCTTACTGAACGATGGTCCATGTGGATCTAGTAATTAAGTTTTAAGTTTCTCTCATAGTGTTTTTGATGGTGGTGGTGGTGATAGAAAGCAATGGAGGTGGTGATAGAAAGCAATGGAGGTGGTGATGGTGGTGGTGGTAGAAGGTAAAGAAGGTGGAGGTGGTGGAGGAAGGTGGTGGTGGTGGAGAAGGAGGAGAGATGGTGGTTTGTTTATTTAAAAGTTGCAAGGGGTATTTAGTAATTTTCTATTTTAAAACCATTCCTTAAGGAATGGAATGAGCATTCCATTGGTTTAGTAATGGAGTGAATTTTCATTCTAAGGAATGGATAAAATTCCTTGAGAATGCTCATTCTACCAAAGATCCAATATGGGGGGTTTTAGGGAAAAAAATTAGATTCACAGATGAATATATGGACTTGATAAAGGACATGTTTGATACATATGTGACTCTGTGGTTAGGATCACTGTGGTGGAAACAAGTGAATCTTCAATTACTGTACATCAAGGGTGAACAATGAAGTCACATCTTTGTGCCTTAGTTATGGGTGACCACAAGTCTAAGTCAGATATTAGCTACTTTGTTGTTTGTATCTAGTCCACTCATCCTCTAGTGCCCCAATGTTGGTGTGACAAATACTAGGTATAGGCCTTCTGTTGACTAAACTTAAATGATTTTACTAGTACCTGCATTATTATAAGAATATGTTCTTGTTAAATTTATTTATATATGCGACTTCAGAGCTAATTACTGTTAGATTTGGCAAACTTATCAACTCTATCACATAGGGTCTTGTGTGGTTGGAAGATGGCTCAGATAGATTGAACATTATATACTTTATTTTTTAACCCATATGTGATCCTCGTCACTGTCTTCATGATTCTTGAACATGCCTTATTGAAGTTTACATGAGCCTAATAATATTTTATTTGAATTGAAGGGGATTGTTTTGGACATGGTTAAATCATCTACGTTTCCTCTGCAACTTTTGGCAGTTGCGCATCAACTACTCATAGCAGGTAAAAATTATGTTTATCAAAGTTTCTCAAATCTATACTTTTGGGCGGTAGGAGACTAGAACTACATTGGATTGCTAACTTACGTTGTTGAACAGCTTTTGGAACAAGCGAAACTTCTAAGTGTGCAACTCCTTCGCTACAGCGTCTCTGCTCTAAAAAGCTATACAGGCAACAACGAACGCGACCAGGGGCTTCCCTTTCATTACTTCTTTCACGACTCAGTAATGGTTGGAGGCAACCTGGTCCTGCTGACTTTGCTCATTCTTTAACAGGCATTGCACATGGTCGTGGGGATGGTGATGATGCTACATTGGCCAAGGTTGTGCTAATATATGATACTTTTTCTAGTAGAAGTTGAGTTAGAAAGTGTTTGTGTCTTGCTTTGATGTAATCTTACAAGGAAATTTGTTTAATTCTCGCTCTTATGTTGTTAGCAATTCTGTAATTTTCCTTGTACACAACTGTCTTGCACAGGTCTGGGGAAAAGTACATGGAGTAAATATTACCGATGCAGCCAATGCAGAACCTTACTACCCCGAGGAACTGGCAAAACAAATTACTGCCACATCACCTCCTGTAAATCGAATCGGATTCATTGGTCTTGGAGCAATGGGATTTGGCATGGTAACTCACTAAAATCAAACTTCACCGTTCTTGTATACGATGTAAGTTGCCATATTTAGGCAGTATTAGCAGAAGTTGGTTCATTGATAGCAGTTCAGTCCAAGTTCATCTAAATATTATAAAACTCTCACGACTGATGTCAATGTTAGTGGAACCAGAGCTGTTTTTCTTTCTTGCTTTCAAAAAATAAAAGTAATAAATACTAAAACCTCACCACTTTGTGATTGCCTCTGAGAAGCCTTGCCATTTGTTGAGTTAGAGATAAAGATCTCTTGTGGATTTGACTATATGGAGATTTTTTTGTTAAATGGTGACCCACAAATGCGTAATGCCTCTTGCTTTTGTAACGGATTCTCCTTTTTCAATAGTCTATTTCCTCTTAAATGGGTGTGTGAGTTTCCTCAACATTTTAAAAAAAAAAAAAAAAAAAATTTAAATAGAGTTTAGATACAATTGAATTTAAATATTTATATTATTGAAAAAATAAAAATTTAAAGTGTATTATTAAAATGTAATAAAAGTATAATACTTAAATAATATATATATATGTAGTTGGCTAAATCCAATTCATATATATATATATATATATATATATTACTTAAGTATAAAATTAAAAAAATAAAAATAAAAATTGAATTTTGGTATCTATTCATCTTGCTTTTAAAAATAAATTCTCAAAAAACTTATACTTTAATATACTTTTATTACATTTTAATAATAGTTCATGGAGTGTAATTGTTATACTTTGATAACAATAATAAACTTTAAATATTATTATTATTTATTTATTTAATAGAATAGATGTATAGAAATATTATAAGAGTTTTGGCCTCATAATTTGTATTATATCTTTTTAGATTTGAATATAAATAAATAAGTAAAATTAAATTAAAAAAAAATCATTTGTAATGTATTAAAAAATCTTAATTTAGTTACTAATTTATTTATTGTGGATAAAATGTGTGTATAGACTTCAACAAATCAATTCAATTCCATTTAGGAGTATTTTGGGTATAAAATATTAATTTAAAGTGCATGTGACCAATTTCTAACGGGAGAGGGTATTTGTTAACAAAATAGTAACATAATGGGGGTTGCCTTTATTCTATAATGTTATAGTGTTGTTCTTGTGCAATAATTTAAAACTCCCTATCATGGTTTGCACCTATGAAACATGGACATGGACACGATGACACGACAAATTACAAAAAATTAGGACACGATATGGCCCAGACACGTCTATAAAAAATTATATATATACATATTATATTATACAAATGTTTTATTTATTACTTAAACAATGAGTATCAATTAAACTTACAAAAAAAAAAACAAATAAGTTAAATGAAATGTTTGAAAATTTCTTGATTGAAGATAAAGATTAAAAGGTATAAATATCAAATTTTCGGCTCTTTTTTATATTATTTTGTTCCTCTTTAAATAGTGGATAAATGAATAAATGCTCTAATTCCTCTCATAAAAGAAGGAGGAACCATAATATTCAAGTATCTTCAAAGCCAAATATTAAATTAAATGTGTCGAAGTTCCATAAGTGATCCATTAAATTATGGGCTCCATAAGACCTTTATCTTTTATTGAATCAATCGACTCATTGCGTATCCGACATGTAGACACGTGCGTGTCCTCTGAGTGTCCACTAAGTGTCCAATTTTTAAAAAAGTCAGGACACATTTTTGATGTGTCGGACACGTATTTTTGGTGCGTCTAACACGGGTACAACAACTCTAGACGAAATGTCCATGCTTCATAGGTTTGCACAAATACGTTATTTTAGCAAACACTATTTTATTCACATACTCTAATAATATTTAACTTTAGGTTAGAATTTTATTTTCCATTAAAAATGAAGTCGATCAAATGAGAATTTGAAAGGGGATATATATATTTATAGGGTAAATTGCACTAACATTCCCTGAAATTTAGGCCAATTCCACCTAAATGGTAGTCAAGGAGAATGTAGTCCCAACACCCCCGAGGTTTGTATTTTATTGCAATGACACGCCTTGGAGGTATAAAATGACTTTAATGTCCTCTATTATTTTGATTTGCATGCAAAATGTCCAAATTACCCTCATTCCTAAACCCTACACCACACCCACTATACTAATTATGTTTATCACCACAACCCTTATTATTTATACACTATAATAGTACAAGCATTTTAATATTTTTCATACATTTTTTAAAAATTATTATTTAAATAAATATAATTATTTATTTACTTAATATTTACACCAAATGTTACAACAATTTTTTGATATATTAGTTATTACTAAATTTCAATAAACTCTATATTATTGATAAAAGTCAAACCAATATTTATTTTTTAGTTTACTCTTGTTATTTGTATATAGAAATTTTCACACCACAAGTTCTATTCTTTTATACTTCCCACTAAATGTATCGAATACTACTAAATTCAACTAAACTATATATTTACATCAAATACAAAATTCTTTTTAACTTACAATGAAATATCAAGTATTCTAAATCCCACTAAACTATATACTACTTAAAAAGTTCAAGCAATATTTATTTCTAATTTTTTTTTTGTTTACTCTTGTTACTTAGTTAAATAAATAGGAGTATACCTATTTATACTTTAATGTTACAAAGTTTTTTTTTTGAGATTCCCACTAAATTAGTAATTATTATTACATAATATTAAATAATAAATATAATTATATTATCAAATCCCACTAAAATTGTTTATTATCGCCTATATATATACTATTTATAAAGAAATATTTTTTTATAGGTTCATAAGAAATAATATATATGTTAGTATATATGGTATTATGTATGTAATATTTATAATGGATATTAGTTATAACCTTTTAGTTTTTTATTTTATTTTATTTAAAATATTAATATACTAATCTATTTAGAATTAAAAGCAATAATTAAATAATGTAGTTTATTTTATTATCAATTTAATAATTTTATTGCTGATGAAATATTTTTAATAGTAAAATTACTTTTAAATAGATTTTTCAATTTAGATATTTTTGAATTAAAATAAAATTGTATTTATATATTGTATGTCTTGTTTATTTATTGTAGATTTTTTGATAATAAGGATGATGTAGTGGGGTGAGGTGTAGATTTTAATTGAGGGGTAGCTTGAAATTGACTGAAATCTCAAGAAGTGTTAGTGCAATTTACCCATACTTATATTTAAGTTGGATTCAAACTCAATTATGAATTATCGGAATGAAGGGCAACTCAATCATTTAAGTGGGCTAGCATTTGAGCTTTGAATATAAGATTTTCAATGTTAGGGCTGACAATTCGTGTTTGTGTCGGGTTGAGATCGTGTCGGGTTGAAATCGTATCGTGTCAAATATGCTCAACCATAATCCAACTCACATGTTATCCGTGTCGACCCATATAATTCATTTAACCTATTTATTATAATATATTAAATTAAATTTGACATATTCCAATGCGAAATGAGCTATTTGACCTATTATCAACAAAATTAAATTGAATTTGACACGATCCAATAATAGTTTATTGATATATTTCAACCCATAACCAATTAGAGAAGAGAAAAAAATAAATATAAATATAATCGTGTCAAACGTGTCGAGTTCGGGTTACTAGTGTCGTATTCAGATCAACCCTTATATTCTTATATCGTGTTCGAATCGACCCTTATAATGTCGTGTGCCTCACTTTGCCAACTCTATTTCAACCTAAACTAGGCTCTTATTTGAATCGGAAAATATATATTGGGCTTAAAACCTTATATTGGTCTAGGCTTCAGTTAGAGGCTCATATATATTGGGCCGGGACGGGCCATCCTAGGCCTGGTTTATTAACAATAGTGTAGAATATTATAATTGGAAGATCAAATAATGTAAGGGAAAATTACATAAATTATTCCTGAATTATGATCTAATTACACACGATATATCTTACGTTTCAATAATATCATAAACTATCCTCAAAACATCCTCCGTTGTAACACTTAGTTCCTTCTGTTCAAAGTCAACGCCAGAATTGGTCAATAAAGGCTGTTTTTGTAGTGAACTTCCATTTTTGCCCTCATATCATTGCATGTTTCAATTTTGCGAAAAAATATATATTATGTTCCAAAATATGATTTTTTCCGAAAAATATATATTATGTTCCAAAATATGATTTTTTTGCAAAAAAGTACTTATTATGTTCCAAAATATGAAAAAAAATTTCGAAAAATAATTTTTTTGCGAAAAAGTATATATTATGTTCCAAAATATGATTTTTTTGCAAAAAAGTATTTATTATGTTCCAAAATATGAATTTTTTTTCTAAAAATATTTTTTTTGCGAAAAAGTATATATTATGTTCCAAAATATGAATTTTTTCCGAAAAATATATATTATGTTCTAAAATATGAATTTTTTTCCGAAAAATAATTTTTTGCGAAAAATATATATTATATTTCAAAATATGATTTTTTTGCAAAAAAGTACTTATTATGTTCCAAAATATGAATTTTTTTTCCGAAAAATATATACTATTATGTTCCAAAATATGATATTTTCTAAAAAATATTTTTTTGGTGAAAAATATATACTATATTCCAAAATATGATTTTTTTCTGAAAATAATTTTTTTTCAAAAAATATATATTATTTTTTCCAAAATAATTCATATTTTGGAAAATAATATTCTCTTTTCGAAAAATATTTTTTTTACGAAAAATATATATATATTTTTGAATTTATAATTTTTGGGGTAAAGTGGACACCGTGAGAATTAGTTGATAAAACTAGATAGTATAGGAGGTTTTTTGAAATTAATCCTAAAATATAATATAAAATAAGGGCTTTTAAGCAAAATTCCGTACAAATCTAACTGAGACTGTTTTAAGAGATAGTAATTGATATTATTCAAACATTAGGAATACTCTTTACAATTAGTTCATAGTTAATGAATAGTTTGTATAATTTTCCCAATAATGTAACTGCAAATTTTGTCACCTGTACGGATGAGAATTTGAAACTGGAGCTCCAAATTTTTATCAAATTTGGAGGGAGCTCCAAATTTGTATCAATTTTTTTGAAAATTTGGGGATTTTGAATTTCTAAAGTTCAAAACCACTATATAACAACACAATCTGAAATTTTGAATTCCAAACTCTTCGTCGTCTCTCTCGTTTTCCAAACACGATAAATTTCCCCATACTCTTCGTCGTTATCCTCGCCGTCGGCGACTCTGCACCATCATCATTCGGCGTCAACTACATCGCCACCGCCCACCTGCCACCGGAGACGGTCGTCACCGCCCTCCAAAACCTCAAGATCAGCTCAGTCCGACTTACAGGGCCAACGCCGATCTTCTCGTATCCCTCTCCGATCAGTTCGTGATCCCTTTTGCCACCAATCGCTCTTCCGTCAAGGTATGGTTGTATAACCACGTGCTGTTCTATTATCCTAGCGTGTGAATTTCTGCCATCTCCGCCGGCACCGACGTGCTTGGCAACACCATTGTTCCAGCCATGCGAAATCTGCGCTGGGCCTGCGTGAATTAGGTATTTTTCAAATCACGGTTTCCACATCCTATAATATCGGCAAAATTATATTCAATCCATATCCTCCATCTTCCTCCACATTTCATGCTAATCAAACATGTGCTAGACTTCTTAGCGGAAACTAAATCACCGTTCATGGTCAACATTTTTCATAGAATTCTAGCACAGGTTTGATTACAGGGGCTGAAATGTGGAGGAAGATGGAGGATATGGATTGAATATAATTTTGCCGATATTATAGGTCATGGAAACCGTGATTTGAGAAATACCTAATTCAGGCAGGACCAGCACAGATTTCGCATCGCTGGAACAATGGTGTTGTCAAGCACGTCGGTGCCGGTGGAGATGGCGGAGATTCTCACGCTAGGATAATAGAACAACACGTGGTTATACAACCATACCTTGACGGAAGAGCGATTGGTGGCAAAAGGGATCACGAACTGATCCCTTTTGTGTTGTTTGGTAAAAATCCTAACTCCATATACAATCAGGTGCTATATATAATAACTTGTATGTGATGATGATTGATTCAATAATCCGTGCAATGTCGATTTTGTTTCAGAATTTGACCCAGAAATATGCAATTGGCCTTTCAGGTTCGCTTCGGAGGAGACATCCTGTTGGGCATGCCACTGGTCTTTCAGGGTCATGGAATGGGGCTTTCGGGTTCTGCTCCGTTTTATGCCATTGAGGTTTCAAGCTCAGGTCCAGATCATGTCATTGGGCTTTCTGGTTCGCAGATGTTGTTTGACCTTATTGCACACTCAGAGTTGGGGAGGATAGTGTTTGTGTTTCTTGCTGTCGTCACAATTGTCCTGTTAGCACTGGTGTATATCTTCTTGTGGTGAGAATTCAAAAAAAATTGAAGAAAGTGTACTCTAGTTTGGCCAGCTTGAGGGTTTTTATATATTGAGCGATGCTATGTGGTTTACCTGCTTTTTTTCTGTATTGGTTTGTAGAAAGGTTCTTAGATATTGAGGGATGCTATGTGGTTTGACACTCAATAGCTTCTTCTTTTTTTTTTTTCTGTATTTGTTTGTAGAAATGTTTGCTTTCAAAATATTCGAATATAAATGAGGACATGAAAGTGATTAATTTTCAGTTGTTATGATGTGGAATGTCTGATGAGTGTCTTTCAAAATATGCTATGTGGTTGTTTTTCTTGTTTTATTTAATATGTGGATTTAGTTGCTTGTTAGTGGAACTGACCAATCTGCCTAGATTAATTTGCACTTTTGGTTTTTGATTATATCTTTTAGATTGATGGAATCATGTACGTTTGATTATGTTGAATCAAAGTGAGTGGACCAATTGATTGGTTCTCACTACAATCCTTATGTTTGTATTCTGCTGGTCTGTATCTTTGCTTATGGTCAAACAGGATCAGGTAAAACCTATACAATGATGGGTAAACCAGAATCTCTGGAGCAGAAAGGGCTGATACCCCATTTGCTATAACAGATTTTCCAAGGTAGTCAATCTCTTTCGGCTCAGGGCTGGAGGTATAAAATGTAGGTAGTTCACTCATATGTTATCTTGAATGATCTACCTCATATCTGGGTACAATTGCGTATATTCTAATATATTGCCAAAACATGTAGGCTTCAATGTTAAAAATTTACAATGAAGCCATATGTGATTTACTAGTAAATCGATCAAGTGGCATAGACGTGATTCGTGTAGACAATGGTGGTGTCACGAAGCAATATACAATTAAGCATGACTCAAATGGAGAGACATATGTATCTGATTTCACTATTGTTGACGGATGTTTCAGATATCAATTATTTGATTTTTTTCTTGGTATATTTAGTGTTTGTCATATGGGAATTTTTTTTCTTGGTATATTCTGTTTTCTTCATATTACAATTTGGTAGTTTGATTGAGGAAATGTTTTAAAATGAGATATTGATGTTTTGCTTTTAGGTTGGTGGGGAAGACACAGATGAATGAGCAATCATCTAGAAGTCATTTGGTTTTCACCCTGCGCATTTCTGGAGTAAACGAGGTATATACCGTATAGATGTTAAATTGTTGTAACCATCCCTTTCCCTAACCAACTACTTAAGATGCATTACAATGAACTGTTAGAATGTGACATACATTTGCTATAAATCTTCATTTTGGAGGGTGGATAGTGGTACCTACATTTGCTATGGCTTATCTTGGAGGCATGTCCAATGGTGATTACGGGGCTTTCCAAATTTGTTTGCCCACTCGCTGGAGTAAATAACAATTGGTGGCCATTTTCCTAATTCGAGCTTTATGTTCATTTGCGGTTTTAGTTTATTGTAGAAGCACAGGGATGTGGTGCTCCTTGGCCATCAATATGTCCTTTCCAATATGTTTGGAGCGCTATACGTTCCTTTTTTTAATGCAGTGCAGCCTGCTGCAAGAACTGTTACTTCCTTTTCTTAAATCTTGATAATTTGAAAAAAGACTTAGATGATTCGAGTTGAATGTCCCCATGCAAACTGTATTTTCAATCAGATCAGGTTTCTTGTGGTCTGAGATTCTGATATATTGCATTTTATTTTCTTTATGTTCGATTGTCGTTTTTGGTTACTGTATAGAACATGTTCAGAATTAATGGAGTGCGGTTCGTAGTTATGTCTTCCAGCAACTGATAGATTGTTCCGATGCAGGTTGTACGGTAAGGTTTCTGATTTGTCTCCCGCCCGCCTTCATCCTACAAGCTTTTTTTCTTACCAGAGAAAATTATGTAGTGTCAATGAATGTTCTTTAATCCCTCATGTTTTATGCATTCATATAATCTTCCTTACCAAATAATCTCTCTCTTTATTACTAACAAACTAGGTGAACTTGATGTGGGATTGTCATATGGGCACTACATTTGGAGACTGACTATCCTATTCATTTTGGAAGGTACAATCAATTTCTTGCCGCCAGGTTCACTTTTGAGGAAGTACTGTTGTAGTGTATGTCAGCAACTGCTCTCAGTTCTAAAATGACCGAAATCACCACTAGTTGTTTATGGTCTACATATAGCGCTCGTTCGCGCCTAGCATGCACATTTCTTCCTGTTGGAGGTCACTTCTGCCATAGTATGCGAGGTCTCTTTGTAGGAGTCACCACACTTTCTTTCTCTTTCTCTTCCTCTTTCCTTCTGCTTTCTTTCTCTTCTCTCTTTTTTACCTCTCCTTTTTTTCGTTCTATTCTCAGTTATATCATCCTCTTTCCTTCTGCTTTCTTTCTCCTCTCTTTTCTCCGGTCTAATTGGATTGTACAGTGAGGGGTATTGTTCCCAATGCGTTGGAAAATCTACCAAATAGCAGGTTCAAATTCCTTGCTACTGTATCTTCTCTACTCCTCTGCCTCTAGAATTTCTTCTACTTACTATATTCTTAATGAGTTTCAGACAAAACTAACTAGATCATTACTGCCAACATCCAAAAATGGGGATGGCAAAGATATCGAGTTCAGTTAAAGGACCTATGCTATGCCGCTTCATTATGACTTACATAATCCACATTAGTGATACTTATGATTTTATCTCATAGAGGGGCACAAGACATCTAATGTTAGAGGAGCCTAAAAACTGTTATTCAGTTGCAACATAAAGCCATGGTTTTAGATGTATATTGGTGAACTATATCAGCCTATTTTCTTCTGAGCCACTAGTCAAGTAATTTAGCTATTGTTGGTTATTCAAAGTTCCCTTTAAATTTCTATATTATGCTAGAAAATCCAAGGCAAATAGGTGCACAAGATTGGATTTTGAACAGAAAATATATTGGCACACACATATTGGCATATGTTGAACATTACCAAACATATACTAAAATTCCACTAGTCACCTAGGTCCTTGCATGTGCAAAATCTCAGAAAACTCGAATCAGATACACTAAACTGAATCCTAGCCATTGAAGTACATCTCCTCATTAACGAAAGGAGATAATTCAATGGCATTGGTCTTATTCATAGAGAGCAAGTACGAGCACAACACAAAAACACATACACAATGGTAAGTATTTAAATAGACGAGGAGGGATCAATCTGAATTGAAATGCATCTTGAATTTGATCTCACGATAACTCAAAACTCATTCATATTAACGCATTCCTACTAGTCCGCAATATATAACATAAAGTGTTGAACAAAATGAAGAAACAAGTACATTGTTACAGAATCTCTTCTACTTACTATATAGTCTCTTGTGGACTTGACTATATGGAGTTTTTCTGTTAAATGGTGATCCACAATTGCGTAATGCCATATATAGTCTTTTTTCTGCATCAACCTCAAAGACAATTGTCAGTCCAGGAACATTGCTTCATTATGGAGAATTCCTTTTAACCCAAACTAGATTTCTGGTTTTTGTTCTTCTGTTATCTATCGGTTAGGACCTTGCTGTTGCTGTATTGAGCAGGCTCTGGTTGCTTCCTTTTGTTGTTGCCTTGAGCAGCTTTTGTTTGCTTTTGGGCTCTGGAGTTTTTTCTCCTGGTTGTAGGCTTTTTGCCTTCCTTTTCGGTTTTCCTTGATTAATATATTTACTTACCGAAAAAAAAAGCGTAATGCCTCTTGCTTTTGTAACGGTTTCTCCTTTTTCAATAGTCTATTTCGTCTTAAGATTGAGATCACATTATATATAAAATCACCTGTTCACTTTTATCTCGCTGTGTATGTCTTTGAAACCTGAACATAGGAGTGGATCTGCATAACTTGGTTCATGCATTCACTATTCATTTTAGGTTCATTTTCTTGAATCTTATTGTATATGTATTATTCTACATGCGTGCATGACTTTCTTTTTATTCAAAACTAATGGAATTTTCATCCTATATGGATTGTAGGTGTATAAGCCAACTCTTTCCAGATTTAAAAGTGCAGGGCTACGTTTTAAGTTCCATCAAGGAAACAACCACATTCTATTTTCAAGTTCTATTAAGAGAACAATCACGTTCTCTTTTCAACGGCTCAAAAGTAGGTTTCAAATGAACTGAGCTAAACGGATTTTGAGATTGTTTGGACTGGTTTGTTCATTTTGGCACAGCTGGGACTAGACTAGCTTAGTTTGAGCTCTACTCAGTTGTCTTCATTTACTAGATTGGAGCTCATGAAGCATATTTTTTAAAAGTTTCTTGTTAGATTTAACTGTATTTTTATTAGATTTTTATATATTTTTTAGTGATTTATGGATATGAACTTAAAGAAAATAAATTGAAGATCTGTTCGTCAGTCAAAATCAGGTGAAACCACAACTCATCTGATAATCAAACGAGCTCATCATTTAGGCTAGAGCTCCAACCTTTTATGCAGTGAAGAATTTCGAGCATTACCTCCTTGCATCAGATGACGAACTCCTTCCTTCTCTGCCTCGCCAGCTTCCCCTCCCAATATTTATTCATCTTCCCCCCAACAAATTCAAGTTCTGGAAGTAGAGCCCAATTTTTTATTTTTTTTTCCAAAGTAAGTTGAGCCCAAGTTGCTGTTGAACAACTTGTAATATCTGTTGCCTTAGTCTACTAAAATTTTTGCTCTAGTGTTCCAAGCTCAGTTTGTTTTTACTGTAGTCATTCTTAAACAGTCTTCCAACTAGTAACTCTCTCTCTCCTCTCTATTTCTCTAGTTCCACCCTGTTCTATAACTCTGAGATTCATGAACATATCCGCAGTTACTTGAAAGATCTACTGTATTAGTAGATCCTGGTATATGCAGAGTGGTACACTGACTACTTATGATATGCATGTAAATAAATATAGCACAATATTTAAATGAAGTCTTTGCAAAGCAAGTATTGTTATTATTATTGACACTTGTATTCCTCCAGATGTAGATGTGCTTGTTATCATGGTAACAAATGAATATCAAGCTGAAAGTGTTCTATACGGCAATCCTGGTGCTGTTTCAGGTACAATATTCAGTATCACATTTATTTTTTTCGAGCTTTGCTAATCTTCTTTATTTTGTGTTTTTTATAGCCCTTACACGTATCCTTTCATCCACGGTTTCTCCTGCCTTTGTGAGCCAGCTAGAGCGACGCTTGCATAGTACGATCTTCTATCTGACTTGCACTTTGTTTTGTAATGCGGTTGGTAGTTTTAGCACATGAAACTTACTATCATGGATTCATTTTATTCCTTGCCATCATTTCTTTTGTTATCTCAGTATCTTTCCTCAACCTGTTCTCCTTGCTACAATATCGTTCTTATGCTATATCTTTGTAGCTTAAATTCTTTGGAAAATAATTAGTAATGTCCCTGAAGAAATCACATGCATCACTATTATCATTAAGACTTCATAGAGTACTTGATCTTTTCATGTATCCAAATAGTTGCAAGTACTGGAATTGTCTGTCTACAAGTTTAATGATACTTGGAGATCTTTCATCTCTCGAAAGATAACGAGGTATTGTCTTTAAGGTGAAGAGGCCTTTCTTCTTTAAGGTTTTCTATTAGATTACATTTTCTACTTGCCATATCTGAAGGATATTTTTTGTGGGAAATTTCAACTTTATATGCTCTTGGAGACTGTAAAATAAGGGAAGCATTTCCTCTCTGCATACTATAAAGACAATGCTAAAAAGATGCGCTATTTGATAGGTGTCCACTGAAAGGTGCCAAGGGCAAAATTTATGTACTTGCAAAATGTAAAATAGCAAAAATAACTGTACACATGTGTCACCCGAAAACTTGATGAAAGAAGTGGAGAGATGCATATAATTCTCTGTAATTAGGTAGTTCAAGGGCCTCAATAGTAAATGCTTCATGTTACTAGGTTATTAACTAGCAACGCCAATCAATTTCTTGCCACCAGATTCAGTTTTGAGGAAGTACTGTTTTAGTGTATGTCAGCAACTGCTCTCAGTTCTACAATGACCGAAATCACCACTAGTTGTTGATGGTCTACATATAGCACCCGCTCGCGCCTAGCATGCACATTTCTTTCTGTTGGAGGTCACTTCTGCCATAGTATGCGAGGTCTTTGTAGGAGCCACCACGCTTTCTCTCTCTTCCTCTTTCCTTCTGCTTTCTTTCTCTTCTCTCTTTTTTCCTTTCCTTTCTTTCTCCTCTCTTGTTCTGTTCTCATTTATACCCTTTTTTTTTTTTTTTGGATAACAAGTGTTATGCCAAGCTACCTTAGTTCCATGCCTAGTCAATAAGAAAGAATCGAGTTGGTCTCTTTATTATTCTCCATTTTTTGTTCTTCTTAACTTGTTGTCATTGTGCTAGACTGACATTAATCTCTCTTTTTTCTTTCTGAATACAACATTAGGCTTGCCACCTTTGACACAGTCAAACGCGTGATTGAGGCCAGTGAAAAGGAGTTTCAGAAAATCGAAAGAAGAGAAATCAGAGCTCTAGTAGTGATTCAACAATGTAGAATATTGGCTTGTCGCCAATTCTTTCGTGGAGATCACTTTCCCGCCAAGAAAAGTATTTTGAGCTGCCATTAATTTGTACTACTTAGACTTGGAGGCTTTGTTTAGGAAGATGACTATCTGTGCTAAGACTAGCATATACATTTGAGGAGTAGCCATCTTTGATTTTGTATGTATTTTGTGCTTCACGTATTTATTTACTTCACAGTTTGGTTCCTAATCTTTTTGTAACATCTTTGATTTTAGTCGTGTTCAGTGCTTTACATATCTGTTTACTACATAGTCTGGTCAGAAACATTTGTGATTTTTTTATATTAACATGTGGGTTCCAGCACCATATATGTGTACAGTTCTTTGTTCTTTCCTAGACACAAATTTGTTTATTTAAAAATTGAATTTTATTTGCCTTAAAAGACCCATTAAATCCTGTAACCTACCAAACAGTTATCAAAACTGATATAAAAGTATAAACTCTTAAGGATTTTTATTTTATTTTAGTGAGATAACGTAAGAAGAGATTTTAGTACAATTAGAATTCAATATATTTCAAAGTTGTAACATAGAAGCAATTTTAATATAGGGATATTATCAGAAAACCTCCATATAATTTTAAAAATAATTAACTAATCTCATTCTAGTTCAGAAAATCCCCTACAACTCCAATTTCCATCCACTTTCGTTAGTTTAAAGACATGTACTTGTCATGTGACCTTTAAAGGGCAAAATTTATGACAAAAATGCCCCTCAATGCACATGAGACTCATATGACAACTTAAGATCTTCTTTAATGACCAAACTACCCTTGTAGGTCTTCTTTTATATTTTAGTTTAGGATTTTGTCATACCCACAGTTTGTTTGTTACTTTTTTTTTTTTATAAATTTAAAAAAGTCAAAAATTAATCAGCATGAATAAGGATTAATTAATTGGTATGAATAAAAAATTCGAAAATTATTTGGCATGAATAAAAACTAGAGTTTTTTTTTTTTTTTTTTTTATAAATTTAAAAAATTCGAAAATTAATTGGCATGAATAAAAACAAGAGTAAAGGGACTAAAAATATTTGATCCAAACACACACCCTAACACATACACAAACAAACCCACCCAAAATAAATAAATAAATAAATAAAGATCAATAAAGGGACTCAAAATATTTGATTAAAACACACACAAACCCACCATTATATATATACATACATAAATATATATATATATTAATATAAATTTTGAAATATATATATATACATATAATTCATAAACAATATATTAAAATTTGAAAATATATATATAATTCAAAACAAATATATAAAATTTGAAAAATATATATAAAATTAGAAAAACTATATAAAATGCGGAAAAAATATATATATATGATTCGAAACAAATATATAAAATTCGTAAATAATATATTAAAATTTGAAAATATATATTAAATTTTGAAAAAATATATAAATTTCAAAATATATATATAAAATTCAAAACAAATATATAAAATTCAGAATATATATATATATATATATTTCAAAAAATGAATTTTATTTTTTTATGTCACCACGTGACGTGACAGGGTGTATGGTTTGGACCAGACACGTAAGGTTGAATGGGAACCCATGTTATGTTGTGTACTTAAGTCTTTATTTTTTATTGTATTATTTTAATTGGACAAAAAATTAAAAGAAAAAGAGGTATATGTGCGAAAGTTGGACAAGAACAAGTGAGATATGGTAAGATAGTGGGTTGATTGTTTGTCTCTTCTTGGATACTAGCATCATCATTTTCTTTTTCTTTCCTTTCTATTTTTTCGGGGGGGGGGATAAATTTATATATGTTTTTCGAAATTTATATATATATATTTTTAATTTTATATATATTTCAAATTTTTATATATTTTTTCGAATTTTATATATTTTTTCAAATTTTAATATATTATTTATGAAATTTATATATTTGTTTCAAATTATAAATAATTTTTTTTGAATTTATATATATATATTCCGAATTTTATATAGTTTTTATAATCTTATATATATTTTTTCGAATTTTATATATTTGTTTTGAATTATATATATTTCAAAATTTATATATATTTTTGAATTTTATATAATTTTTTCAAAATTTAATATATAGTTTATGAATTTTATATATATATATATATATTTTAAATTTTATATATTTGTTTCGAATTATATATATATTTTTCGAATTATATATATTTTTTTCAAAATTTATATATTTGTTCAAATTTTAAATAATTTTTTCGAATTATATATATATAGATATATATATATATTTTTATATAGAGGGGGAAAGTGTAATTATCCAAATAAGAGGGGAAAGTATAATATGCCCAAAAAAGAGAGGTGAAATTGTAATTTATGTGAGGGGCATTTAAGTTATTTTGACATGAATATTGGTTGGATGGGGTATTTGATTAAAATCTAAAATGTCAGGGGTTTGGCGAGGTTTAGTGATTAAATTCTGAAATCTCGGGGGGTTATGTGTAAATTACCCTTATTCTTTATTTCTGCCCTTCCTTTTATTTTATTGGTCCCTTTTTGTATAAAAGTATTTTTTTAGTCTTCTTTATATTTTTACGATATCAAAAAAAATAAAAACAAAAAAAAAAGGGAAAGATTGCAAAAATTAAGGCTACGTAAACCATATAGATTAAATGAAAATAGACATGTAACCGACCTTAGCTCAGTTGGTAGAGCGGAGGACTGTAGTTGGTTGCTGTGATCCTTAGGTCGCTGGTTCGAATCCGGCAGGTCGGAACTTTTTGTCTATTTTTTAATTTTTTCTCTGTATAGGCAAAACCAAAAACATGTTTCTATTCTATTTTTGCTGCTTAAGTAGGAAACAAAATTTTGTATAAATATTGAGAAAAAAATATTTTTACATTTGAATATGAATAATTGAAGCTTTGAGATTATTTCAATTTAGGATGAGGCTTAGGGCTTTCTATGCCAACTAGAGCGCCAAAAGTGAGAGACCCTTCTAGAGCACTTGGAATAAAACATGAAAAACCAAGGCCACTTTCCATGTTTAACAACCCAAAACTTACTTAGTAAACATGAAAAACTTGAAACATGAAAAACATTTTCAAGTTTCATACACGTTCTCAAATGTGTGTAAAATTTTCGTAAATTTTTAAGTCAAACACGTCTGACAAGATGATATTTTTGTCAATAGAAACTGAAATTATGTCATGCTCATCCTTGTTAACCACTCATGCTCTAAAACCTTAAGCGGGTATAACTTAAATACTTAATCCTTCAACACACCTCATCATGTGTGGTCTGCTATTTGGTCCAACACGTGAAATGACTTTTTCAACTCGGGTGACGGTTAATTTCAAACACAGAATGCAAAACTTCCTTACCCTTGTATCATATCAATTACCTGCTCTAAAAGCTTAACAATCCACAATAAATAAAAAGATTTGAACTATTTGGTGCCTGTGCAAGTCCATCTTGCAACTGCAATCAAAATAACCACAAACCCATGTTGCCAAACCAGTCCCAACACCAAACAAACAACATACCACAAACAATTCCAACAACATGAGACCAAGGGCAAATTTATTTACAGCAACAAGGGTACCAAAGAAAGCGGTTGGGATAATTCTTTTCATCCCTCCACAATAAATAGTTTTTTTTTTTAGAGCATAGTTATAGGAACTAAAACATCATGTACAAATACAGAGTTGAAAAGAGGAGAGAGGCTAAGGATCCACCGGGCCAACCACTGCCTCATCATCGGAGTCGGACTCAGCTTCACTCATCTCCTCATCACTAGATTCCTCTTCAGGGACAGCTCCAATGTCTTCTGGCTTAGCATATTTCTGGCAGTACTCTAAATGATGAACAGTATAAGCAAAGGTAGAGTTAAAGACATATTACGTTGACGCGGCAATAAATTCATGGCCAAACCACGGTGTCAATCTCCTAATATCATTTCAGCACAATATATCCTCATGCCACAGTGTTATTAACAAAAAATACTAAGGCACTAGAAAGACTTCCGTTATCGAGGAATGAGTCGAAGTCTCCAAATTTTAGTGAAGTAAAGATGGTTTTACCAGTGTAAGCAGATTTTGCAGGAACTAATAATCTGGAACTCAACTCCAACAGAGAGTAAACCAAAGCATAAACAAGAATTTGAGAAATGTCTATTAACCATATGGATACACTTGTTAAGTTTGATAAATTTGTTTTATAGGTTCGTAAGCTTCATATAAGTAAAGCGTTATAGGAAGTTGAATAAATTAGGTCCATCTCACACATCTAAAAGCTGAAAGCTAGATGACAACTGTGCCAGTATAAGAACATAAACACATAGTTGACTCTAGCCAGGGAAAGGAAGTAAATCAATTTGAAAATAGCACGTTCATCTTGCTGAAACTTGAAATATATCAATCATGCTAACGACTCCCAATCTACAAGCAAGCCTTGAGTAGCATGATAATAAGCAAATTATTCATCACAAGGATAAATGGGACGAAAGTTTGCAGTACATAGAGGTGCTTGCTCTTTTACAGGCCGGAAGGTCCTCCTAGGATTTCGGGAGTGCTTCAATGAGGGGAACTCAAAGAAGCTATAAAATGTGACCGACGAGCTAGACCTTTTTGTTGGATCTCTAAATCACGATTTACTATGTGTGCAAGTATGGATATAATATAATGGCTGGGATTAATTGGATCCATAGATTGATGGGTAAGAAGGCTTATTTTTTTGTGTAACTGTAGGGATACGACTATAGAGAATTTTGAGATCAATTCTACTCTTGAGGGAGGTTTGATGCTGTATCATACAATTGGGGGTGGTTTCTATCTGATGATTTTGGCTATTAGAGTCGTAATTGATTCAACATCACGAACACCTCATATCCTAGGATTTATGAAGTGTCGAGTGGTGCTAATACATCGTAATTTAATGACAGGGCACAAAAAATGATTCGCAAGTAAAGTTTGCTTAACATTAGAGATTAATAAAAGTTGTTATGTGACAAATACCAATCATATAAGGCAATAAAAAATCAAACACAAGCACAAAAGCCCACAAAGAACACAACATTTTACGTGATTCAGTTTGTCTCCATCCGTGGAGGAGCCAAAAAGATTGTATGGCATTACAAAAGCAATCACTTAGTTCTCAGCTCTCAACCCTATTACCAAATCTGTAGCTGTCTTACTTTTCTCGAATCTAGAATATTTGTAACGAGTAAAAGTACTTTTGGAATAAAAGACATGTCTGGCGCCACCTTTAACAAAACTCTATCAATCAACTAAAGAACCAATTAGGGAAACCATACTAGAGAGCTCAACCGGTCAATTAGTCAAGCACCTATTTATTGCCACCTCAACGAATTAAACCTTTATCATAACTGATCCATCACATTGAGCTACTCTTTCCGAATCTGCAAGCTACTTAGGTCAATCATGGACATATGACATGGAAGGTTTCAAAAGAGTAACCTCTCCTGATTTCGAAAACGTTTTTCCCAGTGGAGCCACGAGGTCATCTGACTAATCCTATTCCTCAGCCTCAGGAAAAGGCCCTATAGAGTGTCACATAATACATCTAACTTAAGACATGCCCAGTAGTAAAAATTCTGTGCTTATGGTGAAGACCAAAGCCTACTCAAGTAAGAAGTCAATTGGTCCAACTTGATACAAAAAAATCAATGGAGAAAGTGGCCCTAGATAAAGAATAATGACAGGACAATGACACATAAACACCAGGTGTCAGTGGGTTCTCATTTATATCATACTTGGAGAGGCAACATCCTAATCAGGTCTGTTTCTAAGAGTTGCAATGGTGTGGGTTGTCCTCGATTTGAATATTGATGGGGTTCAAAGTGCAGGACTCAAAAAGCAGTTGGTCAGGAATTAGGTCTTCATCAGCACGCCTAAGCATAGCAGATATTCACTGCTTAGTTGTTGCTACCAAGCTTGCTTCTCAGAAATGCATGTTGTTTCTGGTTCAGAATATTATCATATCACAACTTCTTCTATGTCATCATCCTCATTTCCCGAGTTTGCAAAAATCAACATTTTACCAATGTAAAAAGCCATAACTAGGAAAAGCAAAAATATAAATGCCATAGCTAGCTACTTACAGACTGTCTCATATTTTTTATTTTTTATTTTGTAACCATCACACGAGACTTCACTGAGCCATCTCAAGTTCGCAGTCTTTCACATCCATCTCTATGTAGGGTGATTGAGCCTTATCATTTTAGTCAAATTGGTTTTCTCGGAAAATGATAGTTGCTCTCTTTAATTGGTTTATCGCGAACTACAATGGAAGTAAACCGGAATCAAACTGCCTTGTGTTTTCAAGACCAAAACAAATTCAAATTATTATCTTGAAACATCTCATGGTTAATAACTTCTTTCTTTGCCATTGTTAGATAGGTGCAATTATTGACAAAAGAGTTGTCTAATAACAAGGGTTTTATGCTATGCAGGAAATTGCGCTGGCAGTTGGTGATTGGTACTTTAACCGATCCGACATCAAGTACATTGATTGTCCATACCCCTGTGACATGACTTGCCACAATGATATAATCAAATGCAATTATTGACAACAGAGTTTGAGGACTGGACAGGTCTCGAACTGAACTAAATTTCATTCTGTATGCACCAAAAAAACCCCAAGGTATGGCAGCAGTCGAATTGCAAGAATAAAGCAAGTATGTACGAAGCATTACCCATTACCTTCAAAACTAGCACAACAGCCTACCTCTTCATAGACACTAATTTCATAAAGGTAAGACTTTAACAAAACGCATCCAAAGATATTACCGGGAGACATAAAAAAACAACACCCTACTAAGAAATAGTATGAAAAACAGAACAAGAAGTGGGCCGTGTGGTGGGAAAAACATTCAACTTTTGCAGTTCGAAAGATCTAATACCTTTAACTCTTTGTTCATAAGCAGTACGGTCGCGCATCATTATCGCTGCAGCTTCGCCATTTAACGGGTCGGATGGGTTAGGATACAAAAGAAGTTGGGGAAGAAACACTTCAAAGACATTCACCAAATCTGGAAAACATGAATGTCAGCATCAGAAGCTATTAACTCGAACGTCCAAATAGAGATGCAGAATTGTCCCATCTTCAGAAAGCCATTAAAATCTTGTTTATGAAAAACAACTATAAATTAAATTACCAAACATAGGGCTCCAGGTCTGATTGATAACATCTAAACAAACTGAGCCTGACCTGAAATTGTAATCCGCAAAATTGTCAGACATACAATCCCATTCCATTATAAGCAATGAATGTGAATTACTCACTCTAGTGCTACATTTGATTTTACAGAATTGGTGATTGGAGAAAATTTAGTGGTAACTTTAAACTAAATTTTCTTCGATTCCGATTTGAATGCACTAATATCGTGCAACCAAGCACAGCATCCATAAATACCATCATTTGATTACTCACATCTCATCAACATTTGGGTGATAGATCTTATTAACAAAGCCAATTGAGGGAGATTTATAGGGATAAGCATCAGGAAGCTCAACTCTAATTTTCCACACACCTCCATGATAAGGACCTGCAAAGATTAATTTAGGAGATTAATTCACAAACAAATTGCATTTTCTGTTCAAACTAAAAACAAACAATTTGCATGGTACTATAGAACTTGGCAAATTCATTGAGAAGTGAGAACTAGGTATAAGCAAATCTGGCTACAAAAATATTAACCACAGCAAATCAAACAGCAAAGTCTTCACAAGTTCCAAAATTCTATTAAGAATCCCAGAAAATTGCTTATACAAAACTCCAAAAAAGAAAAAAGAAAAAAGAAAAAAGAAAAAAAAAGGGAATTAAAGGAAATAAACAGGCCAATTTCATACTAACAAAATAAATAAAATAAAATAAAAAAACACATATCAAATACCCAGAAAGCAAAAATCTTTCAATAACTATAATCGATGATTATAGGAAAAAAACCCAACTATAACATCGAAGGATGCAACCAAAAGCACACCATATTTGTAGATAATCAAAATAGCTTAAGCAATATCAAAATTATCAAAAAACAAAATCATAGAACTCTATCATATCTTAAAAAGCTCATAACTTTTTACAATATTTATATATAAATTTTTTGAGACAAGGGTATCGAAGATTACTGTCACTGGGTCCGTGGAAATGCACATAGAACTCCTGCATGCCATCATTGATCATCTCAACCTTATAGTCACTCATCATCCTAGTTCACCAAAAAAAAAAAATCAATCAACAAATCAAAATTAATGAGGAAAAAGAAAAATTGAAGATAACCCAAGAGTTAAATTAAAGCATTAACAGTTTCATCAAGTCCATCTCTCGGCGTTTGCTTGGGGAAGACATGATTTTCCCGGGAAATTTTTGCCCTTTTTTTCTTGGGTGAGAAAGAAGAGAAGAGGAGAGAAATGGGTTTGCTTGCAAAGCTTGGAGAAGCAAATTGGTTCAGACATCAATGAGTGAACCTTGGAACACAATAAGAAGTACTGATATTTCCAATATACCCCTATGAAGTATAATACTTCAATAACAGAACCTTCAATTTTAAAGATTCTTCACATGTACCCTCTAAATCTCTATGTATACTTTTTTGGGCCCTACCCTATGTATATCTCTCTCCCACGCAACTCAACATTAGGTGTCGGTCATTTTAGGTGATAAAGTCATTTGAAAAGGAAAGATAATGTTAAGCATTCATGGTGGAATAAGATACAAGTTGATAAAATGATCTTTAAAAAAATTCTCAATTACTAATATTATTCAAGAGTATTGAGATAATTATAAATTGGAGATTATGAATTCGAAAAGTAAAAATAAAACAAACTAACTTGCATATTCAAAAAGTAAAAATAAAACGAACTCACTTGTATGTAAAAATAAAGTTACATATATTTAAGTTTTTCATATCTCACAATATCAATAAAATTTGTATCGAACAAACCACGTTATTAATATCGATAATTTTAATTAATTGATATCAATAAAATTAACAAAGAATTATAGGGTAGGAAATCTCCTGTTTCAAGAAGGTAGATATTAAATTCAGATATTCTCGAAGGGTTTTAGGGTTTAGGGTTTAGGGTTTTAGGGTTTAGGGTTTAGGGTTTAGGGTTCAGATATTCTATTGTACAAAAGTTTATTAATAAAATTTTACTCTTGAATTTTTTTACAAAAACATAATGAATAATTTATTTTTTATTTTTTTTCCTCACGATCATAGCAGAATTGGTTGGTAGAATGAATATTCGGTATTTGAACGAACCGTATCCAACCTACCAAGCATGAATTCGAATTCCTTCCACTTCACAAGTTTGCGATTAAAATATTATAGGATTGCAAGGCTAACTAGTGTTAGCACCACCTCAAATGATAAACTCTCCGATGTTTCAGCTTTCCAAAAGAGTAATCCTAAGGGAATTGACCCTATTTTTTAATGAATAATTTTTAGGACAAACCATATTAAGGGAATTTTTTAGAACAAACATAATAAATGTTACATTTTATTCTTAACATTAGCATAAGGGAGGCCTATCACAATATGCTACCATCCTTTATATCGAAAAGATGGAACTAAGACCCCACAAGTTCATTCCCAATTTCCTAAACTCATCAATACTTGTATGAAATTTAATGATTTTCGACAATTTATTTAAATTAACAATGGAAATAAGACCCCACAAGTGCAATTCCTAATTTGCAAAAGTCCTCAAGATTGATGTGAACTTAATGACTTCAAATATTTTACATAAATTGACAATTGATGTAATTAGAATCAAAAGAAACTAATCAGCATTTCCTCATTTAAGAAGCATCATTATCAACCACCAAGAGAAAAATTAAAATTTACCTGGCGTTGCAAATACAAATTGTCCTAATTATTTCTTTGCCAAATCATGTATAAAACTACTTTTGCTCTTCATCATGGTACTGTGTGTTTAATTTAGTTTAAGCAATTTATGCCTAATTGGCAACTTTTCAATACTACCCAAAACCCACCATATCATAAATTGACAAAGTGGATTGCTTTTTGGACCATAGATTTCTTTATACACGCCCTGTCATGAGTCCCTATTCTTTTTTCTTTTATTTTTTTGATAACCATAATGTATAGGTCAGTTTACGCGTACATCGGCTAATTCACGAGACTAGTGCAAGATAATCCTCCACACGAGGTCGTGGCTCTAACGAATTATTTGCACCTAGTAAAAATTGAACATGAGACCTCATACTTTTTTAGACACTAAATCCCAAGTATTTTCCAACTAAGTCAACCCGCTCGAATTTTAATCACTATTCAAATTCAGGTAAAAACATATTTAATCATCGCGTTAATAATATTTTAAAAATTATCAATATGTTACATGGCATTCACATTTAATATCAATATAATTCAATTTCATTATAATTTTTTTTAATAATACTTGGCACGCGGTTTTTAGAAACCGAATCAGGTCTTATTAAAAAAAATTCTTTTATTTTTTATGTATGTTTAAATTTAATTAAACAGAAGATGTCCGAATAAAAATTTAGACTATTTATATATATATATATATTTTTAAAGTTACTATTTACATTCACGTCTGTGAATATATTGACAAAAGTCTAATGCTTTGATGACAACAGCCCTTAAATTGCCTCAAAAGTCCAAACCAATAATTGGTGACAGTTATTAGGCTATCCTTTCTAACAAAATTTATAATTTTATTGCATAGTGTCAAAATAATCACAACTAACTTATATAAATAAATGTTTTTATAAAAAAAATTATATTTAAATACAATTTTTCTACATTTTATAATCTAGTAATATACAATAAATATCTCATTTACAAAAGAGATCTTCAAATGACTCTTGTTAAGATGACTTACTAAAGATATGTTTGGATTTACTTTTAAAATGATATTTTTGGTTTTCTGAAGGAAAAAATTATTTTTAATGGTGTTTGGTAAAATTTTTAAAAAGCGTTTTAAAGAAATTGGAGGAACCAGTTTCTCAAAACAAATTTTGTTTCTCTTTTTTTTTCTTTTCACGTGGAAAGCCTGAAGTTATGTACGATGCCTAAAAAAAATATCTTGATAAGCTAAAATTGGTTAAAAATAAATTCAGAAGACCTGGGGTGTGGGAAGTGGACTAGAGAAAAGGTAAAAGAACAAAAATAAAATATAAAGTATGACTTGCTTGAATTTTTTTATTATCTACATAATTGTGCCATCCAAGTAAGAAAGTAATCAGCAAAGAACATTTGTTTGACCAAAACTCTCAAAGGTGGCATTAAAGCTAGCCAATTAGTATTAGCTTACCTTAGATTCATTGCACTAATACGTTTTTTTTTTTTAGTGTAAATTAATTCACATATGACAGCGCCCACCTTATGGATAATTATATAAATGACCCTATCCAAAGTTATGATATAAAGTTTAAAACCGAATGAAAAAGTTATTGGATATAAATGAATTGGATGTTAGTTAGTCTTATTTACTGTTTAAATTTTTTAATTAAACTATAAAATATATCAACGTAATAATTTAATGTTAAGTTTTAGATCGAATTGTAAAATATTCGGCTCGTTAGATAGTATAAGCAGACCCGTTTGGGTATTATCCACTAAGAAATCCGGTCCAAAGTTGCTTATTGATTATGAATGTATTGATAGTTAATTTGATTTAATAGTTTAAATTTTTTAATCAAAATACAAACATCATACTCATTGCACAAAGAAATGATAAATTAGAGTAATGACGTAATAAGTAATATATTTTTGTTATAGGATACGTTTGGAAACTAGTGTTTTTGTTTTCATTTTTTATCTCTTGAGAACAAAATTTTTTCTTGTTCTTGTCCTAAGGGTAATCCGGAAACAAAAACATGTTTGGTTGGAAATTTTGTCTAAAAAATTTTCGGGAATAAAAAAAAATAAAAAACTTTGGAGGTTAGGGTTTGGAGGTTGAAAATGGAGGTTAGGGAATCTGCAACAATTATTTTTTTTTTTTGGCTGAGAACAAACAGTGCCGAAAATAAAAAAAATACCATTTTAGTGTTCTCAAATTTTGAACTAAGGGTGAAAAAACATTTTTTTACTGTTCACGAAAACAAAAATCATCAAAGGCTCCCCAAACGCATTTTTGTTCCCGTAAATAGTAAAAAAAATAAAAACATCAATTTCCAAACGCACCTACTTGTTTTTCAGAAAGCATTAATACTGTTAGTAATATCAATGCCCAATAATTTAAATTTAAGACCGACATTGTGCAATCTACTATAGTGTTACCACGAGTGCGACCCGTGTTGTATGAATTTATATGTAGATAGATATATGTTTGGGTAAATCTACAGAGGTTATGCACACTTTTCAAACCTACAGATGTTATGCGTCATTTCCCCATATATGGTTTGATTGTTACTTGCAATAATAAAACCCTTTACACATCATTGCAAATTTAGACTACGTGATTGGTACGATTGATGCAGAGATAGAGAGATTCCATTGTCCCACCACCCATTAGTAAAATAGATAACTTTTTTTTTTCCATTTCCATAACTTGTTCAAATAGTACGACAATACTTTCCTTTTTAAAAAAATTATTTTCTATTCCATATTTTAAAAATAAAAATTGAGGAAACATAAACACTGTCTAGAATTTATTTATGTCATTTATTTTATAAATAAATTCTAAATGAATATTATATATATATATATATATTGATTGAATACTCTCTTGATATCTAGTACAAACGTAACGTGTGAAAATTGAGTCTTCCTAAGAACAAAGTAAGAGCCTAATCTACAAACTATGCATTGAAGGCAAATAACATTTATATATATAATCCAAGTCACGATAAAAATGCTTATAAGAAGATAATGTAAGAAATTTATGGGGAATTTTTAAAATAATATTAGCATAACAACGTCAGCTTCCATTACAATATTTTAATCAGTCTCTCGTTATACACGACAAATATATATATATATATATATATAAGATTCTCATATTTTTCATATTAAAATAGTGTAGTAATGGCCATTAGCAACAGATGAGCTGAACCCACTCCATGAATGAAAAACTATATATCCATATTCTATTTAATATACTATGAGAAAATCTATATAGTGTTCATGGAAAATTCTATGAATTCAGAGGGCCTCCAAATTATTTTTTCTAAATTAAATAGGTCACATGATCTCTTGGTTGGCTCAATAATTAGGTGTTCCATGCAAAGTAATTTTAGCAAACATTGAAAATAAGACCCTAACCTTGAAAAAAATGTCCTATATAAGCGTTGCTTGCTCCTATGACTCACTGTTACATAAGATCATATTATATATATATATATATATATATATATATACCTAACTACAGAAGGGAAGTTTCCTCCGCAATGTATTCAATCCTCTATGGAAATAAACTATCCGTTGCTTAAATTTAAAGTCTCATCAATTCTCATGCACAATTTAAATAGCACACAAATAGATTTAGTAATGGGAGCTTTCACTTCTTTATTTTTTTCTCCTTTTTTAATTCAGGTATGATTAAGTCTATTTCAAAGAACACATTGCTAGAATCCACCAGCTAAACCACCTTATTAGATCTCTACAAATATAAACAAACAAATAAGCTTTGTGTGGTTTCATTTGCATGGCACTAATGCAAGTGATTGATTCTCAATTTCATGTGAAAAGGACAACAACTATATATACACACACACACATACATATATATATATACACACATAGAAGGATAGGAAGATATGAAGATGCCTTTTTCTCATGTTGTTTGGCTGCTTAAGGAAAAGAGAGGGCTATGTTGAAAGCAAAGAACATAGACATTGAAGAGTAGAAAACCCTTCTCTCTTCATTTCTTTTCCTCAAGGAAGGAAGGAATGTGAGGAGCCAAAAAGGAGAGGCCTTCCTCTTCTCCTCTTTCCATTTCCTCTTTCCCTTCTACAAAAACAAGAACTATAAGCTCAGTAAGGAATGTTTCTAAAAGTTCACAACAAAAAACATGGATTTTGCATCGAAACACGCCTTTGAATAATAGATCACGAAATAAATTTATATGCCAATCATATTCATGGTGCCAAATCCGATTGAAAGCGAAATGCTTATCTAACTATAAGTAGTACACGAAACGAATATAAAAGAAACAAATGTCTGCAGCATACAACATGTACATTGTCCACACAGCACAAGAGGCATTGCTAACAATGAGTAGAAGGGCCTCACATGCAATTTCAGCTCCTTCAAACTCTCCTTCAGGTTGCATAGTTGTTCAAGGCTCCAACCATCAACATCAGATTGCGACTGCGAACAAACGACAACCCTAAACCCTAAAAGGGGAGGGTTTTAGGGTTTCGGGTGTAGGGCCAGGTTTAAATGGCATCTGAGAGCCATGGGTAACAAGCAGACACTTGTGCTGTGTTGGACTTCATTTCTTCTTCAAATTTCGACATACATAAGGAAGGATGGACACAAATATATACAATTGACACTTTCAATATACACCGCTGACCTAAACATAACAGTGACCATATTAAACATCGGTCTTTAGGCCGGCTCTGATCATTTCCATAACAAAGAACTGACAAGCATCTGCAGCGTTCTGAGTTTGCAAGATTCAACTTCAGAAGGCAAAGAAACCCGTTGATGTAGTATTAAAGAGCTTCAAATATCATTTCCTATGACACAGAGACAGAGCATTTTCATTATCATTAGGTTAGAAACGCAAGTACATAAAATGACTGGTGACAGAAAATTAGTCATAAACCGGTCCTCTCATGGGCTCTTTGGCTTAGGAGTTGGTTTGTCTAGATCTAGAGCAAGAGGCTTCGTGTTGAGATATGACAGAAAACTAGTCATAAGATAGTTTCCACAACATCCAGCGATCCCCTATTCAGTATCACTCGTACACTCATAAATGTACTGACAAGAATTTCACCATTTTTTTTCCCTTCCCCTTCCGTAAAAGGTAATAGATATGAGTAAAAAAAAACTAACATCCTATAAAGTTATTTTTAAAAAATTAAATATAATAGGAGAATTGGCCGGGCAGTGGAAAGAAGTGAAAAATGACAATTCATGTGGCCGACCACATTTGTACCTGGTGAAGGCAAAAAAATTTATGATGATGTTCTTCTTGGAGTAGAAACTCCATTTAACTCGCACCCATCCGGATAGGTTATGGAAAGGTAGAAGATCCCCTCCATTCCATTGGTGGATGTTCTGGAGAGCAGAAAACAACTATAAATAGGTAACGCTCATATAGATATGACGTTGAAAAACGATATCACCAGCAAATCATAGGAGAATACTATGTAAAGAGACTTCTACCACACACAACATATGTTGGCCTGATGTCCCTAAGACATGGTGTCTCTGGCTGTGAGGCGTGCCTGTATAATATACACTGTAGAAAACACAACTCTGCAAGCTGTGTTATGAATAGAGGTCCAAGGAACGGTCACTGATCAAGCGATCAATGTGTCATATAGGTGGAGTCCGCAATGGTGATGCAACATGTGTTTGAATTTTGGATGACCACGTGCAAGAAAGGAGAGGTCCACATGTCTGTCTACAATGGAAAATATCATTGTTTGCAGAGGTGACATGGTAGGGTGCAATTAGGTCACGAGATTTATTGCCTCACTGTGTAGCTAATAAGTGAGAGAAATTCTCGTCTATCCACTACAAAAATAAAGTACAATGTGGGACAAACCTGATCACATATGGGGCATGTGTCACTTCTTTCCCTCCATTCAAGAATACATGAAAGATGAAATTGATGGTTACATTTTGTGACAATTTTTGGGTTCTCAGAGTCGTACTCTGCAACCAAAGAAACACCAGCTTGAAAATTAGTGAAAGAGCTCAACTATTTGCGGCTTGCAAAAGAGATCTAAAATAATAATAATTAACATATAGTATCTAATGGTAGGATATAATTACAGCATTCTCGAGACAGTACCTTCAAGACAAGTGGGACAAACGTCTTCTTCTTCTGTTGGTGAAATAGGGACATTTGATTTTACAAATTCGATTTCAAACTTCCTTGGTGAGGCAATAGAAAAGCCAGCTTGAGCTTTGTAGTCCGATTCCTTAACAATCATGCATGTAGTCGAAGTTTCAAAGTTACTGCCACTTACTGGTTTTACGACAGAAACAGAATCTGTTGACTGTGGATGTCCCAAGACCACATTATAAGGGATAGGTCTAGGAGGAGGTCGGTAAGTGTCCGGGGTGGATCTATCCAAATTCAAATCAAATAGGAAGCCTGAAGTGAGTGCAGTGGTTGCACTGTCGTGAGATGTCAAGGACTCTCGCTCCTCCAAAGCTGGTGGACACTGCAAAAAAAATGTTAGAAGTTCAGGATAATCATTTCATGCAAAACAAACTTCATGATACAGAATCATAACATGAAAAAGGAATAAGCTAGTGGATGCCGGTTAGGTTTCCACCAGAACAAATTCTCATACTTCTCAGGTCACATGATTTAAGTGGGCAAAAAAATGCAAACTGCACGCTTGGTACGAGCATTTCTAGAGGTTTAATGTGCTGCCAAGGTGGGGAGGATGGCGGCTGACGGAAAACAAGTCTGATGCATGCAAGTCATATTTTTACTTATGGTTCTTTAGTATAACATCGGTGACCATCTCTTACCACATATATGAGTTTGTATCATAGGTTTTATAATTATAAAGGTCCTAGCAACAAGTGGGCAAAATATAGGAGAATATTAACAATAATCATCCAATATCCGAGCTGAATATGCAGAGGTTAAAAACATTTGAAAAGAAGGGAATGGGGTAAGTATGATGGGCCCAATACAAGCACCTAGAGGGTGATAGGAAAAATTACTGACATAATAATAAACAGGCGTTCCATGCAGATGAGGGTTTCTGGAAGAACAACAGCAACCTCCCATTCTCTGCAGTTATTTCTGTTTCACACACAAAAATAATAAGCGCTTCAAACATTGCAACCTGTTTAAAATGCAAGGATAGACAAATGCTATATGGTAAGATATATTGTAGGTTACTAATGCCCAAAGATGGTTATACAAGTAAGCAAAACAAAACAAAACTTCAAGAAGCATGAACATGAAAAGTAACTAAATGATCTTATATAACCCTACAAAAGCCAACACAAAAACATAACAGGAACAAGTGAATCAAAACAACCCAGAATTCCATGAGTAGCAATAATTACACATGATCCAAGCCTTAAAACTATATAAACTAAGTCAGTCACGTGAATTCTCTTTTATCATTTTTTTCTATTATCACGGTATTTAACTTCTTAAACTATTTTTTCTAATAACTTCGTCGTATAGTTTTTTTTCCAATCACCCTCTGTGTCTCTTACCTTCTATACAAACTCCTCACTTTGTTGGATTTCTCACACAACCCAAGTCTACTTTCTCTGATTTCGTCACTAATACATGTCACGCCTACTTCATCCCTCAGACTTTGATTAGTAATGCAAACTCTTGTATTCACATGTGCCATCTTCTATCCTAACCTCTTCATTTCAGCTACATGAAGGCATTGTAGTTGTTTCTTTCAAAGCCAAACATTCTGCTCAATATGAATAAGTTGGCCTAATAACTATTAATAGTTCAAAGAGAGGGATGTCGATCCACTAGATTTGTGCTCCTAAGCTAAATTTTGAACAACAATAAATAAAACATACCCGTATGGCTAGCACCAACTACTTACAAGAGAGACACTTTATTTTACATATTATCACGAGAGCTAAATGACTAAAGTATATATTTTCCAAAATTGCATCCTGGATTGCAAATAATTGCACCATTGTCATTGTCATCATAAAATTCCATATCAAGGCATACAATAAGGGAACATATGGATGTGCAAATTTTACCAAGCAGGCAGAAAAACTTAAAAGTGACGAGACCACTTTGTATATGTTTGTTTTGAAAGTAATCAGTTGCATTTTAATTCCCTCAAGATACACAAGTCCTTTTACACGAACGAGGATGTGTGATAGCAAGCATCATAAGTCCTTTCACACAAAACTTACACGACACTCCTAACATAATTTAAACACATTTGAAAACCAAGTGCGTGTTGTTTTCTTCCTACAAGGTCCAACGACATTCTGGGTCAGCCCGTAACTGACGTCACTCAATGAACAAAATTCGACAATAACAGAACAGACAATTGCATACAGTAATTGGACGAGCTTACTGCACTTGCGCGTACTAAAATACCTCTTTGAGCTCCTACGCCAAAGATATCCTAATTCCTAACAATGGGTTTTCTCTGGATTATCATATCATCCCCTAACTCTTTAATACATAAAACTTACACATCATCCCCCATATTTGTCTCCTAGAATTCGAGCTTAGAGTCTCCTATATACTTCAAGAGCAAATAGATACAGACCCTTTTTCCCCTGGTGTATAAACTTACCAAAAAAGAAGTAAAAACAACTCCGCGAATCAGAACCCAAAGTGCATCTACACATTTAGCAGCGCATTGGCATATATAATTGCCAATAACCTCTCCCCCCAGGAGATGTGAGCCCTCACATTTTAACATGCTGATTTTAACAAGTCGAACTGTAATTAACTTTCCATACTACCCCAAGTTTTTCAATTCAGATGATAACTTTGGCCAAACAAATACATAAATCTCGTAAAACATACCTTACAGGAAAGGGAAAATTGTTACTCCACCCAAATACATACATACATACATACATACATACATATATATATAAAAAGTATATATTTTTACATCACAAATACATAGAATCCACACAAAGCACGCCCAAAAGGACACCAACAGAGACTAGCTCAAACCAGGAGGAGAGAAATCAGTTGATTGTGCATAATTCAATAGTCTAATTTGAAAACAAGAACGTACCATAAATTCTAACTAGTGAATTCCACAATATATGCCCAATAAATCAGTTGACTGAAGCAGTTTCAAGTTACCCAGAAAACAAACAAAAATCCAAATTTGTTGCAATATGAACAAAATCGAAACATTTCAACATTCAAAGAAAAACCCAGTTCAGATTGAAGAAGAAAACACAAGAAACCAAAAAATACCCATCATACTAAGAACAAATATAAATATCAGCGGTTGTAATTTATACAAGTCCTTGCGCGTATATCCATATAATCGTATGTACATATACAGACATATATATATGTGTATATATCGTATCTTTGCGACTGTACCTATGATATTTCTCCTTTTTGGACGACCGCTCCACTGATACAGTAATATCTAGTGAGAGAGAGAGACAGAGATTTTTATTTGAAGCATTTGAACTGGTACTAAATTCATGAGATAGGGGTGATGTTTGTGAATAAAAGAAATATTTGAGGGGCTGGAGAATAAAATAATTTCTGCAAAGTCAAAAAGTGGAAAATTCGAGTGCCGACGTATCGTGTATGTATAGATATATGTCATTTATGTATATAAAAGGAAAACTATATATGTATATAAAAGGAAACTGTTAAATGGGGAAAAAAGCAAAAAAAATAAAATTAATGGCGTCGCCCGGGTTCGAACCGGAGACCTTCAGTGTGTTAGACTGACGTGATAACCAACTACACCACGACACCATTTTATTACAGCTTTTGTAAATATTGATTATCTAACCGTTACCCACGACGTGGAACCCACCTGAAACTTTAGGAAAATTATGGAGGAGCCCTTCAAAGTTTTAGAATTTATAGATGAGTCCCTAAAACTTTGGGAACTTTTCCTTGGAGCCCTGGAACTTTTGGAAAAATTGCCGAGGTACCCCTGAAACTTTGAAAACTTTCCGAGGAGCCCCTGAAACTTATGAAAATTGTCGAGAAATCCCTGAAACTTATGAAAATTTGTCAAGGAACTCCTGAAAGCTTATAAAAATTACCGAAGAACCCTTAAAATATGAAAAATGGCCGAAGAACCCCTGGAACTTATAAAAAATTGTGGTGGTGTCCCTTACACTTTGGGTCCGTTTGGATACCCTGTTTTCTGTTTTTGTTTTTTTACTGTTCACAAGACAAAAAAAAAAAACACGTTTGGCAAACGCGTTTACTGTTCATTTTTTTTTTCCCAAGAAAACTGTTTTCTGTGAATAGTGTGTAAAAGTGGTGAAAACACCAAATACAACTTTTAGTTGTTTTTTGAGTTTTTTCACTGTTTAAGTGGTAAAAACAGTGAAAATACCAAATCCATAAAATACAACTTTCACCAAATAAAAGTGGTGAAAACACCTTCATCCAAATGTTTTTTTGTTTTTAGTTTTTTGCTGAAAAAAACAAAGACAAATACAAAAACAGTTTTTATATTTGAAGACAGAAAACAAATACAAAAAACAGGCTTTCCAAACGCACCCTTTGGCAAAGGTACATGTGACCTTTGGTGCTCTTGGAGCCATTGGAGGATGAGTCAGGAGCCGTTGCAGGAAATAGGTGACCGTTGGAGCGTGTTAGAGTGAGCCAAGTGGCATCAGTAAGTGTCAAGCGTGCAGGCCGCAGGGGGCTTACCAAATGTGGAGTGAGCTCGCCACGTGTTAGTAGCACATGTAGGGGCTCCCCAAATACACAGGGAGCTTGGTAAGTGTTAGGAGCTCATCAAATGACAGGGTACTCCCAATGGCTATATTATTGCTCCAACCCCTATAAAAACACAATACAAACCTCTTCACATCACCAATTTTCTTCTTACCTCCCCTCTTAAATTTAATATCATTTCATGGCTCCTCCTCTTGTGCACGAAATACCATATGAGGTAAGTGCAACAGATCTTGTCTGATGGTGGTCTTCCTACGATATCCCCCCTTCTTTCACTCTTCATATCCCTTCCCAGGATGAGCGAGCGAACACAGTGGTAGGGGTAAGGTTTACTTCTATGAGCAAGCCTTCGCAATAGGCTTGCTCCCAACGTTTGCCAAAGTGTCATTGAAAGGTTTTGGCAGAATTGGGCAGAGGAAACTCCATTACAAACTTGGGTAGAGGAAAACGCAGGCCTACTGTGAAGGCTTGCTCATATATGCAAACCTCCTCTCCTACCACCGTGTTCACTCGCTCATCCTGGGAAGGAATACGAAGAGTGACAAAAAGGGGGATATCGTAGGGAGACCAGCATCGGGCAAGATCTGTTGCACTCACCTCGGATGGTATTTTGTGCATGAGAGGAGGAGCCATGAAGTGATCTGAAATTTAGGAGGGAAGGTAAGAAGAAAATTGATGATGTGAAGAGATTTGTATTGTGTTTTTATAGGGGTTGGAGCAATAATATAGTCGTTGGGAGCCCCCTGCCATTTGATGAGCTCCTGACACTTGGCAAGCTCCCTGCACATTTGGGGAGCCCCTGCGTGAGCTCTTGACACTTGCCAAACTCCCTACGTATGGCGAGCTCACTCTACATTTGGTAAGCCCCCTGCGCACTTGACACCTACTTATGCCACTTAGCTCACTCTAACACGCTCCAACGATCACATGCCTCCTGCAACAGCTCCTGACTCATTCTCCAACGGCTCATAGAGTACCAAGGGTCACTTGTACCTTTGCCAAAGTGTCAGGGACACAACCACAATTTTTCATAAGTTCCAGGGACTCCTCAACAATTTTTTATAAGTTTCAAGGGCTCCTCGATAATTTTTTATAAGTTTTAGGGGGCCAAGATAAAGATAAATCCGAATAAAGAGATAAAGATAAGTTTGGCCCAATATAAGGATAAACACGTAGCTATTTATATATGGGACGTAGGAGAAGTCACGGGAAAGGGTTCCCGACTTGAACACGATGACCTAGAGCCCTATTAAAGTATGTGATGATGCAATAATTGCACCCCCACTAAACTCTCTCTCTCTATTCCTTCCACAATCAATATACTAACTTAATCATCGAAGCCTCTTAGACCGGTGCCTTGGAGGTCCCCTTTCAGATGGTTATGACATCGTTCCGGATTCCGGATAACTCTTGCATCATCAAATATAACAAGTTAATAACCAAACTATACAATGAAATTATTATTAAGAGTAAAATTGTTCCTTCTTCACTGGGACAACCATTGTTTGGTTATTACCATACAACTTTTTACATAATATCAAAAAAAAAAAATCGAAAAGATAATATCAGGTCTCTTATTGTAAGTTTTATTGGTTTTCTTTCTGCAAGTAAAATCAATATAGATTAAGAACTGCAAACAAGTATAATATATATATATATATATATATACATCAGATTCTTGTGCATTCATTATATTCATGTTCATATTGTCCGTTTATTTCAAATCTTTTGTCGTGCAGCTAAAAGGTTATGAAAATTCAACACTAAAATTATAAAAGCATTTGGAAGTTTACTAAAATCATGTTTTTTATGGTTAGCTCCTCATTTGTTGATTTGTCCATGAGCATGTGCTTTAGAACAATATCAACCACTAAGTACTCATCCACAAAAATGGGTGAACAAACAAACTGAACAGAGAGTCCCATAATTGCACACACACATATACACATGCACAGATATATACATATAGGATTTGAATTTTGAGTGAGCTATGGAAGACACCACCAGTTAATTTATATAAGCATATAATGTAAATGATCTTATTTCTGTAAAAATTATAAACCTTCACAAATCAAGAGCAATTTGCTTCCATTATGAAATTAACAAAAGAATATATATAATGTTGCAAAACATGGTGCACTGTGGCAATTTGCATCATTGCTACATCCTCATCCTATTTCTTTCCCTCCAAATTCGTCCTCCAACCAGCAATTCTTGATGATCTCTCTCGCTTCCCTCTGCGATTCTCTCGATCCAAAACAAAAATGTATATATAAAGTTATGAATGTGTATAACCCCTATCTCCCAGAAATATATGCCTTCCGACGAAAATATATACAACAAAATGCTTTACTGATGCGGTATGTGCTATTTCGATCTCAGCAGCACGAAGAACTATCAGACCATTTATGTATTTTTCTATGCACCTATTGAACGAGAATCCTGCCGAGTCAACTCATAGTTTCCAGCTGGACGACTTTCATCCTCGCTATCTAAAGTATTTGCTTTTGAACAAAGGAAGAGGAACGCAGCAGTGTACACGCTGATGTGCCAAAAGCTACAAAACAATTTTCGTGTTAGAACATGAGAGTAAGAGAAGGAGAAAGCATACTCGCCCAAGCACGCTTGACTGCGAATTGCTGATGGGATCCAGTGCATGCTTAATTTTCAAAAAAAAAAAGAAGAGAAATTGAGGTTGCGTGTTTTTGTCGTTATTTGATCATATATTCATACCTGTGCCAAATCCAGTAGCTGTCAGTGGTTTCCAGTCTCCAGCATATCGCAGCAGCTGCTACTGCAGTGAACCCCGCAATAATAAAGCCCCATCGGTAATATTTTAGAATTTTTTTCATGACACTCCTGAACCATTCTTTAAAAGATTGCCATCTGCAACAAATATACGGCCCTAATCTCAATAGAAGCAAAACAAAAACAAACATTCTGTTGTATCAACTATATACTTGGGCATTTCCTCAAAGTTCATAATTCACTGTCTATATGCTTCTCCGATTGCTATAAAGAATGAACTACAGCTAAGGACTATGTTCAATGGACTTTTGAAAAAGTAGTGAATTACCCATGTCAGAGACATAGTTCTCGGACACATGTATGGAATTTGTGTGAATTACTTTGATTAAACACGAAAGTGGAAATATTCCAACTATTCAGTTTTATTGAAGTATTACTTCGAATGATTTAGATGGCCGTATGTTAGACACTATGTTATCTAAATAAATCACTTTTCGCCAAAAAATTAAATAATAAATAAATATTTAGCAATTGTCTGTGTTCTTCTGTTTGGAGATTTGACACATCTGACAAATGGATACATATATGTGCCCGAGTCCATGTAGTATAAGGTAAGGATAATACATCAGCAACAGCTTCTAATCGAAACACAAGCTCATCTACAGTCTTATAGCTGATATAACTTTATATTCAACATTTTTGTAAGCGGTAGTAACTCACCTCTGAAGCATATTCAAATAGACCCCCGTCGGAAATGAAAATGATCTGTAATTGCTAGTACCGAAGTCAATAAGCCAACCAAGCAAAAGACCCACGGCGCCAATCACTACTATAATAATCACATTCCTGGACCTGCAAAGTCAGCACGGTTATTAGCCCAGCACAAGCATTTACGAAATTTCTATATGCATGTCTTATATATACCTTGTTGGCCCAGTTTCTGCCAGAAGGGCTGTAATAATCGCTACAGCTGTGTGAATTGTCCTCTTTGAAACTTCTTCTAGAGAAGCTAGGTACACAAAAGTACCCACCACAGCCCAAAAAGAAAGCCAAAAATCCATAAACTGAAAGAGAAAGTATTCCCATCAACTAGTAAACAATATTGATGCACAAACGAATACCAAAAAGCCGTTAAGAAAAAACTGATACCTGTAAAGAATGAAAAGACGATGCACACCACATGCCTGAGTCGCATGCATGATATACTGCACTTGAAATTCCACTGGATGCGAAAAGTACCATTTCAGCAAATGCCTGCATAGGAGTGTAAAATTCATTGTAACAACAAACAGAGGTGTCCGTATAAATCTATTATCTGCTGAAAATCTTTTATTATTTGCAGTCCAAGATTTATAAGAATATCTTCGGTTCAATCCTAATGGAAAACTGAAGAATACCTTCTGGTGAAGGGCACGATAAGCAGGGAGTATCGCTGCAGCGTTGGATGCAATAAGGAAAACTGATTGCCACATGCGCCCTACATGAATTTACCACTTGAGAAACCAGTGCAGCATTAAAAAATTGCTAATGCCAGACCTCAAAGTAAACATATGAAGCTAAACTGAAGAAAAAGATCCACTAAACAGCAGTTCAACCGGTAAGAATAATTACCTCGATGTGATACAATTTGAACACCACAGTCAAAGCCTCCATGATCTCGATCACAATAGCAGAAGCTAATAAAAAGAAGATAACATGGTAAGAAGGATCCAGGAACAGCAACAAACCAAACATTCTATATTTCAGTTTCACATCAGAATTCCACGGACTCGAACTTTTCTAAGCCATAAAATATTGGAAAAGTTCAGTTTCAAGAATTGCCATGTATCTTGCCTAACATACTATATATTACAAAGAGGGCAGAGTCTAATACCTGTATAATGTTAGTCCACTAGCATCCACAACAGTTTGACATGTTCCATGGGAAGAGCATCTTTTTGGGCATCTTTCAAGTGAGACTGACATGGTAGTCTGAACTTTGGAAGATGCGTCAGTAGGGTTCAGGTGCCGTAATCCAAAAGTCCAAGTTCCACCTCTAACATATAAGATGTAAAAACTGACTGTTTCTTTGCTGGAATCATACAACTTAAAAAACATAGAGCCATTGCTGCTACTCGTCGCGTTTGCATAGTAGTAGTCCCAGCTATCCAGAGATGGCAATCCACCATATTTTGCATATACTTCATAATTAAATTTTACATCTGATTTTAGATTTATGTGGATATTTCCTCCAGCAGCACCATAAGGAATGTCCAGAAGAAAGTAAGTCCAAGCGGAAGCTAATTTGCCTCCATCTGAGTAGTTGCTTAAAAGCGGTTCC
The DNA here is from genome assembly GCA_963922005.1 of Cornus suecica. Lineage (NCBI taxonomy): Eukaryota > Viridiplantae > Streptophyta > Magnoliopsida > Cornales > Cornaceae > Cornus > Cornus suecica. Next base: position 1,545,125 of record OY998247.1, on the reverse strand, counting down.
AGAGGGAAATTAGCTGAATCCGTGGAAACCTTTCCACTGACTGGTATATAATAAGATTCAAAAGGGACAGACGGATTTTTCCTGAGAACTGTCTGCAGACAACCATTTAAATCTTCTTAATAACTTGCTCCTGAGATAATAAATTCAACAAAACCAAACAAGAATAAAGAAGAAGAGAAAGAGAGAGAGATTTGGGAAAAGAGTGAAAGAATGAATTGAATTGTATTCATCCTTCCACTATACTTTACATATATTAATAAGTTTCTACAAACACAAAAGAACCCCACTTTAAATAAATAATAACAAATAAGTCCCTTGCAGCAGTTAAGTTGTACAAGGACAAGATTAAATGAAACCTTCGAAGTATTGTTATTGACCACTTTTGAAATCAGAAGAAAGTGGGGTGACATCACAACAGTTAAGCTGCAATTTTTATAAACATGCCCGCTGAATGTTTCTTTTTCCCCTTCCAATTCTCCCATTTTGTTATTCTTTCGGTGAAGTAAGTAATAGTATGGAGTTAAAAATTGTACAAGGGCTAGACTTTGTGGCCTAAAACAGCTCACAGGTCAATTGCTTCTCTTTTCCCATTTCTTTTTCTTCAGCAGACCCATGTGTATGACCTCATGTCATACTCATGTCCAGTGTTGTAATATCGGTGTGTCATGTCAACAGAAGTATTCATTGGGAAAGAAAATTTGCATTTAAAATTTTTAACTCAAATGATCTGAATCAACATATCGACAAATGTCATGAATTCGTAGTGTTTTGGTACTGTCGTGATTCATAGTTAAAACAATCATAATTAAACACATTCCGATTCATGAGACAGGCAGATCAAGTAATCAACTCATAAAACCATGCATGCACGTCATAAGATTAATATCCTACTTGTCACTAGTATATGCAACTACAAACTATTCACATTATGGGATGCACACTGCATAATATTGCAAGACTGCAATTACATTGGCAAGACTCAACTTGCAAAAATTGATATGTAACGAAAATGAAAAAGTACTGTCATCACACCTGAAGCATGTATCTCTCCCATGTGCAGTTCAAACCAGCCTTCTCTAGAGGACACTGAAGCACTTGCCAGTCGAAGGAGTAGCAAACTGCTCTGCTGTTGTTATTAATCCCCCCAAATTCCTTTGAGATATTAACAGGTTGAATCGTGATATACCAGCGACCAACTTTTGGTAAGGGAATAACTAAGGGTCCTTTATTGATATCACCAGAATAGTCATGTAAAGTTGCCGATGCCATTGCACCATGCCGAGCATAACACATCAAGCTTATTCCACTAACATTCCCAGTACCATTTGAAGAGGGTGTTTCACTAAATTGGACTTTTGTTGCCATAATCGTTAGCTGTTCTGCTATCCCCATTACATCCAAGGAGTAGACTTTTGTTTCCCCGTCTCCTTGGCAAGAATTTTCGTCAGTATTTCTGCAAGAAACGACATTTGCTGCAGTTTGGTTCAAATTAGTAAGACTTGTTGAATTGTAGGTGTCAACACATGAAACGGGATTGACTGTTTGGTTGCAGTGCTGACCCCAGAGCATTGGTGCCGTACATCCTTCCACACTTACCTTGCCACTGAAAGAGTATGTTAAGCCTCGATTAATCTGCAACACAAAACCAGTAAAACCAATAAATTTCAACTTTTTTAGCCTAGAAGTATCTTTACATCACAAAACTGTAAGATTGGGGTCATTTTATCGAAAGGGAAAGAAAAGGCAACAGTTTCAAGAAAAAAACAAGATATATATCACAACCAAGCAGTCAGACACTATCTTTAGAAGATTTTTATCTTTAATGTTTCCTGCTAACCTAATTTTTTACTTATCATTTTCAATGTTCAAGAATCCTTTTTGAATTCCTATCACGAGAAAATAGAACATAACTGCCACCACACTCCAGGTTTTCTTTTCGAATATAAATTTGTCAAGAAGAAATACGGATTTGGTGTGTAAATAAATTGAAGTAATATAATCACAACCAACATGGCAAGAATTTAAAAGGATGAATAAAAAAGCATTCCTAAAACACTATCAATTCAAGCTTAAAGCATGGATCGTCAAGAATGAGAATGCAAGTTTGAGTCTTGGGGACAACCACTTTATGCACATATTGTCAAGCATCATCAAATTCCGAGGACTGACAATGCGTGATTAAGCTACCCTAAATGAAGATGTCTTGAAAAGTACAAAAATACACCTGAACCAGAAAAGTATCAGAAAAATTACTAGTAAAGAATGTTTTGGGTATCAACGTTTATATACTTTACCATCTTTGATTGCGTCCTTGTAGGTCCTATGCCGTTAAAGAGACCCAAATACCAAACTCCTGGAGAGATCTGTGAAACAACCTTGGATGTAAAGTTCAGCTCAATGATATTCAACAAACGACTAATATACAAGAGATGAACATAATGCACTTGTCAAAAAATTCATGCACCAAACTGACAAACTGCACAAGCCTCTCATAACTGTCGCAACAGGACAAGTAGTGTAATGCGGAAAGTATAACATGAATGATCCAAAACATTTTAAATAAACCTGCTCGTTTGTCAATTTCACTGACATATATTTCTGCATAAGATAACAAAGCTCCGCATTTTGAAGACCTTGCATTCCTCCAAAAGACATATTCGATATGGGACCTAAAACTGCAGGAGCATAAGAATATGTATATATGAACAACCAGCAATTATAGCTTTTTTGAACTAAGAACATGGGGGAGAGAACACAAAGCGGGAGAACTTTACACAAGCACGGACAGACTAGGTCTTCAGGCTATGCCCAATGACCTAAGAGAACACTCCAATGATAGCATGAAACGTGATAGTAAAATAAAACTAAAAAAGGAAATTGGCATCAACTCTTTGACACCTTGAACAGAATTCTTGTAGGTTTTGAGTGCAACTTCCTCAAAAGTAAAAATCAAGTTCCATGACATAAGGGAATATATTATAAGGTCGATTCTTTAATGAATGCATAATTCAGGTTCATGGAATGGTCAAATGGCCCAACTATCAGTGGCATTGCGTGGTTCACTCCATAACCCCTGCTGCTATGGTTTGACTGATGGAGAGGGCACCGTGAGGCCAGTGGCAAGTATCAATCATTTTCAAGGAAGACAGCCGCCAATGAATGTGCAGTTCTGAGACATCCAATCCAACTCTTGTTATCACTTTCAAGTCTGAAATTTTGGAGTCTCTTCTTCAGTATATCCATTTTAGCACCTAGATAGATATACACACATATATATAGAGAGAGAGAGAGATTTTGCTAAGATTTCAATTGTTGAATCTCCATTAAAGACTTAATTGTTTCCTTCGTCAATTGAAGATGCAGCTGATCGTGTCTGTTGCCTCCAATGAGCAAGCCCAAAGCTAATTATTCATCTCATCCTTTTCCACCCTGTCAGTATTATTATCCTAGTGTTTACTCATTCTGTTAAATGCATATCAAAACAATTTGTTTTTTAATTAAGATTTTCTGTTGAATTTTACAAACTTCATTGAACTGGCCTGCATGAAATGGTGATGCATATGATTCTACGAAAACAATGGTCCAGATTAGTGGAAAATAGAAAAAAGTGAATCATGCAGACAATCCCAAATAGTTGAGATCACAAAATTAAGTGTCACCTGAGTTGAAGTAAAATGTTTATCTAGGTAAATTTACCTAAGCCAGTTGCTGAAGTGTTGTAGACATCTGGCAAAGGGGGACTGCCTTCTCGGAAGCATATCATCGGCTGTGTGCTTTTAGGAACCTCTTTTATGCTTCCAGGATCCTAAGACAATTTAAACCATGAAAATGAGAAAATCACTGGGATAAAACTATACTAGAGAGAAAGATAAAACCAAAGAAACAAACAAAATATTGGGAAAAGACAAAAAAAAAAAAAAAAAAAGGTTATCAAACAAGAGTGCGGTCAGTCCCAACGCTGGCAAACATATGCAAAATTAGATAAGTATATACTTACAAGGTCTACATCCGACTCTAAGGCTATAGACATTGAAGAGAACCATGGTGGCAAATCAACTGGTACAAGGGCAAAAACCAAACAGTGAGATAAAGCATGATTTGAGTTACTGCATTATGTTGACATACTTCAGTCAATAAATAATGCAGGAAATTCTTCAGGTTGGTACACTGTAAAGTATTGGAATTCTCGAAAAAGTCTAATTAAGAAAATTTATGATGAAATTAGTGTACGCGAGTATAAGCAGAAGACAAGTGGTCATGTAAGGTGAATTAATAAACAATAAAACCCACTAAAGGATGGGAGGCAATAAAGCTTATAAGGAAATTATCATATCAACTACACTGTTCATCGTGAATTTATGGAAAATAGAAGGCAAATGTATTTCCAAAAATAAACCAATAATTCAAAGGGGACCTCAAAGTCTCAATTGGAAGTTCAAGAAATTGCAAACCAGATAAATGGGCAATTCAAAATATAGAACCACAAAGAACAGCAACAGAGCAAATCCACATCCAAATAAGTTCAAAAGAAGCTCTAACAGAAGCAACAGCATAATATAATGCCAAGGATATACATCGTCATCTCTCCCCTACTATTTAACTTCTTAAAATTATATATAATCAAATCATTTCATTCATGTTAATTTTGGATACCTTTTCCGCCTCCGACTCTTTATGAAGTTACAGTATGTTGATCAGTTCATTTTCTCTTCCCGGAAACGGGAAAAAATTGAAAAGCAAATTCGACCACAGCCCATCATTCAAAGCACCTCAAAAGCAATACTAAGGGAGTATGGCTGACTTCAAAAACACACCTAACTGATACATTTCTCCGCAACCAACTTGTCATTCTAAACACGAGATAACGGATAGCATATAAATATCTACACAAATATGCATGAAAATATATATATATATATATATATATACCTAAATTCTGGATTTTGTAACTAAGCAAATGAAGAAGGAAAAAAGGATCATAGCACAAAACAAAACAACAATATGCACCTAACAATTATATTACCATCTAGTTTCTTTCACAAATTCAACATTTATTTGAAAAGGATAAAAATTTAAAATTGACCCACAAACCAAAACTAGCAATAAATTCTATAAAACCCCAATTTAGTTAAATAGATAAAGGATTTGTCTGCTCGCATGTGTGTGTCAATAAGTAATCTCTTTGGCTGAATTGGGATTTTAAGGAATTTATAATGACTTGGTCAGTTCATTGTCTCTCCCAAAAATGAACGAATATATATATATATATATATATATATATATATATATATTTAAGAAAATTGTTGACCAATCCGTCATTGAAAGCACCTCAATAGAAAAATCCAAAGTTTATGGCCTTCTTCATAAACAAACCTAACTTTTACTCGCTTCTGCAACCAAATTATGATTTTAAACACCACAATAAGGTGGGAAAAAAAAGATATAACATGTAAAGAAACACAGATTCATATATACATATATTGTGAATTTCGCAACTTAATCAAATTCAGAACAAACAATAATCATAGCACGAAACAAAACAGATATCACAAGCCCACCAAACAATTTACCATACAATCTCGTCATATTCAAAAAACAAGATTAAATTTTTACCTCGACCCATCAAACAAAACTAGCAATAAATTCTGTAAAACCTCAATTTAGTCAAAAACACTAAAGGGTTTTTCTGTGTGTGTGTGTTATAGTGTGTGTGAGTGTAATAGCATATAAGTTACCTCTGATATAACGCCATTCATAGGGACTTAATTGTGTTTTAGCGTACGTGAAGCTCGATACAGTGAACGAATTGTACGGACCATTCGTCTCTTCCTCGTACGAAAAATGGAAAAAACTTAGGAATATTATTAACAGACATAGATTCAGGTGAGCACAACCCAGAATCGATTTCTTTATCATGTTTTTGGTATGTTTGATTATTCTCAGGACAAAGAATCAGTACCCACTTAAATGGGCCTCAGCTGATTAAACTATGCGTGTGTGTTTATATATACATTATATATATATATATACACACTCTTATTATATATCATACTGTAGTGGACCAATTGACCAAAGACTTTTCAGTGGACTTGCGTACGTTGTGAAAGAAACAGGTAGCCAAATTTAATTGTGCCAGTTTATTTAAATATTAATTACACTAATTTATGATTGTTCAAAATATTAAGTTTCCGTTATTTAATAGTTTTGGTGAAAAATTAGAAATAATAAGTTTAGATGAAATATGTATGTAATAAAATCCTAATTAGATATGCAGATAAATAGTTCTAATTTATTCAGATTTGCAATTAAGTTATTGTTGGATAAAGTCAAAGTACAGAGATTCAAACTAAGTGCAATTAAAATTTCTATTTTAGCTGTAACAAATTAGTTAAGTGTTTCAAATCCTCGAGAGCAATTAAAATTACTAAATAATAAGTTTATTTCAAGATTTAAATAATACTTTATTATTTAAATTCATTCTTAATTTGTGGGACTTATTTTTTCAAGATTTAACTATACTTCATTATTTAAATTCATTCTTAATTTGTGGGAGGGGTATCCTAAAACTTGAACATTTCGATTATTTTAATAAATAAATAAATTGTCACACCCCAAAATCCACAACAAAAAGAAAAATGTTCCATTAATAAAAATTCGTGGGCATGATAAATATAGCATAACCCAATACTCAACACTTCTGCATTCAACAAAGTGTCAACAATAACAACTAAAAATTGTTTCCAAGTAGTAACATTATTACATCAAACAACCCACTAAAAGTCAATCACAAGTGAGCTTATTACAATGTTCTCAAATAAAATAACTTGAAAATATTGATCGCAAAATCTGACGAAGTGCCCTCACCACAAGCTAATCAACGTGTATCTGAAAAATAATGGGGTGAGCTCACAAGCTCAGCAAATAATGCTAAACACAATCATTGTTCAGCAAATTAACCTGACTTTATATATCCGTATATAAAAAGGATTCAATCACGTTACAAAACATAATATCAATTAGAATTCATGGGTTACTCAAATAATTTAATAAATAACAATCTTCGTCAACTTATCTCACTTGAGCCACAGACTCCCCTCTTTCAACGATACGGTGTGCAACGAATAGTCCCTGACTATCGTTAACACACAAGTGGTTGGGTAGACGTCTACACCCAGATGGTCCCGGACCACGTCCACATAAGGGCACATTAAGCCCAATGGCCACAATAACAGGTAGTGCACACCTCAAAGCAGGTCCCGGACTATGCTTAACAATTTATTTCACAGAGTCGTACTGCCACAATATATTCATACGCACATTTTCATGTTTAACTAACCAATAATGGAACATTATAAAAATGAACACAAATAACCAAAAAGATATTTAATAAATAAGTTCGTAATATTCCAATGTATTCACAAACACTTTTCAACTAACTTAAATCTTCCAAAAATAGCATACCAAAATACTTTATAACATTCTAAATAATTTTAAGTTTGTTTCATTCAATCCTTCCATGCTATATAAACTCTTGTATTTAGCATTCAACAACCATGCTTACGAATACGTTATTTTAAATATAAAGTATTTCCTAATTCAATTTATAAACTAATCATGTAAATATACAGATTATAAATGAAATAGAAATAGAAACATAATCATATACTTAAACTGTTTTACGATGATATAACCTAATAACATCCCAAAGTATTATTTACGTATTCTTACATCAACGATAACCTACTGTTTTACGACTAAGTATACGATAATGATATAGATTAACCACTTACACTTGCATCAGTGATAACCTACTGTATAACATTGTACATCCACTAGTGCAACAATCTGATATCCAACCACTACGGTTATTGTTATGATATTTAATAGGGATAAAATACTTGTTAATTAGCAGCGTACTAACAATAACCTAATGTAATAATAAAATAATTATTGTTTAGCGATATACTAAGAATAACCTACTGTAATAATGATACCACGTTAGTCAATAACCTACACTGTCCTATTATATTCAACAACGTGAATACAACTATCCTACAATAACCTATTATATTCAACAGTGAAATGAAATCACATATACTATAATAATGACAGAATCGTATATTTCCTATTTAATCATCGCTATACAAATTCTATCAAATTTTGTGTAATCAATTATGTTAGGTTTATTATCAACACAAATATATAAAAATAGATTACTAATATACAAACAACGTACTACAATCAATTACAGTTCACAAATATATATTTCATGCTCTTGTAACAACTCATAAATCATACTTATATATAGACGTATAATGCAAGGTTAACTTGCCTGATAATACGTATGACCCAATACACGTCAGTCACCTACTTGCTACACCAACGAATCACAGACAACACCTTATGCAACTCTTATCTCTTCTGCAAACGCGAATAATAGGTATAGACGCCTTCTCAACAAAAACGATTGCCGATATTTATAAAATATAAAAATTGTTGAGATAACCTAGCTTATCCAAAAATTTAAAATTAAAAAGTCTGATGACTTATCTAGTCATCTACTCAAATTTAAAATATTGATATATATATATATATATAAATATATAATAAGAAAAACACGGTTGTTACATAAATAATAATTCCATCCCCTAATAATATACTGAAGATTAAACAAACAATTGCATAAGTAAAAACCTAAACCATGCCACTTTGCTACTGTGTCTTATTTGAGTAATGCTTTTTATTTTAACTAATTACATAAATAAGGTGTTGTATTTATAGTTCATACCTTAGTATCAACGTAATTAGAAGCTGAAATTATATAAATAATTTAATAATTCGGTGACAAAACTCAAATATTATCCTTTAATATATGTTAAAAAATTAAACAAAAATAAAATAAAATAAAAGAGGTTGTTAGCCAATGTTTAGTAAAGGAAGAACAATGGGCTGGGCCTATAGTGAAATGGAGTGGACTTTGATCTTAGAGAATTTGTCATATATATTGTAAACATTGTCTATTAGAGTTACTTAACTTTCTTGAGCTCAACACTATTCATGGAGTCCAAAGTCCAAACCCATCAATAAATTAGATTTTGTTCAAGTGGGCTTTCATTGTCTGTTCATTTATGGTTATGGACCTTAGGGTTAATTACACGCCCAAATCAGATGACCCTTTGTGTTGTGTGACTTGTGTCTCATAATTTATTCATTAATAAAAAAAAATGAAATCAATGTACTCTTAGATCTTTTAAGGGTAATTTGCACTGACACCCCCTAAGGTTTGGATCAATTGTACTCGGTGGTCAGTCAATATTATTTTAACAGAGACACCCCTGAGGTTTGTAAAGTGTTGCAATGATATTCCTTTGAGGCATGAAATAACTTAAATGTCATTAATTATGTTAATTTGCTTGCAAAATGTCATACTTACCCCCTTTTTATATAATTTTTTATTTTTAATTATTTAAATAAATATAATTATTGATTTACTTAACATTTATACTAAATTTTACACACAAAATATATTAAATATTACTGAATTTAATTAAATTATACTTACCCCAATTAATACAAAATTATTTTTAATTTCCCACAAAATACATTAATTCTCACAAAATCTCACTAAACTATTTACTACTTAAAATACCAAAGCCATATTTTTATTTCTATAAAAAAAATTCGTGTGTTTAATATTGTTACTTATTTAAATACTATAGTCAATCAACAATTTTATTGGAATTTGAAATAATAAATATATTTTAATAATAGTTACTAATTTTAGTGGGAATGACGAAAGAGTTTTGTAACATTTAAGTATAAATATAACATAAATAAATAGGTATAACTAATTAAATAAGTAACAAGATTAAACACACCAAAAAAAAATTATAGAAAAAATAAATATGCCTTTGGTATTTTAAGTAGTTTATAGTTAGGTAAGATATAATAATAATTAATGTATTTAATATAGGCTTGCAACTTGGGCGGGCCAACCCAGCCTATCCTGGGCCAAGCCTGAAATTTTCAATTTCGGGTTGGGTTCATGCGGGTTTAGCTTAATTCCAGGCCAACCCAAAACTCGAATTAAAAATTTACTTAAATCATAACCGTTCAATGGCTAATCCAATGGCTGATATTAGACTATCCATGTTTTTCAAAGCCTAACAACTGTACAAATCTTTGCAAACTCTCTCTCTCTCTCTCCGTGCTTACTGCTTGGTTCCTCGGCAAATCGTCGTCTCTCTCTCTCTCTATATATATATATCCATTAGATCTCTCTCTATGTATATATCCATCTATCACCCACATACATATGTGTATCGATATGTATATATATATATATATATGCACATTAGATCTCTCTTTATATATATGTACCCATCTATATAACACACGTGTTGAATTTAGATCTAGATCTAAGGTTTGGTTTTTTTTTTTTTTGTTATTTATTTTTAAAATTTTCAGAATTGATTTGGTGGTTTGAATTTAGTGAGACCCAACTTTTTAACCTCTGTTATAAAAAAATAAAAAATAAAAAATTCTTCTTTCATCACTTGTGGTTCTTGATTTATGGTTGTGTGTTTATTTATTTATTTTTAACTTTTTTTTTTGTTGTGTGTTTACTGTTTATTTTGTATCTTTTTTCTAAGAATAATGTATTCTTTCTGTTCCTTTTTATTTATTTTTAAAAAAAAGATTGTGAGAGATGAAAATAGAATGTGCGGTAGAAAACGAGGAAGTCCCCACACACACGCATATATATAACATATAGAATTATAGGCGATGTGCATGTGTATAAAAAAAAAAATTGGGGCCCACCCGACCCGGGAAAAATGGATCCGGCTCAATCCGAACCAGGGTTTCCTCAAGACTGACCCAACCCAACCCAACCCGGAACCGAGTTGGGCCAGGTTGGGCCGGCCCGAGTTGCAGCCTTACTTTTATGAGAAAGTTTTTTTTTTTTATATTAATCGGTGTAAATATATTTTAATTAAGTTTAATAATATTTAAATATTTTTTGCGTGTAACATTTAGTGTAGATGAGTAAATGAATAATTATAATTATTTAATAAATAAAAATGAAAAATGCATAAAAAATAAAAATTACTTGGAACATAAATAATAAAAGTAAAATAAAGTTGGTGTAATGGGTGAAGTGAGGTTTAGGGAATGGGGGTAATTTAGACATTTTGTTTAAAAATTAATATAATCATAGACATTTAAGTCATTTAATGTATCTAAGGGGTGTCATTGCAACACTTTAAAACATTAGGGATGTTCATGTTAAAAATATGTCAACCAACCATTAAATGCAATTGACCCAAATTTCAGGGGATGTAACTGCAAATTACCCATCTTTTTAAAGTCACTTTATTCACCAAAAATTATTTTGATTTATGGAGTGAAAAAATATTTGAATGGTGTTTGACAAAATTTTTTTAAAAAATATTTAAAATAAGTTAAGGTTACGAGCTTCACTTCTCAAAGTAAGTGTTGTTTCTTGTTTTCTTCTACATTAAAGCAGATTAGAACCTCCGCTAAACAGGCCTAAAAGCAATTTTCAAATATTCATTTCGAGTTTGCATTTTGAAATTTCAAGTACGAACTAAGAGTACTAAGTTAGTAACTCAACAATAGTCCCACCAGATGTGTAGTAGATAGGCCGCAGAGCCTGAGATAGAGATGGATCAAAGCACAAAGTCCAATTTCAACATGCAACATTACTATCAATTCACCATTATAAATGCATACCCCAAGGTCCCCAACATATATTTATTGATGTATACATACATATATACGTATATATATAGTATACACACTGACGTTCTCAATTACACAAATTCAGTTAGGAAGATAAGGTCGAAAGGACAGATTTTTTCAGTGTATATTAACGAAAGTTTTGGCCTATTCTCCATGGCCACAGGCCTAATATTAGTTAATAAAGCAAAAAAAAAAAATAGTTAAAGGAAAATAATTAAAAACAATGGGATCATAATGATTCACAAAAAATATCCAACCTAAAATTTAGGTACCTTAGTACTCAAGAGTTTGAATGACAAACCGGTAAAATTATAATTCGTGACCATTATATTAGTTATTAAATTTGAATAATATTAATTTTATAAATAAATATCAAATAATTATTTATATTACATAATAATATCAACACATGTCGATATTGCGCAACAATATAACACATTCCAAAAAAATTACCCAATAACAAAGACAAACTATACTCATTTGAGTACTAATACTTGTACCACTTCTATTAACATTTTCAATTTAATTTTTTTTTTTAAGTCTTTGATACATCCTACAATAGAGTAAATAAATGAATTCATATACTACATAAAAGCATTTATTAAAAAAGACAAACAGATACTATTCAACTCACCAGAAATTTCAGATCTGTACGTGGTACGAGTAATATAATACAGTTGTATCAGTCACAAAATGATCAAATTGTTTATCACAAATACAGTAGTTTCTCTCTCTCTCTCCACCAAACACTTTTAACCAACTCAGCAGACTAAATTTACTTTTTCATGTCACAAAAGCTTAAAAATTAACCAACCCATCAAATCATTGCACTGGCCACGAAATTAAAAAAAAAATTGGTTTTCACTAAACCATCTAATCTTCAACCACTCATGACATGAGCCAATTTTTTATTTTGTTGTCATGTTTTAAAAAAAATTCAATTCACTCATCAAAATAGTTGATTTGCAAACTCCAAATTACTTGCAATCACTCATAAATTGTACTCCTCCGTCCCAAATGATATCTATTATGGGGAGTCAAATTTTTTAATTTATAGTTTATATGATTTATAATTTTAATAGTTGAAAATTATATTGATAAATTGATCAAATAAAATATTTTGATATTTCAAAAATAGACATTTATTTTGAAACGAATGGAGTACTATTTTTTATTGAAATGTCACTAAAATGTTAGCAAATTTTTTTATGTGGGAAATCGAAAGTATATCAATAGTTTTTGTTGTTAGTGTAGCTTAAAAATAATTTAATATAAAAATTTCAAGTAATAATTTATAATCCATCATTAAAGATTATATTTATGTATTTTATTATTCTAGTGATATTGTCACCGTTTCCCAGGATAGATTTAGGGTTTGTGAGAAGTGGAGATTAAATATGAATTTTTAAAATTTAAAAATAAAAAAATAAACAGAAATTAAATGCTAAAAATTTTAAATTTAATGCTAAAAAATATATATATAAAAATTCAATAGGGCAGTGACTGACATTCTAAAATTCTTATTTTTTGTATTGTGCATATCACAAATTATAGAATTTTTTAAAATGAAAATTACTGTATTTAATCTTTAAAAAATAGCAAAATAATTGGACCCAAAAAAAAATCTGCCAGATTCGAATAAAAAATAAACATATAAATGTATTACGCGTGAATTATAATAAACTTTGATAAAAACTCAACTTTTACATTTTTCGGGTTAGACCCGAGTTTTTCTCGTATATATACATTGTATTAGTCTCAAAGTCTCAACAAGTAAAAACCCACCCGTTACCAAATTCCATGCTTTTACAGACCCGAAATGGAAAAGTATTCGCTGTGGAGCTCAGTAACACCCGAGACAGCCAAGAGCCTTTGATTGAACTCATCAATCATATCGTGCGGCACAAACGGCGTCCTACAAAGCGGACACGTCTTCTGATCGTGGTCCATCCAACGGTCCAGACAGCTCCGGTGGAAAATGTGCTCGCAGTTCGACAACCACCTGATCTCTTCCCCGACCTCAAACTCGTACAGACACACAACGCAGCTTTCCGGCGGATCTCCGGCGCCATCAAGCTCGCCGAACTTCAACACCGGCAAAAGTTCCCGGATCAGGACGGCGGATACGGGTGGGTAATCGGGTCGGGTCGGGGTTGGCGGGAAGGAAGGACCGGGTTGGAGGAATTCGGAGAGACCCAGAAGGCGGAGGAGAGAGATAATGAGGGTTCGGATGAGACCCAGAAGGAGGAGGGTGTGGATGAAGAGTTTTGGGAGGAAGACTTCGGTGTAACCCACAGGGAAGCCCATTGAAATTGTAGAGAGAGAAAGTATGTTAGAGAGAGAGAGAGAGTGTTTTAGAGAGGAGAAGGTTTGGATTCGGGTGTGAAATGGTTAAGATTTTATATATTTATAGAGTGGAGGGTAGTGAGTGTTGTAGTGTGACTGTCTGTGACTTTGAGCTTGTCAAGGGACCAATAGTATGGTGGATAATAAGTGATTTTGTTTCATGAGGGACCCGTGATTTTGATTATTTTTTTTATATATATTTTTTGAGAATAAAATTTGATGCTTTATTACACAAGACACTCATTTTGTAAATTATCGGATAAATATTGATTTTAAAAATATATATTGAATAAATACCAACGTTTTACAAATCATGTATGAAAATCGGGCTCTCTTGAATATATATATATATATATAGATATATATGAATAGAGGCTGGACTAAGACATTTATGTGAAATTGAGTGCAATATTTTTTTTTGAAAAAGTATATAATTCCATAAATTAAAAGTGAAAAAGTAAATAGTTGGAGAAAATAGAGGGGGTCAATTGCTTAAATTTCTATAGTTATATAGTTAAATGTAAAACATTTGTGTTACAAATAACTATTATAGACGATTGTGGTCATGAAGTGCAAATAAGTGGAACTCTTTGTTAATAAGGTGGAGTATGATGTAAAACGTTAAACTAAATAAATAATAGTAATAATAATAACAAAATAGTTACCGATAGCTGTTGGGTTACCTAATTAACTTACCTTAGCTTAAGAAATTGCTATGTATTACTTGCTGTGTCAGTAGAGGATTGGTCACCAACTACTTGTCAATTATTTTTAAAAATCCATTAAACACTTTATTTGATTTATTTACAGCACTGTATTCAACAATGGGGACCGAATCCTTAGGGTGGGTTTGGAAACTAGTGTTTTCGTTTTCGTTTTTTATTTCTTAAGAACAAAAAAATTTCTTGTTCTTGTCCTAAGGGTAATCCGGAAACAAAAACATGTTTGGTTGGAAATTTTGTCTAAAAAATTTTCGGGAACAAAAAAAAAAAAATTGTAGGTTATGGTTTGGAGGTAAAGGTTTGGAGGTTGAAGATGACAGTTAGAGAATCTGCAACAATTAAATTTTTTTTTGGTTGAGAACAAACAGTGCCGAAAACAAAAAAACACAATTTTGGTGTTCTCAAATTTTGAACTAAGGGTGAGAAAACGTTTTTTTACTGTTCACGAAAACAAAAACCATCAAAGGCTTCCAAACTCGTTTTTGTTCCCGTGAACAGTGGAAAAAATAATAACAAAAACGAAAACACCCCTATCCAAACGCACCCTAACGTTTTTAGCTTTCTTGCCAAGACAATCCCTTTATTATATGTTTTTAACTCTTTTTTGTTTTTTTAATGTCAATCTTCTCATGAAAATCAAAGTCTAGTTTTAAATAGGATAAAGTTCGAAGATTAAAATGGCCACTAAATATTAACTTGGTACCATTCGGTAAATATCAAAAAAATATGATTAACTTTATTTACAGTTTTTACTTTAATCACATCCTTTCAGGTTTAAAAATTTTCATTTACACCTCTTATTTTTCAAATTCACATCATTTATACCCCTCAGGCATGACATCATCCTATTTTTTTTAAAATACCTAAACTACCCTCAATGTGTTAACTAGGTGATGTTTGGAAATAAGGATATAACTTTTATCAATTTGACCCTTCCCATTTCTAAAAATTCAAAAATGAAAATAAAAAGATATTTAAACATAATTCTATAATTTTTTAAATAATTTAACATAAATTTATCAAAAAAAAATATTCCTCTTTTTTAAGAGTTTAAATTTATATTTTTAAACTAAAATATTATATCAAAATTTATTATATACACAAATTATTCAATTACTTCACATATTCAATTTATTAACGGATTAGAACTAACATATTTAATTTTCACATATTCATAATAAAAAGAATTGAATCTCATATATATATATATATATATATATGAAAAGTTTGAATCTCATATAAATATATATATATATATATATATATATATATATATATTTGGAAACTAGTTTATTCTCCATCCAAAAAAATTTTATTCACAAATCCAAACTTATGTATATATTTATGTATAGTGTAATGCCCCGTAATTTTTATTTATTTATATTGGATATATTTAATTTAATCAATTAATTAATTATAAGTTAATGGGCTATAATATATTTTTGAGTTAATTAGTTGGGCTTATTAGCTAATGGACTATAATACATTTTTAGGCCCATCGGAAGGATTAAATATATATATATATATATATATATATATATTTATATAATCAAAATAAAACTCTAAGATAATCCTACGTTTTCTATCAGCCGATTCTATAGAGGGAGAGTAGAGAGAGAGCTGCGTGAAAGAAGAAAGGAAACAATGATCGATTTACAGTTGCGTGTGATTTGATTCTTAAATGAGGTAATTATAATGTTTTTCTCTTCCCCTTTGCACTCGTAATCGTATCATCAATATATTGTTTTCTATTATTTTCGTGTATGTATATATATGTGTGTATAATATATTGATTATTAATAATTGAAATTTGTATTGTTAATCTTGGACAAACTTATACCAAATTGATGACATGTTTTGATGGATTGATATATACTGATTTCATAAGGTGGTTGGAATTTGAAGAACAAAACAAAACTTCAGTTTTTGTCCCTGTGATTGGTTGATGTATACGTATATATGTGTGTATAATATGGTATGCCTATGTAATTCGTAGTAGTTCGGTGTTGGAATTGCGATTTAGGATTTGAGGATGAAATATAACCACTAATGTATACGTGTTTATGTGTATATATATGGATAGCTTTGTAAATAATAAAAAATTTGTGGTTAGAATTGTAATATAGAATTAGAATGATTGAAAGCACGGATTGGTGTGTATACGGCCATGTTTACTAACAGGAAATATTTCATGTTTTATGTTTTTACTTTCTGAAATGAAGAAGTAAAAGTAAAATCTTGTTTACCAATTTATTTTTACTTTTGCCCTTAAGGAAACGTTTCCTTTAATTGTAAAGAAAAGAGGAAACAAAAAAAATGATACTTCCTCTTTTTGTTTCCTCTTGCCTTAAAAATGACCAGATTTTAAAGTTGTAAAATTGGGACTTTCATGTCTTGTGCACTAATAAATTTAAATATTATATATAAATAATAATAAATAAATTAAATATTTTTATAAATTAAATAAAAATATAATAAATAAAAAATATTTATAAATAAAATAAAAATAAATGAATAAATAATAATAAACAATAATAAAATATATTAAATAATACATAATAATAATTATGATAAATAAAAAATAAAAAATAATAATAAATACAAATAATAAATAAATTAAATATTTTTATAAATTAAATAAAAATATAAGAAATAAAAAATATTTATAAATAAAATAAAAATAAATGAATAAATAATAATAAACAAAATAAAAAATAATAAAGTAGATTAAATAATACATAATAATACTAAATAAATAATAATTATGATAAATAAAAAATAAAAGTAATAAGAAATACAAATAATAAATAAATTAAATAAAAATATAATAAATAATAAATTAAACAAAATATTTTTATAAATTAAATAATATACAAAAATAATAATAAATAAATAAAACTTATTATAAATAAAAAATAATAAAAAGTACATATAATAAATAAATAAAAAGTAAGAACAAAAATTTTTTAGTAAACATAATTTCTGTTTTTTATTTTTGTTTCTGAAAAAAATCAAAATTTAATAAACAAGATTTTACTTTCTGTTTTTCTTAAGGAATTAAAAATATAATTCTACTTCTTCAGAAAACGAAACAGGAAATATTTCCTGTTTACTAACAGATCCTATATGTGTTTATATATATATATATATATATATGTGGGGAAGCTTTGTAAATACAAAAGATTTGGTAGTTAGATTGGAATTTGGCTTTAACTTCGTGCATAATAAGTGTGGTTATGAAATTGTGACAGAGGACTCCCATGGCGTGAACTGTGATTTAGGTGGATAAATGAATTTTGTACTAAATAAAAATTAAATTGTTTTTTAGGAATGAATTAATTGTTAGGGAAAAGTTATGTATGAATAAATTGTATTGTATTGTATTGGTGGTGTATTGAATTTTATTTATATGAATAGATATTTGATTGTTTTTTTTTATATTTCGGTGATTGTGGAATGGAGGGAACCACGATGAACTGACTATTAACGCAGTTTCATCTGTACCATGACATGGAGTTCGGGTACGTGGTTATGGTTCGGCATGGATTAGTTGTCTATGGACTTTTGGTTTAGTTATTGTATTATTTTATTTGGTTTGCCTATTGACTTGTGATTTATTTATTGTCTCACTCTATTTGTTTTGTCTGTTGACTTGAGTTTTAAATATCAATTCATGAATGGATGATTTTTTTTTACTTATTGCGATTTATGTATTTAGGATTAGGATTATAGTTATGGGTAGTATAAATTTCCTCGTATTTTCCCATAGGATGACATGGGTTGATTGTATGATTATTGGTATTCTGTTTGGGATCATGTAGAGTTTACTTTGCTCGTGGGTCTGATCCACCGTTGTTGTTTTAGGTCCTCGACAATATCTACCACAGGGTTGAGGACTCATCTCATTTGGTCACTCATTTTCAAATTGTTCAGCCTTTTACTTTATTTCAATGTAGGGACTCAATTCATAAATATTTTCAGACACTTGTTTTCATTTATGGTTAGGGGTCCATAGATATGGATTCTCGAGTTGTACTCTTTGGGGATTTAGATTTCTTAATTGATTTATTTAAGGAAATTAAACTTTTGAGACTCAATTATTTATTCATTATGTCTTTTGATTCCATGCTTGTTTATTATTGAGTGTTGATGCGCCTTAGTTTTTGGTATAGACCTGTCCAACCTATGCATGAAAATTAGAGGATATCATATATAACTATATATATGTGTGTGTATATATGTATATAAATGTGTATATATATATATCATAAATTTATATAAATGTATGTATGTGTGTGTTAGGTAAATGTTAATGACTACTGTAAGCATCCAAGAATACAAGAAAAAGGACATGTCAATAGTTCGATTTGGGTGCCCAAGAAATGACTTTTGATGATGAGCTTGATTTGGGGATTGGACAAGCAATAGGTCTTTAATTAGTTGAGGTTTAAAGTGTGTGCATGTGTGAATACGAAGGGGCACGAATGGTGGTGCGGCTAGGGGGTTGGTGGGAGGGGCACGACTGGGTTGAGGGGCGGTGTCGGCTACTGCTGGGGGTGGTGATGGCGGCGACGCTGGTAGTGGTTGGGGGTTGGGGTGTTTGGATATATGATTAATAATATTTTGGGGTTAAATTGATTAGTTGAGTATTTGGCTTAAGAATTTTTTAGACATGTCATATCATGAAGAGGTGTGATTGAAGATTTTCAAACTTCAGAGGATGCTATTGAAATAAAAGCAAATCTAAAAAGGTCTAAATGAAGTTAACCCTAAATAATAAAGTGTACATAAGGTGCGTTTGGAAAGCCTGTTTTTTATATTTGTTTTATGCCTTCAAATATAAAAATTGTATTTGTATTTGTCTTTGTTTTTTTCAGCAAAAAATTAAAAACAAAAAAACGTTTTGATCAAAATTTGTATTGAAAAATAAAATGGTATTGGTGGGCGGCGGCGGCGGGCGGTGGTGGTGGGTGACTGGCGGCGGCGCCCAACGGCGACCGGTGGCGGGGGGTGGTGGTGGGTTGGTGGCGGCGGCGGAGGTGGTACCCTAAACAGTGAAAAAACTCAAAAAATAATTAAAAGTTGTATTTGGTGTTTTCACCACTTTTATCCACTATTCACATAAAACAGTTTTCTTGGAAAAAAAAAAAATGAACAATAAACTCGTTTGCCAAACGTGTTTTTATTTTTTAAATTGGTGAACAGTAAAAGAAAAAAACAGAAAACAACGGATCATAGTGTTAATGAATCTTTAGGTTGCGTTTGGTAACGGTTTGGTGCGGTGTTAGTTTTTTATTTTGGTTTGGGTTGGGTTGGATTTGGTTTGGTGTGATTTTATTTTGGTTCCAAACCATGTTTGGTGCAAATGGTTTTGGTGTGAGAAAAAGTAATGCTGAAAAACCAAACCATGTTTGGTAGAGTTGGTATGAGTTAAAATATATTAATATTAATATTAAAATTAAAATATATTAATATACTAATATATTAATATTAAAATATATTAAAATATTTTTATTATATTAAAATATATTATTATATTTTATTATATTAATATTTTAATATTAATATATTTTAATTTTAATATTAATATTAATATTAAAATTTATAATAATAATATTTTAATATGAATATTAATATATTTTTATTATATTAAAATATATTATATTTTTTTATATTAAAATATATTATATTTTTATTATATTAAAATATATTATTATATTTTTATTATATTAATATTAATATATTTTAATTTTAATATTAATATTAATATTAATTTTAATTTTAATATTAAAATTATATTATTATAAATTTTAATATTAATATTAATATAAATTTTAATATTAAGATTAATATAAATTTTAATATTAATGTATATATTAATATATATATATATATATATATATTATTAAAATTTATAATATTAAAATATAAATATTATATTCGGTGCTATAGTGATTGAGATTGCTACAGTGGTTTGCTACAGTACCCGCACCATCCAAAACCATCAAAAAGATGGTTCCAAAATCCTTCACAAATTTGGCACCATGGTTTGCTACAGTAACGGTACCATTTTTTGATACCATTTTACCAAACATGATTTGATACCATTTTTTGGCACTAAAATCATATTTTTGGCACCAAACCTATTTACAAAACAAGCCCTTAGACTGCAAATGGTTTGGATTGGATAGTTCATTTAAAACTTTAAAAAATTCATGAAGTGAGTGCTGATGGTTTGGATTGGATAGGAATTCGAAGACTTCGAAAATTCATGAAGTTTCTACTTTTAAAAAAATCTGAGATCTTTTATGTCTTATTAAACTCGTTATAAATCTTTCATTTGTAAAAATCTAGGATAATTTGCATTGACACCACTAAGGGTTTGGTTTAATTGCAGTCAGATGATGGTTAACAAAATTTTTGTAAAAAGTCTTGTAATGACACTCCTTTTGTCCATAAAAAGTCATATTTGTCTTTATTTAATTTCAATAAACTCCCTTATACTATTGAATTTAATCAACTAATCCCTCATATATCCGGATTGCACCCTATACTTTTCAATTTCAATCACATTACCCCACACCCTCAAACAATATATATATATATATATATATATATATATATAATTCAAAAAATATATATAAAATTTCAAAAAAATATATAAAATTTGAAAATATATATATAATTTAAAACAATTATATAAAATTATAAATATATATATATTTCGAAAATAATATATAAAATCTGAAAAAAGTATATAAATTTTGAAATATATATATAAAATTCGAAAAAAATATAAATTTCGAATATATATATAAAATTAAAAAATAAATAAATATATATATACATATATAATTCGGAAGAAGTATATAAATTCAAAAACATGTAAATTTAGAAATAATATATAAAATTCAAAAAATATATATTTCAAAAAACAAAATTAGAATAAATAAATAAATTTAGAAGAAAAAAATATATATTGGTAAAATATCATATATTTTCTAATGAAGTGAATCAAACTACTTATCCGGATTGCCCTCTATACTTTTCAATTTCAATCACATTACCCTACACCTTCAAACAATATATATATATATATATATATATATAATTCAAAAAATATATATAAAATTTCAAAATATATATATAATTTAAAACAATTATATGAAATTATAAATATATATATATATTTCGAAAATAATATATAAAATCTGAAAAAAGTATATAAATTTTGAAATATATATATAAAATTCGAAAAAAATATAAAATTCGAATATATATATATATAATTAAAAAATAAATATATATATATACATATATAATTCAGAAGAAGTATATGAATTCAAAAACATATAAATTTAGAAATAATATATAAAATTCAAAAAATATATATTTCAAAAAACAAAATTAGAATAAATAAATAAATTTAGAAGAAAAATATATATATTGGTAAAATATCATATATTTTCTAATGAAGTGAATCAAACTACTTATCTGGATTGCCCCCTATACTTTTCAATTTCAATCACATTACCCCCCACCCTCAAACAATATATATAAATTTTCAAAAATATATATCAAATTTCAAAAATATATATAAATTTAAAATATATATATATATATAATTCAAAACAATTATATAAAATTATAAATATATATTTCGAAAATAATATATAAAATTTGAAAACAATATATAAAGTTCAAAACATATATAAAATTTGAAACAAATATATAAATTTTGATTTTTTTTATAAAATTTGAAATTATCATATAACTTTCGAAAATATCATATAAATTTCGAAAACATCATATAAATTTAGAAATATATATATAATTAAAAAATATATATTTTTTGGAAAAATATATATAAAAAGACCACTAATTGTTGTTGGTGTAAGTAGTTTGATTCACTTCATTACGAAAGATATGATATTTTATCAATATATATTTTTTTCTTCTAAATTTATTTATTTATTCTAATTTTGTTTTTCAAAATATATATTATTTCTAAATTTATATGTTTTTGAATTTATATATTTCTTCCGAATTATATATGTATATATATATATTTATTTTTGAATTTTATATATATTCGAAATTTATATTTTTCGAAATTTATGTACTTTTTTTTGAATTTTATATATTATTTTTGGATTTTATATATTATTTTCGAAATCTATATATATATATATATTTATAATTTTATATAATTGTTTTAAATTATATATATATATATTTTTTTGAAATTTGATATATATTTTTTGAATTTTATATATATATTGTTTGAGGGTGTTGGGTAATGTGATTGAAATTGAAAAATATAGGGGGCAATCCGGATATAGGAGGGGTTAGTTGATTAAATTGGAAAACATAGAGGGTAATTCGGATATAAGAGGGGTTAGTTGATTAAATTCAATAGTAGAGGGAAGTTTATTGAAATTAAATAAGGGCAAATCTGACTTTTCATGGGCCAAAGAGGTGTCATTGCAAGACTTTTGAAAGTTCAGGAGGTATTTATGCAAACTTGTGCGTTGATTGTCATCTGACTGCAATTAAACCAAACCTCAGGAGGTATGAATGCAAATTACCCAAAAATCTACAAGTACATGTAAGTTAAAATTTGTTCAATGGAGTACAATACTTGTACTTTAGTGCAAATGATGTAATGCATGTAAAACATATTTTAAGTATTCTCTAAAAGTTAAAGCATTTATTCTGAGGGTAAAAAATAAAGAATTAAAATAATATATCAACAATTCCACCATAAGGGTTTTTGCAGGACCCACCACTAAATCCAAATCTAATCCGGATCTTCTTCTAAGCATGCTCCTAATCCGTATGATGAGAGGGAAAAGGAATCCAAAATCTTTCAAAGACAAGCTTTTGTTAACCCAAATCCTATATGAAACATGGATTTACTTTGGTGCATTTCTTCTTTTACTGGATTTTGATTTAGTAAAATCTGATTATGACAATTCATTTGATGTTATAGAGCTCAGTTGTTATCAAATGGATTGTGATCTATCAGATTATAAATTCAATTAAAGAAGAAATGAACAAATTATTATTATTTTAACGTAAAACATACTTTGTTGTTCTATAGATACTAAAACAATGCTTTTGCAAAAAGTGTGGTTGCTAGTTATTTCTCTCTTTGCTAGCAAATTTTATAGGAATTAATACTGCTTGATGTAAAGTTCTTCCACATATTTAATATGAAATAATAAGTGGAAGATTATTGACATATTTTTCTTGATTTAGCACATTAAGATGATTTTTTTTTGGGTGTAAATAATTTCAAATAGTAACTTTCATTTAACACTTTAAGATAATTGCTAAAAATACATGTTTTTATCATTACCGAGGGAGAGAATATTATAAAGTTTAGTTAATATGTATGCAATTATTATGGTTTTTCATAATAAAAAAGGTTAGCAAAGCAAAGATTTCTCATCTAAAACAAGCACTTTGTGGGCATGGTAAATCTTAATTTACATACAATGATTATGTTTGTTCACAATAAAATCCTAGGAAAGATTTCGTATGTAAAACAATCTAGAAAAAGGTAGAAAAAAAGTGAGAACCAAACAACATATAGAGTGAATGGGGCCCATAAAGTTAAAGAATGGAGATGATAAGAGGAGGCCCATGAGAGGAATAGACAGAGAGGACAAGGATGATGGGTGATGGGAACCCTGGCCAACCAACAAACCATCATGGCTTGTTTGTGGAGACACCCCCCCTCCCCATTTCATGGGCTTCATTGGTTTGGGCCTTGCCTAACCATGCCAAGACACTCCATCACCCAATTGCCCCATCCATTCCAAAATTTGGATGCATATATACATTTACATATAGATACATATATAT
Source organism: Cornus suecica (assembly GCA_963922005.1). Classification (NCBI taxonomy): domain Eukaryota; kingdom Viridiplantae; phylum Streptophyta; class Magnoliopsida; order Cornales; family Cornaceae; genus Cornus; species Cornus suecica. The sequence goes on along the minus strand of OY998247.1, from coordinate 1,520,424 downwards.
ATATATATAGTACTACTAGATCATGTAGTTAACTCGAGTAATCACAAGCATATACCTACTCTCTCATACTTACATCCACTTATGCCTGCAAATCAACCGAGTCGTTTGGGATCGGTTCGTTAAAAACTCGGCTCATATTCGTTCGTTTAGTAAACGAACCGAATTCGAACATAATTTTTAGGCTCATTTACTAAATGAGTCAAGCTTGAACATTACTAAATTCGGCTCGCCTAACTCGTGAACATGTTCATCTAAGTTAAATAGTAAAATTATCTCATATTCGACAAAAGAAAGTGTTCAAATTGAACAAATTGTGAAGAGTGTTGTGAAAAGATTATAGAACTTATGCGGCCATATCATAAAAATCATTCATAAAAAAAATTACTGGTGAAAATATGCTAAGAAAAGACATGTAATAACTCAATCCAAGCAGTTATTAGCAAGAGTAATATATGTTGCAACTGAAACAAGTTGTTTGTGAGTAAGTTCGGGCTCGACTCGTTGAATCTGACGTTTGGCTCGGGCTCATTCATTAAACAAATGAGCCGAGCTTGAGCATATTTTCTAGCCTCGTTTAGTAAATGAACCGAACTTGAACATTTCAAAGCTTGGCTCGATTCGTTTGCAATTCTATGTCTACTAGATTCTCTGACCTTTTTTTGAGGGTAAGAGACTGGTACCGCTGGATCATTAAATTTTTAATAACTATTATTATTATTATTACATATATATATATTTTACCTTTTAGTGATGTTTCACATCACTCGTGTATAGCGATAGTGATGTGTTTATATGTGCATTTATATCTTCAATTGATATGAGATTTTTTAAGGGTGAACCCATGAACAAAATTGTACGAATCAAACCCAAACTAACAATGTCATGACAAGTGTTGGAACATAAGAATTACACTTTCAAATAAAATATACCGATTTCGAGTTCTGGATGATTACAAAAACATAAGCGATAAAGGTGGGATAATAATATTTGTTTTTTAAAATATACACTTAAATTGGTCGCATCATTACATGTCCAAAGTCAAGCATTAACTATCATAAATGCGATGAAACTAAAAAGCCAAATGGGAAATCCCAGCTACTAATAAAAATGATGTATATTTGATCAGATTCTGCCTAATATACTTTTTCAATATTGTATTAGTTCCTCAACAACATTCTCACTAATATAGATTGAGCACTAAATCTTTGTGCATAGGACAACACACACACACATATATATATTAATCCATATATACACAGTCCCTACTTATTCCACAGGGGTCCCAAATCTATAGCAAATTGTTTGATTAGTGTCTCCTGCCACTCCCTTCAGGCATGATAGCCACAGCTCAGAGTATCAATTTTCCTTTTCTTCTCAAGGTGGGATACCAATTATACCTACTTTTTTGACTCTTGATTTGGATTTTCTAAACACCCCTTTCTCTGGTGGTCTTCATCACCCTTATCTCCTATCTTGTGTGTTTTAACTTCCTTCTTCCCATCAATTTTGATGTAACATGTTCTTCATTTCCATCCATTCAATTACAAATAAACCAATCCCTCTCTCCACCAAATTTTATATATTCGCTTGTATATAAATATATATATATATATATATCATGTTTTATTGTATCATTTAATTTTAATTCATAACAGTTTTTTTTTTTTTTGAAGAATCTAATATTATTATGTGGTACTAATAATCATTAAATACTTGCTTTTAAAATTAATATTATCGCTTTTTTATACTACTGCGATCCTGGCCGCCCTCAATATTGGCAATTATATATAGTATATATATATATATATATATATTTCTCTTATTTTAAATAAAATATTTAATTAATTAAACAAATACTATATTACAAAATCCTTTAACTACTTAATTGCATGGTGGGGAGGCTAGAAGGGTTGTTTTGTACTAATGTACTCCATGTTATAAATATATCAATTATTCCAAATAAATCAGGAACAGGGAAGGGGCCGACATGGGGAGGTAAAAATAAAATAAACGTATATAATACATGTACACACAATCCTTGTCATATATGTCTAAGCTTTTGGGGACACCGAATATATAATTTTGGTGAAGATTAAAATATATGAAACTAATTATTCTTTTCCTGATCTTGGTATTTGAGTGGTTGACTGACATTTGCTTTTTCGTATATGACGAAAGATATTTTGATATTTTATTTTTGTTAATTGGTATTTTTGGTTTTTTATTTTTTATAAATCTCACTCTCAATGTAAAAGGTTCTACACATGAGATTTGTGAGACATAAACACAATTGAATAGGAATTTTATAATACTCATGAGTCATGTCAAAGTATTGGTTTTGGTTTTGGTCTTACTTTTGGTCTTGGGTGATTTTAGGTAAATCTAAAACCAATATATAATGTTTGATAAGGAGTTGATTTTGGTCTTGGTCTTGGTATAATTATATATATATATATACTAATATGTATTAAAATATATAAATATGAAAAATATATATATATATAAAATTGGAAAAAAGTAATTTTCGGGAAAAAAATATTTTTCCGAAAAATATAAAAAATATTTTTTTCAAAAATAATTAATTTTCGGAAAAAAAAAATTAATTTTTTCCGAAAAATTAATTTCTTCAAAAAAATAATTTTTGTCGAAAAAATATTTTTTCCCGAAAATTAATTTTTTTCCTAAAATATGATTTTTTTTCCAAAAATTAATTTTTTCGAAAAAATTAATATTTTCCGGAAAATAATTATTTTCGAAAAAATAATTTTTGTCGAAAAAATATTTTTTTCCGAAAATTAAATTTTTAACAAAAATATGATTTTTTTCCAAAAATTTATTTTTTGACGAAAAAATAAATATTTTCCGGAAAATAATTATTTTCGAAAAAATAATTTTTTTCCGAAAATTATTTTTTTTCCGAAAAAAATAATTATTTTCCAAAAAATAATTTTTGTCCGAAAATATGATTTTTTCCCGAAAATTAAGTTTTTTCCGAAAAAATTTTTTTGTCCCAAAAATTTTTTTTTTCCCGAAAAACATAATTATTTTCGAAAAATTAATTTTTTTCGGAGAAATATAAAAAAATTTCAAAATAATTCATATTTTCGACCATATATATATATATATATATATATAGAAGTAAAAAATGGTGGGCCAAAATCAGGTTTTAGTGGTTGGTTTTAGGGTGTCCAAAACCGGCTAACCAAACATGGTCTTGGTCTTGAAATCAAAGACCAAGACCAAAATCGGGTTGCCAAACGGACCCTAAGATACTTTGATATTTTAATAATCTCCAAAAAGAGAATAAATTGAGAAATTATAAACTACTATGAGTAGGGCTGCAAACGAGCCGAGCCGAGCCGAGCTTTGGAATGTTCAAGCTCGGTTCATTTATTAAACGAGCCTAGAAAATGTGTTCAAGTTCGGCTCATTTGCTTAACGAACGAGCCCGAGCCGAACGTCAGATTTAACGAGCCGAACCCGAGCTTGTTCACGAACAACTCGTTTCAGTGAAACATATATTAATCTTCCTAATAGTTGTCTGGATTGAGTTGTTGCATGTCTGTTTTAACATATTTTCACTAGTATAATTTTTTATGAATGAATTTTATGTTATCACCACCTAATTTCTATAATCTTTTCACAATAATCTTCATAATTTGTTCAATTTGAACACTTTCTTTTGTCAAATATAATATAATTTTACTATTTAACTTAGACGAGCCTGTTCACGAGCTTGGCGAGCCGAGCTTAGTAATGTTCAAGCTCGGCTCGTTTACTAAACGAGCCTAAAAATTATGCTCATGCTCGGTTCGTTTACTAAACGAACGAGCACGAGCCGAGCTCTTAACGAGCTGAATCCGAACCTGCTCACGAATAGCTCGGTTCATTTGCAGCCCTAACTATGAGCTCATGAACACGCACACAAACAAGAAAAATCAGAGATAACAACCTTGGGAGTTAAAACATGAAACCTCAACCTCATATACAAATTAGTCCCATGTGAGGAATACTTGGTCCAATTTATAATAATTTTAATATAAAACATTACTAATTGAATTGAACAATCAACCATTAGTTTAGGATATTCTAAACATTTTTTTATTACATCACCAATGCAAACTTAGTTCGTACTCACGAATAGAGGTGCAACCATGCAAATGAATCCAACATCTAAATGTTCAATTTTAATTATTTTATTAAACAAGCTTAAAAATTATGTTTAGTCTCAACTTATTTGCTTAATGAATGAACCTAACCAACTTTTTAATGAATCAAATCCGATCTAATTTACGAATAGTTCAAATAAACTTTTTAACGAGTTGAACCCGATCTAATTTAAGAATAGCTCGAGGACGAGTGTTGAATGAGTATACCATCCTCACTGCAACAGGGCAAATGGTATCCTAAAATAAAAAGTAAAAATGTGTGATATATATATATATATATATATATATAGGGTTAATTTTAGTAAACCCCTGTGATTTGAAAAAATATTACTTTACCCCCCTCCTATACAGAAAACCCCCTTTGCTTAATACTTTTGATGAACTTGCCCCCTCCACCTCATTTGCCGTCGGCTTCCGTTAACGGAAATGGTAAATGACTTAAAAGCCCTTTTCTCAAACTGTAGGGGTGGTTTCTGATATGAAGGGTTTTTTAAACCACAAGGGGATTTACTGATAATATCCATATATATATTTATTAGAATTCTAAACCTCAAATTATGATAAACTCGACTTTGTCACTACTCACTACCAGTACCCAGTACAAACACTTTATATGACTTTATAAAGTATGTTCAGTTGCATATAACAAAGTTTTAGAATTAAATTGAAAAAAAAAATTTAATTCAAAGTATGGACAAATTATTATCCAATTTCATACAACATGACAAAACAAAAAAACTTACAACCTTAATTTAAATAGACTAATTATAAAGGATAGATCAACTGAATAAGATTTACTTGCACTCTCTCCATGTCTTGCTTCAAAATTGGAGTTTGCACTTTTTATTGATTATTTTCAGAAATAAAAATAAAAAATAAAAAATAGCAACTATTTTTTTTCCTGTTTACTAATTAAAATCGTCTTGACCTAAAATCGTTTTAATTAATTTTTTAATTTTTTTTATCAAATATTTATTTTTATTAATGTATTTATTTTTATTTATTATCTATTTATTTTATTTTATTTCTTAATTATGTTTATTTACTATTTATTTTATTATTTAAATAATATTTTAGATATTTACTCATTTTATTTATTAAAAATTGTCTTGACCTAAAATCACATTTAGTAAAAATCGTCTTGACCTAAAATCATATTTATTTTGTTTCCTATTTATTTATTTATATTTAATTAATTAATTATTAATTATTCATTTTATTATTTATACTATATTATATATTATTGATCAATTATTTATTTTTATTCATTTATTATATTTTTATTTATTATCTATTGATTTTAATTTATTTCTTAATTATGTTTATTTATTATATTTATTAAAAATAGTCTTGACTTAAAATCATATTTATTAAAAATCGTCTTGACCTAAAATATATTTGTTATGTTTCTTTTTATTTATTTATTTATCATTTAATTAATTAATTATTATTATATATTCATTTTATTTTTTATACTATATAATGTTTTATTTATCAATTATTTATTTTTATTAATTTATTCTTTTTTATTTACTATCTATTCATTTTATTTTATTTCTTTATTATGTTTATTTATTATATATATATATTTTTTATTTAAATAATATTTTATATATTTATTCATTTTATTTTTGGGAAGAACTATTATCAGTAAACCCTCTATGGTTTTAGGGGCATTTTTGTCCCAAATACAATATTTTTAGGTCACATGACACACATGCCAATATAACTAACGGAAGCTGACGACAAATGGGGTGAAAGGGGCAAGTTGATCAAAAGTGTTAACCAGAGGGGAATTTTCTGTATAGAAGGGGACAAAATGATATTTTTTGAAACTACATGAGATTTACTGAAATTAACCCATATATATATTACATGGATATATATATACATATGTATAATACATGGAATTGCTTCCAAGCGGATTCACTCCTAAAGTTGCCATACAAGTCTCCAACTTGATTCGAACTTCCTATACATTTTAGCCACAGACTCAAGCCCAATAGAAATGTAAGTGTGAAATGACATTTCTAGGTGAAGCCCAAATTAATTTCATATAAACGACCTCACTCAGGCCCATACATGGAGGAGAGGCCCAATTTCAGTCAGGCCCAGATCAATCCGGTATATACAATGTAGCATATATTAAATAAAAATTTAAATTAAAAGAATAAGAAAAAAGAAAAAACAAGAAGAGTTTGGTTCTCGAAAATCTCAGATCCACTCTAACCTCAATTGCTTTTCTCTCTCTGCGAAATGCTTCAGATCTCTTCGAAAATCATCAAATTTTCTACTTGATCAAATCTCTCCAGAGCTGTATATATATATATATATATATTGAAGATGTATATTGCATATGGTTGGCCTCAAGTGATCCCTCTTGATTCCGGTCTTTGTCCTGCTTCTCAGCAGATCGTCTACCTCAAAGTCATCAATCGCTTATTGCTCGTCGTTGCCCCTTCTCATTTCGAGCTATGGAGCTCTTCGCAGGTCTCTCTCTCTCTCTCTCTATATATATATATATATGTGCGTGTTTATGTATATCTCATATACTATATGTGCATAAGACTAGTTCTTGATCAGTATTGTTGCATTTTGATTAATTTGAAATTGATTATTAAAATTAGTTGTTGATCAGTATTGGTGCATTTTCGTTAATTGGAAATTGATTTTTAAGTGCATGATTTTGATTTTGGGAATTTTGTATTTTGTTTGAGTTGAATTCAGCACAAAGTGAGATTGGGGAAGTACAAGAGAGACTCGGATTCTATTCGGAGGGAGGGAGAGAATTTGCAGGCTGTTTGGAGCCCAGATACCAAATTGGTTGCCATTCTTGTAAGTGGCTTTGCATTGCAGTTATATGGGTTCTTAAATATGTAGTCTTTGTTCATTTGTTTTTTTTGAATTTTAATAGTTTTTGTTGAGCAATGTTGGGTTCACTTTGAAAGTAGAGGTATGCATAGTTGCATCTGCATTGCCATCAGGTGTGCTAATCCGATACATGCACTTATGTTTCTTATCCCGTTGAGTGCGTTATTAGACGCTCTTTGAATATAACTGAAAACCTTTAATGCAATTTGAGTAATGCACTTCAAATATCGCTCGTGTCCCCATGAAAGGGGGTAAAACAGTTATCACCGGATGCTGAACGTTAAGAATAAAAAGATAGTAAATTATATATATATATATATATATAAATATTTATAGGTATATTTATCAATTTAGAACCTCGGCAGTGAAAGTCTAGGTCCTAGAAATTTTCGGTACTTATTTTTCAGAAACAACACCTTAGTTGTTGTGTCTTACTAAAGTAGTACTTTTTTCCGTTGGTTTTGAATTGAAGTTGTGATAGTTTTTGTGGAGGTATCTAGATTCATTTGGAAATTAGACGTGTATGTAGTTGCACCAACGAACTGTGTACCAGTCATTTAATGTGAACATAGATGAAGATAATTGATTCTTGTTATTGAAATGACAGTAGTGTGTAAGAAAGATGGCTGAAACTATATGGTGAGTTTTAAATCCTAAGTTTAGTGAGAACTTGGAGTTTTAAGCGGTCAAGTTGTAGTTTCTTCTCAGGCTACTATGGTGTAATTTCGGTCCTTCTTCATGCAACAAATATTTTATATCTGAAGGAAGATTCTTGTTCCATCATGGGAAGAGGGATCTATGATGATGCTCGTGATATCAAAATTGACTGCTATTTATCTTCTAAATAATTTAATTTCTGAGGTATTAAGTGTTAAAACAGGGCACTTTGTGTTTTCTTTGCTTTTTTGGCAGACCTCTTCTTTCTATCTTCACATTTTTAAGGTTCAGTTCACGGGAAAAAGAATACAAATTGGAGGGAAGCAACCGTCTGGTTTGTTTCTGGCAACTATATCTTTACTTTTAAACGAGCAGGTGCCTTTTGCTAGCAAGGACTTTCCTATGTAAGTACCCACTCTGACCACACATTGAAAGTTATGCATTTTGATGTTCAAATACAACACTAAGTACTCTAGCTAGAGGATTAATTCTTTGGATATTTACGGGGTTCAGTGGCATCATATTTGAATTGTTATTTATATGTAATGCTTCGTTTGGTTGGAGGGATGGAAAAATGGATGGAAGGGATAGTCGAAGGGATGGATGAGAAATCCTCAGGAAAGGGATTGTGTCTCTCCTACTTTATGTTTGGTTGAATGGAATGGATAATAAAAAAGATGAATATAGTAATATCTTCTTTTTGTTTGGTTGAAAAGAAGGGATTCGTAAATTTTATATTAAATTTACAAATCTAACCTCAATATGTACAATATACTATACAAACAAATTGTTAGGAAGGTTAAAAATGTAAATTTGCTATAATTAGAGAGGAGTTAGTTATTTTCTCTCTTCTCTTCTGCCCAAATTTGGGCGGATTAAAATTTGTGAAGGAGGGAGGGATGCTTCATCCCTCTTTGTCTCCTTCCTCTCTTCTCTTCTCTCCAACCAAACACAAACTAATTGCACTTTCCTCCCTCCTCAATCCCTCCCTCCAACCAAACATAACATAAGTGTTGGAGAAGGCAATTAAAGCGGAATTTTTCACCATGGAAAAAGGTATGAAAATGGAAATTTCCTACATGCCACGAATAATAATCTGGAAGCATGAAGCAGCAACAACAAGAAAGCCAAGTGCATATATGGCACAGTTGTTTGCTGAAGTTAAGTAGATCCTGCAGTCCTAAGCACTTCAAGCCCTTATGTTATAGTATCTTAGACCCTTCCTACATTATTTTGTTTGATACCGTCTCTCGAGATCATTTTCGGATAGCAAAATTCAGACTATGATGGTACCGTTCATATTAATAAAAGTATTAGTTATCAAATGAAAAAGGGTGTAAAAAATGTAGCATAGTTGCAAGGAATGGTTATGGCTAAAGAGGTTAATATTACACAAAATTTTGTTACTGAATACACTAAAAATCTCTGACCATTAATTACCAAAGGCCATTCTCAAGTGCTAGTTCATGGGACTTGGTTTTTGAGTTTCTCAATGGATACAAATTCACTTTGGCATAGTTGTTTTGAGGAAGTATAGGGGTCTGTTTGGTTTGTATCTCTTAAAATTGTTCTTGAGAATTCGGAAAACTGAAAACTGTTTTCTGAAAACAATAGAAAGGAGTTTTCTGAAAACTGACATTTTTATAACTGAATTTTTAGAAAACTGTTTTATGAAAACAGAACCAAACAAACTTTTTTTACAGTTTTATGATTTTTCAGTTTTCAGAAAACTGTTCTCAGAAATGCAAACCAAGCCGGCCCTAGATTTTCCAAACTGGTTATAATTTACGTGGAGCTACTAAGACAACATGTAAATGCCCTCGGTGATAAAATGCTCTGAGTTGGCTGTTTTATCGTCATGGATGCTATGCTTTTTTGTGATGATTCTGTAAGTTGATTCTGGAAGGGTCTTTGGTACTCCTCCATCTTAAAGCATCGTTCCTCATCTGTATTTCCTTTATCAAATGGTTTGTAGTTTCACCGCTAGCATTTGTTCTTTTACCCCTTGGTGTTTCTTGTAGCTTCAGGGTCTTCCTTTGTTCTTTTATATACTTCTTGCTTATAAAGCATAAAATAAAATAAATAAACTAGCGATGGAGGATCCTTTTTTCTCTTTTGAAATTTTACAGTAGAGTTAACTTTTCGGAACTTAGATGTTTGATCCAAGAGTTTCAATGTATGTTTTATAGCCCTCCTTCAATTGTATTATTTGTCAGTCTCGTTGAGCATAACTTGTCTTCCTGGGATCGATTTGGTCTCTAAGGTACCTCATGTGGTCAACGCATGTGCTTAGATTATCTCATACGGCGAAGACTTTCAACATGCTTCAATGGAAGAGTCCTTTTAAGGGCTTATCCTATGACATGTATGTGCATTTCTCATAAGAATAAAGAAATAGTGGTCCATATACCTATTTACTATTCCTTTTATACACATTTCTGCAATACTCTTTGCTTTTCAATTTCTAATGTTAGTGCTTCTGGTCATTCTTCCTCTCGTCTTGATGTTTTTCTTCTTTTGGTTTTCGTTTTCTAGGGTATGACTCGATCCCTAACTAATGAATCAACAATTCATTCACTCTTGTCAATAATCTGGAGCTTAAAATGATATTATGATTGACAAAAGGTTTCCAGTTTTGGTGTCACTTCTGTTTATAAACATCTTGAAGTTCTTATGTATTAGGACATTGTGAATGATGGCATATTAAGCTATATTTTGTCTTATTGTTGCATTTATTGTTGAGTTAAATGAAATATCACTTTCTTAAATTTGAAGTATGTTAAACTCTTAGGTTATTGACTTTGATCTAAAAAACTACTTAATTGTTTGTTTTATTTTTTTTGGAGTACAGAAGCAATATCGTTTGCGATAACAAACATATGCTAGTGGGCTTGTCAGATGGATCTTTGTATAATGTATCTTGGAAGGGAGAGGTAATGCAAATATGTTGTGCACACAGTTTTGAACAGTTTTCAGATGCATCATAATGATTTGAACTCTTTAGCATAGGAGTAGTGAGTAACATTTTGCTTCAGTATTGGTCAAACGAAGTTCGTTATATTTTGTTAATAATATAACCAATACATTTTTATTACGGTTCACTACAGTTCTTTGGGGCCTTTGAACTTGACTCTCGTCCACAAGACAGCAATGAAGCTTCTAAATTATCACATTCTCTAGAAAATGGTCTTGCTTCAGCTGGGCCTCAAGGAGTTTGTAAGCCCAACCACAATTTGTCCCAAAAATCTGCTATTATCCAGCTGGAGTTTTCGTTACAACTGAGGATGCTGTTTGTACTATTCTCTGATGGACAACTGGTGTTATGCTCCATAAGCAAGAAAGGTTTAAAGCAAGTTGAGTCTATTAAACCTGAGAAGAGGTTGGGTTCTGGTGATGCTGTATGTGCTTCAGTATCCTCAGAGCAGCAAATCATTGCTGTTGGTACCAGAAGGGGTGTTGTTGAGTTATATGACCTTGCAGAATCCGCGTCACTTATTCGTTCTGTATCTTTGTATGACTGGGGGTAAGCTACATTATATATCAGTGAAGCTAAGAAGGCACTGGCATATCTGCCTTCATTTCTGGTTCATTTTAACATCTACTTTTCTATGTGCATACCCTTTACTCCTTCCAATAAATTCTGTACTTTGGAAAGGACTGGTTTTGGCCTTTATCCTTTGCACTTTGACAGAATCAGTTTCTAAATGCCTTTTGATAAATTTCTCACTTATGCAGTTAAAGTTAGTGACTTCATGGTTGTACGAGGCTTACCCTTTTCTCCTTCCAATAAATTTGTTACTCTAAAAAGGAGTGTCTTGACCTTCTTTGTTCTTCCCACTTTATGTTTAATTGTTTTCTAGAGGCCTTCAGATACATTTTTCACTTTTGCATTTAAAGCCTGTGACTTTATGGTTTTACAAGACATTTCACCAACTTGATTTATGCTTTGTACATTTATATAATTTTTGTATTTCATGATATGAAGTTATTTTTGTAGTCTATGGGTTTGGAAATCTTGTCATGAATGACATGAATGTCTTGCAGATATTCAATGGATGACACTGGTGCTGTGAGTTGTATTGCATGGACACCTGATAGTTCTGCTTTTGCAGTTGGGTGGAAGTTAAGAGGACTCACAGTATGGTCTGTCTCTGGGTGTCGCTTGATGTCTACGATTCGTCAGATTGGTTTAAGCTCTGTATCTTCTCCAATGGTGAAGCCAAATCAGGATTGCAAATATGAACCTATGATGAGTGGCACCTCACTGTTGCAGTGGGATGAATATGGATATAGGCTTTATGCTATTGAGGAAAGATCTTCTGAGAGAATTATTGCATTTTCTTTCGGAAAATGTTGCCTTAACAGAGGAGTTTCTGGCACTACTTATGTCCGCCAAGTCATTTACGGTGACGATCGGTTGCTTGTTGTGCAATCTGAAGAAACGGATGAGCTTAAACTTTTGCATCTTAATCTTCCAGTTATGTGTTTAATTGAATCATGATTATGGATTGTCCTCATTTTGTTCTTGCAATAAGGATGGTGCTGATATAGTTTTGCCTTGGGGCAGGTTTCTTATATATCTCAAAATTGGCCAGTTCTACATGTGGCTGCTAGCAAGGATGGGATGTACTTGGCCGTTGCTGGTCTTCATGGATTAATCTTATATGATATACGATTAAAAAAGTGGCGGGTTTTTGGAGATATTACCCAGGAACAGAAAATTGAGTGCAAAGGCTTGTTATGGCTGGGGAAGATTGTTGTTGTCTGCAACTACATCAATGCTCTTAACACGTGAGTAACTTATGTAAATTTTACATGTTCTGTTTAATTAATTCTTCCATGCCCTATTAAAACTCTATAGGTGTTGTCAATTGAAACTATTCTCGTGTTTTCAACTTTTCCACACACCTGATATACTTTTACACCCTTGGTGATTATATGCAACACTCTGGCTGGACCCTTGTTGGCTAGCATTCAAATAAAGTACTTGTTGCTGACAACTGTCATTCTATTGTCACTACTTGTTGTTCCTCAATTACATATTTGTCGGTCCTTTGTGTGAGATGAGACTAGTTAATTACTAGAAATTTTCAATCGGGCAACTACTTTCACTGAAGATGCTCCTGGTAAAACCATTGTGGAATGGAGTATAAGAATGACTTGAATTCAGTAGATAAGTTTTTCTGAAATTTTGAAACATTAATTTTAAAATATGTCGAAATTCCTTCACCTATCCAATTCTTACAAGATGTATTATTGATACCTTGAGATTATTATTGGCTTAAGAGTTAAAGACGGTGGGCATGCCAATGCCCTTGATTCGGATTCAATATATGTGTTTTATATTCAGTGGCGACGACATGTATTGACAACAAGCCACATTGTGACATATAGATGGCTTCTACTGAATTCCAACAAGCCACATTTATAAGCAATTCTAAACATGACTATAAGATGTTTATCAGTGGGTGAATAGTGAAATGAAAAAATCGTTAGTGATCGGATATTAGAAATTTGGATAGGTATCTGACCATTACCATTATCTGCAATATTTCCTTTAAAGGAAAGGTTATGGTCTTCTAGTCGTTTTCCAAAAGCGTTCTTTCTATTCCATTCCGGGATTGGGCAGCTATACCTGAACTGGAGATGTATTCTCTGATCCACCGACTGATACCCTGTGAGAATGGAGTCACCCCAAGAGTTTTCTGGTTCAAACTTCTTGACTACATAACATATCTATTTGAGCTTATCCATATAGGATATCGCATCTTGGAAATGGTGGTTGTCATACTTTAATGTATTTAGATTAATTTTATAGGAAATTTTATGCTTCAGTATGAACAGTCCTGGTACATCTGTTGTTCTAATCCAATTTTGTTCCTTTTGCAATAATTGTGCAAGGATAACAGTTGGGTAGTATGTGCTTAATATTGTAGCACTTACTTTGATCTTATTGTTTAAAAGGGTTAATTAATCCATTGCAGGTACGAGCTGCTATTCTATCCAAGATACCACCTTGATCAGAGCTCACTACTTTGTAGGAAGACGTTGCTAGGAAAGCCAATGGTCATGGATGTCTATCAAGATTATATTCTTGTCACTTACCGCCCATTTGATGTGCATATATTTCATGCGAAATTATCTGGTGATTTGACACCATCCGGTGGTGTGGATTTACAGGTAAAGGAGCCAACCCACCTCTTCCCTCTCTCATAAGACTTGATTAGGATTTATGAGTTTCGAGTTGCCTCTGAACAAGTGTTCTGTAATGCAAAACTATTCTTCATGCATTTTTAAGTGATAAAATGACAAACAGCTTTCTACAGTACGAGAACTCTCGATCATGACTGCAAAAAGTGATCCTGCTTCGATGCGTTTTATCCCTGATCAGCTTCCAAGAGAGAATATCTCAATGAATGATACCTCAACTTCATCTGATCTTTCAGCCAAAGAGCCTGCTAGGTATGTGCTTATCCTTCAAAAATGGTTAAGAGAGCTTTCTGTGTACTACGTGTAACTGAATGTCTGGTAACTTCATTAGATGTTTGATTTTGAGGGTTAATGGGGAGCTGTCGCTACTCGACTTAGATGATGGGAGGGAAAGAGAGCTCACTGACTCTGTTGAATTATTTTGGGTTACCTGTGGTCAATCAGAGGAGAAAACAAACTTGATTGAGGAAGTTTCATGGTTAGATTATGGCCACCGAGGAATGCAGGTAACAGTTTTCTTAAACATTTAAAGTCTTCACTTCTTAGGAATCATTCTATTTTACGTATCTAATATAGATCTGGTTGGAAGCTCATCATTACAGGTTTGGTATCCATCTCCTGGTGTTGATCCTTTTAAGCAGGAAGATTTCTTGCAGGTACATATGAATCCAGAAGCTATAGCAATTTGTTTTTTTGGCTTTATGTTGGTAATTTGTGTACTTGTGTTATTTAACAATGTAGTGTTTTTTCTTCTTTTTTTTTTTAAATCTTCCTCAAAGAAGCCGCCATTTAGATGGCTGAGGAAATAATGTAAGAAACTGGTTTTAGTGTATCTAGATCATTTTAGCATCCATTTAAAAGGTGTGATTGTTTGGCTTCATCTTTTATCATCACCTGACATGGTGGCTAGACATTTTTCCGTCACTGGACTTCTTACTATTGATGGACTATGTTTTATATAAGCATTGAAATGTCTGACATAACCTTCAGTAGGATTTCTTTAAGTTGTGTGATAGCTTGATTTTTATAGTTATGGTTTTGTATATGTAAAATCATATTTGCTGGCCAGTAGATTTTAATAATTACGGTTTTGTATTTGTGTGGTTATATTTTCTGGTGATCTATCTGATATGGTTAAATTGTTGGTATTCTTTAGTTGGATCCTGAGTTGGAATTTGATCGGGAGGTATATCCTCTTGGTCTTCTTCCAAATGCTGGAGTTGTTGTTGGTGTTACCCAAAGAATGTCGTTTTCAGGGGGCACAGAGTTTCCATGTTTTGAGCCCTCTCCTCAAGCTCAAACTATATTGCATTGTCTGCTTAGACACCTTCTTCAGGTACCAGTTGGTTCCCGTATTTTGTCATGCCTTTAACATCTTTCAAGTCTTAAAATGCATGCAAACAAAAAAATCATGCTAAAGCTTTACGGTAATTTGGGGTCAAGCTGAAAACGACATGCTCAAAAAAATCATGCTAAAGCTTTACGGTAATCATGCTAAAAAGATTGTTAATATTGCACCAATTATGGGGTCTAGCTGAACCAGATTTATTTGGTAATTTGGTTATCTTTTGTAGTAAGACAAAATAGCTTGATTACACAAAAAATCTCTTCTTCAGTGTCTACTTTTGTTTTGGATTATTTTCACCAGAGGGATAAGAGTGGAGAAGCTTTACGGTTGGCACAATTATCGGCAGAAAAGCCTCATTTTTCACATTGCATGGAGTGGCTCCTTTTTACCGTATTTGATGCTGATATTTCCAGGTAATTCTAATATATCAAACATGTTACATTATATTTGCATATGGGTCAAATTTCTCATTATTTCGATGTTGATTGCTACCTATATAAGTCACTGTTAACTACTTTATTGCAGGCAGAACACAAACAAAAACCAGATCGGTGTCTCGAAGAATGCTACTGGTTCGTCCCTTTTGGACAAGACCTGTGATTTGATCAGAAATTTTCCGGAGTATTTTGACGTGGTGGTTAGCGTTGCAAGAAAAACCGATGGTCGACATTGGGCGGATTTGTTTTCCGCTGCCGGAAGATCAACTGAGTACGTAATCTCTCTCTCTCTATATATATATGTGTGTGTGTGTGTCTATATAGTGATGACAAGTGTCATTCTGTCAGTTAAATTGTCTGACATGGCTACTTCTGGTGTGTGAAACCCAAAATGTTTATGGGGACTGATAATGATTTTGGTGGCAATTAATTGGATGAAACTTGCTTTTTTAAATGATAAAAAACCATAAGATTTTCCAACTAATAGAATAGCAGTGGAAACCTCACAAGTCTTATTTTATTGCCAGCTTGGATGGTACTACTTGTTTTGACGGGAAATGTCCCTTTTTTTTTTTTTTTTTTTTTTTTCTTTCCCTGTATCTCCGGTAAAGTAACAACGGAATAAAATCTGAAGGGCAATGCCTTTCAGAATGTTCCGATCTTTTCATAATATTGCTTTCATTTTTCAAAAATCATTCTTATTTGAGGAGATATGCTGGGAACGTTCCTTTCAAAAACAAAAAAAAAAAATTGCTGGGAACATTTGAATAAAGTTCTCTTTTATTTTCACAACGGACTATGTATCACTTTCTGTGGGAGCACTGCTTAGTGTAATGGTAGAAGCTCTTACTGTCTAGCACAAGAGTGCTACATTGGATCTTCAACTGAAGTTTTGTATTATATTAGATCCTTAGTTGGTAACCTGGTCTTTGGTGTGAGTAATCTTATAGTTGTTGTGACTTGATGAAATATGAATTTCTACATTTCTTTACCTGTCAAAGTCCTAGCTTGAAAGAGAATTTAAAGGTCTATTATGCTGTAATTGAATACAATTTTTATTTTTATTTTTTTCTCATCGCGTTCTAATTCTTTGTATTTTCTAGGTTATTTGAGGAATGCTTCCAACAAAGATGGTATAGAACTGCAGCTTGCTACATACTTGTAAGTATTGTAGTCATCTATTACAGTCATCTCCATTGAATATACTTTTAAGCTTTTGATGTGAAGAGCATATAAAGTTCAATTGGTCCCCCGCCCCCTTTTTTTGTTACTTAAAACAGCAAAATAAATTTTCCATGGTTTACTATTAGAATATTCATTTAACATATGTAGCTTTACAATCAACACATGGCATCATTATGGTAACTGATGGTAACAATACAAGGTTCAACGACCAACCAAACTGATTTTGTTCTCAGATTTTGTCTTAAATCTGTAATTCTGCAAGGACATTAGTTGGTAATACAAGTAAGTTTTGTAATTGTATCTTTTGTAGCAGCTTAAAAGAAATGTAAACACGAGCAATATAATTGTGACGGAACTTGTTAGCTTAGTTATACTAAATGGTAATCCAATCTCATACTGTGATGCCGTAGGTAATTGCTAAACTTGAGGGTCCTGCTGTGAGTCAATACTGCGCCTTACGTTTATTACAGGTAAAATACGTGCTTGGTTTTCCCTTTCATTCTTAGGTTTGAGATCTCATGTATATTTCATCTGACAAGGATTTTCAACGTTGTGCAGGCAACGCTTGATGAATCTTTGTACGAACTTGCTGGGGAGCTTGTATGAATTTGGATATAACTTTTAATGTTTTTTGTAGGATGTTCATGCTTTCAGTTGTTCACTGGTATTAATGATGGTTTCTCCACCTCTGTGTCTCTGTCTCTCTCTCAGGTGAGGTTTCTCCTGAGGTCTGGAAGGGACTATGAACCTGCAGCTCAGGATTCAGAGAAACTCTCTCCCAGGTTTTTGGGATATTTTCTTTTCCCTTCTAGTAACAGGAGCAAGGCTTTGGACTCAAAAAGGTAAATGCTCCCTTCTATGAAGTAACTTGCATGCCATTGGTATTTGCAACATTTACTTTCCAAATGATATTAAGTAGACACTTCTGTTTTCTTGGAGCAGTAATTCATTTAAAGAGCACGGAGCACATGTTGCTTCTGTAAAGAACATTCTAGAAAGCCATGCTAGTTATTTAATGTCAGAGAAAGAACTTTCCAAGCTTGTTGCATTTGTAAAAGGCACTCAATTTGATATAGTGGTAAGAGAAAATTTCATATTTGGCTTGGTATAAATGTAGTCCATTAGTCAAAGATCTTAGGTTGTATGCTAAAAATTATTGCAGGAATATATTCAGCGAGAAAAATATGGATGTGCTCGCTTGGATAATTTTGCTTCAGGACTTGAATTGGTTGGGAAGAAGGTATCAACATCTTGAAATTATTTGTTGAATGCTTGATATTCTTAAAATCACATTCATTCTATATGCGGATAATTTTTGTGCTGCTGAACTATGACATTTTTTAATGTATGGAGATCACCTTTTTCAATGATTAAGCATGAAGTATTGTTATCCTTTTGTTATGTTGGGTATTATAAAGCTATTATATGTTTCAACCTCATAATCTCTTCTAGTAATTTATCACACCCTCTTTACCATATTTTCGTTAGCAATTTTCTTTTCATTCTCTTCTAGTAATTCATCACACCCTCTTTAGCATATTTTAGTTAGCAGTTTTCTTTTCATTCTTCATTTTGTGATATTGTTACTGAAACAACTGTTCTGAGGATTGGTCATTTAATGTTTTTTTTTTCCCTAGAAAAATGTTCAGTTTTTCTACTGGTTGTCTCCTAACCTGTATATGAAGTTGCAGAAATGTTTTTAAGACCTGTTTATATCTTTGTGTGGCTAGAACTTCGTTAAATCTACATCAATTAGTAAAAAATTCGTTTTCTGGGTGTGTACCTTTTATATTATATTATTTGTAAGTGAGGTTACGACAAAGACAATTATATTTATGCATAAAGCACATAGAGATCTTTTGGGCCCGTTTGGGAACTTGGTTTTGGTCTTGGGTGGTTTTAGGAAAATCTAAAACCAATATATAGTGTTTGGTAAGGAGTTGGTTTTGGTCTTGGTCTTGATATAATTATATATATATATATACTAATATGTATTAAAAATATATAAATATGAAAAATATATATATAAAAAATTGGAAAAAAAGTAATTTTCGGGGAAAAAATATTTTTCCGAAAAATATAAAAAATAATTTTTTGGAAAATAATTAATTTTCGGAAAAAATTTTTTTTCCGAAAAATTAATTTTTGTCGAAAAAATATGATTTTTTTCCAAAAATATATTTTTTGACGAAAAAATAAATATTTTCCGGAAAATAATTATTTTCGAAAAAATATTTTTTTCCCGAAAATTAATTTTTTCCCAAAAATATGATTTTTTTCCAAAAATTTATTTTTTGACGAAAAAATAAATATTTTCCGGAAAATAATTATTTTCGAAAAAATAATTTTTTTCCGAAAATATGATTTTTTTCCAAAAATTATTTTTTTTCCGAAAAAAATTATTATTTTCCAAAAAATAAATATTTTCGAAAAAATAATTTTTTCGAGAAAATTAATTTTTGTCTGAAAATATGATTTTTTCCCGAAAATTAATTTTTTTCCGAAAAAGATAATTATTTTCGAAAAAATAATTTTTTCCCGGAAATTAAATTTTTTTCGAAAAATATAAAAAAAATTTCAAAATAATTCATATTTTCGGCCATATATATATATATGTATAGAGAGAGAGAAAAGTAAAAAATGGTGTGCCAAAATCAGGTTTTAGTGGTTGGTTTTAGGGTGTCCAAAACCAAGTCCAAAATCGGCCAACCAAACATGGTCTTGGTCTTGAAATCAAAGACCAAAACCAAAACCAAGACCAAAACCGGGTTGCCAAACGGAGCCTTTGTTTCTGAAGAAGGACCAAATGGATTCTTGTGATATATTTGATTTATGACCTAAATCTTGCAAGGCATAGCAGTTGATTAACACGCTTGAAAAAAAATCTTAAGTGCTCTGAATATGACAATGGAAAACATGAATTGTATTGGCATGTATTAGAATATACCTTCACACGAGAAGGAAAAGAGAAAAATGCCGTTAAATATTGAATGTAGATATCTGTACAGAATTGTAATGCTTCCCTTTGAGGTGTGCAATTCTTGGAATTTTTGGAAAGAAAGATGTTCTACTATTTATTATTTAACATTCCTCTTATCTTGTACGTTTACAGCTTCAAATGAATACATTGCAGAGCCGGTTGGACGCAGATTTCCTTTTGGCTCACATGTGTTCTGTCAAATTTAAAGAGTGGATAGTTGTACTGGCCACTCTTTTAAGACGATCTGAGGTATAATTGCCACTGAAAGTTTTAAATGCCGAAGTATAAAAATATTGTCATCACATTTGTAATATGGATCCAGGGCATGTTATCATGATTTGATTTTTTGTTTACTTGTTGCTTGTTGTGGTGAAAAACTGAACAGGTTCTTTTTGATCTATTTCGGCACGATATGCGGTTATGGAAAGCATATAGCATAACTCTTCAGGTATTTGTATCTTAAAGCTTATGATTACAATGCCTATCAAGCAGCTTGACCATGCTTTCAAAATATACACTTTTCAGTCACATACTGCATTCGCCGAGTACCATGATCTGCTTGAAGCGCTGGAAGAGAATCTCTCGGCTACTGCTAGTTTGGAAGAGAAATGAGTCAAATTACATTGTCCAACACTCGATCAGTTTTGCCACAGATTTGGCTGCAGAATCATGCAACTTTCCTCTGCAAGGACATCTGCTAGATAGAGCAAAAGATTTCAATGAAATCAAATACATGGACGGGCATTCACTTATTTTGCTGACCAGTGCAATGAGGAGACCAGAAATCACGTGTAGGTATGTCGGATACAACTTTTCGGTAAACCATATTTGTCATCTTACACAAATTGGAGGTGTTTTTTTGTAGATAAAGGAAGTTGGACGTATGGGTCCAGTGCCTCATTTTTTTTTCTTCTCCCAGTTTGTGTCATGTATCTTCCTCATATTTTATTTTCGGGGTAGAAGGAAAAGAAGAATTTGTCGCCAAAAAAGAAGTCCACTTGCATGTTTTGTGGATCTGACTCGTGTAGATATTTTTTCTCTTTGTTCTTTTTCCTGAATATGTTTCTTTAGTTGG